>OX384545.1:293427-2693427 GCA_947538895.1 Neoitamus cyanurus
AAAGTTCTTAGGTGTCGTCTGGACAGCGTCCGGCGAGAGTGTCGACCTCCTCATTGTCATTGGAGATCGATTATTGTAATGTGTAACATCCCGCCGGCCTTGAAATACTTCGGTATTTAAGTATGTCCTGTGAAAAAGAAAGAAAAAGAACATCTCCTTATCGCGGCATTTCCTCCATGCAGACAAGGAAGCTGTTCAAGAACGATGGGGTTAGGCAAAGGGCGCCCTGACTCGCCCGATGGTAATACGCCGACAGATGAAGGAAGGTTTGGAAGTTAGGAAGGATGAATTGGAAAAGTGGTTTCGGATCGATAAATTTGTGCTTTCAATTGTTCGATTGTGGGTACAAATTCACATTGTTCCGCAGTGTCTGCAAAGTAATTTCAGACTCTGCGCGAGGGCTTAAGTGCGATGTAGGTCCTCGCTCGAGCTCTTCTATAGTCTCTTCTTGGACTACATTCGGAATTGCAATAGATTCTCTGCTTCTGCGATGATGTCTGTGTACAACAAAGGCAGTTAGTGAGTTCAAGAACGCAGCGAAAATGTTCCAGCTCCATCCATGAATGCTTCTGATGATCTGAACGTTGATGACTGTACTAATGCAGAATTTTACGATCCGTACAATTACTAATATTCCAAAGATGCTTGCGGTGAAAGACCCAAAGTAGGATAAGCCTGACCAAGTGCTTTGTATATAAGATGATATTTTGCTGACATGGGATGAGGAAAGTAGGTTCATAATGTCTAGATTCCGTGTATCGGTGTCATGACCCATGACAGATTGTGTCATGACATTTCCAATGGCATGCCGTTCTGATGGAAACATAATTTGACGACGCAAATCTTCAGTTTCTTCGAAGGTGTAAATTCCAGATTTTATTAGATGGCTGGGGTCTTCATACTTCCAAGAATTATCCACGGATGTACTGACTGATTTAGGTTCCTCCATATGATGAATCTCTGGATTGAGACTGTACCATTGCCCATGTAGAAAATAACCAGGCTTCATCATGAATGAGCAGGGAATCTCCGTTCCGTGCTCTTGAATCAGATGAGTCGTGGGTGCCATGAAGCAACTTTTGTTGTCATACGTAATTGGTAGTTCGTTGTAGCAGCGATCTGTTTTCCGTATGGTTGCTTCCACAGCCTGGCATTTTATTACGTAAAGGACTTCTCCTCGCGGGACCACTGTAAATCCAGGTTCCTTGAAGCGTATCAATGCGAATTCCGTAGGATGATACTGGGCTATGGCTAACTGCGTTTGAAGAACTTGGTTCTCCAGTTCACATTTTCTCCGCATGATGTGCTTATACATAGACTCCATCTGAGTCTTTATGTGTCTCTCTACATACACGAATTTTGAATTGAAGAAAGTGAAAAGATCTAAATTTCTTGCGGTGACTGCCTTTTTGGTGAACCAGTAATTCTGTCCTGATTTTGGCACTATTACAAGTCGAGGGTGTTCGGTCTGATAGCCGGTGAATTTGCACACGGAAATGAGTTTTGTGACTTCGAGTGCGAACACAGCATCCCCAGTGTGTACTGCATAAATAGTGTTCACAGTTGATTCTCTGCTGATGGTTTGACCTTTGATAGCTGCTCCTTGATAAAGATCGTCATATTTCAGATCTTCACAACTTGCATCTGCGATCATATCCCAAAAACTAATCCCTGATTCAGGGTCGGTGCAAGTTCCCTTTATGTAAGGGCACACAATGCACACAGCTCTTAACACAACCTGATTATCATCAAGCCTTACAATGCTGTCATAATCGGTGATGGTGATTTCCAAGGAGTGCATTACAACCACCTTGTTCCATGAATTGGACCCAAAAGAGTAAGGAACACCCTCGCAATTGCCATTTGTATCGACAGAACCTGCCACTATTTCGGAATATCGTGATGTCGCGTTGGATTTTATGTCAGCCAGAATTCGGTTATTTTGAAGAGCGTAGATTCCTTTGGAATGTATAATCAGACAATTCTCTTTTGATATATCGGCGATAAATGTACTAATACCACCTGCTACGATCGACAGATGGCTGAACATGCCGCAATGCAGGACAGTTTGCAAGATATTAATTTTGCACTGGTAAATGTGAACTGGAGCTACTTCACTCAATTGTAAAAGTTGAATATCTTCCTTGATTTGTTGAACCGGAGTATCTTCAATCTCGCAGTTTTGGTTACTGAGGAACGATATTTTAGTCAAATTCATCCTTTTGCGTCCACAATCGTATACAATTATGCTTTTAGAAGGGAGCAAGAGCGCAATTAACGTGAGATAATTAAGCCAAGCCATGATGCTATAAATAAATAAGAGTTCTTAAATACTTATGTGCGAGAAATATCTATTTTATGTGTACTTATATGAACAAAACAAAAGGAAAGAGATTGTAATAACTTGTTATTGCGGTAAAGGACAGACCTTTGTAATAGATCTTTCGAATTCACCTTGTGGAGTTTTGAGGTGCACAACCCTGGTTATATCATCTTTCCCGGGGAAAACAGCTGTTATACGGGCCAACTTCCAATGAAATGGAGGTAGGCCGTCTTCTTTAAGAAGCACGAGATCTCCTACTTCTATGTTCTTAGTGGCCATCTTCCACTTAGGTCGTTGTTGCAATTGATGCAAATATTCAGTTGACCATCTTCTCCAAAAATCTTGGTGTAATTTTTGTAGTAACTTCCAACGACTAAGGTGTGCTATTGTTGTGTCCTCGTAGCTTGTTTCGGGAAGGCTGTTTAATGAGCTTCCTATCAAGAAATGCCCAGGTGTAAGAGGGTTGATGTCGTTTGGATCCGAAGATAATGCGCTGATTGGCCGTGAGTTAAGCACGGCTTCTATTTGAGTCAGAACAGTGCTTAGTTCTTCGAAGGTAAGCTTAGTTTGCCCTACGATTCGACGCAAATGATGCTTCACAGACTTGACGCCTGCCTCCCATAATCCACCAAAGTGAGGCGCTCGGGGGGGAATAAAGCTCCATTCCACATTTTTGTTTGCATACAGTTCTTCTGCTGACAGTTGATATGATTTAATGAATTCTGTCATTTCTCTTTTTAGGCTCCTTTCTGCTCCCACAAAATTTGTTCCGTTATCGCTAAATATCTTTTTGCTAAGGCCTCGTCTCGCAAAAAATCGTCGAAGAGCGGCTAAAAAGCAATCTGTTGTTAAATCACTGGCAAGTTCAAGGTGCATTGCCTTCGTAACGAAGCAGACGAAAACTACAATGTAACCCTTGAGAGTTTTGGAATTCCTAGTCTTATTAGCTTTAATAAGTACTGGTCCAGCGTAATCTATGCCTGTGTATGTAAATGGTCGACTTGGTGTTGTACGTTCCATAGGTAGTTGACCCATTAAAGTGTTCATGTGCTCTTTCCTCCAACGACAACAAGTGACGCATTGATGCACGATTCGTTTGATAATCTGCTGAGCGCGGGGGAGCCAGTAGTTTTGCCGTAAGGTGGAAAGCATGATCTGCTTACCACCGTGGAGAGTGTCCTTATGTATCTTCTTGATGAGTAATTCGGAAAATTTGTTTGAGGGTGGTAATATTATAGGATGTTTTTCAACCCCGGACAGATTGGAATGTTCTAGTCGTCCTCCCACTCTCAAATTGAGCTGCTCGTCAAGGAATGGATTCAAGCTCAAAAGTGAGCTTTTTCGCGATAAGGATTCCTTAGAAATTAAGCAATTAATTTCTATGGGATATACTATCGATTGTGTTTGCCTTATCAGACATAAATTGGCTTCGTTAATTTCAGAAGCGGAGAGGATATGCGTCTGGTAAGAGGTGAGCTTGCGACACACTCACAAATCTGCGGCAATAAACTATGACTCTGCAAGCATGGGTAAGGTCTGAGAATCTTTCAACTAGTTGGTATTTGCTAGCATTTGTGTGAAAACTCTTCAGCCCTTTCTTCTCTTCCGTGAGCCCCTGTATAGAAGTTGAGAGGATAGTTTTGGGCCACTCACGATGATCTGCTTGAAGCCAGGTTGGACCATTCCACCAGAGTGAATTTCCTTTTAATTCTGAAGAGCTTAGACCGCGCGAGGCAATATCAGCAGGATTGTGTTGGGAAGAAACGTGTCGCCATTCAGTGTTGCCCACATTTTCGATTATTTCTCTAATTCTATTGGCAACGAACGATTTCCATCGATGTGGTAAGCTCCGAATCCATGACAGGGTTATTGTGGAATCTGTCCACAATATTGTTTTGCAATCTTGCCTCAAGGTTTCGCGGAATGATTTTATCATTTTAGATAAAAGAACAGCTCCACATAATTCTAGGCGGGGAAGAGAAATTGTTTTCAGAGGGGCGACTCTCGTCTTGGATGAAATAAGGTGAACAATCGTAGATTGGCTTGCCGTGGTAACTCGAAGATAAATAACTGCTGCATAGGCCTTCTCTGAGCTCTCGCTAAATCCGTGCAGCTCTATTTCCGAGTCCCGATGACTATTGAGCCACCTTGGAATTCTTATATTCTCGATGTTCGGTAAGTCGTCTATGAAACACGTCCACTCTGATAAAAGATGTTCCGGTATTTCTTCATCCCAATTGCTGCCTGTTATCCAGAGATTTTGCATAAATATCTTCGCACGAATGATAATGGGACTCAGCCATCCCAGAGGATCAAACAATTTTGCTATGTAACACTAGTCGCTTTGTCCAGAAGCCTTCTTTCGTGACCTTTATTTTAAATAGGAATTCATCGGATTTAGCATCCCAATAAATGCCTAAGGTTTTGAAGGTAGCTGTATCCGACAATTGCATCTCCAATGCTTCTCTTGACTTGTCATTTTCAGCGACGTCTTTCAGAATATTTGGATGATTCGAGGAAAATTTCCTTAATGGAAATTGACCGCTTGCCAAAAGACTAGTCAGTTCTTTCCGAAGAGATTGCACTTCTTCGATCGTGTCTCCACCAGTTAAGACATCATCCACATAGAAATCGTTCGTAAGACACTCAGAACCGCGAGGGAATGCTTCTCTTTCATCTTCGGCTAGTTGTACTAGTGTTCTCATAGCCAAATATGGTGCACAATTAATTCCAAATGTGACGGTTCTCAATTCGTATTCTTGAATCTCTGAGCTGGGCGTTGGGCGCCATAGTATCCTCTGAAATTTGGCATCATCGGGGTGTACCCAAACCTGCCTATACATCTTTTCGATGTCGGCAGTAAATACATATTCGTGATGTCTCCATCTCAGGATTATTTGTGTTACGTCCTGCTGTAGTATTGGGCCCGTCAAAAGGTTGTCGTTCAAAGAAAGACCATTCGTGGATTTGCAGGAGGCATCGAACACAACTCTAAATTTTGTAGTAGTGCTCGATGGTTTTATTACTGCGTGATGGGGAAGATAATATCTATCCACACCGGTTGTGGGGAGGCTATCGCAATGTACCTTTGTCATGTGGCCCAGACTTACATATTCTTCTAAGGTTTTATAGTAATCCGCTATGTAACCCCTTCTGATATTGCTTCTCTCTGTCGATAAATACCTCTTCATTGCGATCGTTCGGGACTCACCTAGACTTGGCAGGCCTTTCTTGAAGGGTGATCTTACTACATATGACCCGTTCGAGTTACGGGAGACCGTAGCCTTATAAAGTTGTTCGCATTGCTCATCAACATCAGAATTTTGCCTTAGTGGGATTACTTCTTCCACTTCCCAGAATCTTCGCAATACCTCAGATATTGGGCAAGTAGATAAATGCGTGTGGAGGTACTGATGCTGAGAAACAACAGAGCATATCTTACCGGTTAATATCCAACCGAAGATAGTGTTCTGTCCCATAGGAGAGCCTTGGGATCCCTTTCGTATTCCTTCGCAGATGATAAGAGGATAAATGTCGGCACCGATAATTAGATCAATTTTAGCCGGTACGCCATAATCTGGGTCCGCCAATTCTACATATTTCAAATGATCCCAATTCGAATTTGATAACTCCGTCGCTGGGAGAAAATCTGTCAGATTATCTAGAATGAGCGCTTTAACCGGCACGGTTGCTTTCGTTTTGGAAGCAGTGATAACAAAGCGCACAGATCGGGTTGCTACCGTTGCTTCGCTTGAACCTATTCCGGTGACTTGTATTGAGATAGGTTCGGGTTTTTCATGTAATTTTGCTGCTAAAGCAGAAGTTATGAAGGTGGCTTGTGAGCCGGGGTTAATTAACGCGTGAGCAGTGACAGTGCCCATTGACTTTTTAATGTTTACCCTTGCCGTTGCCAGAAGAACTGCTTGTTTCTCATTCACGAAATGGGCAGCGACTTTGGGAATGGACGTGATATTTTGCTCCGTTTCGGATTTGATATTTTCTCCCGATTTTTTATTGTGGTTATGAAGCAGAGTATGGTGCTTCCCTCCGCATTCATTGCAGCGCGTTTTACTCCGGCATTTGGTGATGGAGTGATATTCTCCCAAACAATTAAGACAATAGCCCTTAGACTTGGCTACTCTCAATCATTCTGTTGGGTTGTGTTTCAAGAAAATTTGACACACTCGCAATGAATGGTTCTCCTGGCATAATTTGCAGAGCTTTTTCGTAGCGTGAAAGCTCTGAACAAGAGTTTCGGGTTTTGTTGCCTTTTTTGATACTTGGCTGCTTTCGCGTTGAGTGCCGGTTAGAGATTCTAGCATTCTGAATCTTGTCTCGAGAAAGCCTTTTAAAGTTTCCCAAGACGGGTAGATATCACTGTCAGATAATTTTTCTTCCCATGATCGGTGTGTTTCCGCTGGAAGCTTCTGAACTAAAAGATGTACGAGAAGAGGGCCCCATTCTTCCACTGATATTCCTAAGTTGCTCAATGAAGCAAGACTTTCGGTGGTGCAGTCAACTATTGATTTGAGTGCATTAGCTGACTCATTCGACACTTTAGGTTGGGAGGTTAAAACCCGTAACTGTGCGGAAATTAGTATCCGCTTGTTGTCGTATCGTTGAACTAATGCACCCCAAGCTGCCTGGTAATTTTCGTTGGTGGTCTGGAACTGTTTGATTACCTTGCTTGCATCGCCTACGACATTGGCCTTTAAGTAATGCAATTTTTGAACACTTGCCAAAGAGCTGTTGGAGTCGATAAGTGATTTAAATAAATCACGGAAACTTATCCAGTCGGTGTAGTTCCCAGAGAACTTTGGAAGCGTTATGGAAGGTAATTGCATTGGGGACGCGGCTGCAAGTCTTTGCGTGTTAAATTCTTGAGGGGGGCTACTAGTTGATTGATGCCCGGATTGCCCTTGTGATTTATCGAGGGAACTCAATTTGTCAACTAGTTCACCTTTGAAGTCGTAAAATAACTCCTCACAAATGGAGTAGTGATCTTCGGTGAAGTACGGATGCTCCTTTCGAGCTGATGGGGTAGCTATTGCGGACAGGTTTCTGTCGTTTGCAGAAAATTTCTGCCAGAACTCATGCCAACCATTGACTCGGCCAAGATAGTAGCCATGAGTGCGTTTAGCCACGGCGGTTTTTCTCGTGTTTACCACAAACCGATTCATTTGCTCCGTGAGCGATTTCTGATCGCTTATAAGAGCCTCGAGGGATGGAGGGTTTTCCATGGTAGATGGAGAGTCTCCCACTGTACCTCCCATTATGAACTTATGTGTAGAATATTAATCGAACACCGAAATACACTAAGAGATAAGAGAAGGTACTTACTGGAGGTGTCGGGAAGGGGTGACAAAGGTTTGTGTTTTTTCCTGGTGCGTCTGAACGGAATCGGCTGATGTGAGGCGGTGATCTGGGGACGTCTTCTTCCGGCTCGGGATGTCTCCACTAATTCACTTGTTACTACACAAAACTTTTCACACGTGCACTATCTCGCGAAAATATCCGGTTCGAAGGACCATGTAAATTAAAACTCTTTAACCTTTCACTTAATTTATATTTAATAAATTTAACAAGACTTTAAACACTACAACTACGATAAACAATATGAAAAACTCTTAGAACTTTAACACGTTTAACCTAACGACTTCGACGACCTCCTGGAGACTGCCGGTTGTAGACCGATGGATTTTCGTCGTCCATCGATACCTTCTGTAAGTTGCAAATTCGGCAGCAGGTCAATCGCGCGTGCATTGAATTGCGCGCGCATTGAATTGGCAGCTTTCGGGTCTCTGGCGGGTTCCGATTTCGTCTGGGCTGTTTCCGGCGAAAGATCTTATGTGTCGTCTGGACAGCGTCCGGCGAGAGTGCCGACCTCCTCATTGTCATTGGAGATCGATTATTGGAATGTGTAACAGGTATCAAATGAAAGGGCTTGTTGAGAGTAACTCGAAAATAATGTGACGTCATTCTAAATCCAATATGGCGGAACATCCAAGATGGCGGAATAGTTATTTTTTATGCACTTCTACAATATGGGTATCAAATGAAAGGGCTTGTTGAGAGTAACTCGAAAATAATGTGACGTCATTCTAAATCCAATATGGCGGAACATCCAAGATGGCGGAATAGTTATTTTTTATGCACTTCTACAATATGGGTATCAAATGAAAGGGCTTGTTGAGAGTAACTCGAAAATAATGTGACGTCATTCTAAATCCAATATGGCGGAACATCCAAGATGGCGGAATAGTTATTTTTTATGCACTTCTACAATATGGGTATCAAATGAAAGGGCTTGTTGAGAGTAACTCGAAAATAATGTGACGTCATTCTAAATCCAATATGGCGGAACATCCAAGATGGCGGAATAGTTATTTTTTATGCACTTCTACAATATGGGTATCAAATGAAAGGGCTTGTTGAGAGTAACTCGAAAATAATGTGACGTCATTCTAAATCCAATATGGCGGAACATCCAAGATGGCGGAATAGTTATTTTTTATGCACTTCTACAATATGGGTATCAAATGAAAGGGCTTGTTGAGAGTAACTCGAAAATAATGTGACGTCATTCTAAATCCAATATGGCGGAACATCCAAGATGGCGGAATAGTTATTTTTTATGCACTTCTACAATATGGGTATCAAATGAAAGGGCTTGTTGAGAGTAACTCGAAAATAATGTGACGTCATTCTAAATCCAATATGGCGGAACATCCAAGATGGCGGAATAGTTATTTTTTATGCACTTCTACAATATGGGTATCAAATGAAAGGGCTTGTTGAGAGTAACTCGAAAATAATGTGACGTCATTCTAAATCCAATATGGCGGAATATCCAAGATGGCGGAATAGTTATTTTTTATGCACTTCTACAATATGGGTATCAAATGAAAGGGCTTGTTGAGAGTAACTCGAAAATAATGTGACGTCATTCTAAATCCAATATGGCGGAACATCCAAGATGGCGGAATAGTTATTTTTTATGCACTTCTACAATATGGGTATCAAATGAAAGGGCTTGTTGAGAGTAACTCGAAAATAATGTGACGTCATTCTAAATCCAATATGGCGGAACATCCAAGATGGCGGAATAGTTATTTTTTATGCACTTCTACAATATGGGTATCAAATGAAAGGGCTTGTTGAGAGTAACTCGAAAATAATGTGACGTCATTCTAAATCCAATATGGCGGAACATCCAAGATGGCGGAATAGTTATTTTTTATGCACTTCTACAATATGGGTATCAAATGAAAGGGCTTGTTGAGAGTAACTCGAAAATAATGTGACGTCATTCTAAATCCAATATGGCGGAACATCCAAGATGGCGGAATAGTTATTTTTTATGCACTTCTACAATATGGGTATCAAATGAAAGGGCTTGTTGAGAGTAACTCGAAAATAATGTGACGTCATTCTAAATCCAATATGGCGGAACATCCAAGATGGCGGAATAGTTATTTTTTATGCACTTCTACAATATGGGTATCAAATGAAAGGGCTTGTTGAGAGTAACTCGAAAATAATGTGACGTCATTCTAAATCCAATATGGCGGAATATCCAAGATGGCGGAATAGTTATTTTTTATGCACTTCTACAATATGGGTATCAAATGAAAGGGCTTGTTGAGAGTAACTCGAAAATAATGTGACGTCATTCTAAATCCAATATGGCGGAACATCCAAGATGGCGGAATAGTTATTTTTTATGCACTTCTACAATATGGGTATCAAATGAAAGGGCTTGTTGAGAGTAACTCGAAAATAATGTGACGTCATTCTAAATCCAATATGGCGGAACATCCAAGATGGCGGAATAGTTATTTTTTATGCACTTCTACAATATGGGTATCAAATGAAAGGGCTTGTTGAGAGTAACTCGAAAATAATGTGACGTCATTCTAAATCCAATATGGCGGAACATCCAAGATGGCGGAATAGTTATTTTTTATGCACTTCTACAATATGGGTATCAAATGAAAGGGCTTGTTGAGAGTAACTCGAAAATAATGTGACGTCATTCTAAATCCAATATGGCGGAACATCCAAGATGGCGGAATAGTTATTTTTTATGCACTTCTACAATATGGGTATCAAATGAAAGGGCTTGTTGAGAGTAACTCGAAAATAATGTGACGTCATTCTAAATCCAATATGGCGGAACATCCAAGATGGCGGAATAGTTATTTTTTATGCACTTCTACAATATGGGTATCAAATGAAAGGGCTTGTTGAGAGTAACTCGAAAATAATGTGACGTCATTCTAAATCCAATATGGCGGAACATCCAAGATGGCGGAATAGTTATTTTTTATGCACTTCTACAATATGGGTATCAAATGAAAGGGCTTGTTGAGAGTAACTCGAAAATAATGTGACGTCATTCTAAATCCAATATGGCGGAACATCCAAGATGGCGGAATAGTTATTTTTTATGCACTTCTACAATATGGGTATCAAATGAAAGGGCTTGTTGAGAGTAACTCGAAAATAATGTGACGTCATTCTAAATCCAATATGGCGGAACATCCAAGATGGCGGAATAGTTATTTTTTATGCACTTCTACAATATGGGTATTGTAAATTAAAACTCTTTAACCTTTCACTTAATTTATATTTAATAAATTTAACAAGACTTTAAACACTACAACTACGATAAACAATATGAAAAACTCTTAGAACTTTAACACGTTTAACCTAACGACTTCGACGACCTCCTGGATACTGCCGGTTGTAGACCCATGGATTTTCGTCGTCCTTCGATACCTTCTGTAAGTTGCAAATTCGGCAGCAGGTCAATCGCACGTGCATTGAATTGGCAGCTTTCGGGTCTCTGGCGGGTTCCGATGTCGTCTGGGCTGTTTCCGGCTAAAGTTCTTAGGTGTCGTCTGGACAGCGTCCGGCGAGAGTGTCGACCTCCTCATTGTCATTGGAGATCGATTATTGTAATGTGTAACATCCCGCCGGCCTTGAAATACTTCGGTATTTAAGTATGTCCTGTGAAAAAGAAAGAAAAAGAACATCTCCTTATCGCGGCATTTCCTCCATGCAGACAAGGAAGCTGTTCAAGAACGATGGGGTTAGGCAAAGGGCGCCCTGACTCGCCCGATGGTAATACGCCGACAGATGAAGGAAGGTTTGGAAGTTAGGAAGGATGAATTGGAAAAGTGGTTTCGGATCGATAAATTTGTGCTTTCAATTGTTCGATTGTGGGTACAAATTCACATTGTTCCGCAGTGTCTGCAAAGTAATTTCAGACTCTGCGCGAGGGCTTAAGTGCGATGTAGGTCCTCGCTCGAGCTCTTCTATAGTCTCTTCTTGGACTACATTCGGAATTGCAATAGATTCTCTGCTTCTGCGATGATGTCTGTGTACAACAAAGGCAGTTAGTGAGTTCAAGAACGCAGCGAAAATGTTCCAGCTCCATCCATGAATGCTTCTGATGATCTGAACGTTGATGACTGTACTAATGCAGAATTTTACGATCCGTACAATTACTAATATTCCAAAGATGCTTGCGGTGAAAGACCCAAAGTAGGATAAGCCTGACCAAGTGCTTTGTATATAAGATGATATTTTGCTGACATGGGATGAGGAAAGTAGGTTCATAATGTCTAGATTCCGTGTATCGGTGTCATGACCCATGACAGATTGTGTCATGACATTTCCAATGGCATGCCGTTCTGATGGAAACATAATTTGACGACGCAAATCTTCAGTTTCTTCGAAGGTGTAAATTCCAGATTTTATTAGATGGCTGGGGTCTTCATACTTCCAAGAATTATCCACGGATGTACTGACTGATTTAGGTTCCTCCATATGATGAATCTCTGGATTGAGACTGTACCATTGCCCATGTAGAAAATAACCAGGCTTCATCATGAATGAGCAGGGAATCTCCGTTCCGTGCTCTTGAATCAGATGAGTCGTGGGTGCCATGAAGCAACTTTTGTTGTCATACGTAATTGGTAGTTCGTTGTAGCAGCGATCTGTTTTCCGTATGGTTGCTTCCACAGCCTGGCATTTTATTACGTAAAGGACTTCTCCTCGCGGGACCACTGTAAATCCAGGTTCCTTGAAGCGTATCAATGCGAATTCCGTAGGATGATACTGGGCTATGGCTAACTGCGTTTGAAGAACTTGGTTCTCCAGTTCACATTTTCTCCGCATGATGTGCTTATACATAGACTCCATCTGAGTCTTTATGTGTCTCTCTACATACACGAATTTTGAATTGAAGAAAGTGAAAAGATCTAAATTTCTTGCGGTGACTGCCTTTTTGGTGAACCAGTAATTCTGTCCTGATTTTGGCACTATTACAAGTCGAGGGTGTTCGGTCTGATAGCCGGTGAATTTGCACACGGAAATGAGTTTTGTGACTTCGAGTGCGAACACAGCATCCCCAGTGTGTACTGCATAAATAGTGTTCACAGTTGATTCTCTGCTGATGGTTTGACCTTTGATAGCTGCTCCTTGATAAAGATCGTCATATTTCAGATCTTCACAACTTGCATCTGCGATCATATCCCAAAAACTAATCCCTGATTCAGGGTCGGTGCAAGTTCCCTTTATGTAAGGGCACACAATGCACACAGCTCTTAACACAACCTGATTATCATCAAGCCTTACAATGCTGTCATAATCGGTGATGGTGATTTCCAAGGAGTGCATTACAACCACCTTGTTCCATGAATTGGACCCAAAAGAGTAAGGAACACCCTCGCAATTGCCATTTGTATCGACAGAACCTGCCACTATTTCGGAATATCGTGATGTCGCGTTGGATTTTATGTCAGCCAGAATTCGGTTATTTTGAAGAGCGTAGATTCCTTTGGAATGTATAATCAGACAATTCTCTTTTGATATATCGGCGATAAATGTACTAATACCACCTGCTACGATCGACAGATGGCTGAACATGCCGCAATGCAGGACAGTTTGCAAGATATTAATTTTGCACTGGTAAATGTGAACTGGAGCTACTTCACTCAATTGTAAAAGTTGAATATCTTCCTTGATTTGTTGAACCGGAGTATCTTCAATCTCGCAGTTTTGGTTACTGAGGAACGATATTTTAGTCAAATTCATCCTTTTGCGTCCACAATCGTATACAATTATGCTTTTAGAAGGGAGCAAGAGCGCAATTAACGTGAGATAATTAAGCCAAGCCATGATGCTATAAATAAATAAGAGTTCTTAAATACTTATGTGCGAGAAATATCTATTTTATGTGTACTTATATGAACAAAACAAAAGGAAAGAGATTGTAATAACTTGTTATTGCGGTAAAGGACAGACCTTTGTAATAGATCTTTCGAATTCACCTTGTGGAGTTTTGAGGTGCACAACCCTGGTTATATCATCTTTCCCGGGGAAAACAGCTGTTATACGGGCCAACTTCCAATGAAATGGAGGTAGGCCGTCTTCTTTAAGAAGCACGAGATCTCCTACTTCTATGTTCTTAGTGGCCATCTTCCACTTAGGTCGTTGTTGCAATTGATGCAAATATTCAGTTGACCATCTTCTCCAAAAATCTTGGTGTAATTTTTGTAGTAACTTCCAACGACTAAGGTGTGCTATTGTTGTGTCCTCGTAGCTTGTTTCGGGAAGGCTGTTTAATGAGCTTCCTATCAAGAAATGCCCAGGTGTAAGAGGGTTGATGTCGTTTGGATCCGAAGATAATGCGCTGATTGGCCGTGAGTTAAGCACGGCTTCTATTTGAGTCAGAACAGTGCTTAGTTCTTCGAAGGTAAGCTTAGTTTGCCCTACGATTCGACGCAAATGATGCTTCACAGACTTGACGCCTGCCTCCCATAATCCACCAAAGTGAGGCGCTCGGGGGGGAATAAAGCTCCATTCCACATTTTTGTTTGCATACAGTTCTTCTGCTGACAGTTGATATGATTTAATGAATTCTGTCATTTCTCTTTTTAGGCTCCTTTCTGCTCCCACAAAATTTGTTCCGTTATCGCTAAATATCTTTTTGCTAAGGCCTCGTCTCGCAAAAAATCGTCGAAGAGCGGCTAAAAAGCAATCTGTTGTTAAATCACTGGCAAGTTCAAGGTGCATTGCCTTCGTAACGAAGCAGACGAAAACTACAATGTAACCCTTGAGAGTTTTGGAATTCCTAGTCTTATTAGCTTTAATAAGTACTGGTCCAGCGTAATCTATGCCTGTGTATGTAAATGGTCGACTTGGTGTTGTACGTTCCATAGGTAGTTGACCCATTAAAGTGTTCATGTGCTCTTTCCTCCAACGACAACAAGTGACGCATTGATGCACGATTCGTTTGATAATCTGCTGAGCGCGGGGGAGCCAGTAGTTTGCCGTAAGGTGGAAAGCATGATCTGCTTACCACCGTGGAGAGTGTCCTTATGTATCTTCTTGATGAGTAATTCGGAAAATTTGTTTGAGGGTGGTAATATTATAGGATGTTTTTCAACCCCGGACAGATTGGAATGTTCTAGTCGTCCTCCCACTCTCAAATTGAGCTGCTCGTCAAGGAATGGATTCAAGCTCAAAAGTGAGCTTTTTCGCGATAAGGATTCCTTAGAAATTAAGCAATTAATTTCTATGGGATATACTATCGATTGTGTTTGCCTTATCAGACATAAATTGGCTTCGTTAATTTCAGAAGCGGAGAGGATATGCGTCTGGTAAGAGGTGAGCTTGCGACACACTCACAAATCTGCGGCAATAAACTATGACTCTGCAAGCATGGGTAAGGTCTGAGAATCTTTCAACTAGTTGGTATTTGCTAGCATTTGTGTGAAAACTCTTCAGCCCTTTCTTCTCTTCCGTGAGCCCCTGTATAGAAGTTGAGAGGATAGTTTTGGGCCACTCACGATGATCTGCTTGAAGCCAGGTTGGACCATTCCACCAGAGTGAATTTCCTTTTAATTCTGAAGAGCTTAGACCGCGCGAGGCAATATCAGCAGGATTGTGTTGGGAAGAAACGTGTCGCCATTCAGTGTTGCCCACATTTTCGATTATTTCTCTAATTCTATTGGCAACGAACGATTTCCATCGATGTGGTAAGCTCCGAATCCATGACAGGGTTATTGTGGAATCTGTCCACAATATTGTTTTGCAATCTTGCCTCAAGGTTTCGCGGAATGATTTTATCATTTTAGATAAAAGAACAGCTCCACATAATTCTAGGCGGGGAAGAGAAATTGTTTTCAGAGGGGCGACTCTCGTCTTGGATGAAATAAGGTGAACAATCGTAGATTGGCTTGCCGTGGTAACTCGAAGATAAATAACTGCTGCATAGGCCTTCTCTGAGCTCTCGCTAAATCCGTGCAGCTCTATTTCCGAGTCCCGATGACTATTGAGCCACCTTGGAATTCTTATATTCTCGATGTTCGGTAAGTCGTCTATGAAACACGTCCACTCTGATAAAAGATGTTCCGGTATTTCTTCATCCCAATTGCTGCCTGTTATCCAGAGATTTTGCATAAATATCTTCGCACGAATGATAATGGGACTCAGCCATCCCAGAGGATCAAACAATTTTGCTATGTAACACTAGTCGCTTTGTCCAGAAGCCTTCTTTCGTGACCTTTATTTTAAATAGGAATTCATCGGATTTAGCATCCCAATAAATGCCTAAGGTTTTGAAGGTAGCTGTATCCGACAATTGCATCTCCAATGCTTCTCTTGACTTGTCATTTTCAGCGACGTCTTTCAGAATATTTGGATGATTCGAGGAAAATTTCCTTAATGGAAATTGACCGCTTGCCAAAAGACTAGTCAGTTCTTTCCGAAGAGATTGCACTTCTTCGATCGTGTCTCCACCAGTTAAGACATCATCCACATAGAAATCGTTCGTAAGACACTCAGAACCGCGAGGGAATGCTTCTCTTTCATCTTCGGCTAGTTGTACTAGTGTTCTCATAGCCAAATATGGTGCACAATTAATTCCAAATGTGACGGTTCTCAATTCGTATTCTTGAATCTCTGAGCTGGGCGTTGGGCGCCATAGTATCCTCTGAAATTTGGCATCATCGGGGTGTACCCAAACCTGCCTATACATCTTTTCGATGTCGGCAGTAAATACATATTCGTGATGTCTCCATCTCAGGATTATTTGTGTTACGTCCTGCTGTAGTATTGGGCCCGTCAAAAGGTTGTCGTTCAAAGAAAGACCATTCGTGGATTTGCAGGAGGCATCGAACACAACTCTAAATTTTGTAGTAGTGCTCGATGGTTTTATTACTGCGTGATGGGGAAGATAATATCTATCCACACCGGTTGTGGGGAGGCTATCGCAATGTACCTTTGTCATGTGGCCCAGACTTACATATTCTTCTAAGGTTTTATAGTAATCCGCTATGTAACCCCTTCTGATATTGCTTCTCTCTGTCGATAAATACCTCTTCATTGCGATCGTTCGGGACTCACCTAGACTTGGCAGGCCTTTCTTGAAGGGTGATCTTACTACATATGACCCGTTCGAGTTACGGGAGACCGTAGCCTTATAAAGTTGTTCGCATTGCTCATCAACATCAGAATTTTGCCTTAGTGGGATTACTTCTTCCACTTCCCAGAATCTTCGCAATACCTCAGATATTGGGCAAGTAGATAAATGCGTGTGGAGGTACTGATGCTGAGAAACAACAGAGCATATCTTACCGGTTAATATCCAACCGAAGATAGTGTTCTGTCCCATAGGAGAGCCTTGGGATCCCTTTCGTATTCCTTCGCAGATGATAAGAGGATAAATGTCGGCACCGATAATTAGATCAATTTTAGCCGGTACGCCATAATCTGGGTCCGCCAATTCTACATATTTCAAATGATCCCAATTCGAATTTGATAACTCCGTCGCTGGGAGAAAATCTGTCAGATTATCTAGAATGAGCGCTTTAACCGGCACGGTTGCTTTCGTTTTGGAAGCAGTGATAACAAAGCGCACAGATCGGGTTGCTACCGTTGCTTCGCTTGAACCTATTCCGGTGACTTGTATTGAGATAGGTTCGGGTTTTTCATGTAATTTTGCTGCTAAAGCAGAAGTTATGAAGGTGGCTTGTGAGCCGGGGTTAATTAACGCGTGAGCAGTGACAGTGCCCATTGACTTTTTAATGTTTACCCTTGCCGTTGCCAGAAGAACTGCTTGTTTCTCATTCACGAAATGCGCAGCGACTTTGGGAATGGACGTGATATTTTGCTCCGTTTCGGATTTGATATTTTCTCCCGATTTTTTATTGTGGTTATGAAGCAGAGTATGGTGCTTCCCTCCGCATTCATTGCAGCGCGTTTTACTCCGGCATTTGGTGATGGAGTGATATTCTCCCAAACAATTAAGACAATAGCCCTTAGACTTGGCTACTCTCAATCATTCTGTTGGGTTGTGTTTCAAGAAAATTTGACACACTCGCAATGAATGGTTCTCCTGGCATAATTTGCAGAGCTTTTTCGTAGCGTGAAAGCTCTGAACAAGAGTTTCGGGTTTTGTTGCCTTTTTTGATACTTGGCTGCTTTCGCGTTGAGTGCCGGTTAGAGATTCTAGCATTCTGAATCTTGTCTCGAGAAAGCCTTTTAAAGTTTCCCAAGACGGGTAGATATCACTGTCAGATAATTTTTCTTCCCATGATCGGTGTGTTTCCGCTGGAAGCTTCTGAACTAAAAGATGTACGAGAAGAGGGCCCCATTCTTCCACTGATATTCCTAAGTTGCTCAATGAAGCAAGACTTTCGGTGGTGCAGTCAACTATTGATTTGAGTGCATTAGCTGACTCATTCGACACTTTAGGTTGGGAGGTTAAAACCCGTAACTGTGCGGAAATTAGTATCCGCTTGTTGTCGTATCGTTGAACTAATGCACCCCAAGCTGCCTGGTAATTTTCGTTGGTGGTCTGGAACTGTTTGATTACCTTGCTTGCATCGCCTACGACATTGGCCTTTAAGTAATGCAATTTTTGAACACTTGCCAAAGAGCTGTTGGAGTCGATAAGTGATTTAAATAAATCACGGAAACTTATCCAGTCGGTGTAGTTCCCAGAGAACTTTGGAAGCGTTATGGAAGGTAATTGCATTGGGGACGCGGCTGCAAGTCTTTGCGTGTTAAATTCTTGAGGGGGGCTACTAGTTGATTGATGCCCGGATTGCCCTTGTGATTTATCGAGGGAACTCAATTTGTCAACTAGTTCACCTTTGAAGTCGTAAAATAACTCCTCACAAATGGAGTAGTGATCTTCGGTGAAGTACGGATGCTCCTTTCGAGCTGATGGGGTAGCTATTGCGGACAGGTTTCTGTCGTTTGCAGAAAATTTCTGCCAGAACTCATGCCAACCATTGACTCGGCCAAGATAGTAGCCATGAGTGCGTTTAGCCACGGCGGTTTTTCTCGTGTTTACCACAAACCGATTCATTTGCTCCGTGAGCGATTTCTGATCGCTTATAAGAGCCTCGAGGGATGGAGGGTTTTCCATGGTAGATGGAGAGTCTCCCACTGTACCTCCCATTATGAACTTATGTGTAGAATATTAATCGAACACCGAAATACACTAAGAGATAAGAGAAGGTACTTACTGGAGGTGTCGGGAAGGGGTGACAAAGGTTTGTGTTTTTTCCTGGTGCGTCTGAACGGAATCGGCTGATGTGAGGCGGTGATCTGGGGACGTCTTCTTCCGGCTCGGGATGTCTCCACTAATTCACTTGTTACTACACAAAACTTTTCACACGTGCACTATCTCGCGAAAATATCCGGTTCGAAGGACCATGTAAATTAAAACTCTTTAACCTTTCACTTAATTTATATTTAATAAATTTAACAAGACTTTAAACACTACAACTACGATAAACAATATGAAAAACTCTTAGAACTTTAACACGTTTAACCTAACGACTTCGACGACCTCCTGGAGACTGCCGGTTGTAGACCGATGGATTTTCGTCGTCCATCGATACCTTCTGTAAGTTGCAAATTCGGCAGCAGGTCAATCGCGCGTGCATTGAATTGCGCGTGCATTGAATTGGCAGCTTTCGGGTCTCTGGCGGGTTCCGATTTCGTCTGGGCTGTTTCCGGCGAAAGATCTTATGTGTCGTCTGGACAGCGTCCGGCGAGAGTGCCGACCTCCTCATTGTCATTGGAGATCGATTATTGGAATGTGTAACAGGTATCAAATGAAAGGGCTTGTTGAGAGTAACTCGAAAATAATGTGACGTCATTCTAAATCCAATATGGCGGAACATCCAAGATGGCGGAATAGTTATTTTTTATGCACTTCTACAATATGGGTATCAAATGAAAGGGCTTGTTGAGAGTAACTCGAAAATAATGTGACGTCATTCTAAATCCAATATGGCGGAACATCCAAGATGGCGGAATAGTTATTTTTTATGCACTTCTACAATATGGGTATCAAATGAAAGGGCTTGTTGAGAGTAACTCGAAAATAATGTGACGTCATTCTAAATCCAATATGGCGGAACATCCAAGATGGCGGAATAGTTATTTTTTATGCACTTCTACAATATGGGTATCAAATGAAAGGGCTTGTTGAGAGTAACTCGAAAATAATGTGACGTCATTCTAAATCCAATATGGCGGAACATCCAAGATGGCGGAATAGTTATTTTTTATGCACTTCTACAATATGGGTATCAAATGAAAGGGCTTGTTGAGAGTAACTCGAAAATAATGTGACGTCATTCTAAATCCAATATGGCGGAACATCCAAGATGGCGGAATAGTTATTTTTTATGCACTTCTACAATATGGGTATCAAATGAAAGGGCTTGTTGAGAGTAACTCGAAAATAATGTGACGTCATTCTAAATCCAATATGGCGGAACATCCAAGATGGCGGAATAGTTATTTTTTATGCACTTCTACAATATGGGTATCAAATGAAAGGGCTTGTTGAGAGTAACTCGAAAATAATGTGACGTCATTCTAAATCCAATATGGCGGAACATCCAAGATGGCGGAATAGTTATTTTTTATGCACTTCTACAATATGGGTATCAAATGAAAGGGCTTGTTGAGAGTAACTCGAAAATAATGTGACGTCATTCTAAATCCAATATGGCGGAACATCCAAGATGGCGGAATAGTTATTTTTTATGCACTTCTACAATATGGGTATCAAATGAAAGGGCTTGTTGAGAGTAACTCGAAAATAATGTGACGTCATTCTAAATCCAATATGGCGGAATATCCAAGATGGCGGAATAGTTATTTTTTATGCACTTCTACAATATGGGTATCAAATGAAAGGGCTTGTTGAGAGTAACTCGAAAATAATGTGACGTCATTCTAAATCCAATATGGCGGAACATCCAAGATGGCGGAATAGTTATTTTTTATGCACTTCTACAATATGGGTATCAAATGAAAGGGCTTGTTGAGAGTAACTCGAAAATAATGTGACGTCATTCTAAATCCAATATGGCGGAACATCCAAGATGGCGGAATAGTTATTTTTTATGCACTTCTACAATATGGGTATCAAATGAAAGGGCTTGTTGAGAGTAACTCGAAAATAATGTGACGTCATTCTAAATCCAATATGGCGGAACATCCAAGATGGCGGAATAGTTATTTTTTATGCACTTCTACAATATGGGTATCAAATGAAAGGGCTTGTTGAGAGTAACTCGAAAATAATGTGACGTCATTCTAAATCCAATATGGCGGAACATCCAAGATGGCGGAATAGTTATTTTTTATGCACTTCTACAATATGGGTATCAAATGAAAGGGCTTGTTGAGAGTAACTCGAAAATAATGTGACGTCATTCTAAATCCAATATGGCGGAACATCCAAGATGGCGGAATAGTTATTTTTTATGCACTTCTACAATATGGGTATCAAATGAAAGGGCTTGTTGAGAGTAACTCGAAAATAATGTGACGTCATTCTAAATCCAATATGGCGGAACATCCAAGATGGCGGAATAGTTATTTTTTATGCACTTCTACAATATGGGTATTGTAAATTAAAACTCTTTAACCTTTCACTTAATTTATATTTAATAAATTTAACAAGACTTTAAACACTACAACTACGATAAACAATATGAAAAACTCTTAGAACTTTAACACGTTTAACCTAACGACTTCGACGACCTCCTGGAGACTGCCGGTTGTAGACCCATGGATTTTCGTCGTCCATCGATACCTTCTGTAAGTTGCAAATTCGGCAGCAGGTCAATCGCACGTGCATTGAATTGGCAGCTTTCGGGTCTCTGGCGGGTTCCGATGTCGTCTGGGCTGTTTCCGGCTAAAGTTCTTAGGTGTCGTCTGGACAGCGTCCGGCGAGAGTGTCGACCTCCTCATTGTCATTGGAGATCGATTATTGTAATGTGTAACATCCCGCCGGCCTTGAAATACTTCGGTATTTAAGTATGTCCTGTGAAAAAGAAAGAAAAAGAACATCTCCTTATCGCGGCATTTCCTCCATGCAGACAAGGAAGCTGTTCAAGAACGATGGGGTTAGGCAAAGGGCGCCCTGACTCGCCCGATGGTAATACGCCGACAGATGAAGGAAGGTTTGGAAGTTAGGAAGGATGAATTGGAAAAGTGGTTTCGGATCGATAAATTTGTGCTTTCAATTGTTCGATTGTGGGTACAAATTCACATTGTTCCGCAGTGTCTGCAAAGTAATTTCAGACTCTGCGCGAGGGCTTAAGTGCGATGTAGGTCCTCGCTCGAGCTCTTCTATAGTCTCTTCTTGGACTACATTCGGAATTGCAATAGATTCTCTGCTTCTGCGATGATGTCTGTGTACAACAAAGGCAGTTAGTGAGTTCAAGAACGCAGCGAAAATGTTCCAGCTCCATCCATGAATGCTTCTGATGATCTGAACGTTGATGACTGTACTAATGCAGAATTTTACGATCCGTACAATTACTAATATTCCAAAGATGCTTGCGGTGAAAGACCCAAAGTAGGATAAGCCTGACCAAGTGCTTTGTATATAAGATGATATTTTGCTGACATGGGATGAGGAAAGTAGGTTCATAATGTCTAGATTCCGTGTATCGGTGTCATGACCCATGACAGATTGTGTCATGACATTTCCAATGGCATGCCGTTCTGATGGAAACATAATTTGACGACGCAAATCTTCAGTTTCTTCGAAGGTGTAAATTCCAGATTTTATTAGATGGCTGGGGTCTTCATACTTCCAAGAATTATCCACGGATGTACTGACTGATTTAGGTTCCTCCATATGATGAATCTCTGGATTGAGACTGTACCATTGCCCATGTAGAAAATAACCAGGCTTCATCATGAATGAGCAGGGAATCTCCGTTCCGTGCTCTTGAATCAGATGAGTCGTGGGTGCCATGAAGCAACTTTTGTTGTCATACGTAATTGGTAGTTCGTTGTAGCAGCGATCTGTTTTCCGTATGGTTGCTTCCACAGCCTGGCATTTTATTACGTAAAGGACTTCTCCTCGCGGGACCACTGTAAATCCAGGTTCCTTGAAGCGTATCAATGCGAATTCCGTAGGATGATACTGGGCTATGGCTAACTGCGTTTGAAGAACTTGGTTCTCCAGTTCACATTTTCTCCGCATGATGTGCTTATACATAGACTCCATCTGAGTCTTTATGTGTCTCTCTACATACACGAATTTTGAATTGAAGAAAGTGAAAAGATCTAAATTTCTTGCGGTGACTGCCTTTTTGGTGAACCAGTAATTCTGTCCTGATTTTGGCACTATTACAAGTCGAGGGTGTTCGGTCTGATAGCCGGTGAATTTGCACACGGAAATGAGTTTTGTGACTTCGAGTGCGAACACAGCATCCCCAGTGTGTACTGCATAAATAGTGTTCACAGTTGATTCTCTGCTGATGGTTTGACCTTTGATAGCTGCTCCTTGATAAAGATCGTCATATTTCAGATCTTCACAACTTGCATCTGCGATCATATCCCAAAAACTAATCCCTGATTCAGGGTCGGTGCAAGTTCCCTTTATGTAAGGGCACACAATGCACACAGCTCTTAACACAACCTGATTATCATCAAGCCTTACAATGCTGTCATAATCGGTGATGGTGATTTCCAAGGAGTGCATTACAACCACCTTGTTCCATGAATTGGACCCAAAAGAGTAAGGAACACCCTCGCAATTGCCATTTGTATCGACAGAACCTGCCACTATTTCGGAATATCGTGATGTCGCGTTGGATTTTATGTCAGCCAGAATTCGGTTATTTTGAAGAGCGTAGATTCCTTTGGAATGTATAATCAGACAATTCTCTTTTGATATATCGGCGATAAATGTACTAATACCACCTGCTACGATCGACAGATGGCTGAACATGCCGCAATGCAGGACAGTTTGCAAGATATTAATTTTGCACTGGTAAATGTGAACTGGAGCTACTTCACTCAATTGTAAAAGTTGAATATCTTCCTTGATTTGTTGAACCGGAGTATCTTCAATCTCGCAGTTTTGGTTACTGAGGAACGATATTTTAGTCAAATTCATCCTTTTGCGTCCACAATCGTATACAATTATGCTTTTAGAAGGGAGCAAGAGCGCAATTAACGTGAGATAATTAAGCCAAGCCATGATGCTATAAATAAATAAGAGTTCTTAAATACTTATGTGCGAGAAATATCTATTTTATGTGTACTTATATGAACAAAACAAAAGGAAAGAGATTGTAATAACTTGTTATTGCGGTAAAGGACAGACCTTTGTAATAGATCTTTCGAATTCACCTTGTGGAGTTTTGAGGTGCACAACCCTGGTTATATCATCTTTCTTGGGGAAAACAGCTGTTATACGGGCCAACTTCCAATGAAATGGAGGTAGGCCGTCTTCTTTAAGAAGCACGAGATCTCCTACTTCTATGTTCTTAGTGGCCATCTTCCACTTAGGTCGTTGTTGCAATTGATGCAAATATTCAGTTGACCATCTTCTCCAAAAATCTTGGTGTAATTTTTGTAGTAACTTCCAACGACTAAGGTGTGCTATTGTTGTGTCCTCGTAGCTTGTTTCGGGAAGGCTGTTTAATGAGCTTCCTATCAAGAAATGCCCAGGTGTAAGAGGGTTGATGTCGTTTGGATCCGAAGATAATGCGCTGATTGGCCGTGAGTTAAGCACGGCTTCTATTTGAGTCAGAACAGTGCTTAGTTCTTCGAAGGTAAGCTTAGTTTGCCCTACGATTCGACGCAAATGATGCTTCACAGACATGACGCCTGCCTCCCATAATCCACCAAAGTGAGGCGCTCGGGGGGGAATAAAGCTCCATTCCACATTTTTGTTTGCATACAGTTCTTCTGCTGACAGTTGATATGATTTAATGAATTCTGTCATTTCTCTTTTTAGGCTCCTTTCTGCTCCCACAAAATTTGTTCCGTTATCGCTAAATATCTTTTTGCTAAGGCCTCGTCTCGCAAAAAATCGTCGAAGAGCGGCTAAAAAGCAATCTGTTGTTAAATCACTGGCAAGTTCAAGGTGCATTGCCTTCGTAACGAAGCAGACGAAAACTACAATGTAACCCTTGAGAGTTTTGGAATTCCTAGTCTTATTAGCTTTAATAAGTACTGGTCCAGCGTAATCTATGCCTGTGTATGTAAATGGTCGACTTGGTGTTGTACGTTCCATAGGTAGTTGACCCATTAAAGTGTTCATGTGCTCTTTCCTCCAACGACAACAAGTGACGCATTGATGCACGATTCGTTTGATAATCTGCTGAGCGCGGGGGAGCCAGTAGTTTTGCCGTAAGGTGGAAAGCATGATCTGCTTACCACCGTGGAGAGTGTCCTTATGTATCTTCTTGATGAGTAATTCGGAAAATTTGTTTGAGGGTGGTAATATTATAGGATGTTTTTCAACCCCGGACAGATTGGAATGTTCTAGTCGTCCTCCCACTCTCAAATTGAGCTGCTCGTCAAGGAATGGATTCAAGCTCAAAAGTGAGCTTTTTCGCGATAAGGATTCCTTAGAAATTAAGCAATTAATTTCTATGGGATATACTATCGATTGTGTTTGCCTTATCAGACATAAATTGGCTTCGTTAATTTCAGAAGCGGAGAGGATATGCGTCTGGTAAGAGGTGAGCTTGCGACACACTCACAAATCTGCGGCAATAAACTATGACTCTGCAAGCATGGGTAAGGTCTGAGAATCTTTCAACTAGTTGGTATTTGCTAGCATTTGTGTGAAAACTCTTCAGCCCTTTCTTCTCTTCCGTGAGCCCCTGTATAGAAGTTGAGAGGATAGTTTTGGGCCACTCACGATGATCTGCTTGAAGCCAGGTTGGACCATTCCACCAGAGTGAATTTCCTTTTAATTCTGAAGAGCTTAGACCGCGCGAGGCAATATCAGCAGGATTGTGTTGGGAAGAAACGTGTCGCCATTCAGTGTTGCCCACATTTTCGATTATTTCTCTAATTCTATTGGCAACGAACGATTTCCATCGATGTGGTAAGCTCCGAATCCATGACAGGGTTATTGTGGAATCTGTCCACAATATTGTTTTGCAATCTTGCCTCAAGGTTTCGCGGAATGATTTTATCATTTTAGATAAAAGAACAGCTCCACATAATTCTAGGCGGGGAAGAGAAATTGTTTTCAGAGGGGCGACTCTCGTCTTGGATGAAATAAGGTGAACAATCGTAGATTGGCTTGCCGTGGTAACTCGAAGATAAATAACTGCTGCATAGGCCTTCTCTGAGCTCTCGCTAAATCCGTGCAGCTCTATTTCCGAGTCCCGATGACTATTGAGCCACCTTGGAATTCTTATATTCTCGATGTTCGGTAAGTCGTCTATGAAACACGTCCACTCTGATAAAAGATGTTCCGGTATTTCTTCATCCCAATTGCTGCCTGTTATCCAGAGATTTTGCATAAATATCTTCGCACGAATGATAATGGGACTCAGCCATCCCAGAGGATCAAACAATTTTGCTATGTAACACTAGTCGCTTTGTCCAGAAGCCTTCTTTCGTGACCTTTATTTTAAATAGGAATTCATCGGATTTAGCATCCCAATAAATGCCTAAGGTTTTGAAGGTAGCTGTATCCGACAATTGCATCTCCAATGCTTCTCTTGACTTGTCATTTTCAGCGACGTCTTTCAGAATATTTGGATGATTCGAGGAAAATTTCCTTAATGGAAATTGACCGCTTGCCAAAAGACTAGTCAGTTCTTTCCGAAGAGATTGCACTTCTTCGATCGTGTCTCCACCAGTTAAGACATCATCCACATAGAAATCGTTCGTAAGACACTCAGAACCGCGAGGGAATGCTTCTCTTTCATCTTCGGCTAGTTGTACTAGTGTTCTCATAGCCAAATATGGTGCACAATTAATTCCAAATGTGACGGTTCTCAATTCGTATTCTTGAATCTCTGAGCTGGGCGTTGGGCGCCATAGTATCCTCTGAAATTTGGCATCATCGGGGTGTACCCAAACCTGCCTATACATCTTTTCGATGTCGGCAGTAAATACATATTCGTGATGTCTCCATCTCAGGATTATTTGTGTTACGTCCTGCTGTAGTATTGGGCCCGTCAAAAGGTTGTCGTTCAAAGAAAGACCATTCGTGGATTTGCAGGAGGCATCGAACACAACTCTAAATTTTGTAGTAGTGCTCGATGGTTTTATTACTGCGTGATGGGGAAGATAATATCTATCCACACCGGTTGTGGGGAGGCTATCGCAATGTACCTTTGTCATGTGGCCCAGACTTACATATTCTTCTAAGGTTTTATAGTAATCCGCTATGTAACCCCTTCTGATATTGCTTCTCTCTGTCGATAAATACCTCTTCATTGCGATCGTTCGGGACTCACCTAGACTTGGCAGGCCTTTCTTGAAGGGTGATCTTACTACATATGACCCGTTCGAGTTACGGGAGACCGTAGCCTTATAAAGTTGTTCGCATTGCTCATCAACATCAGAATTTTGCCTTAGTGGGATTACTTCTTCCACTTCCCAGAATCTTCGCAATACCTCAGATATTGGGCAAGTAGATAAATGCGTGTGGAGGTACTGATGCTGAGAAACAACAGAGCATATCTTACCGGTTAATATCCAACCGAAGATAGTGTTCTGTCCCATAGGAGAGCCTTGGGATCCCTTTCGTATTCCTTCGCAGATGATAAGAGGATAAATGTCGGCACCGATAATTAGATCAATTTTAGCCGGTACGCCATAATCTGGGTCCGCCAATTCTACATATTTCAAATGATCCCAATTCGAATTTGATAACTCCGTCGCTGGGAGAAAATCTGTCAGATTATCTAGAATGAGCGCTTTAACCGGCACGGTTGCTTTCGTTTTGGAAGCAGTGATAACAAAGCGCACAGATCGGGTTGCTACCGTTGCTTCGCTTGAACCTATTCCGGTGACTTGTATTGAGATAGGTTCGGGTTTTTCATGTAATTTTGCTGCTAAAGCAGAAGTTATGAAGGTGGCTTGTGAGCCGGGGTTAATTAACGCGTGAGCAGTGACAGTGCCCATTGACTTTTTAATGTTTACCCTTGCCGTTGCCAGAAGAACTGCTTGTTTCTCATTCACGAAATGCGCAGCGACTTTGGGAATGGACGTGATATTTTGCTCCGTTTCGGATTTGATATTTTCTCCCGATTTTTTATTGTGGTTATGAAGCAGAGTATGGTGCTTCCCTCCGCATTCATTGCAGCGCGTTTTACTCCGGCATTTGGTGATGGAGTGATATTCTCCCAAACAATTAAGACAATAGCCCTTAGACTTGGCTACTCTCAATCATTCTGTTGGGTTGTGTTTCAAGAAAATTTGACACACTCGCAATGAATGGTTCTCCTGGCATAATTTGCAGAGCTTTTTCGTAGCGTGAAAGCTCTGAACAAGAGTTTCGGGTTTTGTTGCCTTTTTTGATACTTGGCTGCTTTCGCGTTGAGTGCCGGTTAGAGATTCTAGCATTCTGAATCTTGTCTCGAGAAAGCCTTTTAAAGTTTCCCAAGACGGGTAGATATCACTGTCAGATAATTTTTCTTCCCATGATCGGTGTGTTTCCGCTGGAAGCTTCTGAACTAAAAGATGTACGAGAAGAGGGCCCCATTCTTCCACTGATATTCCTAAGTTGCTCAATGAAGCAAGACTTTCGGTGGTGCAGTCAACTATTGATTTGAGTGCATTAGCTGACTCATTCGACACTTTAGGTTGGGAGGTTAAAACCCGTAACTGTGCGGAAATTAGTATCCGCTTGTTGTCGTATCGTTGAACTAATGCACCCCAAGCTGCCTGGTAATTTTCGTTGGTGGTCTGGAACTGTTTGATTACCTTGCTTGCATCGCCTACGACATTGGCCTTTAAGTAATGCAATTTTTGAACACTTGCCAAAGAGCTGTTGGAGTCGATAAGTGATTTAAATAAATCACGGAAACTTATCCAGTCGGTGTAGTTCCCAGAGAACTTTGGAAGCGTTATGGAAGGTAATTGCATTGGGGACGCGGCTGCAAGTCTTTGCGTGTTAAATTCTTGAGGGGGGCTACTAGTTGATTGATGCCCGGATTGCCCTTGTGATTTATCGAGGGAACTCAATTTGTCAACTAGTTCACCTTTGAAGTCGTAAAATAACTCCTCACAAATGGAGTAGTGATCTTCGGTGAAGTACGGATGCTCCTTTCGAGCTGATGGGGTAGCTATTGCGGACAGGTTTCTGTCGTTTGCAGAAAATTTCTGCCAGAACTCATGCCAACCATTGACTCGGCCAAGATAGTAGCCATGAGTGCGTTTAGCCACGGCGGTTTTTCTCGTGTTTACCACAAACCGATTCATTTGCTCCGTGAGCGATTTCTGATCGCTTATAAGAGCCTCGAGGGATGGAGGGTTTTCCATGGTAGATGGAGAGTCTCCCACTGTACCTCCCATTATGAACTTATGTGTAGAATATTAATCGAACACCGAAATACACTAAGAGATAAGAGAAGGTACTTACTGGAGGTGTCGGGAAGGGGTGACAAAGGTTTGTGTTTTTTCCTGGTGCGTCTGAACGGAATCGGCTGATGTGAGGCGGTGATCTGGGGACGTCTTCTTCCGGCTCGGGATGTCTCCACTAATTCACTTGTTACTACACAAAACTTTTCACACGTGCACTATCTCGCGAAAATATCCGGTTCGAAGGACCATGTAAATTAAAACTCTTTAACCTTTCACTTAATTTATATTTAATAAATTTAACAAGACTTTAAACACTACAACTACGATAAACAATATGAAAAACTCTTAGAACTTTAACACGTTTAACCTAACGACTTCGACGACCTCCTGGAGACTGCCGGTTGTAGACCGATGGATTTTCGTCGTCCATCGATACCTTCTGTAAGTTGCAAATTCGGCAGCAGGTCAATCGCGCGTGCATTGAATTGCGCGTGCATTGAATTGGCAGCTTTCGGGTCTCTGGCGGGTTCCGATTTCGTCTGGGCTGTTTCCGGCGAAAGATCTTATGTGTCGTCTGGACAGCGTCCGGCGAGAGTGCCGACCTCCTCATTGTCATTGGAGATCGATTATTGGAATGTGTAACAGGTATCAAATGAAAGGGCTTGTTGAGAGTAACTCGAAAATAATGTGACGTCATTCAAATCCAATATGGCGGAACATCCAAGATGGCGGAATAGTTATTTTTTATGCACTTCTACAATATGGGTATCAAATGAAAGGGCTTGTTGAGAGTAACTCGAAAATAATGTGACGTCATTCTAAATCCAATATGGCGGAACATCCAAGATGGCGGAATAGTTATTTTTTATGCACTTCTACAATATGGGTATCAAATGAAAGGGCTTGTTGAGAGTAACTCGAAAATAATGTGACGTCATTCTAAATCCAATATGGCGGAATATCCAAGATGGCGGAATAGTTATTTTTTATGCACTTCTACAATATGGGTATCAAATGAAAGGGCTTGTTGAGAGTAACTCGAAAATAATGTGACGTCATTCTAAATCCAATATGGCGGAACATCCAAGATGGCGGAATAGTTATTTTTTATGCACTTCTACAATATGGGTATCAAATGAAAGGGCTTGTTGAGAGTAACTCGAAAATAATGTGACGTCATTCTAAATCCAATATGGCGGAACATCCAAGATGGCGGAATAGTTATTTTTTATGCACTTCTACAATATGGGTATCAAATGAAAGGGCTTGTTGAGAGTAACTCGAAAATAATGTGACGTCATTCTAAATCCAATATGGCGGAACATCCAAGATGGCGGAATAGTTATTTTTTATGCACTTCTACAATATGGGTATCAAATGAAAGGGCTTGTTGAGAGTAACTCGAAAATAATGTGACGTCATTCTAAATCCAATATGGCGGAACATCCAAGATGGCGGAATAGTTATTTTTTATGCACTTCTACAATATGGGTATCAAATGAAAGGGCTTGTTGAGAGTAACTCGAAAATAATGTGACGTCATTCTAAATCCAATATGGCGGAACATCCAAGATGGCGGAATAGTTATTTTTTATGCACTTCTACAATATGGGTATCAAATGAAAGGGCTTGTTGAGAGTAACTCGAAAATAATGTGACGTCATTCTAAATCCAATATGGCGGAATATCCAAGATGGCGGAATAGTTATTTTTTATGCACTTCTACAATATGGGTATCAAATGAAAGGGCTTGTTGAGAGTAACTCGAAAATAATGTGACGTCATTCTAAATCCAATATGGCGGAACATCCAAGATGGCGGAATAGTTATTTTTTATGCACTTCTACAATATGGGTATCAAATGAAAGGGCTTGTTGAGAGTAACTCGAAAATAATGTGACGTCATTCTAAATCCAATATGGCGGAACATCCAAGATGGCGGAATAGTTATTTTTTATGCACTTCTACAATATGGGTATCAAATGAAAGGGCTTGTTGAGAGTAACTCGAAAATAATGTGACGTCATTCTAAATCCAATATGGCGGAACATCCAAGATGGCGGAATAGTTATTTTTTATGCACTTCTACAATATGGGTATTGTAAATTAAAACTCTTTAACCTTTCACTTAATTTATATTTAATAAATTTAACAAGACTTTAAACACTACAACTACGATAAACAATATGAAAAACTCTTAGAACTTTAACACGTTTAACCTAACGACTTCGACGACCTCCTGGAGACTGCCGGTTGTAGACCCATGGATTTTCGTCGTCCATCGATACCTTCTGTAAGTTGCAAATTCGGCAGCAGGTCAATCGCACGTGCATTGAATTGGCAGCTTTCGGGTCTCTGGCGGGTTCCGATGTCGTCTGGGCTGTTTCCGGCTAAAGTTCTTAGGTGTCGTCTGGACAGCGTCCGGCGAGAGTGTCGACCTCCTCATTGTCATTGGAGATCGATTATTGTAATGTGTAACATCCCGCCGGCCTTGAAATACTTCGGTATTTAAGTATGTCCTGTGAAAAAGAAAGAAAAAGAACATCTCCTTATCGCGGCATTTCCTCCATGCAGACAAGGAAGCTGTTCAAGAACGATGGGGTTAGGCAAAGGGCGCCCTGACTCGCCCGATGGTAATACGCCGACAGATGAAGGAAGGTTTGGAAGTTAGGAAGGATGAATTGGAAAAGTGGTTTCGGATCGATAAATTTGTGCTTTCAATTGTTCGATTGTGGGTACAAATTCACATTGTTCCGCAGTGTTTGCAAAGTAATTTCAGACTCTGCGCGAGGGCTTAAGTGCGATGTAGGTCCTCGCTCGAGCTCTTCTATAGTCTCTTCTTGGACTACATTCGGAATTGCAATAGATTCTCTGCTTCTGCGATGATGTCTGTGTACAACAAAGGCAGTTAGTGAGTTCAAGAACGCAGCGAAAATGTTCCAGCTCCATCCATGAATGCTTCTGATGATCTGAACGTTGATGACTGTACTAATGCAGAATTTTACGATCCGTACAATTACTAATATTCCAAAGATGCTTGCGGTGAAAGACCCAAAGTAGGATAAGCCTGACCAAGTGCTTTGTATATAAGATGATATTTTGCTGACATGGGATGAGGAAAGTAGGTTCATAATGTCTAGATTCCGTGTATCGGTGTCATGACCCATGACAGATTGTGTCATGACATTTCCAATGGCATGCCGTTCTGATGGAAACATAATTTGACGACGCAAATCTTCAGTTTCTTCGAAGGTGTAAATTCCAGATTTTATTAGATGGCTGGGGTCTTCATACTTCCAAGAATTATCCACGGATGTACTGACTGATTTAGGTTCCTCCATATGATGAATCTCTGGATTGAGACTGTACCATTGCCCATGTAGAAAATAACCAGGCTTCATCATGAATGAGCAGGGAATCTCCGTTCCGTGCTCTTGAATCAGATGAGTCGTGGGTGCCATGAAGCAACTTTTGTTGTCATACGTAATTGGTAGTTCGTTGTAGCAGCGATCTGTTTTCCGTATGGTTGCTTCCACAGCCTGGCATTTTATTACGTAAAGGACTTCTCCTCGCGGGACCACTGTAAATCCAGGTTCCTTGAAGCGTATCAATGCGAATTCCGTAGGATGATACTGGGCTATAGCTAACTGCGTTTGAAGAACTTGGTTCTCCAGTTCACATTTTCTCCGCATGATGTGCTTATACATAGACTCCATCTGAGTCTTTATGTGTCTCTCTACATACACGAATTTTGAATTGAAGAAAGTGAAAAGATCTAAATTTCTTGCGGTGACTGCCTTTTTGGTGAACCAGTAATTCTGTCCTGATTTTGGCACTATTACAAGTCGAGGGTGTTCGGTCTGATAGCCGGTGAATTTGCACACGGAAATGAGTTTTGTGACTTCGAGTGCGAACACAGCATCCCCAGTGTGTACTGCATAAATAGTGTTCACAGTTGATTCTCTGCTGATGGTTTGACCTTTGATAGCTGCTCCTTGATAAAGATCGTCATATTTCAGATCTTCACAACTTGCATCTGCGATCATATCCCAAAAACTAATCCCTGATTCAGGGTCGGTGCAAGTTCCCTTTATGTAAGGGCACACAATGCACACAGCTCTTAACACAACCTGATTATCATCAAGCCTTACAATGCTGTCATAATCGGTGATGGTGATTTCCAAGGAGTGCATTACAACCACCTTGTTCCATGAATTGGACCCAAAAGAGTAAGGAACACCCTCGCAATTGCCATTTGTATCGACAGAACCTGCCACTATTTCGGAATATCGTGATGTCGCGTTGGATTTTATGTCAGCCAGAATTCGGTTATTTTGAAGAGCGTAGATTCCTTTGGAATGTATAATCAGACAATTCTCTTTTGATATATCGGCGATAAATGTACTAATACCACCTGCTACGATCGACAGATGGCTGAACATGCCGCAATGCAGGACAGTTTGCAAGATATTAATTTTGCACTGGTAAATGTGAACTGGAGCTACTTCACTCAATTGTAAAAGTTGAATATCTTCCTTGATTTGTTGAACCGGAGTATCTTCAATCTCGCAGTTTTGGTTACTGAGGAACGATATTTTAGTCAAATTCATCCTTTTGCGTCCACAATCGTATACAATTATGCTTTTAGAAGGGAGCAAGAGCGCAATTAACGTGAGATAATTAAGCCAAGCCATGATGCTATAAATAAATAAGAGTTCTTAAATACTTATGTGCGAGAAATATCTATTTTATGTGTACTTATATGAACAAAACAAAAGGAAAGAGATTGTAATAACTTGTTATTGCGGTAAAGGACAGACCTTTGTAATAGATCTTTCGAATTCACCTTGTGGAGTTTTGAGGTGCACAACCCTGGTTATATCATCTTTCCCGGGGAAAACAGCTGTTATACGGGCCAACTTCCAATGAAATGGAGGTAGGCCGTCTTCTTTAAGAAGCACGAGATCTCCTACTTCTATGTTCTTAGTGGCCATCTTCCACTTAGGTCGTTGTTGCAATTGATGCAAATATTCAGTTGACCATCTTCTCCAAAAATCTTGGTGTAATTTTTGTAGTAACTTCCAACGACTAAGGTGTGCTATTGTTGTGTCCTCGTAGCTTGTTTCGGGAAGGCTGTTTAATGAGCTTCCTATCAAGAAATGCCCAGGTGTAAGAGGGTTGATGTCGTTTGGATCCGAAGATAATGCGCTGATTGGCCGTGAGTTAAGCACGGCTTCTATTTGAGTCAGAACAGTGCTTAGTTCTTCGAAGGTAAGCTTAGTTTGCCCTACGATTCGACGCAAATGATGCTTCACAGACTTGACGCCTGCCTCCCATAATCCACCAAAGTGAGGCGCTCGGGGGGGAATAAAGCTCCATTCCACATTTTTGTTTGCATACAGTTCTTCTGCTGACAGTTGATATGATTTCATGAATTCTGTCATTTCTCTTTTTAGGCTCAGAACAAAAACCGCAAGGCTAAGTCTCGCGGCAAAAAATATGATAGACTGGCGCAGACCTCACCATATGTCCATCCAGTACAGCCTGAACAACAACCCCCGGCCGTCATGTAAGTCGGCCATCAAAGGAGCAGTGGAAGTTCTTATGGGTATGGGCTTCCAAATCCCCGCCCCTTGTCAACAACCGCTAGACACCATCCCCCCGAGCGTGAAGGAACAAAGGGTCTTCCAAAAACCACGTCAAACAAAATCTAGAGCCTCAAGAGAGGAGCTACGTCAGGATCATCTTGAACAGATCCTCAGGAACTCCGGTAGAACCATCCTATACACAGACGGCTCCAAGGAAGAGGGAAACGTGGGAGCGGCATTCACTGTCACCAGGAGCGGGACATCAATTACCGAGACGTGTTCTTTCACCCTAAGCGCGAACTCCTCAAGCTTCGAGGCGGAAATTTTCGCTCTATACAAAGCGATCGAGTACTGCAAAAAGCTAAACACCAACTCGACGATCTTCGCTGACGCCATGGGAGTCCTCCAGGCTATGAACAACCCGCACCCTAAGGAACCCCTCATAGGCCAACTACGTTCCACCCTCCTCATGGCCAGAGGAAAGATAAGGGTCAAGTGGGTCCCTGCGCATGTGGGGATCTTTGGCAACGAAGCAGCGGACAGAGCGGCTAAAGAAGCCAGCACCAACAGCACGGCGGATCGAATACACGTTCCTCAATGTATCAGCATCCTGAACAGATCCGGCAGAAGACAAATAAGAGAAGAGTACGTGGCTGGTTGGCGTAGGTCTAACACCTTCCACGCGCAGCACGCCCCATCAGAAATACCACCGCAATATCATAGAGAACTCACAAGACGGGAAGGAAGGATGATCTTCCGACTGAGGATGGGACACTGCCTTCTTACAAAAGCACACCTTTTCTCAAGATCACCCCACCCGGGGTGTATCGATTGCCAGGTCCCCCTGACGATCCGACACATTTTGGCAGAGTGTCCAAACACGGCGGCAACCCTAGGATCGGCCATCCCACCTTTGGCTGAATTACTAAACCCGGCTCACCCAGATCTGCTATTAGAGTTAATTAAAAAACTAAACCTGACTCACCTTATCTAGGAAGAAACGATCCTTTTTGTTATATCTTAAAAACCTAATTTTTGCTGAATTTTTTGTGGAATGTCCTGATAAAACAAAATAACATAAAAATGTGAATTACGCTAGGTTAGAAATCCAAAAAATGTCTGTTAAATTCTTTAAGGAATGTATTATATTTTAAAACAAAACAACACAAAAACTGAATTACACTATTTTAGAAATCGTAGTTTTAAGCTAGCTAGCCAGAATAGCCTGGGGTGTAATCCACAATGTCATGTAAGACCCCAACTGAAACGAGAAAGAGGTATATATTATAAAAGAGAAAATTATTAGTTTGAGAATCATTTTTAGTTCACAGGATTAATGAAAAGGGAATTTGAACAATACGATTAGGCAGGAAGCGCCATATGGTCGCCGCTACCGAGAGCGCTTATTAGAGCAGGGCAGTAGGGCACCTCTGTATCTGTTCTTGTTAAATAAATAAAATAAAATAAATCTTTTTAGGCTCCTTTCTGCTCCCACAAAATTTGTTCCGTTATCGCTAAATATCTTTTTGCTAAGGCCTCGTCTCGCAAAAAATCGTCGAAGAGCGGCTAAAAAGCAATCTGTTGTTAAATCACTGGCAAGTTCAAGGTGCATTGCCTTCGTAACGAAGCAGACGAAAACTACAATGTAACCCTTGAGAGTTTTGGAATTCCTAGTCTTATTAGCTTTAATAAGTACTGGTCCAGCGTAATCTATGCCTGTGTATGTAAATGGTCGACTTGGTGTTGTACGTTCCATAGGTAGTTGACCCATTAAAGTGTTCATGTGCTCTTTCCTCCAACGACAACAAGTGACGCATTGATGCACGATTCGTTTGATAATCTGCTGAGCGCGGGGGAGCCAGTAGTTTTGCCGTAAGGTGGAAAGCATGATCTGCTTACCACCGTGGAGAGTGTCCTTATGTATCTTCTTGATGAGTAATTCGGAAAATTTGTTTGAGGGTGGTAATATTATAGGATGTTTTTCAACCCCGGACAGATTGGAATGTTCTAGTCGTCCTCCCACTCTCAAATTGAGCTGCTCGTCAAGGAATGGATTCAAGCTCAAAAGTGAGCTTTTTCGCGATAAGGATTCCTTAGAAATTAAGCAATTAATTTCTATGGGATATACTATCGATTGTGTTTGCCTTATCAGACATAAATTGGCTTCGTTAATTTCAGAAGCGGAGAGGATATGCGTCTGGTAAGAGGTGAGCTTGCGACACACTCACAAATCTGCGGCAATAAACTATGACTCTGCAAGCATGGGTAAGGTCTGAGAATCTTTCAACTAGTTGGTATTTGCTAGCATTTGTGTGAAAACTCTTCAGCCCTTTCTTCTCTTCCGTGAGCCCCTGTATAGAAGTTGAGAGGATAGTTTTGGGCCACTCACGATGATCTGCTTGAAGCCAGGTTGGACCATTCCACCAGAGTGAATTTCCTTTTAATTCTGAAGAGCTTAGACCGCGCGAGGCAATATCAGCAGGATTGTGTTGGGAAGAAACGTGTCGCCATTCAGTGTTGCCCACATTTTCGATTATTTCTCTAATTCTATTGGCAACGAACGATTTCCATCGATGTGGTAAGCTCCGAATCCATGACAGGGTTATTGTGGAATCTGTCCACAATATTGTTTTGCAATCTTGCCTCAAGGTTTCGCGGAATGATTTTATCATTTTAGATAAAAGAACAGCTCCACATAATTCTAGGCGGGGAAGAGAAATTGTTTTCAGAGGGGCGACTCTCGTCTTGGATGAAATAAGGTGAACAATCGTAGATTGGCTTGCCGTGGTAACTCGAAGATAAATAACTGCTGCATAGGCCTTCTCTGAGCTCTCGCTAAATCCGTGCAGCTCTATTTCCGAGTCCCGATGACTATTGAGCCACCTTGGAATTCTTATATTCTCGATGTTCGGTAAGTCGTCTATGAAACACGTCCACTCTGATAAAAGATGTTCCGGTATTTCTTCATCCCAATTGCTGCCTGTTATCCAGAGATTTTGCATAAATATCTTCGCACGAATGATAATGGGACTCAGCCATCCCAGAGGATCAAACAATTTTGCTATGTAACACTAGTCGCTTTGTCCAGAAGCCTTCTTTCGTGACCTTTATTTTAAATAGGAATTCATCGGATTTAGCATCCCAATAAATGCCTAAGGTTTTGAAGGTAGCTGTATCCGACAATTGCATCTCCAATGCTTCTCTTGACTTGTCATTTTCAGCGACGTCTTTCAGAATATTTGGATGATTCGAGGAAAATTTCCTTAATGGAAATTGACCGCTTGCCAAAAGACTAGTCAGTTCTTTCCGAAGAGATTGCACTTCTTCGATCGTGTCTCCACCAGTTAAGACATCATCCACATAGAAATCGTTCGTAAGACACTCAGAACCGCGAGGGAATGCTTCTCTTTCATCTTCGGCTAGTTGTACTAGTGTTCTCATAGCCAAATATGGTGCACAATTAATTCCAAATGTGACGGTTCTCAATTCGTATTCTTGAATCTCTGAGCTGGGCGTTGGGCGCCATAGTATCCTCTGAAATTTGGCATCATCGGGGTGTACCCAAACCTGCCTATACATCTTTTCGATGTCGGCAGTAAATACATATTCGTGATGTCTCCATCTCAGGATTATTTGTGTTACGTCCTGCTGTAGTATTGGGCCCGTCAAAAGGTTGTCGTTCAAAGAAAGACCATTCGTGGATTTGCAGGAGGCATCGAACACAACTCTAAATTTTGTAGTAGTGCTCGATGGTTTTATTACTGCGTGATGGGGAAGATAATATCTATCCACACCGGTTGTGGGGAGGCTATCGCAATGTACCTTTGTCATGTGGCCCAGACTTACATATTCTTCTAAGGTTTTATAGTAATCCGCTATGTAACCCCTTCTGATATTGCTTCTCTCTGTCGATAAATACCTCTTCATTGCGATCGTTCGGGACTCACCTAGACTTGGCAGGCCTTTCTTGAAGGGTGATCTTACTACATATGACCCGTTCGAGTTACGGGAGACCGTAGCCTTATAAAGTTGTTCGCATTGCTCATCAACATCAGAATTTTGCCTTAGTGGGATTACTTCTTCCACTTCCCAGAATCTTCGCAATACCTCAGATATTGGGCAAGTAGATAAATGCGTGTGGAGGTACTGATGCTGAGAAACAACAGAGCATATCTTACCGGTTAATATCCAACCGAAGATAGTGTTCTGTCCCATAGGAGAGCCTTGGGATCCCTTTCGTATTCCTTCGCAGATGATAAGAGGATAAATGTCGGCACCGATAATTAGATCAATTTTAGCCGGTACGCCATAATCTGGGTCCGCCAATTCTACATATTTCAAATGATCCCAATTCGAATTTGATAACTCCGTCGCTGGGAGAAAATCTGTCAGATTATCTAGAATGAGCGCTTTAACCGGCACGGTTGCTTTCGTTTTGGAAGCAGTGATAACAAAGCGCACAGATCGGGTTGCTACCGTTGCTTCGCTTGAACCTATTCCGGTGACTTGTATTGAGATAGGTTCGGGTTTTTCATGTAATTTTGCTGCTAAAGCAGAAGTTATGAAGGTGGCTTGTGAGCCGGGGTTAATTAACGCGTGAGCAGTGACAGTGCCCATTGACTTTTTAATGTTTACCCTTGCCGTTGCCAGAAGAACTGCTTGTTTCTCATTCACGAAATGCGCAGCGACTTTGGGAATGGACGTGATATTTTGCTCCGTTTCGGATTTGATATTTTCTCCCGATTTTTTATTGTGGTTATGAAGCAGAGTATGGTGCTTCCCTCCGCATTCATTGCAGCGCGTTTTACTCCGGCATTTGGTGATGGAGTGATATTCTCCCAAACAATTAAGACAATAGCCCTTAGACTTGGCTACTCTCAATCATTCTGTTGGGTTGTGTTTCAAGAAAATTTGACACACTCGCAATGAATGGTTCTCCTGGCATAATTTGCAGAGCTTTTTCGTAGCGTGAAAGCTCTGAACAAGAGTTTCGGGTTTTGTTGCCTTTTTTGATACTTGGCTGCTTTCGCGTTGAGTGCCGGTTAGAGATTCTAGCATTCTGAATCTTGTCTCGAGAAAGCCTTTTAAAGTTTCCCAAGACGGGTAGATATCACTGTCAGATAATTTTTCTTCCCATGATCGGTGTGTTTCCGCTGGAAGCTTCTGAACTAAAAGATGTACGAGAAGAGGGCCCCATTCTTCCACTGATATTCCTAAGTTGCTCAATGAAGCAAGACTTTCGGTGGTGCAGTCAACTATTGATTTGAGTGCATTAGCTGACTCATTCGACACTTTAGGTTGGGAGGTTAAAACCCGTAACTGTGCGGAAATTAGTATCCGCTTGTTGTCGTATCGTTGAACTAATGCACCCCAAGCTGCCTGGTAATTTTCGTTGGTGGTCTGGAACTGTTTGATTACCTTGCTTGCATCGCCTACGACATTGGCCTTTAAGTAATGCAATTTTTGAACACTTGCCAAAGAGCTGTTGGAGTCGATAAGTGATTTAAATAAATCACGGAAACTTATCCAGTCGGTGTAGTTCCCAGAGAACTTTGGAAGCGTTATGGAAGGTAATTGCATTGGGGACGCGGCTGCAAGTCTTTGCGTGTTAAATTCTTGAGGGGGGCTACTAGTTGATTGATGCCCGGATTGCCCTTGTGATTTATCGAGGGAACTCAATTTGTCAACTAGTTCACCTTTGAAGTCGTAAAATAACTCCTCACAAATGGAGTAGTGATCTTCGGTGAAGTACGGATGCTCCTTTCGAGCTGATGGGGTAGCTATTGCGGACAGGTTTCTGTCGTTTGCAGAAAATTTCTGCCAGAACTCATGCCAACCATTGACTCGGCCAAGATAGTAGCCATGAGTGCGTTTAGCCACGGCGGTTTTTCTCGTGTTTACCACAAACCGATTCATTTGCTCCGTGAGCGATTTCTGATCGCTTATAAGAGCCTCGAGGGATGGAGGGTTTTCCATGGTAGATGGAGAGTCTCCCACTGTACCTCCCATTATGAACTTATGTGTAGAATATTAATCGAACACCGAAATACACTAAGAGATAAGAGAAGGTACTTACTGGAGGTGTCGGGAAGGGGTGACAAAGGTTTGTGTTTTTTCCTGGTGCGTCTGAACGGAATCGGCTGATGTGAGGCGGTGATCTGGGGACGTCTTCTTCCGGCTCGGGATGTCTCCACTAATTCACTTGTTACTACACAAAACTTTTCACACGTGCACTATCTCGCGAAAATATCCGGTTCGAAGGACCATGTAAATTAAAACTCTTTAACCTTTCACTTAATTTATATTTAATAAATTTAACAAGACTTTAAACACTACAACTACGATAAACAATATGAAAAACTCTTAGAACTTTAACACGTTTAACCTAACGACTTCGACGACCTCCTGGAGACTGCCGGTTGTAGACCCATGGATTTTCGTCGTCCATCGATACCTTCTGTAAGTTGCAAATTCGGCAGCAGGTCAATCGCACGTGCATTGAATTGGCAGCTTTCGGGTCTCTGGCGGGTTCCGATGTCGTCTGGGCTGTTTCCGGCTAAAGTTCTTAGGTGTCGTCTGGACAGCGTCCGGCGAGAGTGTCGACCTCCTCATTGTCATTGGAGATCGATTATTGTAATGTGTAACATCCCGCCGGCCTTGAAATACTTCGGTATTTAAGTATGTCCTGTGAAAAAGAAAGAAAAAGAACATCTCCTTATCGCGGCATTTCCTCCATGCAGACAAGGAAGCTGTTCAAGAACGATGGGGTTAGGCAAAGGGCGCCCTGACTCGCCCGATGGTAATACGCCGACAGATGAAGGAAGGTTTGGAAGTTAGGAAGGATGAATTGGAAAAGTGGTTTCGGATCGATAAATTTGTGCTTTCAATTGTTCGATTGTGGGTACAAATTCACATTGTTCCGCAGTGTCTGCAAAGTAATTTCAGACTCTGCGCGAGGGCTTAAGTGCGATGTAGGTCCTCGCTCGAGCTCTTCTATAGTCTCTTCTTGGACTACATTCGGAATTGCAATAGATTCTCTGCTTCTGCGATGATGTCTGTGTACAACAAAGGCAGTTAGTGAGTTCAAGAACGCAGCGAAAATGTTCCAGCTCCATCCATGAATGCTTCTGATGATCTGAACGTTGATGACTGTACTAATGCAGAATTTTACGATCCGTACAATTACTAATATTCCAAAGATGCTTGCGGTGAAAGACCCAAAGTAGGATAAGCCTGACCAAGTGCTTTGTATATAAGATGATATTTTGCTGACATGGGATGAGGAAAGTAGGTTCATAATGTCTAGATTCCGTGTATCGGTGTCATGACCCATGACAGATTGTGTCATGACATTTCCAATGGCATGCCGTTCTGATGGAAACATAATTTGACGACGCAAATCTTCAGTTTCTTCGAAGGTGTAAATTCCAGATTTTATTAGATGGCTGGGGTCTTCATACTTCCAAGAATTATCCACGGATGTACTGACTGATTTAGGTTCCTCCATATGATGAATCTCTGGATTGAGACTGTACCATTGCCCATGTAGAAAATAACCAGGCTTCATCATGAATGAGCAGGGAATCTCCGTTCCGTGCTCTTGAATCAGATGAGTCGTGGGTGCCATGAAGCAACTTTTGTTGTCATACGTAATTGGTAGTTCGTTGTAGCAGCGATCTGTTTTCCGTATGGTTGCTTCCACAGCCTGGCATTTTATTACGTAAAGGACTTCTCCTCGCGGGACCACTGTAAATCCAGGTTCCTTGAAGCGTATCAATGCGAATTCCGTAGGATGATACTGGGCTATGGCTAACTGCGTTTGAAGAACTTGGTTCTCCAGTTCACATTTTCTCCGCATGATGTGCTTATACATAGACTCCATCTGAGTCTTTATGTGTCTCTCTACATACACGAATTTTGAATTGAAGAAAGTGAAAAGATCTAAATTTCTTGCGGTGACTGCCTTTTTGGTGAACCAGTAATTCTGTCCTGATTTTGGCACTATTACAAGTCGAGGGTGTTCGGTCTGATAGCCGGTGAATTTGCACACGGAAATGAGTTTTGTGACTTCGAGTGCGAACACAGCATCCCCAGTGTGTACTGCATAAATAGTGTTCACAGTTGATTCTCTGCTGATGGTTTGACCTTTGATAGCTGCTCCTTGATAAAGATCGTCATATTTCAGATCTTCACAACTTGCATCTGCGATCATATCCCAAAAACTAATCCCTGATTCAGGGTCGGTGCAAGTTCCCTTTATGTAAGGGCACACAATGCACACAGCTCTTAACACAACCTGATTATCATCAAGCCTTACAATGCTGTCATAATCGGTGATGGTGATTTCCAAGGAGTGCATTACAACCACCTTGTTCCATGAATTGGACCCAAAAGAGTAAGGAACACCCTCGCAATTGCCATTTGTATCGACAGAACCTGCCACTATTTCGGAATATCGTGATGTCGCGTTGGATTTTATGTCAGCCAGAATTCGGTTATTTTGAAGAGCGTAGATTCCTTTGGAATGTATAATCAGACAATTCTCTTTTGATATATCGGCGATAAATGTACTAATACCACCTGCTACGATCGACAGATGGCTGAACATGCCGCAATGCAGGACAGTTTGCAAGATATTAATTTTGCACTGGTAAATGTGAACTGGAGCTACTTCACTCAATTGTAAAAGTTGAATATCTTCCTTGATTTGTTGAACCGGAGTATCTTCAATCTCGCAGTTTTGGTTACTGAGGAACGATATTTTAGTCAAATTCATCCTTTTGCGTCCACAATCGTATACAATTATGCTTTTAGAAGGGAGCAAGAGCGCAATTAACGTGAGATAATTAAGCCAAGCCATGATGCTATAAATAAATAAGAGTTCTTAAATACTTATGTGCGAGAAATATCTATTTTATGTGTACTTATATGAACAAAACAAAAGGAAAGAGATTGTAATAACTTGTTATTGCGGTAAAGGACAGACCTTTGTAATAGATCTTTCGAATTCACCTTGTGGAGTTTTGAGGTGCACAACCCTGGTTATATCATCTTTCTTGGGGAAAACAGCTGTTATACGGGCCAACTTCCAATGAAATGGAGGTAGGCCGTCTTCTTTAAGAAGCACGAGATCTCCTACTTCTATGTTCTTAGTGGCCATCTTCCACTTAGGTCGTTGTTGCAATTGATGCAAATATTCAGTTGACCATCTTCTCCAAAAATCTTGGTGTAATTTTTGTAGTAACTTCCAACGACTAAGGTGTGCTATTGTTGTGTCCTCGTAGCTTGTTTCGGGAAGGCTGTTTAATGAGCTTCCTATCAAGAAATGCCCAGGTGTAAGAGGGTTGATGTCGTTTGGATCCGAAGATAATGCGCTGATTGGCCGTGAGTTAAGCACGGCTTCTATTTGAGTCAGAACAGTGCTTAGTTCTTCGAAGGTAAGCTTAGTTTGCCCTACGATTCGACGCAAATGATGCTTCACAGACTTGACGCCTGCCTCCCATAATCCACCAAAGTGAGGCGCTCGGGGGGGAATAAAGCTCCATTCCACATTTTTGTTTGCATACAGTTCTTCTGCTGACAGTTGATATGATTTAATGAATTCTGTCATTTCTCTTTTTAGGCTCCTTTCTGCTCCCACAAAATTTGTTCCGTTATCGCTAAATATCTTTTTGCTAAGGCCTCGTCTCGCAAAAAATCGTCGAAGAGCGGCTAAAAAGCAATCTGTTGTTAAATCACTGGCAAGTTCAAGGTGCATTGCCTTCGTAACGAAGCAGACGAAAACTACAATGTAACCCTTGAGAGTTTTGGAATTCCTAGTCTTATTAGCTTTAATAAGTACTGGTCCAGCGTAATCTATGCCTGTGTATGTAAATGGTCGACTTGGTGTTGTACGTTCCATAGGTAGTTGACCCATTAAAGTGTTCATGTGCTCTTTCCTCCAACGACAACAAGTGACGCATTGATGCACGATTCGTTTGATAATCTGCTGAGCGCGGGGGAGCCAGTAGTTTTGCCGTAAGGTGGAAAGCATGATCTGCTTACCACCGTGGAGAGTGTCCTTATGTATCTTCTTGATGAGTAATTCGGAAAATTTGTTTGAGGGTGGTAATATTATAGGATGTTTTTCAACCCCGGACAGATTGGAATGTTCTAGTCGTCCTCCCACTCTCAAATTGAGCTGCTCGTCAAGGAATGGATTCAAGCTCAAAAGTGAGCTTTTTCGCGATAAGGATTCCTTAGAAATTAAGCAATTAATTTCTATGGGATATACTATCGATTGTGTTTGCCTTATCAGACATAAATTGGCTTCGTTAATTTCAGAAGCGGAGAGGATATGCGTCTGGTAAGAGGTGAGCTTGCGACACACTCACAAATCTGCGGCAATAAACTATGACTCTGCAAGCATGGGTAAGGTCTGAGAATCTTTCAACTAGTTGGTATTTGCTAGCATTTGTGTGAAAACTCTTCAGCCCTTTCTTCTCTTCCGTGAGCCCCTGTATAGAAGTTGAGAGGATAGTTTTGGGCCACTCACGATGATCTGCTTGAAGCCAGGTTGGACCATTCCACCAGACTGAATTTCCTTTTAATTCTGAAGAGCTTAGACCGCGCGAGGCAATATCAGCAGGATTGTGTTGGGAAGAAACGTGTCGCCATTCAGTGTTGCCCACATTTTCGATTATTTCTCTAATTCTATTGGCAACGAACGATTTCCATCGATGTGGTAAGCTCCGAATCCATGACAGGGTTATTGTGGAATCTGTCCACAATATTGTTTTGCAATCTTGCCTCAAGGTTTCGCGGAATGATTTTATCATTTTAGATAAAAGAACAGCTCCACATAATTCTAGGCGGGGAAGAGAAATTGTTTTCAGAGGGGCGACTCTCGTCTTGGATGAAATAAGGTGAACAATCGTAGATTGGCTTGCCGTGGTAACTCGAAGATAAATAACTGCTGCATAGGCCTTCTCTGAGCTCTCGCTAAATCCGTGCAGCTCTATTTCCGAGTCCCGATGACTATTGAGCCACCTTGGAATTCTTATATTCTCGATGTTCGGTAAGTCGTCTATGAAACACGTCCACTCTGATAAAAGATGTTCCGGTATTTCTTCATCCCAATTGCTGCCTGTTATCCAGAGATTTTGCATAAATATCTTCGCACGAATGATAATGGGACTCAGCCATCCCAGAGGATCAAACAATTTTGCTATGTAACACTAGTCGCTTTGTCCAGAAGCCTTCTTTCGTGACCTTTATTTTAAATAGGAATTCATCGGATTTAGCATCCCAATAAATGCCTAAGGTTTTGAAGGTAGCTGTATCCGACAATTGCATCTCCAATGCTTCTCTTGACTTGTCATTTTCAGCGACGTCTTTCAGAATATTTGGATGATTCGAGGAAAATTTCCTTAATGGAAATTGACCGCTTGCCAAAAGACTAGTCAGTTCTTTCCGAAGAGATTGCACTTCTTCGATCGTGTCTCCACCAGTTAAGACATCATCCACATAGAAATCGTTCGTAAGACACTCAGAACCGCGAGGGAATGCTTCTCTTTCATCTTCGGCTAGTTGTACTAGTGTTCTCATAGCCAAATATGGTGCACAATTAATTCCAAATGTGACGGTTCTCAATTCGTATTCTTGAATCTCTGAGCTGGGCGTTGGGCGCCATAGTATCCTCTGAAATTTGGCATCATCGGGGTGTACCCAAACCTGCCTATACATCTTTTCGATGTCGGCAGTAAATACATATTCGTGATGTCTCCATCTCAGGATTATTTGTGTTACGTCCTGCTGTAGTATTGGGCCCGTCAAAAGGTTGTCGTTCAAAGAAAGACCATTCGTGGATTTGCAGGAGGCATCGAACACAACTCTAAATTTTGTAGTAGTGCTCGATGGTTTTATTACTGCGTGATGGGGAAGATAATATCTATCCACACCGGTTGTGGGGAGGCTATCGCAATGTACCTTTGTCATGTGGCCCAGACTTACATATTCTTCTAAGGTTTTATAGTAATCCGCTATGTAACCCCTTCTGATATTGCTTCTCTCTGTCGATAAATACCTCTTCATTGCGATCGTTCGGGACTCACCTAGACTTGGCAGGCCTTTCTTGAAGGGTGATCTTACTACATATGACCCGTTCGAGTTACGGGAGACCGTAGCCTTATAAAGTTGTTCGCATTGCTCATCAACATCAGAATTTTGCCTTAGTGGGATTACTTCTTCCACTTCCCAGAATCTTCGCAATACCTCAGATATTGGGCAAGTAGATAAATGCGTGTGGAGGTACTGATGCTGAGAAACAACAGAGCATATCTTACCGGTTAATATCCAACCGAAGATAGTGTTCTGTCCCATAGGAGAGCCTTGGGATCCCTTTCGTATTCCTTCGCAGATGATAAGAGGATAAATGTCGGCACCGATAATTAGATCAATTTTAGCCGGTACGCCATAATCTGGGTCCGCCAATTCTACATATTTCAAATGATCCCAATTCGAATTTGATAACTCCGTCGCTGGGAGAAAATCTGTCAGATTATCTAGAATGAGCGCTTTAACCGGCACGGTTGCTTTCGTTTTGGAAGCAGTGATAACAAAGCGCACAGATCGGGTTGCTACCGTTGCTTCGCTTGAACCTATTCCGGTGACTTGTATTGAGATAGGTTCGGGTTTTTCATGTAATTTTGCTGCTAAAGCAGAAGTTATGAAGGTGGCTTGTGAGCCGGGGTTAATTAACGCGTGAGCAGTGACAGTGCCCATTGACTTTTTAATGTTTACCCTTGCCGTTGCCAGAAGAACTGCTTGTTTCTCATTCACGAAATGCGCAGCGACTTTGGGAATGGACGTGATATTTTGCTCCGTTTCGGATTTGATATTTTCTCCCGATTTTTTATTGTGGTTATGAAGCAGAGTATGGTGCTTCCCTCCGCATTCATTGCAGCGCGTTTTACTCCGGCATTTGGTGATGGAGTGATATTCTCCCAAACAATTAAGACAATAGCCCTTAGACTTGGCTACTCTCAATCATTCTGTTGGGTTGTGTTTCAAGAAAATTTGACACACTCGCAATGAATGGTTCTCCTGGCATAATTTGCAGAGCTTTTTCGTAGCGTGAAAGCTCTGAACAAGAGTTTCGGGTTTTGTTGCCTTTTTTGATACTTGGCTGCTTTCGCGTTGAGTGCCGGTTAGAGATTCTAGCATTCTGAATCTTGTCTCGAGAAAGCCTTTTAAAGTTTCCCAAGACGGGTAGATATCACTGTCAGATAATTTTTCTTCCCATGATCGGTGTGTTTCCGCTGGAAGCTTCTGAACTAAAAGATGTACGAGAAGAGGGCCCCATTCTTCCACTGATATTCCTAAGTTGCTCAATGAAGCAAGACTTTCGGTGGTGCAGTCAACTATTGATTTGAGTGCATTAGCTGACTCATTCGACACTTTAGGTTGGGAGGTTAAAACCCGTAACTGTGCGGAAATTAGTATCCGCTTGTTGTCGTATCGTTGAACTAATGCACCCCAAGCTGCCTGGTAATTTTCGTTGGTGGTCTGGAACTGTTTGATTACCTTGCTTGCATCGCCTACGACATTGGCCTTTAAGTAATGCAATTTTTGAACACTTGCCAAAGAGCTGTTGGAGTCGATAAGTGATTTAAATAAATCACGGAAACTTATCCAGTCGGTGTAGTTCCCAGAGAACTTTGGAAGCGTTATGGAAGGTAATTGCATTGGGGACGCGGCTGCAAGTCTTTGCGTGTTAAATTCTTGAGGGGGGCTACTAGTTGATTGATGCCCGGATTGCCCTTGTGATTTATCGAGGGAACTCAATTTGTCAACTAGTTCACCTTTGAAGTCGTAAAATAACTCCTCACAAATGGAGTAGTGATCTTCGGTGAAGTACGGATGCTCCTTTGCTGATGGGGTAGCTATTGCGGACAGGTTTCTGTCGTTTGCAGAAAATTTCTGCCAGAACTCATGCCAACCATTGACTCGGCCAAGATAGTAGCCATGAGTGCGTTTAGCCACGGCGGTTTTTCTCGTGTTTACCACAAACCGATTCATTTGCTCCGTGAGCGATTTCTGATCGCTTATAAGAGCCTCGAGGGATGGAGGGTTTTCCATGGTAGATGGAGAGTCTCCCACTGTACCTCCCATTATGAACTTATGTGTAGAATATTAATCGAACACCGAAATACACTAAGAGATAAGAGAAGGTACTTACTGGAGGTGTCGGGAAGGGGTGACAAAGGTTTGTGTTTTTTCCTGGTGCGTCTGAACGGAATCGGCTGATGTGAGGCGGTGATCTGGGGACGTCTTCTTCCGGCTCGGGATGTCTCCACTAATTCACTTGTTACTACACAAAACTTTTCACACGTGCACTATCTCGCGAAAATATCCGGTTCGAAGGACCATGTAAATTAAAACTCTTTAACCTTTCACTTAATTTATATTTAATAAATTTAACAAGACTTTAAACACTACAACTACGATAAACAATATGAAAAACTCTTAGAACTTTAACACGTTTAACCTAACGACTTCGACGACCTCCTGGAGACTGCCGGTTGTAGACCCATGGATTTTCGTCGTCCATCGATACCTTCTGTAAGTTGCAAATTCGGCAGCAGGTCAATCGCACGTGCATTGAATTGGCAGCTTTCGGGTCTCTGGCGGGTTCCGATGTCGTCTGGGCTGTTTCCGGCTAAAGTTCTTAGGTGTCGTCTGGACAGCGTCCGGCGAGAGTGTCGACCTCCTCATTGTCATTGGAGATCGATTATTGTAATGTGTAACATCCCGCCGGCCTTGAAATACTTCGGTATTTAAGTATGTCCTGTGAAAAAGAAAGAAAAAGAACATCTCCTTATCGCGGCATTTCCTCCATGCAGACAAGGAAGCTGTTCAAGAACGATGGGGTTAGGCAAAGGGCGCCCTGACTCGCCCGATGGTAATACGCCGACAGATGAAGGAAGGTTTGGAAGTTAGGAAGGATGAATTGGAAAAGTGGTTTCGGATCGATAAATTTGTGCTTTCAATTGTTCGATTGTGGGTACAAATTCACATTGTTCCGCAGTGTCTGCAAAGTAATTTCAGACTCTGCGCGAGGGCTTAAGTGCGATGTAGGTCCTCGCTCGAGCTCTTCTATAGTCTCTTCTTGGACTACATTCGGAATTGCAATAGATTCTCTGCTTCTGCGATGATGTCTGTGTACAACAAAGGCAGTTAGTGAGTTCAAGAACGCAGCGAAAATGTTCCAGCTCCATCCATGAATGCTTCTGATGATCTGAACGTTGATGACTGTACTAATGCAGAATTTTACGATCCGTACAATTACTAATATTCCAAAGATGCTTGCGGTGAAAGACCCAAAGTAGGATAAGCCTGACCAAGTGCTTTGTATATAAGATGATATTTTGCTGACATGGGATGAGGAAAGTAGGTTCATAATGTCTAGATTCCGTGTATCGGTGTCATGACCCATGACAGATTGTGTCATGACATTTCCAATGGCATGCCGTTCTGATGGAAACATAATTTGACGACGCAAATCTTCAGTTTCTTCGAAGGTGTAAATTCCAGATTTTATTAGATGGCTGGGGTCTTCATACTTCCAAGAATTATCCACGGATGTACTGACTGATTTAGGTTCCTCCATATGATGAATCTCTGGATTGAGACTGTACCATTGCCCATGTAGAAAATAACCAGGCTTCATCATGAATGAGCAGGGAATCTCCGTTCCGTGCTCTTGAATCAGATGAGTCGTGGGTGCCATGAAGCAACTTTTGTTGTCATACGTAATTGGTAGTTCGTTGTAGCAGCGATCTGTTTTCCGTATGGTTGCTTCCACAGCCTGGCATTTTATTACGTAAAGGACTTCTCCTCGCGGGACCACTGTAAATCCAGGTTCCTTGAAGCGTATCAATGCGAATTCCGTAGGATGATACTGGGCTATGGCTAACTGCGTTTGAAGAACTTGGTTCTCCAGTTCACATTTTCTCCGCATGATGTGCTTATACATAGACTCCATCTGAGTCTTTATGTGTCTCTCTACATACACGAATTTTGAATTGAAGAAAGTGAAAAGATCTAAATTTCTTGCGGTGACTGCCTTTTTGGTGAACCAGTAATTCTGTCCTGATTTTGGCACTATTACAAGTCGAGGGTGTTCGGTCTGATAGCCGGTGAATTTGCACACGGAAATGAGTTTTGTGACTTCGAGTGCGAACACAGCATCCCCAGTGTGTACTGCATAAATAGTGTTCACAGTTGATTCTCTGCTGATGGTTTGACCTTTGATAGCTGCTCCTTGATAAAGATCGTCATATTTCAGATCTTCACAACTTGCATCTGCGATCATATCCCAAAAACTAATCCCTGATTCAGGGTCGGTGCAAGTTCCCTTTATGTAAGGGCACACAATGCACACAGCTCTTAACACAACCTGATTATCATCAAGCCTTACAATGCTGTCATAATCGGTGATGGTGATTTCCAAGGAGTGCATTACAACCACCTTGTTCCATGAATTGGACCCAAAAGAGTAAGGAACACCCTCGCAATTGCCATTTGTATCGACAGAACCTGCCACTATTTCGGAATATCGTGATGTCGCGTTGGATTTTATGTCAGCCAGAATTCGGTTATTTTGAAGAGCGTAGATTCCTTTGGAATGTATAATCAGACAATTCTCTTTTGATATATCGGCGATAAATGTACTAATACCACCTGCTACGATCGACAGATGGCTGAACATGCCGCAATGCAGGACAGTTTGCAAGATATTAATTTTGCACTGGTAAATGTGAACTGGAGCTACTTCACTCAATTGTAAAAGTTGAATATCTTCCTTGATTTGTTGAACCGGAGTATCTTCAATCTCGCAGTTTTGGTTACTGAGGAACGAGATTTTAGTCAAATTCATCCTTTTGCGTCCACAATCGTATACAATTATGCTTTTAGAAGGGAGCAAGAGCGCAATTAACGTGAGATAATTAAGCCAAGCCATGATGCTATAAATAAATAAGAGTTCTTAAATACTTATGTGCGAGAAATATCTATTTTATGTGTACTTATATGAACAAAACAAAAGGAAAGAGATTGTAATAACTTGTTATTGCGGTAAAGGACAGACCTTTGTAATAGATCTTTCGAATTCACCTTGTGGAGTTTTGAGGTGCACAACCCTGGTTATATCATCTTTCCCGGGGAAAACAGCTGTTATACGGGCCAACTTCCAATGAAATGGAGGTAGGCCGTCTTCTTTAAGAAGCACGAGATCTCCTACTTCTATGTTCTTAGTGGCCATCTTCCACTTAGGTCGTTGTTGCAATTGATGCAAATATTCAGTTGACCATCTTCTCCAAAAATCTTGGTGTAATTTTTGTAGTAACTTCCAACGACTAAGGTGTGCTATTGTTGTGTCCTCGTAGCTTGTTTCGGGAAGGCTGTTTAATGAGCTTCCTATCAAGAAATGCCCAGGTGTAAGAGGGTTGATGTCGTTTGGATCCGAAGATAATGCGCTGATTGGCCGTGAGTTAAGCACGGCTTCTATTTGAGTCAGAACAGTGCTTAGTTCTTCGAAGGTAAGCTTAGTTTGCCCTACGATTCGACGCAAATGATGCTTCACAGACTTGACGCCTGCCTCCCATAATCCACCAAAGTGAGGCGCTCGGGGGGGAATAAAGCTCCATTCCACATTTTTGTTTGCATACAGTTCTTCTGCTGACAGTTGATATGATTTAATGAATTCTGTCATTTCTCTTTTTAGGCTCCTTTCTGCTCCCACAAAATTTGTTCCGTTATCGCTAAATATCTTTTTGCTAAGGCCTCGTCTCGCAAAAAATCGTCGAAGAGCGGCTAAAAAGCAATCTGTTTTTAAATCACTGGCAAGTTCAAGGTGCATTGCCTTCGTAACGAAGCAGACGAAAACTACAATGTAACCCTTGAGAGTTTTGGAATTCCTAGTCTTATTAGCTTTAATAAGTACTGGTCCAGCGTAATCTATGCCTGTGTATGTAAATGGTCGACTTGGTGTTGTACGTTCCATAGGTAGTTGACCCATTAAAGTGTTCATGTGCTCTTTCCTCCAACGACAACAAGTGACGCATTGATGCACGATTCGTTTGATAATCTGCTGAGCGCGGGGGAGCCAGTAGTTTTGCCGTAAGGTGGAAAGCATGATCTGCTTACCACCGTGGAGAGTGTCCTTATGTATCTTCTTGATGAGTAATTCGGAAAATTTGTTTGAGGGTGGTAATATTATAGGATGTTTTTCAACCCCGGACAGATTGGAATGTTCTAGTCGTCCTCCCACTCTCAAATTGAGCTGCTCGTCAAGGAATGGATTCAAGCTCAAAAGTGAGCTTTTTCGCGATAAGGATTCCTTAGAAATTAAGCAATTAATTTCTATGGGATATACTATCAATTGTGTTTGCCTTATCAGACATAAATTGGCTTCGTTAATTTCAGAAGCGGAGAGGATATGCGTCTGGTAAGAGGTGAGCTTGCGACACACTCACAAATCTGCGGCAATAAACTATGACTCTGCAAGCATGGGTAAGGTCTGAGAATCTTTCAACTAGTTGGTATTTGCTAGCATTTGTGTGAAAACTCTTCAGCCCTTTCTTCTCTTCCGTGAGCCCCTGTATAGAAGTTGAGAGGATAGTTTTGGGCCACTCACGATGATCTGCTTGAAGCCAGGTTGGACCATTCCACCAGAGTGAATTTCCTTTTAATTCTGAAGAGCTTAGACCGCGCGAGGCAATATCAGCAGGATTGTGTTGGGAAGAAACGTGTCGCCATTCAGTGTTGCCCACATTTTCGATTATTTCTCTAATTCTATTGGCAACGAACGATTTCCATCGATGTGGTAAGCTCCGAATCCATGACAGGGTTATTGTGGAATCTGTCCACAATATTGTTTTGCAATCTTGCCTCAAGGTTTCGCGGAATGATTTTATCATTTTAGATAAAAGAACAGCTCCACATAATTCTAGGCGGGGAAGAGAAATTGTTTTCAGAGGGGCGACTCTCGTCTTGGATGAAATAAGGTGAACAATCGTAGATTGGCTTGCCGTGGTAACTCGAAGATAAATAACTGCTGCATAGGCCTTCTCTGAGCTCTCGCTAAATCCGTGCAGCTCTATTTCCGAGTCCCGATGACTATTGAGCCACCTTGGAATTCTTATATTCTCGATGTTCGGTAAGTCGTCTATGAAACACGTCCACTCTGATAAAAGATGTTCCGGTATTTCTTCATCCCAATTGCTGCCTGTTATCCAGAGATTTTGCATAAATATCTTCGCACGAATGATAATGGGACTCAGCCATCCCAGAGGATCAAACAATTTTGCTATGTAACACTAGTCGCTTTGTCCAGAAGCCTTCTTTCGTGACCTTTATTTTAAATAGGAATTCATCGGATTTAGCATCCCAATAAATGCCTAAGGTTTTGAAGGTAGCTGTATCCGACAATTGCATCTCCAATGCTTCTCTTGACTTGTCATTTTCAGCGACGTCTTTCAGAATATTTGGATGATTCGAGGAAAATTTCCTTAATGGAAATTGACCGCTTGCCAAAAGACTAGTCAGTTCTTTCCGAAGAGATTGCACTTCTTCGATCGTGTCTCCACCAGTTAAGACATCATCCACATAGAAATCGTTCGTAAGACACTCAGAACCGCGAGGGAATGCTTCTCTTTCATCTTCGGCTAGTTGTACTAGTGTTCTCATAGCCAAATATGGTGCACAATTAATTCCAAATGTGACGGTTCTCAATTCGTATTCTTGAATCTCTGAGCTGGGCGTTGGGCGCCATAGTATCCTCTGAAATTTGGCATCATCGGGGTGTACCCAAACCTGCCTATACATCTTTTCGATGTCGGCAGTAAATACATATTCGTGATGTCTCCATCTCAGGATTATTTGTGTTACGTCCTGCTGTAGTATTGGGCCCGTCAAAAGGTTGTCGTTCAAAGAAAGACCATTCGTGGATTTGCAGGAGGCATCGAACACAACTCTAAATTTTGTAGTAGTGCTCGATGGTTTTATTACTGCGTGATGGGGAAGATAATATCTATCCACACCGGTTGTGGGGAGGCTATCGCAATGTACCTTTGTCATGTGGCCCAGACTTACATATTCTTCTAAGGTTTTATAGTAATCCGCTATGTAACCCCTTCTGATATTGCTTCTCTCTGTCGATAAATACCTCTTCATTGCGATCGTTCGGGACTCACCTAGACTTGGCAGGCCTTTCTTGAAGGGTGATCTTACTACATATGACCCGTTCGAGTTACGGGAGACCGTAGCCTTATAAAGTTGTTCGCATTGCTCATCAACATCAGAATTTTGCCTTAGTGGGATTACTTCTTCCACTTCCCAGAATCTTCGCAATACCTCAGATATTGGGCAAGTAGATAAATGCGTGTGGAGGTACTGATGCTGAGAAACAACAGAGCATATCTTACCGGTTAATATCCAACCGAAGATAGTGTTCTGTCCCATAGGAGAGCCTTGGGATCCCTTTCGTATTCCTTCGCAGATGATAAGAGGATAAATGTCGGCACCGATAATTAGATCAATTTTAGCCGGTACGCCATAATCTGGGTCCGCCAATTCTACATATTTCAAATGATCCCAATTCGAATTTGATAACTCCGTCGCTGGGAGAAAATCTGTCAGATTATCTAGAATGAGCGCTTTAACCGGCACGGTTGCTTTCGTTTTGGAAGCAGTGATAACAAAGCGCACAGATCGGGTTGCTACCGTTGCTTCGCTTGAACCTATTCCGGTGACTTGTATTGAGATAGGTTCGGGTTTTTCATGTAATTTTGCTGCTAAAGCAGAAGTTATGAAGGTGGCTTGTGAGCCGGGGTTAATTAACGCGTGAGCAGTGACAGTGCCCATTGACTTTTTAATGTTTACCCTTGCCGTTGCCAGAAGAACTGCTTGTTTCTCATTCACGAAATGCGCAGCGACTTTGGGAATGGACGTGATATTTTGCTCCGTTTCGGATTTGATATTTTCTCCCGATTTTTTATTGTGGTTATGAAGCAGAGTATGGTGCTTCCCTCCGCATTCATTGCAGCGCGTTTTACTCCGGCATTTGGTGATGGAGTGATATTCTCCCAAACAATTAAGACAATAGCCCTTAGACTTGGCTACTCTCAATCATTCTCAGTCTCCAGCGAGATCTGAGCGAAGGCAGACGTGTTGCGGATCGTAGTGAGATTTTATAAGAGTTTGGAGTGAATTAGGAGAGACCACAGTAAATTGCGACAAGTGCTAACTTTGTAAGTGGGTGTAGAGCATAGCCCAGCTCCCATAGGAGCTCTTACTTAGCCGGGTTTCCCGGCAAACGGGAATTTAGTGAGTACATTATAGCAGAGACCAATAGTGCCTGTGTAGTGACCACGTGTTCGTAGCTGTCACTGACAGCAAGCAGCTGTTCCCCAAAAGCGACGACAAACCAGCTCAATTAGAGAGGCAAAACACATCACAAGCCAAGCCCGGTGGGCAAAACACAACAATGGCGTCCGGCGCAGCCGACGCGAACATGTTCTCTGGACTCAACGCCTTCACAGTTCTGGACAAACAAACAACTAAAAAGCCGAAACACGGCACTAAACGTCCGAAACCTTCCCCAGACCAGGACTTTCTAACGTCAACAACGCAGGCCCTAGCCACGGTAACAGGCGGTTCCCCCCGCTTCATTGTTATCAGCGCCCTGGATGAAGGAAAGCCGCTCAAAAACTTCAACCAATTCACAGTACGTAAAGGTGTAGACGCAGTCTCCACCAAATTTAGCCAGGCCAGTTACTTGCGAGATGGATCACTGCTGCTGCTAGTGAACTCCATCAGGATCGCTGAGATTTTCCTAAAAACTACTAGCATAGCTAATATCCCTGTTAAGGTGCAGCTGCATGCCACGCTCAACAGCGTAAAAGGAACAATCTTTTCACACGAATTCCGCGCAATGACCCAGGAGGAAATCCTGGATGGCCTCAAAGATCAAGGGGTAACTGATGTAGCACAGGTAACAAGGCCAGGTGATGACGGGAGGAGGGTTCCAACGGGCCTTCTCATTTTAACGTTCAACGCTCACGAAATCCCGGCATACGTCCAGGGCCCCTGGACTAAATTCAGCGTGAAGCAATATTTCCCCTTACCCATGCGCTGCCGCAATTGCCAAAGGCTTGGGCACACGGCCAAATGGTGTAAAGAGACGACGGAATCCTGCGCCACATGCGGCTACCCTGGACCCCATCCAGCTGATCATTGCAAAAGAACATTCTGCGTGAACTGCCAGACAGCAAACCACCCTTCCAACAGTCGAGACTGCGCCGAATTTCTCAAAGCTAAGGAAATCTTGCGAATCAAAACGCTGAGAAAGTGCAGCATGTTTGAGGCGAAAAAGGAGTTCTACAGCACCTACAAGGCACCCACTGGACCCACATACGCAGCCGTAGCAGGGAATGCTACACACTCATCGGGCCAACACCACATGCCCCCAACTACATCCCCCGTCACCGGGACATCAGCCAACAACGCACAAACAAACATCATCACACCACCATCTCTCACCACCAACCATGACAGCACCCCCAAGAACAACCCTAATACCACCAACAATGTCACCATCACCAAGAATCCCACCAGCGACAGCTATACCGCCACCGAGGGACATCCAACCACCAACAACACTACAATCAGTAACAACACTACCCCCCTCAACAAAAAGGCAAGTACCTCCACCAACACCAAAACTAACAGCAAAACAAAGAAAACTAACTGCAACGACGAACATACGACTAACCCCCCCAAAATACCCGCTAACACCCCAACCACTAGCACCCACCCCAACCACCTCACTCTCACCCCCAACACAAAAGAAACTATTAAGACCATTTTTAGCGACATGACTGAAATGTCATGTGAAGATATGGAGGTTATCTCGATATCGGGCCCGCAATTCCAAAAGAATTGCGCCGAGGACGAAATAATCTCTGTGGACGCAGACATGCGATCCACCCCCACAGTCTCGACCTTCTCAAGTTCGAGCTCTGGGGAGGATTCCCCGGTAACTATTAACGCGAAGTAATGAGTTATAGCCAAAATCCTGACCGTACCCCACCATCTAGGGACCTAACGATCCTACAATGGAACGTTAGAGGACTGTACCAGAACCTACCTAGCTTAGAGATCCTTATCACCACCTACCGACCCCAAGTCGTGCTGCTACAGGAAACACATATCCTGGCGGATCAGCAGCCTGATCGGCTAGGAGCCTATAGGTTCTATGGGTACAACTCAGCAAGGGAACACAGGCATGGTGGCGTTGCCATCTTAGTTCACAACTCCCTCCCTGCTACGGAGGTCAATATTAACACCGATATAATAGCTTGTGCTGTCTCCATCAATGCCCCACACACACTAACTTTCGCAAACTTCTACCTTGCATCGCCTACGACATTGGCCTTTAAGTAATGCAATTTTTGAACACTTGCCAAAGAGCTGTTGGAGTCGATAAGTGATTTAAATAAATCACGGAAACTTATCCAGTCGGTGTAGTTCCCAGAGAACTTTGGAAGCGTTATGGAAGGTAATTGCATTGGGGACGCGGCTGCAAGTCTTTGCGTGTTAAATTCTTGAGGGGGGCTACTAGTTGATTGATGCCCGGATTGCCCTTGTGATTTATCGAGGGAACTCAATTTGTCAACTAGTTCACCTTTGAAGTCGTAAAATAACTCCTCACAAATGGAGTAGTGATCTTCGGTGAAGTACGGATGCTCCTTTGCTGATGGGGTAGCTATTGCGGACAGGTTTCTGTCGTTTGCAGAAAATTTCTGCCAGAACTCATGCCAACCATTGACTCGGCCAAGATAGTAGCCATGAGTGCGTTTAGCCACGGCGGTTTTTCTCGTGTTTACCACAAACCGATTCATTTGCTCCGTGAGCGATTTCTGATCGCTTATAAGAGCCTCGAGGGATGGAGGGTTTTCCATGGTAGATGGAGAGTCTCCCACTGTACCTCCCATTATGAACTTATGTGTAGAATATTAATCGAACACCGAAATACACTAAGAGATAAGAGAAGGTACTTACTGGAGGTGTCGGGAAGGGGTGACAAAGGTTTGTGTTTTTTCCTGGTGCGTCTGAACGGAATCGGCTGATGTGAGGCGGTGATCTGGGGACGTCTTCTTCCGGCTCGGGATGTCTCCACTAATTCACTTGTTACTACACAAAACTTTTCACACGTGCACTATCTCGCGAAAATATCCGGTTCGAAGGACCATGTAAATTAAAACTCTTTAACCTTTCACTTAATTTATATTTAATAAATTTAACAAGACTTTAAACACTACAACTACGATAAACAATATGAAAAACTCTTAGAACTTTAACACGTTTAACCTAACGACTTCGACGACCTCCTGGAGACTGCCGGTTGTAGACCCATGGATTTTCGTCGTCCATCGATACCTTCTGTAAGTTGCAAATTCGGCAGCAGGTCAATCGCACGTGCATTGAATTGGCAGCTTTCGGGTCTCTGGCGGGTTCCGATGTCGTCTGGGCTGTTTCCGGCTAAAGTTCTTAGGTGTCGTCTGGACAGCGTCCGGCGAGAGTGTCGACCTCCTCATTGTCATTGGAGATCGATTATTGTAATGTGTAACATCCCGCCGGCCTTGAAATACTTCGGTATTTAAGTATGTCCTGTGAAAAAGAAAGAAAAAGAACATCTCCTTATCGCGGCATTTCCTCCATGCAGACAAGGAAGCTGTTCAAGAACGATGGGGTTAGGCAAAGGGCGCCCTGACTCGCCCGATGGTAATACGCCGACAGATGAAGGAAGGTTTGGAAGTTAGGAAGGATGAATTGGAAAAGTGGTTTCGGATCGATAAATTTGTGCTTTCAATTGTTCGATTGTGGGTACAAATTCACATTGTTCCGCAGTGTCTGCAAAGTAATTTCAGACTCTGCGCGAGGGCTTAAGTGCGATGTAGGTCCTCGCTCGAGCTCTTCTATAGTCTCTTCTTGGACTACATTCGGAATTGCAATAGATTCTCTGCTTCTGCGATGATGTCTGTGTACAACAAAGGCAGTTAGTGAGTTCAAGAACGCAGCGAAAATGTTCCAGCTCCATCCATGAATGCTTCTGATGATCTGAACGTTGATGACTGTACTAATGCAGAATTTTACGATCCGTACAATTACTAATATTCCAAAGATGCTTGCGGTGAAAGACCCAAAGTAGGATAAGCCTGACCAAGTGCTTTGTATATAAGATGATATTTTGCTGACATGGGATGAGGAAAGTAGGTTCATAATGTCTAGATTCCGTGTATCGGTGTCATGACCCATGACAGATTGTGTCATGACATTTCCAATGGCATGCCGTTCTGATGGAAACATAATTTGACGACGCAAATCTTCAGTTTCTTCGAAGGTGTAAATTCCAGATTTTATTAGATGGCTGGGGTCTTCATACTTCCAAGAATTATCCACGGATGTACTGACTGATTTAGGTTCCTCCATATGATGAATCTCTGGATTGAGACTGTACCATTGCCCATGTAGAAAATAACCAGGCTTCATCATGAATGAGCAGGGAATCTCCGTTCCGTGCTCTTGAATCAGATGAGTCGTGGGTGCCATGAAGCAACTTTTGTTGTCATACGTAATTGGTAGTTCGTTGTAGCAGCGATCTGTTTTCCGTATGGTTGCTTCCACAGCCTGGCATTTTATTACGTAAAGGACTTCTCCTCGCGGGACCACTGTAAATCCAGGTTCCTTGAAGCGTATCAATGCGAATTCCGTAGGATGATACTGGGCTATGGCTAACTGCGTTTGAAGAACTTGGTTCTCCAGTTCACATTTTCTCCGCATGATGTGCTTATACATAGACTCCATCTGAGTCTTTATGTGTCTCTCTACATACACGAATTTTGAATTGAAGAAAGTGAAAAGATCTAAATTTCTTGCGGTGACTGCCTTTTTGGTGAACCAGTAATTCTGTCCTGATTTTGGCACTATTACAAGTCGAGGGTGTTCGGTCTGATAGCCGGTGAATTTGCACACGGAAATGAGTTTTGTGACTTCGAGTGCGAACACAGCATCCCCAGTGTGTACTGCATAAATAGTGTTCACAGTTGATTCTCTGCTGATGGTTTGACCTTTGATAGCTGCTCCTTGATAAAGATCGTCATATTTCAGATCTTCACAACTTGCATCTGCGATCATATCCCAAAAACTAATCCCTGATTCAGGGTCGGTGCAAGTTCCCTTTATGTAAGGGCACACAATGCACACAGCTCTTAACACAACCTGATTATCATCAAGCCTTACAATGCTGTCATAATCGGTGATGGTGATTTCCAAGGAGTGCATTACAACCACCTTGTTCCATGAATTGGACCCAAAAGAGTAAGGAACACCCTCGCAATTGCCATTTGTATCGACAGAACCTGCCACTATTTCGGAATATCGTGATGTCGCGTTGGATTTTATGTCAGCCAGAATTCGGTTATTTTGAAGAGCGTAGATTCCTTTGGAATGTATAATCAGACAATTCTCTTTTGATATATCGGCGATAAATGTACTAATACCACCTGCTACGATCGACAGATGGCTGAACATGCCGCAATGCAGGACAGTTTGCAAGATATTAATTTTGCACTGGTAAATGTGAACTGGAGCTACTTCACTCAATTGTAAAAGTTGAATATCTTCCTTGATTTGTTGAACCGGAGTATCTTCAATCTCGCAGTTTTGGTTACTGAGGAACGATATTTTAGTCAAATTCATCCTTTTGCGTCCACAATCGTATACAATTATGCTTTTAGAAGGGAGCAAGAGCGCAATTAACGTGAGATAATTAAGCCAAGCCATGATGCTATAAATAAATAAGAGTTCTTAAATACTTATGTGCGAGAAATATCTATTTTATGTGTACTTATATGAACAAAACAAAAGGAAAGAGATTGTAATAACTTGTTATTGCGGTAAAGGACAGACCTTTGTAATAGATCTTTCGAATTCACCTTGTGGAGTTTTGAGGTGCACAACCCTGGTTATATCATCTTTCCCGGGGAAAACAGCTGTTATACGGGCCAACTTCCAATGAAATGGAGGTAGGCCGTCTTCTTTAAGAAGCACGAGATCTCCTACTTCTATGTTCTTAGTGGCCATCTTCCACTTAGGTCGTTGTTGCAATTGATGCAAATATTCAGTTGACCATCTTCTCCAAAAATCTTGGTGTAATTTTTGTAGTAACTTCCAACGACTAAGGTGTGCTATTGTTGTGTCCTCGTAGATTGTTTCGGGAAGGCTGTTTAATGAGCTTCCTATCAAGAAATGCCCAGGTGTAAGAGGGTTGATGTCGTTTGGATCCGAAGATAATGCGCTGATTGGCCGTGAGTTAAGCACGGCTTCTATTTGAGTCAGAACAGTGCTTAGTTCTTCGAAGGTAAGCTTAGTTTGCCCTACGATTCGACGCAAATGATGCTTCACAGACTTGACGCCTGCCTCCCATAATCCACCAAAGTGAGGCGCTCGGGGGGGAATAAAGCTCCATTCCACATTTTTGTTTGCATACAGTTCTTCTGCTGACAGTTGATATGATTTAATGAATTCTGTCATTTCTCTTTTTAGGCTCCTTTCTGCTCCCACAAAATTTGTTCCGTTATCGCTAAATATCTTTTTGCTAAGGCCTCGTCTCGCAAAAAATCGTCGAAGAGCGGCTAAAAAGCAATCTGTTGTTAAATCACTGGCAAGTTCAAGGTGCATTGCCTTCGTAACGAAGCAGACGAAAACTACAATGTAACCCTTGAGAGTTTTGGAATTCCTAGTCTTATTAGCTTTAATAAGTACTGGTCCAGCGTAATCTATGCCTGTGTATGTAAATGGTCGACTTGGTGTTGTACGTTCCATAGGTAGTTGACCCATTAAAGTGTTCATGTGCTCTTTCCTCCAACGACAACAAGTGACGCATTGATGCACGATTCGTTTGATAATCTGCTGAGCGCGGGGGAGCCAGTAGTTTTGCCGTAAGGTGGAAAGCATGATCTGCTTACCACCGTGGAGAGTGTCCTTATGTATCTTCTTGATGAGTAATTCGGAAAATTTGTTTGAGGGTGGTAATATTATAGGATGTTTTTCAACCCCGGACAGATTGGAATGTTCTAGTCGTCCTCCCACTCTCAAATTGAGCTGCTCGTCAAGGAATGGATTCAAGCTCAAAAGTGAGCTTTTTCGCGATAAGGATTCCTTAGAAATTAAGCAATTAATTTCTATGGGATATACTATCGATTGTGTTTGCCTTATCAGACATAAATTGGCTTCGTTAATTTCAGAAGCGGAGAGGATATGCGTCTGGTAAGAGGTGAGCTTGCGACACACTCACAAATCTGCGGCAATAAACTATGACTCTGCAAGCATGGGTAAGGTCTGAGAATCTTTCAACTAGTTGGTATTTGCTAGCATTTGTGTGAAAACTCTTCAGCCCTTTCTTCTCTTCCGTGAGCCCCTGTATAGAAGTTGAGAGGATAGTTTTGGGCCACTCACGATGATCTGCTTGAAGCCAGGTTGGACCATTCCACCAGAGTGAATTTCCTTTTAATTCTGAAGAGCTTAGACCGCGCGAGGCAATATCAGCAGGATTGTGTTGGGAAGAAACGTGTCGCCATTCAGTGTTGCCCACATTTTCGATTATTTCTCTAATTCTATTGGCAACGAACGATTTCCATCGATGTGGTAAGCTCCGAATCCATGACAGGGTTATTGTGGAATCTGTCCACAATATTGTTTTGCAATCTTGCCTCAAGGTTTCGCGGAATGATTTTATCATTTTAGATAAAAGAACAGCTCCACATAATTCTAGGCGGGGAAGAGAAATTGTTTTCAGAGGGGCGACTCTCGTCTTGGATGAAATAAGGTGAACAATCGTAGATTGGCTTGCCGTGGTAACTCGAAGATAAATAACTGCTGCATAGGCCTTCTCTGAGCTCTCGCTAAATCCGTGCAGCTCTATTTCCGAGTCCCGATGACTATTGAGCCACCTTGGAATTCTTATATTCTCGATGTTCGGTAAGTCGTCTATGAAACACGTCCACTCTGATAAAAGATGTTCCGGTATTTCTTCATCCCAATTGCTGCCTGTTATCCAGAGATTTTGCATAAATATCTTCGCACGAATGATAATGGGACTCAGCCATCCCAGAGGATCAAACAATTTTGCTATGTAACACTAGTCGCTTTGTCCAGAAGCCTTCTTTCGTGACCTTTATTTTAAATAGGAATTCATCGGATTTAGCATCCCAATAAATGCCTAAGGTTTTGAAGGTAGCTGTATCCGACAATTGCATCTCCAATGCTTCTCTTGACTTGTCATTTTCAGCGACGTCTTTCAGAATATTTGGATGATTCGAGGAAAATTTCCTTAATGGAAATTGACCGCTTGCCAAAAGACTAGTCAGTTCTTTCCGAAGAGATTGCACTTCTTCGATCGTGTCTCCACCAGTTAAGACATCATCCACATAGAAATCGTTCGTAAGACACTCAGAACCGCGAGGGAATGCTTCTCTTTCATCTTCGGCTAGTTGTACTAGTGTTCTCATAGCCAAATATGGTGCACAATTAATTCCAAATGTGACGGTTCTCAATTCGTATTCTTGAATCTCTGAGCTGGGCGTTGGGCGCCATAGTATCCTCTGAAATTTGGCATCATCGGGGTGTACCCAAACCTGCCTATACATCTTTTCGATGTCGGCAGTAAATACATATTCGTGATGTCTCCATCTCAGGATTATTTGTGTTACGTCCTGCTGTAGTATTGGGCCCGTCAAAAGGTTGTCGTTCAAAGAAAGACCATTCGTGGATTTGCAGGAGGCATCGAACACAACTCTAAATTTTGTAGTAGTGCTCGATGGTTTTATTACTGCGTGATGGGGAAGATAATATCTATCCACACCGGTTGTGGGGAGGCTATCGCAATGTACCTTTGTCATGTGGCCCAGACTTACATATTCTTCTAAGGTTTTATAGTAATCCGCTATGTAACCCCTTCTGATATTGCTTCTCTCTGTCGATAAATACCTCTTCATTGCGATCGTTCGGGACTCACCTAGACTTGGCAGGCCTTTCTTGAAGGGTGATCTTACTACATATGACCCGTTCGAGTTACGGGAGACCGTAGCCTTATAAAGTTGTTCGCATTGCTCATCAACATCAGAATTTTGCCTTAGTGGGATTACTTCTTCCACTTCCCAGAATCTTCGCAATACCTCAGATATTGGGCAAGTAGATAAATGCGTGTGGAGGTACTGATGCTGAGAAACAACAGAGCATATCTTACCGGTTAATATCCAACCGAAGATAGTGTTCTGTCCCATAGGAGAGCCTTGGGATCCCTTTCGTATTCCTTCGCAGATGATAAGAGGATAAATGTCGGCACCGATAATTAGATCAATTTTAGCCGGTACGCCATAATCTGGGTCCGCCAATTCTACATATTTCAAATGATCCCAATTCGAATTTGATAACTCCGTCGCTGGGAGAAAATCTGTCAGATTATCTAGAATGAGCGCTTTAACCGGCACGGTTGCTTTCGTTTTGGAAGCAGTGATAACAAAGCGCACAGATCGGGTTGCTACCGTTGCTTCGCTTGAACCTATTCCGGTGACTTGTATTGAGATAGGTTCGGGTTTTTCATGTAATTTTGCTGCTAAAGCAGAAGTTATGAAGGTGGCTTGTGAGCCGGGGTTAATTAACGCGTGAGCAGTGACAGTGCCCATTGACTTTTTAATGTTTACCCTTGCCGTTGCCAGAAGAACTGCTTGTTTCTCATTCACGAAATGCGCAGCGACTTTGGGAATGGACGTGATATTTTGCTCCGTTTCGGATTTGATATTTTCTCCCGATTTTTTATTGTGGTTATGAAGCAGAGTATGGTGCTTCCCTCCGCATTCATTGCAGCGCGTTTTACTCCGGCATTTGGTGATGGAGTGATATTCTCCCAAACAATTAAGACAATAGCCCTTAGACTTGGCTACTCTCAATCATTCTCAGTCTCCAGCGAGATCTGAGCGAAGGCAGACGTGTTGCGGATCGTAGTGAGATTTTATAAGAGTTTGGAGTGAATTAGGAGAGACCACAGTAAATTGCGACAAGTGCTAACTTTGTAAGTGGGTGTAGAGCATAGCCCAGCTCCCATAGGAGCTCTTACTTAGCCGGGTTTCCCGGCAAACGGGAATTTAGTGAGTACATTATAGCAGAGACCAATAGTGCCTGTGTAGTGACCACGTGTTCGTAGCTGTCACTGACAGCAAGCAGCTGTTCCCCAAAAGCGACGACAAACCAGCTCAATTAGAGAGGCAAAACACATCACAAGCCAAGCCCGGTGGGCAAAACACAACAATGGCGTCCGGCGCAGCCGACGCGAACATGTTCTCTGGACTCAACGCCTTCACAGTTCTGGACAAACAAACAACTAAAAAGCCGAAACACGGCACTAAACGTCCGAAACCTTCCCCAGACCAGGACTTTCTAACGTCAACAACGCAGGCCCTAGCCACGGTAACAGGCGGTTCCCCCCGCTTCATTGTTATCAGCGCCCTGGATGAAGGAAAGCCGCTCAAAAACTTCAACCAATTCACAGTACGTAAAGGTGTAGACGCAGTCTCCACCAAATTTAGCCAGGCCAGTTACTTGCGAGATGGATCACTGCTGCTGCTAGTGAACTCCATCAGGATCGCTGAGATTTTCCTAAAAACTACTAGCATAGCTAATATCCCTGTTAAGGTGCAGCTGCATGCCACGCTCAACAGCGTAAAAGGAACAATCTTTTCACACGAATTCCGCGCAATGACCCAGGAGGAAATCCTGGATGGCCTCAAAGATCAAGGGGTAACTGATGTAGCACAGGTAACAAGGCCAGGTGATGACGGGAGGAGGGTTCCAACGGGCCTTCTCATTTTAACGTTCAACGCTCACGAAATCCCGGCATACGTCCAGGGCCCCTGGACTAAATTCAGCGTGAAGCAATATTTCCCCTTACCCATGCGCTGCCGCAATTGCCAAAGGCTTGGGCACACGGCCAAATGGTGTAAAGAGACGACGGAATCCTGCGCCACATGCGGCTACCCTGGACCCCATCCAGCTGATCATTGCAAAAGAACATTCTGCGTGAACTGCCAGACAGCAAACCACCCTTCCAACAGTCGAGACTGCGCCGAATTTCTCAAAGCTAAGGAAATCTTGCGAATCAAAACGCTGAGAAAGTGCAGCATGTTTGAGGCGAAAAAGGAGTTCTACAGCACCTACAAGGCACCCACTGGACCCACATACGCAGCCGTAGCAGGGAATGCTACACACTCATCGGGCCAACACCACATGCCCCCAACTACATCCCCCGTCACCGGGACATCAGCCAACAACGCACAAACAAACATCATCACACCACCATCTCTCACCACCAACCATGACAGCACCCCCAAGAACAACCCTAATACCACCAACAATGTCACCATCACCAAGAATCCCACCAGCGACAGCTATACCGCCACCGAGGGACATCCAACCACCAACAACACTACAATCAGTAACAACACTACCCCCCTCAACAAAAAGGCAAGTACCTCCACCAACACCAAAACTAACAGCAAAACAAAGAAAACTAACTGCAACGACGAACATACGACTAACCCCCCCAAAATACCCGCTAACACCCCAACCACTAGCACCCACCCCAACCACCTCACTCTCACCCCCAACACAAAAGAAACTATTAAGACCATTTTTAGCGACATGACTGAAATGTCATGTGAAGATATGGAGGTTATCTCGATATCGGGCCCGCAATTCCAAAAGAATTGCGCCGAGGACGAAATAATCTCTGTGGACGCAGACATGCGATCCACCCCCACAGTCTCGACCTTCTCAAGTTCGAGCTCTGGGGAGGATTCCCCGGTAACTATTAACGCGAAGTAATGAGTTATAGCCAAAATCCTGACCGTACCCCACCATCTAGGGACCTAACGATCCTACAATGGAACGTTAGAGGACTGTACCAGAACCTACCTAGCTTAGAGATCCTTATCACCACCTACCGACCCCAAGTCGTGCTGCTACAGGAAACACATATCCTGGCGGATCAGCAGCCTGATCGGCTAGGAGCCTATAGGTTCTATGGGTACAACTCAGCAAGGGAACACAGGCATGGTGGCGTTGCCATCTTAGTTCACAACTCCCTCCCTGCTACGGAGGTCAATATTAACACCGATATAATAGCTTGTGCTGTCTCCATCAATGCCCCACACACACTAACTTTCGCAAACTTCTACCTTGAGAATGACGCAGAGATCACGGCCCAAAATCTTGGAACTCTGGCTAGCCAGCTTCCCGAAAACACCATCTATGGTGGGGACTTCAACGCGCACAGCCCCCTTTGGGGCTCGGCGCGCTGGAGTCCCAGAGGGCGGCAGGTTGCCGCCTGGATTGAGGGCAGATCTCTGTGCATTCTCAACACTGGATCCCCTACCTTTTTATCCCATCTAGGCACCCAGTCGGCCATCGACTTATCTTTAGCTCCCCCCCACCTGACATCCCGCCTTGACTGGTCTACGCATAATAACCCAGAGGGTAGTGACCACTACCCGATTATCATTCGGACTGGGCACCAAACTGCTACCTCCAAGCCACTGTGCAAGTTCATTGAGCAGAAGGCAGATTGGAGTAAATTTAGAACGATAGTCAAGGCGGAGATATCCCGTCGACCCCCTTCCCACAACATTAATAAGGAGGCAGCACAACTAACGAGAGTCATCAGAACAGCAGCAGCGGGCAGCATGCCTGTGTCCTCCCCCTTGCCAAGAACACAACCAGTCTGGATGAATGCGCGCATCCTCTCAATTATCAGGGACAAGAATAGGGCTTGGAAAAAATTCCAAAGACAACCTACGACTAGTAACCTGCGCAACTATCGTAGGAAATCGGCAACCACCAAAAAGGAAATTAAGGAGGCGAAAAAACAAGCCTGGGAATCTTTCGCCAGTTCCATAGATCCTAATTCCAATTTGGCCGATGCTTGGAATCGCGTCAAGTCAATCTCCGGCAATAGGCCTCCGAGCCTAATCGCTAATTTGACAGTCGACCGCAGGCTCTACACCGATTCCTCGAATATTGCAGAGAAACTGGCCCAGTCCTGGGCCAGTTACTCCGCGGACAGTACCTTTAGCCCAGAACAAACTTTGGCTAAGGCCAACTGGACCCTCACAAACAAGCCCTATTCCCCTGATCCAACTAGAAATCTGTCTTTCCCAATATCCCTTCACGAACTAGGCGTATCGCTTAGTAAGTGTAAGGGATCGGCACCGGGACTGGACAAAGTCACTTATAGGATGATTAAGGAAGCCCCTGAATCTTTCAAGGATAGATTAGTAGATCTCTACAACTCTATCCTAAGGGATGGCATTTTTCCACACATGTGGAAAAATGCTGTCCTTGTCCCTATCCGTAAGAAGACCGTCCTTGCTAACAGCACCATCACTCCAAAGGATCTACGCCCAATATCTCTTTTATCCTGTCTATCGCGTCTGCTGGAAAAAATTATAGGCCGAAGACTATCCTGCCTCCTGGAGGGGGTCCTTCCTGGTGGGGTTCACGGATTCAGAAGGCATCGAGGCACAACCTCGCTCCTCCTCGAGCTCGAGAACTCCATCAGGGACGCCTTCCACCAGGGGAGGGAACTCCATCTACTGTCGGCAGACATAGAGAAGGCCTACGACAGGGTAAAATGGGATATTATTGCCGCCCAGCTCCAGGTATGGGGCGTTGATGCGCCTTTCATCCACCTGATTAAAAATTTCCTCTCCTTCCGGTCCATCCAGGTCAGGATAAACGGCTATACCTCATCTAAAACGAAAATCGACAACGCGCTTCCACAAGGCTCGCCGCTATCAACGGCGCTATTTAACACCTACCTCTCCTCCCTCTTCCCAACCATACAGGACATATACGGACTTGACATGTACGTATACGCCGACAATATAATTTTAACAACTACGGACGAACGACCGACAGAGGTGCTACGGAGGGCCTTAGTCGCCTTGGACATCTGGATATTACATACGGGAGCAAGAATTCCAGCCACCAAAAACGAGTTCATCGTCTTCTCCCGCAAAAGAAGGCCTGCACAAAGAACGCTGTCGATAGGCGATGAGGAAATCACCACTAAGGACAGAATAAACCTCCTAGGCCTAGAGTTTACTAGCAGGCTCAACTGGTCCTCTCACTGCAGAACCCTGGTAACCAGAGTCGGTAAGATCACGAATCTGATACGATCCATATCAGCTCGAGGAAATGGCGCTCCGATCCACGCGGCCTTAACTATCGGCAAAGCACTAATCAGGGGCCGCACCAGCTATGCCCTCCCCGTCTTCGCCTCGACGGCCAGAAATAACATCACCGCAATACAAACGGCCATAAACAAGGCGCTGAGGGCAATCTTCGGAGCTTTACCATCTACCCCTAATCTGGCCTTATGGACAGAGTCAGGCCTATCGGATCTTCACTCTAGGGCGGAGATTGCGATGGCCAAGCTAGCCGTTAAGAACTGGCTTGACGGAAGAAAGCCCCACCACCGGACCCTCCAAACTTTGGTGCACGCCCAGCGCTCCCCGAGAAACACCTCGGCCCTGAAAGCGGCGACCTCCCTAATCTTCGGACTAGGCTTCCAGCCACCCACCCCCTGCGATGATCCAGAATCTCAGCTGACGATCCAGGATGAGATGCCTCTCCTAATCTCTCACACCACGGGGATTAAAAAGAACGCACCGGCGACGCAACACCAACAGCGGCACCAAGAAAGGATCTCCCAGCTTGCAGGCTGGACCAGAATTTACACGGACGGTTCGAGAAGGGAAGACAAAGTCTCAGGTGCCAGCATTATCTTCATGCCAAGAGCGACAACTCCCAGCAGCCACACTTTCCGGCTACACGATCTGAGCTCCAGCTTCGAGGCCGAAGTCTGCGCAATATGGACCGCATTAGAATTCGCCAAAGGACATCCCGGAAAGACCATCATTTTCTCGGACTGTATGGCAGCCATCCAGGCACTGAACAGCCCTACTCCAGCGGAGCCCCTAATTGCGAATATGAGGCGGTCAATCATCCAGGCCAGGGGAGACCTGGCGGTGGAATGGGTTCCAAGTCATATGGGCATCAAAGGGAATGAGTTAGCAGATACGGCGGCCAAAGATGCCCTGCTCAGCCCCACAGACCACCCGCCCATGGTACCACCATTGATCGGCTTCCTCGCCCGATGCAGCGTCGGAAAAATCAAGAGAGCCCTAGAGGACCGCTGGTCGAGATCTACACTATTCCTAGCAGAGCACTGGCAGTCTACAACCCCTCCTTCCTATAACAGAACCATGACTAGGAAGAACGGCGTCAAAGTATTCCGAGTAAGAACAGGACACACACTACTTACCAAAGGGCACTATTTTGCCAGAGGACCACAGCGAGGATGCCATCTCTGTCAGTGCAACCTCACCATTAAACATCTACTGACGTGTCCTGCTACGAGGAATACTTTTGGCAGCAACATCCCGCCCCTAGGGGAACTCCTAGATCCGGCGCAGCCAGAGGTCCTGCTAAACCTGATAACAGCACTAAACATCACTCACCTGATTTAGAGGGTCCGCATGAGCCAACAATACGCTAGATAAGATAACATCCCATATCATAGATAGCTTAGATTAGATTAGTCGCAGAGTAGGTTAACTTAAGTTTAAGGATTGTTAGCATATGATACCTGTGATATTAATATTATCTCTTTCGTTTAAGTTCTCACCTGAATTCTTGCCCGCTATACTATTGACATGAAGTCAAACCAAAACTTTTTGTGATATTTATTATTTCATTTTTTACATTTTTGTTACATTGATACTTATACTATCACTATTATGGTAGTCTACCTTCATTCTTACCTGAATTACAAATTGAAGTTTTCGATTATTATATTGACATGAAGTCAACTCATACCTACTTTTGAATTATCATTATTATAAGTTACAAATTCGAATTTACTGCAGTAGACAATAAGAGCATCATGATGAAGCCAGCCAGGATAGAATATTGCAGGAGCGCCATATGGGCTGCGTCCCCGAGTGCGCCAGGTTCCTAGCTCAGGCCTTAGATTAATCTATTGTACCTGGGTTAAAATAAATAAATAAATAAATAAACTCAATCATTCTGTTGGGTTGTGTTTCAAGAAAATTTGACACACTCGCAATGAATGGTTCTCCTGGCATAATTTGCAGAGCTTTTTCGTAGCGTGAAAGCTCTGAACAAGAGTTTCGGGTTTTGTTGCCTTTTTTGATACTTGGCTGCTTTCGCGTTGAGTGCCGGTTAGAGATTCTAGCATTCTGAATCTTGTCTCGAGAAAGCCTTTTAAAGTTTCCCAAGACGGGTAGATATCACTGTCAGATAATTTTTCTTCCCATGATCGGTGTGTTTCCGCTGGAAGCTTCTGAACTAAAAGATGTACGAGAAGAGGGCCCCATTCTTCCACTGATATTCCTAAGTTGCTCAATGAAGCAAGACTTTCGGTGGTGCAGTCAACTATTGATTTGAGTGCATTAGCTGACTCATTCGACACTTTAGGTTGGGAGGTTAAAACCCGTAACTGTGCGGAAATTAGTATCCGCTTGTTGTCGTATCGTTGAACTAATGCACCCCAAGCTGCCTGGTAATTTTCGTTGGTGGTCTGGAACTGTTTGATTACCTTGCTTGCATCGCCTACGACATTGGCCTTTAAGTAATGCAATTTTTGAACACTTGCCAAAGAGCTGTTGGAGTCGATAAGTGATTTAAATAAATCACGGAAACTTATCCAGTCGGTGTAGTTCCCAGAGAACTTTGGAAGCGTTATGGAAGGTAATTGCATTGGGGACGCGGCTGCAAGTCTTTGCGTGTTAAATTCTTGAGGGGGGCTACTAGTTGATTGATGCCCGGATTGCCCTTGTGATTTATCGAGGGAACTCAATTTGTCAACTAGTTCACCTTTGAAGTCGTAAAATAACTCCTCACAAATGGAGTAGTGATCTTCGGTGAAGTACGGATGCTCCTTTCGAGCTGATGGGGTAGCTATTGCGGACAGGTTTCTGTCGTTTGCAGAAAATTTCTGCCAGAACTCATGCCAACCATTGACTCGGCCAAGATAGTAGCCATGAGTGCGTTTAGCCACGGCGGTTTTTCTCGTGTTTACCACAAACCGATTCATTTGCTCCGTGAGCGATTTCTGATCGCTTATAAGAGCCTCGAGGGATGGAGGGTTTTCCATGGTAGATGGAGAGTCTCCCACTGTACCTCCCATTATGAACTTATGTGTAGAATATTAATCGAACACCGAAATACACTAAGAGATAAGAGAAGGTACTTACTGGAGGTGTCGGGAAGGGGTGACAAAGGTTTGTGTTTTTTCCTGGTGCGTCTGAACGGAATCGGCTGATGTGAGGCGGTGATCTGGGGACGTCTTCTTCCGGCTCGGGATGTCTCCACTAATTCACTTGTTACTACACAAAACTTTTCACACGTGCACTATCTCGCGAAAATATCCGGTTCGAAGGACCATGTAAATTAAAACTCTTTAACCTTTCACTTAATTTATATTTAATAAATTTAACAAGACTTTAAACACTACAACTACGATAAACAATATGAAAAACTCTTAGAACTTTAACACGTTTAACCTAACGACTTCGACGACCTCCTGGAGACTGCCGGTTGTAGACCCATGGATTTTCGTCGTCCATCGATACCTTCTGTAAGTTGCAAATTCGGCAGCAGGTCAATCGCACGTGCATTGAATTGGCAGCTTTCGGGTCTCTGGCGGGTTCCGATGTCGTCTGGGCTGTTTCCGGCTAAAGTTCTTAGGTGTCGTCTGGACAGCGTCCGGCGAGAGTGTCGACCTCCTCATTGTCATTGGAGATCGATTATTGTAATGTGTAACATCCCGCCGGCCTTGAAATACTTCGGTATTTAAGTATGTCCTGTGAAAAAGAAAGAAAAAGAACATCTCCTTATCGCGGCATTTCCTCCATGCAGACAAGGAAGCTGTTCAAGAACGATGGGGTTAGGCAAAGGGCGCCCTGACTCGCCCGATGGTAATACGCCGACAGATGAAGGAAGGTTTGGAAGTTAGGAAGGATGAATTGGAAAAGTGGTTTCGGATCGATAAATTTGTGCTTTCAATTGTTCGATTGTGGGTACAAATTCACATTGTTCCGCAGTGTCTGCAAAGTAATTTCAGACTCTGCGCGAGGGCTTAAGTGCGATGTAGGTCCTCGCTCGAGCTCTTCTATAGTCTCTTCTTGGACTACATTCGGAATTGCAATAGATTCTCTGCTTCTGCGATGATGTCTGTGTACAACAAAGGCAGTTAGTGAGTTCAAGAACGCAGCGAAAATGTTCCAGCTCCATCCATGAATGCTTCTGATGATCTGAACGTTGATGACTGTACTAATGCAGAATTTTACGATCCGTACAATTACTAATATTCCAAAGATGCTTGCGGTGAAAGACCCAAAGTAGGATAAGCCTGACCAAGTGCTTTGTATATAAGATGATATTTTGCTGACATGGGATGAGGAAAGTAGGTTCATAATGTCTAGATTCCGTGTATCGGTGTCATGACCCATGACAGATTGTGTCATGACATTTCCAATGGCATGCCGTTCTGATGGAAACATAATTTGACGACGCAAATCTTCAGTTTCTTCGAAGGTGTAAATTCCAGATTTTATTAGATGGCTGGGGTCTTCATACTTCCAAGAATTATCCACGGATGTACTGACTGATTTAGGTTCCTCCATATGATGAATCTCTGGATTGAGACTGTACCATTGCCCATGTAGAAAATAACCAGGCTTCATCATGAATGAGCAGGGAATCTCCGTTCCGTGCTCTTGAATCAGATGAGTCGTGGGTGCCATGAAGCAACTTTTGTTGTCATACGTAATTGGTAGTTCGTTGTAGCAGCGATCTGTTTTCCGTATGGTTGCTTCCACAGCCTGGCATTTTATTACGTAAAGGACTTCTCCTCGCGGGACCACTGTAAATCCAGGTTCCTTGAAGCGTATCAATGCGAATTCCGTAGGATGATACTGGGCTATGGCTAACTGCGTTTGAAGAACTTGGTTCTCCAGTTCACATTTTCTCCGCATGATGTGCTTATACATAGACTCCATCTGAGTCTTTATGTGTCTCTCTACATACACGAATTTTGAATTGAAGAAAGTGAAAAGATCTAAATTTCTTGCGGTGACTGCCTTTTTGGTGAACCAGTAATTCTGTCCTGATTTTGGCACTATTACAAGTCGAGGGTGTTCGGTCTGATAGCCGGTGAATTTGCACACGGAAATGAGTTTTGTGACTTCGAGTGCGAACACAGCATCCCCAGTGTGTACTGCATAAATAGTGTTCACAGTTGATTCTCTGCTGATGGTTTGACCTTTGATAGCTGCTCCTTGATAAAGATCGTCATATTTCAGATCTTCACAACTTGCATCTGCGATCATATCCCAAAAACTAATCCCTGATTCAGGGTCGGTGCAAGTTCCCTTTATGTAAGGGCACACAATGCACACAGCTCTTAACACAACCTGATTATCATCAAGCCTTACAATGCTGTCATAATCGGTGATGGTGATTTCCAAGGAGTGCATTACAACCACCTTGTTCCATGAATTGGACCCAAAAGAGTAAGGAACACCCTCGCAATTGCCATTTGTATCGACAGAACCTGCCACTATTTCGGAATATCGTGATGTCGCGTTGGATTTTATGTCAGCCAGAATTCGGTTATTTTGAAGAGCGTAGATTCCTTTGGAATGTATAATCAGACAATTCTCTTTTGATATATCGGCGATAAATGTACTAATACCACCTGCTACGATCGACAGATGGCTGAACATGCCGCAATGCAGGACAGTTTGCAAGATATTAATTTTGCACTGGTAAATGTGAACTGGAGCTACTTCACTCAATTGTAAAAGTTGAATATCTTCCTTGATTTGTTGAACCGGAGTATCTTCAATCTCGCAGTTTTGGTTACTGAGGAACGATATTTTAGTCAAATTCATCCTTTTGCGTCCACAATCGTATACAATTATGCTTTTAGAAGGGAGCAAGAGCGCAATTAACGTGAGATAATTAAGCCAAGCCATGATGCTATAAATAAATAAGAGTTCTTAAATACTTATGTGCGAGAAATATCTATTTTATGTGTACTTATATGAACAAAACAAAAGGAAAGAGATTGTAATAACTTGTTATTGCGGTAAAGGACAGACCTTTGTAATAGATCTTTCGAATTCACCTTGTGGAGTTTTGAGGTGCACAACCCTGGTTATATCATCTTTCTTGGGGAAAACAGCTGTTATACGGGCCAACTTCCAATGAAATGGAGGTAGGCCGTCTTCTTTAAGAAGCACGAGATCTCCTACTTCTATGTTCTTAGTGGCCATCTTCCACTTAGGTCGTTGTTGCAATTGATGCAAATATTCAGTTGACCATCTTCTCCAAAAATCTTGGTGTAATTTTTGTAGTAACTTCCAACGACTAAGGTGTGCTATTGTTGTGTCCTCGTAGCTTGTTTCGGGAAGGCTGTTTAATGAGCTTCCTATCAAGAAATGCCCAGGTGTAAGAGGGTTGATGTCGTTTGGATCCGAAGATAATGCGCTGATTGGCCGTGAGTTAAGCACGGCTTCTATTTGAGTCAGAACAGTGCTTAGTTCTTCGAAGGTAAGCTTAGTTTGCCCTACGATTCGACGCAAATGATGCTTCACAGACTTGACGCCTGCCTCCCATAATCCACCAAAGTGAGGCGCTCGGGGGGGAATAAAGCTCCATTCCACATTTTTGTTTGCATACAGTTCTTCTGCTGACAGTTGATATGATTTAATGAATTCTGTCATTTCTCTTTTTAGGCTCCTTTCTGCTCCCACAAAATTTGTTCCGTTATCGCTAAATATCTTTTTGCTAAGGCCTCGTCTCGCAAAAAATCGTCGAAGAGCGGCTAAAAAGCAATCTGTTGTTAAATCACTGGCAAGTTCAAGGTGCATTGCCTTCGTAACGAAGCAGACGAAAACTACAATGTAACCCTTGAGAGTTTTGGAATTCCTAGTCTTATTAGCTTTAATAAGTACTGGTCCAGCGTAATCTATGCCTGTGTATGTAAATGGTCGACTTGGTGTTGTACGTTCCATAGGTAGTTGACCCATTAAAGTGTTCATGTGCTCTTTCCTCCAACGACAACAAGTGACGCATTGATGCACGATTCGTTTGATAATCTGCTGAGCGCGGGGGAGCCAGTAGTTTTGCCGTAAGGTGGAAAGCATGATCTGCTTACCACCGTGGAGAGTGTCCTTATGTATCTTCTTGATGAGTAATTCGGAAAATTTGTTTGAGGGTGGTAATATTATAGGATGTTTTTCAACCCCGGACAGATTGGAATGTTCTAGTCGTCCTCCCACTCTCAAATTGAGCTGCTCGTCAAGGAATGGATTCAAGCTCAAAAGTGAGCTTTTTCGCGATAAGGATTCCTTAGAAATTAAGCAATTAATTTCTATGGGATATACTATCGATTGTGTTTGCCTTATCAGACATAAATTGGCTTCGTTAATTTCAGAAGCGGAGAGGATATGCGTCTGGTAAGAGGTGAGCTTGCGACACACTCACAAATCTGCGGCAATAAACTATGACTCTGCAAGCATGGGTAAGGTCTGAGAATCTTTCAACTAGTTGGTATTTGCTAGCATTTGTGTGAAAACTCTTCAGCCCTTTCTTCTCTTCCGTGAGCCCCTGTATAGAAGTTGAGAGGATAGTTTTGGGCCACTCACGATGATCTGCTTGAAGCCAGGTTGGACCATTCCACCAGAGTGAATTTCCTTTTAATTCTGAAGAGCTTAGACCGCGCGAGGCAATATCAGCAGGATTGTGTTGGGAAGAAACGTGTCGCCATTCAGTGTTGCCCACATTTTCGATTATTTCTCTAATTCTATTGGCAACGAACGATTTCCATCGATGTGGTAAGCTCCGAATCCATGACAGGGTTATTGTGGAATCTGTCCACAATATTGTTTTGCAATCTTGCCTCAAGGTTTCGCGGAATGATTTTATCATTTTAGATAAAAGAACAGCTCCACATAATTCTAGGCGGGGAAGAGAAATTGTTTTCAGAGGGGCGACTCTCGTCTTGGATGAAATAAGGTGAACAATCGTAGATTGGCTTGCCGTGGTAACTCGAAGATAAATAACTGCTGCATAGGCCTTCTCTGAGCTCTCGCTAAATCCGTGCAGCTCTATTTCCGAGTCCCGATGACTATTGAGCCACCTTGGAATTCTTATATTCTCGATGTTCGGTAAGTCGTCTATGAAACACGTCCACTCTGATAAAAGATGTTCCGGTATTTCTTCATCCCAATTGCTGCCTGTTATCCAGAGATTTTGCATAAATATCTTCGCACGAATGATAATGGGACTCAGCCATCCCAGAGGATCAAACAATTTTGCTATGTAACACTAGTCGCTTTGTCCAGAAGCCTTCTTTCGTGACCTTTATTTTAAATAGGAATTCATCGGATTTAGCATCCCAATAAATGCCTAAGGTTTTGAAGGTAGCTGTATCCGACAATTACATCTCCAATGCTTCTCTTGACTTGTCATTTTCAGCGACGTCTTTCAGAATATTTGGATGATTCGAGGAAAATTTCCTTAATGGAAATTGACCGCTTGCCAAAAGACTAGTCAGTTCTTTCCGAAGAGATTGCACTTCTTCGATCGTGTCTCCACCAGTTAAGACATCATCCACATAGAAATCGTTCGTAAGACACTCAGAACCGCGAGGGAATGCTTCTCTTTCATCTTCGGCTAGTTGTACTAGTGTTCTCATAGCCAAATATGGTGCACAATTAATTCCAAATGTGACGGTTCTCAATTCGTATTCTTGAATCTCTGAGCTGGGCGTTGGGCGCCATAGTATCCTCTGAAATTTGGCATCATCGGGGTGTACCCAAACCTGCCTATACATCTTTTCGATGTCGGCAGTAAATACATATTCGTGATGTCTCCATCTCAGGATTATTTGTGTTACGTCCTGCTGTAGTATTGGGCCCGTCAAAAGGTTGTCGTTCAAAGAAAGACCATTCGTGGATTTGCAGGAGGCATCGAACACAACTCTAAATTTTGTAGTAGTGCTCGATGGTTTTATTACTGCGTGATGGGGAAGATAATATCTATCCACACCGGTTGTGGGGAGGCTATCGCAATGTACCTTTGTCATGTGGCCCAGACTTACATATTCTTCTAAGGTTTTATAGTAATCCGCTATGTAACCCCTTCTGATATTGCTTCTCTCTGTCGATAAATACCTCTTCATTGCGATCGTTCGGGACTCACCTAGACTTGGCAGGCCTTTCTTGAAGGGTGATCTTACTACATATGACCCGTTCGAGTTACGGGAGACCGTAGCCTTATAAAGTTGTTCGCATTGCTCATCAACATCAGAATTTTGCCTTAGTGGGATTACTTCTTCCACTTCCCAGAATCTTCGCAATACCTCAGATATTGGGCAAGTAGATAAATGCGTGTGGAGGTACTGATGCTGAGAAACAACAGAGCATATCTTACCGGTTAATATCCAACCGAAGATAGTGTTCTGTCCCATAGGAGAGCCTTGGGATCCCTTTCGTATTCCTTCGCAGATGATAAGAGGATAAATGTCGGCACCGATAATTAGATCAATTTTAGCCGGTACGCCATAATCTGGGTCCGCCAATTCTACATATTTCAAATGATCCCAATTCGAATTTGATAACTCCGTCGCTGGGAGAAAATCTGTCAGATTATCTAGAATGAGCGCTTTAACCGGCACGGTTGCTTTCGTTTTGGAAGCAGTGATAACAAAGCGCACAGATCGGGTTGCTACCGTTGCTTCGCTTGAACCTATTCCGGTGACTTGTATTGAGATAGGTTCGGGTTTTTCATGTAATTTTGCTGCTAAAGCAGAAGTTATGAAGGTGGCTTGTGAGCCGGGGTTAATTAACGCGTGAGCAGTGACAGTGCCCATTGACTTTTTAATGTTTACCCTTGCCGTTGCCAGAAGAACTGCTTGTTTCTCATTCACGAAATGCGCAGCGACTTTGGGAATGGACGTGATATTTTGCTCCGTTTCGGATTTGATATTTTCTCCCGATTTTTTATTGTGGTTATGAAGCAGAGTATGGTGCTTCCCTCCGCATTCATTGCAGCGCGTTTTACTCCGGCATTTGGTGATGGAGTGATATTCTCCCAAACAATTAAGACAATAGCCCTTAGACTTGGCTACTCTCAATCATTCTGTTGGGTTGTGTTTCAAGAAAATTTGACACACTCGCAATGAATGGTTCTCCTGGCATAATTTGCAGAGCTTTTTCGTAGCGTGAAAGCTCTGAACAAGAGTTTCGGGTTTTGTTGCCTTTTTTGATACTTGGCTGCTTTCGCGTTGAGTGCCGGTTAGAGATTCTAGCATTCTGAATCTTGTCTCGAGAAAGCCTTTTAAAGTTTCCCAAGACGGGTAGATATCACTGTCAGATAATTTTTCTTCCCATGATCGGTGTGTTTCCGCTGGAAGCTTCTGAACTAAAAGATGTACGAGAAGAGGGCCCCATTCTTCCACTGATATTCCTAAGTTGCTCAATGAAGCAAGACTTTCGGTGGTGCAGTCAACTATTGATTTGAGTGCATTAGCTGACTCATTCGACACTTTAGGTTGGGAGGTTAAAACCCGTAACTGTGCGGAAATTAGTATCCGCTTGTTGTCGTATCGTTGAACTAATGCACCCCAAGCTGCCTGGTAATTTTCGTTGGTGGTCTGGAACTGTTTGATTACCTTGCTTGCATCGCCTACGACATTGGCCTTTAAGTAATGCAATTTTTGAACACTTGCCAAAGAGCTGTTGGAGTCGATAAGTGATTTAAATAAATCACGGAAACTTATCCAGTCGGTGTAGTTCCCAGAGAACTTTGGAAGCGTTATGGAAGGTAATTGCATTGGGGACGCGGCTGCAAGTCTTTGCGTGTTAAATTCTTGAGGGGGGCTACTAGTTGATTGATGCCCGGATTGCCCTTGTGATTTATCGAGGGAACTCAATTTGTCAACTAGTTCACCTTTGAAGTCGTAAAATAACTCCTCACAAATGGAGTAGTGATCTTCGGTGAAGTACGGATGCTCCTTTCGAGCTGATGGGGTAGCTATTGCGGACAGGTTTCTGTCGTTTGCAGAAAATTTCTGCCAGAACTCATGCCAACCATTGACTCGGCCAAGATAGTAGCCATGAGTGCGTTTAGCCACGGCGGTTTTTCTCGTGTTTACCACAAACCGATTCATTTGCTCCGTGAGCGATTTCTGATCGCTTATAAGAGCCTCGAGGGATGGAGGGTTTTCCATGGTAGATGGAGAGTCTCCCACTGTACCTCCCATTATGAACTTATGTGTAGAATATTAATCGAACACCGAAATACACTAAGAGATAAGAGAAGGTACTTACTGGAGGTGTCGGGAAGGGGTGACAAAGGTTTGTGTTTTTTCCTGGTGCGTCTGAACGGAATCGGCTGATGTGAGGCGGTGATCTGGGGACGTCTTCTTCCGGCTCGGGATGTCTCCACTAATTCACTTGTTACTACACAAAACTTTTCACACGTGCACTATCTCGCGAAAATATCCGGTTCGAAGGACCATGTAAATTAAAACTCTTTAACCTTTCACTTAATTTATATTTAATAAATTTAACAAGACTTTAAACACTACAACTACGATAAACAATATGAAAAACTCTTAGAACTTTAACACGTTTAACCTAACGACTTCGACGACCTCCTGGAGACTGCCGGTTGTAGACCGATGGATTTTCGTCGTCCATCGATACCTTCTGTAAGTTGCAAATTCGGCAGCAGGTCAATCGCGCGTGCATTGAATTGCGCGTGCATTGAATTGGCAGCTTTCGGGTCTCTGGCGGGTTCCGATTTCGTCTGGGCTGTTTCCGGCGAAAGATCTTATGTGTCGTCTGGACAGCGTCCGGCGAGAGTGCCGACCTCCTCATTGTCATTGGAGATCGATTATTGGAATGTGTAACAGGTATCAAATGAAAGGGCTTGTTGAGAGTAACTCGAAAATAATGTGACGTCATTCTAAATCCAATATGGCGGAACATCCAAGATGGCGGAATAGTTATTTTTTATGCACTTCTACAATATGGGTATCAAATGAAAGGGCTTGTTGAGAGTAACTCGAAAATAATGTGACGTCATTCTAAATCCAATATGGCGGAACATCCAAGATGGCGGAATAGTTATTTTTTATGCACTTCTACAATATGGGTATCAAATGAAAGGGCTTGTTGAGAGTAACTCGAAAATAATGTGACGTCATTCTAAATCCAATATGGCGGAACATCCAAGATGGCGGAATAGTTATTTTTTATGCACTTCTACAATATGGGTATCAAATGAAAGGGCTTGTTGAGAGTAACTCGAAAATAATGTGACGTCATTCTAAATCCAATATGGCGGAACATCCAAGATGGCGGAATAGTTATTTTTTATGCACTTCTACAATATGGGTATTGTAAATTAAAACTCTTTAACCTTTCACTTAATTTATATTTAATAAATTTAACAAGACTTTAAACACTACAACTACGATAAACAATATGAAAAACTCTTAGAACTTTAACACGTTTAACCTAACGACTTCGACGACCTCCTGGAGACTGCCGGTTGTAGACCCATGGATTTGCGTCGTCCATCGATACCTTCTGTAAGTTGCAAATTCGGCAGCAGGTCAATCGCACGTGCATTGAATTGGCAGCTTTCGGGTCTCTGGCGGGTTCCGATGTCGTCTGGGCTGTTTCCGGCTAAAGTTCTTAGGTGTCGTCTGGACAGCGTCCGGCGAGAGTGTCGACCTCCTCATTGTCATTGGAGATCGATTATTGTAATGTGTAACATCCCGCCGGCCTTGAAATACTTCGGTATTTAAGTATGTCCTGTGAAAAAGAAAGAAAAAGAACATCTCCTTATCGCGGCATTTCCTCCATGCAGACAAGGAAGCTGTTCAAGAACGATGGGGTTAGGCAAAGGGCGCCCTGACTCGCCCGATGGTAATACGCCGACAGATGAAGGAAGGTTTGGAAGTTAGGAAGGATGAATTGGAAAAGTGGTTTCGGATCGATAAATTTGTGCTTTCAATTGTTCGATTGTGGGTACAAATTCACATTGTTCCGCAGTGTCTGCAAAGTAATTTCAGACTCTGCGCGAGGGCTTAAGTGCGATGTAGGTCCTCGCTCGAGCTCTTCTATAGTCTCTTCTTGGACTACATTCGGAATTGCAATAGATTCTCTGCTTCTGCGATGATGTCTGTGTACAACAAAGGCAGTTAGTGAGTTCAAGAACGCAGCGAAAATGTTCCAGCTCCATCCATGATTGCTTCTGATGATCTGAACGTTGATGACTGTACTAATGCAGAATTTTACGATCCGTACAATTACTAATATTCCAAAGATGCTTGCGGTGAAAGACCCAAAGTAGGATAAGCCTGACCAAGTGCTTTGTATATAAGATGATATTTTGCTGACATGGGATGAGGAAAGTAGGTTCATAATGTCTAGATTCCGTGTATCGGTGTCATGACCCATGACAGATTGTGTCATGACATTTCCAATGGCATGCCGTTCTGATGGAAACATAATTTGACGACGCAAATCTTCAGTTTCTTCGAAGGTGTAAATTCCAGATTTTATTAGATGGCTGGGGTCTTCATACTTCCAAGAATTATCCACGGATGTACTGACTGATTTAGGTTCCTCCATATGATGAATCTCTGGATTGAGACTGTACCATTGCCCATGTAGAAAATAACCAGGCTTCATCATGAATGAGCAGGGAATCTCCGTTCCGTGCTCTTGAATCAGATGAGTCGTGGGTGCCATGAAGCAACTTTTGTTGTCATACGTAATTGGTAGTTCGTTGTAGCAGCGATCTGTTTTCCGTATGGTTGCTTCCACAGCCTGGCATTTTATTACGTAAAGGACTTCTCCTCGCGGGACCACTGTAAATCCAGGTTCCTTGAAGCGTATCAATGCGAATTCCGTAGGATGATACTGGGCTATGGCTAACTGCGTTTGAAGAACTTGGTTCTCCAGTTCACATTTTCTCCGCATGATGTGCTTATACATAGACTCCATCCAGTCACCAGCGAGCTCTCTTCGGAAGCAGACGTGGTTGCATATCGTGGCGGAGTATTACAATCTTTCCATTGTTTTTCGGAGTTTTCGAAAGCGCTAGTTGATTTAATTTGCACAAAGGGTTAATAATCTCGGACCTGCTCCTATAGGAGCCTGTGCTTAGCCGGGTTTCCCGGCGTACGGGATATTTGCGTGTAATCCATAAAGCAGAGACCAGTAGTGCCTGTGAGGTGACCACGTGTTTCGCAGCTGTCAGTGACAGCAATCGATAAGCAGCGGTTCTTTCAGAGACGATAATTAATCGCCGAAGTTAGTGAGGGAAGTGCACATCAAAACAAAGCCGCTCCTAGCGAGCAAGGCAAAAACATGGCGTCCGGCACAGCCGACGCAAATATGTTTGCGACTTTAAATTCTTACACGGTGTTGGATAAACAAACCAGCAAGAAGCAAAAACACGCCACTAAGAGACCAAAAATAGCCCCGGAGCAGGAATTTATCGCTTCCTCAAGCCAGCCGCTAGCCGCAACGTCAAACGGTTTCCCCAGATTCATCGTTATCAGCGCCTTAAACGAGGAAAAACCACTGAAGTCGTACAATCAGTTTGCCGTGCGCAAGGGAGTAGACGCTGTGTCCACTAAATTTAGCCAGGCTAGCTATCTGCGCGATGGCTCGCTGCTCCTACTGGTCAACTCCATGAAAATCGCTGACATTTTCATAAAAACTACCAGCATTGCCAACATCCCCATCAAGGTTCAACTCCATGCAACTTTAAATAGTGTCAAGGGAACGATTTTTTCACACGAATTCAGATCAATGACGCAGGAAGAAATTCTGGACGGCCTAAAAGATCAGGGAGTCACGGAAGTGGTCCAGATCACCAGGCCAGGTGACGACGGGAGGAGGATCCCTACAGGGCTGCTCATCCTGACGTTCAACGCCCATGAAGTACCAGCGCACGTTCAAGGCCCCTGGACAAAATTCCTAGTGAAACAATATTTCCCCCTTCCCATGCGCTGCCGGACATGTCAAAAACTTGGTCACACTGCGAAATGGTGCAAAGAACCCACTGAGACCTGCGCCACTTGTGGCAAACCCGCACCGCACCCGGCAGACCAATGCCTCAACCTGTATTGCGTAAACTGCCAAACTGAAACCCACGCTTCCAATAGCCGTGACTGTACCGAATTCATAAAGGCCAAAGAAATTCTTAAAATAAAAACACTAAAGAAGTGTAGCATGTTCGAGGCGAAGAAAGAATTTTACCAAACGTACAAAACAACAACCGGACCCTCCTACGCCACAGTAGCAGCTAGTGCCGCCCCCCCTACAACCCAAAAGAACACAACCCCTGCAATAACACCCAAACCCTCGACTTCGACCAACACAACACAAGCAATCACCACCACACCATCACAAACCATCGAAAACACAAACACCCCCAACAACAACACACAACACTACAACACAAACACAACCACCAGCAATACCGCCAGTTCCAGCACCTTCACCAGCTCAGGACCCGCAATTGCCGGCAGCTCTGCAAACAACAACACCAACACCACTCTCAATAAAAAGGCAAGTGCCACCTCCAACATTACAACTAACAACAAAACAAAAAATAATACACAAAACAACGAACACTCACACAAAAACCCCAAAAACCATACAATTACCACCACTTTCTGCCACCCTTCCCCGGCTAACCCCACTCACCTCACTCTCTCCCCCAACACCAACACAACAATTAACAACTTAATTAGCGACGTTTTCGATCTTCCACACAATAACGTAGATGTTATCTCGGTTTCGGGCCCGCAATTCCATAAGAATTGCGCCGAAGAGAATGCGAATTCAGCAGATGCTGAGATGTTTTCCATCCCCTCGGTCTCTACTTTCACGAGTACGAGCTCTGGGGAGGATTCCCAGGGAAACAATAGCGACTACTGATGAACTGTAGCCGTGATCCTGACTGTTCCCCCCCATCACGGGACCTAACGGTCTTACAATGGAACGTGAGAGGTCTATACCAAAACCTACCGAGCCTTGAACTACTAATCACCACCTACCAACCCCAGGTGGTTCTTCTGCAGGAGACTCATATCCTGGCAGATCAACAACCTGCCCGGTTGGGAGCTTACAGGTTTTTCGGATATAACACAGTAAGGGTGCGCAGGCATGGTGGCGTAGCCATCCTGGTGCACAACTCCCTCCCTGCTGTCGAGTATAATATCGACACTGAGCTAGTAGCTTGTGCTGTCTCCATTAATACCCCACACCCACTAACTTTCGCAAACTTCTACCTTGAGAATGAAGCAGAGATCACGGCCCGAGATCTAGAGGCTCTGGCTTGCCAGCTGCCTGAAAACACCATCTATGGTGGGGACTTCAATGCGCACAGCCCGCTCTGGGGCTCGGCGCGTTGGAGTCCTAGAGGGCGGCAGGTTGCCGCCTGGATCGAAGGCAGATCTCTCTGCATTCTCAACACTGGTTCCCCTACCTTTTTATCCCATCTAGGCTCTCAGTCAGCCATTGATCTTTCTTTAGCCCCTCCTCACTTAACAGCCCGCCTTGACTGGTTTACACACAGCAACCCAGAGGGTAGTGACCACTACCCTATAATCTTTCGCACTGGGCACAAAACTGCTAACGCCAGACCCCTGCGCAAATTTATTGAGCAGAAGGCGGACTGGAACCAATTTAAAGAACTAGTCAAGGCGGAGCTATCCCGTCGACCCCCTTCACGCAATATTAACAAGGAGGCAGCACAACTAACCAGAGCCATTAGAGCAGCAGCGGCAGGCAGCATGCCTGTGTCTTCACCCTTACCAAAAACACAGCCAGTCTGGATGAATGCGCGCATCCTCACAATCATCAGGGACAAGAATAGGGCTTGGAAAAAATTCCAAAGACACCCTACGACAATTAACCTGCGTAACTATCGTAGGAAATCGGCAGTCACCAAAAAGGAGATAAAGGAGGCGAAAAAACAAGCCTGGGAATCTTTCGCCAGTTCCATTGATCCTAACTCCAATTTGGCCGATGCATGGAGCCGCGTCAAATCAATCTCCGGTAATAGGCCCCCAAGCCTGATTGCTAATTTGACGGTCGACCGCAGGCTCTACACCGACTCCATGAGCATAGCTGAAAAACTGGCCCATTCTTGGGCCAGTTACTCAGCAGACAGTACTTTTAGCCCAGAACAAACTTCGGCTAAGGCCAACTGGACTCTCTCAAACAAGCCCTATTCCCCTGATCCTAATAGAAATCTGTCTTTCCCTATATCCCTTCATGAACTAGGCGCATCGCTTAGTAAGTGCAAGGGATCGGCACCGGGACTGGACAAAGTCTCTTACAGGATGATAAAGGAAGCCCCTGAAACATTCAAAGATAGATTAGTAGTCCTCTACAACTCTATCTTAAGAGATGGCATCTTTCCACACATGTGGAAAAATGCCGTCCTAATACCTATCCGTAAGAAGACAGTCCTTGCTAATGGCACCATAACTCCTAAGGATCTACGCCCAATATCTCTTTTATCCTGTCTGTCGCGTCTTTTTGAAAAAATCGTGGGCCGAAGACTCTCCTGCCTCCTGGAGGGGGTTCTCCCTGGTGGGGTTCACGGATTCAGAAGGCATCGGGGCACAACCTCGCTCCTTCTCGAACTCGAGAATTCCATTAGGGACGCCTTTCACCAGGGGAGAGAACTCCACCTGCTTTCGGCGGATATCGAGAAGGCGTACGACAGGGTAAAATGGGATATCATTGCCGCCCAGCTCCAGGTATGGGGCGTTGATGCGCCCTTCATCCAGCTGATCAAAAATTTCCTCACCTCACGATCCATTCAAGTCAGGATCAACGGATACACCTCATCTAGAATTAGTTTGGACAATGCTTTGCCTCAAGGCTCACCTCTTTCAACGTCGCTTTTTAACGCCTACCTTTCCTCGCTCTTCCCCACCTTACAGGACATTTACGGACTCAACATGTACATATACGCTGACAATATTTTACTAACGACTACGGACGAACGACCGACGGAGGTGTTACGAAGGGCCGTTACCGCGATGAGCATTTGGACTTTACACACAGGAGCTAGAATCCCATCTGAGAAAAATGAATACATCGTTTTCACAAGAAAAAGGAGACCCACCCAGAGGACCCTAACAATTGGAGACGAGGAGATTACCACCAAAGATCGAATCAGCCTGCTAGGACTAGATTTCAATAGCAGATTAAATTGGACCGCCCACTGCAGGACCCTGGCAACCAGAGTTGGGAAAATTACAAATCTATTGAGATCCATTTCGGCGCGTGGGAATGGCGCCCCGATTCATGCTGCCCTAGCCATCGGCAGAACTTTAATCCGCGGCCGCACTGGCTATGCTCTCCCCGTTTTCTCATCGACGTCCAAAGCGAACATGACGCTAATACAAACGGCCATCAACAAGGCTTTAAGAGCTATTTTTGGAGCCCTGCCTTCCACTCCTAGGATGGCCTTGTGGACAGAATCAGGCCTACCTGATATCGCCACTAGGGCTGAAATTGCCATGACCAAATTAGCCGTAAGGAACTGGCTAGATTGGAGAAAACCACATCATCAGACACTCCATTCTCTGGTCCACGCCCAACGCTCCCCCAGACACACCTCGGCCCTGAAAACGGCGACCTCCCTGATTCACGGACTGGGTTTTCCACCTCCAACCCCCTGCGAGCCACCCGAAGTACAACCACCGATCCAGGAGGAGATGCCACGTCTGCTCACTCTCACCACGGGAAATAAGAGAAACGTACCACCTGCACAACATCTGCAACGCCACCTGGAGAAAATCTCCCGACTCCCAGACTGGACCAGAATCTATACCGACGGGTCGAAAAGGGACAACGAAGTATCGGGCGCCAGCGTTATATACGCGCCGGGCTCAGCTACTCCCAACAGCCACACCTTTCGCCTTCATGAGCGTAGCTCCAGTTTCGAGGCTGAAGTCTGCGCCATTTGGAGCGCAGTGGAACTCTACAGAGGGCGCCCTGGAAGGGCCATCATTTTCACCGATTGTATGGCAGCAGTACAAGCCCTAAATAATCCATCACCTGCTGAGCCACTCATAGCACACATAAGACAGACCATTATCCAGGCTAGAGGAGACTTGGCGGTTGAATGGGTCCCCAGCCATATAGGGATCATGGGAAATGAGCTAGCTGACACGGCGGCCAAGAGGGCCCTGCTGACGCCCCCAGACCATCCCCCGATGACACCACCGATGATTAGTTTCATCACCCGATGCAGCGTCGGGGACATCAAGAGAGCCCTAGAGGACCGATGGAAGAATTCATCTTTCTTCCTAGCAGAGCACTGGCCTTCCACTTCCCCACCATCATACAACAGAACCTGCCCAAGGAAGATTGGCGTCAAGATCTTCAGGATAAGATCTGGCCACACCCTACTCACTAAAGGGCACTTTTTCTCAAGAGGACCCCAGCGAGGATGCCAAAACTGCCAGTGTGCCCTCACCATCAAACACTTGCTGGCGTGCCCAGTTACTAGAGCTACTTTTGGCAGCGAGATTCCCCCCCTACGCGAGCTATTGGACCCGGCGCAGCCAGAGACCTTGCTAAATCTAATGACCGCATTGAATATTACGCACCTGATTTAGAAGTCACGACTCGCCTAAAACTCCAAGAGATAGATCTCCCGACCAGCTTACTTTAGCTTTAGTTTAGATTAGCTTAGCACTAGTTTTAGAATAAGTTTAAGACATGAATCTTAATTTTTTTTTTTTTTTTTTTTTTCCTTATTTGCTTTTTCCCTTTTGCCGGTTAAAAGGCCTTAAACACTTAACGTCCTAAAGTACTTTAGACTAGCTTAAAACGTGAATTCTGTTTCTTTATCTTTATATTATTATCTTTATGTAAAACTTTCAATACATCATCCTTGCCAGATCATCTCGCTAATCCCAACTTATAGAATAAGACAGGTGCGCCATATGGGCTGCGTCCCCGAGTGCGCTAAAACATAGCTCAGGGCATGGATTTAAGCTCCTTCTATGTACTGGGTAATAATAAATAAATAAATAAATAAATATGTTCAAGAACGATGGGGTTAGGCAAAGGGCGCCCTGACTCGCCCGATGGTAATACGCCGACAGATGAAGGAAGGTTTGGAAGTTAGGAAGGATGAATTGGAAAAGTGGTTTCGGATCGATAAATTTGTGCTTTCAATTGTTCGATTGTGGGTACAAATTCACATTGTTCCGCAGTGTCTGCAAAGTAATTTCAGACTCTGCGCGAGGGCTTAAGTGCGATGTAGGTCCTCGCTCGAGCTCTTCTATAGTCTCTTCTTGGACTACATTCGGAATTGCAATAGATTCTCTGCTTCTGCGATGATGTCTGTGTACAACAAAGGCAGTTAGTGAGTTCAAGAACGCAGCGAAAATGTTCCAGCTCCATCCATGAATGCTTCTGATGATCTGAACGTTGATGACTGTACTAATGCAGAATTTTACGATCCGTACAATTACTAATATTCCAAAGATGCTTGCGGTGAAAGACCCAAAGTAGGATAAGCCTGACCAAGTGCTTTGTATATAAGATGATATTTTGCTGACATGGGATGAGGAAAGTAGGTTCATAATGTCTAGATTCCGTGTATCGGTGTCATGACCCATGACAGATTGTGTCATGACATTTCCAATGGCATGCCGTTCTGATGGAAACATAATTTGACGACGCAAATCTTCAGTTTCTTCGAAGGTGTAAATTCCAGATTTTATTAGATGGCTGGGGTCTTCATACTTCCAAGAATTATCCACGGATGTACTGACTGATTTAGGTTCCTCCATATGATGAATCTCTGGATTGAGACTGTACCATTGCCCATGTAGAAAATAACCAGGCTTCATCATGAATGAGCAGGGAATCTCCGTTCCGTGCTCTTGAATCAGATGAGTCGTGGGTGCCATGAAGCAACTTTTGTTGTCATACGTAATTGGTAGTTCGTTGTAGCAGCGATCTGTTTTCCGTATGGTTGCTTCCACAGCCTGGCATTTTATTACGTAAAGGACTTCTCCTCGCGGGACCACTGTAAATCCAGGTTCCTTGAAGCGTATCAATGCGAATTCCGTAGGATGATACTGGGCTATGGCTAACTGCGTTTGAAGAACTTGGTTCTCCAGTTCACATTTTCTCCGCATGATGTGCTTATACATAGACTCCATCTGAGTCTTTATGTGTCTCTCTACATACACGAATTTTGAATTGAAGAAAGTGAAAAGATCTAAATTTCTTGCGGTGACTGCCTTTTTGGTGAACCAGTAATTCTGTCCTGATTTTGGCACTATTACAAGTCGAGGGTGTTCGGTCTGATAGCCGGTGAATTTGCACACGGAAATGAGTTTTGTGACTTCGAGTGCGAACACAGCATCCCCAGTGTGTACTGCATAAATAGTGTTCACAGTTGATTCTCTGCTGATGGTTTGACCTTTGATAGCTGCTCCTTGATAAAGATCGTCATATTTCAGATCTTCACAACTTGCATCTGCGATCATATCCCAAAAACTAATCCCTGATTCAGGGTCGGTGCAAGTTCCCTTTATGTAAGGGCACACAATGCACACAGCTCTTAACACAACCTGATTATCATCAAGCCTTACAATGCTGTCATAATCGGTGATGGTGATTTCCAAGGAGTGCATTACAACCACCTTGTTCCATGAATTGGACCCAAAAGAGTAAGGAACACCCTCGCAATTGCCATTTGTATCGACAGAACCTGCCACTATTTCGGAATATCGTGATGTCGCGTTGGATTTTATGTCAGCCAGAATTCGGTTATTTTGAAGAGCGTAGATTCCTTTGGAATGTATAATCAGACAATTCTCTTTTGATATATCGGCGATAAATGTACTAATACCACCTGCTACGATCGACAGATGGCTGAACATGCCGCAATGCAGGACAGTTTGCAAGATATTAATTTTGCACTGGTAAATGTGAACTGGAGCTACTTCACTCAATTGTAAAAGTTGAATATCTTCCTTGATTTGTTGAACCGGAGTATCTTCAATCTCGCAGTTTTGGTTACTGAGGAACGATATTTTAGTCAAATTCATCCTTTTGCGTCCACAATCGTATACAATTATGCTTTTAGAAGGGAGCAAGAGCGCAATTAACGTGAGATAATTAAGCCAAGCCATGATGCTATAAATAAATAAGAGTTCTTAAATACTTATGTGCGAGAAATATCTATTTTATGTGTACTTATATGAACAAAACAAAAGGAAAGAGATTGTAATAACTTGTTATTGCGGTAAAGGACAGACCTTTGTAATAGATCTTTCGAATTCACCTTGTGGAGTTTTGAGGTGCACAACCCTGGTTATATCATCTTTCCCGGGGAAAACAGCTGTTATACGGGCCAACTTCCAATGAAATGGAGGTAGGCCGTCTTCTTTAAGAAGCACGAGATCTCCTACTTCTATGTTCTTAGTGGCCATCTTCCACTTAGGTCGTTGTTGCAATTGATGCAAATATTCAGTTGACCATCTTCTCCAAAAATCTTGGTGTAATTTTTGTAGTAACTTCCAACGACTAAGGTGTGCTATTGTTGTGTCCTCGTAGCTTGTTTCGGGAAGGCTGTTTAATGAGCTTCCTATCAAGAAATGCCCAGGTGTAAGAGGGTTGATGTCGTTTGGATCCGAAGATAATGCGCTGATTGGCCGTGAGTTAAGCACGGCTTCTATTTGAGTCAGAACAGTGCTTAGTTCTTCGAAGGTAAGCTTAGTTTGCCCTACGATTCGACGCAAATGATGCTTCACAGACTTGACGCCTGCCTCCCATAATCCACCAAAGTGAGGCGCTCGGGGGGGAATAAAGCTCCATTCCACATTTTTGTTTGCATACAGTTCTTCTGCTGACAGTTGATATGATTTAATGAATTCTGTCATTTCTCTTTTTAGGCTCCTTTCTGCTCCCACAAAATTTGTTCCGTTATCGCTAAATATCTTTTTGCTAAGGCCTCGTCTCGCAAAAAATCGTCGAAGAGCGGCTAAAAAGCAATCTGTTGTTAAATCACTGGCAAGTTCAAGGTGCATTGCCTTCGTAACGAAGCAGACGAAAACTACAATGTAACCCTTGAGAGTTTTGGAATTCCTAGTCTTATTAGCTTTAATAAGTACTGGTCCAGCGTAATCTATGCCTGTGTATGTAAATGGTCGACTTGGTGTTGTACGTTCCATAGGTAGTTGACCCATTAAAGTGTTCATGTGCTCTTTCCTCCAACGACAACAAGTGACGCATTGATGCACGATTCGTTTGATAATCTGCTGAGCGCGGGGGAGCCAGTAGTTTTGCCGTAAGGTGGAAAGCATGATCTGCTTACCACCGTGGAGAGTGTCCTTATGTATCTTCTTGATGAGTAATTCGGAAAATTTGTTTGAGGGTGGTAATATTATAGGATGTTTTTCAACCCCGGACAGATTGGAATGTTCTAGTCGTCCTCCCACTCTCAAATTGAGCTGCTCGTCAAGGAATGGATTCAAGCTCAAAAGTGAGCTTTTTCGCGATAAGGATTCCTTAGAAATTAAGCAATTAATTTCTATGGGATATACTATCGATTGTGTTTGCCTTATCAGACATAAATTGGCTTCGTTAATTTCAGAAGCGGAGAGGATATGCGTCTGGTAAGAGGTGAGCTTGCGACACACTCACAAATCTGCGGCAATAAACTATGACTCTGCAAGCATGGGTAAGGTCTGAGAATCTTTCAACTAGTTGGTATTTGCTAGCATTTGTGTGAAAACTCTTCAGCCCTTTCTTCTCTTCCGTGAGCCCCTGTATAGAAGTTGAGAGGATAGTTTTGGGCCACTCACGATGATCTGCTTGAAGCCAGGTTGGACCATTCCACCAGAGTGAATTTCCTTTTTTTTGGAGTCACCGTCGAGATCTCGATCAAGACAGACGTCAACAGAGAGCCTAGCGAGCATTTAGTTTATTTTCAACCATTTTCATCGTGAGATTCGAGGAGTTTTAGCTAGGGAAGAAGTCCCAGCGTAAAGAGCCATTCCTGGCGGTTCTTCTAGTGACAGCGCAGGAGCAAAAACCTACATCGGGATAGCAGGAGGAAGCATCCGCGCCAGTGCACACACGTGCCCCGGGCTGGCAGCTACAGCCGTCGGCCGTACAAGGTGAACAAAAACAACAAGCTGTCAACTGACAGCTGCAGCAGGCGGCAGGTAACCTATACCAGATATCCAGCATAGGAGGAATTATTGACTAACAGACTAAGAAACTGACCCTATAACCGATTTACCTTTTTTCCCCCCTTACTTTGTCATCCACACCTTGTCCCCTCTGACTACAGGGAGGATATAACTCTCAAAAGAAGGGCAATAGGCCCCACTATGGCGTCTGGCCAGGCCAGCGCCAATTACTTCGCGGCCCTGGACACGGGCCCGGCCAAGAAAGCTAAGAAGAGGTTTAAAGCGACGTCCATTACGGACCAAGTTTTTCCAAGCTTACCATCAATTCAGCCGGCGATAAATGAGCTACTACAGCCTAAGTTTATCGTCATCCAAACCAAAAACCCAGAGATTAAGCCACTCAAGGAATATAATCAATTCGTTGTACGCAAGGGCGTCGACTCCATCTCTACTAGACATTCACAGGCTAGTTTCATTCACGGCGGAGCACTCCTGCTTCTCATCGAAAATGCCAAAGTAGCACAGCAATTTTTTAAAACCACTGAAATTCTGGGTATCCCCATCACGGCCAGTTACCACCCAACATTAAACTGCGTCAAGGGTACCGTTTTCTCGCCTGATTTCAGAAAATTAACAAAGGAGGAAATCCTGGAGGGGCTCAAGGACCAAGGAGTCACGGACGTCGTCCAGCTCACACGGTCCGGAGAGGAGGGAAGAGCGGTCCCCACGGGACTGGTCATCCTTACCTTCGACCGTTACAGGCTGCCGACTGAAATCCAAGGACCTTGGTATAAGATCCCCACCAAGGAATATTTCCCTAACCCTATGAGGTGTAAAAATTGCCAAAAAATTGGCCACACCACTAAGCGATGCGAAGCGATGGCGATTTGCCCCACCTGCGGCGAACTCAGTCCTCACGAAGGGGTCTGCTCCAAAAGCTACTGCGTCAACTGTAACAATGCAACGCACACTTCCTCAAGTCGCGACTGCCCAGAAATGGGAAAGCAAAGGGAGATACTGAAAATAAAAACAATCAGAAAGTGCAGCCTATACGAGGCCCGGAAGGAGTACTACTCGATCCACAAGCCAAACCCTCAAGCCTCCTACGCTGAAACAGCAAGGACCTCACTCGCTGAGCGCATTGCCTCGGCAGCAAGACCCGCGCCCCCTGGCTTCACGAAACAACCAGAAGGGAACCAAGTAACCCTGGAAACCACAGTAAGGGACGCAACCTTGCCAAAAGCGCTTTCAACTATTAACCCTAAAGTTAATACACATTCTCCAGCCCAACCGCTGGCAACTACCTTCCCCACCATCGCGCATCAGCCGATCCTCTCCGAGCAAATTAATAAAAACAAACCCAAACCTTCAAACACAAAAACATACATAAATCCAATCATGGACACAATCACCGCAACCCCTACTCACTCACAAGATGAACACACAAATATCATCTTAAACAACCCAGACAAAAGCAACGAACAGCAGATCAGCCTCCAGCTAACACCAAACAGCAGGAAGGCTATCAGCACAGTAGCAACGGAAATTTTGGGAATCCCTGACACAATGGGTAAAAGCATTGTGGCAGTATCAGGACCCCTGCTTAACCTACAAGAAACCACCAAAACCTCTAAACCGAAAAGAAGGAAAACTAAAAGAAAAATAAAGAAAACCGAAATCGCCCCGATGGAGATTGAAGATCCCTCGGACAATGGTAGTACTCGTACCGTTAGCACTTTCTCCTCGCTAACAGACGAGGACTAGTAATACCCCTATTACTTTAATGAGCTCACCTTATAATTTCCCCACACCATCAAATATCCACTCAGCACATTACAACGCACAGCTTCGAGATGTAAATGCTACGAATTCCAGCGCAACATCACAAAGCCAAACCACCCATCTACCATCAAAAAACCTCACAGCCATCCAATGGAACGTTAGAGGCATTTATAGCAACCTGGCCAATCTAGAAATGCTTATTGCGCGCTATAAGCCCCAAGTCATCTTACTTCAAGAAACTTTCATCCTCTTAGAGGAACAGCCAGAAAGGCTTCTTTCTTACCAATACTTTGGTTCGAATATTTCCAGGGCTAACAGGAGAGGCGGAGTAGCCATTCTCGTGCACAATTCCATCCCCGCACAAGAAATAATGATCGGGTCAGAAATTTTGACATGCGCGGTAACGATCATGGCATCGCAAAAGCTTACATTTGCTTCGATCTACTTAGGAAACGCGCAGGATGTCACAGTGGAGGATTTAGAGTCTCTGGCCGACCAGCTCCCGCAAAACACCATTTATGGAGGGGATTTCAACGCTCACAGCCCTATTTGGGGCTCTGAGGGCTGGAACCCCAGGGGGAGGCAGGTTGCCGCATGGGCCGAAAATCATCCACTGTGCATCCTAAACACCAATAGACCCACATTAATTTCAACACACGGCACCCACTCCGCAATAGATATAACGCTCGCTCCCCCACAGTTGGCACCACTCCTGGATTGGATGCCCCACTGGGAACCTGCAGGAAGTGACCATTTCCCCCTACTAATTCACATGAACGTCCAGATAGCGAAATCCCGGCCAATCAGCCGTTTCATTGAAGGAAAAGCAAACTGGGAAAAATTCAAGGAAAAAGTAGAAGAGGAAGCCTCACGCCGACCCCAAGCCAATAACATCAACTTGGAGGTAGCGCGTATTTCAAAAATACTGAGAACCTCGGCCTCTGCGTCCATACCCATAGCTCACCCACGGCAAAAATCCCAGCCGCCATGGATGAACAGTGAATTACTAGATAAAATCAGGGAAAAAAACAGAGCTTGGAAGCGTTTCCAGAGAGGGCCCACTGACTTAAATTTCATGGAATATCGGAGAAGGTCGGCCATGCTGAAAAGAGATCTAAGGGAGGCAAAAAGGGCGAGCTGGGTGGACTATGCCACTTCAATCGACCCAAACTCGAACCTCACCGATGCATGGAGAAGGGTTAAAAGAATCTTCGGCAACAATCAACCCAGCCATATAAACAATCTCCAAGTTGGACAAACGGTCTACTCCGACTCTACGAGCATCGCGAAAAATCTAGCAGTGGAATGGGCAAAATATTCCAGCGATAATAACTTCAGCCACGACCAAGTGGAGGCCAAAAACAGCTGGTCCTTCACGGACAGACCATACTCCCCGGACCCGCAAAGATCACTTAGCCACCCCATTTCTTTTCACGAGCTAAATAGCACACTTATCTCATGCAAAGGTTCCGCCCCGGGCTTTGACAAAATCTCTTACCAAATGCTTAAAAATTCCCCAAACACATTCAAAGAGAGGCTACGGGACCTCTACAACAGCATTCTAAAAAGAGGCCTTTTTCCCCCAGCTTGGAAAAAGGCCGTCTTGGTACCAATTAGTAAGAGAAAGCCCCTAAATGGAGGTGCCCCAACACCCAAGGATCTGCGGCCAATTTCCCTGTTACCCTGCCTGTCCAGGCTCTTAGAAAAAATACTCAGCAAAAGACTGAGTAAAACATTAGAGAAAGTCTTGCCGAACTCATTGCACGGTTTCAGGAGAAACAGAGGTACCACCTCGCTCCTCCTGGAACTGGAAAATGACATTAGAAACACCTTTCGGCAAAAAAAGGAGCTACATCTACTATCCCTGGATATTGAGAAGGCTTACGATAGGGTTAGCAAAAACATTGTAACCACACAGCTGCAAATCTGGGGGGTCGACAAAAGCTTTATCATGCTCACTCACAGCTTTCTATCAAGCCGATATTTCCAGGTGCGAGTAAACGGCCATCTCTCCCAGATGCTAACCCTTGACAACGCCCTTCCACAGGGCTCCCCTCTCTCCTCTGTCCTATTCAACACTTATGTTTCCACTCTACTGCCTAATCTCAACGACATCTACGGACTAAACAACTACATATACGCCGACAATATTCTCCTAACAACCAGCTCCGACGCCCCGTACAGTGACTTACAAAAGGCAGCAAGGGCCATCCGAATATGGTGTTGCCAGTCGGGTGCAATTGTCCCAGAACGAAAAGGCGAGCTGATTACATTCTCACGAAAAAGGAGAAAGAACACCAGGCCATTAGACCTAGAGGACGTTGAGATCACACCCAGAGAAACAATAAAAATCCTAGGACTCACACTAAACACCAGGCTTAATTGGACAGAGCACTGCAGGAACACCGCGATCAAGATAGAGAAGGTAAACAACCTGCTAAGAGCAATAGCTGCACGAAAGAAAGGTTCTCCGGTACATGCATCAATACAAATAGCGTCGGTACTAATAAGGGGCATCACCAACTACGCCCTGGCAGTATACGGGCATACGTCGAAGGCCAACCTCAGCAAAATTCAAACATCGATAAATAAGGCCCTGCGAACCGTTTTTGGAGGTCTTAAGTCAACGCCGAGGAAATCACTCTGGATAGAGGCGGGAATCCAGAGCCTGGAAGACAGAGTAGAGAGGACACAACTTAAGATCATCGGCAAGAACTGGCTGGACAGAAGTGCGCCACACTACAATACGCTTCACCACCTAGAAGAAATTAACCCGGGACCAACATCAACATCGGCACTACGAGCGGCTTTAAACTTAGTGGTAAGTCTAGGTATTATATGGCCAAAGGAGCTCCCCCAAAACCACATCCAAACTCCATACCAAAACCTCGACATCCAAAATTCCATAATTCTTAACCAACACGTCAAAGCAAACTCCTCGGCTAGCGAGCTCCGGGTGAGACACGCGGAAATCCTAGCCAACAACACTGGCAAACTACGCATCTACACAGACGGATCGAAAACAACAACTTACACTACAGCGGCTTTCACCTTCAAGAGGGGAAGCGAATGGGTACACAAAACCTATCGCTTCACACTAAACACATCCATATACGAAGCGGAAGTGTACGCCATATGGAAGGCAGTAAGCTACTGTGTCCAGAACAGCATCAACGCCATCATTTTCTCAGACTGTCGAGCGGGTATAAAAGCAATAGCAAACACAACACCCAAGGAGCCTCTGCTAAAGCTCCTACAAGAATACTTAGGACAATCCAAAGGAAAAATAAAACTGGCTTGGGTGCCTGGGCACTTAGGTATCGAAGGGAATGAGGAAGCTGACAAGGCCGCAAAATCCATCACAGATCAAAACCAACCAATCATTGTGCCACCTATGATCGCCAGCATAATAAGAACAGGTTTGGAAGTCTTCAAACTTAGAAGAGAACAGGATTGGAGACACTGCAACAACTTCCTGGCCTCGCATTGGCCTACCCCCTACAAACCCAATTATGCGAACACCATCACGCGCAAGGAAGGGGAAAAGATTTTCAGAGTACGCGTAGGTCACACGTTACTCACACACGCCCACCACTACCAAAGAGCCCCTTCACCCGGATGTACAAACTGCCAGTGCCGCCTCACTATCAAACACATTTTGGCTGAGTGCGGAAAAACAAAGCAACTATGTGGAGGAACCTTGCCATCCCTACCTGACCTCCTTAACCCTGAAAATCCCACTGAGCTTATCGGCCTCCTTAAAAAACTAGAGCTGTACGCCTATATATAGGAATTCATTTTTATTGTACTACAAAACCATGCTAACTATCAAGCACATAAAACAAAAGAAAACGAATCTTGTAAATAACCACATTGGTTATTATATCGAGTTTATTTAAAAAAAAAAAAAAGAAAGAATGTCATAAACAAAAACAATCAATACCCCCTATTATTACACTTAAATTTGTATTATCTTTTCTAAACTAATAAGGCCAACAAACAGCTATTTCAGCCCTTTCCGTCCCATCGAGAGGGCAAAGTAAAGTTAGTTAAAAAAAAAAAACAAAAAAATAAAAAATACAAAAAAAAAAAAAAACCAATAGGGAAACTTAAAAAAAAAAAAAAAATTTTTTAGTTTTTTATTTTACATCAATTTAAACTTTGCTAAATCATAGTTTATAAATTAAGCTATCAGCACATTACCTATTAAGTCAGGCAAATAATAATAGCATAGATTAATCAGTCCTTTAATGGACAAAAATAAAAATAATAAGGAGCACTATGAATCTAAGGATCAAATATTGTAAAAATCACACAAAATAACGGCAATGTTTAAAGAAGTCATGTAATTAAAAAAAAGAACCAGCTAATTCTTATTTATCTAAATTATCTAATTTTTATAATAATATCAGGTGTCAAGTCGCCATATGGGCTTAGTTCCCGAGTGCGCCATTTTCTAGCTTACTACATAGGTTAAGCCCTGTAGGTTAAGTTTATATAAATAAATAAATAAAAATAAGAATTTCCTTTTAATTCTGAAGAGCTTAGACCGCGCGAGGCAATATCAGCAGGATTGTGTTGGGAAGAAACGTGTCGCCATTCAGTGTTGCCCACATTTTCGATTATTTCTCTAATTCTATTGGCAACGAACGATTTCCATCGATGTGGTAAGCTCCGAATCCATGACAGGGTTATTGTGGAATCTGTCCACAATATTGTTTTGCAATCTTGCCTCAAGGTTTCGCGGAATGATTTTATCATTTTAGATAAAAGAACAGCTCCACATAATTCTAGGCGGGGAAGAGAAATTGTTTTCAGAGGGGCGACTCTCGTCTTGGATGAAATAAGGTGAACAATCGTAGATTGGCTTGCCGTGGTAACTCGAAGATAAATAACTGCTGCATAGGCCTTCTCTGAGCTCTCGCTAAATCCGTGCAGCTCTATTTCCGAGTCCCGATGACTATTGAGCCACCTTGGAATTCTTATATTCTCGATGTTCGGTAAGTCGTCTATGAAACACGTCCACTCTGATAAAAGATGTTCCGGTATTTCTTCATCCCAATTGCTGCCTGTTATCCAGAGATTTTGCATAAATATCTTCGCACGAATGATAATGGGACTCAGCCATCCCAGAGGATCAAACAATTTTGCTATGTAACACTAGTCGCTTTGTCCAGAAGCCTTCTTTCGTGACCTTTATTTTAAATAGGAATTCATCGGATTTAGCATCCCAATAAATGCCTAAGGTTTTGAAGGTAGCTGTATCCGACAATTGCATCTCCAATGCTTCTCTTGACTTGTCATTTTCAGCGACGTCTTTCAGAATATTTGGATGATTCGAGGAAAATTTCCTTAATGGAAATTGACCGCTTGCCAAAAGACTAGTCAGTTCGTTCCGAAGAGATTGCACTTCTTCGATCGTGTCTCCACCAGTTAAGACATCATCCACATAGAAATCGTTCGTAAGACACTCAGAACCGCGAGGGAATGCTTCTCTTTCATCTTCGGCTAGTTGTACTAGTGTTCTCATAGCCAAATATGGTGCACAATTAATTCCAAATGTGACGGTTCTCAATTCGTATTCTTGAATCTCTGAGCTGGGCGTTGGGCGCCATAGTATCCTCTGAAATTTGGCATCATCGGGGTGTACCCAAACCTGCCTATACATCTTTTCGATGTCGGCAGTAAATACATATTCGTGATGTCTCCATCTCAGGATTATTTGTGTTACGTCCTGCTGTAGTATTGGGCCCGTCAAAAGGTTGTCGTTCAAAGAAAGACCATTCGTGGATTTGCAGGAGGCATCGAACACAACTCTAAATTTTGTAGTAGTGCTCGATGGTTTTATTACTGCGTGATGGGGAAGATAATATCTATCCACACCGGTTGTGGGGAGGCTATCGCAATGTACCTTTGTCATGTGGCCCAGACTTACATATTCTTCTAAGGTTTTATAGTAATCCGCTATGTAACCCCTTCTGATATTGCTTCTCTCTGTCGATAAATACCTCTTCATTGCGATCGTTCGGGACTCACCTAGACTTGGCAGGCCTTTCTTGAAGGGTGATCTTACTACATATGACCCGTTCGAGTTACGGGAGACCGTAGCCTTATAAAGTTGTTCGCATTGCTCATCAACATCAGAATTTTGCCTTAGTGGGATTACTTCTTCCACTTCCCAGAATCTTCGCAATACCTCAGATATTGGGCAAGTAGATAAATGCGTGTGGAGGTAATGATGCTGAGAAACAACAGAGCATATCTTACCGGTTAATATCCAACCGAAGATAGTGTTCTGTCCCATAGGAGAGCCTTGGGATCCCTTTCGTATTCCTTCGCAGATGATAAGAGGATAAATGTCGGCACCGATAATTAGATCAATTTTAGCCGGTACGCCATAATCTGGGTCCGCCAATTCTACATATTTCAAATGATCCCAATTCGAATTTGATAACTCCGTCGCTGGGAGAAAATCTGTCAGATTATCTAGAATGAGCGCTTTAACCGGCACGGTTGCTTTCGTTTTGGAAGCAGTGATAACAAAGCGCACAGATCGGGTTGCTACCGTTGCTTCGCTTGAACCTATTCCGGTGACTTGTATTGAGATAGGTTCGGGTTTTTCATGTAATTTTGCTGCTAAAGCAGAAGTTATGAAGGTGGCTTGTGAGCCGGGGTTAATTAACGCGTGAGCAGTGACAGTGCCCATTGACTTTTTAATGTTTACCCTTGCCGTTGCCAGAAGAACTGCTTGTTTCTCATTCACGAAATGCGCAGCGACTTTGGGAATGGACGTGATATTTTGCTCCGTTTCGGATTTGATATTTTCTCCCGATTTTTTATTGTGGTTATGAAGCAGAGTATGGTGCTTCCCTCCGCATTCATTGCAGCGCGTTTTACTCCGGCATTTGGTGATGGAGTGATATTCTCCCAAACAATTAAGACAATAGCCCTTAGACTTGGCTACTCTCAATCATTCTGTTGGGTTGTGTTTCAAGAAAATTTGACACACTCGCAATGAATGGTTCTCCTGGCATAATTTGCAGAGCTTTTTCGTAGCGTGAAAGCTCTGAACAAGAGTTTCGGGTTTTGTTGCCTTTTTTGATACTTGGCTGCTTTCGCGTTGAGTGCCGGTTAGAGATTCTAGCATTCTGAATCTTGTCTCGAGAAAGCCTTTTAAAGTTTCCCAAGACGGGTAGATATCACTGTCAGATAATTTTTCTTCCCATGATCGGTGTGTTTCCGCTGGAAGCTTCTGAACTAAAAGATGTACGAGAAGAGGGCCCCATTCTTCCACTGATATTCCTAAGTTGCTCAATGAAGCAAGACTTTCGGTGGTGCAGTCAACTATTGATTTGAGTGCATTAGCTGACTCATTCGACACTTTAGGTTGGGAGGTTAAAACCCGTAACTGTGCGGAAATTAGTATCCGCTTGTTGTCGTATCGTTGAACTAATGCACCCCAAGCTGCCTGGTAATTTTCGTTGGTGGTCTGGAACTGTTTGATTACCTTGCTTGCATCGCCTACGACATTGGCCTTTAAGTAATGCAATTTTTGAACACTTGCCAAAGAGCTGTTGGAGTCGATAAGTGATTTAAATAAATCACGGAAACTTATCCAGTCGGTGTAGTTCCCAGAGAACTTTGGAAGCGTTATGGAAGGTAATTGCATTGGGGACGCGGCTGCAAGTCTTTGCGTGTTAAATTCTTGAGGGGGGCTACTAGTTGATTGATGCCCGGATTGCCCTTGTGATTTATCGAGGGAACTCAATTTGTCAACTAGTTCACCTTTGAAGTCGTAAAATAACTCCTCACAAATGGAGTAGTGATCTTCGGTGAAGTACGGATGCTCCTTTCGAGCTGATGGGGTAGCTATTGCGGACAGGTTTCTGTCGTTTGCAGAAAATTTCTGCCAGAACTCATGCCAACCATTGACTCGGCCAAGATAGTAGCCATGAGTGCGTTTAGCCACGGCGGTTTTTCTCGTGTTTACCACAAACCGATTCATTTGCTCCGTGAGCGATTTCTGATCGCTTATAAGAGCCTCGAGGGATGGAGGGTTTTCCATGGTAGATGGAGAGTCTCCCACTGTACCTCCCATTATGAACTTATGTGTAGAATATTAATCGAACACCGAAATACACTAAGAGATAAGAGAAGGTACTTACTGGAGGTGTCGGGAAGGGGTGACAAAGGTTTGTGTTTTTTCCTGGTGCGTCTGAACGGAATCGGCTGATGTGAGGCGGTGATCTGGGGACGTCTTCTTCCGGCTCGGGATGTCTCCACTAATTCACTTGTTACTACACAAAACTTTTCACACGTGCACTATCTCGCGAAAATATCCGGTTCGAAGGACCATGTAAATTAAAACTCTTTAACCTTTCACTTAATTTATATTTAATAAATTTAACAAGACTTTAAACACTACAACTACGATAAACAATATGAAAAACTCTTAGAACTTTAACACGTTTAACCTAACGACTTCGACGACCTCCTGGAGACTGCCGGTTGTAGACCGATGGATTTTCGTCGTCCATCGATACCTTCTGTAAGTTGCAAATTCGGCAGCAGGTCAATCGCGCGTGCATTGAATTGCGCGTGCATTGAATTGGCAGCTTTCGGGTCTCTGGCGGGTTCCGATTTCGTCTGGGCTGTTTCCGGCGAAAGATCTTATGTGTCGTCTGGACAGCGTCCGGCGAGAGTGCCGACCTCCTCATTGTCATTGGAGATCGATTATTGGAATGTGTAACAGGTATCAAATGAAAGGGCTTGTTGAGAGTAACTCGAAAATAATGTGACGTCATTCTAAATCCAATATGGCGGAACATCCAAGATGGCGGAATAGTTATTTTTTATGCACTTCTACAATATGGGTATCAAATGAAAGGGCTTGTTGAGAGTAACTCGAAAATAATGTGACGTCATTCAAATCCAATATGGCGGAACATCCAAGATGGCGGAATAGTTATTTTTTATGCACTTCTACAATATGGGTATCAAATGAAAGGGCTTGTTGAGAGTAACTCGAAAATAATGTGACGTCATTCTAAATCCAATATGGCGGAACATCCAAGATGGCGGAATAGTTATTTTTTATGCACTTCTACAATATGGGTATCAAATGAAAGGGCTTGTTGAGAGTAACTCGAAAATAATGTGACGTCATTCTAAATCCAATATGGCGGAATATCCAAGATGGCGGAATAGTTATTTTTTATGCACTTCTACAATATGGGTATCAAATGAAAGGGCTTGTTGAGAGTAACTCGAAAATAATGTGACGTCATTCTAAATCCAATATGGCGGAACATCCAAGATGGCGGAATAGTTATTTTTTATGCACTTCTACAATATGGGTATCAAATGAAAGGGCTTGTTGAGAGTAACTCGAAAATAATGTGACGTCATTCTAAATCCAATATGGCGGAACATCCAAGATGGCGGAATAGTTATTTTTTATGCACTTCTACAATATGGGTATCAAATGAAAGGGCTTGTTGAGAGTAACTCGAAAATAATGTGACGTCATTCTAAATCCAATATGGCGGAATATCCAAGATGGCGGAATAGTTATTTTTTATGCACTTCTACAATATGGGTATCAAATGAAAGGGCTTGTTGAGAGTAACTCGAAAATAATGTGACTTCATTCTAAATCCAATATGGCGGAACATCCAAGATGGCGGAATAGTTATTTTTTATGCACTTCTACAATATGGGTATCAAATGAAAGGGCTTGTTGAGAGTAACTCGAAAATAATGTGACGTCATTCTAAATCCAATATGGCGGAACATCCAAGATGGCGGAATAGTTATTTTTTATGCACTTCTACAATATGGGTATCAAATGAAAGGGCTTGTTGAGAGTAACTCGAAAATAATGTGACGTCATTCTAAATCCAATATGGCGGAACATCCAAGATGGCGGAATAGTTATTTTTTATGCACTTCTACAATATGGGTATCAAATGAAAGGGCTTGTTGAGAGTAACTCGAAAATAATGTGACGTCATTCTAAATCCAATATGGCGGAACATCCAAGATGGCGGAATAGTTATTTTGTATGCACTTCTACAATATGGGTATTGTAAATTAAAACTCTTTAACCTTTCACTTAATTTATATTTAATAAATTTAACAAGACTTTAAACACTACAACTACGATAAACAATATGAAAAACTCTTAGAACTTTAACACGTTTAACCTAACGACTTCGACGACCTCCTGGAGACTGCCGGTTGTAGACCCATGGATTTGCGTCGTCCATCGATACCTTCTGTAAGTTGCAAATTCGGCAGCAGGTCAATCGCACGTGCATTGAATTGGCAGCTTTCGGGTCTCTGGCGGGTTCCGATGTCGTCTGGGCTGTTTCCGGCTAAAGTTCTTAGGTGTCGTCTGGACAGCGTCCGGCGAGAGTGTCGACCTCCTCATTGTCATTGGAGATCGATTATTGTAATGTGTAACATCCCGCCGGCCTTGAAATACTTCGGTATTTAAGTATGTCCTGTGAAAAAGAAAGAAAAAGAACATCTCCTTATCGCGGCATTTCCTCCATGCAGACAAGGAAGCTGTTCAAGAACGATGGGGTTAGGCAAAGGGCGCCCTGACTCGCCCGATGGTAATACGCCGACAGATGAAGGAAGGTTTGGAAGTTAGGAAGGATGAATTGGAAAAGTGGTTTCGGATCGATAAATTTGTGCTTTCAATTGTTCGATTGTGGGTACAAATTCACATTGTTCCGCAGTGTCTGCAAAGTAATTTCAGACTCTGCGCGAGGGCTTAAGTGCGATGTAGGTCCTCGCTCGAGCTCTTCTATAGTCTCTTCTTGGACTACATTCGGAATTGCAATAGATTCTCTGCTTCTGCGATGATGTCTGTGTACAACAAAGGCAGTTAGTGAGTTCAAGAACGCAGCGAAAATGTTCCAGCTCCATCCATGAATGCTTCTGATGATCTGAACGTTGATGACTGTACTAATGCAGAATTTTACGATCCGTACAATTACTAATATTCCAAAGATGCTTGCGGTGAAAGACCCAAAGTAGGATAAGCCTGACCAAGTGCTTTGTATATAAGATGATATTTTGCTGACATGGGATGAGGAAAGTAGGTTCATAATGTCTAGATTCCGTGTATCGGTGTCATGACCCATGACAGATTGTGTCATGACATTTCCAATGGCATGCCGTTCTGATGGAAACATAATTTGACGACGCAAATCTTCAGTTTCTTCGAAGGTGTAAATTCCAGATTTTATTAGATGGCTGGGGTCTTCATACTTCCAAGAATTATCCACGGATGTACTGACTGATTTAGGTTCCTCCATATGATGAATCTCTGGATTGAGACTGTACCATTGCCCATGTAGAAAATAACCAGGCTTCATCATGAATGAGCAGGGAATCTCCGTTCCGTGCTCTTGAATCAGATGAGTCGTGGGTGCCATGAAGCAACTTTTGTTGTCATACGTAATTGGTAGTTCGTTGTAGCAGCGATCTGTTTTCCGTATGGTTGCTTCCACAGCCTGGCATTTTATTACGTAAAGGACTTCTCCTCGCGGGACCACTGTAAATCCAGGTTCCTTGAAGCGTATCAATGCGAATTCCGTAGGATGATACTGGGCTATGGCTAACTGCGTTTGAAGAACTTGGTTCTCCAGTTCACATTTTCTCCGCATGATGTGCTTATACATAGACTCCATCTGAGTCTTTATGTGTCTCTCTACATACACGAATTTTGAATTGAAGAAAGTGAAAAGATCTAAATTTCTTGCGGTGACTGCCTTTTTGGTGAACCAGTAATTCTGTCCTGATTTTGGCACTATTACAAGTCGAGGGTGTTCGGTCTGATAGCCGGTGAATTTGCACACGGAAATGAGTTTTGTGACTTCGAGTGCGAACACAGCATCCCCAGTGTGTACTGCATAAATAGTGTTCACAGTTGATTCTCTGCTGATGGTTTGACCTTTGATAGCTGCTCCTTGATAAAGATCGTCATATTTCAGATCTTCACAACTTGCATCTGCGATCATATCCCAAAAACTAATCCCTGATTCAGGGTCGGTGCAAGTTCCCTTTATGTAAGGGCACACAATGCACACAGCTCTTAACACAACCTGATTATCATCAAGCCTTACAATGCTGTCATAATCGGTGATGGTGATTTCCAAGGAGTGCATTACAACCACCTTGTTCCATGAATTGGACCCAAAAGAGTAAGGAACACCCTCGCAATTGCCATTTGTATCGACAGAACCTGCCACTATTTCGGAATATCGTGATGTCGCGTTGGATTTTATGTCAGCCAGAATTCGGTTATTTTGAAGAGCGTAGATTCCTTTGGAATGTATAATCAGACAATTCTCTTTTGATATATCGGCGATAAATGTACTAATACCACCTGCTACGATCGACAGATGGCTGAACATGCCGCAATGCAGGACAGTTTGCAAGATATTAATTTTGCACTGGTAAATGTGAACTGGAGCTACTTCACTCAATTGTAAAAGTTGAATATCTTCCTTGATTTGTTGAACCGGAGTATCTTCAATCTCGCAGTTTTGGTTACTGAGGAACGATATTTTAGTCAAATTCATCCTTTTGCGTCCACAATCGTATACAATTATGCTTTTAGAAGGGAGCAAGAGCGCAATTAACGTGAGATAATTAAGCCAAGCCATGATGCTATAAATAAATAAGAGTTCTTAAATACTTATGTGCGAGAAATATCTATTTTATGTGTACTTATATGAACAAAACAAAAGGAAAGAGATTGTAATAACTTGTTATTGCGGTAAAGGACAGACCTTTGTAATAGATCTTTCGAATTCACCTTGTGGAGTTTTGAGGTGCACAACCCTGGTTATATCATCTTTCCCGGGGAAAACAGCTGTTATACGGGCCAACTTCCAATGAAATGGAGGTAGGCCGTCTTCTTTAAGAAGCACGAGATCTCCTACTTCTATGTTCTTAGTGGCCATCTTCCACTTAGGTCGTTGTTGCAATTGATGCAAATATTCAGTTGACCATCTTCTCCAAAAATCTTGGTGTAATTTTTGTAGTAACTTCCAACGACTAAGGTGTGCTATTGTTGTGTCCTCGTAGCTTGTTTCGGGAAGGCTGTTTAATGAGCTTCCTATCAAGAAATGCCCAGGTGTAAGAGGGTTGATGTCGTTTGGATCCGAAGATAATGCGCTGATTGGCCGTGAGTTAAGCACGGCTTCTATTTGAGTCAGAACAGTGCTTAGTTCTTCGAAGGTAAGCTTAGTTTGCCCTACGATTCGACGCAAATGATGCTTCACAGACTTGACGCCTGCCTCCCATAATCCACCAAAGTGAGGCGCTCGGGGGGGAATAAAGCTCCATTCCACATTTTTGTTTGCATACAGTTCTTCTGCTGACAGTTGATATGATTTAATGAATTCTGTCATTTCTCTTTTTAGGCTCCTTTCTGCTCCCACAAAATTTGTTCCGTTATCGCTAAATATCTTTTTGCTAAGGCCTCGTCTCGCAAAAAATCGTCGAAGAGCGGCTAAAAAGCAATCTGTTGTTAAATCACTGGCAAGTTCAAGGTGCATTGCCTTCGTAACGAAGCAGACGAAAACTACAATGTAACCCTTGAGAGTTTTGGAATTCCTAGTCTTATTAGCTTTAATAAGTACTGGTCCAGCGTAATCTATGCCTGTGTATGTAAATGGTCGACTTGGTGTTGTACGTTCCATAGGTAGTTGACCCATTAAAGTGTTCATGTGCTCTTTCCTCCAACGACAACAAGTGACGCATTGATGCACGATTCGTTTGATAATCTGCTGAGCGCGGGGGAGCCAGTAGTTTTGCCGTAAGGTGGAAAGCATGATCTGCTTACCACCGTGGAGAGTGTCCTTATGTATCTTCTTGATGAGTAATTCGGAAAATTTGTTTGAGGGTGGTAATATTATAGGATGTTTTTCAACCCCGGACAGATTGGAATGTTCTAGTCGTCCTCCCACTCTCAAATTGAGCTGCTCGTCAAGGAATGGATTCAAGCTCAAAAGTGAGCTTTTTCGCGATAAGGATTCCTTAGAAATTAAGCAATTAATTTCTATGGGATATACTATCGATTGTGTTTGCCTTATCAGACATAAATTGGCTTCGTTAATTTCAGAAGCGGAGAGGATATGCGTCTGGTAAGAGGTGAGCTTGCGACACACTCACAAATCTGCGGCAATAAACTATGACTCTGCAAGCATGGGTAAGGTCTGAGAATCTTTCAACTAGTTGGTATTTGCTAGCATTTGTGTGAAAACTCTTCAGCCCTTTCTTCTCTTCCGTGAGCCCCTGTATAGAAGTTGAGAGGATAGTTTTGGGCCACTCACGATGATCTGCTTGAAGCCAGGTTGGACCATTCCACCAGAGTGAATTTCCTTTTAATTCTGAAGAGCTTAGACCGCGCGAGGCAATATCAGCAGGATTGTGTTGGGAAGAAACGTGTCGCCATTCAGTGTTGCCCACATTTTCGATTATTTCTCTAATTCTATTGGCAACGAACGATTTCCATCGATGTGGTAAGCTCCGAATCCATGACAGGGTTATTGTGGAATCTGTCCACAATATTGTTTTGCAATCTTGCCTCAAGGTTTCGCGGAATGATTTTATCATTTTAGATAAAAGAACAGCTCCACATAATTCTAGGCGGGGAAGAGAAATTGTTTTCAGAGGGGCGACTCTCGTCTTGGATGAAATAAGGTGAACAATCGTAGATTGGCTTGCCGTGGTAACTCGAAGATAAATAACTGCTGCATAGGCCTTCTCTGAGCTCTCGCTAAATCCGTGCAGCTCTATTTCCGAGTCCCGATGACTATTGAGCCACCTTGGAATTCTTATATTCTCGATGTTCGGTAAGTCGTCTATGAAACACGTCCACTCTGATAAAAGATGTTCCGGTATTTCTTCATCCCAATTGCTGCCTGTTATCCAGAGATTTTGCATAAATATCTTCGCACGAATGATAATGGGACTCAGCCATCCCAGAGGATCAAACAATTTTGCTATGTAACACTAGTCGCTTTGTCCAGAAGCCTTCTTTCGTGACCTTTATTTTAAATAGGAATTCATCGGATTTAGCATCCCAATAAATGCCTAAGGTTTTGAAGGTAGCTGTATCCGACAATTGCATCTCCAATGCTTCTCTTGACTTGTCATTTTCAGCGACGTCTTTCAGAATATTTGGATGATTCGAGGAAAATTTCCTTAATGGAAATTGACCGCTTGCCAAAAGACTAGTCAGTTCTTTCCGAAGAGATTGCACTTCTTCGATCGTGTCTCCACCAGTTAAGACATCATCCACATAGAAATCGTTCGTAAGACACTCAGAACCGCGAGGGAATGCTTCTCTTTCATCTTCGGCTAGTTGTACTAGTGTTCTCATAGCCAAATATGGTGCACAATTAATTCCAAATGTGACGGTTCTCAATTCGTATTCTTGAATCTCTGAGCTGGGCGTTGGGCGCCATAGTATCCTCTGAAATTTGGCATCATCGGGGTGTACCCAAACCTGCCTATACATCTTTTCGATGTCGGCAGTAAATACATATTCGTGATGTCTCCATCTCAGGATTATTTGTGTTACGTCCTGCTGTAGTATTGGGCCCGTCAAAAGGTTGTCGTTCAAAGAAAGACCATTCGTGGATTTGCAGGAGGCATCGAACACAACTCTAAATTTTGTAGTAGTGCTCGATGGTTTTATTACTGCGTGATGGGGAAGATAATATCTATCCACACCGGTTGTGGGGAGGCTATCGCAATGTACCTTTGTCATGTGGCCCAGACTTACATATTCTTCTAAGGTTTTATAGTAATCCGCTATGTAACCCCTTCTGATATTGCTTCTCTCTGTCGATAAATACCTCTTCATTGCGATCGTTCGGGACTCACCTAGACTTGGCAGGCCTTTCTTGAAGGGTGATCTTACTACATATGACCCGTTCGAGTTACGGGAGACCGTAGCCTTATAAAGTTGTTCGCATTGCTCATCAACATCAGAATTTTGCCTTAGTGGGATTACTTCTTCCACTTCCCAGAATCTTCGCAATACCTCAGATATTGGGCAAGTAGATAAATGCGTGTGGAGGTACTGATGCTGAGAAACAACAGAGCATATCTTACCGGTTAATATCCAACCGAAGATAGTGTTCTGTCCCATAGGAGAGCCTTGGGATCCCTTTCGTATTCCTTCGCAGATGATAAGAGGATAAATGTCGGCACCGATAATTAGATCAATTTTAGCCGGTACGCCATAATCTGGGTCCGCCAATTCTACATATTTCAAATGATCCCAATTCGAATTTGATAACTCCGTCGCTGGGAGAAAATCTGTCAGATTATCTAGAATGAGCGCTTTAACCGGCACGGTTGCTTTCGTTTTGGAAGCAGTGATAACAAAGCGCACAGATCGGGTTGCTACCGTTGCTTCGCTTGAACCTATTCCGGTGACTTGTATTGAGATAGGTTCGGGTTTTTCATGTAATTTTGCTGCTAAAGCAGAAGTTATGAAGGTGGCTTGTGAGCCGGGGTTAATTAACGCGTGAGCAGTGACAGTGCCCATTGACTTTTTAATGTTTACCCTTGCCGTTGCCAGAAGAACTGCTTGTTTCTCATTCACGAAATGCGCAGCGACTTTGGGAATGGACGTGATATTTTGCTCCGTTTCGGATTTGATATTTTCTCCCGATTTTTTATTGTGGTTATGAAGCAGAGTATGGTGCTTCCCTCCGCATTCATTGCAGCGCGTTTTACTCCGGCATTTGGTGATGGAGTGATATTCTCCCAAACAATTAAGACAATAGCCCTTAGACTTGGCTACTCTCAATCATTCTGTTGGGTTGTGTTTCAAGAAAATTTGACACACTCGCAATGAATGGTTCTCCTGGCATAATTTGCAGAGCTTTTTCGTAGCGTGAAAGCTCTGAACAAGAGTTTCGGGTTTTGTTGCCTTTTTTGATACTTGGCTGCTTTCGCGTTGAGTGCCGGTTAGAGATTCTAGCATTCTGAATCTTGTCTCGAGAAAGCCTTTTAAAGTTTCCCAAGACGGGTAGATATCACTGTCAGATAATTTTTCTTCCCATGATCGGTGTGTTTCCGCTGGAAGCTTCTGAACTAAAAGATGTACGAGAAGAGGGCCCCATTCTTCCACTGATATTCCTAAGTTGCTCAATGAAGCAAGACTTTCGGTGGTGCAGTCAACTATTGATTTGAGTGCATTAGCTGACTCATTCGACACTTTAGGTTGGGAGGTTAAAACCCGTAACTGTGCGGAAATTAGTATCCGCTTGTTGTCGTATCGTTGAACTAATGCACCCCAAGCTGCCTGGTAATTTTCGTTGGTGGTCTGGAACTGTTTGATTACCTTGCTTGCATCGCCTACGACATTGGCCTTTAAGTAATGCAATTTTTGAACACTTGCCAAAGAGCTGTTGGAGTCGATAAGTGATTTAAATAAATCACGGAAACTTATCCAGTCGGTGTAGTTCCCAGAGAACTTTGGAAGCGTTATGGAAGGTAATTGCATTGGGGACGCGGCTGCAAGTCTTTGCGTGTTAAATTCTTGAGGGGGGCTACTAGTTGATTGATGCCCGGATTGCCCTTGTGATTTATCGAGGGAACTCAATTTGTCAACTAGTTCACCTTTGAAGTCGTAAAATAACTCCTCACAAATGGAGTAGTGATCTTCGGTGAAGTACGGATGCTCCTTTCGAGCTGATGGGGTAGCTATTGCGGACAGGTTTCTGTCGTTTGCAGAAAATTTCTGCCAGAACTCATGCCAACCATTGACTCGGCCAAGATAGTAGCCATGAGTGCGTTTAGCCACGGCGGTTTTTCTCGTGTTTACCACAAACCGATTCATTTGCTCCGTGAGCGATTTCTGATCGCTTATAAGAGCCTCGAGGGATGGAGGGTTTTCCATGGTAGATGGAGAGTCTCCCACTGTACCTCCCATTATGAACTTATGTGTAGAATATTAATCGAACACCGAAATACACTAAGAGATAAGAGAAGGTACTTACTGGAGGTGTCGGGAAGGGGTGACAAAGGTTTGTGTTTTTTCCTGGTGCGTCTGAACGGAATCGGCTGATGTGAGGCGGTGATCTGGGGACGTCTTCTTCCGGCTCGGGATGTCTCCACTAATTCACTTGTTACTACACAAAACTTTTCACACGTGCACTATCTCGCGAAAATATCCGGTTCGAAGGACCATGTAAATTAAAACTCTTTAACCTTTCACTTAATTTATATTTAATAAATTTAACAAGACTTTAAACACTACAACTACGATAAACAATATGAAAAACTCTTAGAACTTTAACACGTTTAACCTAACGACTTCGACGACCTCCTGGAGACTGCCGGTTGTAGACCGATGGATTTTCGTCGTCCATCGATACCTTCTGTAAGTTGCAAATTCGGCAGCAGGTCAATCGCGCGTGCATTGAATTGCGCGTGCATTGAATTGGCAGCTTTCGGGTCTCTGGCGGGTTCCGATTTCGTCTGGGCTGTTTCCGGCGAAAGATCTTATGTGTCGTCTGGACAGCGTCCGGCGAGAGTGCCGACCTCCTCATTGTCATTGGAGATCGATTATTGGAATGTGTAACAGGTATCAAATGAAAGGGCTTGTTGAGAGTAACTCGAAAATAATGTGACGTCATTCTAAATCCAATATGGCGGAACATCCAAGATGGCGGAATAGTTATTTTTTATGCACTTCTACAATATGGGTATCAAATGAAAGGGCTTGTTGAGAGTAACTCGAAAATAATGTGACGTCATTCTAAATCCAATATGGCGGAACATCCAAGATGGCGGAATAGTTATTTTTTATGCACTTCTACAATATGGGTATCAAATGAAAGGGCTTGTTGAGAGTAACTCGAAAATAATGTGACGTCATTCTAAATCCAATATGGCGGAACATCCAAGATGGCGGAATAGTTATTTTTTATGCACTTCTACAATATGGGTATCAAATAAAAGGGCTTGTTGAGAGTAACTCGAAAATAATGTGACGTCATTCTAAATCCAATATGGCGGAACATCCAAGATGGCGGAATAGTTATTTTTTATGCACTTCTACAATATGGGTATCAAATGAAAGGGCTTGTTGAGAGTAACTCGAAAATAATGTGACGTCATTCTAAATCCAATATGGCGGAACATCCAAGATGGCGGAATAGTTATTTTTTATGCACTTCTACAATATGGGTATCAAATGAAAGGGCTTGTTGAGAGTAACTCGAAAATAATGTGACGTCATTCTAAATCCAATATGGCGGAACATCCAAGATGGCGGAATAGTTATTTTTTATGCACTTCTACAATATGGGTATCAAATGAAAGGGCTTGTTGAGAGTAACTCGAAAATAATGTGACGTCATTCTAAATCCAATATGGCGGAACATCCAAGATGGCGGAATAGTTATTTTTTATGCACTTCTACAATATGGGTATCAAATGAAAGGGCTTGTTGAGAGTAACTCGAAAATAATGTGACGTCATTCTAAATCCAATATGGCGGAACATCCAAGATGGCGGAATAGTTATTTTTTATGCACTTCTACAATATGGGTATCAAATGAAAGGGCTTGTTGAGAGTAACTCGAAAATAATGTGACGTCATTCTAAATCCAATATGGCGGAACATCCAAGATGGCGGAATAGTTATTTTTTATGCACTTCTACAATATGGGTATCAAATGAAAGGGCTTGTTGAGAGTAACTCGAAAATAATGTGACGTCATTCTAAATCCAATATGGCGGAACATCCAAGATGGCGGAATAGTTATTTTTTATGCACTTCTACAATATGGGTATCAAATGAAAGGGCTTGTTGAGAGTAACTCGAAAATAATGTGACGTCATTCTAAATCCAATATGGCGGAATATCCAAGATGGCGGAATAGTTATTTTTTATGCACTTCTACAATATGGGTATCAAATGAAAGGGCTTGTTGAGAGTAACTCGAAAATAATGTGACTTCATTCTAAATCCAATATGGCGGAACATCCAAGATGGCGGAATAGTTATTTTTTATGCACTTCTACAATATGGGTATCAAATGAAAGGGCTTGTTGAGAGTAACTCGAAAATAATGTGACGTCATTCTAAATCCAATATGGCGGAACATCCAAGATGGCGGAATAGTTATTTTTTATGCACTTCTACAATATGGGTATCAAATGAAAGGGCTTGTTGAGAGTAACTCGAAAATAATGTGACGTCATTCTAAATCCAATATGGCGGAACATCCAAGATGGCGGAATAGTTATTTTTTATGCACTTCTACAATATGGGTATCAAATGAAAGGGCTTGTTGAGAGTAACTCGAAAATAATGTGACGTCATTCTAAATCCAATATGGCGGAACATCCAAGATGGCGGAATAGTTATTTTTTATGCACTTCTACAATATGGGTATCAAATGAAAGGGCTTGTTGAGAGTAACTCGAAAATAATGTGACGTCATTCTAAATCCAATATGGCGGAACATCCAAGATGGCGGAATAGTTATTTTTTATGCACTTCTACAATATGGGTATTGTAAATTAAAACTCTTTAACCTTTCACTTAATTTATATTTAATAAATTTAACAAGACTTTAAACACTACAACTACGATAAACAATATGAAAAACTCTTAGAACTTTAACACGTTTAACCTAACGACTTCGACGACCTCCTGGAGACTGCCGGTTGTAGACCCATGGATTTTCGTCGTCCATCGATACCTTCTGTAAGTTGCAAATTCGGCAGCAGGTCAATCGCACGTGCATTGAATTGGCAGCTTTCGGGTCTCTGGCGGGTTCCGATGTCGTCTGGGCTGTTTCCGGCTAAAGTTCTTAGGTGTCGTCTGGACAGCGTCCGGCGAGAGTGTCGACCTCCTCATTGTCATTGGAGATCGATTATTGTAATGTGTAACATCCCGCCGGCCTTGAAATACTTCGGTATTTAAGTATGTCCTGTGAAAAAGAAAGAAAAAGAACATCTCCTTATCGCGGCATTTCCTCCATGCAGACAAGGAAGCTGTTCAAGAACGATGGGGTTAGGCAAAGGGCGCCCTGACTCGCCCGATGGTAATACGCCGACAGATGAAGGAAGGTTTGGAAGTTAGGAAGGATGAATTGGAAAAGTGGTTTCAGATCGATAAATTTGTGCTTTCAATTGTTCGATTGTGGGTACAAATTCACATTGTTCCGCAGTGTCTGCAAAGTAATTTCAGACTCTGCGCGAGGGCTTAAGTGCGATGTAGGTCCTCGCTCGAGCTCTTCTATAGTCTCTTCTTGGACTACATTCGGAATTGCAATAGATTCTCTGCTTCTGCGATGATGTCTGTGTACAACAAAGGCAGTTAGTGAGTTCAAGAACGCAGCGAAAATGTTCCAGCTCCATCCATGAATGCTTCTGATGATCTGAACGTTGATGACTGTACTAATGCAGAATTTTACGATCCGTACAATTACTAATATTCCAAAGATGCTTGCGGTGAAAGACCCAAAGTAGGATAAGCCTGACCAAGTGCTTTGTATATAAGATGATATTTTGCTGACATGGGATGAGGAAAGTAGGTTCATAATGTCTAGATTCCGTGTATCGGTGTCATGACCCATGACAGATTGTGTCATGACATTTCCAATGGCATGCCGTTCTGATGGAAACATAATTTGACGACGCAAATCTTCAGTTTCTTCGAAGGTGTAAATTCCAGATTTTATTAGATGGCTGGGGTCTTCATACTTCCAAGAATTATCCACGGATGTACTGACTGATTTAGGTTCCTCCATATGATGAATCTCTGGATTGAGACTGTACCATTGCCCATGTAGAAAATAACCAGGCTTCATCATGAATGAGCAGGGAATCTCCGTTCCGTGCTCTTGAATCAGATGAGTCGTGGGTGCCATGAAGCAACTTTTGTTGTCATACGTAATTGGTAGTTCGTTGTAGCAGCGATCTGTTTTCCGTATGGTTGCTTCCACAGCCTGGCATTTTATTACGTAAAGGACTTCTCCTCGCGGGACCACTGTAAATCCAGGTTCCTTGAAGCGTATCAATGCGAATTCCGTAGGATGATACTGGGCTATGGCTAACTGCGTTTGAAGAACTTGGTTCTCCAGTTCACATTTTCTCCGCATGATGTGCTTATACATAGACTCCATCTGAGTCTTTATGTGTCTCTCTACATACACGAATTTTGAATTGAAGAAAGTGAAAAGATCTAAATTTCTTGCGGTGACTGCCTTTTTGGTGAACCAGTAATTCTGTCCTGATTTTGGCACTATTACAAGTCGAGGGTGTTTGGTCTGATAGCCGGTGAATTTGCACACGGAAATGAGTTTTGTGACTTCGAGTGCGAACACAGCATCCCCAGTGTGTACTGCATAAATAGTGTTCACAGTTGATTCTCTGCTGATGGTTTGACCTTTGATAGCTGCTCCTTGATAAAGATCGTCATATTTCAGATCTTCACAACTTGCATCTGCGATCATATCCCAAAAACTAATCCCTGATTCAGGGTCGGTGCAAGTTCCCTTTATGTAAGGGCACACAATGCACACAGCTCTTAACACAACCTGATTATCATCAAGCCTTACAATGCTGTCATAATCGGTGATGGTGATTTCCAAGGAGTGCATTACAACCACCTTGTTCCATGAATTGGACCCAAAAGAGTAAGGAACACCCTCGCAATTGCCATTTGTATCGACAGAACCTGCCACTATTTCGGAATATCGTGATGTCGCGTTGGATTTTATGTCAGCCAGAATTCGGTTATTTTGAAGAGCGTAGATTCCTTTGGAATGTATAATCAGACAATTCTCTTTTGATATATCGGCGATAAATGTACTAATACCACCTGCTACGATCGACAGATGGCTGAACATGCCGCAATGCAGGACAGTTTGCAAGATATTAATTTTGCACTGGTAAATGTGAACTGGAGCTACTTCACTCAATTGTAAAAGTTGAATATCTTCCTTGATTTGTTGAACCGGAGTATCTTCAATCTCGCAGTTTTGGTTACTGAGGAACGATATTTTAGTCAAATTCATCCTTTTGCGTCCACAATCGTATACAATTATGCTTTTAGAAGGGAGCAAGAGCGCAATTAACGTGAGATAATTAAGCCAAGCCATGATGCTATAAATAAATAAGAGTTCTTAAATACTTATGTGCGAGAAATATCTATTTTATGTGTACTTATATGAACAAAACAAAAGGAAAGAGATTGTAATAACTTGTTATTGCGGTAAAGGACAGACCTTTGTAATAGATCTTTCGAATTCACCTTGTGGAGTTTTGAGGTGCACAACCCTGGTTATATCATCTTTCCCGGGGAAAACAGCTGTTATACGGGCCAACTTCCAATGAAATGGAGGTAGGCCGTCTTCTTTAAGAAGCACGAGATCTCCTACTTCTATGTTCTTAGTGGCCATCTTCCACTTAGGTCGTTGTTGCAATTGATGCAAATATTCAGTTGACCATCTTCTCCAAAAATCTTGGTGTAATTTTTGTAGTAACTTCCAACGACTAAGGTGTGCTATTGTTGTGTCCTCGTAGCTTGTTTCGGGAAGGCTGTTTAATGAGCTTCCTATCAAGAAATGCCCAGGTGTAAGAGGGTTGATGTCGTTTGGATCCGAAGATAATGCGCTGATTGGCCGTGAGTTAAGCACGGCTTCTATTTGAGTCAGAACAGTGCTTAGTTCTTCGAAGGTAAGCTTAGTTTGCCCTACGATTCGACGCAAATGATGCTTCACAGACTTGACGCCTGCCTCCCATAATCCACCAAAGTGAGGCGCTCGGGGGGGAATAAAGCTCCATTCCACATTTTTGTTTGCATACAGTTCTTCTGCTGACAGTTGATATGATTTAATGAATTCTGTCATTTCTCTTTTTAGGCTCCTTTCTGCTCCCACAAAATTTGTTCCGTTATCGCTAAATATCTTTTTGCTAAGGCCTCGTCTCGCAAAAAATCGTCGAAGAGCGGCTAAAAAGCAATCTGTTGTTAAATCACTGGCAAGTTCAAGGTGCATTGCCTTCGTAACGAAGCAGACGAAAACTACAATGTAACCCTTGAGAGTTTTGGAATTCCTAGTCTTATTAGCTTTAATAAGTACTGGTCCAGCGTAATCTATGCCTGTGTATGTAAATGGTCGACTTGGTGTTGTACGTTCCATAGGTAGTTGACCCATTAAAGTGTTCATGTGCTCTTTCCTCCAACGACAACAAGTGACGCATTGATGCACGATTCGTTTGATAATCTGCTGAGCGCGGGGGAGCCAGTAGTTTTGCCGTAAGGTGGAAAGCATGATCTGCTTACCACCGTGGAGAGTGTCCTTATGTATCTTCTTGATGAGTAATTCGGAAAATTTGTTTGAGGGTGGTAATATTATAGGATGTTTTTCAACCCCGGACAGATTGGAATGTTCTAGTCGTCCTCCCACTCTCAAATTGAGCTGCTCGTCAAGGAATGGATTCAAGCTCAAAAGTGAGCTTTTTCGCGATAAGGATTCCTTAGAAATTAAGCAATTAATTTCTATGGGATATACTATCGATTGTGTTTGCCTTATCAGACATAAATTGGCTTCGTTAATTTCAGAAGCGGAGAGGATATGCGTCTGGTAAGAGGTGAGCTTGCGACACACTCACAAATCTGCGGCAATAAACTATGACTCTGCAAGCATGGGTAAGGTCTGAGAATCTTTCAACTAGTTGGTATTTGCTAGCATTTGTGTGAAAACTCTTCAGCCCTTTCTTCTCTTCCGTGAGCCCCTGTATAGAAGTTGAGAGGATAGTTTTGGGCCACTCACGATGATCTGCTTGAAGCCAGGTTGGACCATTCCACCAGAGTGAATTTCCTTTTAATTCTGAAGAGCTTAGACCGCGCGAGGCAATATCAGCAGGATTGTGTTGGGAAGAAACGTGTCGCCATTCAGTGTTGCCCACATTTTCGATTATTTCTCTAATTCTATTGGCAACGAACGATTTCCATCGATGTGGTAAGCTCCGAATCCATGACAGGGTTATTGTGGAATCTGTCCACAATATTGTTTTGCAATCTTGCCTCAAGGTTTCGCGGAATGATTTTATCATTTTAGATAAAAGAACAGCTCCACATAATTCTAGGCGGGGAAGAGAAATTGTTTTCAGAGGGGCGACTCTCGTCTTGGATGAAATAAGGTGAACAATCGTAGATTGGCTTGCCGTGGTAACTCGAAGATAAATAACTGCTGCATAGGCCTTCTCTGAGCTCTCGCTAAATCCGTGCAGCTCTATTTCCGAGTCCCGATGACTATTGAGCCACCTTGGAATTCTTATATTCTCGATGTTCGGTAAGTCGTCTATGAAACACGTCCACTCTGATAAAAGATGTTCCGGTATTTCTTCATCCCAATTGCTGCCTGTTATCCAGAGATTTTGCATAAATATCTTCGCACGAATGATAATGGGACTCAGCCATCCCAGAGGATCAAACAATTTTGCTATGTAACACTAGTCGCTTTGTCCAGAAGCCTTCTTTCGTGACCTTTATTTTAAATAGGAATTCATCGGATTTAGCATCCCAATAAATGCCTAAGGTTTTGAAGGTAGCTGTATCCGACAATTGCATCTCCAATGCTTCTCTTGACTTGTCATTTTCAGCGACGTCTTTCAGAATATTTGGATGATTCGAGGAAAATTTCCTTAATGGAAATTGACCGCTTGCCAAAAGACTAGTCAGTTCTTTCCGAAGAGATTGCACTTCTTCGATCGTGTCTCCACCAGTTAAGACATCATCCACATAGAAATCGTTCGTAAGACACTCAGAACCGCGAGGGAATGCTTCTCTTTCATCTTCGGCTAGTTGTACTAGTGTTCTCATAGCCAAATATGGTGCACAATTAATTCCAAATGTGACGGTTCTCAATTCGTATTCTTGAATCTCTGAGCTGGGCGTTGGGCGCCATAGTATCCTCTGAAATTTGGCATCATCGGGGTGTACCCAAACCTGCCTATACATCTTTTCGATGTCGGCAGTAAATACATATTCGTGATGTCTCCATCTCAGGATTATTTGTGTTACGTCCTGCTGTAGTATTGGGCCCGTCAAAAGGTTGTCGTTCAAAGAAAGACCATTCGTGGATTTGCAGGAGGCATCGAACACAACTCTAAATTTTGTAGTAGTGCTCGATGGTTTTATTACTGCGTGATGGGGAAGATAATATCTATCCACACCGGTTGTGGGGAGGCTATCGCAATGTACCTTTGTCATGTGGCCCAGACTTACATATTCTTCTAAGGTTTTATAGTAATCCGCTATGTAACCCCTTCTGATATTGCTTCTCTCTGTCGATAAATACCTCTTCATTGCGATCGTTCGGGACTCACCTAGACTTGGCAGGCCTTTCTTGAAGGGTGATCTTACTACATATGACCCGTTCGAGTTACGGGAGACCGTAGCCTTATAAAGTTGTTCGCATTGCTCATCAACATCAGAATTTTGCCTTAGTGGGATTACTTCTTCCACTTCCCAGAATCTTCGCAATACCTCAGATATTGGGCAAGTAGATAAATGCGTGTGGAGGTACTGATGCTGAGAAACAACAGAGCATATCTTACCGGTTAATATCCAACCGAAGATAGTGTTCTGTCCCATAGGAGAGCCTTGGGATCCCTTTCGTATTCCTTCGCAGATGATAAGAGGATAAATGTCGGCACCGATAATTAGATCAATTTTAGCCGGTACGCCATAATCTGGGTCCGCCAATTCTACATATTTCAAATGATCCCAATTCGAATTTGATAACTCCGTCGCTGGGAGAAAATCTGTCAGATTATCTAGAATGAGCGCTTTAACCGGCACGGTTGCTTTCGTTTTGGAAGCAGTGATAACAAAGCGCACAGATCGGGTTGCTACCGTTGCTTCGCTTGAACCTATTCCGGTGACTTGTATTGAGATAGGTTCGGGTTTTTCATGTAATTTTGCTGCTAAAGCAGAAGTTATGAAGGTGGCTTGTGAGCCGGGGTTAATTAACGCGTGAGCAGTGACAGTGCCCATTGACTTTTTAATGTTTACCCTTGCCGTTGCCAGAAGAACTGCTTGTTTCTCATTCACGAAATGCGCAGCGACTTTGGGAATGGACGTGATATTTTGCTCCGTTTCGGATTTGATATTTTCTCCCGATTTTTTATTGTGGTTATGAAGCAGAGTATGGTGCTTCCCTCCGCATTCATTGCAGCGCGTTTTACTCCGGCATTTGGTGATGGAGTGATATTCTCCCAAACAATTAAGACAATAGCCCTTAGACTTGGCTACTCTCAATCATTCTGTTGGGTTGTGTTTCAAGAAAATTTGACACACTCGCAATGAATGGTTCTCCTGGCATAATTTGCAGAGCTTTTTCGTAGCGTGAAAGCTCTGAACAAGAGTTTCGGGTTTTGTTGCCTTTTTTGATACTTGGCTGCTTTCGCGTTGAGTGCCGGTTAGAGATTCTAGCATTCTGAATCTTGTCTCGAGAAAGCCTTTTAAAGTTTCCCAAGACGGGTAGATATCACTGTCAGATAATTTTTCTTCCCATGATCGGTGTGTTTCCGCTGGAAGCTTCTGAACTAAAAGATGTACGAGAAGAGGGCCCCATTCTTCCACTGATATTCCTAAGTTGCTCAATGAAGCAAGACTTTCGGTGGTGCAGTCAACTATTGATTTGAGTGCATTAGCTGACTCATTCGACACTTTAGGTTGGGAGGTTAAAACCCGTAACTGTGCGGAAATTAGTATCCGCTTGTTGTCGTATCGTTGAACTAATGCACCCCAAGCTGCCTGGTAATTTTCGTTGGTGGTCTGGAACTGTTTGATTACCTTGCTTGCATCGCCTACGACATTGGCCTTTAAGTAATGCAATTTTTGAACACTTGCCAAAGAGCTGTTGGAGTCGATAAGTGATTTAAATAAATCACGGAAACTTATCCAGTCGGTGTAGTTCCCAGAGAACTTTGGAAGCGTTATGGAAGGTAATTGCATTGGGGACGCGGCTGCAAGTCTTTGCGTGTTAAATTCTTGAGGGGGGCTACTAGTTGATTGATGCCCGGATTGCCCTTGTGATTTATCGAGGGAACTCAATTTGTCAACTAGTTCACCTTTGAAGTCGTAAAATAACTCCTCACAAATGGAGTAGTGATCTTCGGTGAAGTACGGATGCTCCTTTCGAGCTGATGGGGTAGCTATTGCGGACAGGTTTCTGTCGTTTGCAGAAAATTTCTGCCAGAACTCATGCCAACCATTGACTCGGCCAAGATAGTAGCCATGAGTGCGTTTAGCCACGGCGGTTTTTCTCGTGTTTACCACAAACCGATTCATTTGCTCCGTGAGCGATTTCTGATCGCTTATAAGAGCCTCGAGGGATGGAGGGTTTTCCATGGTAGATGGAGAGTCTCCCACTGTACCTCCCATTATGAACTTATGTGTAGAATATTAATCGAACACCGAAATACACTAAGAGATAAGAGAAGGTACTTACTGGAGGTGTCGGGAAGGGGTGACAAAGGTTTGTGTTTTTTCCTGGTGCGTCTGAACGGAATCGGCTGATGTGAGGCGGTGATCTGGGGACGTCTTCTTCCGGCTCGGGATGTCTCCACTAATTCACTTGTTACTACACAAAACTTTTCACACGTGCACTATCTCGCGAAAATATCCGGTTCGAAGGACCATGTAAATTAAAACTCTTTAACCTTTCACTTAATTTATATTTAATAAATTTAACAAGACTTTAAACACTACAACTACGATAAACAATATGAAAAACTCTTAGAACTTTAACACGTTTAACCTAACGACTTCGACGACCTCCTGGAGACTGCCGGTTGTAGACCGATGGATTTTCGTCGTCCATCGATACCTTCTGTAAGTTGCAAATTCGGCAGCAGGTCAATCGCGCGTGCATTGAATTGCGCGTGCATTGAATTGGCAGCTTTCGGGTCTCTGGCGGGTTCCGATTTCGTCTGGGCTGTTTCCGGCGAAAGATCTTATGTGTCGTCTGGACAGCGTCCGGCGAGAGTGCCGACCTCCTCATTGTCATTGGAGATCGATTATTGGAATGTGTAACAGGTATCAAATGAAAGGGCTTGTTGAGAGTAACTCGAAAATAATGTGACGTCATTCTAAATCCAATATGGCGGAACATCCAAGATGGCGGAATAGTTATTTTTTATGCACTTCTACAATATGGGTATCAAATGAAAGGGCTTGTTGAGAGTAACTCGAAAATAATGTGACGTCATTCTAAATCCAATATGGCGGAACATCCAAGATGGCGGAATAGTTATTTTTTATGCACTTCTACAATATGGGTATCAAATGAAAGGGCTTGTTGAGAGTAACTCGAAAATAATGTGACGTCATTCTAAATCCAATATGGCGGAACATCCAAGATGGCGGAATAGTTATTTTTTATGCACTTCTACAATATGGGTATCAAATAAAAGGGCTTGTTGAGAGTAACTCGAAAATAATGTGACGTCATTCTAAATCCAATATGGCGGAACATCCAAGATGGCGGAATAGTTATTTTTTATGCACTTCTACAATATGGGTATCAAATGAAAGGGCTTGTTGAGAGTAACTCGAAAATAATGTGACGTCATTCTAAATCCAATATGGCGGAACATCCAAGATGGCGGAATAGTTATTTTTTATGCACTTCTACAATATGGGTATCAAATGAAAGGGCTTGTTGAGAGTAACTCGAAAATAATGTGATGTCATTCTAAATCCAATATGGCGGAACATCCAAGATGGCGGAATAGTTATTTTTTATGCACTTCTACAATATGGGTATCAAATGAAAGGGCTTGTTGAGAGTAACTCGAAAATAATGTGACGTCATTCTAAATCCAATATGGCGGAACATCCAAGATGGCGGAATAGTTATTTTTTATGCACTTCTACAATATGGGTATCAAATGAAAGGGCTTGTTGAGAGTAACTCGAAAATAATGTGACGTCATTCTAAATCCAATATGGCGGAACATCCAAGATGGCGGAATAGTTATTTTTTATGCACTTCTACAATATGGGTATCAAATGAAAGGGCTTGTTGAGAGTAACTCGAAAATAATGTGACGTCATTCTAAATCCAATATGGCGGAACATCCAAGATGGCGGAATAGTTATTTTTTATGCACTTCTACAATATGGGTATTGTAAATTAAAACTCTTTAACCTTTCACTTAATTTATATTTAATAAATTTAACAAGACTTTAAACACTACAACTACGATAAACAATATGAAAAACTCTTAGAACTTTAACACGTTTAACCTAACGACTTCGACGACCTCCTGGAGACTGCCGGTTGTAGACCCATGGATTTGCGTCGTCCATCGATACCTTCTGTAAGTTGCAAATTCGGCAGCAGGTCAATCGCACGTGCATTGAATTGGCAGCTTTCGGGTCTCTGGCGGGTTCCGATGTCGTCTGGGCTGTTTCCGGCTAAAGTTCTTAGGTGTCGTCTGGACAGCGTCCGGCGAGAGTGTCGACCTCCTCATTGTCATTGGAGATCGATTATTGTAATGTGTAACATCCCGCCGGCCTTGAAATACTTCGGTATTTAAGTATGTCCTGTGAAAAAGAAAGAAAAAGAACATCTCCTTATCGCGGCATTTCCTCCATGCAGACAAGGAAGCTGTTCAAGAACGATGGGGTTAGGCAAAGGGCGCCCTGACTCGCCCGATGGTAATACGCCGACAGATGAAGGAAGGTTTGGAAGTTAGGAAGGATGAATTGGAAAAGTGGTTTCGGATCGATAAATTTGTGCTTTCAATTGTTCGATTGTGGGTACAAATTCACATTGTTCCGCAGTGTCTGCAAAGTAATTTCAGACTCTGCGCGAGGGCTTAAGTGCGATGTAGGTCCTCGCTCGAGCTCTTCTATAGTCTCTTCTTGGACTACATTCGGAATTGCAATAGATTCTCTGCTTCTGCGATGATGTCTGTGTACAACAAAGGCAGTTAGTGAGTTCAAGAACGCAGCGAAAATGTTCCAGCTCCATCCATGAATGCTTCTGATGATCTGAACGTTGATGACTGTACTAATGCAGAATTTTACGATCCGTACAATTACTAATATTCCAAAGATGCTTGCGGTGAAAGACCCAAAGTAGGATAAGCCTGACCAAGTGCTTTGTATATAAGATGATATTTTGCTGACATGGGATGAGGAAAGTAGGTTCATAATGTCTAGATTCCGTGTATCGGTGTCATGACCCATGACAGATTGTGTCATGACATTTCCAATGGCATGCCGTTCTGATGGAAACATAATTTGACGACGCAAATCTTCAGTTTCTTCGAAGGTGTAAATTCCAGATTTTATTAGATGGCTGGGGTCTTCATACTTCCAAGAATTATCCACGGATGTACTGACTGATTTAGGTTCCTCCATATGATGAATCTCTGGATTGAGACTGTACCATTGCCCATGTAGAAAATAACCAGGCTTCATCATGAATGAGCAGGGAATCTCCGTTCCGTGCTCTTGAATCAGATGAGTCGTGGGTGCCATGAAGCAACTTTTGTTGTCATACGTAATTGGTAGTTCGTTGTAGCAGCGATCTGTTTTCCGTATGGTTGCTTCCACAGCCTGGCATTTTATTACGTAAAGGACTTCTCCTCGCGGGACCACTGTAAATCCAGGTTCCTTGAAGCGTATCAATGCGAATTCCGTAGGATGATACTGGGCTATGGCTAACTGCGTTTGAAGAACTTGGTTCTCCAGTTCACATTTTCTCCGCATGATGTGCTTATACATAGACTCCATCTGAGTCTTTATGTGTCTCTCTACATACACGAATTTTGAATTGAAGAAAGTGAAAAGATCTAAATTTCTTGCGGTGACTGCCTTTTTGGTGAACCAGTAATTCTGTCCTGATTTTGGCACTATTACAAGTCGAGGGTGTTCGGTCTGATAGCCGGTGAATTTGCACACGGAAATGAGTTTTGTGACTTCGAGTGCGAACACAGCATCCCCAGTGTGTACTGCATAAATAGTGTTCACAGTTGATTCTCTGCTGATGGTTTGACCTTTGATAGCTGCTCCTTGATAAAGATCGTCATATTTCAGATCTTCACAACTTGCATCTGCGATCATATCCCAAAAACTAATCCCTGATTCAGGGTCGGTGCAAGTTCCCTTTATGTAAGGGCACACAATGCACACAGCTCTTAACACAACCTGATTATCATCAAGCCTTACAATGCTGTCATAATCGGTGATGGTGATTTCCAAGGAGTGCATTACAACCACCTTGTTCCATGAATTGGACCCAAAAGAGTAAGGAACACCCTCGCAATTGCCATTTGTATCGACAGAACCTGCCACTATTTCGGAATATCGTGATGTCGCGTTGGATTTTATGTCAGCCAGAATTCGGTTATTTTGAAGAGCGTAGATTCCTTTGGAATGTATAATCAGACAATTCTCTTTTGATATATCGGCGATAAATGTACTAATACCACCTGCTACGATCGACAGATGGCTGAACATGCCGCAATGCAGGACAGTTTGCAAGATATTAATTTTGCACTGGTAAATGTGAACTGGAGCTACTTCACTCAATTGTAAAAGTTGAATATCTTCCTTGATTTGTTGAACCGGAGTATCTTCAATCTCGCAGTTTTGGTTACTGAGGAACGATATTTTAGTCAAATTCATCCTTTTGCGTCCACAATCGTATACAATTATGCTTTTAGAAGGGAGCAAGAGCGCAATTAACGTGAGATAATTAAGCCAAGCCATGATGCTATAAATAAATAAGAGTTCTTAAATACTTATGTGCGAGAAATATCTATTTTATGTGTACTTATATGAACAAAACAAAAGGAAAGAGATTGTAATAACTTGTTATTGCGGTAAAGGACAGACCTTTGTAATAGATCTTTCGAATTCACCTTGTGGAGTTTTGAGGTGCACAACCCTGGTTATATCATCTTTCCCGGGGAAAACAGCTGTTATACGGGCCAACTTCCAATGAAATGGAGGTAGGCCGTCTTCTTTAAGAAGCACGAGATCTCCTACTTCTATGTTCTTAGTGGCCATCTTCCACTTAGGTCGTTGTTGCAATTGATGCAAATATTCAGTTGACCATCTTCTCCAAAAATCTTGGTGTAATTTTTGTAGTAACTTCCAACGACTAAGGTGTGCTATTGTTGTGTCCTCGTAGCTTGTTTCGGGAAGGCTGTTTAATGAGCTTCCTATCAAGAAATGCCCAGGTGTAAGAGGGTTGATGTCGTTTGGATCCGAAGATAATGCGCTGATTGGCCGTGAGTTAAGCACGGCTTCTATTTGAGTCAGAACAGTGCTTAGTTCTTCGAAGGTAAGCTTAGTTTGCCCTACGATTCGACGCAAATGATGCTTCACAGACTTGACGCCTGCCTCCCATAATCCACCAAAGTGAGGCGCTCGGGGGGGAATAAAGCTCCATTCCACATTTTTGTTTGCATACAGTTCTTCTGCTGACAGTTGATATGATTTAATGAATTCTGTCATTTATCTTTTTAGGCTCCTTTCTGCTCCCACAAAATTTGTTCCGTTATCGCTAAATATCTTTTTGCTAAGGCCTCGTCTCGCAAAAAATCGTCGAAGAGCGGCTAAAAAGCAATCTGTTGTTAAATCACTGGCAAGTTCAAGGTGCATTGCCTTCGTAACGAAGCAGACGAAAACTACAATGTAACCCTTGAGAGTTTTGGAATTCCTAGTCTTATTAGCTTTAATAAGTACTGGTCCAGCGTAATCTATGCCTGTGTATGTAAATGGTCGACTTGGTGTTGTACGTTCCATAGGTAGTTGACCCATTAAAGTGTTCATGTGCTCTTTCCTCCAACGACAACAAGTGACGCATTGATGCACGATTCGTTTGATAATCTGCTGAGCGCGGGGGAGCCAGTAGTTTTGCCGTAAGGTGGAAAGCATGATCTGCTTACCACCGTGGAGAGTGTCCTTATGTATCTTCTTGATGAGTAATTCGGAAAATTTGTTTGAGGGTGGTAATATTATAGGATGTTTTTCAACCCCGGACAGATTGGAATGTTCTAGTCGTCCTCCCACTCTCAAATTGAGCTGCTCGTCAAGGAATGGATTCAAGCTCAAAAGTGAGCTTTTTCGCGATAAGGATTCCTTAGAAATTAAGCAATTAATTTCTATGGGATATACTATCGATTGTGCAGTCACCAGCGAGCTCTCTTCGGAAGCAGACGTGGTTGCATATTGTGGCGGAGTATTACGATCTTTCCATTGTTTTTCGGAGTTTTCTAAAGCGCTAGTTTATTTAATTTGCACAAAGGGTTAATAATCTCGGACCTGCTCCTATAGGAGCCTGTGATTAGCCGGGTTTCCCGGCGTACGGGGTATTTACGTGTAATCCATAAAGCAGAGACCAGTAGTGCCTGTGAGGTGACCACGTGTTTCGCAGCTGTCAGTGACAGCAATTGATAAGCAGCGGTTCTTTCAGAGACGATAATTAATCGCCGAAGTTAGTGAGGGAAGTGCACATCAAAACAAAGCCGCTCCTAGCGAGCAAGGCAAAAACATGGCGTCCGGCACAGCCGACGCAAATATGTTTGCGACTTTAAATTCTTACACGGTGCTGGATAAACAAACCAGCAAGAAACAAAAACACGCCACGAAGAGACCAAAAATAGCCCCGGAGCAGGAATTTATCGCTTCCTCAAGCCAGCCACTAGCCGCAACGTCAAACGGTTTCCCCAGATTCATCGTTATCAGCGCCCTAAACGAGGAAAAACCATTAAAATCCTATAATCAGTTCGCCGTGCGCAAGGGAGTGGACGCTGTTTCCACTAAATTCAGCCAGGCTAGTTATTTACGTGATGGCTCGCTGCTTCTTCTGGTCAATTCCATGAGAATCGCTGAGATTTTCTTAAAAACTACCAGCATTGCCAACATCCCCATCAAGGTTCAACTCCATGCAACACTTAATAGTGTTAAGGGAACGATTTTCTCGCACGAATTCAAATCAATGACGCAGGAAGAAATTCTGGATGGCCTAAAAGATCAGGGAGTCACGGAAGTGGTCCAGATCACTAGGCCAGGTGACGACGGGAGGAGGATCCCTACAGGGCTACTCATCCTGACGTTCAACGCCCATGAAGTACCAGCACACGTTCAAGGCCCCTGGACTAAATTCCCAGTGAAACAATATTTCCCCCTTCCCATGCGCTGCCGGACATGTCAAAAACTTGGTCACACGGCGAAATGGTGCAAAGAACCCACGGAGACCTGCGCCACTTGTGGCAAACCCGCACCGCACCCGACAGACCAATGCCTCAACTTATATTGCGTCAACTGCCAAACTGGAACCCACGCTTCCAATAGCCGAGACTGCACTGAATTTTTAAAGGCCAAAGAAATTCTTAAAATCAAAACACTGAGAAAGTGTAGCATGTTCGAGGCGAAGAAGGAATTTTACGCAACATACAAAACAACAACCGGACCCTCCTACGCCACAGTAGCAGCTAGCGCCGCCCCCCCTTCAACACAAAAGAACACAACCCCAGCAATAACTCCCAAACCCTCGACATCGACCAACACAACACAAGCAATCACCACTACACCATCACATACCATCGAAACCACAAACACCCCCAACAACAACACACAACACATCAACACAAACACAACCACCAGCAATGCCGCCAGCTCCAGCACCTTCACCAGCTCAGGACCCGCAATTGCCGGCAGCCCCACCAACAACAACACCAACACCACTCTTAATAAAAAGGCAAGTGCCCCCTCCAACATTACAACTAACAACAAAACAAAAAATAATACACAAAACAACGAACACTTACACAAAAACCCCAAAAACCATACAATTACCACCACTCTTTCCCACCCCTCCCCTGCTAACCCCGCTCAACTCACTCTCACCCCCAACACCACAGCAACAATTAACAACTTAATTAGCGACGTTTTCGAACTTCCACATGAAAACTTAGAAATTATCTCGGTTTCGGGCCCGCAATTCCATGAGAATTGCGCCGAAGATTATGCGAATTCAGCAGATGCTGAGATGTTTTCCATCCCCTCGGTCTCTACTTTCACGAGTACGAGCTCTGGGGAGGATTCCCCGGGAAACAATAACGACAACTGATGAGCTATAGCCGTGATCCTGATTATCCCCCTCCATCACGGGACCTAACGGTCTTACAATGGAACGTGAGAGGTCTATACCAAAACCTACCGAGCCTTGAACTACTAATCACCACCTACCAACCCCAGGTGGTTCTTCTGCAGGAGACTCATATCCTGGCAGATCAACAACCTGCCCGGTTGGGAGCTTATAGGTTTTTTGGACATAACACAGTAAGGGTGCGCAGGCATGGTGGCGTAGCCATTCTGGTGCACAACTCCCTCCCTGCTGTCGAGTATAATATCGACACCGAGCTAGTAGCTTGTGCTGTCTCCATTAATACCCCCCACCCACTAACTTTCGCAAACTTCTACCTTGAGAATGAAGCAGAGATCACGGCCCGAGATCTAGAGGCTCTGGCTTGCCAGCTGCCTGAAAACACCATCTATGGTGGGGACTTCAATGCGCACAGCCCGCTCTGGGGCTCGGCGCGTTGGAGTCCTAGAGGGCGGCAGGTTGCCGCCTGGATCGAAGGCAGATCTCTCTGCATTCTCAACACTGGTTCCCCTACCTTCTTATCCCATCTAGGCTCTCAGTCAGCCATCGATCTTTCTTTAGCCCCCCCTCACCTAACAGCCCGCCTTGACTGGTTTACACACAGCAACCCAGAGGGTAGTGACCACTACCCTATAATCTTTCGTACTGGGCACAAAACTGCTAACGCCAGACCCCTGCGCAAATTTATTGAGCAGAAGGCGGACTGGAACCAATTTAAAGGACTAGTCAAGGCGGAGCTATCCCGTCGCCCCCCTTCACGCAATATTAACAAGGAGGCAGCACAACTAACCAGAGCCATTAGAGCAGCAGCGGCGGGCAGCATGCCTGTGTCTTCACCCTTACCAAAAACACAACCAGTCTGGATGAATGCGCGCATCCTCACAATCATCAGGGACAAGAATAGGGCTTGGAAAAAATTCCAAAGACACCCTACGACAATTAACCTGCGTAACTATCGTAGGAAATCGGCAGTCACCAAAAAGGAGATAAAGGAGGCGAAAAAACAAGCCTGGGAATCTTTCGCCAGTTCCATTGATCCTAACTCCAATTTGGCCGATGCATGGAGCCGCGTCAAATCAATCTCCGGTAATAGGCCCCCAAGCCTGATTGCTAATTTGACGGTCGACCGCAGGCTCTACACCGACTCCATGAGCATAGCTGAGAAACTGGCCCATTCTTGGGCCAGTTACTCAGCAGACAGTACTTTTAGCCCAGAACAAATTTCGGCTAAGGCCAACTGGACTCTCTCAAACAAGCCCTATTCCCCTGATCCTAATAGAAATCTGTCTTTCCCTATATCCCTTCATGAACTAGGCGCATCGCTTAGTAAGTGCAAGGGATCGGCACCGGGACTGGACAAAGTCTCTTACAGGATGATAAAGGAAGCCCCTGAAACATTCAAAGATAGATTAGTAGTCCTCTACAACTCTATCTTAAGAGATGGCATCTTTCCACACATGTGGAAAAATGCCGTCCTAATACCTATCCGTAAGAAGACAGTCCTCGCTAATGGCACCATAACTCCTAAGGATCTACGCCCAATATCTCTTTTATCCTGTCTGTCGCGTCTTTTTGAAAAAATCGTGGGCCGAAGACTCTCCTGCCTCCTGGAGGGGGTTCTCCCTGGTGGGGTTCACGGATTCAGAAGGCATCGGGGCACAACCTCGCTCCTTCTCGAACTCGAGAATTCCATTAGGGACGCCTTTCACCAGGGGAGAGAACTCCACCTGCTTTCGGCGGATATCGAGAAGGCGTACGACAGGGTAAAATGGGATATCATTGCCGCCCAGCTCCAGGTATGGGGCGTTGATACGCCCTTCATCCAGCTGATAAAAAATTTCCTCACCTCACGATCCATCCAAGTCAGGATCAACGGATACACCTCATCTAGAATTAATTTAGATAATGCTTTGCCTCAAGGCTCACCTCTTTCAACGTCGCTTTTTAACGCCTACCTATCCTCGCTCTTCCCCACCTTACAGGACATTTACGGACTCAACATGTACATATACGCTGACAATATTTTACTGACGACTACGGACGAACGACCGACGGAGGTGTTACGAAGGGCCGTTACCGCGATGAGCATTTGGACTTTACACACAGGAGCTAGAATCCCATCTGAGAAAAATGAATACATCGTTTTCACAAGAAAAAGGAGACCCACCCAGAGGACCCTAACAATTGGTGACGAGGAGATCACCACCAAAGATCGAATCAGCCTGCTAGGACTAGATTTCAATAGCAGATTAAATTGGACCACCCACTGCAGGACCCTGGCAACCAGAGTTGGGAAAATTACAAATCTATTGAGATCCATTTCAGCGCGTGGGAATGGCGCCCCGATTCATGCTGCCCTAGCCATCGGCAGAACGTTAATCCGCGGCCGCACCGGCTATGCTCTCCCCGTTTTCTCATCGACGTCCAAAGCGAACATGACGCTAATACAAACGGCCATCAACAAGGCTTTAAGAGCTATTTTTGGAGCCCTGCCTTCCACTCCTAAGATGGCCTTGTGGACAGAATCAGGCCTACCTGATATCGCCACTAGGGCTGAAATCGCCATGACCAAATTAGCCGTAAGGAACTGGCTAGATTGGAGAAAACCACATCATCAGACACTCCATTCTCTGGTCCACGCCCAACGCTCCCCCAGACACACCTCGGCCCTGAAAACGGCGACCTCCCTGATTCACGGACTGGGTTTTCCACCTCCAACCCCCTGCGAGCCTCCTGAAGTACAACCACCGATCCAGGAGGAGATGCCACGGCTGCTCACTCTCACCACGGGAAATAGGAGAAACGTACCACCTGCTCAACATCTGCAACGCCACCTGGAGAAAATCTCCCGACTCCCAGACTGGACCAGAATCTATACCGACGGGTCAAAAAGGGACAACGAGGTATCGGGCGCCAGCGTTATATACGCGCCGGGCTCAGCTACTCCCAACAACCACACCTTTCGCCTTCATGAGCGTAGCTCCAGTTTCGAGGCTGAAGTCTGCGCCATTTGGAGCGCAGTAGAACTCTACAGAGGGCGCCCTGGAAGGGCCATCATTTTCACCGATTGCATGGCAGCAGTGCAAGCCCTAAATAATCCATCACCTGCGGAGCCACTCATAGCACACATAAGACGGACCATCATCCAGGCCAGAGGAGACTTGGCGGTTGAATGGGTCCCCAGCCATATAGGGATCATGGGAAATGAGCTAGCTGACACGGCGGCCAAGAGGGCCCTGCTGACGACCCCAGACCATCCCCCGATGACACCACCGATGATTAGTTTCATCTCCCGATGCAGCGTCGGGAACATCAAGGGAGCCCTAGAGGACCGATGGAAGAATTCATCGTTTTTCCTGGCAGAGCACTGGCCTTCCATTTCCCCACCAACATACAGCAGAACCTGCCCAAGGAAGATTGGCGTCAAGATCTTCAGGATAAGATCTGGCCACACCCTACTCACTAAAGGGCACTTTTTCTCAAGAGGACCCCAGCGAGGATGCCAAAACTGCCAATGTGCCCTCACCATCAAACACTTGCTGGCGTGCCCAGCTACTAGAGCTACGTTTGGCAGCGAGATTCCCCCCCTACGCGAGCTATTGGACCCGGCGCAGCCAGAGACCTTGCTGAATTTAATGACCGCATTGAATATTATGCACCTGATTTAGAAGTCGCGACCCGCCTAAAACTCCAAGAGAGACATCTCCCGACCAGCTTACTTTAGCCTTAGTTTAGATTAGCTTAGCACTAGCCTTAGAATAAGTCTAAGACATGAATCTCTGTTTTTTCCTTATTTTGCTTTCGCCTTTGCCGGCTAAAAGACCAAAAATTTTTTTGAACATCATGTAGTATTTTAGACTAGGTTAAAACATGAATTACTTTTTCTTTTTCCTTTTTCTTTATATTATTATCTCTAGTTTAAACCCGTAGTATATCATCTCTGCCAGATCATCTTACTAATCCTAACCTATAGAATAAGGCAGGTGCGCCATATGGGCTACGATCCCGAGTGCGCTAGAACATAACTCAGGGCATAGATTTAAGCTCCTTCTATGTACTGGGTAATAATAAATAAATAAATAAATAAATATCGATTGTGTTTGCCTTATCAGACATAAATTGGCTTCGTTAATTTCAGAAGCGGAGAGGATATGCGTCTGGTAAGAGGTGAGCTTGCGACACACTCACAAATCTGCGGCAATAAACTATGACTCTGCAAGCATGGGTAAGGTCTGAGAATCTTTCAACTAGTTGGTATTTGCTAGCATTTGTGTGAAAACTCTTCAGCCCTTTCTTCTCTTCCGTGAGCCCCTGTATAGAAGTTGAGAGGATAGTTTTGGGCCACTCACGATGATCTGCTTGAAGCCAGGTTGGACCATTCCACCAGAGTGAATTTCCTTTTAATTCTGAAGAGCTTAGACCGCGCGAGGCAATATCAGCAGGATTGTGTTGGGAAGAAACGTGTCGCCATTCAGTGTTGCCCACATTTTCGATTATTTCTCTAATTCTATTGGCAACGAACGATTTCCATCGATGTGGTAAGCTCCGAATCCATGACAGGGTTATTGTGGAATCTGTCCACAATATTGTTTTGCAATCTTGCCTCAAGGTTTCGCGGAATGATTTTATCATTTTAGATAAAAGAACAGCTCCACATAATTCTAGGCGGGGAAGAGAAATTGTTTTCAGAGGGGCGACTCTCGTCTTGGATGAAATAAGGTGAACAATCGTATATTGGCTTGCCGTGGTAACTCGAAGATAAATAACTGCTGCATAGGCCTTCTCTGAGCTCTCGCTAAATCCGTGCAGCTCTATTTCCGAGTCCCGATGACTATTGAGCCACCTTGGAATTCTTATATTCTCGATGTTCGGTAAGTCGTCTATGAAACACGTCCACTCTGATAAAAGATGTTCCGGTATTTCTTCATCCCAATTGCTGCCTGTTATCCAGAGATTTTGCATAAATATCTTCGCACGAATGATAATGGGACTCAGCCATCCCAGAGGATCAAACAATTTTGCTATGTAACACTAGTCGCTTTGTCCAGAAGCCTTCTTTCGTGACCTTTATTTTAAATAGGAATTCATCGGATTTAGCATCCCAATAAATGCCTAAGGTTTTGAAGGTAGCTGTATCCGACAATTGCATCTCCAATGCTTCTCTTGACTTGTCATTTTCAGCGACGTCTTTCAGAATATTTGGATGATTCGAGGAAAATTTCCTTAATGGAAATTGACCGCTTGCTAAAAGACTAGTCAGTTCTTTCCGAAGAGATTGCACTTCTTCGATCGTGTCTCCACCAGTTAAGACATCATCCACATAGAAATCGTTCGTAAGACACTCAGAACCGCGAGGGAATGCTTCTCTTTCATCTTCGGCTAGTTGTACTAGTGTTCTCATAGCCAAATATGGTGCACAATTAATTCCAAATGTGACGGTTCTCAATTCGTATTCTTGAATCTCTGAGCTGGGCGTTGGGCGCCATAGTATCCTCTGAAATTTGGCATCATCGGGGTGTACCCAAACCTGCCTATACATCTTTTCGATGTCGGCAGTAAATACATATTCGTGATGTCTCCATCTCAGGATTATTTGTGTTACGTCCTGCTGTAGTATTGGGCCCGTCAAAAGGTTGTCGTTCAAAGAAAGACCATTCGTGGATTTGCAGGAGGCATCGAACACAACTCTAAATTTTGTAGTAGTGCTCGATGGTTTTATTACTGCGTGATGGGGAAGATAATATCTATCCACACCGGTTGTGGGGAGGCTATCGCAATGTACCTTTGTCATGTGGCCCAGACTTACATATTCTTCTAAGGTTTTATAGTAATCCGCTATGTAACCCCTTCTGATATTGCTTCTCTCTGTCGATAAATACCTCTTCATTGCGATCGTTCGGGACTCACCTAGACTTGGCAGGCCTTTCTTGAAGGGTGATCTTACTACATATGACCCGTTCGAGTTACGGGAGACCGTAGCCTTATAAAGTTGTTCGCATTGCTCATCAACATCAGAATTTTGCCTTAGTGGGATTACTTCTTCCACTTCCCAGAATCTTCGCAATACCTCAGATATTGGGCAAGTAGATAAATGCGTGTGGAGGTACTGATGCTGAGAAACAACAGAGCATATCTTACCGGTTAATATCCAACCGAAGATAGTGTTCTGTCCCATAGGAGAGCCTTGGGATCCCTTTCGTATTCCTTCGCAGATGATAAGAGGATAAATGTCGGCACCGATAATTAGATCAATTTTAGCCGGTACGCCATAATCTGGGTCCGCCAATTCTACATATTTCAAATGATCCCAATTCGAATTTGATAACTCCGTCGCTGGGAGAAAATCTGTCAGATTATCTAGAATGAGCGCTTTAACCGGCACGGTTGCTTTCGTTTTGGAAGCAGTGATAACAAAGCGCACAGATCGGGTTGCTACCGTTGCTTCGCTTGAACCTATTCCGGTGACTTGTATTGAGATAGGTTCGGGTTTTTCATGTAATTTTGCTGCTAAAGCAGAAGTTATGAAGGTGGCTTGTGAGCCGGGGTTAATTAACGCGTGAGCAGTGACAGTGCCCATTGACTTTTTAATGTTTACCCTTGCCGTTGCCAGAAGAACTGCTTGTTTCTCATTCACGAAATGCGCAGCGACTTTGGGAATGGACGTGATATTTTGCTCCGTTTCGGATTTGATATTTTCTCCCGATTTTTTATTGTGGTTATGAAGCAGAGTATGGTGCTTCCCTCCGCATTCATTGCAGCGCGTTTTACTCCGGCATTTGGTGATGGAGTGATATTCTCCCAAACAATTAAGACAATAGCCCTTAGACTTGGCTACTCTCAATCATTCTGTTGGGTTGTGTTTCAAGAAAATTTGACACACTCGCAATGAATGGTTCTCCTGGCATAATTTGCAGAGCTTTTTCGTAGCGTGAAAGCTCTGAACAAGAGTTTCGGGTTTTGTTGCCTTTTTTGATACTTGGCTGCTTTCGCGTTGAGTGCCGGTTAGAGATTCTAGCATTCTGAATCTTGTCTCGAGAAAGCCTTTTAAAGTTTCCCAAGACGGGTAGATATCACTGTCAGATAATTTTTCTTCCCATGATCGGTGTGTTTCCGCTGGAAGCTTCTGAACTAAAAGATGTACGAGAAGAGGGCCCCATTCTTCCACTGATATTCCTAAGTTGCTCAATGAAGCAAGACTTTCGGTGGTGCAGTCAACTATTGATTTGAGTGCATTAGCTGACTCATTCGACACTTTAGGTTGGGAGGTTAAAACCCGTAACTGTGCGGAAATTAGTATCCGCTTGTTGTCGTATCGTTGAACTAATGCACCCCAAGCTGCCTGGTAATTTTCGTTGGTGGTCTGGAACTGTTTGATTACCTTGCTTGCATCGCCTACGACATTGGCCTTTAAGTAATGCAATTTTTGAACACTTGCCAAAGAGCTGTTGGAGTCGATAAGTGATTTAAATAAATCACGGAAACTTATCCAGTCGGTGTAGTTCCCAGAGAACTTTGGAAGCGTTATGGAAGGTAATTGCATTGGGGACGCGGCTGCAAGTCTTTGCGTGTTAAATTCTTGAGGGGGGCTACTAGTTGATTGATGCCCGGATTGCCCTTGTGATTTATCGAGGGAACTCAATTTGTCAACTAGTTCACCTTTGAAGTCGTAAAATAACTCCTCACAAATGGAGTAGTGATCTTCGGTGAAGTACGGATGCTCCTTTCGAGCTGATGGGGTAGCTATTGCGGACAGGTTTCTGTCGTTTGCAGAAAATTTCTGCCAGAACTCATGCCAACCATTGACTCGGCCAAGATAGTAGCCATGAGTGCGTTTAGCCACGGCGGTTTTTCTCGTGTTTACCACAAACCGATTCATTTGCTCCGTGAGCGATTTCTGATCGCTTATAAGAGCCTCGAGGGATGGAGGGTTTTCCATGGTAGATGGAGAGTCTCCCACTGTACCTCCCATTATGAACTTATGTGTAGAATATTAATCGAACACCGAAATACACTAAGAGATAAGAGAAGGTACTTACTGGAGGTGTCGGGAAGGGGTGACAAAGGTTTGTGTTTTTTCCTGGTGCGTCTGAACGGAATCGGCTGATGTGAGGCGGTGATCTGGGGACGTCTTCTTCCGGCTCGGGATGTCTCCACTAATTCACTTGTTACTACACAAAACTTTTCACACGTGCACTATCTCGCGAAAATATCCGGTTCGAAGGACCATGTAAATTAAAACTCTTTAACCTTTCACTTAATTTATATTTAATAAATTTAACAAGACTTTAAACACTACAACTACGATAAACAATATGAAAAACTCTTAGAACTTTAACACGTTTAACCTAACGACTTCGACGACCTCCTGGAGACTGCCGGTTGTAGACCGATGGATTTTCGTCGTCCATCGATACCTTCTGTAAGTTGCAAATTCGGCAGCAGGTCAATCGCGCGTGCATTGAATTGCGCGTGCATTGAATTGGCAGCTTTCGGGTCTCTGGCGGGTTCCGATTTCGTCTGGGCTGTTTCCGGCGAAAGATCTTATGTGTCGTCTGGACAGCGTCCGGCGAGAGTGCCGACCTCCTCATTGTCATTGGAGATCGATTATTGGAATGTGTAACAGGTATCAAATGAAAGGGCTTGTTGAGAGTAACTCGAAAATAATGTGACGTCATTCTAAATCCAATATGGCGGAACATCCAAGATGGCGGAATAGTTATTTTTTATGCACTTCTACAATATGGGTATCAAATGAAAGGGCTTGTTGAGAGTAACTCGAAAATAATGTGACGTCATTCTAAATCCAATATGGCGGAACATCCAAGATGGCGGAATAGTTATTTTTTATGCACTTCTACAATATGGGTATCAAATGAAAGGGCTTGTTGAGAGTAACTCGAAAATAATGTGACGTCATTCTAAATCCAATATGGCGGAACATCCAAGATGGCGGAATAGTTATTTTTTATGCACTTCTACAATATGGGTATCAAATGAAAGGGCTTGTTGAGAGTAACTCGAAAATAATGTGACGTCATTCTAAATCCAATATGGCGGAACATCCAAGATGGCGGAATAGTTATTTTTTATGCACTTCTACAATATGGGTATCAAATGAAAGGGCTTGTTGAGAGTAACTCGAAAATAATGTGACGTCATTCTAAATCCAATATGGCGGAACATCCAAGATGGCGGAATAGTTATTTTTTATGCACTTCTACAATATGGGTATCAAATGAAAGGGCTTGTTGAGAGTAACTCGAAAATAATGTGACGTCATTCTAAATCCAATATGGCGGAACATCCAAGATGGCGGAATAGTTATTTTTTATGCACTTCTACAATATGGGTATCAAATGAAAGGGCTTGTTGAGAGTAACTCGAAAATAATGTGACGTCATTCTAAATCCAATATGGCGGAACATCCAAGATGGCGGAATAGTTATTTTTTATGCACTTCTACAATATGGGTATCAAATGAAAGGGCTTGTTGAGAGTAACTCGAAAATAATGTGACGTCATTCTAAATCCAATATGGCGGAACATCCAAGATGGCGGAATAGTTATTTTTTATGCACTTCTACAATATGGGTATCAAATGAAAGGGCTTGTTGAGAGTAACTCGAAAATAATGTGACGTCATTCTAAATCCAATATGGCGGAACATCCAAGATGGCGGAATAGTTATTTTTTATGCACTTCTACAATATGGGTATCAAATGAAAGGGCTTGTTGAGAGTAACTCGAAAATAATGTGACGTCATTCTAAATCCAATATGGCGGAATATCCAAGATGGCGGAATAGTTATTTTTTATGCACTTCTACAATATGGGTATCAAATGAAAGGGCTTGTTGAGAGTAACTCGAAAATAATGTGACGTCATTCTAAATCCAATATGGCGGAACATCCAAGATGGCGGAATAGTTATTTTTTATGCACTTCTACAATATGGGTATCAAATGAAAGGGCTTGTTGAGAGTAACTCGAAAATAATGTGACGTCATTCTAAATCCAATATGGCGGAACATCCAAGATGGCGGAATAGTTATTTTTTATGCACTTCTACAATATGGGTATCAAATGAAAGGGCTTGTTGAGAGTAACTCGAAAATAATGTGACGTCATTCTAAATCCAATATGGCGGAACATCCAAGATGGCGGAATAGTTATTTTTTATGCACTTCTACAATATGGGTATCAAATGAAAGGGCTTGTTGAGAGTAACTCGAAAATAATGTGACGTCATTCTAAATCCAATATGGCGGAACATCCAAGATGGCGGAATAGTTATTTTTTATGCACTTCTACAATATGGGTATCAAATGAAAGGGCTTGTTGAGAGTAACTCGAAAATAATGTGACGTCATTCTAAATCCAATATGGCGGAACATCCAAGATGGCGGAATAGTTATTTTTTATGCACTTCTACAATATGGGTATCAAATGAAAGGGCTTGTTGAGAGTAACTCGAAAATAATGTGACGTCATTCTAAATCCAATATGGCGGAACATCCAAGATGGCGGAATAGTTATTTTTTATGCACTTCTACAATATGGGTATCAAATGAAAGGGCTTGTTGAGAGTAACTCGAAAATAATGTGACGTCATTCTAAATCCAATATGGCGGAACATCCAAGATGGCGGAATAGTTATTTTTTATGCACTTCTACAATATGGGTATCAAATGAAAGGGCTTGTTGAGAGTAACTCGAAAATAATGTGACGTCATTCTAAATCCAATATGGCGGAACATCCAAGATGGCGGAATAGTTATTTTTTATGCACTTCTACAATATGGGTATCAAATGAAAGGGCTTGTTGAGAGTAACTCGAAAATAATGTGACGTCATTCTAAATCCAATATGGCGGAACATCCAAGATGGCGGAATAGTTATTTTTTATGCACTTCTACAATATGGGTATCAAATGAAAGGGCTTGTTGAGAGTAACTCGAAAATAATGTGACGTCATTCTAAATCCAATATGGCGGAATATCCAAGATGGCGGAATAGTTATTTTTTATGCACTTCTACAATATGGGTATCAAATGAAAGGGCTTGTTGAGAGTAACTCGAAAATAATGTGACGTCATTCTAAATCCAATATGGCGGAACATCCAAGATGGCGGAATAGTTATTTTTTATGCACTTCTACAATATGGGTATCAAATGAAAGGGCTTGTTGAGAGTAACTCGAAAATAATGTGACGTCATTCTAAATCCAATATGGCGGAACATCCAAGATGGCGGAATAGTTATTTTTTATGCACTTCTACAATATGGGTATCAAATGAAAGGGCTTGTTGAGAGTAACTCGAAAATAATGTGACGTCATTCTAAATCCAATATGGCGGAACATCCAAGATGGCGGAATAGTTATTTTTTATGCACTTCTACAATATGGGTATCAAATGAAAGGGCTTGTTGAGAGTAACTCGAAAATAATGTGACGTCATTCTAAATCCAATATGGCGGAACATCCAAGATGGCGGAATAGTTATTTTTTATGCACTTCTACAATATGGGTATTGTAAATTAAAACTCTTTAACCTTTCACTTAATTTATATTTAATAAATTTAACAAGACTTTAAACACTACAACTACGATAAACAATATGAAAAACTCTTAGAACTTTAACACGTTTAACCTAACGACTTCGACGACCTCCTGGAGACTGCCGGTTGTAGACCCATGGATTTTCGTCGTCCATCGATACCTTCTGTAAGTTGCAAATTCGGCAGCAGGTCAATCGCACGTGCATTGAATTGGCAGCTTTCGGGTCTCTGGCGGGTTCCGATGTCGTCTGGGCTGTTTCCGGCTAAAGTTCTTAGGTGTCGTCTGGACAGCGTCCGGCGAGAGTGTCGACCTCCTCATTGTCATTGGAGATCGATTATTGTAATGTGTAACATCCCGCCGGCCTTGAAATACTTCGGTATTTAAGTATGTCCTGTGAAAAAGAAAGAAAAAGAACATCTCCTTATCGCGGCATTTCCTCCATGCAGACAAGGAAGCTGTTCAAGAACGATGGGGTTAGGCAAAGGGCGCCCTGACTCGCCCGATGGTAATACGCCGACAGATGAAGGAAGGTTTGGAAGTTAGGAAGGATGAATTGGAAAAGTGGTTTCGGATCGATAAATTTGTGCTTTCAATTGTTCGATTGTGGGTACAAATTCACATTGTTCCGCAGTGTCTGCAAAGTAATTTCAGACTCTGCGCGAGGGCTTAAGTGCGATGTAGGTCCTCGCTCGAGCTCTTCTATAGTCTCTTCTTGGACTACATTCGGAATTGCAATAGATTCTCTGCTTCTGCGATGATGTCTGTGTACAACAAAGGCAGTTAGTGAGTTCAAGAACGCAGCGAAAATGTTCCAGCTCCATCCATGAATGCTTCTGATGATCTGAACGTTGATGACTGTACTAATGCAGAATTTTACGATCCGTACAATTACTAATATTCCAAAGATGCTTGCGGTGAAAGACCCAAAGTAGGATAAGCCTGACCAAGTGCTTTGTATATAAGATGATATTTTGCTGACATGGGATGAGGAAAGTAGGTTCATAATGTCTAGATTCCGTGTATCGGTGTCATGACCCATGACAGATTGTGTCATGACATTTCCAATGGCATGCCGTTCTGATGGAAACATAATTTGACGACGCAAATCTTCAGTTTCTTCGAAGGTGTAAATTCCAGATTTTATTAGATGGCTGGGGTCTTCATACTTCCAAGAATTATCCACGGATGTACTGACTGATTTAGGTTCCTCCATATGATGAATCTCTGGATTGAGACTGTACCATTGCCCATGTAGAAAATAACCAGGCTTCATCATGAATGAGCAGGGAATCTCCGTTCCGTGCTCTTGAATCAGATGAGTCGTGGGTGCCATGAAGCAACTTTTGTTGTCATACGTAATTGGTAGTTCGTTGTAGCAGCGATCTGTTTTCCGTATGGTTGCTTCCACAGCCTGGCATTTTATTACGTAAAGGACTTCTCCTCGCGGGACCACTGTAAATCCAGGTTCCTTGAAGCGTATCAATGCGAATTCCGTAGGATGATACTGGGCTATGGCTAACTGCGTTTGAAGAACTTGGTTCTCCAGTTCACATTTTCTCCGCATGATGTGCTTATACATAGACTCCATCTGAGTCTTTATGTGTCTCTCTACATACACGAATTTTGAATTGAAGAAAGTGAAAAGATCTAAATTTCTTGCGGTGACTGCCTTTTTGGTGAACCAGTAATTCTGTCCTGATTTTGGCACTATTACAAGTCGAGGGTGTTCGGTCTGATAGCCGGTGAATTTGCACACGGAAATGAGTTTTGTGACTTCGAGTGCGAACACAGCATCCCCAGTGTGTACTGCATAAATAGTGTTCACAGTTGATTCTCTGCTGATGGTTTGACCTTTGATAGCTGCTCCTTGATAAAGATCGTCATATTTCAGATCTTCACAACTTGCATCTGCGATCATATCCCAAAAACTAATCCCTGATTCAGGGTCGGTGCAAGTTCCCTTTATGTAAGGGCACACAATGCACACAGCTCTTAACACAACCTGATTATCATCAAGCCTTACAATGCTGTCATAATCGGTGATGGTGATTTCCAAGGAGTGCATTACAACCACCTTGTTCCATGAATTGGACCCAAAAGAGTAAGGAACACCCTCGCAATTGCCATTTGTATCGACAGAACCTGCCACTATTTCGGAATATCGTGATGTCGCGTTGGATTTTATGTCAGCCAGAATTCGGTTATTTTGAAGAGCGTAGATTCCTTTGGAATGTATAATCAGACAATTCTCTTTTGATATATCGGCGATAAATGTACTAATACCACCTGCTACGATCGACAGATGGCTGAACATGCCGCAATGCAGGACAGTTTGCAAGATATTAATTTTGCACTGGTAAATGTGAACTGGAGCTACTTCACTCAATTGTAAAAGTTGAATATCTTCCTTGATTTGTTGAACCGGAGTATCTTCAATCTCGCAGTTTTGGTTACTGAGGAACGATATTTTAGTCAAATTCATCCTTTTGCGTCCACAATCGTATACAATTATGCTTTTAGAAGGGAGCAAGAGCGCAATTAACGTGAGATAATTAAGCCAAGCCATGATGCTATAAATAAATAAGAGTTCTTAAATACTTATGTGCGAGAAATATCTATTTTATGTGTACTTATATGAACAAAACAAAAGGAAAGAGATTGTAATAACTTGTTATTGCGGTAAAGGACAGACCTTTGTAATAGATCTTTCGAATTCACCTTGTGGAGTTTTGAGGTGCACAACCCTGGTTATATCATCTTTCCCGGGGAAAACAGCTGTTATACGGGCCAACTTCCAATGAAATGGAGGTAGGCCGTCTTCTTTAAGAAGCACGAGATCTCCTACTTCTATGTTCTTAGTGGCCATCTTCCACTTAGGTCGTTGTTGCAATTGATGCAAATATTCAGTTGACCATCTTCTCCAAAAATCTTGGTGTAATTTTTGTAGTAACTTCCAACGACTAAGGTGTGCTATTGTTGTGTCCTCGTAGCTTGTTTCGGGAAGGCTGTTTAATGAGCTTCCTATCAAGAAATGCCCAGGTGTAAGAGGGTTGATGTCGTTTGGATCCGAAGATAATGCGCTGATTGGCCGTGAGTTAAGCACGGCTTCTATTTGAGTCAGAACAGTGCTTAGTTCTTCGAAGGTAAGCTTAGTTTGCCCTACGATTCGACGCAAATGATGCTTCACAGACTTGACGCCTGCCTCCCATAATCCACCAAAGTGAGGCGCTCGGGGGGGAATAAAGCTCCATTCCACATTTTTGTTTGCATACAGTTCTTCTGCTGACAGTTGATATGATTTAATAAATTCTGTCATTTCTCTTTTTAGGCTCCTTTCTGCTCCCACAAAATTTGTTCCGTTATCGCTAAATATCTTTTTGCTAAGGCCTCGTCTCGCAAAAAATCGTCGAAGAGCGGCTAAAAAGCAATCTGTTGTTAAATCACTGGCAAGTTCAAGGTGCATTGCCTTCGTAACGAAGCAGACGAAAACTACAATGTAACCCTTGAGAGTTTTGGAATTCCTAGTCTTATTAGCTTTAATAAGTACTGGTCCAGCGTAATCTATGCCTGTGTATGTAAATGGTCGACTTGGTGTTGTACGTTCCATAGGTAGTTGACCCATTAAAGTGTTCATGTGCTCTTTCCTCCAACGACAACAAGTGACGCATTGATGCACGATTCGTTTGATAATCTGCTGAGCGCGGGGGAGCCAGTAGTTTTGCCGTAAGGTGGAAAGCATGATCTGCTTACCACCGTGGAGAGTGTCCTTATGTATCTTCTTGATGAGTAATTCGGAAAATTTGTTTGAGGGTGGTAATATTATAGGATGTTTTTCAACCCCGGACAGATTGGAATGTTCTAGTCGTCCTCCCACTCTCAAATTGAGCTGCTCGTCAAGGAATGGATTCAAGCTCAAAAGTGAGCTTTTTCGCGATAAGGATTCCTTAGAAATTAAGCAATTAATTTCTATGGGATATACTATCGATTGTGTTTGCCTTATCAGACATAAATTGGCTTCGTTAATTTCAGAAGCGGAGAGGATATGCGTCTGGTAAGAGGTGAGCTTGCGACACACTCACAAATCTGCGGCAATAAACTATGACTCTGCAAGCATGGGTAAGGTCTGAGAATCTTTCAACTAGTTGGTATTTGCTAGCATTTGTGTGAAAACTCTTCAGCCCTTTCTTCTCTTCCGTGAGCCCCTGTATAGAAGTTGAGAGGATAGTTTTGGGCCACTCACGATGATCTGCTTGAAGCCAGGTTGGACCATTCCACCAGAGTGAATTTCCTTTTAATTCTGAAGAGCTTAGACCGCGCGAGGCAATATCAGCAGGATTGTGTTGGGAAGAAACGTGTCGCCATTCAGTGTTGCCCACATTTTCGATTATTTCTCTAATTCTATTGGCAACGAACGATTTCCATCGATGTGGTAAGCTCCGAATCCATGACAGGGTTATTGTGGAATCTGTCCACAATATTGTTTTGCAATCTTGCCTCAAGGTTTCGCGGAATGATTTTATCATTTTAGATAAAAGAACAGCTCCACATAATTCTAGGCGGGGAAGAGAAATTGTTTTCAGAGGGGCGACTCTCGTCTTGGATGAAATAAGGTGAACAATCGTAGATTGGCTTGCCGTGGTAACTCGAAGATAAATAACTGCTGCATAGGCCTTCTCTGAGCTCTCGCTAAATCCGTGCAGCTCTATTTCCGAGTCCCGATGACTATTGAGCCACCTTGGAATTCTTATATTCTCGATGTTCGGTAAGTCGTCTATGAAACACGTCCACTCTGATAAAAGATGTTCCGGTATTTCTTCATCCCAATTGCTGCCTGTTATCCAGAGATTTTGCATAAATATCTTCGCACGAATGATAATGGGACTCAGCCATCCCAGAGGATCAAACAATTTTGCTATGTAACACTAGTCGCTTTGTCCAGAAGCCTTCTTTCGTGACCTTTATTTTAAATAGGAATTCATCGGATTTAGCATCCCAATAAATGCCTAAGGTTTTGAAGGTAGCTGTATCCGACAATTGCATCTCCAATGCTTCTCTTGACTTGTCATTTTCAGCGACGTCTTTCAGAATATTTGGATGATTCGAGGAAAATTTCCTTAATGGAAATTGACCGCTTGCCAAAAGACTAGTCAGTTCTTTCCGAAGAGATTGCACTTCTTCGATCGTGTCTCCACCAGTTAAGACATCATCCACATAGAAATCGTTCGTAAGACACTCAGAACCGCGAGGGAATGCTTCTCTTTCATCTTCGGCTAGTTGTACTAGTGTTCTCATAGCCAAATATGGTGCACAATTAATTCCAAATGTGACGGTTCTCAATTCGTATTCTTGAATCTCTGAGCTGGGCGTTGGGCGCCATAGTATCCTCTGAAATTTGGCATCATCGGGGTGTACCCAAACCTGCCTATACATCTTTTCGATGTCGGCAGTAAATACATATTCGTGATGTCTCCATCTCAGGATTATTTGTGTTACGTCCTGCTGTAGTATTGGGCCCGTCAAAAGGTTGTCGTTCAAAGAAAGACCATTCGTGGATTTGCAGGAGGCATCGAACACAACTCTAAATTTTGTAGTAGTGCTCGATGGTTTTATTACTGCGTGATGGGGAAGATAATATCTATCCACACCGGTTGTGGGGAGGCTATCGCAATGTACCTTTGTCATGTGGCCCAGACTTACATATTCTTCTAAGGTTTTATAGTAATCCGCTATGTAACCCCTTCTGATATTGCTTCTCTCTGTCGATAAATACCTCTTCATTGCGATCGTTCGGGACTCACCTAGACTTGGCAGGCCTTTCTTGAAGGGTGATCTTACTACATATGACCCGTTCGAGTTACGGGAGACCGTAGCCTTATAAAGTTGTTCGCATTGCTCATCAACATCAGAATTTTGCCTTAGTGGGATTACTTCTTCCACTTCCCAGAATCTTCGCAATACCTCAGATATTGGGCAAGTAGATAAATGCGTGTGGAGGTACTGATGCTGAGAAACAACAGAGCATATCTTACCGGTTAATATCCAACCGAAGATAGTGTTCTGTCCCATAGGAGAGCCTTGGGATCCCTTTCGTATTCCTTCGCAGATGATAAGAGGATAAATGTCGGCACCGATAATTAGATCAATTTTAGCCGGTACGCCATAATCTGGGTCCGCCAATTCTACATATTTCAAATGATCCCAATTCGAATTTGATAACTCCGTCGCTGGGAGAAAATCTGTCAGATTATCTAGAATGAGCGCTTTAACCGGCACGGTTGCTTTCGTTTTGGAAGCAGTGATAACAAAGCGCACAGATCGGGTTGCTACCGTTGCTTCGCTTGAACCTATTCCGGTGACTTGTATTGAGATAGGTTCGGGTTTTTCATGTAATTTTGCTGCTAAAGCAGAAGTTATGAAGGTGGCTTGTGAGCCGGGGTTAATTAACGCGTGAGCAGTGACAGTGCCCATTGACTTTTTAATGTTTACCCTTGCCGTTGCCAGAAGAACTGCTTGTTTCTCATTCACGAAATGCGCAGCGACTTTGGGAATGGACGTGATATTTTGCTCCGTTTCGGATTTGATATTTTCTCCCGATTTTTTATTGTGGTTATGAAGCAGAGTATGGTGCTTCCCTCCGCATTCATTGCAGCGCGTTTTACTCCGGCATTTGGTGATGGAGTGATATTCTCCCAAACAATTAAGACAATAGCCCTTAGACTTGGCTACTCTCAATCATTCTGTTGGGTTGTGTTTCAAGAAAATTTGACACACTCGCAATGAATGGTTCTCCTGGCATAATTTGCAGAGCTTTTTCGTAGCGTGAAAGCTCTGAACAAGAGTTTCGGGTTTTGTTGCCTTTTTTGATACTTGGCTGCTTTCGCGTTGAGTGCCGGTTAGAGATTCTAGCATTCTGAATCTTGTCTCGAGAAAGCCTTTTAAAGTTTCCCAAGACGGGTAGATATCACTGTCAGATAATTTTTCTTCCCATGATCGGTGTGTTTCCGCTGGAAGCTTCTGAACTAAAAGATGTACGAGAAGAGGGCCCCATTCTTCCACTGATATTCCTAAGTTGCTCAATGAAGCAAGACTTTCGGTGGTGCAGTCAACTATTGATTTGAGTGCATTAGCTGACTCATTCGACACTTTAGGTTGGGAGGTTAAAACCCGTAACTGTGCGGAAATTAGTATCCGCTTGTTGTCGTATCGTTGAACTAATGCACCCCAAGCTGCCTGGTAATTTTCGTTGGTGGTCTGGAACTGTTTGATTACCTTGCTTGCATCGCCTACGACATTGGCCTTTAAGTAATGCAATTTTTGAACACTTGCCAAAGAGCTGTTGGAGTCGATAAGTGATTTAAATAAATCACGGAAACTTATCCAGTCGGTGTAGTTCCCAGAGAACTTTGGAAGCGTTATGGAAGGTAATTGCATTGGGGACGCGGCTGCAAGTCTTTGCGTGTTAAATTCTTGAGGGGGGCTACTAGTTGATTGATGCCCGGATTGCCCTTGTGATTTATCGAGGGAACTCAATTTGTCAACTAGTTCACCTTTGAAGTCGTAAAATAACTCCTCACAAATGGAGTAGTGATCTTCGGTGAAGTACGGATGCTCCTTTCGAGCTGATGGGGTAGCTATTGCGGACAGGTTTCTGTCGTTTGCAGAAAATTTCTGCCAGAACTCATGCCAACCATTGACTCGGCCAAGATAGTAGCCATGAGTGCGTTTAGCCACGGCGGTTTTTCTCGTGTTTACCACAAACCGATTCATTTGCTCCGTGAGCGATTTCTGATCGCTTATAAGAGCCTCGAGGGATGGAGGGTTTTCCATGGTAGATGGAGAGTCTCCCACTGTACCTCCCATTATGAACTTATGTGTAGAATATTAATCGAACACCGAAATACACTAAGAGATAAGAGAAGGTACTTACTGGAGGTGTCGGGAAGGGGTGACAAAGGTTTGTGTTTTTTCCTGGTGCGTCTGAACGGAATCGGCTGATGTGAGGCGGTGATCTGGGGACGTCTTCTTCCGGCTCGGGATGTCTCCACTAATTCACTTGTTACTACACAAAACTTTTCACACGTGCACTATCTCGCGAAAATATCCGGTTCGAAGGACCATGTAAATTAAAACTCTTTAACCTTTCACTTAATTTATATTTAATAAATTTAACAAGACTTTAAACACTACAACTACGATAAACAATATGAAAAACTCTTAGAACTTTAACACGTTTAACCTAACGACTTCGACGACCTCCTGGAGACTGCCGGTTGTAGACCGATGGATTTTCGTCGTCCATCGATACCTTCTGTAAGTTGCAAATTCGGCAGCAGGTCAATCGCGCGTGCATTGAATTGCGCGTGCATTGAATTGGCAGCTTTCGGGTCTCTGGCGGGTTCCGATTTCGTCTGGGCTGTTTCCGGCGAAAGATCTTATGTGTCGTCTGGACAGCGTCCGGCGAGAGTGCCGACCTCCTCATTGTCATTGGAGATCGATTATTGGAATGTGTAACAGGTATCAAATGAAAGGGCTTGTTGAGAGTAACTCGAAAATAATGTGACGTCATTCTAAATCCAATATGGCGGAACATCCAAGATGGCGGAATAGTTATTTTTTATGCACTTCTACAATATGGGTATCAAATGAAAGGGCTTGTTGAGAGTAACTCGAAAATAATGTGACGTCATTCTAAATCCAATATGGCGGAACATCCAAGATGGCGGAATAGTTATTTTTTATGCACTTCTACAATATGGGTATCAAATGAAAGGGCTTGTTGAGAGTAACTCGAAAATAATGTGACGTCATTCTAAATCCAATATGGCGGAACATCCAAGATGGCGGAATAGTTATTTTTTATGCACTTCTACAATATGGGTATCAAATGAAAGGGCTTGTTGAGAGTAACTCGAAAATAATGTGACGTCATTCTAAATCCAATATGGCGGAACATCCAAGATGGCGGAATAGTTATTTTTTATGCACTTCTACAATATGGGTATCAAATGAAAGGGCTTGTTGAGAGTAACTCGAAAATAATGTGACGTCATTCTAAATCCAATATGGCGGAACATCCAAGATGGCGGAATAGTTATTTTTTATGCACTTCTACAATATGGGTATCAAATGAAAGGGCTTGTTGAGAGTAACTCGAAAATAATGTGACGTCATTCTAAATCCAATATGGCGGAACATCCAAGATGGCGGAATAGTTATTTTTTATGCACTTCTACAATATGGGTATCAAATGAAAGGGCTTGTTGAGAGTAACTCGAAAATAATGTGACGTCATTCTAAATCCAATATGGCGGAACATCCAAGATGGCGGAATAGTTATTTTTTATGCACTTCTACAATATGGGTATCAAATGAAAGGGCTTGTTGAGAGTAACTCGAAAATAATGTGACGTCATTCTAAATCCAATATGGCGGAATATCCAAGATGGCGGAATAGTTATTTTTTATGCACTTCTACAATATGGGTATCAAATGAAAGGGCTTGTTGAGAGTAACTCGAAAATAATGTGACTTCATTCTAAATCCAATATGGCGGAACATCCAAGATGGCGGAATAGTTATTTTTTATGCACTTCTACAATATGGGTATCAAATGAAAGGGCTTGTTGAGAGTAACTCGAAAATAATGTGACGTCATTCTAAATCCAATATGGCGGAACATCCAAGATGGCGGAATAGTTATTTTTTATGCACTTCTACAATATGGGTATCAAATGAAAGGGCTTGTTGAGAGTAACTCGAAAATAATGTGACGTCATTCTAAATCCAATATGGCGGAACATCCAAGATGGCGGAATAGTTATTTTTTATGCACTTCTACAATATGGGTATCAAATGAAAGGGCTTGTTGAGAGTAACTCGAAAATAATGTGACGTCATTCTAAATCCAATATGGCGGAACATCCAAGATGGCGGAATAGTTATTTTTTATGCACTTCTACAATATGGGTATTGTAAATTAAAACTCTTTAACCTTTCACTTAATTTATATTTAATAAATTTAACAAGACTTTAAACACTACAACTACGATAAACAATATGAAAAACTCTTAGAACTTTAACACGTTTAACCTAACGACTTCGACGACCTCCTGGAGACTGCCGGTTGTAGACCCATGGATTTTCGTCGTCCATCGATACCTTCTGTAAGTTGCAAATTCGGCAGCAGGTCAATCGCACGTGCATTGAATTGGCAGCTTTCGGGTCTCTGGCGGGTTCCGATGTCGTCTGGGCTGTTTCCGGCTAAAGTTCTTAGGTGTCGTCTGGACAGCGTCCGGCGAGAGTGTCGACCTCCTCATTGTCATTGGAGATCGATTATTGTAATGTGTAACATCCCGCCGGCCTTGAAATACTTCGGTATTTAAGTATGTCCTGTGAAAAAGAAAGAAAAAGAACATCTCCTTATCGCGGCATTTCCTCCATGCAGACAAGGAAGCTGTTCAAGAACGATGGGGTTAGGCAAAGGGCGCCCTGACTCGCCCGATGGTAATACGCCGACAGATGAAGGAAGGTTTGGAAGTTAGGAAGGATGAATTGGAAAAGTGGTTTCGGATCGATAAATTTGTGCTTTCAATTGTTCGATTGTGGGTACAAATTCACATTGTTCCGCAGTGTCTGCAAAGTAATTTCAGACTCTGCGCGAGGGCTTAAGTGCGATGTAGGTCCTCGCTCGAGCTCTTCTATAGTCTCTTCTTGGACTACATTCGGAATTGCAATAGATTCTCTGCTTCTGCGATGATGTCTGTGTACAACAAAGGCAGTTAGTGAGTTCAAGAACGCAGCGAAAATGTTCCAGCTCCATCCATGAATGCTTCTGATGATCTGAACGTTGATGACTGTACTAATGCAGAATTTTACGATCCGTACAATTACTAATATTCCAAAGATGCTTGCGGTGAAAGACCCAAAGTAGGATAAGCCTGACCAAGTGCTTTGTATATAAGATGATATTTTGCTGACATGGGATGAGGAAAGTAGGTTCATAATGTCTAGATTCCGTGTATCGGTGTCATGACCCATGACAGATTGTGTCATGACATTTCCAATGGCATGCCGTTCTGATGGAAACATAATTTGACGACGCAAATCTTCAGTTTCTTCGAAGGTGTAAATTCCAGATTTTATTAGATGGCTGGGGTCTTCATACTTCCAAGAATTATCCACGGATGTACTGACTGATTTAGGTTCCTCCATATGATGAATCTCTGGATTGAGACTGTACCATTGCCCATGTAGAAAATAACCAGGCTTCATCATGAATGAGCAGGGAATCTCCGTTCCGTGCTCTTGAATCAGATGAGTCGTGGGTGCCATGAAGCAACTTTTGTTGTCATACGTAATTGGTAGTTCGTTGTAGCAGCGATCTGTTTTCCGTATGGTTGCTTCCACAGCCTGGCATTTTATTACGTAAAGGACTTCTCCTCGCGGGACCACTGTAAATCCAGGTTCCTTGAAGCGTATCAATGCGAATTCCGTAGGATGATACTGGGCTATGGCTAACTGCGTTTGAAGAACTTGGTTCTCCAGTTCACATTTTCTCCGCATGATGTGCTTATACATAGACTCCATCTGAGTCTTTATGTGTCTCTCTACATACACGAATTTTGAATTGAAGAAAGTGAAAAGATCTAAATTTCTTGCGGTGACTGCCTTTTTGGTGAACCAGTAATTCTGTCCTGATTTTGGCACTATTACAAGTCGAGGGTGTTCGGTCTGATAGCCGGTGAATTTGCACACGGAAATGAGTTTTGTGACTTCGAGTGCGAACACAGCATCCCCAGTGTGTACTGCATAAATAGTGTTCACAGTTGATTCTCTGCTGATGGTTTGACCTTTGATAGCTGCTCCTTGATAAAGATCGTCATATTTCAGATCTTCACAACTTGCATCTGCGATCATATCCCAAAAACTAATCCCTGATTCAGGGTCGGTGCAAGTTCCCTTTATGTAAGGGCACACAATGCACACAGCTCTTAACACAACCTGATTATCATCAAGCCTTACAATGCTGTCATAATCGGTGATGGTGATTTCCAAGGAGTGCATTACAACCACCTTGTTCCATGAATTGGACCCAAAAGAGTAAGGAACACCCTCGCAATTGCCATTTGTATCGACAGAACCTGCCACTATTTCGGAATATCGTGATGTCGCGTTGGATTTTATGTCAGCCAGAATTCGGTTATTTTGAAGAGCGTAGATTCCTTTGGAATGTATAATCAGACAATTCTCTTTTGATATATCGGCGATAAATGTACTAATACCACCTGCTACGATCGACAGATGGCTGAACATGCCGCAATGCAGGACAGTTTGCAAGATATTAATTTTGCACTGGTAAATGTGAACTGGAGCTACTTCACTCAATTGTAAAAGTTGAATATCTTCCTTGATTTGTTGAACCGGAGTATCTTCAATCTCGCAGTTTTGGTTACTGAGGAACGATATTTTAGTCAAATTCATCCTTTTGCGTCCACAATCGTATACAATTATGCTTTTAGAAGGGAGCAAGAGCGCAATTAACGTGAGATAATTAAGCCAAGCCATGATGCTATAAATAAATAAGAGTTCTTAAATACTTATGTGCGAGAAATATCTATTTTATGTGTACTTATATGAACAAAACAAAAGGAAAGAGATTGTAATAACTTGTTATTGCGGTAAAGGACAGACCTTTGTAATAGATCTTTCGAATTCACCTTGTGGAGTTTTGAGGTGCACAACCCTGGTTATATCATCTTTCCCGGGGAAAACAGCTGTTATACGGGCCAACTTCCAATGAAATGGAGGTAGGCCGTCTTCTTTAAGAAGCACGAGATCTCCTACTTCTATGTTCTTAGTGGCCATCTTCCACTTAGGTCGTTGTTGCAATTGATGCAAATATTCAGTTGACCATCTTCTCCAAAAATCTTGGTGTAATTTTTGTAGTAACTTCCAACGACTAAGGTGTGCTATTGTTGTGTCCTCGTAGCTTGTTTCGGGAAGGCTGTTTAATGAGCTTCCTATCAAGAAATGCCCAGGTGTAAGAGGGTTGATGTCGTTTGGATCCGAAGATAATGCGCTGATTGGCCGTGAGTTAAGCACGGCTTCTATTTGAGTCAGAACAGTGCTTAGTTCTTCGAAGGTAAGCTTAGTTTGCCCTACGATTCGACGCAAATGATGCTTCACAGACTTGACGCCTGCCTCCCATAATCCACCAAAGTGAGGCGCTCGGGGGGGAATAAAGCTCCATTCCACATTTTTGTTTGCATACAGTTCTTCTGCTGACAGTTGATATGATTTAATGAATTCTGTCATTTCTCTTTTTAGGCTCCTTTCTGCTCCCACAAAATTTGTTCCGTTATCGCTAAATATCTTTTTGCTAAGGCCTCGTCTCGCAAAAAATCGTCGAAGAGCGGCTAAAAAGCAATCTGTTGTTAAATCACTGGCAAGTTCAAGGTGCATTGCCTTCGTAACGAAGCAGACGAAAACTACAATGTAACCCTTGAGAGTTTTGGAATTCCTAGTCTTATTAGCTTTAATAAGTACTGGTCCAGCGTAATCTATGCCTGTGTATGTAAATGGTCGACTTGGTGTTGTACGTTCCATAGGTAGTTGACCCATTAAAGTGTTCATGTGCTCTTTCCTCCAACGACAACAAGTGACGCATTGATGCACGATTCGTTTGATAATCTGCTGAGCGCGGGGGAGCCAGTAGTTTTGCCGTAAGGTGGAAAGCATGATCTGCTTACCACCGTGGAGAGTGTCCTTATGTATCTTCTTGATGAGTAATTCGGAAAATTTGTTTGAGGGTGGTAATATTATAGGATGTTTTTCAACCCCGGACAGATTGGAATGTTCTAGTCGTCCTCCCACTCTCAAATTGAGCTGCTCGTCAAGGAATGGATTCAAGCTCAAAAGTGAGCTTTTTCGCGATAAGGATTCCTTAGAAATTAAGCAATTAATTTCTATGGGATATACTATCGATTGTGTTTGCCTTATCAGACATAAATTGGCTTCGTTAATTTCAGAAGCGGAGAGGATATGCGTCTGGTAAGAGGTGAGCTTGCGACACACTCACAAATCTGCGGCAATAAACTATGACTCTGCAAGCATGGGTAAGGTCTGAGAATCTTTCAACTAGTTGGTATTTGCTAGCATTTGTGTGAAAACTCTTCAGCCCTTTCTTCTCTTCCGTGAGCCCCTGTATAGAAGTTGAGAGGATAGTTTTGGGCCACTCACGATGATCTGCTTGAAGCCAGGTTGGACCATTCCACCAGAGTGAATTTCCTTTTAATTCTGAAGAGCTTAGACCGCGCGAGGCAATATCAGCAGGATTGTGTTGGGAAGAAACGTGTCGCCATTCAGTGTTGCCCACATTTTCGATTATTTCTCTAATTCTATTGGCAACGAACGATTTCCATCGATGTGGTAAGCTCCGAATCCATGACAGGGTTATTGTGGAATCTGTCCACAATATTGTTTTGCAATCTTGCCTCAAGGTTTCGCGGAATGATTTTATCATTTTAGATAAAAGAACAGCTCCACATAATTCTAGGCGGGGAAGAGAAATTGTTTTCAGAGGGGCGACTCTCGTCTTGGATGAAATAAGGTGAACAATCGTAGATTGGCTTGCCGTGGTAACTCGAAGATAAATAACTGCTGCATAGGCCTTCTCTGAGCTCTCGCTAAATCCGTGCAGCTCTATTTCCGAGTCCCGATGACTATTGAGCCACCTTGGAATTCTTATATTCTCGATGTTCGGTAAGTCGTCTATGAAACACGTCCACTCTGATAAAAGATGTTCCGGTATTTCTTCATCCCAATTGCTGCCTGTTATCCAGAGATTTTGCATAAATATCTTCGCACGAATGATAATGGGACTCAGCCATCCCAGAGGATCAAACAATTTTGCTATGTAACACTAGTCGCTTTGTCCAGAAGCCTTCTTTCGTGACCTTTATTTTAAATAGGAATTCATCGGATTTAGCATCCCAATAAATGCCTAAGGTTTTGAAGGTAGCTGTATCCGACAATTGCATCTCCAATGCTTCTCTTGACTTGTCATTTTCAGCGACGTCTTTCAGAATATTTGGATGATTCGAGGAAAATTTCCTTAATGGAAATTGACCGCTTGCCAAAAGACTAGTCAGTTCTTTCCGAAGAGATTGCACTTCTTCGATCGTGTCTCCACCAGTTAAGACATCATCCACATAGAAATCGTTCGTAAGACACTCAGAACCGCGAGGGAATGCTTCTCTTTCATCTTCGGCTAGTTGTACTAGTGTTCTCATAGCCAAATATGGTGCACAATTAATTCCAAATGTGACGGTTCTCAATTCGTATTCTTGAATCTCTGAGCTGGGCGTTGGGCGCCATAGTATCCTCTGAAATTTGGCATCATCGGGGTGTACCCAAACCTGCCTATACATCTTTTCGATGTCGGCAGTAAATACATATTCGTGATGTCTCCATCTCAGGATTATTTGTGTTACGTCCTGCTGTAGTATTGGGCCCGTCAAAAGGTTGTCGTTCAAAGAAAGACCATTCGTGGATTTGCAGGAGGCATCGAACACAACTCTAAATTTTGTAGTAGTGCTCGATGGTTTTATTACTGCGTGATGGGGAAGATAATATCTATCCACACCGGTTGTGGGGAGGCTATCGCAATGTACCTTTGTCATGTGGCCCAGACTTACATATTCTTCTAAGGTTTTATAGTAATCCGCTATGTAACCCCTTCTGATATTGCTTCTCTCTGTCGATAAATACCTCTTCATTGCGATCGTTCGGGACTCACCTAGACTTGGCAGGCCTTTCTTGAAGGGTGATCTTACTACATATGACCCGTTCGAGTTACGGGAGACCGTAGCCTTATAAAGTTGTTCGCATTGCTCATCAACATCAGAATTTTGCCTTAGTGGGATTACTTCTTCCACTTCCCAGAATCTTCGCAATACCTCAGATATTGGGCAAGTAGATAAATGCGTGTGGAGGTACTGATGCTGAGAAACAACAGAGCATATCTTACCGGTTAATATCCAACCGAAGATAGTGTTCTGTCCCATAGGAGAGCCTTGGGATCCCTTTCGTATTCCTTCGCAGATGATAAGAGGATAAATGTCGGCACCGATAATTAGATCAATTTTAGCCGGTACGCCATAATCTGGGTCCGCCAATTCTACATATTTCAAATGATCCCAATTCGAATTTGATAACTCCGTCGCTGGGAGAAAATCTGTCAGATTATCTAGAATGAGCGCTTTAACCGGCACGGTTGCTTTCGTTTTGGAAGCAGTGATAACAAAGCGCACAGATCGGGTTGCTACCGTTGCTTCGCTTGAACCTATTCCGGTGACTTGTATTGAGATAGGTTCGGGTTTTTCATGTAATTTTGCTGCTAAAGCAGAAGTTATGAAGGTGGCTTGTGAGCCGGGGTTAATTAACGCGTGAGCAGTGACAGTGCCCATTGACTTTTTAATGTTTACCCTTGCCGTTGCCAGAAGAACTGCTTGTTTCTCATTCACGAAATGCGCAGCGACTTTGGGAATGGACGTGATATTTTGCTCCGTTTCGGATTTGATATTTTCTCCCGATTTTTTATTGTGGTTATGAAGCAGAGTATGGTGCTTCCCTCCGCATTCATTGCAGCGCGTTTTACTCCGGCATTTGGTGATGGAGTGATATTCTCCCAAACAATTAAGACAATAGCCCTTAGACTTGGCTACTCTCAATCATTCTGTTGGGTTGTGTTTCAAGAAAATTTGACACACTCGCAATGAATGGTTCTCCTGGCATAATTTGCAGAGCTTTTTCGTAGCGTGAAAGCTCTGAACAAGAGTTTCGGGTTTTGTTGCCTTTTTTGATACTTGGCTGCTTTCGCGTTGAGTGCCGGTTAGAGATTCTAGCATTCTGAATCTTGTCTCGAGAAAGCCTTTTAAAGTTTCCCAAGACGGGTAGATATCACTGTCAGATAATTTTTCTTCCCATGATCGGTGTGTTTCCGCTGGAAGCTTCTGAACTAAAAGATGTACGAGAAGAGGGCCCCATTCTTCCACTGATATTCCTAAGTTGCTCAATGAAGCAAGACTTTCGGTGGTGCAGTCAACTATTGATTTGAGTGCATTAGCTGACTCATTCGACACTTTAGGTTGGGAGGTTAAAACCCGTAACTGTGCGGAAATTAGTATCCGCTTGTTGTCGTATCGTTGAACTAATGCACCCCAAGCTGCCTGGTAATTTTCGTTGGTGGTCTGGAACTGTTTGATTACCTTGCTTGCATCGCCTACGACATTGGCCTTTAAGTAATGCAATTTTTGAACACTTGCCAAAGAGCTGTTGGAGTCGATAAGTGATTTAAATAAATCACGGAAACTTATCCAGTCGGTGTAGTTCCCAGAGAACTTTGGAAGCGTTATGGAAGGTAATTGCATTGGGGACGCGGCTGCAAGTCTTTGCGTGTTAAATTCTTGAGGGGGGCTACTAGTTGATTGATGCCCGGATTGCCCTTGTGATTTATCGAGGGAACTCAATTTGTCAACTAGTTCACCTTTGAAGTCGTAAAATAACTCCTCACAAATGGAGTAGTGATCTTCGGTGAAGTACGGATGCTCCTTTCGAGCTGATGGGGTAGCTATTGCGGACAGGTTTCTGTCGTTTGCAGAAAATTTCTGCCAGAACTCATGCCAACCATTGACTCGGCCAAGATAGTAGCCATGAGTGCGTTTAGCCACGGCGGTTTTTCTCGTGTTTACCACAAACCGATTCATTTGCTCCGTGAGCGATTTCTGATCGCTTATAAGAGCCTCGAGGGATGGAGGGTTTTCCATGGTAGATGGAGAGTCTCCCACTGTACCTCCCATTATGAACTTATGTGTAGAATATTAATCGAACACCGAAATACACTAAGAGATAAGAGAAGGTACTTACTGGAGGTGTCGGGAAGGGGTGACAAAGGTTTGTGTTTTTTCCTGGTGCGTCTGAACGGAATCGGCTGATGTGAGGCGGTGATCTGGGGACGTCTTCTTCCGGCTCGGGATGTCTCCACTAATTCACTTGTTACTACACAAAACTTTTCACACGTGCACTATCTCGCGAAAATATCCGGTTCGAAGGACCATGTAAATTAAAACTCTTTAACCTTTCACTTAATTTATATTTAATAAATTTAACAAGACTTTAAACACTACAACTACGATAAACAATATGAAAAACTCTTAGAACTTTAACACGTTTAACCTAACGACTTCGACGACCTCCTGGAGACTGCCGGTTGTAGACCGATGGATTTTCGTCGTCCATCGATACCTTCTGTAAGTTGCAAATTCGGCAGCAGGTCAATCGCGCGTGCATTGAATTGCGCGTGCATTGAATTGGCAGCTTTCGGGTCTCTGGCGGGTTCCGATTTCGTCTGGGCTGTTTCCGGCGAAAGATCTTATGTGTCGTCTGGACAGCGTCCGGCGAGAGTGCCGACCTCCTCATTGTCATTGGAGATCGATTATTGGAATGTGTAACAGGTATCAAATGAAAGGGCTTGTTGAGAGTAACTCGAAAATAATGTGACGTCATTCTAAATCCAATATGGCGGAACATCCAAGATGGCGGAATAGTTATTTTTTATGCACTTCTACAATATGGGTATCAAATGAAAGGGCTTGTTGAGAGTAACTCGAAAATAATGTGACGTCATTCTAAATCCAATATGGCGGAACATCCAAGATGGCGGAATAGTTATTTTTTATGCACTTCTACAATATGGGTATCAAATGAAAGGGCTTGTTGAGAGTAACTCGAAAATAATGTGACGTCATTCTAAATCCAATATGGCGGAACATCCAAGATGGCGGAATAGTTATTTTTTATGCACTTCTACAATATGGGTATCAAATGAAAGGGCTTGTTGAGAGTAACTCGAAAATAATGTGACGTCATTCTAAATCCAATATGGCGGAACATCCAAGATGGCGGAATAGTTATTTTTTATGCACTTCTACAATATGGGTATCAAATGAAAGGGCTTGTTGAGAGTAACTCGAAAATAATGTGACGTCATTCTAAATCCAATATGGCGGAACATCCAAGATGGCGGAATAGTTATTTTTTATGCACTTCTACAATATGGGTATCAAATGAAAGGGCTTGTTGAGAGTAACTCGAAAATAATGTGACGTCATTCTAAATCCAATATGGCGGAACATCCAAGATGGCGGAATAGTTATTTTTTATGCACTTCTACAATATGGGTATCAAATGAAAGGGCTTGTTGAGAGTAACTCGAAAATAATGTGACGTCATTCTAAATCCAATATGGCGGAACATCCAAGATGGCGGAATAGTTATTTTTTATGCACTTCTACAATATGGGTATTGTAAATTAAAACTCTTTAACCTTTCACTTAATTTATATTTAATAAATTTAACAAGACTTTAAACACTACAACTACGATAAACAATATGAAAAACTCTTAGAACTTTAACACGTTTAACCTAACGACTTCGACGACCTCCTGGAGACTGCCGGTTGTAGACCCATGGATTTTCGTCGTCCATCGATACCTTCTGTAAGTTGCAAATTCGGCAGCAGGTCAATCGCACGTGCATTGAATTGGCAGCTTTCGGGTCTCTGGCGGGTTCCGATGTCGTCTGGGCTGTTTCCGGCTAAAGTTCTTAGGTGTCGTCTGGACAGCGTCCGGCGAGAGTGTCGACCTCCTCATTGTCATTGGAGATCGATTATTGTAATGTGTAACATCCCGCCGGCCTTGAAATACTTCGGTATTTAAGTATGTCCTGTGAAAAAGAAAGAAAAAGAACATCTCCTTATCGCGGCATTTCCTCCATGCAGACAAGGAAGCTGTTCAAGAACGATGGGGTTAGGCAAAGGGCGCCCTGACTCGCCCGATGGTAATACGCCGACAGATGAAGGAAGGTTTGGAAGTTAGGAAGGATGAATTGGAAAAGTGGTTTCGGATCGATAAATTTGTGCTTTCAATTGTTCGATTGTGGGTACAAATTCACATTGTTCCGCAGTGTCTGCAAAGTAATTTCAGACTCTGCGCGAGGGCTTAAGTGCGATGTAGGTCCTCGCTCGAGCTCTTCTATAGTCTCTTCTTGGACTACATTCGGAATTGCAATAGATTCTCTGCTTCTGCGATGATGTCTGTGTACAACAAAGGCAGTTAGTGAGCTCAAGAAGGCAGCGAAAATGTTCCAGCTCCATCCATGAATGCTTCTGATGATCTGAACGTTGATGACTGTACTAATGCAGAATTTTACGATCCGTACAATTACTAATATTCCAAAGATGCTTGCGGTGAAAGACCCAAAGTAGGATAAGCCTGACCAAGTGCTTTGTATATAAGATGATATTTTGCTGACATGGGATGAGGAAAGTAGGTTCATAATGTCTAGATTCCGTGTATCGGTGTCATGACCCATGACAGATTGTGTCATGACATTTCCAATGGCATGCCGTTCTGATGGAAACATAATTTGACGACGCAAATCTTCAGTTTCTTCGAAGGTGTAAATTCCAGATTTTATTAGATGGCTGGGGTCTTCATACTTCCAAGAATTATCCACGGATGTACTGACTGATTTAGGTTCCTCCATATGATGAATCTCTGGATTGAGACTGTACCATTGCCCATGTAGAAAATAACCAGGCTTCATCATGAATGAGCAGGGAATCTCCGTTCCGTGCTCTTGAATCAGATGAGTCGTGGGTGCCATGAAGCAACTTTTGTTGTCATACGTAATTGGTAGTTCGTTGTAGCAGCGATCTGTTTTCCGTATGGTTGCTTCCACAGCCTGGCATTTTATTACGTAAAGGACTTCTCCTCGCGGGACCACTGTAAATCCAGGTTCCTTGAAGCGTATCAATGCGAATTCCGTAGGATGATACTGGGCTATGGCTAACTGCGTTTGAAGAACTTGGTTCTCCAGTTCACATTTTCTCCGCATGATGTGCTTATACATAGACTCCATCTGAGTCTTTATGTGTCTCTCTACATACACGAATTTTGAATTGAAGAAAGTGAAAAGATCTAAATTTCTTGCGGTGACTGCCTTTTTGGTGAACCAGTAATTCTGTCCTGATTTTGGCACTATTACAAGTCGAGGGTGTTCGGTCTGATAGCCGGTGAATTTGCACACGGAAATGAGTTTTGTGACTTCGAGTGCGAACACAGCATCCCCAGTGTGTACTGCATAAATAGTGTTCACAGTTGATTCTCTGCTGATGGTTTGACCTTTGATAGCTGCTCCTTGATAAAGATCGTCATATTTCAGATCTTCACAACTTGCATCTGCGATCATATCCCAAAAACTAATCCCTGATTCAGGGTCGGTGCAAGTTCCCTTTATGTAAGGGCACACAATGCACACAGCTCTTAACACAACCTGATTATCATCAAGCCTTACAATGCTGTCATAATCGGTGATGGTGATTTCCAAGGAGTGCATTACAACCACCTTGTTCCATGAATTGGACCCAAAAGAGTAAGGAACACCCTCGCAATTGCCATTTGTATCGACAGAACCTGCCACTATTTCGGAATATCGTGATGTCGCGTTGGATTTTATGTCAGCCAGAATTCGGTTATTTTGAAGAGCGTAGATTCCTTTGGAATGTATAATCAGACAATTCTCTTTTGATATATCGGCGATAAATGTACTAATACCACCTGCTACGATCGACAGATGGCTGAACATGCCGCAATGCAGGACAGTTTGCAAGATATTAATTTTGCACTGGTAAATGTGAACTGGAGCTACTTCACTCAATTGTAAAAGTTGAATATCTTCCTTGATTTGTTGAACCGGAGTATCTTCAATCTCGCAGTTTTGGTTACTGAGGAACGATATTTTAGTCAAATTCATCCTTTTGCGTCCACAATCGTATACAATTATGCTTTTAGAAGGGAGCAAGAGCGCAATTAACGTGAGATAATTAAGCCAAGCCATGATGCTATAAATAAATAAGAGTTCTTAAATACTTATGTGCGAGAAATATCTATTTTATGTGTACTTATATGAACAAAACAAAAGGAAAGAGATTGTAATAACTTGTTATTGCGGTAAAGGACAGACCTTTGTAATAGATCTTTCGAATTCACCTTGTGGAGTTTTGAGGTGCACAACCCTGGTTATATCATCTTTCCCGGGGAAAACAGCTGTTATACGGGCCAACTTCCAATGAAATGGAGGTAGGCCGTCTTCTTTAAGAAGCACGAGATCTCCTACTTCTATGTTCTTAGTGGCCATCTTCCACTTAGGTCGTTGTTGCAATTGATGCAAATATTCAGTTGACCATCTTCTCCAAAAATCTTGGTGTAATTTTTGTAGTAACTTCCAACGACTAAGGTGTGCTATTGTTGTGTCCTCGTAGCTTGTTTCGGGAAGGCTGTTTAATGAGCTTCCTATCAAGAAATGCCCAGGTGTAAGAGGGTTGATGTCGTTTGGATCCGAAGATAATGCGCTGATTGGCCGTGAGTTAAGCACGGCTTCTATTTGAGTCAGAACAGTGCTTAGTTCTTCGAAGGTAAGCTTAGTTTGCCCTACGATTCGACGCAAATGATGCTTCACAGACTTGACGCCTGCCTCCCATAATCCACCAAAGTGAGGCGCTCGGGGGGGAATAAAGCTCCATTCCACATTTTTGTTTGCATACAGTTCTTCTGCTGACAGTTGATATGATTTAATGAATTCTGTCATTTCTCTTTTTAGGCTCCTTTCTGCTCCCACAAAATTTGTTCCGTTATCGCTAAATATCTTTTTGCTAAGGCCTCGTCTCGCAAAAAATCGTCGAAGAGCGGCTAAAAAGCAATCTGTTGTTAAATCACTGGCAAGTTCAAGGTGCATTGCCTTCGTAACGAAGCAGACGAAAACTACAATGTAACCCTTGAGAGTTTTGGAATTCCTAGTCTTATTAGCTTTAATAAGTACTGGTCCAGCGTAATCTATGCCTGTGTATGTAAATGGTCGACTTGGTGTTGTACGTTCCATAGGTAGTTGACCCATTAAAGTGTTCATGTGCTCTTTCCTCCAACGACAACAAGTGACGCATTGATGCACGATTCGTTTGATAATCTGCTGAGCGCGGGGGAGCCAGTAGTTTTGCCGTAAGGTGGAAAGCATGATCTGCTTACCACCGTGGAGAGTGTCCTTATGTATCTTCTTGATGAGTAATTCGGAAAATTTGTTTGAGGGTGGTAATATTATAGGATGTTTTTCAACCCCGGACAGATTGGAATGTTCTAGTCGTCCTCCCACTCTCAAATTGAGCTGCTCGTCAAGGAATGGATTCAAGCTCAAAAGTGAGCTTTTTCGCGATAAGGATTCCTTAGAAATTAAGCAATTAATTTCTATGGGATATACTATCGATTGTGTTTGCCTTATCAGACATAAATTGGCTTCGTTAATTTCAGAAGCGGAGAGGATATGCGTCTGGTAAGAGGTGAGCTTGCGACACACTCACAAATCTGCGGCAATAAACTATGACTCTGCAAGCATGGGTAAGGTCTGAGAATCTTTCAACTAGTTGGTATTTGCTAGCATTTGTGTGAAAACTCTTCAGCCCTTTCTTCTCTTCCGTGAGCCCCTGTATAGAAGTTGAGAGGATAGTTTTGGGCCACTCACGATGATCTGCTTGAAGCCAGGTTGGACCATTCCACCAGAGTGAATTTCCTTTTAATTCTGAAGAGCTTAGACCGCGCGAGGCAATATCAGCAGGATTGTGTTGGGAAGAAACGTGTCGCCATTCAGTGTTGCCCACATTTTCGATTATTTCTCTAATTCTATTGGCAACGAACGATTTCCATCGATGTGGTAAGCTCCGAATCCATGACAGGGTTATTGTGGAATCTGTCCACAATATTGTTTTGCAATCTTGCCTCAAGGTTTCGCGGAATGATTTTATCATTTTAGATAAAAGAACAGCTCCACATAATTCTAGGCGGGGAAGAGAAATTGTTTTCAGAGGGGCGACTCTCGTCTTGGATGAAATAAGGTGAACAATCGTAGATTGGCTTGCCGTGGTAACTCGAAGATAAATAACTGCTGCATAGGCCTTCTCTGAGCTCTCGCTAAATCCGTGCAGCTCTATTTCCGAGTCCCGATGACTATTGAGCCACCTTGGAATTCTTATATTCTCGATGTTCGGTAAGTCGTCTATGAAACACGTCCACTCTGATAAAAGATGTTCCGGTATTTCTTCATCCCAATTGCTGCCTGTTATCCAGAGATTTTGCATAAATATCTTCGCACGAATGATAATGGGACTCAGCCATCCCCGAGGATCAAACAATTTTGCTATGTAACACTAGTCGCTTTGTCCAGAAGCCTTCTTTCGTGACCTTTATTTTAAATAGGAATTCATCGGATTTAGCATCCCAATAAATGCCTAAGGTTTTGAAGGTAGCTGTATCCGACAATTGCATCTCCAATGCTTCTCTTGACTTGTCATTTTCAGCGACGTCTTTCAGAATATTTGGATGATTCGAGGAAAATTTCCTTAATGGAAATTGACCGCTTGCCAAAAGACTAGTCAGTTCTTTCCGAAGAGATTGCACTTCTTCGATCGTGTCTCCACCAGTTAAGACATCATCCACATAGAAATCGTTCGTAAGACACTCAGAACCGCGAGGGAATGCTTCTCTTTCATCTTCGGCTAGTTGTACTAGTGTTCTCATAGCCAAATATGGTGCACAATTAATTCCAAATGTGACGGTTCTCAATTCGTATTCTTGAATCTCTGAGCTGGGCGTTGGGCGCCATAGTATCCTCTGAAATTTGGCATCATCGGGGTGTACCCAAACCTGCCTATACATCTTTTCGATGTCGGCAGTAAATACATATTCGTGATGTCTCCATCTCAGGATTATTTGTGTTACGTCCTGCTGTAGTATTGGGCCCGTCAAAAGGTTGTCGTTCAAAGAAAGACCATTCGTGGATTTGCAGGAGGCATCGAACACAACTCTAAATTTTGTAGTAGTGCTCGATGGTTTTATTACTGCGTGATGGGGAAGATAATATCTATCCACACCGGTTGTGGGGAGGCTATCGCAATGTACCTTTGTCATGTGGCCCAGACTTACATATTCTTCTAAGGTTTTATAGTAATCCGCTATGTAACCCCTTCTGATATTGCTTCTCTCTGTCGATAAATACCTCTTCATTGCGATCGTTCGGGACTCACCTAGACTTGGCAGGCCTTTCTTGAAGGGTGATCTTACTACATATGACCCGTTCGAGTTACGGGAGACCGTAGCCTTATAAAGTTGTTCGCATTGCTCATCAACATCAGAATTTTGCCTTAGTGGGATTACTTCTTCCACTTCCCAGAATCTTCGCAATACCTCAGATATTGGGCAAGTAGATAAATGCGTGTGGAGGTACTGATGCTGAGAAACAACAGAGCATATCTTACCGGTTAATATCCAACCGAAGATAGTGTTCTGTCCCATAGGAGAGCCTTGGGATCCCTTTCGTATTCCTTCGCAGATGATAAGAGGATAAATGTCGGCACCGATAATTAGATCAATTTTAGCCGGTACGCCATAATCTGGGTCCGCCAATTCTACATATTTCAAATGATCCCAATTCGAATTTGATAACTCCGTCGCTGGGAGAAAATCTGTCAGATTATCTAGAATGAGCGCTTTAACCGGCACGGTTGCTTTCGTTTTGGAAGCAGTGATAACAAAGCGCACAGATCGGGTTGCTACCGTTGCTTCGCTTGAACCTATTCCGGTGACTTGTATTGAGATAGGTTCGGGTTTTTCATGTAATTTTGCTGCTAAAGCAGAAGTTATGAAGGTGGCTTGTGAGCCGGGGTTAATTAACGCGTGAGCAGTGACAGTGCCCATTGACTTTTTAATGTTTACCCTTGCCGTTGCCAGAAGAACTGCTTGTTTCTCATTCACGAAATGCGCAGCGACTTTGGGAATGGACGTGATATTTTGCTCCGTTTCGGATTTGATATTTTCTCCCGATTTTTTATTGTGGTTATGAAGCAGAGTATGGTGCTTCCCTCCGCATTCATTGCAGCGCGTTTTACTCCGGCATTTGGTGATGGAGTGATATTCTCCCAAACAATTAAGACAATAGCCCTTAGACTTGGCTACTCTCAATCATTCTGTTGGGTTGTGTTTCAAGAAAATTTGACACACTCGCAATGAATGGTTCTCCTGGCATAATTTGCAGAGCTTTTTCGTAGCGTGAAAGCTCTGAACAAGAGTTTCGGGTTTTGTTGCCTTTTTTGATACTTGGCTGCTTTCGCGTTGAGTGCCGGTTAGAGATTCTAGCATTCTGAATCTTGTCTCGAGAAAGCCTTTTAAAGTTTCCCAAGACGGGTAGATATCACTGTCAGATAATTTTTCTTCCCATGATCGGTGTGTTTCCGCTGGAAGCTTCTGAACTAAAAGATGTACGAGAAGAGGGCCCCATTCTTCCACTGATATTCCTAAGTTGCTCAATGAAGCAAGACTTTCGGTGGTGCAGTCAACTATTGATTTGAGTGCATTAGCTGACTCATTCGACACTTTAGGTTGGGAGGTTAAAACCCGTAACTGTGCGGAAATTAGTATCCGCTTGTTGTCGTATCGTTGAACTAATGCACCCCAAGCTGCCTGGTAATTTTCGTTGGTGGTCTGGAACTGTTTGATTACCTTGCTTGCATCGCCTACGACATTGGCCTTTAAGTAATGCAATTTTTGAACACTTGCCAAAGAGCTGTTGGAGTCGATAAGTGATTTAAATAAATCACGGAAACTTATCCAGTCGGTGTAGTTCCCAGAGAACTTTGGAAGCGTTATGGAAGGTAATTGCATTGGGGACGCGGCTGCAAGTCTTTGCGTGTTAAATTCTTGAGGGGGGCTACTAGTTGATTGATGCCCGGATTGCCCTTGTGATTTATCGAGGGAACTCAATTTGTCAACTAGTTCACCTTTGAAGTCGTAAAATAACTCCTCACAAATGGAGTAGTGATCTTCGGTGAAGTACGGATGCTCCTTTCGAGCTGATGGGGTAGCTATTGCGGACAGGTTTCTGTCGTTTGCAGAAAATTTCTGCCAGAACTCATGCCAACCATTGACTCGGCCAAGATAGTAGCCATGAGTGCGTTTAGCCACGGCGGTTTTTCTCGTGTTTACCACAAACCGATTCATTTGCTCCGTGAGCGATTTCTGATCGCTTATAAGAGCCTCGAGGGATGGAGGGTTTTCCATGGTAGATGGAGAGTCTCCCACTGTACCTCCCATTATGAACTTATGTGTAGAATATTAATCGAACACCGAAATACACTAAGAGATAAGAGAAGGTACTTACTGGAGGTGTCGGGAAGGGGTGACAAAGGTTTGTGTTTTTTCCTGGTGCGTCTGAACGGAATCGGCTGATGTGAGGCGGTGATCTGGGGACGTCTTCTTCCGGCTCGGGATGTCTCCACTAATTCACTTGTTACTACACAAAACTTTTCACACGTGCACTATCTCGCGAAAATATCCGGTTCGAAGGACCATGTAAATTAAAACTCTTTAACCTTTCACTTAATTTATATTTAATAAATTTAACAAGACTTTAAACACTACAACTACGATAAACAATATGAAAAACTCTTAGAACTTTAACACGTTTAACCTAACGACTTCGACGACCTCCTGGAGACTGCCGGTTGTAGACCCATGGATTTTCGTCGTCCATCGATACCTTCTGTAAGTTGCAAATTCGGCAGCAGGTCAATCGCACGTGCATTGAATTGGCAGCTTTCGGGTCTCTGGCGGGTTCCGATGTCGTCTGGGCTGTTTCCGGCTAAAGTTCTTAGGTGTCGTCTGGACAGCGTCCGGCGAGAGTGTCGACCTCCTCATTGTCATTGGAGATCGATTATTGTAATGTGTAACATCCCGCCGGCCTTGAAATACTTCGGTATTTAAGTATGTCCTGTGAAAAAGAAAGAAAAAGAACATCTCCTTATCGCGGCATTTCCTCCATGCAGACAAGGAAGCTGTTCAAGAACGATGGGGTTAGGCAAAGGGCGCCCTGACTCGCCCGATGGTAATACGCCGACAGATGAAGGAAGGTTTGGAAGTTAGGAAGGATGAATTGGAAAAGTGGTTTCGGATCGATAAATTTGTGCTTTCAATTGTTCGATTGTGGGTACAAATTCACATTGTTCCGCAGTGTCTGCAAAGTAATTTCAGACTCTGCGCGAGGGCTTAAGTGCGATGTAGGTCCTCGCTCGAGCTCTTCTATAGTCTCTTCTTGGACTACATTCGGAATTGCAATAGATTCTCTGCTTCTGCGATGATGTCTGTGTACAACAAAGGCAGTTAGTGAGTTCAAGAACGCAGCGAAAATGTTCCAGCTCCATCCATGAATGCTTCTGATGATCTGAACGTTGATGACTGTACTAATGCAGAATTTTACGATCCGTACAATTACTAATATTCCAAAGATGCTTGCGGTGAAAGACCCAAAGTAGGATAAGCCTGACCAAGTGCTTTGTATATAAGATGATATTTTGCTGACATGGGATGAGGAAAGTAGGTTCATAATGTCTAGATTCCGTGTATCGGTGTCATGACCCATGACAGATTGTGTCATGACATTTCCAATGGCATGCCGTTCTGATGGAAACATAATTTGACGACGCAAATCTTCAGTTTCTTCGAAGGTGTAAATTCCAGATTTTATTAGATGGCTGGGGTCTTCATACTTCCAAGAATTATCCACGGATGTACTGACTGATTTAGGTTCCTCCATATGATGAATCTCTGGATTGAGACTGTACCATTGCCCATGTAGAAAATAACCAGGCTTCATCATGAATGAGCAGGGAATCTCCGTTCCGTGCTCTTGAATCAGATGAGTCGTGGGTGCCATGAAGCAACTTTTGTTGTCATACGTAATTGGTAGTTCGTTGTAGCAGCGATCTGTTTTCCGTATGGTTGCTTCCACAGCCTGGCATTTTATTACGTAAAGGACTTCTCCTCGCGGGACCACTGTAAATCCAGGTTCCTTGAAGCGTATCAATGCGAATTCCGTAGGATGATACTGGGCTATGGCTAACTGCGTTTGAAGAACTTGGTTCTCCAGTTCACATTTTCTCCGCATGATGTGCTTATACATAGACTCCATCTGAGTCTTTATGTGTCTCTCTACATACACGAATTTTGAATTGAAGAAAGTGAAAAGATCTAAATTTCTTGCGGTGACTGCCTTTTTGGTGAACCAGTAATTCTGTCCTGATTTTGGCACTATTACAAGTCGAGGGTGTTCGGTCTGATAGCCGGTGAATTTGCACACGGAAATGAGTTTTGTGACTTCGAGTGCGAACACAGCATCCCCAGTGTGTACTGCATAAATAGTGTTCACAGTTGATTCTCTGCTGATGGTTTGACCTTTGATAGCTGCTCCTTGATAAAGATCGTCATATTTCAGATCTTCACAACTTGCATCTGCGATCATATCCCAAAAACTAATCCCTGATTCAGGGTCGGTGCAAGTTCCCTTTATGTAAGGGCACACAATGCACACAGCTCTTAACACAACCTGATTATCATCAAGCCTTACAATGCTGTCATAATCGGTGATGGTGATTTCCAAGGAGTGCATTACAACCACCTTGTTCCATGAATTGGACCCAAAAGAGTAAGGAACACCCTCGCAATTGCCATTTGTATCGACAGAACCTGCCACTATTTCGGAATATCGTGATGTCGCGTTGGATTTTATGTCAGCCAGAATTCGGTTATTTTGAAGAGCGTAGATTCCTTTGGAATGTATAATCAGACAATTCTCTTTTGATATATCGGCGATAAATGTACTAATACCACCTGCTACGATCGACAGATGGCTGAACATGCCGCAATGCAGGACAGTTTGCAAGATATTAATTTTGCACTGGTAAATGTGAACTGGAGCTACTTCACTCAATTGTAAAAGTTGAATATCTTCCTTGATTTGTTGAACCGGAGTATCTTCAATCTCGCAGTTTTGGTTACTGAGGAACGATATTTTAGTCAAATTCATCCTTTTGCGTCCACAATCGTATACAATTATGCTTTTAGAAGGGAGCAAGAGCGCAATTAACGTGAGATAATTAAGCCAAGCCATGATGCTATAAATAAATAAGAGTTCTTAAATACTTATGTGCGAGAAATATCTATTTTATGTGTACTTATATGAACAAAACAAAAGGAAAGAGATTGTAATAACTTGTTATTGCGGTAAAGGACAGACCTTTGTAATAGATCTTTCGAATTCACCTTGTGGAGTTTTGAGGTGCACAACCCTGGTTATATCATCTTTCCCGGGGAAAACAGCTGTTATACGGGCCAACTTCCAATGAAATGGAGGTAGGCCGTCTTCTTTAAGAAGCACGAGATCTCCTACTTCTATGTTCTTAGTGGCCATCTTCCACTTAGGTCGTTGTTGCAATTGATGCAAATATTCAGTTGACCATCTTCTCCAAAAATCTTGGTGTAATTTTTGTAGTAACTTCCAACGACTAAGGTGTGCTATTGTTGTGTCCTCGTAGCTTGTTTCGGGAAGGCTGTTTAATGAGCTTCCTATCAAGAAATGCCCAGGTGTAAGAGGGTTGATGTCGTTTGGATCCGAAGATAATGCGCTGATTGGCCGTGAGTTAAGCACGGCTTCTATTTGAGTCAGAACAGTGCTTAGTTCTTCGAAGGTAAGCTTAGTTTGCCCTACGATTCGACGCAAATGATGCTTCACAGACTTGACGCCTGCCTCCCATAATCCACCAAAGTGAGGCGCTCGGGGGGGAATAAAGCTCCATTCCACATTTTTGTTTGCATACAGTTCTTCTGCTGACAGTTGATATGATTTAATGAATTCTGTCATTTCTCTTTTTAGGCTCCTTTCTGCTCCCACAAAATTTGTTCCGTTATCGCTAAATATCTTTTTGCTAAGGCCTCGTCTCGCAAAAAATCGTCGAAGAGCGGCTAAAAAGCAATCTGTTGTTAAATCACTGGCAAGTTCAAGGTGCATTGCCTTCGTAACGAAGCAGACGAAAACTACAATGTAACCCTTGAGAGTTTTGGAATTCCTAGTCTTATTAGCTTTAATAAGTACTGGTCCAGCGTAATCTATGCCTGTGTATGTAAATGGTCGACTTGGTGTTGTACGTTCCATAGGTAGTTGACCCATTAAAGTGTTCATGTGCTCTTTCCTCCAACGACAACAAGTGACGCATTGATGCACGATTCGTTTGATAATCTGCTGAGCGCGGGGGAGCCAGTAGTTTTGCCGTAAGGTGGAAAGCATGATCTGCTTACCACCGTGGAGAGTGTCCTTATGTATCTTCTTGATGAGTAATTCGGAAAATTTGTTTGAGGGTGGTAATATTATAGGATGTTTTTCAACCCCGGACAGATTGGAATGTTCTAGTCGTCCTCCCACTCTCAAATTGAGCTGCTCGTCAAGGAATGGATTCAAGCTCAAAAGTGAGCTTTTTCGCGATAAGGATTCCTTAGAAATTAAGCAATTAATTTCTATGGGATATACTATCGATTGTGTTTGCCTTATCAGACATAAATTGGCTTCGTTAATTTCAGAAGCGGAGAGGATATGCGTCTGGTAAGAGGTGAGCTTGCGACACACTCACAAATCTGCGGCAATAAACTATGACTCTGCAAGCATGGGTAAGGTCTGAGAATCTTTCAACTAGTTGGTATTTGCTAGCATTTGTGTGAAAACTCTTCAGCCCTTTCTTCTCTTCCGTGAGCCCCTGTATAGAAGTTGAGAGGATAGTTTTGGGCCACTCACGATGATCTGCTTGAAGCCAGGTTGGACCATTCCACCAGAGTGAATTTCCTTTTAATTCTGAAGAGCTTAGACCGCGCGAGGCAATATCAGCAGGATTGTGTTGGGAAGAAACGTGTCGCCATTCAGTGTTGCCCACATTTTCGATTATTTCTCTAATTCTATTGGCAACGAACGATTTCCATCGATGTGGTAAGCTCCGAATCCATGACAGGGTTATTGTGGAATCTGTCCACAATATTGTTTTGCAATCTTGCCTCAAGGTTTCGCGGAATGATTTTATCATTTTAGATAAAAGAACAGCTCCACATAATTCTAGGCGGGGAAGAGAAATTGTTTTCAGAGGGGCGACTCTCGTCTTGGATGAAATAAGGTGAACAATCGTAGATTGGCTTGCCGTGGTAACTCGAAGATAAATAACTGCTGCATAGGCCTTCTCTGAGCTCTCGCTAAATCCGTGCAGCTCTATTTCCGAGTCCCGATGACTATTGAGCCACCTTGGAATTCTTATATTCTCGATGTTCGGTAAGTCGTCTATGAAACACGTCCACTCTGATAAAAGATGTTCCGGTATTTCTTCATCCCAATTGCTGCCTGTTATCCAGAGATTTTGCATAAATATCTTCGCACGAATGATAATGGGACTCAGCCATCCCAGAGGATCAAACAATTTTGCTATGTAACACTAGTCGCTTTGTCCAGAAGCCTTCTTTCGTGACCTTTATTTTAAATAGGAATTCATCGGATTTAGCATCCCAATAAATGCCTAAGGTTTTGAAGGTAGCTGTATCCGACAATTGCATCTCCAATGCTTCTCTTGACTTGTCATTTTCAGCGACGTCTTTCAGAATATTTGGATGATTCGAGGAAAATTTCCTTAATGGAAATTGACCGCTTGCCAAAAGACTAGTCAGTTCTTTCCGAAGAGATTGCACTTCTTCGATCGTGTCTCCACCAGTTAAGACATCATCCACATAGAAATCGTTCGTAAGACACTCAGAACCGCGAGGGAATGCTTCTCTTTCATCTTCGGCTAGTTGTACTAGTGTTCTCATAGCCAAATATGGTGCACAATTAATTCCAAATGTGACGGTTCTCAATTCGTATTCTTGAATCTCTGAGCTGGGCGTTGGGCGCCATAGTATCCTCTGAAATTTGACATCATCGGGGTGTACCCAAACCTGCCTATACATCTTTTCGATGTCGGCAGTAAATACATATTCGTGATGTCTCCATCTCAGGATTATTTGTGTTACGTCCTGCTGTAGTATTGGGCCCGTCAAAAGGTTGTCGTTCAAAGAAAGACCATTCGTGGATTTGCAGGAGGCATCGAACACAACTCTAAATTTTGTAGTAGTGCTCGATGGTTTTATTACTGCGTGATGGGGAAGATAATATCTATCCACACCGGTTGTAGGGAGGCTATCGCAATGTACCTTTGTCATGTGGCCCAGACTTACATATTCTTCTAAGGTTTTATAGTAATCCGCTATGTAACCCCTTCTGATATTGCTTCTCTCTGTCGATAAATACCTCTTCATTGCGATCGTTCGGGACTCACCTAGACTTGGCAGGCCTTTCTTGAAGGGTGATCTTACTACATATGACCCGTTCGAGTTACGGGAGACCGTAGCCTTATAAAGTTGTTCGCATTGCTCATCAACATCAGAATTTTGCCTTAGTGGGATTACTTCTTCCACTTCCCAGAATCTTCGCAATACCTCAGATATTGGGCAAGTAGATAAATGCGTGTGGAGGTACTGATGCTGAGAAACAACAGAGCATATCTTACCGGTTAATATCCAACCGAAGATAGTGTTCTGTCCCATAGGAGAGCCTTGGGATCCCTTTCGTATTCCTTCGCAGATGATAAGAGGATAAATGTCGGCACCGATAATTAGATCAATTTTAGCCGGTACGCCATAATCTGGGTCCGCCAATTCTACATATTTCAAATGATCCCAATTCGAATTTGATAACTCCGTCGCTGGGAGAAAATCTGTCAGATTATCTAGAATGAGCGCTTTAACCGGCACGGTTGCTTTCGTTTTGGAAGCAGTGATAACAAAGCGCACAGATCGGGTTGCTACCGTTGCTTCGCTTGAACCTATTCCGGTGACTTGTATTGAGATAGGTTCGGGTTTTTCATGTAATTTTGCTGCTAAAGCAGAAGTTATGAAGGTGGCTTGTGAGCCGGGGTTAATTAACGCGTGAGCAGTGACAGTGCCCATTGACTTTTTAATGTTTACCCTTGCCGTTGCCAGAAGAACTGCTTGTTTCTCATTCACGAAATGCGCAGCGACTTTGGGAATGGACGTGATATTTTGCTCCGTTTCGGATTTGATATTTTCTCCCGATTTTTTATTGTGGTTATGAAGCAGAGTATGGTGCTTCCCTCCGCATTCATTGCAGCGCGTTTTACTCCGGCATTTGGTGATGGAGTGATATTCTCCCAAACAATTAAGACAATAGCCCTTAGACTTGGCTACTCTCAATCATTCTGTTGGGTTGTGTTTCAAGAAAATTTGACACACTCGCAATGAATGGTTCTCCTGGCATAATTTGCAGAGCTTTTTCGTAGCGTGAAAGCTCTGAACAAGAGTTTCGGGTTTTGTTGCCTTTTTTGATACTTGGCTGCTTTCGCGTTGAGTGCCGGTTAGAGATTCTAGCATTCTGAATCTTGTCTCGAGAAAGCCTTTTAAAGTTTCCCAAGACGGGTAGATATCACTGTCAGATAATTTTTCTTCCCATGATCGGTGTGTTTCCGCTGGAAGCTTCTGAACTAAAAGATGTACGAGAAGAGGGCCCCATTCTTCCACTGATATTCCTAAGTTGCTCAATGAAGCAAGACTTTCGGTGGTGCAGTCAACTATTGATTTGAGTGCATTAGCTGACTCATTCGACACTTTAGGTTGGGAGGTTAAAACCCGTAACTGTGCGGAAATTAGTATCCGCTTGTTGTCGTATCGTTGAACTAATGCACCCCAAGCTGCCTGGTAATTTTCGTTGGTGGTCTGGAACTGTTTGATTACCTTGCTTGCATCGCCTACGACATTGGCCTTTAAGTAATGCAATTTTTGAACACTTGCCAAAGAGCTGTTGGAGTCGATAAGTGATTTAAATAAATCACGGAAACTTATCCAGTCGGTGTAGTTCCCAGAGAACTTTGGAAGCGTTATGGAAGGTAATTGCATTGGGGACGCGGCTGCAAGTCTTTGCGTGTTAAATTCTTGAGGGGGGCTACTAGTTGATTGATGCCCGGATTGCCCTTGTGATTTATCGAGGGAACTCAATTTGTCAACTAGTTCACCTTTGAAGTCGTAAAATAACTCCTCACAAATGGAGTAGTGATCTTCGGTGAAGTACGGATGCTCCTTTCGAGCTGATGGGGTAGCTATTGCGGACAGGTTTCTGTCGTTTGCAGAAAATTTCTGCCAGAACTCATGCCAACCATTGACTCGGCCAAGATAGTAGCCATGAGTGCGTTTAGCCACGGCGGTTTTTCTCGTGTTTACCACAAACCGATTCATTTGCTCCGTGAGCGATTTCTGATCGCTTATAAGAGCCTCGAGGGATGGAGGGTTTTCCATGGTAGATGGAGAGTCTCCCACTGTACCTCCCATTATGAACTTATGTGTAGAATATTAATCGAACACCGAAATACACTAAGAGATAAGAGAAGGTACTTACTGGAGGTGTCGGGAAGGGGTGACAAAGGTTTGTGTTTTTTCCTGGTGCGTCTGAACGGAATCGGCTGATGTGAGGCGGTGATCTGGGGACGTCTTCTTCCGGCTCGGGATGTCTCCACTAATTCACTTGTTACTACACAAAACTTTTCACACGTGCACTATCTCGCGAAAATATCCGGTTCGAAGGACCATGTAAATTAAAACTCTTTAACCTTTCACTTAATTTATATTTAATAAATTTAACAAGACTTTAAACACTACAACTACGATAAACAATATGAAAAACTCTTAGAACTTTAACACGTTTAACCTAACGACTTCGACGACCTCCTGGAGACTGCCGGTTGTAGACCGATGGATTTTCGTCGTCCATCGATACCTTCTGTAAGTTGCAAATTCGGCAGCAGGTCAATCGCGCGTGCATTGAATTGCGCGTGCATTGAATTGGCAGCTTTCGGGTCTCTGGCGGGTTCCGATTTCGTCTGGGCTGTTTCCGGCGAAAGATCTTATGTGTCGTCTGGACAGCGTCCGGCGAGAGTGCCGACCTCCTCATTGTCATTGGAGATCGATTATTGGAATGTGTAACAGGTATCAAATGAAAGGGCTTGTTGAGAGTAACTCGAAAATAATGTGACGTCATTCTAAATCCAATATGGCGGAACATCCAAGATGGCGGAATAGTTATTTTTTATGCACTTCTACAATATGGGTATCAAATGAAAGGGCTTGTTGAGAGTAACTCGAAAATAATGTGACGTCATTCTAAATCCAATATGGCGGAATATCCAAGATGGCGGAATAGTTATTTTTTATGCACTTCTACAATATGGGTATCAAATGAAAGGGCTTGTTGAGAGTAACTCGAAAATAATGTGACGTCATTCTAAATCCAATATGGCGGAACATCCAAGATGGCGGAATAGTTATTTTTTATGCACTTCTACAATATGGGTATCAAATGAAAGGGCTTGTTGAGAGTAACTCGAAAATAATGTGACGTCATTCAAATCCAATATGGCGGAACATCCAAGATGGCGGAATAGTTATTTTTTATGCACTTCTACAATATGGGTATCAAATGAAAGGGCTTGTTGAGAGTAACTCGAAAATAATGTGACGTCATTCTAAATCCAATATGGCGGAACATCCAAGATGGCGGAATAGTTATTTTTTATGCACTTCTACAATATGGGTATCAAATGAAAGGGCTTGTTGAGAGTAACTCGAAAATAATGTGACGTCATTCTAAATCCAATATGGCGGAATATCCAAGATGGCGGAATAGTTATTTTTTATGCACTTCTACAATATGGGTATCAAATGAAAGGGCTTGTTGAGAGTAACTCGAAAATAATGTGACGTCATTCTAAATCCAATATGGCGGAACATCCAAGATGGCGGAATAGTTATTTTTTATGCACTTCTACAATATGGGTATCAAATGAAAGGGCTTGTTGAGAGTAACTCGAAAATAATGTGACGTCATTCTAAATCCAATATGGCGGAACATCCAAGATGGCGGAATAGTTATTTTTTATGCACTTCTACAATATGGGTATCAAATGAAAGGGCTTGTTGAGAGTAACTCGAAAATAATGTGACGTCATTCTAAATCCAATATGGCGGAACATCCAAGATGGCGGAATAGTTATTTTTTATGCACTTCTACAATATGGGTATCAAATGAAAGGGCTTGTTGAGAGTAACTCGAAAATAATGTGACGTCATTCTAAATCCAATATGGCGGAACATCCAAGATGGCGGAATAGTTATTTTTTATGCACTTCTACAATATGGGTATTGTAAATTAAAACTCTTTAACCTTTCACTTAATTTATATTTAATAAATTTAACAAGACTTTAAACACTACAACTACGATAAACAATATGAAAAACTCTTAGAACTTTAACACGTTTAACCTAACGACTTCGACGACCTCCTGGAGACTGCCGGTTGTAGACCCATGGATTTGCGTCGTCCATCGATACCTTCTGTAAGTTGCAAATTCGGCAGCAGGTCAATCGCACGTGCATTGAATTGGCAGCTTTCGGGTCTCTGGCGGGTTCCGATGTCGTCTGGGCTGTTTCCGGCTAAAGTTCTTAGGTGTCGTCTGGACAGCGTCCGGCGAGAGTGTCGACCTCCTCATTGTCATTGGAGATCGATTATTGTAATGTGTAACATCCCGCCGGCCTTGAAATACTTCGGTATTTAAGTATGTCCTGTGAAAAAGAAAGAAAAAGAACATCTCCTTATCGCGGCATTTCCTCCATGCAGACAAGGAAGCTGTTCAAGAACGATGGGGTTAGGCAAAGGGCGCCCTGACTCGCCCGATGGTAATACGCCGACAGATGAAGGAAGGTTTGGAAGTTAGGAAGGATGAATTGGAAAAGTGGTTTCGGATCGATAAATTTGTGCTTTCAATTGTTCGATTGTGGGTACAAATTCACATTGTTCCGCAGTGTCTGCAAAGTAATTTCAGACTCTGCGCGAGGGCTTAAGTGCGATGTAGGTCCTCGCTCGAGCTCTTCTATAGTCTCTTCTTGGACTACATTCGGAATTGCAATAGATTCTCTGCTTCTGCGATGATGTCTGTGTACAACAAAGGCAGTTAGTGAGTTCAAGAACGCAGCGAAAATGTTCCAGCTCCATCCATGAATGCTTCTGATGATCTGAACGTTGATGACTGTACTAATGCAGAATTTTACGATCCGTACAATTACTAATATTCCAAAGATGCTTGCGGTGAAAGACCCAAAGTAGGATAAGCCTGACCAAGTGCTTTGTATATAAGATGATATTTTGCTGACATGGGATGAGGAAAGTAGGTTCATAATGTCTAGATTCCGTGTATCGGTGTCATGACCCATGACAGATTGTGTCATGACATTTCCAATGGCATGCCGTTCTGATGGAAACATAATTTGACGACGCAAATCTTCAGTTTCTTCGAAGGTGTAAATTCCAGATTTTATTAGATGGCTGGGGTCTTCATACTTCCAAGAATTATCCACGGATGTACTGACTGATTTAGGTTCCTCCATATGATGAATCTCTGGATTGAGACTGTACCATTGCCCATGTAGAAAATAACCAGGCTTCATCATGAATGAGCAGGGAATCTCCGTTCCGTGCTCTTGAATCAGATGAGTCGTGGGTGCCATGAAGCAACTTTTGTTGTCATACGTAATTGGTAGTTCGTTGTAGCAGCGATCTGTTTTCCGTATGGTTGCTTCCACAGCCTGGCATTTTATTACGTAAAGGACTTCTCCTCGCGGGACCACTGTAAATCCAGGTTCCTTGAAGCGTATCAATGCGAATTCCGTAGGATGATACTGGGCTATGGCTAACTGCGTTTGAAGAACTTGGTTCTCCAGTTCACATTTTCTCCGCATGATGTGCTTATACATAGACTCCATCTGAGTCTTTATGTGTCTCTCTACATACACGAATTTTGAATTGAAGAAAGTGAAAAGATCTAAATTTCTTGCGGTGACTGCCTTTTTGGTGAACCAGTAATTCTGTCCTGATTTTGGCACTATTACAAGTCGAGGGTGTTCGGTCTGATAGCCGGTGAATTTGCACACGGAAATGAGTTTTGTGACTTCGAGTGCGAACACAGCATCCCCAGTGTGTACTGCATAAATAGTGTTCACAGTTGATTCTCTGCTGATGGTTTGACCTTTGATAGCTGCTCCTTGATAAAGATCGTCATATTTCAGATCTTCACAACTTGCATCTGCGATCATATCCCAAAAACTAATCCCTGATTCAGGGTCGGTGCAAGTTCCCTTTATGTAAGGGCACACAATGCACACAGCTCTTAACACAACCTGATTATCATCAAGCCTTACAATGCTGTCATAATCGGTGATGGTGATTTCCAAGGAGTGCATTACAACCACCTTGTTCCATGAATTGGACCCAAAAGAGTAAGGAACACCCTCGCAATTGCCATTTGTATCGACAGAACCTGCCACTATTTCGGAATATCGTGATGTCGCGTTGGATTTTATGTCAGCCAGAATTCGGTTATTTTGAAGAGCGTAGATTCCTTTGGAATGTATAATCAGACAATTCTCTTTTGATATATCGGCGATAAATGTACTAATACCACCTGCTACGATCGACAGATGGCTGAACATGCCGCAATGCAGGACAGTTTGCAAGATATTAATTTTGCACTGGTAAATGTGAACTGGAGCTACTTCACTCAATTGTAAAAGTTGAATATCTTCCTTGATTTGTTGAACCGGAGTATCTTCAATCTCGCAGTTTTGGTTACTGAGGAACGATATTTTAGTCAAATTCATCCTTTTGCGTCCACAATCGTATACAATTATGCTTTTAGAAGGGAGCAAGAGCGCAATTAACGTGAGATAATTAAGCCAAGCCATGATGCTATAAATAAATAAGAGTTCTTAAATACTTATGTGCGAGAAATATCTATTTTATGTGTACTTATATGAACAAAACAAAAGGAAAGAGATTGTAATAACTTGTTATTGCGGTAAAGGACAGACCTTTGTAATAGATCTTTCGAATTCACCTTGTGGAGTTTTGAGGTGCACAACCCTGGTTATATCATCTTTCCCGGGGAAAACAGCTGTTATACGGGCCAACTTCCAATGAAATGGAGGTAGGCCGTCTTCTTTAAGAAGCACGAGATCTCCTACTTCTATGTTCTTAGTGGCCATCTTCCACTTAGGTCGTTGTTGCAATTGATGCAAATATTCAGTTGACCATCTTCTCCAAAAATCTTGGTGTAATTTTTGTAGTAACTTCCAACGACTAAGGTGTGCTATTGTTGTGTCCTCGTAGCTTGTTTCGGGAAGGCTGTTTAATGAGCTTCCTATCAAGAAATGCCCAGGTGTAAGAGGGTTGATGTCGTTTGGATCCGAAGATAATGCGCTGATTGGCCGTGAGTTAAGCACGGCTTCTATTTGAGTCAGAACAGTGCTTAGTTCTTCGAAGGTAAGCTTAGTTTGCCCTACGATTCGACGCAAATGATGCTTCACAGACTTGACGCCTGCCTCCCATAATCCACCAAAGTGAGGCGCTCGGGGGGGAATAAAGCTCCATTCCACATTTTTGTTTGCATACAGTTCTTCTGCTGACAGTTGATATGATTTAATGAATTCTGTCATTTCTCTTTTTAGGCTCCTTTCTGCTCCCACAAAATTTGTTCCGTTATCGCTAAATATCTTTTTGCTAAGGCCTCGTCTCGCAAAAAATCGTCGAAGAGCGGCTAAAAAGCAATCTGTTGTTAAATCACTGGCAAGTTCAAGGTGCATTGCCTTCGTAACGAAGCAGACGAAAACTACAATGTAACCCTTGAGAGTTTTGGAATTCCTAGTCTTATTAGCTTTAATAAGTACTGGTCCAGCGTAATCTATGCCTGTGTATGTAAATGGTCGACTTGGTGTTGTACGTTCCATAGGTAGTTGACCCATTAAAGTGTTCATGTGCTCTTTCCTCCAACGACAACAAGTGACGCATTGATGCACGATTCGTTTGATAATCTGCTGAGCGCGGGGGAGCCAGTAGTTTTGCCGTAAGGTGGAAAGCATGATCTGCTTACCACCGTGGAGAGTGTCCTTATGTATCTTCTTGATGAGTAATTCGGAAAATTTGTTTGAGGGTGGTAATATTATAGGATGTTTTTCAACCCCGGACAGATTGGAATGTTCTAGTCGTCCTCCCACTCTCAAATTGAGCTGCTCGTCAAGGAATGGATTCAAGCTCAAAAGTGAGCTTTTTCGCGATAAGGATTCCTTAGAAATTAAGCAATTAATTTCTATGGGATATACTATCGATTGTGTTTGCCTTATCAGACATAAATTGGCTTCGTTAATTTCAGAAGCGGAGAGGATATGCGTCTGGTAAGAGGTGAGCTTGCGACACACTCACAAATCTGCGGCAATAAACTATGACTCTGCAAGCATGGGTAAGGTCTGAGAATCTTTCAACTAGTTGGTATTTGCTAGCATTTGTGTGAAAACTCTTCAGCCCTTTCTTCTCTTCCGTGAGCCCCTGTATAGAAGTTGAGAGGATAGTTTTGGGCCACTCACGATGATCTGCTTGAAGCCAGGTTGGACCATTCCACCAGAGTGAATTTCCTTTTAATTCTGAAGAGCTTAGACCGCGCGAGGCAATATCAGCAGGATTGTGTTGGGAAGAAACGTGTCGCCATTCAGTGTTGCCCACATTTTCGATTATTTCTCTAATTCTATTGGCAACGAACGATTTCCATCGATGTGGTAAGCTCCGAATCCATGACAGGGTTATTGTGGAATCTGTCCACAATATTGTTTTGCAATCTTGCCTCAAGGTTTCGCGGAATGATTTTATCATTTTAGATAAAAGAACAGCTCCACATAATTCTAGGCGGGGAAGAGAAATTGTTTTCAGAGGGGCGACTCTCGTCTTGGATGAAATAAGGTGAACAATCGTAGATTGGCTTGCCGTGGTAACTCGAAGATAAATAACTGCTGCATAGGCCTTCTCTGAGCTCTCGCTAAATCCGTGCAGCTCTATTTCCGAGTCCCGATGACTATTGAGCCACCTTGGAATTCTTATATTCTCGATGTTCGGTAAGTCGTCTATGAAACACGTCCACTCTGATAAAAGATGTTCCGGTATTTCTTCATCCCAATTGCTGCCTGTTATCCAGAGATTTTGCATAAATATCTTCGCACGAATGATAATGGGACTCAGCCATCCCAGAGGATCAAACAATTTTGCTATGTAACACTAGTCGCTTTGTCCAGAAGCCTTCTTTCGTGACCTTTATTTTAAATAGGAATTCATCGGATTTAGCATCCCAATAAATGCCTAAGGTTTTGAAGGTAGCTGTATCCGACAATTGCATCTCCAATGCTTCTCTTGACTTGTCATTTTCAGCGACGTCTTTCAGAATATTTGGATGATTCGAGGAAAATTTCCTTAATGGAAATTGACCGCTTGCCAAAAGACTAGTCAGTTCTTTCCGAAGAGATTGCACTTCTTCGATCGTGTCTCCACCAGTTAAGACATCATCCACATAGAAATCGTTCGTAAGACACTCAGAACCGCGAGGGAATGCTTCTCTTTCATCTTCGGCTAGTTGTACTAGTGTTCTCATAGCCAAATATGGTGCACAATTAATTCCAAATGTGACGGTTCTCAATTCGTATTCTTGAATCTCTGAGCTGGGCGTTGGGCGCCATAGTATCCTCTGAAATTTGGCATCATCGGGGTGTACCCAAACCTGCCTATACATCTTTTCGATGTCGGCAGTAAATACATATTCGTGATGTCTCCATCTCAGGATTATTTGTGTTACGTCCTGCTGTAGTATTGGGCCCGTCAAAAGGTTGTCGTTCAAAGAAAGACCATTCGTGGATTTGCAGGAGGCATCGAACACAACTCTAAATTTTGTAGTAGTGCTCGATGGTTTTATTACTGCGTGATGGGGAAGATAATATCTATCCACACCGGTTGTGGGGAGGCTATCGCAATGTACCTTTGTCATGTGGCCCAGACTTACATATTCTTCTAAGGTTTTATAGTAATCCGCTATGTAACCCCTTCTGATATTGCTTCTCTCTGTCGATAAATACCTCTTCATTGCGATCGTTCGGGACTCACCTAGACTTGGCAGGCCTTTCTTGAAGGGTGATCTTACTACATATGACCCGTTCGAGTTACGGGAGACCGTAGCCTTATAAAGTTGTTCGCATTGCTCATCAACATCAGAATTTTGCCTTAGTGGGATTACTTCTTCCACTTCCCAGAATCTTCGCAATACCTCAGATATTGGGCAAGTAGATAAATGCGTGTGGAGGTACTGATGCTGAGAAACAACAGAGCATATCTTACCGGTTAATATCCAACCGAAGATAGTGTTCTGTCCCATAGGAGAGCCTTGGGATCCCTTTCGTATTCCTTCGCAGATGATAAGAGGATAAATGTCGGCACCGATAATTAGATCAATTTTAGCCGGTACGCCATAATCTGGGTCCGCCAATTCTACATATTTCAAATGATCCCAATTCGAATTTGATAACTCCGTCGCTGGGAGAAAATCTGTCAGATTATCTAGAATGAGCGCTTTAACCGGCACGGTTGCTTTCGTTTTGGAAGCAGTGATAACAAAGCGCACAGATCGGGTTGCTACCGTTGCTTCGCTTGAACCTATTCCGGTGACTTGTATTGAGATAGGTTCGGGTTTTTCATGTAATTTTGCTGCTAAAGCAGAAGTTATGAAGGTGGCTTGTGAGCCGGGGTTAATTAACGCGTGAGCAGTGACAGTGCCCATTGACTTTTTAATGTTTACCCTTGCCGTTGCCAGAAGAACTGCTTGTTTCTCATTCACGAAATGCGCAGCGACTTTGGGAATGGACGTGATATTTTGCTCCGTTTCGGATTTGATATTTTCTCCCGATTTTTTATTGTGGTTATGAAGCAGAGTATGGTGCTTCCCTCCGCATTCATTGCAGCGCGTTTTACTCCGGCATTTGGTGATGGAGTGATATTCTCCCAAACAATTAAGACAATAGCCCTTAGACTTGGCTACTCTCAATCATTCTGTTGGGTTGTGTTTCAAGAAAATTTGACACACTCGCAATGAATGGTTCTCCTGGCATAATTTGCAGAGCTTTTTCGTAGCGTGAAAGCTCTGAACAAGAGTTTCGGGTTTTGTTGCCTTTTTTGATACTTGGCTGCTTTCGCGTTGAGTGCCGGTTAGAGATTCTAGCATTCTGAATCTTGTCTCGAGAAAGCCTTTTAAAGTTTCCCAAGACGGGTAGATATCACTGTCAGATAATTTTTCTTCCCATGATCGGTGTGTTTCCGCTGGAAGCTTCTGAACTAAAAGATGTACGAGAAGAGGGCCCCATTCTTCCACTGATATTCCTAAGTTGCTCAATGAAGCAAGACTTTCGGTGGTGCAGTCAACTATTGATTTGAGTGCATTAGCTGACTCATTCGACACTTTAGGTTGGGAGGTTAAAACCCGTAACTGTGCGGAAATTAGTATCCGCTTGTTGTCGTATCGTTGAACTAATGCACCCCAAGCTGCCTGGTAATTTTCGTTGGTGGTCTGGAACTGTTTGATTACCTTGCTTGCATCGCCTACGACATTGGCCTTTAAGTAATGCAATTTTTGAACACTTGCCAAAGAGCTGTTGGAGTCGATAAGTGATTTAAATAAATCACGGAAACTTATCCAGTCGGTGTAGTTCCCAGAGAACTTTGGAAGCGTTATGGAAGGTAATTGCATTGGGGACGCGGCTGCAAGTCTTTGCGTGTTAAATTCTTGAGGGGGGCTACTAGTTGATTGATGCCCGGATTGCCCTTGTGATTTATCGAGGGAACTCAATTTGTCAACTAGTTCACCTTTGAAGTCGTAAAATAACTCCTCACAAATGGAGTAGTGATCTTCGGTGAAGTACGGATGCTCCTTTCGAGCTGATGGGGTAGCTATTGCGGACAGGTTTCTGTCGTTTGCAGAAAATTTCTGCCAGAACTCATGCCAACCATTGACTCGGCCAAGATAGTAGCCATGAGTGCGTTTAGCCACGGCGGTTTTTCTCGTGTTTACCACAAACCGATTCATTTGCTCCGTGAGCGATTTCTGATCGCTTATAAGAGCCTCGAGGGATGGAGGGTTTTCCATGGTAGATGGAGAGTCTCCCACTGTACCTCCCATTATGAACTTATGTGTAGAATATTAATCGAACACCGAAATACACTAAGAGATAAGAGAAGGTACTTACTGGAGGTGTCGGGAAGGGGTGACAAAGGTTTGTGTTTTTTCCTGGTGCGTCTGAACGGAATCGGCTGATGTGAGGCGGTGATCTGGGGACGTCTTCTTCCGGCTCGGGATGTCTCCACTAATTCACTTGTTACTACACAAAACTTTTCACACGTGCACTATCTCGCGAAAATATCCGGTTCGAAGGACCATGTAAATTAAAACTCTTTAACCTTTCACTTAATTTATATTTAATAAATTTAACAAGACTTTAAACACTACAACTACGATAAACAATATGAAAAACTCTTAGAACTTTAACACGTTTAACCTAACGACTTCGACGACCTCCTGGAGACTGCCGGTTGTAGACCGATGGATTTTCGTCGTCCATCGATACCTTCTGTAAGTTGCAAATTCGGCAGCAGGTCAATCGCGCGTGCATTGAATTGCGCGTGCATTGAATTGGCAGCTTTCGGGTCTCTGGCGGGTTCCGATTTCGTCTGGGCTGTTTCCGGCGAAAGATCTTATGTGTCGTCTGGACAGCGTCCGGCGAGAGTGCCGACCTCCTCATTGTCATTGGAGATCGATTATTGGAATGTGTAACAGGTATCAAATGAAAGGGCTTGTTGAGAGTAACTCGAAAATAATGTGACGTCATTCTAAATCCAATATGGCGGAACATCCAAGATGGCGGAATAGTTATTTTTTATGCACTTCTACAATATGGGTATCAAATGAAAGGGCTTGTTGAGAGTAACTCGAAAATAATGTGACGTCATTCTAAATCCAATATGGCGGAACATCCAAGATGGCGGAATAGTTATTTTTTATGCACTTCTACAATATGGGTATCAAATGAAAGGGCTTGTTGAGAGTAACTCGAAAATAATGTGACGTCATTCTAAATCCAATATGGCGGAACATCCAAGATGGCGGAATAGTTATTTTTTATGCACTTCTACAATATGGGTATCAAATGAAAGGGCTTGTTGAGAGTAACTCGAAAATAATGTGACGTCATTCTAAATCCAATATGGCGGAACATCCAAGATGGCGGAATAGTTATTTTTTATGCACTTCTACAATATGGGTATCAAATGAAAGGGCTTGTTGAGAGTAACTCGAAAATAATGTGACGTCATTCTAAATCCAATATGGCGGAACATCCAAGATGGCGGAATAGTTATTTTTTATGCACTTCTACAATATGGGTATCAAATGAAAGGGCTTGTTGAGAGTAACTCGAAAATAATGTGACGTCATTCTAAATCCAATATGGCGGAACATCCAAGATGGCGGAATAGTTATTTTTTATGCACTTCTACAATATGGGTATCAAATGAAAGGGCTTGTTGAGAGTAACTCGAAAATAATGTGACGTCATTCTAAATCCAATATGGCGGAATATCCAAGATGGCGGAATAGTTATTTTTTATGCACTTCTACAATATGGGTATCAAATGAAAGGGCTTGTTGAGAGTAACTCGAAAATAATGTGACGTCATTCTAAATCCAATATGGCGGAACATCCAAGATGGCGGAATAGTTATTTTTTATGCACTTCTACAATATGGGTATCAAATGAAAGGGCTTGTTGAGAGTAACTCGAAAATAATGTGACGTCATTCAAATCCAATATGGCGGAACATCCAAGATGGCGGAATAGTTATTTTTTATGCACTTCTACAATATGGGTATCAAATGAAAGGGCTTGTTGAGAGTAACTCGAAAATAATGTGACGTCATTCTAAATCCAATATGGCGGAACATCCAAGATGGCGGAATAGTTATTTTTTATGCACTTCTACAATATGGGTATCAAATGAAAGGGCTTGTTGAGAGTAACTCGAAAATAATGTGACGTCATTCTAAATCCAATATGGCGGAATATCCAAGATGGCGGAATAGTTATTTTTTATGCACTTCTACAATATGGGTATCAAATGAAAGGGCTTGTTGAGAGTAACTCGAAAATAATGTGACGTCATTCTAAATCCAATATGGCGGAACATCCAAGATGGCGGAATAGTTATTTTTTATGCACTTCTACAATATGGGTATCAAATGAAAGGGCTTGTTGAGAGTAACTCGAAAATAATGTGACGTCATTCTAAATCCAATATGGCGGAACATCCAAGATGGCGGAATAGTTATTTTTTATGCACTTCTACAATATGGGTATCAAATGAAAGGGCTTGTTGAGAGTAACTCGAAAATAATGTGACGTCATTCTAAATCCAATATGGCGGAACATCCAAGATGGCGGAATAGTTATTTTTTATGCACTTCTACAATATGGGTATCAAATGAAAGGGCTTGTTGAGAGTAACTCGAAAATAATGTGACGTCATTCTAAATCCAATATGGCGGAACATCCAAGATGGCGGAATAGTTATTTTTTATGCACTTCTACAATATGGGTATTGTAAATTAAAACTCTTTAACCTTTCACTTAATTTATATTTAATAAATTTAACAAGACTTTAAACACTACAACTACGATAAACAATATGAAAAACTCTTAGAACTTTAACACGTTTAACCTAACGACTTCGACGACCTCCTGGAGACTGCCGGTTGTAGACCCATGGATTTGCGTCGTCCATCGATACCTTCTGTAAGTTGCAAATTCGGCAGCAGGTCAATCGCACGTGCATTGAATTGGCAGCTTTCGGGTCTCTGGCGGGTTCCGATGTCGTCTGGGCTGTTTCCGGCTAAAGTTCTTAGGTGTCGTCTGGACAGCGTCCGGCGAGAGTGTCGACCTCCTCATTGTCATTGGAGATCGATTATTGTAATGTGTAACATCCCGCCGGCCTTGAAATACTTCGGTATTTAAGTATGTCCTGTGAAAAAGAAAGAAAAAGAACATCTCCTTATCGCGGCATTTCCTCCATGCAGACAAGGAAGCTGTTCAAGAACGATGGGGTTAGGCAAAGGGCGCCCTGACTCGCCCGATGGTAATACGCCGACAGATGAAGGAAGGTTTGGAAGTTAGGAAGGATGAATTGGAAAAGTGGTTTCGGATCGATAAATTTGTGCTTTCAATTGTTCGATTGTGGGTACAAATTCACATTGTTCCGCAGTGTCTGCAAAGTAATTTCAGACTCTGCGCGAGGGCTTAAGTGCGATGTAGGTCCTCGCTCGAGCTCTTCTATAGTCTCTTCTTGGACTACATTCGGAATTGCAATAGATTCTCTGCTTCTGCGATGATGTCTGTGTACAACAAAGGCAGTTAGTGAGTTCAAGAACGCAGCGAAAATGTTCCAGCTCCATCCATGAATGCTTCTGATGATCTGAACGTTGATGACTGTACTAATGCAGAATTTTACGATCCGTACAATTACTAATATTCCAAAGATGCTTGCGGTGAAAGACCCAAAGTAGGATAAGCCTGACCAAGTGCTTTGTATATAAGATGATATTTTGCTGACATGGGATGAGGAAAGTAGGTTCATAATGTCTAGATTCCGTGTATCGGTGTCATGACCCATGACAGATTGTGTCATGACATTTCCAATGGCATGCCGTTCTGATGGAAACATAATTTGACGACGCAAATCTTCAGTTTCTTCGAAGGTGTAAATTCCAGATTTTATTAGATGGCTGGGGTCTTCATACTTCCAAGAATTATCCACGGATGTACTGACTGATTTAGGTTCCTCCATATGATGAATCTCTGGATTGAGACTGTACCATTGCCCATGTAGAAAATAACCAGGCTTCATCATGAATGAGCAGGGAATCTCCGTTCCGTGCTCTTGAATCAGATGAGTCGTGGGTGCCATGAAGCAACTTTTGTTGTCATACGTAATTGGTAGTTCGTTGTAGCAGCGATCTGTTTTCCGTATGGTTGCTTCCACAGCCTGGCATTTTATTACGTAAAGGACTTCTCCTCGCGGGACCACTGTAAATCCAGGTTCCTTGAAGCGTATCAATGCGAATTCCGTAGGATGATACTGGGCTATGGCTAACTGCGTTTGAAGAACTTGGTTCTCCAGTTCACATTTTCTCCGCATGATGTGCTTATACATAGACTCCATCTGAGTCTTTATGTGTCTCTCTACATACACGAATTTTGAATTGAAGAAAGTGAAAAGATCTAAATTTCTTGCGGTGACTGCCTTTTTGGTGAACCAGTAATTCTGTCCTGATTTTGGCACTATTACAAGTCGAGGGTGTTCGGTCTGATAGCCGGTGAATTTGCACACGGAAATGAGTTTTGTGACTTCGAGTGCGAACACAGCATCCCCAGTGTGTACTGCATAAATAGTGTTCACAGTTGATTCTCTGCTGATGGTTTGACCTTTGATAGCTGCTCCTTGATAAAGATCGTCATATTTCAGATCTTCACAACTTGCATCTGCGATCATATCCCAAAAACTAATCCCTGATTCAGGGTCGGTGCAAGTTCCCTTTATGTAAGGGCACACAATGCACACAGCTCTTAACACAACCTGATTATCATCAAGCCTTACAATGCTGTCATAATCGGTGATGGTGATTTCCAAGGAGTGCATTACAACCACCTTGTTCCATGAATTGGACCCAAAAGAGTAAGGAACACCCTCGCAATTGCCATTTGTATCGACAGAACCTGCCACTATTTCGGAATATCGTGATGTCGCGTTGGATTTTATGTCAGCCAGAATTCGGTTATTTTGAAGAGCGTAGATTCCTTTGGAATGTATAATCAGACAATTCTCTTTTGATATATCGGCGATAAATGTACTAATACCACCTGCTACGATCGACAGATGGCTGAACATGCCGCAATGCAGGACAGTTTGCAAGATATTAATTTTGCACTGGTAAATGTGAACTGGAGCTACTTCACTCAATTGTAAAAGTTGAATATCTTCCTTGATTTGTTGAACCGGAGTATCTTCAATCTCGCAGTTTTGGTTACTGAGGAACGATATTTTAGTCAAATTCATCCTTTTGCGTCCACAATCGTATACAATTATGCTTTTAGAAGGGAGCAAGAGCGCAATTAACGTGAGATAATTAAGCCAAGCCATGATGCTATAAATAAATAAGAGTTCTTAAATACTTATGTGCGAGAAATATCTATTTTATGTGTACTTATATGAACAAAACAAAAGGAAAGAGATTGTAATAACTTGTTATTGCGGTAAAGGACAGACCTTTGTAATAGATCTTTCGAATTCACCTTGTGGAGTTTTGAGGTGCACAACCCTGGTTATATCATCTTTCCCGGGGAAAACAGCTGTTATACGGGCCAACTTCCAATGAAATGGAGGTAGGCCGTCTTCTTTAAGAAGCACGAGATCTCCTACTTCTATGTTCTTAGTGGCCATCTTCCACTTAGGTCGTTGTTGCAATTGATGCAAATATTCAGTTGACCATCTTCTCCAAAAATCTTGGTGTAATTTTTGTAGTAACTTCCAACGACTAAGGTGTGCTATTGTTGTGTCCTCGTAGCTTGTTTCGGGAAGGCTGTTTAATGAGCTTCCTATCAAGAAATGCCCAGGTGTAAGAGGGTTGATGTCGTTTGGATCCGAAGATAATGCGCTGATTGGCCGTGAGTTAAGCACGGCTTCTATTTGAGTCAGAACAGTGCTTAGTTCTTCGAAGGTAAGCTTAGTTTGCCCTACGATTCGACGCAAATGATGCTTCACAGACTTGACGCCTGCCTCCCATAATCCACCAAAGTGAGGCGCTCGGGGGGGAATAAAGCTCCATTCCACATTTTTGTTTGCATACAGTTCTTCTGCTGACAGTTGATATGATTTAATGAATTCTGTCATTTCTCTTTTTAGGCTCCTTTCTGCTCCCACAAAATTTGTTCCGTTATCGCTAAATATCTTTTTGCTAAGGCCTCGTCTCGCAAAAAATCGTCGAAGAGCGGCTAAAAAGCAATCTGTTGTTAAATCACTGGCAAGTTCAAGGTGCATTGCCTTCGTAACGAAGCAGACGAAAACTACAATGTAACCCTTGAGAGTTTTGGAATTCCTAGTCTTATTAGCTTTAATAAGTACTGGTCCAGCGTAATCTATGCCTGTGTATGTAAATGGTCGACTTGGTGTTGTACGTTCCATAGGTAGTTGACCCATTAAAGTGTTCATGTGCTCTTTCCTCCAACGACAACAAGTGACGCATTGATGCACGATTCGTTTGATAATCTGCTGAGCGCGGGGGAGCCAGTAGTTTTGCCGTAAGGTGGAAAGCATGATCTGCTTACCACCGTGGAGAGTGTCCTTATGTATCTTCTTGATGAGTAATTCGGAAAATTTGTTTGAGGGTGGTAATATTATAGGATGTTTTTCAACCCCGGACAGATTGGAATGTTCTAGTCGTCCTCCCACTCTCAAATTGAGCTGCTCGTCAAGGAATGGATTCAAGCTCAAAAGTGAGCTTTTTCGCGATAAGGATTCCTTAGAAATTAAGCAATTAATTTCTATGGGATATACTATCGATTGTGTTTGCCTTATCAGACATAAATTGGCTTCGTTAATTTCAGAAGCGGAGAGGATATGCGTCTGGTAAGAGGTGAGCTTGCGACACACTCACAAATCTGCGGCAATAAACTATGACTCTGCAAGCATGGGTAAGGTCTGAGAATCTTTCAACTAGTTGGTATTTGCTAGCATTTGTGTGAAAACTCTTCAGCCCTTTCTTCTCTTCCGTGAGCCCCTGTATAGAAGTTGAGAGGATAGTTTTGGGCCACTCACGATGATCTGCTTGAAGCCAGGTTGGACCATTCCACCAGAGTGAATTTCCTTTTAATTCTGAAGAGCTTAGACCGCGCGAGGCAATATCAGCAGGATTGTGTTGGGAAGAAACGTGTCGCCATTCAGTGTTGCCCACATTTTCGATTATTTCTCTAATTCTATTGGCAACGAACGATTTCCATCGATGTGGTAAGCTCCGAATCCATGACAGGGTTATTGTGGAATCTGTCCACAATATTGTTTTGCAATCTTGCCTCAAGGTTTCGCGGAATGATTTTATCATTTTAGATAAAAGAACAGCTCCACATAATTCTAGGCGGGGAAGAGAAATTGTTTTCAGAGGGGCGACTCTCGTCTTGGATGAAATAAGGTGAACAATCGTAGATTGGCTTGCCGTGGTAACTCGAAGATAAATAACTGCTGCATAGGCCTTCTCTGAGCTCTCGCTAAATCCGTGCAGCTCTATTTCCGAGTCCCGATGACTATTGAGCCACCTTGGAATTCTTATATTCTCGATGTTCGGTAAGTCGTCTATGAAACACGTCCACTCTGATAAAAGATGTTCCGGTATTTCTTCATCCCAATTGCTGCCTGTTATCCAGAGATTTTGCATAAATATCTTCGCACGAATGATAATGGGACTCAGCCATCCCAGAGGATCAAACAATTTTGCTATGTAACACTAGTCGCTTTGTCCAGAAGCCTTCTTTCGTGACCTTTATTTTAAATAGGAATTCATCGGATTTAGCATCCCAATAAATGCCTAAGGTTTTGAAGGTAGCTGTATCCGACAATTGCATCTCCAATGCTTCTCTTGACTTGTCATTTTCAGCGACGTCTTTCAGAATATTTGGATGATTCGAGGAAAATTTCCTTAATGGAAATTGACCGCTTGCCAAAAGACTAGTCAGTTCTTTCCGAAGAGATTGCACTTCTTCGATCGTGTCTCCACCAGTTAAGACATCATCCACATAGAAATCGTTCGTAAGACACTCAGAACCGCGAGGGAATGCTTCTCTTTCATCTTCGGCTAGTTGTACTAGTGTTCTCATAGCCAAATATGGTGCACAATTAATTCCAAATGTGACGGTTCTCAATTCGTATTCTTGAATCTCTGAGCTGGGCGTTGGGCGCCATAGTATCCTCTGAAATTTGGCATCATCGGGGTGTACCCAAACCTGCCTATACATCTTTTCGATGTCGGCAGTAAATACATATTCGTGATGTCTCCATCTCAGGATTATTTGTGTTACGTCCTGCTGTAGTATTGGGCCCGTCAAAAGGTTGTCGTTCAAAGAAAGACCATTCGTGGATTTGCAGGAGGCATCGAACACAACTCTAAATTTTGTAGTAGTGCTCGATGGTTTTATTACTGCGTGATGGGGAAGATAATATCTATCCACACCGGTTGTGGGGAGGCTATCGCAATGTACCTTTGTCATGTGGCCCAGACTTACATATTCTTCTAAGGTTTTATAGTAATCCGCTATGTAACCCCTTCTGATATTGCTTCTCTCTGTCGATAAATACCTCTTCATTGCGATCGTTCGGGACTCACCTAGACTTGGCAGGCCTTTCTTGAAGGGTGATCTTACTACATATGACCCGTTCGAGTTACGGGAGACCGTAGCCTTATAAAGTTGTTCGCATTGCTCATCAACATCAGAATTTTGCCTTAGTGGGATTACTTCTTCCACTTCCCAGAATCTTCGCAATACCTCAGATATTGGGCAAGTAGATAAATGCGTGTGGAGGTACTGATGCTGAGAAACAACAGAGCATATCTTACCGGTTAATATCCAACCGAAGATAGTGTTCTGTCCCATAGGAGAGCCTTGGGATCCCTTTCGTATTCCTTCGCAGATGATAAGAGGATAAATGTCGGCACCGATAATTAGATCAATTTTAGCCGGTACGCCATAATCTGGGTCCGCCAATTCTACATATTTCAAATGATCCCAATTCGAATTTGATAACTCCGTCGCTGGGAGAAAATCTGTCAGATTATCTAGAATGAGCGCTTTAACCGGCACGGTTGCTTTCGTTTTGGAAGCAGTGATAACAAAGCGCACAGATCGGGTTGCTACCGTTGCTTCGCTTGAACCTATTCCGGTGACTTGTATTGAGATAGGTTCGGGTTTTTCATGTAATTTTGCTGCTAAAGCAGAAGTTATGAAGGTGGCTTGTGAGCCGGGGTTAATTAACGCGTGAGCAGTGACAGTGCCCATTGACTTTTTAATGTTTACCCTTGCCGTTGCCAGAAGAACTGCTTGTTTCTCATTCACGAAATGCGCAGCGACTTTGGGAATGGACGTGATATTTTGCTCCGTTTCGGATTTGATATTTTCTCCCGATTTTTTATTGTGGTTATGAAGCAGAGTATGGTGCTTCCCTCCGCATTCATTGCAGCGCGTTTTACTCCGGCATTTGGTGATGGAGTGATATTCTCCCAAACAATTAAGACAATAGCCCTTAGACTTGGCTACTCTCAATCATTCTGTTGGGTTGTGTTTCAAGAAAATTTGACACACTCGCAATGAATGGTTCTCCTGGCATAATTTGCAGAGCTTTTTCGTAGCGTGAAAGCTCTGAACAAGAGTTTCGGGTTTTGTTGCCTTTTTTGATACTTGGCTGCTTTCGCGTTGAGTGCCGGTTAGAGATTCTAGCATTCTGAATCTTGTCTCGAGAAAGCCTTTTAAAGTTTCCCAAGACGGGTAGATATCACTGTCAGATAATTTTTCTTCCCATGATCGGTGTGTTTCCGCTGGAAGCTTCTGAACTAAAAGATGTACGAGAAGAGGGCCCCATTCTTCCACTGATATTCCTAAGTTGCTCAATGAAGCAAGACTTTCGGTGGTGCAGTCAACTATTGATTTGAGTGCATTAGCTGACTCATTCGACACTTTAGGTTGGGAGGTTAAAACCCGTAACTGTGCGGAAATTAGTATCCGCTTGTTGTCGTATCGTTGAACTAATGCACCCCAAGCTGCCTGGTAATTTTCGTTGGTGGTCTGGAACTGTTTGATTACCTTGCTTGCATCGCCTACGACATTGGCCTTTAAGTAATGCAATTTTTGAACACTTGCCAAAGAGCTGTTGGAGTCGATAAGTGATTTAAATAAATCACGGAAACTTATCCAGTCGGTGTAGTTCCCAGAGAACTTTGGAAGCGTTATGGAAGGTAATTGCATTGGGGACGCGGCTGCAAGTCTTTGCGTGTTAAATTCTTGAGGGGGGCTACTAGTTGATTGATGCCCGGATTGCCCTTGTGATTTATCGAGGGAACTCAATTTGTCAACTAGTTCACCTTTGAAGTCGTAAAATAACTCCTCACAAATGGAGTAGTGATCTTCGGTGAAGTACGGATGCTCCTTTCGAGCTGATGGGGTAGCTATTGCGGACAGGTTTCTGTCGTTTGCAGAAAATTTCTGCCAGAACTCATGCCAACCATTGACTCGGCCAAGATAGTAGCCATGAGTGCGTTTAGCCACGGCGGTTTTTCTCGTGTTTACCACAAACCGATTCATTTGCTCCGTGAGCGATTTCTGATCGCTTATAAGAGCCTCGAGGGATGGAGGGTTTTCCATGGTAGATGGAGAGTCTCCCACTGTACCTCCCATTATGAACTTATGTGTAGAATATTAATCGAACACCGAAATACACTAAGAGATAAGAGAAGGTACTTACTGGAGGTGTCGGGAAGGGGTGACAAAGGTTTGTGTTTTTTCCTGGTGCGTCTGAACGGAATCGGCTGATGTGAGGCGGTGATCTGGGGACGTCTTCTTCCGGCTCGGGATGTCTCCACTAATTCACTTGTTACTACACAAAACTTTTCACACGTGCACTATCTCGCGAAAATATCCGGTTCGAAGGACCATGTAAATTAAAACTCTTTAACCTTTCACTTAATTTATATTTAATAAATTTAACAAGACTTTAAACACTACAACTACGATAAACAATATGAAAAACTCTTAGAACTTTAACACGTTTAACCTAACGACTTCGACGACCTCCTGGAGACTGCCGGTTGTAGACCGATGGATTTTCGTCGTCCATCGATACCTTCTGTAAGTTGCAAATTCGGCAGCAGGTCAATCGCGCGTGCATTGAATTGCGCGTGCATTGAATTGGCAGCTTTCGGGTCTCTGGCGGGTTCCGATTTCGTCTGGGCTGTTTCCGGCGAAAGATCTTATGTGTCGTCTGGACAGCGTCCGGCGAGAGTGCCGACCTCCTCATTGTCATTGGAGATCGATTATTGGAATGTGTAACAGGTATCAAATGAAAGGGCTTGTTGAGAGTAACTCGAAAATAATGTGACGTCATTCTAAATCCAATATGGCGGAACATCCAAGATGGCGGAATAGTTATTTTTTATGCACTTCTACAATATGGGTATCAAATGAAAGGGCTTGTTGAGAGTAACTCGAAAATAATGTGACGTCATTCTAAATCCAATATGGCGGAACATCCAAGATGGCGGAATAGTTATTTTTTATGCACTTCTACAATATGGGTATCAAATGAAAGGGCTTGTTGAGAGTAACTCGAAAATAATGTGACGTCATTCTAAATCCAATATGGCGGAACATCCAAGATGGCGGAATAGTTATTTTTTATGCACTTCTACAATATGGGTATCAAATAAAAGGGCTTGTTGAGAGTAACTCGAAAATAATGTGACGTCATTCTAAATCCAATATGGCGGAACATCCAAGATGGCGGAATAGTTATTTTTTATGCACTTCTACAATATGGGTATCAAATGAAAGGGCTTGTTGAGAGTAACTCGAAAATAATGTGACTTCATTCTAAATCCAATATGGCGGAACATCCAAGATGGCGGAATAGTTATTTTTTATGCACTTCTACAATATGGGTATCAAATGAAAGGGCTTGTTGAGAGTAACTCGAAAATAATGTGACGTCATTCTAAATCCAATATGGCGGAACATCCAAGATGGCGGAATAGTTATTTTTTATGCACTTCTACAATATGGGTATCAAATGAAAGGGCTTGTTGAGAGTAACTCGAAAATAATGTGACGTCATTCTAAATCCAATATGGCGGAACATCCAAGATGGCGGAATAGTTATTTTTTATGCACTTCTACAATATGGGTATCAAATGAAAGGGCTTGTTGAGAGTAACTCGAAAATAATGTGACGTCATTCTAAATCCAATATGGCGGAACATCCAAGATGGCGGAATAGTTATTTTTTATGCACTTCTACAATATGGGTATTGTAAATTAAAACTCTTTAACCTTTCACTTAATTTATATTTAATAAATTTAACAAGACTTTAAACACTACAACTACGATAAACAATATGAAAAACTCTTAGAACTTTAACACGTTTAACCTAACGACTTCGACGACCTCCTGGAGACTGCCGGTTGTAGACCCATGGATTTTCGTCGTCCATCGATACCTTCTGTAAGTTGCAAATTCGGCAGCAGGTCAATCGCACGTGCATTGAATTGGCAGCTTTCGGGTCTCTGGCGGGTTCCGATGTCGTCTGGGCTGTTTCCGGCTAAAGTTCTTAGGTGTCGTCTGGACAGCGTCCGGCGAGAGTGTCGACCTCCTCATTGTCATTGGAGATCGATTATTGTAATGTGTAACATCCCGCCGGCCTTGAAATACTTCGGTATTTAAGTATGTCCTGTGAAAAAGAAAGAAAAAGAACATCTCCTTATCGCGGCATTTCCTCCATGCAGACAAGGAAGCTGTTCAAGAACGATGGGGTTAGGCAAAGGGCGCCCTGACTCGCCCGATGGTAATACGCCGACAGATGAAGGAAGGTTTGGAAGTTAGGAAGGATGAATTGGAAAAGTGGTTTCGGATCGATAAATTTGTGCTTTCAATTGTTCGATTGTGGGTACAAATTCACATTGTTCCGCAGTGTCTGCAAAGTAATTTCAGACTCTGCGCGAGGGCTTAAGTGCGATGTAGGTCCTCGCTCGAGCTCTTCTATAGTCTCTTCTTGGACTACATTCGGAATTGCAATAGATTCTCTGCTTCTGCGATGATGTCTGTGTACAACAAAGGCAGTTAGTGAGTTCAAGAACGCAGCGAAAATGTTCCAGCTCCATCCATGAATGCTTCTGATGATCTGAACGTTGATGACTGTACTAATGCAGAATTTTACGATCCGTACAATTACTAATATTCCAAAGATGCTTGCGGTGAAAGACCCAAAGTAGGATAAGCCTGACCAAGTGCTTTGTATATAAGATGATATTTTGCTGACATGGGATGAGGAAAGTAGGTTCATAATGTCTAGATTCCGTGTATCGGTGTCATGACCCATGACAGATTGTGTCATGACATTTCCAATGGCATGCCGTTCTGATGGAAACATAATTTGACGACGCAAATCTTCAGTTTCTTCGAAGGTGTAAATTCCAGATTTTATTAGATGGCTGGGGTCTTCATACTTCCAAGAATTATCCACGGATGTACTGACTGATTTAGGTTCCTCCATATGATGAATCTCTGGATTGAGACTGTACCATTGCCCATGTAGAAAATAACCAGGCTTCATCATGAATGAGCAGGGAATCTCCGTTCCGTGCTCTTGAATCAGATGAGTCGTGGGTGCCATGAAGCAACTTTTGTTGTCATACGTAATTGGTAGTTCGTTGTAGCAGCGATCTGTTTTCCGTATGGTTGCTTCCACAGCCTGGCATTTTATTACGTAAAGGACTTCTCCTCGCGGGACCACTGTAAATCCAGGTTCCTTGAAGCGTATCAATGCGAATTCCGTAGGATGATACTGGGCTATGGCTAACTGCGTTTGAAGAACTTGGTTCTCCAGTTCACATTTTCTCCGCATGATGTGCTTATACATAGACTCCATCTGAGTCTTTATGTGTCTCTCTACATACACGAATTTTGAATTGAAGAAAGTGAAAAGATCTAAATTTCTTGCGGTGACTGCCTTTTTGGTGAACCAGTAATTCTGTCCTGATTTTGGCACTATTACAAGTCGAGGGTGTTCGGTCTGATAGCCGGTGAATTTGCACAGGGAAATGAGTTTTGTGACTTCGAGTGCGAACACAGCATCCCCAGTGTGTACTGCATAAATAGTGTTCACAGTTGATTCTCTGCTGATGGTTTGACCTTTGATAGCTGCTCCTTGATAAAGATCGTCATATTTCAGATCTTCACAACTTGCATCTGCGATCATATCCCAAAAACTAATCCCTGATTCAGGGTCGGTGCAAGTTCCCTTTATGTAAGGGCACACAATGCACACAGCTCTTAACACAACCTGATTATCATCAAGCCTTACAATGCTGTCATAATCGGTGATGGTGATTTCCAAGGAGTGCATTACAACCACCTTGTTCCATGAATTGGACCCAAAAGAGTAAGGAACACCCTCGCAATTGCCATTTGTATCGACAGAACCTGCCACTATTTCGGAATATCGTGATGTCGCGTTGGATTTTATGTCAGCCAGAATTCGGTTATTTTGAAGAGCGTAGATTCCTTTGGAATGTATAATCAGACAATTCTCTTTTGATATATCGGCGATAAATGTACTAATACCACCTGCTACGATCGACAGATGGCTGAACATGCCGCAATGCAGGACAGTTTGCAAGATATTAATTTTGCACTGGTAAATGTGAACTGGAGCTACTTCACTCAATTGTAAAAGTTGAATATCTTCCTTGATTTGTTGAACCGGAGTATCTTCAATCTCGCAGTTTTGGTTACTGAGGAACGATATTTTAGTCAAATTCATCCTTTTGCGTCCACAATCGTATACAATTATGCTTTTAGAAGGGAGCAAGAGCGCAATTAACGTGAGATAATTAAGCCAAGCCATGATGCTATAAATAAATAAGAGTTCTTAAATACTTATGTGCGAGAAATATCTATTTTATGTGTACTTATATGAACAAAACAAAAGGAAAGAGATTGTAATAACTTGTTATTGCGGTAAAGGACAGACCTTTGTAATAGATCTTTCGAATTCACCTTGTGGAGTTTTGAGGTGCACAACCCTGGTTATATCATCTTTCCCGGGGAAAACAGCTGTTATACGGGCCAACTTCCAATGAAATGGAGGTAGGCCGTCTTCTTTAAGAAGCACGAGATCTCCTACTTCTATGTTCTTAGTGGCCATCTTCCACTTAGGTCGTTGTTGCAATTGATGCAAATATTCAGTTGACCATCTTCTCCAAAAATCTTGGTGTAATTTTTGTAGTAACTTCCAACGACTAAGGTGTGCTATTGTTGTGTCCTCGTAGCTTGTTTCGGGAAGGCTGTTTAATGAGCTTCCTATCAAGAAATGCCCAGGTGTAAGAGGGTTGATGTCGTTTGGATCCGAAGATAATGCGCTGATTGGCCGTGAGTTAAGCACGGCTTCTATTTGAGTCAGAACAGTGCTTAGTTCTTCGAAGGTAAGCTTAGTTTGCCCTACGATTCGACGCAAATGATGCTTCACAGACTTGACGCCTGCCTCCCATAATCCACCAAAGTGAGGCGCTCGGGGGGGAATAAAGCTCCATTCCACATTTTTGTTTGCATACAGTTCTTCTGCTGACAGTTGATATGATTTAATGAATTCTGTCATTTCTCTTTTTAGGCTCCTTTCTGCTCCCACAAAATTTGTTCCGTTATCGCTAAATATCTTTTTGCTAAGGCCTCGTCTCGCAAAAAATCGTCGAAGAGCGGCTAAAAAGCAATCTGTTGTTAAATCACTGGCAAGTTCAAGGTGCATTGCCTTCGTAACGAAGCAGACGAAAACTACAATGTAACCCTTGAGAGTTTTGGAATTCCTAGTCTTATTAGCTTTAATAAGTACTGGTCCAGCGTAATCTATGCCTGTGTATGTAAATGGTCGACTTGGTGTTGTACGTTCCATAGGTAGTTGACCCATTAAAGTGTTCATGTGCTCTTTCCTCCAACGACAACAAGTGACGCATTGATGCACGATTCGTTTGATAATCTGCTGAGCGCGGGGGAGCCAGTAGTTTTGCCGTAAGGTGGAAAGCATGATCTGCTTACCACCGTGGAGAGTGTCCTTATGTATCTTCTTGATGAGTAATTCGGAAAATTTGTTTGAGGGTGGTAATATTATAGGATGTTTTTCAACCCCGGACAGATTGGAATGTTCTAGTCGTCCTCCCACTCTCAAATTGAGCTGCTCGTCAAGGAATGGATTCAAGCTCAAAAGTGAGCTTTTTCGCGATAAGGATTCCTTAGAAATTAAGCAATTAATTTCTATGGGATATACTATCGATTGTGTTTGCCTTATCAGACATAAATTGGCTTCGTTAATTTCAGAAGCGGAGAGGATATGCGTCTGGTAAGAGGTGAGCTTGCGACACACTCACAAATCTGCGGCAATAAACTATGACTCTGCAAGCATGGGTAAGGTCTGAGAATCTTTCAACTAGTTGGTATTTGCTAGCATTTGTGTGAAAACTCTTCAGCCCTTTCTTCTCTTCCGTGAGCCCCTGTATAGAAGTTGAGAGGATAGTTTTGGGCCACTCACGATGATCTGCTTGAAGCCAGGTTGGACCATTCCACCAGAGTGAATTTCCTTTTAATTCTGAAGAGCTTAGACCGCGCGAGGCAATATCAGCAGGATTGTGTTGGGAAGAAACGTGTCGCCATTCAGTGTTGCCCACATTTTCGATTATTTCTCTAATTCTATTGGCAACGAACGATTTCCATCGATGTGGTAAGCTCCGAATCCATGACAGGGTTATTGTGGAATCTGTCCACAATATTGTTTTGCAATCTTGCCTCAAGGTTTCGCGGAATGATTTTATCATTTTAGATAAAAGAACAGCTCCACATAATTCTAGGCGGGGAAGAGAAATTGTTTTCAGAGGGGCGACTCTCGTCTTGGATGAAATAAGGTGAACAATCGTAGATTGGCTTGCCGTGGTAACTCGAAGATAAATAACTGCTGCATAGGCCTTCTCTGAGCTCTCGCTAAATCCGTGCAGCTCTATTTCCGAGTCCCGATGACTATTGAGCCACCTTGGAATTCTTATATTCTCGATGTTCGGTAAGTCGTCTATGAAACACGTCCACTCTGATAAAAGATGTTCCGGTATTTCTTCATCCCAATTGCTGCCTGTTATCCAGAGATTTTGCATAAATATCTTCGCACGAATGATAATGGGACTCAGCCATCCCAGAGGATCAAACAATTTTGCTATGTAACACTAGTCGCTTTGTCCAGAAGCCTTCTTTCGTGACCTTTATTTTAAATAGGAATTCATCGGATTTAGCATCCCAATAAATGCCTAAGGTTTTGAAGGTAGCTGTATCCGACAATTGCATCTCCAATGCTTCTCTTGACTTGTCATTTTCAGCGACGTCTTTCAGAATATTTGGATGATTCGAGGAAAATTTCCTTAATGGAAATTGACCGCTTGCCAAAAGACTAGTCAGTTCTTTCCGAAGAGATTGCACTTCTTCGATCGTGTCTCCACCAGTTAAGACATCATCCACATAGAAATCGTTCGTAAGACACTCAGAACCGCGAGGGAATGCTTCTCTTTCATCTTCGGCTAGTTGTACTAGTGTTCTCATAGCCAAATATGGTGCACAATTAATTCCAAATGTGACGGTTCTCAATTCGTATTCTTGAATCTCTGAGCTGGGCGTTGGGCGCCATAGTATCCTCTGAAATTTGGCATCATCGGGGTGTACCCAAACCTGCCTATACATCTTTTCGATGTCGGCAGTAAATACATATTCGTGATGTCTCCATCTCAGGATTATTTGTGTTACGTCCTGCTGTAGTATTGGGCCCGTCAAAAGGTTGTCGTTCAAAGAAAGACCATTCGTGGATTTGCAGGAGGCATCGAACACAACTCTAAATTTTGTAGTAGTGCTCGATGGTTTTATTACTGCGTGATGGGGAAGATAATATCTATCCACACCGGTTGTGGGGAGGCTATCGCAATGTACCTTTGTCATGTGGCCCAGACTTACATATTCTTCTAAGGTTTTATAGTAATCCGCTATGTAACCCCTTCTGATATTGCTTCTCTCTGTCGATAAATACCTCTTCATTGCGATCGTTCGGGACTCACCTAGACTTGGCAGGCCTTTCTTGAAGGGTGATCTTACTACATATGACCCGTTCGAGTTACGGGAGACCGTAGCCTTATAAAGTTGTTCGCATTGCTCATCAACATCAGAATTTTGCCTTAGTGGGATTACTTCTTCCACTTCCCAGAATCTTCGCAATACCTCAGATATTGGGCAAGTAGATAAATGCGTGTGGAGGTACTGATGCTGAGAAACAACAGAGCATATCTTACCGGTTAATATCCAACCGAAGATAGTGTTCTGTCCCATAGGAGAGCCTTGGGATCCCTTTCGTATTCCTTCGCAGATGATAAGAGGATAAATGTCGGCACCGATAATTAGATCAATTTTAGCCGGTACGCCATAATCTGGGTCCGCCAATTCTACATATTTCAAATGATCCCAATTCGAATTTGATAACTCCGTCGCTGGGAGAAAATCTGTCAGATTATCTAGAATGAGCGCTTTAACCGGCACGGTTGCTTTCGTTTTGGAAGCAGTGATAACAAAGCGCACAGATCGGGTTGCTACCGTTGCTTCGCTTGAACCTATTCCGGTGACTTGTATTGAGATAGGTTCGGGTTTTTCATGTAATTTTGCTGCTAAAGCAGAAGTTATGAAGGTGGCTTGTGAGCCGGGGTTAATTAACGCGTGAGCAGTGACAGTGCCCATTGACTTTTTAATGTTTACCCTTGCCGTTGCCAGAAGAACTGCTTGTTTCTCATTCACGAAATGCGCAGCGACTTTGGGAATGGACGTGATATTTTGCTCCGTTTCGGATTTGATATTTTCTCCCGATTTTTTATTGTGGTTATGAAGCAGAGTATGGTGCTTCCCTCCGCATTCATTGCAGCGCGTTTTACTCCGGCATTTGGTGATGGAGTGATATTCTCCCAAACAATTAAGACAATAGCCCTTAGACTTGGCTACTCTCAATCATTCTGTTGGGTTGTGTTTCAAGAAAATTTGACACACTCGCAATGAATGGTTCTCCTGGCATAATTTGCAGAGCTTTTTCGTAGCGTGAAAGCTCTGAACAAGAGTTTCGGGTTTTGTTGCCTTTTTTGATACTTGGCTGCTTTCGCGTTGAGTGCCGGTTAGAGATTCTAGCATTCTGAATCTTGTCTCGAGAAAGCCTTTTAAAGTTTCCCAAGACGGGTAGATATCACTGTCAGATAATTTTTCTTCCCATGATCGGTGTGTTTCCGCTGGAAGCTTCTGAACTAAAAGATGTACGAGAAGAGGGCCCCATTCTTCCACTGATATTCCTAAGTTGCTCAATGAAGCAAGACTTTCGGTGGTGCAGTCAACTATTGATTTGAGTGCATTAGCTGACTCATTCGACACTTTAGGTTGGGAGGTTAAAACCCGTAACTGTGCGGAAATTAGTATCCGCTTGTTGTCGTATCGTTGAACTAATGCACCCCAAGCTGCCTGGTAATTTTCGTTGGTGGTCTGGAACTGTTTGATTACCTTGCTTGCATCGCCTACGACATTGGCCTTTAAGTAATGCAATTTTTGAACACTTGCCAAAGAGCTGTTGGAGTCGATAAGTGATTTAAATAAATCACGGAAACTTATCCAGTCGGTGTAGTTCCCAGAGAACTTTGGAAGCGTTATGGAAGGTAATTGCATTGGGGACGCGGCTGCAAGTCTTTGCGTGTTAAATTCTTGAGGGGGGCTACTAGTTGATTGATGCCCGGATTGCCCTTGTGATTTATCGAGGGAACTCAATTTGTCAACTAGTTCACCTTTGAAGTCGTAAAATAACTCCTCACAAATGGAGTAGTGATCTTCGGTGAAGTACGGATGCTCCTTTCGAGCTGATGGGGTAGCTATTGCGGACAGGTTTCTGTCGTTTGCAGAAAATTTCTGCCAGAACTCATGCCAACCATTGACTCGGCCAAGATAGTAGCCATGAGTGCGTTTAGCCACGGCGGTTTTTCTCGTGTTTACCACAAACCGATTCATTTGCTCCGTGAGCGATTTCTGATCGCTTATAAGAGCCTCGAGGGATGGAGGGTTTTCCATGGTAGATGGAGAGTCTCCCACTGTACCTCCCATTATGAACTTATGTGTAGAATATTAATCGAACACCGAAATACACTAAGAGATAAGAGAAGGTACTTACTGGAGGTGTCGGGAAGGGGTGACAAAGGTTTGTGTTTTTTCCTGGTGCGTCTGAACGGAATCGGCTGATGTGAGGCGGTGATCTGGGGACGTCTTCTTCCGGCTCGGGATGTCTCCACTAATTCACTTGTTACTACACAAAACTTTTCACACGTGCACTATCTCGCGAAAATATCCGGTTCGAAGGACCATGTAAATTAAAACTCTTTAACCTTTCACTTAATTTATATTTAATAAATTTAACAAGACTTTAAACACTACAACTACGATAAACAATATGAAAAACTCTTAGAACTTTAACACGTTTAACCTAACGACTTCGACGACCTCCTGGAGACTGCCGGTTGTAGACCGATGGATTTTCGTCGTCCATCGATACCTTCTGTAAGTTGCAAATTCGGCAGCAGGTCAATCGCGCGTGCATTGAATTGCGCGTGCATTGAATTGGCAGCTTTCGGGTCTCTGGCGGGTTCCGATTTCGTCTGGGCTGTTTCCGGCGAAAGATCTTATGTGTCGTCTGGACAGCGTCCGGCGAGAGTGCCGACCTCCTCATTGTCATTGGAGATCGATTATTGGAATGTGTAACAGGTATCAAATGAAAGGGCTTGTTGAGAGTAACTCGAAAATAATGTGACGTCATTCTAAATCCAATATGGCGGAACATCCAAGATGGCGGAATAGTTATTTTTTATGCACTTCTACAATATGGGTATCAAATGAAAGGGCTTGTTGAGAGTAACTCGAAAATAATGTGACGTCATTCTAAATCCAATATGGCGGAACATCCAAGATGGCGGAATAGTTATTTTTTATGCACTTCTACAATATGGGTATCAAATGAAAGGGCTTGTTGAGAGTAACTCGAAAATAATGTGACGTCATTCTAAATCCAATATGGCGGAACATCCAAGATGGCGGAATAGTTATTTTTTATGCACTTCTACAATATGGGTATCAAATGAAAGGGCTTGTTGAGAGTAACTCGAAAATAATGTGACGTCATTCTAAATCCAATATGGCGGAACATCCAAGATGGCGGAATAGTTATTTTTTATGCACTTCTACAATATGGGTATCAAATGAAAGGGCTTGTTGAGAGTAACTCGAAAATAATGTGACGTCATTCTAAATCCAATATGGCGGAACATCCAAGATGGCGGAATAGTTATTTTTTATGCACTTCTACAATATGGGTATCATATGAAAGGGCTTGTTGAGAGTAACTCGAAAATAATGTGACGTCATTCTAAATCCAATATGGCGGAACATCCAAGATGGCGGAATAGTTATTTTTTATGCACTTCTACAATATGGGTATTGTAAATTAAAACTCTTTAACCTTTCACTTAATTTATATTTAATAAATTTAACAAGACTTTAAACACTACAACTACGATAAACAATATGAAAAACTCTTAGAACTTTAACACGTTTAACCTAACGACTTCGACGACCTCCTGGAGACTGCCGGTTGTAGACCCATGGATTTTCGTCGTCCATCGATACCTTCTGTAAGTTGCAAATTCGGCAGCAGGTCAATCGCACGTGCATTGAATTGGCAGCTTTCGGGTCTCTGGCGGGTTCCGATGTCGTCTGGGCTGTTTCCGGCTAAAGTTCTTAGGTGTCGTCTGGACAGCGTCCGGCGAGAGTGTCGACCTCCTCATTGTCATTGGAGATCGATTATTGTAATGTGTAACATCCCGCCGGCCTTGAAATACTTCGGTATTTAAGTATGTCCTGTGAAAAAGAAAGAAAAAGAACATCTCCTTATCGCGGCATTTCCTCCATGCAGACAAGGAAGCTGTTCAAGAACGATGGGGTTAGGCAAAGGGCGCCCTGACTCGCCCGATGGTAATACGCCGACAGATGAAGGAAGGTTTGGAAGTTAGGAAGGATGAATTGGAAAAGTGGTTTCGGATCGATAAATTTGTGCTTTCAATTGTTCGATTGTGGGTACAAATTCACATTGTTCCGCAGTGTCTGCAAAGTAATTTCAGACTCTGCGCGAGGGCTTAAGTGCGATGTAGGTCCTCGCTCGAGCTCTTCTATAGTCTCTTCTTGGACTACATTCGGAATTGCAATAGATTCTCTGCTTCTGCGATGATGTCTGTGTACAACAAAGGCAGTTAGTGAGTTCAAGAACGCAGCGAAAATGTTCCAGCTCCATCCATGAATGCTTCTGATGATCTGAACGTTGATGACTGTACTAATGCAGAATTTTACGATCCGTACAATTACTAATATTCCAAAGATGCTTGCGGTGAAAGACCCAAAGTAGGATAAGCCTGACCAAGTGCTTTGTATATAAGATGATATTTTGCTGACATGGGATGAGGAAAGTAGGTTCATAATGTCTAGATTCCGTGTATCGGTGTCATGACCCATGACAGATTGTGTCATGACATTTCCAATGGCATGCCGTTCTGATGGAAACATAATTTGACGACGCAAATCTTCAGTTTCTTCGAAGGTGTAAATTCCAGATTTTATTAGATGGCTGGGGTCTTCATACTTCCAAGAATTATCCACGGATGTACTGACTGATTTAGGTTCCTCCATATGATGAATCTCTGGATTGAGACTGTACCATTGCCCATGTAGAAAATAACCAGGCTTCATCATGAATGAGCAGGGAATCTCCGTTCCGTGCTCTTGAATCAGATGAGTCGTGGGTGCCATGAAGCAACTTTTGTTGTCATACGTAATTGGTAGTTCGTTGTAGCAGCGATCTGTTTTCCGTATGGTTGCTTCCACAGCCTGGCATTTTATTACGTAAAGGACTTCTCCTCGCGGGACCACTGTAAATCCAGGTTCCTTGAAGCGTATCAATGCGAATTCCGTAGGATGATACTGGGCTATGGCTAACTGCGTTTGAAGAACTTGGTTCTCCAGTTCACATTTTCTCCGCATGATGTGCTTATACATAGACTCCATCTGAGTCTTTATGTGTCTCTCTACATACACGAATTTTGAATTGAAGAAAGTGAAAAGATCTAAATTTCTTGCGGTGACTGCCTTTTTGGTGAACCAGTAATTCTGTCCTGATTTTGGCACTATTACAAGTCGAGGGTGTTCGGTCTGATAGCCGGTGAATTTGCACACGGAAATGAGTTTTGTGACTTCGAGTGCGAACACAGCATCCCCAGTGTGTACTGCATAAATAGTGTTCACAGTTGATTCTCTGCTGATGGTTTGACCTTTGATAGCTGCTCCTTGATAAAGATCGTCATATTTCAGATCTTCACAACTTGCATCTGCGATCATATCCCAAAAACTAATCCCTGATTCAGGGTCGGTGCAAGTTCCCTTTATGTAAGGGCACACAATGCACACAGCTCTTAACACAACTTGATTATCATCAAGCCTTACAATGCTGTCATAATCGGTGATGGTGATTTCCAAGGAGTGCATTACAACCACCTTGTTCCATGAATTGGACCCAAAAGAGTAAGGAACACCCTCGCAATTGCCATTTGTATCGACAGAACCTGCCACTATTTCGGAATATCGTGATGTCGCGTTGGATTTTATGTCAGCCAGAATTCGGTTATTTTGAAGAGCGTAGATTCCTTTGGAATGTATAATCAGACAATTCTCTTTTGATATATCGGCGATAAATGTACTAATACCACCTGCTACGATCGACAGATGGCTGAACATGCCGCAATGCAGGACAGTTTGCAAGATATTAATTTTGCACTGGTAAATGTGAACTGGAGCTACTTCACTCAATTGTAAAAGTTGAATATCTTCCTTGATTTGTTGAACCGGAGTATCTTCAATCTCGCAGTTTTGGTTACTGAGGAACGATATTTTAGTCAAATTCATCCTTTTGCGTCCACAATCGTATACAATTATGCTTTTAGAAGGGAGCAAGAGCGCAATTAACGTGAGATAATTAAGCCAAGCCATGATGCTATAAATAAATAAGAGTTCTTAAATACTTATGTGCGAGAAATATCTATTTTATGTGTACTTATATGAACAAAACAAAAGGAAAGAGATTGTAATAACTTGTTATTGCGGTAAAGGACAGACCTTTGTAATAGATCTTTCGAATTCACCTTGTGGAGTTTTGAGGTGCACAACCCTGGTTATATCATCTTTCCCGGGGAAAACAGCTGTTATACGGGCCAACTTCCAATGAAATGGAGGTAGGCCGTCTTCTTTAAGAAGCACGAGATCTCCTACTTCTATGTTCTTAGTGGCCATCTTCCACTTAGGTCGTTGTTGCAATTGATGCAAATATTCAGTTGACCATCTTCTCCAAAAATCTTGGTGTAATTTTTGTAGTAACTTCCAACGACTAAGGTGTGCTATTGTTGTGTCCTCGTAGCTTGTTTCGGGAAGGCTGTTTAATGAGCTTCCTATCAAGAAATGCCCAGGTGTAAGAGGGTTGATGTCGTTTGGATCCGAAGATAATGCGCTGATTGGCCGTGAGTTAAGCACGGCTTCTATTTGAGTCAGAACAGTGCTTAGTTCTTCGAAGGTAAGCTTAGTTTGCCCTACGATTCGACGCAAATGATGCTTCACAGACTTGACGCCTGCCTCCCATAATCCACCAAAGTGAGGCGCTCGGGGGGGAATAAAGCTCCATTCCACATTTTTGTTTGCATACAGTTCTTCTGCTGACAGTTGATATGATTTAATGAATTCTGTCATTTCTCTTTTTAGGCTCCTTTCTGCTCCCACAAAATTTGTTCCGTTATCGCTAAATATCTTTTTGCTAAGGCCTCGTCTCGCAAAAAATCGTCGAAGAGCGGCTAAAAAGCAATCTGTTGTTAAATCACTGGCAAGTTCAAGGTGCATTGCCTTCGTAACGAAGCAGACGAAAACTACAATGTAACCCTTGAGAGTTTTGGAATTCCTAGTCTTATTAGCTTTAATAAGTACTGGTCCAGCGTAATCTATGCCTGTGTATGTAAATGGTCGACTTGGTGTTGTACGTTCCATAGGTAGTTGACCCATTAAAGTGTTCATGTGCTCTTTCCTCCAACGACAACAAGTGACGCATTGATGCACGATTCGTTTGATAATCTGCTGAGCGCGGGGGAGCCAGTAGTTTTGCCGTAAGGTGGAAAGCATGATCTGCTTACCACCGTGGAGAGTGTCCTTATGTATCTTCTTGATGAGTAATTCGGAAAATTTGTTTGAGGGTGGTAATATTATAGGATGTTTTTCAACCCCGGACAGATTGGAATGTTCTAGTCGTCCTCCCACTCTCAAATTGAGCTGCTCGTCAAGGAATGGATTCAAGCTCAAAAGTGAGCTTTTTCGCGATAAGGATTCCTTAGAAATTAAGCAATTAATTTCTATGGGATATACTATCGATTGTGTTTGCCTTATCAGACATAAATTGGCTTCGTTAATTTCAGAAGCGGAGAGGATATGCGTCTGGTAAGAGGTGAGCTTGCGACACACTCACAAATCTGCGGCAATAAACTATGACTCTGCAAGCATGGGTAAGGTCTGAGAATCTTTCAACTAGTTGGTATTTGCTAGCATTTGTGTGAAAACTCTTCAGCCCTTTCTTCTCTTCCGTGAGCCCCTGTATAGAAGTTGAGAGGATAGTTTTGGGCCACTCACGATGATCTGCTTGAAGCCAGGTTGGACCATTCCACCAGAGTGAATTTCCTTTTAATTCTGAAGAGCTTAGACCGCGCGAGGCAATATCAGCAGGATTGTGTTGGGAAGAAACGTGTCGCCATTCAGTGTTGCCCACATTTTCGATTATTTCTCTAATTCTATTGGCAACGAACGATTTCCATCGATGTGGTAAGCTCCGAATCCATGACAGGGTTATTGTGGAATCTGTCCACAATATTGTTTTGCAATCTTGCCTCAAGGTTTCGCGGAATGATTTTATCATTTTAGATAAAAGAACAGCTCCACATAATTCTAGGCGGGGAAGAGAAATTGTTTTCAGAGGGGCGACTCTCGTCTTGGATGAAATAAGGTGAACAATCGTAGATTGGCTTGCCGTGGTAACTCGAAGATAAATAACTGCTGCATAGGCCTTCTCTGAGCTCTCGCTAAATCCGTGCAGCTCTATTTCCGAGTCCCGATGACTATTGAGCCACCTTGGAATTCTTATATTCTCGATGTTCGGTAAGTCGTCTATGAAACACGTCCACTCTGATAAAAGATGTTCCGGTATTTCTTCATCCCAATTGCTGCCTGTTATCCAGAGATTTTGCATAAATATCTTCGCACGAATGATAATGGGACTCAGCCATCCCAGAGGATCAAACAATTTTGCTATGTAACACTAGTCGCTTTGTCCAGAAGCCTTCTTTCGTGACCTTTATTTTAAATAGGAATTCATCGGATTTAGCATCCCAATAAATGCCTAAGGTTTTGAAGGTAGCTGTATCCGACAATTGCATCTCCAATGCTTCTCTTGACTTGTCATTTTCAGCGACGTCTTTCAGAATATTTGGATGATTCGAGGAAAATTTCCTTAATGGAAATTGACCGCTTGCCAAAAGACTAGTCAGTTCTTTCCGAAGAGATTGCACTTCTTCGATCGTGTCTCCACCAGTTAAGACATCATCCACATAGAAATCGTTCGTAAGACACTCAGAACCGCGAGGGAATGCTTCTCTTTCATCTTCGGCTAGTTGTACTAGTGTTCTCATAGCCAAATATGGTGCACAATTAATTCCAAATGTGACGGTTCTCAATTCGTATTCTTGAATCTCTGAGCTGGGCGTTGGGCGCCATAGTATCCTCTGAAATTTGGCATCATCGGGGTGTACCCAAACCTGCCTATACATCTTTTCGATGTCGGCAGTAAATACATATTCGTGATGTCTCCATCTCAGGATTATTTGTGTTACGTCCTGCTGTAGTATTGGGCCCGTCAAAAGGTTGTCGTTCAAAGAAAGACCATTCGTGGATTTGCAGGAGGCATCGAACACAACTCTAAATTTTGTAGTAGTGCTCGATGGTTTTATTACTGCGTGATGGGGAAGATAATATCTATCCACACCGGTTGTGGGGAGGCTATCGCAATGTACCTTTGTCATGTGGCCCAGACTTACATATTCTTCTAAGGTTTTATAGTAATCCGCTATGTAACCCCTTCTGATATTGCTTCTCTCTGTCGATAAATACCTCTTCATTGCGATCGTTCGGGACTCACCTAGACTTGGCAGGCCTTTCTTGAAGGGTGATCTTACTACATATGACCCGTTCGAGTTACGGGAGACCGTAGCCTTATAAAGTTGTTCGCATTGCTCATCAACATCAGAATTTTGCCTTAGTGGGATTACTTCTTCCACTTCCCAGAATCTTCGCAATACCTCAGATATTGGGCAAGTAGATAAATGCGTGTGGAGGTACTGATGCTGAGAAACAACAGAGCATATCTTACCGGTTAATATCCAACCGAAGATAGTGTTCTGTCCCATAGGAGAGCCTTGGGATCCCTTTCGTATTCCTTCGCAGATGATAAGAGGATAAATGTCGGCACCGATAATTAGATCAATTTTAGCCGGTACGCCATAATCTGGGTCCGCCAATTCTACATATTTCAAATGATCCCAATTCGAATTTGATAACTCCGTCGCTGGGAGAAAATCTGTCAGATTATCTAGAATGAGCGCTTTAACCGGCACGGTTGCTTTCGTTTTGGAAGCAGTGATAACAAAGCGCACAGATCGGGTTGCTACCGTTGCTTCGCTTGAACCTATTCCGGTGACTTGTATTGAGATAGGTTCGGGTTTTTCATGTAATTTTGCTGCTAAAGCAGAAGTTATGAAGGTGGCTTGTGAGCCGGGGTTAATTAACGCGTGAGCAGTGACAGTGCCCATTGACTTTTTAATGTTTACCCTTGCCGTTGCCAGAAGAACTGCTTGTTTCTCATTCACGAAATGCGCAGCGACTTTGGGAATGGACGTGATATTTTGCTCCGTTTCGGATTTGATATTTTCTCCCGATTTTTTATTGTGGTTATGAAGCAGAGTATGGTGCTTCCCTCCGCATTCATTGCAGCGCGTTTTACTCCGGCATTTGGTGATGGAGTGATATTCTCCCAAACAATTAAGACAATAGCCCTTAGACTTGGCTACTCTCAATCATTCTGTTGGGTTGTGTTTCAAGAAAATTTGACACACTCGCAATGAATGGTTCTCCTGGCATAATTTGCAGAGCTTTTTCGTAGCGTGAAAGCTCTGAACAAGAGTTTCGGGTTTTGTTGCCTTTTTTGATACTTGGCTGCTTTCGCGTTGAGTGCCGGTTAGAGATTCTAGCATTCTGAATCTTGTCTCGAGAAAGCCTTTTAAAGTTTCCCAAGACGGGTAGATATCACTGTCAGATAATTTTTCTTCCCATGATCGGTGTGTTTCCGCTGGAAGCTTCTGAACTAAAAGATGTACGAGAAGAGGGCCCCATTCTTCCACTGATATTCCTAAGTTGCTCAATGAAGCAAGACTTTCGGTGGTGCAGTCAACTATTGATTTGAGTGCATTAGCTGACTCATTCGACACTTTAGGTTGGGAGGTTAAAACCCGTAACTGTGCGGAAATTAGTATCCGCTTGTTGTCGTATCGTTGAACTAATGCACCCCAAGCTGCCTGGTAATTTTCGTTGGTGGTCTGGAACTGTTTGATTACCTTGCTTGCATCGCCTACGACATTGGCCTTTAAGTAATGCAATTTTTGAACACTTGCCAAAGAGCTGTTGGAGTCGATAAGTGATTTAAATAAATCACGGAAACTTATCCAGTCGGTGTAGTTCCCAGAGAACTTTGGAAGCGTTATGGAAGGTAATTGCATTGGGGACGCGGCTGCAAGTCTTTGCGTGTTAAATTCTTGAGGGGGGCTACTAGTTGATTGATGCCCGGATTGCCCTTGTGATTTATCGAGGGAACTCAATTTGTCAACTAGTTCACCTTTGAAGTCGTAAAATAACTCCTCACAAATGGAGTAGTGATCTTCGGTGAAGTACGGATGCTCCTTTCGAGCTGATGGGGTAGCTATTGCGGACAGGTTTCTGTCGTTTGCAGAAAATTTCTGCCAGAACTCATGCCAACCATTGACTCGGCCAAGATAGTAGCCATGAGTGCGTTTAGCCACGGCGGTTTTTCTCGTGTTTACCACAAACCGATTCATTTGCTCCGTGAGCGATTTCTGATCGCTTATAAGAGCCTCGAGGGATGGAGGGTTTTCCATGGTAGATGGAGAGTCTCCCACTGTACCTCCCATTATGAACTTATGTGTAGAATATTAATCGAACACCGAAATACACTAAGAGATAAGAGAAGGTACTTACTGGAGGTGTCGGGAAGGGGTGACAAAGGTTTGTGTTTTTTCCTGGTGCGTCTGAACGGAATCGGCTGATGTGAGGCGGTGATCTGGGGACGTCTTCTTCCGGCTCGGGATGTCTCCACTAATTCACTTGTTACTACACAAAACTTTTCACACGTGCACTATCTCGCGAAAATATCCGGTTCGAAGGACCATGTAAATTAAAACTCTTTAACCTTTCACTTAATTTATATTTAATAAATTTAACAAGACTTTAAACACTACAACTACGATAAACAATATGAAAAACTCTTAGAACTTTAACACGTTTAACCTAACGACTTCGACGACCTCCTGGAGACTGCCGGTTGTAGACCGATGGATTTTCGTCGTCCATCGATACCTTCTGTAAGTTGCAAATTCGGCAGCAGGTCAATCGCGCGTGCATTGAATTGCGCGTGCATTGAATTGGCAGCTTTCGGGTCTCTGGCGGGTTCCGATTTCGTCTGGGCTGTTTCCGGCGAAAGATCTTATGTGTCGTCTGGACAGCGTCCGGCGAGAGTGCCGACCTCCTCATTGTCATTGGAGATCGATTATTGGAATGTGTAACAGGTATCAAATGAAAGGGCTTGTTGAGAGTAACTCGAAAATAATGTGACGTCATTCTAAATCCAATATGGCGGAACATCCAAGATGGCGGAATAGTTATTTTTTATGCACTTCTACAATATGGGTATCAAATGAAAGGGCTTGTTGAGAGTAACTCGAAAATAATGTGACGTCATTCTAAATCCAATATGGCGGAACATCCAAGATGGCGGAATAGTTATTTTTTATGCACTTCTACAATATGGGTATCAAATGAAAGGGCTTGTTGAGAGTAACTCGAAAATAATGTGACGTCATTCTAAATCCAATATGGCGGAACATCCAAGATGGCGGAATAGTTATTTTTTATGCACTTCTACAATATGGGTATCAAATGAAAGGGCTTGTTGAGAGTAACTCGAAAATAATGTGACGTCATTCTAAATCCAATATGGCGGAACATCCAAGATGGCGGAATAGTTATTTTTTATGCACTTCTACAATATGGGTATCAAATGAAAGGGCTTGTTGAGAGTAACTCGAAAATAATGTGACGTCATTCTAAATCCAATATGGCGGAACATCCAAGATGGCGGAATAGTTATTTTTTATGCACTTCTACAATATGGGTATCAAATGAAAGGGCTTGTTGAGAGTAACTCGAAAATAATGTGACGTCATTCTAAATCCAATATGGCGGAACATCCAAGATGGCGGAATAGTTATTTTTTATGCACTTCTACAATATGGGTATCAAATGAAAGGGCTTGTTGAGAGTAACTCGAAAATAATGTGACGTCATTCTAAATCCAATATGGCGGAATATCCAAGATGGCGGAATAGTTATTTTTTATGCACTTCTACAATATGGGTATCAAATGAAAGGGCTTGTTGAGAGTAACTCGAAAATAATGTGACGTCATTCTAAATCCAATATGGCGGAACATCCAAGATGGCGGAATAGTTATTTTTTATGCACTTCTACAATATGGGTATCAAATGAAAGGGCTTGTTGAGAGTAACTCGAAAATAATGTGACGTCATTCTAAATCCAATATGGCGGAACATCCAAGATGGCGGAATAGTTATTTTTTATGCACTTCTACAATATGGGTATCAAATGAAAGGGCTTGTTGAGAGTAACTCGAAAATAATGTGACGTCATTCTAAATCCAATATGGCGGAACATCAAAGATGGCGGAATAGTTATTTTTTATGCACTTCTACAATATGGGTATCAAATGAAAGGGCTTGTTGAGAGTAACTCGAAAATAATGTGACGTCATTCTAAATCCAATATGGCGGAACATCCAAGATGGCGGAATAGTTATTTTTTATGCACTTCTACAATATGGGTATCAAATGAAAGGGCTTGTTGAGAGTAACTCGAAAATAATGTGACGTCATTCTAAATCCAATATGGCGGAACATCCAAGATGGCGGAATAGTTATTTTTTATGCACTTCTACAATATGGGTATCAAATGAAAGGGCTTGTTGAGAGTAACTCGAAAATAATGTGACGTCATTCTAAATCCAATATGGCGGAATATCCAAGATGGCGGAATAGTTATTTTTTATGCACTTCTACAATATGGGTATCAAATGAAAGGGCTTGTTGAGAGTAACTCGAAAATAATGTGACGTCATTCTAAATCCAATATGGCGGAACATCCAAGATGGCGGAATAGTTATTTTTTATGCACTTCTACAATATGGGTATCAAATGAAAGGGCTTGTTGAGAGTAACTCGAAAATAATGTGACGTCATTCTAAATCCAATATGGCGGAACATCCAAGATGGCGGAATAGTTATTTTTTATGCACTTCTACAATATGGGTATCAAATGAAAGGGCTTGTTGAGAGTAACTCGAAAATAATGTGACGTCATTCTAAATCCAATATGGCGGAACATCCAAGATGGCGGAATAGTTATTTTTTATGCACTTCTACAATATGGGTATCAAATGAAAGGGCTTGTTGAGAGTAACTCGAAAATAATGTGACGTCATTCTAAATCCAATATGGCGGAACATCCAAGATGGCGGAATAGTTATTTTTTATGCACTTCTACAATATGGGTATCAAATGAAAGGGCTTGTTGAGAGTAACTCGAAAATAATGTGACGTCATTCTAAATCCAATATGGCGGAATATCCAAGATGGCGGAATAGTTATTTTTTATGCACTTCTACAATATGGGTATCAAATGAAAGGGCTTGTTGAGAGTAACTCGAAAATAATGTGACGTCATTCTAAATCCAATATGGCGGAACATCCAAGATGGCGGAATAGTTATTTTTTATGCACTTCTACAATATGGGTATCAAATGAAAGGGCTTGTTGAGAGTAACTCGAAAATAATGTGACGTCATTCTAAATCCAATATGGCGGAACATCCAAGATGGCGGAATAGTTATTTTTTATGCACTTCTACAATATGGGTATCAAATGAAAGGGCTTGTTGAGAGTAACTCGAAAATAATGTGACGTCATTCTAAATCCAATATGGCGGAACATCCAAGATGGCGGAATAGTTATTTTTTATGCACTTCTACAATATGGGTATCAAATGAAAGGGCTTGTTGAGAGTAACTCGAAAATAATGTGACGTCATTCTAAATCCAATATGGCGGAACATCCAAGATGGCGGAATAGTTATTTTTTATGCACTTCTACAATATGGGTATTGTAAATTAAAACTCTTTAACCTTTCACTTAATTTATATTTAATAAATTTAACAAGACTTTAAACACTACAACTACGATAAACAATATGAAAAACTCTTAGAACTTTAACACGTTTAACCTAACGACTTCGACGACCTCCTGGAGACTGCCGGTTGTAGACCCATGGATTTTCGTCGTCCATCGATACCTTCTGTAAGTTGCAAATTCGGCAGCAGGTCAATCGCACGTGCATTGAATTGGCAGCTTTCGGGTCTCTGGCGGGTTCCGATGTCGTCTGGGCTGTTTCCGGCTAAAGTTCTTAGGTGTCGTCTGGACAGCGTCCGGCGAGAGTGTCGACCTCCTCATTGTCATTGGAGATCGATTATTGTAATGTGTAACATCCCGCCGGCCTTGAAATACTTCGGTATTTAAGTATGTCCTGTGAAAAAGAAAGAAAAAGAACATCTCCTTATCGCGGCATTTCCTCCATGCAGACAAGGAAGCTGTTCAAGAACGATGGGGTTAGGCAAAGGGCGCCCTGACTCGCCCGATGGTAATACGCCGACAGATGAAGGAAGGTTTGGAAGTTAGGAAGGATGAATTGGAAAAGTGGTTTCGGATCGATAAATTTGTGCTTTCAATTGTTCGATTGTGGGTACAAATTCACATTGTTCCGCAGTGTCTGCAAAGTAATTTCAGACTCTGCGCGAGGGCTTAAGTGCGATGTAGGTCCTCGCTCGAGCTCTTCTATAGTCTCTTCTTGGACTACATTCGGAATTGCAATAGATTCTCTGCTTCTGCGATGATGTCTGTGTACAACAAAGGCAGTTAGTGAGTTCAAGAACGCAGCGAAAATGTTCCAGCTCCATCCATGAATGCTTCTGATGATCTGAACGTTGATGACTGTACTAATGCAGAATTTTACGATCCGTACAATTACTAATATTCCAAAGATGCTTGCGGTGAAAGACCCAAAGTAGGATAAGCCTGACCAAGTGCTTTGTATATAAGATGATATTTTGCTGACATGGGATGAGGAAAGTAGGTTCATAATGTCTAGATTCCGTGTATCGGTGTCATGACCCATGACAGATTGTGTCATGACATTTCCAATGGCATGCCGTTCTGATGGAAACATAATTTGACGACGCAAATCTTCAGTTTCTTCGAAGGTGTAAATTCCAGATTTTATTAGATGGCTGGGGTCTTCATACTTCCAAGAATTATCCACGGATGTACTGACTGATTTAGGTTCCTCCATATGATGAATCTCTGGATTGAGACTGTACCATTGCCCATGTAGAAAATAACCAGGCTTCATCATGAATGAGCAGGGAATCTCCGTTCCGTGCTCTTGAATCAGATGAGTCGTGGGTGCCATGAAGCAACTTTTGTTGTCATACGTAATTGGTAGTTCGTTGTAGCAGCGATCTGTTTTCCGTATGGTTGCTTCCACAGCCTGGCATTTTATTACGTAAAGGACTTCTCCTCGCGGGACCACTGTAAATCCAGGTTCCTTGAAGCGTATCAATGCGAATTCCGTAGGATGATACTGGGCTATGGCTAACTGCGTTTGAAGAACTTGGTTCTCCAGTTCACATTTTCTCCGCATGATGTGCTTATACATAGACTCCATCTGAGTCTTTATGTGTCTCTCTACATACACGAATTTTGAATTGAAGAAAGTGAAAAGATCTAAATTTCTTGCGGTGACTGCCTTTTTGGTGAACCAGTAATTCTGTCCTGATTTTGGCACTATTACAAGTCGAGGGTGTTCGGTCTGATAGCCGGTGAATTTGCACACGGAAATGAGTTTTGTGACTTCGAGTGCGAACACAGCATCCCCAGTGTGTACTGCATAAATAGTGTTCACAGTTGATTCTCTGCTGATGGTTTGACCTTTGATAGCTGCTCCTTGATAAAGATCGTCATATTTCAGATCTTCACAACTTGCATCTGCGATCATATCCCAAAAACTAATCCCTGATTCAGGGTCGGTGCAAGTTCCCTTTATGTAAGGGCACACAATGCACACAGCTCTTAACACAACCTGATTATCATCAAGCCTTACAATGCTGTCATAATCGGTGATGGTGATTTCCAAGGAGTGCATTACAACCACCTTGTTCCATGAATTGGACCCAAAAGAGTAAGGAACACCCTCGCAATTGCCATTTGTATCGACAGAACCTGCCACTATTTCGGAATATCGTGATGTCGCGTTGGATTTTATGTCAGCCAGAATTCGGTTATTTTGAAGAGCGTAGATTCCTTTGGAATGTATAATCAGACAATTCTCTTTTGATATATCGGCGATAAATGTACTAATACCACCTGCTACGATCGACAGATGGCTGAACATGCCGCAATGCAGGACAGTTTGCAAGATATTAATTTTGCACTGGTAAATGTGAACTGGAGCTACTTCACTCAATTGTAAAAGTTGAATATCTTCCTTGATTTGTTGAACCGGAGTATCTTCAATCTCGCAGTTTTGGTTACTGAGGAACGATATTTTAGTCAAATTCATCCTTTTGCGTCCACAATCGTATACAATTATGCTTTTAGAAGGGAGCAAGAGCGCAATTAACGTGAGATAATTAAGCCAAGCCATGATGCTATAAATAAATAAGAGTTCTTAAATACTTATGTGCGAGAAATATCTATTTTATGTGTACTTATATGAACAAAACAAAAGGAAAGAGATTGTAATAACTTGTTATTGCGGTAAAGGACAGACCTTTGTAATAGATCTTTCGAATTCACCTTGTGGAGTTTTGAGGTGCACAACCCTGGTTATATCATCTTTCCCGGGGAAAACAGCTGTTATACGGGCCAACTTCCAATGAAATGGAGGTAGGCCGTCTTCTTTAAGAAGCACGAGATCTCCTACTTCTATGTTCTTAGTGGCCATCTTCCACTTAGGTCGTTGTTGCAATTGATGCAAATATTCAGTTGACCATCTTCTCCAAAAATCTTGGTGTAATTTTTGTAGTAACTTCCAACGACTAAGGTGTGCTATTGTTGTGTCCTCGTAGCTTGTTTCGGGAAGGCTGTTTAATGAGCTTCCTATCAAGAAATGCCCAGGTGTAAGAGGGTTGATGTCGTTTGGATCCGAAGATAATGCGCTGATTGGCCGTGAGTTAAGCACGGCTTCTATTTGAGTCAGAACAGTGCTTAGTTCTTCGAAGGTAAGCTTAGTTTGCCCTACGATTCGACGCAAATGATGCTTCACAGACTTGACGCCTGCCTCCCATAATCCACCAAAGTGAGGCGCTCGGGGGGGAATAAAGCTCCATTCCACATTTTTGTTTGCATACAGTTCTTCTGCTGACAGTTGATATGATTTAATGAATTCTGTCATTTCTCTTTTTAGGCTCCTTTCTGCTCCCACAAAATTTGTTCCGTTATCGCTAAATATCTTTTTGCTAAGGCCTCGTCTCGCAAAAAATCGTCGAAGAGCGGCTAAAAAGCAATCTGTTGTTAAATCACTGGCAAGTTCAAGGTGCATTGCCTTCGTAACGAAGCAGACGAAAACTACAATGTAACCCTTGAGAGTTTTGGAATTCCTAGTCTTATTAGCTTTAATAAGTACTGGTCCAGCGTAATCTATGCCTGTGTATGTAAATGGTCGACTTGGTGTTGTACGTTCCATAGGTAGTTGACCCATTAAAGTGTTCATGTGCTCTTTCCTCCAACGACAACAAGTGACGCATTGATGCACGATTCGTTTGATAATCTGCTGAGCGCGGGGGAGCCAGTAGTTTTGCCGTAAGGTGGAAAGCATGATCTGCTTACCACCGTGGAGAGTGTCCTTATGTATCTTCTTGATGAGTAATTCGGAAAATTTGTTTGAGGGTGGTAATATTATAGGATGTTTTTCAACCCCGGACAGATTGGAATGTTCTAGTCGTCCTCCCACTCTCAAATTGAGCTGCTCGTCAAGGAATGGATTCAAGCTCAAAAGTGAGCTTTTTCGCGATAAGGATTCCTTAGAAATTAAGCAATTAATTTCTATGGGATATACTATCGATTGTGTTTGCCTTATCAGACATAAATTGGCTTCGTTAATTTCAGAAGCGGAGAGGATATGCGTCTGGTAAGAGGTGAGCTTGCGACACACTCACAAATCTGCGGCAATAAACTATGACTCTGCAAGCATGGGTAAGGTCTGAGAATCTTTCAACTAGTTGGTATTTGCTAGCATTTGTGTGAAAACTCTTCAGCCCTTTCTTCTCTTCCGTGAGCCCCTGTATAGAAGTTGAGAGGATAGTTTTGGGCCACTCACGATGATCTGCTTGAAGCCAGGTTGGACCATTCCACCAGAGTGAATTTCCTTTTAATTCTGAAGAGCTTAGACCGCGCGAGGCAATATCAGCAGGATTGTGTTGGGAAGAAACGTGTCGCCATTCAGTGTTGCCCACATTTTCGATTATTTCTCTAATTCTATTGGCAACGAACGATTTCCATCGATGTGGTAAGCTCCGAATCCATGACAGGGTTATTGTGGAATCTGTCCACAATATTGTTTTGCAATCTTGCCTCAAGGTTTCGCGGAATGATTTTATCATTTTAGATAAAAGAACAGCTCCACATAATTCTAGGCGGGGAAGAGAAATTGTTTTCAGAGGGGCGACTCTCGTCTTGGATGAAATAAGGTGAACAATCGTAGATTGGCTTGCCGTGGTAACTCGAAGATAAATAACTGCTGCATAGGCCTTCTCTGAGCTCTCGCTAAATCCGTGCAGCTCTATTTCCGAGTCCCGATGACTATTGAGCCACCTTGGAATTCTTATATTCTCGATGTTCGGTAAGTCGTCTATGAAACACGTCCACTCTGATAAAAGATGTTCCGGTATTTCTTCATCCCAATTGCTGCCTGTTATCCAGAGATTTTGCATAAATATCTTCGCACGAATGATAATGGGACTCAGCCATCCCAGAGGATCAAACAATTTTGCTATGTAACACTAGTCGCTTTGTCCAGAAGCCTTCTTTCGTGACCTTTATTTTAAATAGGAATTCATCGGATTTAGCATCCCAATAAATGCCTAAGGTTTTGAAGGTAGCTGTATCCGACAATTGCATCTCCAATGCTTCTCTTGACTTGTCATTTTCAGCGACGTCTTTCAGAATATTTGGATGATTCGAGGAAAATTTCCTTAATGGAAATTGACCGCTTGCCAAAAGACTAGTCAGTTCTTTCCGAAGAGATTGCACTTCTTCGATCGTGTCTCCACCAGTTAAGACATCATCCACATAGAAATCGTTCGTAAGACACTCAGAACCGCGAGGGAATGCTTCTCTTTCATCTTCGGCTAGTTGTACTAGTGTTCTCATAGCCAAATATGGTGCACAATTAATTCCAAATGTGACGGTTCTCAATTCGTATTCTTGAATCTCTGAGCTGGGCGTTGGGCGCCATAGTATCCTCTGAAATTTGGCATCATCGGGGTGTACCCAAACCTGCCTATACATCTTTTCGATGTCGGCAGTAAATACATATTCGTGATGTCTCCATCTCAGGATTATTTGTGTTACGTCCTGCTGTAGTATTGGGCACGTCAAAAGGTTGTCGTTCAAAGAAAGACCATTCGTGGATTTGCAGGAGGCATCGAACACAACTCTAAATTTTGTAGTAGTGCTCGATGGTTTTATTACTGCGTGATGGGGAAGATAATATCTATCCACACCGGTTGTGGGGAGGCTATCGCAATGTACCTTTGTCATGTGGCCCAGACTTACATATTCTTCTAAGGTTTTATAGTAATCCGCTATGTAACCCCTTCTGATATTGCTTCTCTCTGTCGATAAATACCTCTTCATTGCGATCGTTCGGGACTCACCTAGACTTGGCAGGCCTTTCTTGAAGGGTGATCTTACTACATATGACCCGTTCGAGTTACGGGAGACCGTAGCCTTATAAAGTTGTTCGCATTGCTCATCAACATCAGAATTTTGCCTTAGTGGGATTACTTCTTCCACTTCCCAGAATCTTCGCAATACCTCAGATATTGGGCAAGTAGATAAATGCGTGTGGAGGTACTGATGCTGAGAAACAACAGAGCATATCTTACCGGTTAATATCCAACCGAAGATAGTGTTCTGTCCCATAGGAGAGCCTTGGGATCCCTTTCGTATTCCTTCGCAGATGATAAGAGGATAAATGTCGGCACCGATAATTAGATCAATTTTAGCCGGTACGCCATAATCTGGGTCCGCCAATTCTACATATTTCAAATGATCCCAATTCGAATTTGATAACTCCGTCGCTGGGAGAAAATCTGTCAGATTATCTAGAATGAGCGCTTTAACCGGCACGGTTGCTTTCGTTTTGGAAGCAGTGATAACAAAGCGCACAGATCGGGTTGCTACCGTTGCTTCGCTTGAACCTATTCCGGTGACTTGTATTGAGATAGGTTCGGGTTTTTCATGTAATTTTGCTGCTAAAGCAGAAGTTATGAAGGTGGCTTGTGAGCCGGGGTTAATTAACGCGTGAGCAGTGACAGTGCCCATTGACTTTTTAATGTTTACCCTTGCCGTTGCCAGAAGAACTGCTTGTTTCTCATTCACGAAATGCGCAGCGACTTTGGGAATGGACGTGATATTTTGCTCCGTTTCGGATTTGATATTTTCTCCCGATTTTTTATTGTGGTTATGAAGCAGAGTATGGTGCTTCCCTCCGCATTCATTGCAGCGCGTTTTACTCCGGCATTTGGTGATGGAGTGATATTCTCCCAAACAATTAAGACAATAGCCCTTAGACTTGGCTACTCTCAATCATTCTGTTGGGTTGTGTTTCAAGAAAATTTGACACACTCGCAATGAATGGTTCTCCTGGCATAATTTGCAGAGCTTTTTCGTAGCGTGAAAGCTCTGAACAAGAGTTTCGGGTTTTGTTGCCTTTTTTGATACTTGGCTGCTTTCGCGTTGAGTGCCGGTTAGAGATTCTAGCATTCTGAATCTTGTCTCGAGAAAGCCTTTTAAAGTTTCCCAAGACGGGTAGATATCACTGTCAGATAATTTTTCTTCCCATGATCGGTGTGTTTCCGCTGGAAGCTTCTGAACTAAAAGATGTACGAGAAGAGGGCCCCATTCTTCCACTGATATTCCTAAGTTGCTCAATGAAGCAAGACTTTCGGTGGTGCAGTCAACTATTGATTTGAGTGCATTAGCTGACTCATTCGACACTTTAGGTTGGGAGGTTAAAACCCGTAACTGTGCGGAAATTAGTATCCGCTTGTTGTCGTATCGTTGAACTAATGCACCCCAAGCTGCCTGGTAATTTTCGTTGGTGGTCTGGAACTGTTTGATTACCTTGCTTGCATCGCCTACGACATTGGCCTTTAAGTAATGCAATTTTTGAACACTTGCCAAAGAGCTGTTGGAGTCGATAAGTGATTTAAATAAATCACGGAAACTTATCCAGTCGGTGTAGTTCCCAGAGAACTTTGGAAGCGTTATGGAAGGTAATTGCATTGGGGACGCGGCTGCAAGTCTTTGCGTGTTAAATTCTTGAGGGGGGCTACTAGTTGATTGATGCCCGGATTGCCCTTGTGATTTATCGAGGGAACTCAATTTGTCAACTAGTTCACCTTTGAAGTCGTAAAATAACTCCTCACAAATGGAGTAGTGATCTTCGGTGAAGTACGGATGCTCCTTTCGAGCTGATGGGGTAGCTATTGCGGACAGGTTTCTGTCGTTTGCAGAAAATTTCTGCCAGAACTCATGCCAACCATTGACTCGGCCAAGATAGTAGCCATGAGTGCGTTTAGCCACGGCGGTTTTTCTCGTGTTTACCACAAACCGATTCATTTGCTCCGTGAGCGATTTCTGATCGCTTATAAGAGCCTCGAGGGATGGAGGGTTTTCCATGGTAGATGGAGAGTCTCCCACTGTACCTCCCATTATGAACTTATGTGTAGAATATTAATCGAACACCGAAATACACTAAGAGATAAGAGAAGGTACTTACTGGAGGTGTCGGGAAGGGGTGACAAAGGTTTGTGTTTTTTCCTGGTGCGTCTGAACGGAATCGGCTGATGTGAGGCGGTGATCTGGGGACGTCTTCTTCCGGCTCGGGATGTCTCCACTAATTCACTTGTTACTACACAAAACTTTTCACACGTGCACTATCTCGCGAAAATATCCGGTTCGAAGGACCATGTAAATTAAAACTCTTTAACCTTTCACTTAATTTATATTTAATAAATTTAACAAGACTTTAAACACTACAACTACGATAAACAATATGAAAAACTCTTAGAACTTTAACACGTTTAACCTAACGACTTCGACGACCTCCTGGAGACTGCCGGTTGTAGACCGATGGATTTTCGTCGTCCATCGATACCTTCTGTAAGTTGCAAATTCGGCAGCAGGTCAATCGCGCGTGCATTGAATTGCGCGTGCATTGAATTGGCAGCTTTCGGGTCTCTGGCGGGTTCCGATTTCGTCTGGGCTGTTTCCGGCGAAAGATCTTATGTGTCGTCTGGACAGCGTCCGGCGAGAGTGCCGACCTCCTCATTGTCATTGGAGATCGATTATTGGAATGTGTAACAGGTATCAAATGAAAGGGCTTGTTGAGAGTAACTCGAAAATAATGTGACGTCATTCTAAATCCAATATGGCGGAACATCCAAGATGGCGGAATAGTTATTTTTTATGCACTTCTACAATATGGGTATCAAATGAAAGGGCTTGTTGAGAGTAACTCGAAAATAATGTGACGTCATTCTAAATCCAATATGGCGGAACATCCAAGATGGCGGAATAGTTATTTTTTATGCACTTCTACAATATGGGTATCAAATGAAAGGGCTTGTTGAGAGTAACTCGAAAATAATGTGACGTCATTCTAAATCCAATATGGCGGAACATCCAAGATGGCGGAATAGTTATTTTTTATGCACTTCTACAATATGGGTATCAAATGAAAGGGCTTGTTGAGAGTAACTCGAAAATAATGTGACGTCATTCTAAATCCAATATGGCGGAACATCCAAGATGGCGGAATAGTTATTTTTTATGCACTTCTACAATATGGGTATCAAATGAAAGGGCTTGTTGAGAGTAACTCGAAAATAATGTGACGTCATTCTAAATCCAATATGGCGGAACATCCAAGATGGCGGAATAGTTATTTTTTATGCACTTCTACAATATGGGTATCAAATGAAAGGGCTTGTTGAGAGTAACTCGAAAATAATGTGACGTCATTCTAAATCCAATATGGCGGAACATCCAAGATGGCGGAATAGTTATTTTTTATGCACTTCTACAATATGGGTATCAAATGAAAGGGCTTGTTGAGAGTAACTCGAAAATAATGTGACGTCATTCTAAATCCAATATGGCGGAACATCCAAGATGGCGGAATAGTTATTTTTTATGCACTTCTACAATATGGGTATCAAATGAAAGGGCTTGTTGAGAGTAACTCGAAAATAATGTGACGTCATTCTAAATCCAATATGGCGGAATATCCAAGATGGCGGAATAGTTATTTTTTATGCACTTCTACAATATGGGTATCAAATGAAAGGGCTTGTTGAGAGTAACTCGAAAATAATGTGACTTCATTCTAAATCCAATATGGCGGAACATCCAAGATGGCGGAATAGTTATTTTTTATGCACTTCTACAATATGGGTATCAAATGAAAGGGCTTGTTGAGAGTAACTCGAAAATAATGTGACGTCATTCTAAATCCAATATGGCGGAACATCCAAGATGGCGGAATAGTTATTTTTTATGCACTTCTACAATATGGGTATCAAATGAAAGGGCTTGTTGAGAGTAACTCGAAAATAATGTGACGTCATTCTAAATCCAATATGGCGGAACATCCAAGATGGCGGAATAGTTATTTTTTATGCACTTCTACAATATGGGTATCAAATGAAAGGGCTTGTTGAGAGTAACTCGAAAATAATGTGACGTCATTCTAAATCCAATATGGCGGAACATCCAAGATGGCGGAATAGTTATTTTTTATGCACTTCTACAATATGGGTATTGTAAATTAAAACTCTTTAACCTTTCACTTAATTTATATTTAATAAATTTAACAAGACTTTAAACACTACAACTACGATAAACAATATGAAAAACTCTTAGAACTTTAACACGTTTAACCTAACGACTTCGACGACCTCCTGGAGACTGCCGGTTGTAGACCCATGGATTTTCGTCGTCCATCGATACCTTCTGTAAGTTGCAAATTCGGCAGCAGGTCAATCGCACGTGCATTGAATTGGCAGCTTTCGGGTCTCTGGCGGGTTCCGATGTCGTCTGGGCTGTTTCCGGCTAAAGTTCTTAGGTGTCGTCTGGACAGCGTCCGGCGAGAGTGTCGACCTCCTCATTGTCATTGGAGATCGATTATTGTAATGTGTAACATCCCGCCGGCCTTGAAATACTTCGGTATTTAAGTATGTCCTGTGAAAAAGAAAGAAAAAGAACATCTCCTTATCGCGGCATTTCCTCCATGCAGACAAGGAAGCTGTTCAAGAACGATGGGGTTAGGCAAAGGGCGCCCTGACTCGCCCGATGGTAATACGCCGACAGATGAAGGAAGGTTTGGAAGTTAGGAAGGATGAATTGGAAAAGTGGTTTCGGATCGATAAATTTGTGCTTTCAATTGTTCGATTGTGGGTACAAATTCACATTGTTCCGCAGTGTCTGCAAAGTAATTTCAGACTCTGCGCGAGGGCTTAAGTGCGATGTAGGTCCTCGCTCGAGCTCTTCTATAGTCTCTTCTTGGACTACATTCGGAATTGCAATAGATTCTCTGCTTCTGCGATGATGTCTGTGTACAACAAAGGCAGTTAGTGAGTTCAAGAACGCAGCGAAAATGTTCCAGCTCCATCCATGAATGCTTCTGATGATCTGAACGTTGATGACTGTACTAATGCAGAATTTTACGATCCGTACAATTACTAATATTCCAAAGATGCTTGCGGTGAAAGACCCAAAGTAGGATAAGCCTGACCAAGTGCTTTGTATATAAGATGATATTTTGCTGACATGGGATGAGGAAAGTAGGTTCATAATGTCTAGATTCCGTGTATCGGTGTCATGACCCATGACAGATTGTGTCATGACATTTCCAATGGCATGCCGTTCTGATGGAAACATAATTTGACGACGCAAATCTTCAGTTTCTTCGAAGGTGTAAATTCCAGATTTTATTAGATGGCTGGGGTCTTCATACTTCCAAGAATTATCCACGGATGTACTGACTGATTTAGGTTCCTCCATATGATGAATCTCTGGATTGAGACTGTACCATTGCCCATGTAGAAAATAACCAGGCTTCATCATGAATGAGCAGGGAATCTCCGTTCCGTGCTCTTGAATCAGATGAGTCGTGGGTGCCATGAAGCAACTTTTGTTGTCATACGTAATTGGTAGTTCGTTGTAGCAGCGATCTGTTTTCCGTATGGTTGCTTCCACAGCCTGGCATTTTATTACGTAAAGGACTTCTCCTCGCGGGACCACTGTAAATCCAGGTTCCTTGAAGCGTATCAATGCGAATTCCGTAGGATGATACTGGGCTATGGCTAACTGCGTTTGAAGAACTTGGTTCTCCAGTTCACATTTTCTCCGCATGATGTGCTTATACATAGACTCCATCTGAGTCTTTATGTGTCTCTCTACATACACGAATTTTGAATTGAAGAAAGTGAAAAGATCTAAATTTCTTGCGGTGACTGCCTTTTTGGTGAACCAGTAATTCTGTCCTGATTTTGGCACTATTACAAGTCGAGGGTGTTCGGTCTGATAGCCGGTGAATTTGCACACGGAAATGAGTTTTGTGACTTCGAGTGCGAACACAGCATCCCCAGTGTGTACTGCATAAATAGTGTTCACAGTTGATTCTCTGCTGATGGTTTGACCTTTGATAGCTGCTCCTTGATAAAGATCGTCATATTTCAGATCTTCACAACTTGCATCTGCGATCATATCCCAAAAACTAATCCCTGATTCAGGGTCGGTGCAAGTTCCCTTTATGTAAGGGCACACAATGCACACAGCTCTTAACACAACCTGATTATCATCAAGCCTTACAATGCTGTCATAATCGGTGATGGTGATTTCCAAGGAGTGCATTACAACCACCTTGTTCCATGAATTGGACCCAAAAGAGTAAGGAACACCCTCGCAATTGCCATTTGTATCGACAGAACCTGCCACTATTTCGGAATATCGTGATGTCGCGTTGGATTTTATGTCAGCCAGAATTCGGTTATTTTGAAGAGCGTAGATTCCTTTGGAATGTATAATCAGACAATTCTCTTTTGATATATCGGCGATAAATGTACTAATACCACCTGCTACGATCGACAGATGGCTGAACATGCCGCAATGCAGGACAGTTTGCAAGATATTAATTTTGCACTGGTAAATGTGAACTGGAGCTACTTCACTCAATTGTAAAAGTTGAATATCTTCCTTGATTTGTTGAACCGGAGTATCTTCAATCTCGCAGTTTTGGTTACTGAGGAACGATATTTTAGTCAAATTCATCCTTTTGCGTCCACAATCGTATACAATTATGCTTTTAGAAGGGAGCAAGAGCGCAATTAACGTGAGATAATTAAGCCAAGCCATGATGCTATAAATAAATAAGAGTTCTTAAATACTTATGTGCGAGAAATATCTATTTTATGTGTACTTATATGAACAAAACAAAAGGAAAGAGATTGTAATAACTTGTTATTGCGGTAAAGGACAGACCTTTGTAATAGATCTTTCGAATTCACCTTGTGGAGTTTTGAGGTGCACAACCCTGGTTATATCATCTTTCCCGGGGAAAACAGCTGTTATACGGGCCAACTTCCAATGAAATGGAGGTAGGCCGTCTTCTTTAAGAAGCACGAGATCTCCTACTTCTATGTTCTTAGTGGCCATCTTCCACTTAGGTCGTTGTTGCAATTGATGCAAATATTCAGTTGACCATCTTCTCCAAAAATCTTGGTGTAATTTTTGTAGTAACTTCCAACGACTAAGGTGTGCTATTGTTGTGTCCTCGTAGCTTGTTTCGGGAAGGCTGTTTAATGAGCTTCCTATCAAGAAATGCCCAGGTGTAAGAGGGTTGATGTCGTTTGGATCCGAAGATAATGCGCTGATTGGCCGTGAGTTAAGCACGGCTTCTATTTGAGTCAGAACAGTGCTTAGTTCTTCGAAGGTAAGCTTAGTTTGCCCTACGATTCGACGCAAATGATGCTTCACAGACTTGACGCCTGCCTCCCATAATCCACCAAAGTGAGGCGCTCGGGGGGGAATAAAGCTCCATTCCACATTTTTGTTTGCATACAGTTCTTCTGCTGACAGTTGATATGATTTAATGAATTCTGTCATTTCTCTTTTTAGGCTCCTTTCTGCTCCCACAAAATTTGTTCCGTTATCGCTAAATATCTTTTTGCTAAGGCCTCGTCTCGCAAAAAATCGTCGAAGAGCGGCTAAAAAGCAATCTGTTGTTAAATCACTGGCAAGTTCAAGGTGCATTGCCTTCGTAACGAAGCAGACGAAAACTACAATGTAACCCTTGAGAGTTTTGGAATTCCTAGTCTTATTAGCTTTAATAAGTACTGGTCCAGCGTAATCTATGCCTGTGTATGTAAATGGTCGACTTGGTGTTGTACGTTCCATAGGTAGTTGACCCATTAAAGTGTTCATGTGCTCTTTCCTCCAACGACAACAAGTGACGCATTGATGCACGATTCGTTTGATAATCTGCTGAGCGCGGGGGAGCCAGTAGTTTTGCCGTAAGGTGGAAAGCATGATCTGCTTACCACCGTGGAGAGTGTCCTTATGTATCTTCTTGATGAGTAATTCGGAAAATTTGTTTGAGGGTGGTAATATTATAGGATGTTTTTCAACCCCGGACAGATTGGAATGTTCTAGTCGTCCTCCCACTCTCAAATTGAGCTGCTCGTCAAGGAATGGATTCAAGCTCAAAAGTGAGCTTTTTCGCGATAAGGATTCCTTAGAAATTAAGCAATTAATTTCTATGGGATATACTATCGATTGTGTTTGCCTTATCAGACATAAATTGGCTTCGTTAATTTCAGAAGCGGAGAGGATATGCGTCTGGTAAGAGGTGAGCTTGCGACACACTCACAAATCTGCGGCAATAAACTATGACTCTGCAAGCATGGGTAAGGTCTGAGAATCTTTCAACTAGTTGGTATTTGCTAGCATTTGTGTGAAAACTCTTCAGCCCTTTCTTCTCTTCCGTGAGCCCCTGTATAGAAGTTGAGAGGATAGTTTTGGGCCACTCACGATGATCTGCTTGAAGCCAGGTTGGACCATTCCACCAGAGTGAATTTCCTTTTAATTCTGAAGAGCTTAGACCGCGCGAGGCAATATCAGCAGGATTGTGTTGGGAAGAAACGTGTCGCCATTCAGTGTTGCCCACATTTTCGATTATTTCTCTAATTCTATTGGCAACGAACGATTTCCATCGATGTGGTAAGCTCCGAATCCATGACAGGGTTATTGTGGAATCTGTCCACAATATTGTTTTGCAATCTTGCCTCAAGGTTTCGCGGAATGATTTTATCATTTTAGATAAAAGAACAGCTCCACATAATTCTAGGCGGGGAAGAGAAATTGTTTTCAGAGGGGCGACTCTCGTCTTGGATGAAATAAGGTGAACAATCGTAGATTGGCTTGCCGTGGTAACTCGAAGATAAATAACTGCTGCATAGGCCTTCTCTGAGCTCTCGCTAAATCCGTGCAGCTCTATTTCCGAGTCCCGATGACTATTGAGCCACCTTGGAATTCTTATATTCTCGATGTTCGGTAAGTCGTCTATGAAACACGTCCACTCTGATAAAAGATGTTCCGGTATTTCTTCATCCCAATTGCTGCCTGTTATCCAGAGATTTTGCATAAATATCTTCGCACGAATGATAATGGGACTCAGCCATCCCAGAGGATCAAACAATTTTGCTATGTAACACTAGTCGCTTTGTCCAGAAGCCTTCTTTCGTGACCTTTATTTTAAATAGGAATTCATCGGATTTAGCATCCCAATAAATGCCTAAGGTTTTGAAGGTAGCTGTATCCGACAATTGCATCTCCAATGCTTCTCTTGACTTGTCATTTTCAGCGACGTCTTTCAGAATATTTGGATGATTCGAGGAAAATTTCCTTAATGGAAATTGACCGCTTGCCAAAAGACTAGTCAGTTCTTTCCGAAGAGATTGCACTTCTTCGATCGTGTCTCCACCAGTTAAGACATCATCCACATAGAAATCGTTCGTAAGACACTCAGAACCGCGAGGGAATGCTTCTCTTTCATCTTCGGCTAGTTGTACTAGTGTTCTCATAGCCAAATATGGTGCACAATTAATTCCAAATGTGACGGTTCTCAATTCGTATTCTTGAATCTCTGAGCTGGGCGTTGGGCGCCATAGTATCCTCTGAAATTTGGCATCATCGGGGTGTACCCAAACCTGCCTATACATCTTTTCGATGTCGGCAGTAAATACATATTCGTGATGTCTCCATCTCAGGATTATTTGTGTTACGTCCTGCTGTAGTATTGGGCCCGTCAAAAGGTTGTCGTTCAAAGAAAGACCATTCGTGGATTTGCAGGAGGCATCGAACACAACTCTAAATTTTGTAGTAGTGCTCGATGGTTTTATTACTGCGTGATGGGGAAGATAATATCTATCCACACCGGTTGTGGGGAGGCTATCGCAATGTACCTTTGTCATGTGGCCCAGACTTACATATTCTTCTAAGGTTTTATAGTAATCCGCTATGTAACCCCTTCTGATATTGCTTCTCTCTGTCGATAAATACCTCTTCATTGCGATCGTTCGGGACTCACCTAGACTTGGCAGGCCTTTCTTGAAGGGTGATCTTACTACATATGACCCGTTCGAGTTACGGGAGACCGTAGCCTTATAAAGTTGTTCGCATTGCTCATCAACATCAGAATTTTGCCTTAGTGGGATTACTTCTTCCACTTCCCAGAATCTTCGCAATACCTCAGATATTGGGCAAGTAGATAAATGCGTGTGGAGGTACTGATGCTGAGAAACAACAGAGCATATCTTACCGGTTAATATCCAACCGAAGATAGTGTTCTGTCCCATAGGAGAGCCTTGGGATCCCTTTCGTATTCCTTCGCAGATGATAAGAGGATAAATGTCGGCACCGATAATTAGATCAATTTTAGCCGGTACGCCATAATCTGGGTCCGCCAATTCTACATATTTCAAATGATCCCAATTCGAATTTGATAACTCCGTCGCTGGGAGAAAATCTGTCAGATTATCTAGAATGAGCGCTTTAACCGGCACGGTTGCTTTCGTTTTGGAAGCAGTGATAACAAAGCGCACAGATCGGGTTGCTACCGTTGCTTCGCTTGAACCTATTCCGGTGACTTGTATTGAGATAGGTTCGGGTTTTTCATGTAATTTTGCTGCTAAAGCAGAAGTTATGAAGGTGGCTTGTGAGCCGGGGTTAATTAACGCGTGAGCAGTGACAGTGCCCATTGACTTTTTAATGTTTACCCTTGCCGTTGCCAGAAGAACTGCTTGTTTCTCATTCACGAAATGCGCAGCGACTTTGGGAATGGACGTGATATTTTGCTCCGTTTCGGATTTGATATTTTCTCCCGATTTTTTATTGTGGTTATGAAGCAGAGTATGGTGCTTCCCTCCGCATTCATTGCAGCGCGTTTTACTCCGGCATTTGGTGATGGAGTGATATTCTCCCAAACAATTAAGACAATAGCCCTTAGACTTGGCTACTCTCAATCATTCTGTTGGGTTGTGTTTCAAGAAAATTTGACACACTCGCAATGAATGGTTCTCCTGGCATAATTTGCAGAGCTTTTTCGTAGCGTGAAAGCTCTGAACAAGAGTTTCGGGTTTTGTTGCCTTTTTTGATACTTGGCTGCTTTCGCGTTGAGTGCCGGTTAGAGATTCTAGCATTCTGAATCTTGTCTCGAGAAAGCCTTTTAAAGTTTCCCAAGACGGGTAGATATCACTGTCAGATAATTTTTCTTCCCATGATCGGTGTGTTTCCGCTGGAAGCTTCTGAACTAAAAGATGTACGAGAAGAGGGCCCCATTCTTCCACTGATATTCCTAAGTTGCTCAATGAAGCAAGACTTTCGGTGGTGCAGTCAACTATTGATTTGAGTGCATTAGCTGACTCATTCGACACTTTAGGTTGGGAGGTTAAAACCCGTAACTGTGCGGAAATTAGTATCCGCTTGTTGTCGTATCGTTGAACTAATGCACCCCAAGCTGCCTGGTAATTTTCGTTGGTGGTCTGGAACTGTTTGATTACCTTGCTTGCATCGCCTACGACATTGGCCTTTAAGTAATGCAATTTTTGAACACTTGCCAAAGAGCTGTTGGAGTCGATAAGTGATTTAAATAAATCACGGAAACTTATCCAGTCGGTGTAGTTCCCAGAGAACTTTGGAAGCGTTATGGAAGGTAATTGCATTGGGGACGCGGCTGCAAGTCTTTGCGTGTTAAATTCTTGAGGGGGGCTACTAGTTGATTGATGCCCGGATTGCCCTTGTGATTTATCGAGGGAACTCAATTTGTCAACTAGTTCACCTTTGAAGTCGTAAAATAACTCCTCACAAATGGAGTAGTGATCTTCGGTGAAGTACGGATGCTCCTTTCGAGCTGATGGGGTAGCTATTGCGGACAGGTTTCTGTCGTTTGCAGAAAATTTCTGCCAGAACTCATGCCAACCATTGACTCGGCCAAGATAGTAGCCATGAGTGCGTTTAGCCACGGCGGTTTTTCTCGTGTTTACCACAAACCGATTCATTTGCTCCGTGAGCGATTTCTGATCGCTTATAAGAGCCTCGAGGGATGGAGGGTTTTCCATGGTAGATGGAGAGTCTCCCACTGTACCTCCCATTATGAACTTATGTGTAGAATATTAATCGAACACCGAAATACACTAAGAGATAAGAGAAGGTACTTACTGGAGGTGTCGGGAAGGGGTGACAAAGGTTTGTGTTTTTTCCTGGTGCGTCTGAACGGAATCGGCTGATGTGAGGCGGTGATCTGGGGACGTCTTCTTCCGGCTCGGGATGTCTCCACTAATTCACTTGTTACTACACAAAACTTTTCACACGTGCACTATCTCGCGAAAATATCCGGTTCGAAGGACCATGTAAATTAAAACTCTTTAACCTTTCACTTAATTTATATTTAATAAATTTAACAAGACTTTAAACACTACAACTACGATAAACAATATGAAAAACTCTTAGAACTTTAACACGTTTAACCTAACGACTTCGACGACCTCCTGGAGACTGCCGGTTGTAGACCGATGGATTTTCGTCGTCCATCGATACCTTCTGTAAGTTGCAAATTCGGCAGCAGGTCAATCGCGCGTGCATTGAATTGCGCGTGCATTGAATTGGCAGCTTTCGGGTCTCTGGCGGGTTCCGATTTCGTCTGGGCTGTTTCCGGCGAAAGATCTTATGTGTCGTCTGGACAGCGTCCGGCGAGAGTGCCGACCTCCTCATTGTCATTGGAGATCGATTATTGGAATGTGTAACAGGTATCAAATGAAAGGGCTTGTTGAGAGTAACTCGAAAATAATGTGACGTCATTCTAAATCCAATATGGCGGAACATCCAAGATGGCGGAATAGTTATTTTTTATGCACTTCTACAATATGGGTATCAAATGAAAGGGCTTGTTGAGAGTAACTCGAAAATAATGTGACGTCATTCTAAATCCAATATGGCGGAACATCCAAGATGGCGGAATAGTTATTTTTTATGCACTTCTACAATATGGGTATCAAATGAAAGGGCTTGTTGAGAGTAACTCGAAAATAATGTGACGTCATTCTAAATCCAATATGGCGGAACATCCAAGATGGCGGAATAGTTATTTTTTATGCACTTCTACAATATGGGTATCAAATGAAAGGGCTTGTTGAGAGTAACTCGAAAATAATGTGACGTCATTCTAAATCCAATATGGCGGAACATCCAAGATGGCGGAATAGTTATTTTTTATGCACTTCTACAATATGGGTATCAAATGAAAGGGCTTGTTGAGAGTAACTCGAAAATAATGTGACGTCATTCTAAATCCAATATGGCGGAACATCCAAGATGGCGGAATAGTTATTTTTTATGCACTTCTACAATATGGGTATCAAATGAAAGGGCTTGTTGAGAGTAACTCGAAAATAATGTGACGTCATTCTAAATCCAATATGGCGGAACATCCAAGATGGCGGAATAGTTATTTTTTATGCACTTCTACAATATGGGTATCAAATGAAAGGGCTTGTTGAGAGTAACTCGAAAATAATGTGACGTCATTCTAAATCCAATATGGCGGAACATCCAAGATGGCGGAATAGTTATTTTTTATGCACTTCTACAATATGGGTATTGTAAATTAAAACTCTTTAACCTTTCACTTAATTTATATTTAATAAATTTAACAAGACTTTAAACACTACAACTACGATAAACAATATGAAAAACTCTTAGAACTTTAACACGTTTAACCTAACGACTTCGACGACCTCCTGGAGACTGCCGGTTGTAGACCCATGGATTTTCGTCGTCCATCGATACCTTCTGTAAGTTGCAAATTCGGCAGCAGGTCAATCGCACGTGCATTGAATTGGCAGCTTTCGGGTCTCTGGCGGGTTCCGATGTCGTCTGGGCTGTTTCCGGCTAAAGTTCTTAGGTGTCGTCTGGACAGCGTCCGGCGAGAGTGTCGACCTCCTCATTGTCATTGGAGATCGATTATTGTAATGTGTAACATCCCGCCGGCCTTGAAATACTTCGGTATTTAAGTATGTCCTGTGAAAAAGAAAGAAAAAGAACATCTCCTTATCGCGGCATTTCCTCCATGCAGACAAGGAAGCTGTTCAAGAACGATGGGGTTAGGCAAAGGGCGCCCTGACTCGCCCGATGGTAATACGCCGACAGATGAAGGAAGGTTTGGAAGTTAGGAAGGATGAATTGGAAAAGTGGTTTCGGATCGATAAATTTGTGCTTTCAATTGTTCGATTGTGGGTACAAATTCACATTGTTCCGCAGTGTCTGCAAAGTAATTTCAGACTCTGCGCGAGGGCTTAAGTGCGATGTAGGTCCTCGCTCGAGCTCTTCTATAGTCTCTTCTTGGACTACATTCGGAATTGCAATAGATTCTCTGCTTCTGCGATGATGTCTGTGTACAACAAAGGCAGTTAGTGAGCTCAAGAAGGCAGCGAAAATGTTCCAGCTCCATCCATGAATGCTTCTGATGATCTGAACGTTGATGACTGTACTAATGCAGAATTTTACGATCCGTACAATTACTAATATTCCAAAGATGCTTGCGGTGAAAGACCCAAAGTAGGATAAGCCTGACCAAGTGCTTTGTATATAAGATGATATTTTGCTGACATGGGATGAGGAAAGTAGGTTCATAATGTCTAGATTCCGTGTATCGGTGTCATGACCCATGACAGATTGTGTCATGACATTTCCAATGGCATGCCGTTCTGATGGAAACATAATTTGACGACGCAAATCTTCAGTTTCTTCGAAGGTGTAAATTCCAGATTTTATTAGATGGCTGGGGTCTTCATACTTCCAAGAATTATCCACGGATGTACTGACTGATTTAGGTTCCTCCATATGATGAATCTCTGGATTGAGACTGTACCATTGCCCATGTAGAAAATAACCAGGCTTCATCATGAATGAGCAGGGAATCTCCGTTCCGTGCTCTTGAATCAGATGAGTCGTGGGTGCCATGAAGCAACTTTTGTTGTCATACGTAATTGGTAGTTCGTTGTAGCAGCGATCTGTTTTCCGTATGGTTGCTTCCACAGCCTGGCATTTTATTACGTAAAGGACTTCTCCTCGCGGGACCACTGTAAATCCAGGTTCCTTGAAGCGTATCAATGCGAATTCCGTAGGATGATACTGGGCTATGGCTAACTGCGTTTGAAGAACTTGGTTCTCCAGTTCACATTTTCTCCGCATGATGTGCTTATACATAGACTCCATCTGAGTCTTTATGTGTCTCTCTACATACACGAATTTTGAATTGAAGAAAGTGAAAAGATCTAAATTTCTTGCGGTGACTGCCTTTTTGGTGAACCAGTAATTCTGTCCTGATTTTGGCACTATTACAAGTCGAGGGTGTTCGGTCTGATAGCCGGTGAATTTGCACACGGAAATGAGTTTTGTGACTTCGAGTGCGAACACAGCATCCCCAGTGTGTACTGCATAAATAGTGTTCACAGTTGATTCTCTGCTGATGGTTTGACCTTTGATAGCTGCTCCTTGATAAAGATCGTCATATTTCAGATCTTCACAACTTGCATCTGCGATCATATCCCAAAAACTAATCCCTGATTCAGGGTCGGTGCAAGTTCCCTTTATGTAAGGGCACACAATGCACACAGCTCTTAACACAACCTGATTATCATCAAGCCTTACAATGCTGTCATAATCGGTGATGGTGATTTCCAAGGAGTGCATTACAACCACCTTGTTCCATGAATTGGACCCAAAAGAGTAAGGAACACCCTCGCAATTGCCATTTGTATCGACAGAACCTGCCACTATTTCGGAATATCGTGATGTCGCGTTGGATTTTATGTCAGCCAGAATTCGGTTATTTTGAAGAGCGTAGATTCCTTTGGAATGTATAATCAGACAATTCTCTTTTGATATATCGGCGATAAATGTACTAATACCACCTGCTACGATCGACAGATGGCTGAACATGCCGCAATGCAGGACAGTTTGCAAGATATTAATTTTGCACTGGTAAATGTGAACTGGAGCTACTTCACTCAATTGTAAAAGTTGAATATCTTCCTTGATTTGTTGAACCGGAGTATCTTCAATCTCGCAGTTTTGGTTACTGAGGAACGATATTTTAGTCAAATTCATCCTTTTGCGTCCACAATCGTATACAATTATGCTTTTAGAAGGGAGCAAGAGCGCAATTAACGTGAGATAATTAAGCCAAGCCATGATGCTATAAATAAATAAGAGTTCTTAAATACTTATGTGCGAGAAATATCTATTTTATGTGTACTTATATGAACAAAACAAAAGGAAAGAGATTGTAATAACTTGTTATTGCGGTAAAGGACAGACCTTTGTAATAGATCTTTCGAATTCACCTTGTGGAGTTTTGAGGTGCACAACCCTGGTTATATCATCTTTCCCGGGGAAAACAGCTGTTATACGGGCCAACTTCCAATGAAATGGAGGTAGGCCGTCTTCTTTAAGAAGCACGAGATCTCCTACTTCTATGTTCTTAGTGGCCATCTTCCACTTAGGTCGTTGTTGCAATTGATGCAAATATTCAGTTGACCATCTTCTCCAAAAATCTTGGTGTAATTTTTGTAGTAACTTCCAACGACTAAGGTGTGCTATTGTTGTGTCCTCGTAGCTTGTTTCGGGAAGGCTGTTTAATGAGCTTCCTATCAAGAAATGCCCAGGTGTAAGAGGGTTGATGTCGTTTGGATCCGAAGATAATGCGCTGATTGGCCGTGAGTTAAGCACGGCTTCTATTTGAGTCAGAACAGTGCTTAGTTCTTCGAAGGTAAGCTTAGTTTGCCCTACGATTCGACGCAAATGATGCTTCACAGACTTGACGCCTGCCTCCCATAATCCACCAAAGTGAGGCGCTCGGGGGGGAATAAAGCTCCATTCCACATTTTTGTTTGCATACAGTTCTTCTGCTGACAGTTGATATGATTTAATGAATTCTGTCATTTCTCTTTTTAGGCTCCTTTCTGCTCCCACAAAATTTGTTCCGTTATCGCTAAATATCTTTTTGCTAAGGCCTCGTCTCGCAAAAAATCGTCGAAGAGCGGCTAAAAAGCAATCTGTTGTTAAATCACTGGCAAGTTCAAGGTGCATTGCCTTCGTAACGAAGCAGACGAAAACTACAATGTAACCCTTGAGAGTTTTGGAATTCCTAGTCTTATTAGCTTTAATAAGTACTGGTCCAGCGTAATCTATGCCTGTGTATGTAAATGGTCGACTTGGTGTTGTACGTTCCATAGGTAGTTGACCCATTAAAGTGTTCATGTGCTCTTTCCTCCAACGACAACAAGTGACGCATTGATGCACGATTCGTTTGATAATCTGCTGAGCGCGGGGGAGCCAGTAGTTTTGCCGTAAGGTGGAAAGCATGATCTGCTTACCACCGTGGAGAGTGTCCTTATGTATCTTCTTGATGAGTAATTCGGAAAATTTGTTTGAGGGTGGTAATATTATAGGATGTTTTTCAACCCCGGACAGATTGGAATGTTCTAGTCGTCCTCCCACTCTCAAATTGAGCTGCTCGTCAAGGAATGGATTCAAGCTCAAAAGTGAGCTTTTTCGCGATAAGGATTCCTTAGAAATTAAGCAATTAATTTCTATGGGATATACTATCGATTGTGTTTGCCTTATCAGACATAAATTGGCTTCGTTAATTTCAGAAGCGGAGAGGATATGCGTCTGGTAAGAGGTGAGCTTGCGACACACTCACAAATCTGCGGCAATAAACTATGACTCTGCAAGCATGGGTAAGGTCTGAGAATCTTTCAACTAGTTGGTATTTGCTAGCATTTGTGTGAAAACTCTTCAGCCCTTTCTTCTCTTCCGTGAGCCCCTGTATAGAAGTTGAGAGGATAGTTTTGGGCCACTCACGATGATCTGCTTGAAGCCAGGTTGGACCATTCCACCAGAGTGAATTTCCTTTTAATTCTGAAGAGCTTAGACCGCGCGAGGCAATATCAGCAGGATTGTGTTGGGAAGAAACGTGTCGCCATTCAGTGTTGCCCACATTTTCGATTATTTCTCTAATTCTATTGGCAACGAACGATTTCCATCGATGTGGTAAGCTCCGAATCCATGACAGGGTTATTGTGGAATCTGTCCACAATATTGTTTTGCAATCTTGCCTCAAGGTTTCGCGGAATGATTTTATCATTTTAGATAAAAGAACAGCTCCACATAATTCTAGGCGGGGAAGAGAAATTGTTTTCAGAGGGGCGACTCTCGTCTTGGATGAAATAAGGTGAACAATCGTAGATTGGCTTGCCGTGGTAACTCGAAGATAAATAACTGCTGCATAGGCCTTCTCTGAGCTCTCGCTAAATCCGTGCAGCTCTATTTCCGAGTCCCGATGACTATTGAGCCACCTTGGAATTCTTATATTCTCGATGTTCGGTAAGTCGTCTATGAAACACGTCCACTCTGATAAAAGATGTTCCGGTATTTCTTCATCCCAATTGCTGCCTGTTATCCAGAGATTTTGCATAAATATCTTCGCACGAATGATAATGGGACTCAGCCATCCCCGAGGATCAAACAATTTTGCTATGTAACACTAGTCGCTTTGTCCAGAAGCCTTCTTTCGTGACCTTTATTTTAAATAGGAATTCATCGGATTTAGCATCCCAATAAATGCCTAAGGTTTTGAAGGTAGCTGTATCCGACAATTGCATCTCCAATGCTTCTCTTGACTTGTCATTTTCAGCGACGTCTTTCAGAATATTTGGATGATTCGAGGAAAATTTCCTTAATGGAAATTGACCGCTTGCCAAAAGACTAGTCAGTTCTTTCCGAAGAGATTGCACTTCTTCGATCGTGTCTCCACCAGTTAAGACATCATCCACATAGAAATCGTTCGTAAGACACTCAGAACCGCGAGGGAATGCTTCTCTTTCATCTTCGGCTAGTTGTACTAGTGTTCTCATAGCCAAATATGGTGCACAATTAATTCCAAATGTGACGGTTCTCAATTCGTATTCTTGAATCTCTGAGCTGGGCGTTGGGCGCCATAGTATCCTCTGAAATTTGGCATCATCGGGGTGTACCCAAACCTGCCTATACATCTTTTCGATGTCGGCAGTAAATACATATTCGTGATGTCTCCATCTCAGGATTATTTGTGTTACGTCCTGCTGTAGTATTGGGCCCGTCAAAAGGTTGTCGTTCAAAGAAAGACCATTCGTGGATTTGCAGGAGGCATCGAACACAACTCTAAATTTTGTAGTAGTGCTCGATGGTTTTATTACTGCGTGATGGGGAAGATAATATCTATCCACACCGGTTGTGGGGAGGCTATCGCAATGTACCTTTGTCATGTGGCCCAGACTTACATATTCTTCTAAGGTTTTATAGTAATCCGCTATGTAACCCCTTCTGATATTGCTTCTCTCTGTCGATAAATACCTCTTCATTGCGATCGTTCGGGACTCACCTAGACTTGGCAGGCCTTTCTTGAAGGGTGATCTTACTACATATGACCCGTTCGAGTTACGGGAGACCGTAGCCTTATAAAGTTGTTCGCATTGCTCATCAACATCAGAATTTTGCCTTAGTGGGATTACTTCTTCCACTTCCCAGAATCTTCGCAATACCTCAGATATTGGGCAAGTAGATAAATGCGTGTGGAGGTACTGATGCTGAGAAACAACAGAGCATATCTTACCGGTTAATATCCAACCGAAGATAGTGTTCTGTCCCATAGGAGAGCCTTGGGATCCCTTTCGTATTCCTTCGCAGATGATAAGAGGATAAATGTCGGCACCGATAATTAGATCAATTTTAGCCGGTACGCCATAATCTGGGTCCGCCAATTCTACATATTTCAAATGATCCCAATTCGAATTTGATAACTCCGTCGCTGGGAGAAAATCTGTCAGATTATCTAGAATGAGCGCTTTAACCGGCACGGTTGCTTTCGTTTTGGAAGCAGTGATAACAAAGCGCACAGATCGGGTTGCTACCGTTGCTTCGCTTGAACCTATTCCGGTGACTTGTATTGAGATAGGTTCGGGTTTTTCATGTAATTTTGCTGCTAAAGCAGAAGTTATGAAGGTGGCTTGTGAGCCGGGGTTAATTAACGCGTGAGCAGTGACAGTGCCCATTGACTTTTTAATGTTTACCCTTGCCGTTGCCAGAAGAACTGCTTGTTTCTCATTCACGAAATGCGCAGCGACTTTGGGAATGGACGTGATATTTTGCTCCGTTTCGGATTTGATATTTTCTCCCGATTTTTTATTGTGGTTATGAAGCAGAGTATGGTGCTTCCCTCCGCATTCATTGCAGCGCGTTTTACTCCGGCATTTGGTGATGGAGTGATATTCTCCCAAACAATTAAGACAATAGCCCTTAGACTTGGCTACTCTCAATCATTCTGTTGGGTTGTGTTTCAAGAAAATTTGACACACTCGCAATGAATGGTTCTCCTGGCATAATTTGCAGAGCTTTTTCGTAGCGTGAAAGCTCTGAACAAGAGTTTCGGGTTTTGTTGCCTTTTTTGATACTTGGCTGCTTTCGCGTTGAGTGCCGGTTAGAGATTCTAGCATTCTGAATCTTGTCTCGAGAAAGCCTTTTAAAGTTTCCCAAGACGGGTAGATATCACTGTCAGATAATTTTTCTTCCCATGATCGGTGTGTTTCCGCTGGAAGCTTCTGAACTAAAAGATGTACGAGAAGAGGGCCCCATTCTTCCACTGATATTCCTAAGTTGCTCAATGAAGCAAGACTTTCGGTGGTGCAGTCAACTATTGATTTGAGTGCATTAGCTGACTCATTCGACACTTTAGGTTGGGAGGTTAAAACCCGTAACTGTGCGGAAATTAGTATCCGCTTGTTGTCGTATCGTTGAACTAATGCACCCCAAGCTGCCTGGTAATTTTCGTTGGTGGTCTGGAACTGTTTGATTACCTTGCTTGCATCGCCTACGACATTGGCCTTTAAGTAATGCAATTTTTGAACACTTGCCAAAGAGCTGTTGGAGTCGATAAGTGATTTAAATAAATCACGGAAACTTATCCAGTCGGTGTAGTTCCCAGAGAACTTTGGAAGCGTTATGGAAGGTAATTGCATTGGGGACGCGGCTGCAAGTCTTTGCGTGTTAAATTCTTGAGGGGGGCTACTAGTTGATTGATGCCCGGATTGCCCTTGTGATTTATCGAGGGAACTCAATTTGTCAACTAGTTCACCTTTGAAGTCGTAAAATAACTCCTCACAAATGGAGTAGTGATCTTCGGTGAAGTACGGATGCTCCTTTCGAGCTGATGGGGTAGCTATTGCGGACAGGTTTCTGTCGTTTGCAGAAAATTTCTGCCAGAACTCATGCCAACCATTGACTCGGCCAAGATAGTAGCCATGAGTGCGTTTAGCCACGGCGGTTTTTCTCGTGTTTACCACAAACCGATTCATTTGCTCCGTGAGCGATTTCTGATCGCTTATAAGAGCCTCGAGGGATGGAGGGTTTTCCATGGTAGATGGAGAGTCTCCCACTGTACCTCCCATTATGAACTTATGTGTAGAATATTAATCGAACACCGAAATACACTAAGAGATAAGAGAAGGTACTTACTGGAGGTGTCGGGAAGGGGTGACAAAGGTTTGTGTTTTTTCCTGGTGCGTCTGAACGGAATCGGCTGATGTGAGGCGGTGATCTGGGGACGTCTTCTTCCGGCTCGGGATGTCTCCACTAATTCACTTGTTACTACACAAAACTTTTCACACGTGCACTATCTCGCGAAAATATCCGGTTCGAAGGACCATGTAAATTAAAACTCTTTAACCTTTCACTTAATTTATATTTAATAAATTTAACAAGACTTTAAACACTACAACTACGATAAACAATATGAAAAACTCTTAGAACTTTAACACGTTTAACCTAACGACTTCGACGACCTCCTGGAGACTGCCGGTTGTAGACCCATGGATTTTCGTCGTCCATCGATACCTTCTGTAAGTTGCAAATTCGGCAGCAGGTCAATCGCACGTGCATTGAATTGGCAGCTTTCGGGTCTCTGGCGGGTTCCGATGTCGTCTGGGCTGTTTCCGGCTAAAGTTCTTAGGTGTCGTCTGGACAGCGTCCGGCGAGAGTGTCGACCTCCTCATTGTCATTGGAGATCGATTATTGTAATGTGTAACATCCCGCCGGCCTTGAAATACTTCGGTATTTAAGTATGTCCTGTGAAAAAGAAAGAAAAAGAACATCTCCTTATCGCGGCATTTCCTCCATGCAGACAAGGAAGCTGTTCAAGAACGATGGGGTTAGGCAAAGGGCGCCCTGACTCGCCCGATGGTAATACGCCGACAGATGAAGGAAGGTTTGGAAGTTAGGAAGGATGAATTGGAAAAGTGGTTTCGGATCGATAAATTTGTGCTTTCAATTGTTCGATTGTGGGTACAAATTCACATTGTTCCGCAGTGTCTGCAAAGTAATTTCAGACTCTGCGCGAGGGCTTAAGTGCGATGTAGGTCCTCGCTCGAGCTCTTCTATAGTCTCTTCTTGGACTACATTCGGAATTGCAATAGATTCTCTGCTTCTGCGATGATGTCTGTGTACAACAAAGGCAGTTAGTGAGTTCAAGAACGCAGCGAAAATGTTCCAGCTCCATCCATGAATGCTTCTGATGATCTGAACGTTGATGACTGTACTAATGCAGAATTTTACGATCCGTACAATTACTAATATTCCAAAGATGCTTGCGGTGAAAGACCCAAAGTAGGATAAGCCTGACCAAGTGCTTTGTATATAAGATGATATTTTGCTGACATGGGATGAGGAAAGTAGGTTCATAATGTCTAGATTCCGTGTATCGGTGTCATGACCCATGACAGATTGTGTCATGACATTTCCAATGGCATGCCGTTCTGATGGAAACATAATTTGACGACGCAAATCTTCAGTTTCTTCGAAGGTGTAAATTCCAGATTTTATTAGATGGCTGGGGTCTTCATACTTCCAAGAATTATCCACGGATGTACTGACTGATTTAGGTTCCTCCATATGATGAATCTCTGGATTGAGACTGTACCATTGCCCATGTAGAAAATAACCAGGCTTCATCATGAATGAGCAGGGAATCTCCGTTCCGTGCTCTTGAATCAGATGAGTCGTGGGTGCCATGAAGCAACTTTTGTTGTCATACGTAATTGGTAGTTCGTTGTAGCAGCGATCTGTTTTCCGTATGGTTGCTTCCACAGCCTGGCATTTTATTACGTAAAGGACTTCTCCTCGCGGGACCACTGTAAATCCAGGTTCCTTGAAGCGTATCAATGCGAATTCCGTAGGATGATACTGGGCTATGGCTAACTGCGTTTGAAGAACTTGGTTCTCCAGTTCACATTTTCTCCGCATGATGTGCTTATACATAGACTCCATCTGAGTCTTTATGTGTCTCTCTACATACACGAATTTTGAATTGAAGAAAGTGAAAAGATCTAAATTTCTTGCGGTGACTGCCTTTTTGGTGAACCAGTAATTCTGTCCTGATTTTGGCACTATTACAAGTCGAGGGTGTTCGGTCTGATAGCCGGTGAATTTGCACACGGAAATGAGTTTTGTGACTTCGAGTGCGAACACAGCATCCCCAGTGTGTACTGCATAAATAGTGTTCACAGTTGATTCTCTGCTGATGGTTTGACCTTTGATAGCTGCTCCTTGATAAAGATCGTCATATTTCAGATCTTCACAACTTGCATCTGCGATCATATCCCAAAAACTAATCCCTGATTCAGGGTCGGTGCAAGTTCCCTTTATGTAAGGGCACACAATGCACACAGCTCTTAACACAACCTGATTATCATCAAGCCTTACAATGCTGTCATAATCGGTGATGGTGATTTCCAAGGAGTGCATTACAACCACCTTGTTCCATGAATTGGACCCAAAAGAGTAAGGAACACCCTCGCAATTGCCATTTGTATCGACAGAACCTGCCACTATTTCGGAATATCGTGATGTCGCGTTGGATTTTATGTCAGCCAGAATTCGGTTATTTTGAAGAGCGTAGATTCCTTTGGAATGTATAATCAGACAATTCTCTTTTGATATATCGGCGATAAATGTACTAATACCACCTGCTACGATCGACAGATGGCTGAACATGCCGCAATGCAGGACAGTTTGCAAGATATTAATTTTGCACTGGTAAATGTGAACTGGAGCTACTTCACTCAATTGTAAAAGTTGAATATCTTCCTTGATTTGTTGAACCGGAGTATCTTCAATCTCGCAGTTTTGGTTACTGAGGAACGATATTTTAGTCAAATTCATCCTTTTGCGTCCACAATCGTATACAATTATGCTTTTAGAAGGGAGCAAGAGCGCAATTAACGTGAGATAATTAAGCCAAGCCATGATGCTATAAATAAATAAGAGTTCTTAAATACTTATGTGCGAGAAATATCTATTTTATGTGTACTTATATGAACAAAACAAAAGGAAAGAGATTGTAATAACTTGTTATTGCGGTAAAGGACAGACCTTTGTAATAGATCTTTCGAATTCACCTTGTGGAGTTTTGAGGTGCACAACCCTGGTTATATCATCTTTCCCGGGGAAAACAGCTGTTATACGGGCCAACTTCCAATGAAATGGAGGTAGGCCGTCTTCTTTAAGAAGCACGAGATCTCCTACTTCTATGTTCTTAGTGGCCATCTTCCACTTAGGTCGTTGTTGCAATTGATGCAAATATTCAGTTGACCATCTTCTCCAAAAATCTTGGTGTAATTTTTGTAGTAACTTCCAACGACTAAGGTGTGCTATTGTTGTGTCCTCGTAGCTTGTTTCGGGAAGGCTGTTTAATGAGCTTCCTATCAAGAAATGCCCAGGTGTAAGAGGGTTGATGTCGTTTGGATCCGAAGATAATGCGCTGATTGGCCGTGAGTTAAGCACGGCTTCTATTTGAGTCAGAACAGTGCTTAGTTCTTCGAAGGTAAGCTTAGTTTGCCCTACGATTCGACGCAAATGATGCTTCACAGACTTGACGCCTGCCTCCCATAATCCACCAAAGTGAGGCGCTCGGGGGGGAATAAAGCTCCATTCCACATTTTTGTTTGCATACAGTTCTTCTGCTGACAGTTGATATGATTTAATGAATTCTGTCATTTCTCTTTTTAGGCTCCTTTCTGCTCCCACAAAATTTGTTCCGTTATCGCTAAATATCTTTTTGCTAAGGCCTCGTCTCGCAAAAAATCGTCGAAGAGCGGCTAAAAAGCAATCTGTTGTTAAATCACTGGCAAGTTCAAGGTGCATTGCCTTCGTAACGAAGCAGACGAAAACTACAATGTAACCCTTGAGAGTTTTGGAATTCCTAGTCTTATTAGCTTTAATAAGTACTGGTCCAGCGTAATCTATGCCTGTGTATGTAAATGGTCGACTTGGTGTTGTACGTTCCATAGGTAGTTGACCCATTAAAGTGTTCATGTGCTCTTTCCTCCAACGACAACAAGTGACGCATTGATGCACGATTCGTTTGATAATCTGCTGAGCGCGGGGGAGCCAGTAGTTTTGCCGTAAGGTGGAAAGCATGATCTGCTTACCACCGTGGAGAGTGTCCTTATGTATCTTCTTGATGAGTAATTCGGAAAATTTGTTTGAGGGTGGTAATATTATAGGATGTTTTTCAACCCCGGACAGATTGGAATGTTCTAGTCGTCCTCCCACTCTCAAATTGAGCTGCTCGTCAAGGAATGGATTCAAGCTCAAAAGTGAGCTTTTTCGCGATAAGGATTCCTTAGAAATTAAGCAATTAATTTCTATGGGATATACTATCGATTGTGTTTGCCTTATCAGACATAAATTGGCTTCGTTAATTTCAGAAGCGGAGAGGATATGCGTCTGGTAAGAGGTGAGCTTGCGACACACTCACAAATCTGCGGCAATAAACTATGACTCTGCAAGCATGGGTAAGGTCTGAGAATCTTTCAACTAGTTGGTATTTGCTAGCATTTGTGTGAAAACTCTTCAGCCCTTTCTTCTCTTCCGTGAGCCCCTGTATAGAAGTTGAGAGGATAGTTTTGGGCCACTCACGATGATCTGCTTGAAGCCAGGTTGGACCATTCCACCAGAGTGAATTTCCTTTTAATTCTGAAGAGCTTAGACCGCGCGAGGCAATATCAGCAGGATTGTGTTGGGAAGAAACGTGTCGCCATTCAGTGTTGCCCACATTTTCGATTATTTCTCTAATTCTATTGGCAACGAACGATTTCCATCGATGTGGTAAGCTCCGAATCCATGACAGGGTTATTGTGGAATCTGTCCACAATATTGTTTTGCAATCTTGCCTCAAGGTTTCGCGGAATGATTTTATCATTTTAGATAAAAGAACAGCTCCACATAATTCTAGGCGGGGAAGAGAAATTGTTTTCAGAGGGGCGACTCTCGTCTTGGATGAAATAAGGTGAACAATCGTAGATTGGCTTGCCGTGGTAACTCGAAGATAAATAACTGCTGCATAGGCCTTCTCTGAGCTCTCGCTAAATCCGTGCAGCTCTATTTCCGAGTCCCGATGACTATTGAGCCACCTTGGAATTCTTATATTCTCGATGTTCGGTAAGTCGTCTATGAAACACGTCCACTCTGATAAAAGATGTTCCGGTATTTCTTCATCCCAATTGCTGCCTGTTATCCAGAGATTTTGCATAAATATCTTCGCACGAATGATAATGGGACTCAGCCATCCCAGAGGATCAAACAATTTTGCTATGTAACACTAGTCGCTTTGTCCAGAAGCCTTCTTTCGTGACCTTTATTTTAAATAGGAATTCATCGGATTTAGCATCCCAATAAATGCCTAAGGTTTTGAAGGTAGCTGTATCCGACAATTGCATCTCCAATGCTTCTCTTGACTTGTCATTTTCAGCGACGTCTTTCAGAATATTTGGATGATTCGAGGAAAATTTCCTTAATGGAAATTGACCGCTTGCCAAAAGACTAGTCAGTTCTTTCCGAAGAGATTGCACTTCTTCGATCGTGTCTCCACCAGTTAAGACATCATCCACATAGAAATCGTTCGTAAGACACTCAGAACCGCGAGGGAATGCTTCTCTTTCATCTTCGGCTAGTTGTACTAGTGTTCTCATAGCCAAATATGGTGCACAATTAATTCCAAATGTGACGGTTCTCAATTCGTATTCTTGAATCTCTGAGCTGGGCGTTGGGCGCCATAGTATCCTCTGAAATTTGACATCATCGGGGTGTACCCAAACCTGCCTATACATCTTTTCGATGTCGGCAGTAAATACATATTCGTGATGTCTCCATCTCAGGATTATTTGTGTTACGTCCTGCTGTAGTATTGGGCCCGTCAAAAGGTTGTCGTTCAAAGAAAGACCATTCGTGGATTTGCAGGAGGCATCGAACACAACTCTAAATTTTGTAGTAGTGCTCGATGGTTTTATTACTGCGTGATGGGGAAGATAATATCTATCCACACCGGTTGTAGGGAGGCTATCGCAATGTACCTTTGTCATGTGGCCCAGACTTACATATTCTTCTAAGGTTTTATAGTAATCCGCTATGTAACCCCTTCTGATATTGCTTCTCTCTGTCGATAAATACCTCTTCATTGCGATCGTTCGGGACTCACCTAGACTTGGCAGGCCTTTCTTGAAGGGTGATCTTACTACATATGACCCGTTCGAGTTACGGGAGACCGTAGCCTTATAAAGTTGTTCGCATTGCTCATCAACATCAGAATTTTGCCTTAGTGGGATTACTTCTTCCACTTCCCAGAATCTTCGCAATACCTCAGATATTGGGCAAGTAGATAAATGCGTGTGGAGGTACTGATGCTGAGAAACAACAGAGCATATCTTACCGGTTAATATCCAACCGAAGATAGTGTTCTGTCCCATAGGAGAGCCTTGGGATCCCTTTCGTATTCCTTCGCAGATGATAAGAGGATAAATGTCGGCACCGATAATTAGATCAATTTTAGCCGGTACGCCATAATCTGGGTCCGCCAATTCTACATATTTCAAATGATCCCAATTCGAATTTGATAACTCCGTCGCTGGGAGAAAATCTGTCAGATTATCTAGAATGAGCGCTTTAACCGGCACGGTTGCTTTCGTTTTGGAAGCAGTGATAACAAAGCGCACAGATCGGGTTGCTACCGTTGCTTCGCTTGAACCTATTCCGGTGACTTGTATTGAGATAGGTTCGGGTTTTTCATGTAATTTTGCTGCTAAAGCAGAAGTTATGAAGGTGGCTTGTGAGCCGGGGTTAATTAACGCGTGAGCAGTGACAGTGCCCATTGACTTTTTAATGTTTACCCTTGCCGTTGCCAGAAGAACTGCTTGTTTCTCATTCACGAAATGCGCAGCGACTTTGGGAATGGACGTGATATTTTGCTCCGTTTCGGATTTGATATTTTCTCCCGATTTTTTATTGTGGTTATGAAGCAGAGTATGGTGCTTCCCTCCGCATTCATTGCAGCGCGTTTTACTCCGGCATTTGGTGATGGAGTGATATTCTCCCAAACAATTAAGACAATAGCCCTTAGACTTGGCTACTCTCAATCATTCTGTTGGGTTGTGTTTCAAGAAAATTTGACACACTCGCAATGAATGGTTCTCCTGGCATAATTTGCAGAGCTTTTTCGTAGCGTGAAAGCTCTGAACAAGAGTTTCGGGTTTTGTTGCCTTTTTTGATACTTGGCTGCTTTCGCGTTGAGTGCCGGTTAGAGATTCTAGCATTCTGAATCTTGTCTCGAGAAAGCCTTTTAAAGTTTCCCAAGACGGGTAGATATCACTGTCAGATAATTTTTCTTCCCATGATCGGTGTGTTTCCGCTGGAAGCTTCTGAACTAAAAGATGTACGAGAAGAGGGCCCCATTCTTCCACTGATATTCCTAAGTTGCTCAATGAAGCAAGACTTTCGGTGGTGCAGTCAACTATTGATTTGAGTGCATTAGCTGACTCATTCGACACTTTAGGTTGGGAGGTTAAAACCCGTAACTGTGCGGAAATTAGTATCCGCTTGTTGTCGTATCGTTGAACTAATGCACCCCAAGCTGCCTGGTAATTTTCGTTGGTGGTCTGGAACTGTTTGATTACCTTGCTTGCATCGCCTACGACATTGGCCTTTAAGTAATGCAATTTTTGAACACTTGCCAAAGAGCTGTTGGAGTCGATAAGTGATTTAAATAAATCACGGAAACTTATCCAGTCGGTGTAGTTCCCAGAGAACTTTGGAAGCGTTATGGAAGGTAATTGCATTGGGGACGCGGCTGCAAGTCTTTGCGTGTTAAATTCTTGAGGGGGGCTACTAGTTGATTGATGCCCGGATTGCCCTTGTGATTTATCGAGGGAACTCAATTTGTCAACTAGTTCACCTTTGAAGTCGTAAAATAACTCCTCACAAATGGAGTAGTGATCTTCGGTGAAGTACGGATGCTCCTTTCGAGCTGATGGGGTAGCTATTGCGGACAGGTTTCTGTCGTTTGCAGAAAATTTCTGCCAGAACTCATGCCAACCATTGACTCGGCCAAGATAGTAGCCATGAGTGCGTTTAGCCACGGCGGTTTTTCTCGTGTTTACCACAAACCGATTCATTTGCTCCGTGAGCGATTTCTGATCGCTTATAAGAGCCTCGAGGGATGGAGGGTTTTCCATGGTAGATGGAGAGTCTCCCACTGTACCTCCCATTATGAACTTATGTGTAGAATATTAATCGAACACCGAAATACACTAAGAGATAAGAGAAGGTACTTACTGGAGGTGTCGGGAAGGGGTGACAAAGGTTTGTGTTTTTTCCTGGTGCGTCTGAACGGAATCGGCTGATGTGAGGCGGTGATCTGGGGACGTCTTCTTCCGGCTCGGGATGTCTCCACTAATTCACTTGTTACTACACAAAACTTTTCACACGTGCACTATCTCGCGAAAATATCCGGTTCGAAGGACCATGTAAATTAAAACTCTTTAACCTTTCACTTAATTTATATTTAATAAATTTAACAAGACTTTAAACACTACAACTACGATAAACAATATGAAAAACTCTTAGAACTTTAACACGTTTAACCTAACGACTTCGACGACCTCCTGGAGACTGCCGGTTGTAGACCGATGGATTTTCGTCGTCCATCGATACCTTCTGTAAGTTGCAAATTCGGCAGCAGGTCAATCGCGCGTGCATTGAATTGCGCGTGCATTGAATTGGCAGCTTTCGGGTCTCTGGCGGGTTCCGATTTCGTCTGGGCTGTTTCCGGCGAAAGATCTTATGTGTCGTCTGGACAGCGTCCGGCGAGAGTGCCGACCTCCTCATTGTCATTGGAGATCGATTATTGGAATGTGTAACAGGTATCAAATGAAAGGGCTTGTTGAGAGTAACTCGAAAATAATGTGACGTCATTCTAAATCCAATATGGCGGAACATCCAAGATGGCGGAATAGTTATTTTTTATGCACTTCTACAATATGGGTATCAAATGAAAGGGCTTGTTGAGAGTAACTCGAAAATAATGTGACGTCATTCTAAATCCAATATGGCGGAATATCCAAGATGGCGGAATAGTTATTTTTTATGCACTTCTACAATATGGGTATCAAATGAAAGGGCTTGTTGAGAGTAACTCGAAAATAATGTGACGTCATTCTAAATCCAATATGGCGGAACATCCAAGATGGCGGAATAGTTATTTTTTATGCACTTCTACAATATGGGTATCAAATGAAAGGGCTTGTTGAGAGTAACTCGAAAATAATGTGACGTCATTCAAATCCAATATGGCGGAACATCCAAGATGGCGGAATAGTTATTTTTTATGCACTTCTACAATATGGGTATCAAATGAAAGGGCTTGTTGAGAGTAACTCGAAAATAATGTGACGTCATTCTAAATCCAATATGGCGGAACATCCAAGATGGCGGAATAGTTATTTTTTATGCACTTCTACAATATGGGTATCAAATGAAAGGGCTTGTTGAGAGTAACTCGAAAATAATGTGACGTCATTCTAAATCCAATATGGCGGAATATCCAAGATGGCGGAATAGTTATTTTTTATGCACTTCTACAATATGGGTATCAAATGAAAGGGCTTGTTGAGAGTAACTCGAAAATAATGTGACGTCATTCTAAATCCAATATGGCGGAACATCCAAGATGGCGGAATAGTTATTTTTTATGCACTTCTACAATATGGGTATCAAATGAAAGGGCTTGTTGAGAGTAACTCGAAAATAATGTGACGTCATTCTAAATCCAATATGGCGGAACATCCAAGATGGCGGAATAGTTATTTTTTATGCACTTCTACAATATGGGTATCAAATGAAAGGGCTTGTTGAGAGTAACTCGAAAATAATGTGACGTCATTCTAAATCCAATATGGCGGAACATCCAAGATGGCGGAATAGTTATTTTTTATGCACTTCTACAATATGGGTATCAAATGAAAGGGCTTGTTGAGAGTAACTCGAAAATAATGTGACGTCATTCTAAATCCAATATGGCGGAACATCCAAGATGGCGGAATAGTTATTTTTTATGCACTTCTACAATATGGGTATTGTAAATTAAAACTCTTTAACCTTTCACTTAATTTATATTTAATAAATTTAACAAGACTTTAAACACTACAACTACGATAAACAATATGAAAAACTCTTAGAACTTTAACACGTTTAACCTAACGACTTCGACGACCTCCTGGAGACTGCCGGTTGTAGACCCATGGATTTGCGTCGTCCATCGATACCTTCTGTAAGTTGCAAATTCGGCAGCAGGTCAATCGCACGTGCATTGAATTGGCAGCTTTCGGGTCTCTGGCGGGTTCCGATGTCGTCTGGGCTGTTTCCGGCTAAAGTTCTTAGGTGTCGTCTGGACAGCGTCCGGCGAGAGTGTCGACCTCCTCATTGTCATTGGAGATCGATTATTGTAATGTGTAACATCCCGCCGGCCTTGAAATACTTCGGTATTTAAGTATGTCCTGTGAAAAAGAAAGAAAAAGAACATCTCCTTATCGCGGCATTTCCTCCATGCAGACAAGGAAGCTGTTCAAGAACGATGGGGTTAGGCAAAGGGCGCCCTGACTCGCCCGATGGTAATACGCCGACAGATGAAGGAAGGTTTGGAAGTTAGGAAGGATGAATTGGAAAAGTGGTTTCGGATCGATAAATTTGTGCTTTCAATTGTTCGATTGTGGGTACAAATTCACATTGTTCCGCAGTGTCTGCAAAGTAATTTCAGACTCTGCGCGAGGGCTTAAGTGCGATGTAGGTCCTCGCTCGAGCTCTTCTATAGTCTCTTCTTGGACTACATTCGGAATTGCAATAGATTCTCTGCTTCTGCGATGATGTCTGTGTACAACAAAGGCAGTTAGTGAGTTCAAGAACGCAGCGAAAATGTTCCAGCTCCATCCATGAATGCTTCTGATGATCTGAACGTTGATGACTGTACTAATGCAGAATTTTACGATCCGTACAATTACTAATATTCCAAAGATGCTTGCGGTGAAAGACCCAAAGTAGGATAAGCCTGACCAAGTGCTTTGTATATAAGATGATATTTTGCTGACATGGGATGAGGAAAGTAGGTTCATAATGTCTAGATTCCGTGTATCGGTGTCATGACCCATGACAGATTGTGTCATGACATTTCCAATGGCATGCCGTTCTGATGGAAACATAATTTGACGACGCAAATCTTCAGTTTCTTCGAAGGTGTAAATTCCAGATTTTATTAGATGGCTGGGGTCTTCATACTTCCAAGAATTATCCACGGATGTACTGACTGATTTAGGTTCCTCCATATGATGAATCTCTGGATTGAGACTGTACCATTGCCCATGTAGAAAATAACCAGGCTTCATCATGAATGAGCAGGGAATCTCCGTTCCGTGCTCTTGAATCAGATGAGTCGTGGGTGCCATGAAGCAACTTTTGTTGTCATACGTAATTGGTAGTTCGTTGTAGCAGCGATCTGTTTTCCGTATGGTTGCTTCCACAGCCTGGCATTTTATTACGTAAAGGACTTCTCCTCGCGGGACCACTGTAAATCCAGGTTCCTTGAAGCGTATCAATGCGAATTCCGTAGGATGATACTGGGCTATGGCTAACTGCGTTTGAAGAACTTGGTTCTCCAGTTCACATTTTCTCCGCATGATGTGCTTATACATAGACTCCATCTGAGTCTTTATGTGTCTCTCTACATACACGAATTTTGAATTGAAGAAAGTGAAAAGATCTAAATTTCTTGCGGTGACTGCCTTTTTGGTGAACCAGTAATTCTGTCCTGATTTTGGCACTATTACAAGTCGAGGGTGTTCGGTCTGATAGCCGGTGAATTTGCACACGGAAATGAGTTTTGTGACTTCGAGTGCGAACACAGCATCCCCAGTGTGTACTGCATAAATAGTGTTCACAGTTGATTCTCTGCTGATGGTTTGACCTTTGATAGCTGCTCCTTGATAAAGATCGTCATATTTCAGATCTTCACAACTTGCATCTGCGATCATATCCCAAAAACTAATCCCTGATTCAGGGTCGGTGCAAGTTCCCTTTATGTAAGGGCACACAATGCACACAGCTCTTAACACAACCTGATTATCATCAAGCCTTACAATGCTGTCATAATCGGTGATGGTGATTTCCAAGGAGTGCATTACAACCACCTTGTTCCATGAATTGGACCCAAAAGAGTAAGGAACACCCTCGCAATTGCCATTTGTATCGACAGAACCTGCCACTATTTCGGAATATCGTGATGTCGCGTTGGATTTTATGTCAGCCAGAATTCGGTTATTTTGAAGAGCGTAGATTCCTTTGGAATGTATAATCAGACAATTCTCTTTTGATATATCGGCGATAAATGTACTAATACCACCTGCTACGATCGACAGATGGCTGAACATGCCGCAATGCAGGACAGTTTGCAAGATATTAATTTTGCACTGGTAAATGTGAACTGGAGCTACTTCACTCAATTGTAAAAGTTGAATATCTTCCTTGATTTGTTGAACCGGAGTATCTTCAATCTCGCAGTTTTGGTTACTGAGGAACGATATTTTAGTCAAATTCATCCTTTTGCGTCCACAATCGTATACAATTATGCTTTTAGAAGGGAGCAAGAGCGCAATTAACGTGAGATAATTAAGCCAAGCCATGATGCTATAAATAAATAAGAGTTCTTAAATACTTATGTGCGAGAAATATCTATTTTATGTGTACTTATATGAACAAAACAAAAGGAAAGAGATTGTAATAACTTGTTATTGCGGTAAAGGACAGACCTTTGTAATAGATCTTTCGAATTCACCTTGTGGAGTTTTGAGGTGCACAACCCTGGTTATATCATCTTTCCCGGGGAAAACAGCTGTTATACGGGCCAACTTCCAATGAAATGGAGGTAGGCCGTCTTCTTTAAGAAGCACGAGATCTCCTACTTCTATGTTCTTAGTGGCCATCTTCCACTTAGGTCGTTGTTGCAATTGATGCAAATATTCAGTTGACCATCTTCTCCAAAAATCTTGGTGTAATTTTTGTAGTAACTTCCAACGACTAAGGTGTGCTATTGTTGTGTCCTCGTAGCTTGTTTCGGGAAGGCTGTTTAATGAGCTTCCTATCAAGAAATGCCCAGGTGTAAGAGGGTTGATGTCGTTTGGATCCGAAGATAATGCGCTGATTGGCCGTGAGTTAAGCACGGCTTCTATTTGAGTCAGAACAGTGCTTAGTTCTTCGAAGGTAAGCTTAGTTTGCCCTACGATTCGACGCAAATGATGCTTCACAGACTTGACGCCTGCCTCCCATAATCCACCAAAGTGAGGCGCTCGGGGGGGAATAAAGCTCCATTCCACATTTTTGTTTGCATACAGTTCTTCTGCTGACAGTTGATATGATTTAATGAATTCTGTCATTTCTCTTTTTAGGCTCCTTTCTGCTCCCACAAAATTTGTTCCGTTATCGCTAAATATCTTTTTGCTAAGGCCTCGTCTCGCAAAAAATCGTCGAAGAGCGGCTAAAAAGCAATCTGTTGTTAAATCACTGGCAAGTTCAAGGTGCATTGCCTTCGTAACGAAGCAGACGAAAACTACAATGTAACCCTTGAGAGTTTTGGAATTCCTAGTCTTATTAGCTTTAATAAGTACTGGTCCAGCGTAATCTATGCCTGTGTATGTAAATGGTCGACTTGGTGTTGTACGTTCCATAGGTAGTTGACCCATTAAAGTGTTCATGTGCTCTTTCCTCCAACGACAACAAGTGACGCATTGATGCACGATTCGTTTGATAATCTGCTGAGCGCGGGGGAGCCAGTAGTTTTGCCGTAAGGTGGAAAGCATGATCTGCTTACCACCGTGGAGAGTGTCCTTATGTATCTTCTTGATGAGTAATTCGGAAAATTTGTTTGAGGGTGGTAATATTATAGGATGTTTTTCAACCCCGGACAGATTGGAATGTTCTAGTCGTCCTCCCACTCTCAAATTGAGCTGCTCGTCAAGGAATGGATTCAAGCTCAAAAGTGAGCTTTTTCGCGATAAGGATTCCTTAGAAATTAAGCAATTAATTTCTATGGGATATACTATCGATTGTGTTTGCCTTATCAGACATAAATTGGCTTCGTTAATTTCAGAAGCGGAGAGGATATGCGTCTGGTAAGAGGTGAGCTTGCGACACACTCACAAATCTGCGGCAATAAACTATGACTCTGCAAGCATGGGTAAGGTCTGAGAATCTTTCAACTAGTTGGTATTTGCTAGCATTTGTGTGAAAACTCTTCAGCCCTTTCTTCTCTTCCGTGAGCCCCTGTATAGAAGTTGAGAGGATAGTTTTGGGCCACTCACGATGATCTGCTTGAAGCCAGGTTGGACCATTCCACCAGAGTGAATTTCCTTTTAATTCTGAAGAGCTTAGACCGCGCGAGGCAATATCAGCAGGATTGTGTTGGGAAGAAACGTGTCGCCATTCAGTGTTGCCCACATTTTCGATTATTTCTCTAATTCTATTGGCAACGAACGATTTCCATCGATGTGGTAAGCTCCGAATCCATGACAGGGTTATTGTGGAATCTGTCCACAATATTGTTTTGCAATCTTGCCTCAAGGTTTCGCGGAATGATTTTATCATTTTAGATAAAAGAACAGCTCCACATAATTCTAGGCGGGGAAGAGAAATTGTTTTCAGAGGGGCGACTCTCGTCTTGGATGAAATAAGGTGAACAATCGTAGATTGGCTTGCCGTGGTAACTCGAAGATAAATAACTGCTGCATAGGCCTTCTCTGAGCTCTCGCTAAATCCGTGCAGCTCTATTTCCGAGTCCCGATGACTATTGAGCCACCTTGGAATTCTTATATTCTCGATGTTCGGTAAGTCGTCTATGAAACACGTCCACTCTGATAAAAGATGTTCCGGTATTTCTTCATCCCAATTGCTGCCTGTTATCCAGAGATTTTGCATAAATATCTTCGCACGAATGATAATGGGACTCAGCCATCCCAGAGGATCAAACAATTTTGCTATGTAACACTAGTCGCTTTGTCCAGAAGCCTTCTTTCGTGACCTTTATTTTAAATAGGAATTCATCGGATTTAGCATCCCAATAAATGCCTAAGGTTTTGAAGGTAGCTGTATCCGACAATTGCATCTCCAATGCTTCTCTTGACTTGTCATTTTCAGCGACGTCTTTCAGAATATTTGGATGATTCGAGGAAAATTTCCTTAATGGAAATTGACCGCTTGCCAAAAGACTAGTCAGTTCTTTCCGAAGAGATTGCACTTCTTCGATCGTGTCTCCACCAGTTAAGACATCATCCACATAGAAATCGTTCGTAAGACACTCAGAACCGCGAGGGAATGCTTCTCTTTCATCTTCGGCTAGTTGTATTAGTGTTCTCATAGCCAAATATGGTGCACAATTAATTCCAAATGTGACGGTTCTCAATTCGTATTCTTGAATCTCTGAGCTGGGCGTTGGGCGCCATAGTATCCTCTGAAATTTGGCATCATCGGGGTGTACCCAAACCTGCCTATACATCTTTTCGATGTCGGCAGTAAATACATATTCGTGATGTCTCCATCTCAGGATTATTTGTGTTACGTCCTGCTGTAGTATTGGGCCCGTCAAAAGGTTGTCGTTCAAAGAAAGACCATTGGTGGATTTGCAGGAGGCATCGAACACAACTCTAAATTTTGTAGTAGTGCTCGATGGTTTTATTACTGCGTGATGGGGAAGATAATATCTATCCACACCGGTTGTGGGGAGGCTATCGCAATGTACCTTTGTCATGTGGCCCAGACTTACATATTCTTCTAAGGTTTTATAGTAATCCGCTATGTAACCCCTTCTGATATTGCTTCTCTCTGTCGATAAATACCTCTTCATTGCGATCGTTCGGGACTCACCTAGACTTGGCAGGCCTTTCTTGAAGGGTGATCTTACTACATATGACCCGTTCGAGTTACGGGAGACCGTAGCCTTATAAAGTTGTTCGCATTGCTCATCAACATCAGAATTTTGCCTTAGTGGGATTACTTCTTCCACTTCCCAGAATCTTCGCAATACCTCAGATATTGGGCAAGTAGATAAATGCGTGTGGAGGTACTGATGCTGAGAAACAACAGAGCATATCTTACCGGTTAATATCCAACCGAAGATAGTGTTCTGTCCCATAGGAGAGCCTTGGGATCCCTTTCGTATTCCTTCGCAGATGATAAGAGGATAAATGTCGGCACCGATAATTAGATCAATTTTAGCCGGTACGCCATAATCTGGGTCCGCCAATTCTACATATTTCAAATGATCCCAATTCGAATTTGATAACTCCGTCGCTGGGAGAAAATCTGTCAGATTATCTAGAATGAGCGCTTTAACCGGCACGGTTGCTTTCGTTTTGGAAGCAGTGATAACAAAGCGCACAGATCGGGTTGCTACCGTTGCTTCGCTTGAACCTATTCCGGTGACTTGTATTGAGATAGGTTCGGGTTTTTCATGTAATTTTGCTGCTAAAGCAGAAGTTATGAAGGTGGCTTGTGAGCCGGGGTTAATTAACGCGTGAGCAGTGACAGTGCCCATTGACTTTTTAATGTTTACCCTTGCCGTTGCCAGAAGAACTGCTTGTTTCTCATTCACGAAATGCGCAGCGACTTTGGGAATGGACGTGATATTTTGCTCCGTTTCGGATTTGATATTTTCTCCCGATTTTTTATTGTGGTTATGAAGCAGAGTATGGTGCTTCCCTCCGCATTCATTGCAGCGCGTTTTACTCCGGCATTTGGTGATGGAGTGATATTCTCCCAAACAATTAAGACAATAGCCCTTAGACTTGGCTACTCTCAATCATTCTGTTGGGTTGTGTTTCAAGAAAATTTGACACACTCGCAATGAATGGTTCTCCTGGCATAATTTGCAGAGCTTTTTCGTAGCGTGAAAGCTCTGAACAAGAGTTTCGGGTTTTGTTGCCTTTTTTGATACTTGGCTGCTTTCGCGTTGAGTGCCGGTTAGAGATTCTAGCATTCTGAATCTTGTCTCGAGAAAGCCTTTTAAAGTTTCCCAAGACGGGTAGATATCACTGTCAGATAATTTTTCTTCCCATGATCGGTGTGTTTCCGCTGGAAGCTTCTGAACTAAAAGATGTACGAGAAGAGGGCCCCATTCTTCCACTGATATTCCTAAGTTGCTCAATGAAGCAAGACTTTCGGTGGTGCAGTCAACTATTGATTTGAGTGCATTAGCTGACTCATTCGACACTTTAGGTTGGGAGGTTAAAACCCGTAACTGTGCGGAAATTAGTATCCGCTTGTTGTCGTATCGTTGAACTAATGCACCCCAAGCTGCCTGGTAATTTTCGTTGGTGGTCTGGAACTGTTTGATTACCTTGCTTGCATCGCCTACGACATTGGCCTTTAAGTAATGCAATTTTTGAACACTTGCCAAAGAGCTGTTGGAGTCGATAAGTGATTTAAATAAATCACGGAAACTTATCCAGTCGGTGTAGTTCCCAGAGAACTTTGGAAGCGTTATGGAAGGTAATTGCATTGGGGACGCGGCTGCAAGTCTTTGCGTGTTAAATTCTTGAGGGGGGCTACTAGTTGATTGATGCCCGGATTGCCCTTGTGATTTATCGAGGGAACTCAATTTGTCAACTAGTTCACCTTTGAAGTCGTAAAATAACTCCTCACAAATGGAGTAGTGATCTTCGGTGAAGTACGGATGCTCCTTTCGAGCTGATGGGGTAGCTATTGCGGACAGGTTTCTGTCGTTTGCAGAAAATTTCTGCCAGAACTCATGCCAACCATTGACTCGGCCAAGATAGTAGCCATGAGTGCGTTTAGCCACGGCGGTTTTTCTCGTGTTTACCACAAACCGATTCATTTGCTCCGTGAGCGATTTCTGATCGCTTATAAGAGCCTCGAGGGATGGAGGGTTTTCCATGGTAGATGGAGAGTCTCCCACTGTACCTCCCATTATGAACTTATGTGTAGAATATTAATCGAACACCGAAATACACTAAGAGATAAGAGAAGGTACTTACTGGAGGTGTCGGGAAGGGGTGACAAAGGTTTGTGTTTTTTCCTGGTGCGTCTGAACGGAATCGGCTGATGTGAGGCGGTGATCTGGGGACGTCTTCTTCCGGCTCGGGATGTCTCCACTAATTCACTTGTTACTACACAAAACTTTTCACACGTGCACTATCTCGCGAAAATATCCGGTTCGAAGGACCATGTAAATTAAAACTCTTTAACCTTTCACTTAATTTATATTTAATAAATTTAACAAGACTTTAAACACTACAACTACGATAAACAATATGAAAAACTCTTAGAACTTTAACACGTTTAACCTAACGACTTCGACGACCTCCTGGAGACTGCCGGTTGTAGACCGATGGATTTTCGTCGTCCATCGATACCTTCTGTAAGTTGCAAATTCGGCAGCAGGTCAATCGCGCGTGCATTGAATTGCGCGTGCATTGAATTGGCAGCTTTCGGGTCTCTGGCGGGTTCCGATTTCGTCTGGGCTGTTTCCGGCGAAAGATCTTATGTGTCGTCTGGACAGCGTCCGGCGAGAGTGCCGACCTCCTCATTGTCATTGGAGATCGATTATTGGAATGTGTAACAGGTATCAAATGAAAGGGCTTGTTGAGAGTAACTCGAAAATAATGTGACGTCATTCTAAATCCAATATGGCGGAACATCCAAGATGGCGGAATAGTTATTTTTTATGCACTTCTACAATATGGGTATCAAATGAAAGGGCTTGTTGAGAGTAACTCGAAAATAATGTGACGTCATTCTAAATCCAATATGGCGGAACATCCAAGATGGCGGAATAGTTATTTTTTATGCACTTCTACAATATGGGTATCAAATGAAAGGGCTTGTTGAGAGTAACTCGAAAATAATGTGACGTCATTCTAAATCCAATATGGCGGAACATCCAAGATGGCGGAATAGTTATTTTTTATGCACTTCTACAATATGGGTATCAAATGAAAGGGCTTGTTGAGAGTAACTCGAAAATAATGTGACGTCATTCTAAATCTAATATGGCGGAACATCCAAGATGGCGGAATAGTTATTTTTTATGCACTTCTACAATATGGGTATCAAATGAAAGGGCTTGTTGAGAGTAACTCGAAAATAATGTGACGTCATTCTAAATCCAATATGGCGGAACATCCAAGATGGCGGAATAGTTATTTTTTATGCACTTCTACAATATGGGTATCAAATGAAAGGGCTTGTTGAGAGTAACTCGAAAATAATGTGACGTCATTCTAAATCCAATATGGCGGAATATCCAAGATGGCGGAATAGTTATTTTTTATGCACTTCTACAATATGGGTATCAAATGAAAGGGCTTGTTGAGAGTAACTCGAAAATAATGTGACGTCATTCTAAATCCAATATGGCGGAACATCCAAGATGGCGGAATAGTTATTTTTTATGCACTTCTACAATATGGGTATCAAATGAAAGGGCTTGTTGAGAGTAACTCGAAAATAATGTGACGTCATTCTAAATCCAATATGGCGGAACATCCAAGATGGCGGAATAGTTATTTTTTATGCACTTCTACAATATGGGTATCAAATGAAAGGGCTTTTTGAGAGTAACTCGAAAATAATGTGACGTCATTCTAAATCCAATATGGCGGAACATCCAAGATGGCGGAATAGTTATTTTTTATGCACTTCTACAATATGGGTATCAAATGAAAGGGCTTGTTGAGAGTAACTCGAAAATAATGTGACGTCATTCTAAATCCAATATGGCGGAACATCCAAGATGGCGGAATAGTTATTTTTTATGCACTTCTACAATATGGGTATTGTAAATTAAAACTCTTTAACCTTTCACTTAATTTATATTTAATAAATTTAACAAGACTTTAAACACTACAACTACGATAAACAATATGAAAAACTCTTAGAACTTTAACACGTTTAACCTAACGACTTCGACGACCTCCTGGAGACTGCCGGTTGTAGACCCATGGATTTTCGTCGTCCATCGATACCTTCTGTAAGTTGCAAATTCGGCAGCAGGTCAATCGCACGTGCATTGAATTGGCAGCTTTCGGGTCTCTGGCGGGTTCCGATGTCGTCTGGGCTGTTTCCGGCTAAAGTTCTTAGGTGTCGTCTGGACAGCGTCCGGCGAGAGTGTCGACCTCCTCATTGTCATTGGAGATCGATTATTGTAATGTGTAACATCCCGCCGGCCTTGAAATACTTCGGTATTTAAGTATGTCCTGTGAAAAAGAAAGAAAAAGAACATCTCCTTATCGCGGCATTTCCTCCATGCAGACAAGGAAGCTGTTCAAGAACGATGGGGTTAGGCAAAGGGCGCCCTGACTCGCCCGATGGTAATACGCCGACAGATGAAGGAAGGTTTGGAAGTTAGGAAGGATGAATTGGAAAAGTGGTTTCGGATCGATAAATTTGTGCTTTCAATTGTTCGATTGTGGGTACAAATTCACATTGTTCCGCAGTGTCTGCAAAGTAATTTCAGACTCTGCGCGAGGGCTTAAGTGCGATGTAGGTCCTCGCTCGAGCTCTTCTATAGTCTCTTCTTGGACTACATTCGGAATTGCAATAGATTCTCTGCTTCTGCGATGATGTCTGTGTACAACAAAGGCAGTTAGTGAGTTCAAGAACGCAGCGAAAATGTTCCAGCTCCATCCATGAATGCTTCTGATGATCTGAACGTTGATGACTGTACTAATGCAGAATTTTACGATCCGTACAATTACTAATATTCCAAAGATGCTTGCGGTGAAAGACCCAAAGTAGGATAAGCCTGACCAAGTGCTTTGTATATAAGATGATATTTTGCTGACATGGGATGAGGAAAGTAGGTTCATAATGTCTAGATTCCGTGTATCGGTGTCATGACCCATGACAGATTGTGTCATGACATTTCCAATGGCATGCCGTTCTGATGGAAACATAATTTGACGACGCAAATCTTCAGTTTCTTCGAAGGTGTAAATTCCAGATTTTATTAGATGGCTGGGGTCTTCATACTTCCAAGAATTATCCACGGATGTACTGACTGATTTAGGTTCCTCCATATGATGAATCTCTGGATTGAGACTGTACCATTGCCCATGTAGAAAATAACCAGGCTTCATCATGAATGAGCAGGGAATCTCCGTTCCGTGCTCTTGAATCAGATGAGTCGTGGGTGCCATGAAGCAACTTTTGTTGTCATACGTAATTGGTAGTTCGTTGTAGCAGCGATCTGTTTTCCGTATGGTTGCTTCCACAGCCTGGCATTTTATTACGTAAAGGACTTCTCCTCGCGGGACCACTGTAAATCCAGGTTCCTTGAAGCGTATCAATGCGAATTCCGTAGGATGATACTGGGCTATGGCTAACTGCGTTTGAAGAACTTGGTTCTCCAGTTCACATTTTCTCCGCATGATGTGCTTATACATAGACTCCATCTGAGTCTTTATGTGTCTCTCTACATACACGAATTTTGAATTGAAGAAAGTGAAAAGATCTAAATTTCTTGCGGTGACTGCCTTTTTGGTGAACCAGTAATTCTGTCCTGATTTTGGCACTATTACAAGTCGAGGGTGTTCGGTCTGATAGCCGGTGAATTTGCACACGGAAATGAGTTTTGTGACTTCGAGTGCGAACACAGCATCCCCAGTGTGTACTGCATAAATAGTGTTCACAGTTGATTCTCTGCTGATGGTTTGACCTTTGATAGCTGCTCCTTGATAAAGATCGTCATATTTCAGATCTTCACAACTTGCATCTGCGATCATATCCCAAAAACTAATCCCTGATTCAGGGTCGGTGCAAGTTCCCTTTATGTAAGGGCACACAATGCACACAGCTCTTAACACAACCTGATTATCATCAAGCCTTACAATGCTGTCATAATCGGTGATGGTGATTTCCAAGGAGTGCATTACAACCACCTTGTTCCATGAATTGGACCCAAAAGAGTAAGGAACACCCTCGCAATTGCCATTTGTATCGACAGAACCTGCCACTATTTCGGAATATCGTGATGTCGCGTTGGATTTTATGTCAGCCAGAATTCGGTTATTTTGAAGAGCGTAGATTCCTTTGGAATGTATAATCAGACAATTCTCTTTTGATATATCGGCGATAAATGTACTAATACCACCTGCTACGATCGACAGATGGCTGAACATGCCGCAATGCAGGACAGTTTGCAAGATATTAATTTTGCACTGGTAAATGTGAACTGGAGCTACTTCACTCAATTGTAAAAGTTGAATATCTTCCTTGATTTGTTGAACCGGAGTATCTTCAATCTCGCAGTTTTGGTTACTGAGGAACGATATTTTAGTCAAATTCATCCTTTTGCGTCCACAATCGTATACAATTATGCTTTTAGAAGGGAGCAAGAGCGCAATTAACGTGAGATAATTAAGCCAAGCCATGATGCTATAAATAAATAAGAGTTCTTAAATACTTATGTGCGAGAAATATCTATTTTATGTGTACTTATATGAACAAAACAAAAGGAAAGAGATTGTAATAACTTGTTATTGCGGTAAAGGACAGACCTTTGTAATAGATCTTTCGAATTCACCTTGTGGAGTTTTGAGGTGCACAACCCTGGTTATATCATCTTTCCCGGGGAAAACAGCTGTTATACGGGCCAACTTCCAATGAAATGGAGGTAGGCCGTCTTCTTTAAGAAGCACGAGATCTCCTACTTCTATGTTCTTAGTGGCCATCTTCCACTTAGGTCGTTGTTGCAATTGATGCAAATATTCAGTTGACCATCTTCTCCAAAAATCTTGGTGTAATTTTTGTAGTAACTTCCAACGACTAAGGTGTGCTATTGTTGTGTCCTCGTAGCTTGTTTCGGGAAGGCTGTTTAATGAGCTTCCTATCAAGAAATGCCCAGGTGTAAGAGGGTTGATGTCGTTTGGATCCGAAGATAATGCGCTGATTGGCCGTGAGTTAAGCACGGCTTCTATTTGAGTCAGAACAGTGCTTAGTTCTTCGAAGGTAAGCTTAGTTTGCCCTACGATTCGACGCAAATGATGCTTCACAGACTTGACGCCTGCCTCCCATAATCCACCAAAGTGAGGCGCTCGGGGGGGAATAAAGCTCCATTCCACATTTTTGTTTGCATACAGTTCTTCTGCTGACAGTTGATATGATTTAATGAATTCTGTCATTTCTCTTTTTAGGCTCCTTTCTGCTCCCACAAAATTTGTTCCGTTATCGCTAAATATCTTTTTGCTAAGGCCTCGTCTCGCAAAAAATCGTCGAAGAGCGGCTAAAAAGCAATCTGTTGTTAAATCACTGGCAAGTTCAAGGTGCATTGCCTTCGTAACGAAGCAGACGAAAACTACAATGTAACCCTTGAGAGTTTTGGAATTCCTAGTCTTATTAGCTTTAATAAGTACTGGTCCAGCGTAATCTATGCCTGTGTATGTAAATGGTCGACTTGGTGTTGTACGTTCCATAGGTAGTTGACCCATTAAAGTGTTCATGTGCTCTTTCCTCCAACGACAACAAGTGACGCATTGATGCACGATTCGTTTGATAATCTGCTGAGCGCGGGGGAGCCAGTAGTTTTGCCGTAAGGTGGAAAGCATGATCTGCTTACCACCGTGGAGAGTGTCCTTATGTATCTTCTTGATGAGTAATTCGGAAAATTTGTTTGAGGGTGGTAATATTATAGGATGTTTTTCAACCCCGGACAGATTGGAATGTTCTAGTCGTCCTCCCACTCTCAAATTGAGCTGCTCGTCAAGGAATGGATTCAAGCTCAAAAGTGAGCTTTTTCGCGATAAGGATTCCTTAGAAATTAAGCAATTAATTTCTATGGGATATACTATCGATTGTGTTTGCCTTATCAGACATAAATTGGCTTCGTTAATTTCAGAAGCGGAGAGGATATGCGTCTGGTAAGAGGTGAGCTTGCGACACACTCACAAATCTGCGGCAATAAACTATGACTCTGCAAGCATGGGTAAGGTCTGAGAATCTTTCAACTAGTTGGTATTTGCTAGCATTTGTGTGAAAACTCTTCAGCCCTTTCTTCTCTTCCGTGAGCCCCTGTATAGAAGTTGAGAGGATAGTTTTGGGCCACTCACGATGATCTGCTTGAAGCCAGGTTGGACCATTCCACCAGAGTGAATTTCCTTTTAATTCTGAAGAGCTTAGACCGCGCGAGGCAATATCAGCAGGATTGTGTTGGGAAGAAACGTGTCGCCATTCAGTGTTGCCCACATTTTCGATTATTTCTCTAATTCTATTGGCAACGAACGATTTCCATCGATGTGGTAAGCTCCGAATCCATGACAGGGTTATTGTGGAATCTGTCCACAATATTGTTTTGCAATCTTGCCTCAAGGTTTCGCGGAATGATTTTATCATTTTAGATAAAAGAACAGCTCCACATAATTCTAGGCGGGGAAGAGAAATTGTTTTCAGAGGGGCGACTCTCGTCTTGGATGAAATAAGGTGAACAATCGTAGATTGGCTTGCCGTGGTAACTCGAAGATAAATAACTGCTGCATAGGCCTTCTCTGAGCTCTCGCTAAATCCGTGCAGCTCTATTTCCGAGTCCCGATGACTATTGAGCCACCTTGGAATTCTTATATTCTCGATGTTCGGTAAGTCGTCTATGAAACACGTCCACTCTGATAAAAGATGTTCCGGTATTTCTTCATCCCAATTGCTGCCTGTTATCCAGAGATTTTGCATAAATATCTTCGCACGAATGATAATGGGACTCAGCCATCCCAGAGGATCAAACAATTTTGCTATGTAACACTAGTCGCTTTGTCCAGAAGCCTTCTTTCGTGACCTTTATTTTAAATAGGAATTCATCGGATTTAGCATCCCAATAAATGCCTAAGGTTTTGAAGGTAGCTGTATCCGACAATTGCATCTCCAATGCTTCTCTTGACTTGTCATTTTCAGCGACGTCTTTCAGAATATTTGGATGATTCGAGGAAAATTTCCTTAATGGAAATTGACCGCTTGCCAAAAGACTAGTCAGTTCTTTCCGAAGAGATTGCACTTCTTCGATCGTGTCTCCACCAGTTAAGACATCATCCACATAGAAATCGTTCGTAAGACACTCAGAACCGCGAGGGAATGCTTCTCTTTCATCTTCGGCTAGTTGTACTAGTGTTCTCATAGCCAAATATGGTGCACAATTAATTCCAAATGTGACGGTTCTCAATTCGTATTCTTGAATCTCTGAGCTGGGCGTTGGGCGCCATAGTATCCTCTGAAATTTGGCATCATCGGGGTGTACCCAAACCTGCCTATACATCTTTTCGATGTCGGCAGTAAATACATATTCGTGATGTCTCCATCTCAGGATTATTTGTGTTACGTCCTGCTGTAGTATTGGGCCCGTCAAAAGGTTGTCGTTCAAAGAAAGACCATTCGTGGATTTGCAGGAGGCATCGAACACAACTCTAAATTTTGTAGTAGTGCTCGATGGTTTTATTACTGCGTGATGGGGAAGATAATATCTATCCACACCGGTTGTGGGGAGGCTATCGCAATGTACCTTTGTCATGTGGCCCAGACTTACATATTCTTCTAAGGTTTTATAGTAATCCGCTATGTAACCCCTTCTGATATTGCTTCTCTCTGTCGATAAATACCTCTTCATTGCGATCGTTCGGGACTCACCTAGACTTGGCAGGCCTTTCTTGAAGGGTGATCTTACTACATATGACCCGTTCGAGTTACGGGAGACCGTAGCCTTATAAAGTTGTTCGCATTGCTCATCAACATCAGAATTTTGCCTTAGTGGGATTACTTCTTCCACTTCCCAGAATCTTCGCAATACCTCAGATATTGGGCAAGTAGATAAATGCGTGTGGAGGTACTGATGCTGAGAAACAACAGAGCATATCTTACCGGTTAATATCCAACCGAAGATAGTGTTCTGTCCCATAGGAGAGCCTTGGGATCCCTTTCGTATTCCTTCGCAGATGATAAGAGGATAAATGTCGGCACCGATAATTAGATCAATTTTAGCCGGTACGCCATAATCTGGGTCCGCCAATTCTACATATTTCAAATGATCCCAATTCGAATTTGATAACTCCGTCGCTGGGAGAAAATCTGTCAGATTATCTAGAATGAGCGCTTTAACCGGCACGGTTGCTTTCGTTTTGGAAGCAGTGATAACAAAGCGCACAGATCGGGTTGCTACCGTTGCTTCGCTTGAACCTATTCCGGTGACTTGTATTGAGATAGGTTCGGGTTTTTCATGTAATTTTGCTGCTAAAGCAGAAGTTATGAAGGTGGCTTGTGAGCCGGGGTTAATTAACGCGTGAGCAGTGACAGTGCCCATTGACTTTTTAATGTTTACCCTTGCCGTTGCCAGAAGAACTGCTTGTTTCTCATTCACGAAATGCGCAGCGACTTTGGGAATGGACGTGATATTTTGCTCCGTTTCGGATTTGATATTTTCTCCCGATTTTTTATTGTGGTTATGAAGCAGAGTATGGTGCTTCCCTCCGCATTCATTGCAGCGCGTTTTACTCCGGCATTTGGTGATGGAGTGATATTCTCCCAAACAATTAAGACAATAGCCCTTAGACTTGGCTACTCTCAATCATTCTGTTGGGTTGTGTTTCAAGAAAATTTGACACACTCGCAATGAATGGTTCTCCTGGCATAATTTGCAGAGCTTTTTCGTAGCGTGAAAGCTCTGAACAAGAGTTTCGGGTTTTGTTGCCTTTTTTGATACTTGGCTGCTTTCGCGTTGAGTGCCGGTTAGAGATTCTAGCATTCTGAATCTTGTCTCGAGAAAGCCTTTTAAAGTTTCCCAAGACGGGTAGATATCACTGTCAGATAATTTTTCTTCCCATGATCGGTGTGTTTCCGCTGGAAGCTTCTGAACTAAAAGATGTACGAGAAGAGGGCCCCATTCTTCCACTGATATTCCTAAGTTGCTCAATGAAGCAAGACTTTCGGTGGTGCAGTCAACTATTGATTTGAGTGCATTAGCTGACTCATTCGACACTTTAGGTTGGGAGGTTAAAACCCGTAACTGTGCGGAAATTAGTATCCGCTTGTTGTCGTATCGTTGAACTAATGCACCCCAAGCTGCCTGGTAATTTTCGTTGGTGGTCTGGAACTGTTTGATTACCTTGCTTGCATCGCCTACGACATTGGCCTTTAAGTAATGCAATTTTTGAACACTTGCCAAAGAGCTGTTGGAGTCGATAAGTGATTTAAATAAATCACGGAAACTTATCCAGTCGGTGTAGTTCCCAGAGAACTTTGGAAGCGTTATGGAAGGTAATTGCATTGGGGACGCGGCTGCAAGTCTTTGCGTGTTAAATTCTTGAGGGGGGCTACTAGTTGATTGATGCCCGGATTGCCCTTGTGATTTATCGAGGGAACTCAATTTGTCAACTAGTTCACCTTTGAAGTCGTAAAATAACTCCTCACAAATGGAGTAGTGATCTTCGGTGAAGTACGGATGCTCCTTTCGAGCTGATGGGGTAGCTATTGCGGACAGGTTTCTGTCGTTTGCAGAAAATTTCTGCCAGAACTCATGCCAACCATTGACTCGGCCAAGATAGTAGCCATGAGTGCGTTTAGCCACGGCGGTTTTTCTCGTGTTTACCACAAACCGATTCATTTGCTCCGTGAGCGATTTCTGATCGCTTATAAGAGCCTCGAGGGATGGAGGGTTTTCCATGGTAGATGGAGAGTCTCCCACTGTACCTCCCATTATGAACTTATGTGTAGAATATTAATCGAACACCGAAATACACTAAGAGATAAGAGAAGGTACTTACTGGAGGTGTCGGGAAGGGGTGACAAAGGTTTGTGTTTTTTCCTGGTGCGTCTGAACGGAATCGGCTGATGTGAGGCGGTGATCTGGGGACGTCTTCTTCCGGCTCGGGATGTCTCCACTAATTCACTTGTTACTACACAAAACTTTTCACACGTGCACTATCTCGCGAAAATATCCGGTTCGAAGGACCATGTAAATTAAAACTCTTTAACCTTTCACTTAATTTATATTTAATAAATTTAACAAGACTTTAAACACTACAACTACGATAAACAATATGAAAAACTCTTAGAACTTTAACACGTTTAACCTAACGACTTCGACGACCTCCTGGAGACTGCCGGTTGTAGACCGATGGATTTTCGTCGTCCATCGATACCTTCTGTAAGTTGCAAATTCGGCAGCAGGTCAATCGCGCGTGCATTGAATTGCGCGTGCATTGAATTGGCAGCTTTCGGGTCTCTGGCGGGTTCCGATTTCGTCTGGGCTGTTTCCGGCGAAAGATCTTATGTGTCATCTGGACAGCGTCCGGCGAGAGTGCCGACCTCCTCATTGTCATTGGAGATCGATTATTGGAATGTGTAACAGGTATCAAATGAAAGGGCTTGTTGAGAGTAACTCGAAAATAATGTGACGTCATTCTAAATCCAATATGGCGGAACATCCAAGATGGCGGAATAGTTATTTTTTATGCACTTCTACAATATGGGTATCAAATGAAAGGGCTTGTTGAGAGTAACTCGAAAATAATGTGACGTCATTCTAAATCCAATATGGCGGAACATCCAAGATGGCGGAATAGTTATTTTTTATGCACTTCTACAATATGGGTATCAAATGAAAGGGCTTGTTGAGAGTAACTCGAAAATAATGTGACGTCATTCTAAATCCAATATGGCGGAACATCCAAGATGGCGGAATAGTTATTTTTTATGCACTTCTACAATATGGGTATCAAATGAAAGGGCTTGTTGAGAGTAACTCGAAAATAATGTGACGTCATTCTAAATCCAATATGGCGGAACATCCAAGATGGCGGAATAGTTATTTTTTATGCACTTCTACAATATGGGTATCAAATGAAAGGGCTTGTTGAGAGTAACTCGAAAATAATGTGACGTCATTCTAAATCCAATATGGCGGAACATCCAAGATGGCGGAATAGTTATTTTTTATGCACTTCTACAATATGGGTATCAAATGAAAGGGCTTGTTGAGAGTAACTCGAAAATAATGTGACGTCATTCTAAATCCAATATGGCGGAACATCCAAGATGGCGGAATAGTTATTTTTTATGCACTTCTACAATATGGGTATCAAATGAAAGGGCTTGTTGAGAGTAACTCGAAAATAATGTGACGTCATTCTAAATCCAATATGGCGGAATATCCAAGATGGCGGAATAGTTATTTTTTATGCACTTCTACAATATGGGTATCAAATGAAAGGGCTTGTTGAGAGTAACTCGAAAATAATGTGACGTCATTCTAAATCCAATATGGCGGAACATCCAAGATGGCGGAATAGTTATTTTTTATGCACTTCTACAATATGGGTATCAAATGAAAGGGCTTGTTGAGAGTAACTCGAAAATAATGTGACGTCATTCTAAATCCAATATGGCGGAACATCCAAGATGGCGGAATAGTTATTTTTTATGCACTTCTACAATATGGGTATCAAATGAAAGGGCTTGTTGAGAGTAACTCGAAAATAATGTGACGTCATTCTAAATCCAATATGGCGGAACATCCAAGATGGCGGAATAGTTATTTTTTATGCACTTCTACAATATGGGTATCAAATGAAAGGGCTTGTTGAGAGTAACTCGAAAATAATGTGACGTCATTCTAAATCCAATATGGCGGAACATCCAAGATGGCGGAATAGTTATTTTTTATGCACTTCTACAATATGGGTATCAAATGAAAGGGCTTGTTGAGAGTAACTCGAAAATAATGTGACGTCATTCTAAATCCAATATGGCGGAACATCCAAGATGGCGGAATAGTTATTTTGTATGCACTTCTACAATATGGGTATTGTAAATTAAAACTCTTTAACCTTTCACTTAATTTATATTTAATAAATTTAACAAGACTTTAAACACTACAACTACGATAAACAATATGAAAAACTCTTAGAACTTTAACACGTTTAACCTAACGACTTCGACGACCTCCTGGAGACTGCCGGTTGTAGACCCATGGATTTTCGTCGTCCATCGATACCTTCTGTAAGTTGCAAATTCGGCAGCAGGTCAATCGCACGTGCATTGAATTGGCAGCTTTCGGGTCTCTGGCGGGTTCCGATGTCGTCTGGGCTGTTTCCGGCTAAAGTTCTTAGGTGTCGTCTGGACAGCGTCCGGCGAGAGTGTCGACCTCCTCATTGTCATTGGAGATCGATTATTGTAATGTGTAACATCCCGCCGGCCTTGAAATACTTCGGTATTTAAGTATGTCCTGTGAAAAAGAAAGAAAAAGAACATCTCCTTATCGCGGCATTTCCTCCATGCAGACAAGGAAGCTGTTCAAGAACGATGGGGTTAGGCAAAGGGCGCCCTGACTCGCCCGATGGTAATACGCCGACAGATGAAGGAAGGTTTGGAAGTTAGGAAGGATGAATTGGAAAAGTGGTTTCGGATCGATAAATTTGTGCTTTCAATTGTTCGATTGTGGGTACAAATTCACATTGTTCCGCAGTGTCTGCAAAGTAATTTCAGACTCTGCGCGAGGGCTTAAGTGCGATGTAGGTCCTCGCTCGAGCTCTTCTATAGTCTCTTCTTGGACTACATTCGGAATTGCAATAGATTCTCTGCTTCTGCGATGATGTCTGTGTACAACAAAGGCAGTTAGTGAGTTCAAGAACGCAGCGAAAATGTTCCAGCTCCATCCATGAATGCTTCTGATGATCTGAACGTTGATGACTGTACTAATGCAGAATTTTACGATCCGTACAATTACTAATATTCCAAAGATGCTTGCGGTGAAAGACCCAAAGTAGGATAAGCCTGACCAAGTGCTTTGTATATAAGATGATATTTTGCTGACATGGGATGAGGAAAGTAGGTTCATAATGTCTAGATTCCGTGTATCGGTGTCATGACCCATGACAGATTGTGTCATGACATTTCCAATGGCATGCCGTTCTGATGGAAACATAATTTGACGACGCAAATCTTCAGTTTCTTCGAAGGTGTAAATTCCAGATTTTATTAGATGGCTGGGGTCTTCATACTTCCAAGAATTATCCACGGATGTACTGACTGATTTAGGTTCCTCCATATGATGAATCTCTGGATTGAGACTGTACCATTGCCCATGTAGAAAATAACCAGGCTTCATCATGAATGAGCAGGGAATCTCCGTTCCGTGCTCTTGAATCAGATGAGTCGTGGGTGCCATGAAGCAACTTTTGTTGTCATACGTAATTGGTAGTTCGTTGTAGCAGCGATCTGTTTTCCGTATGGTTGCTTCCACAGCCTGGCATTTTATTACGTAAAGGACTTCTCCTCGCGGGACCACTGTAAATCCAGGTTCCTTGAAGCGTATCAATGCGAATTCCGTAGGATGATACTGGGCTATGGCTAACTGCGTTTGAAGAACTTGGTTCTCCAGTTCACATTTTCTCCGCATGATGTGCTTATACATAGACTCCATCTGAGTCTTTATGTGTCTCTCTACATACACGAATTTTGAATTGAAGAAAGTGAAAAGATCTAAATTTCTTGCGGTGACTGCCTTTTTGGTGAACCAGTAATTCTGTCCTGATTTTGGCACTATTACAAGTCGAGGGTGTTCGGTCTGATAGCCGGTGAATTTGCACAGGGAAATGAGTTTTGTGACTTCGAGTGCGAACACAGCATCCCCAGTGTGTACTGCATAAATAGTGTTCACAGTTGATTCTCTGCTGATGGTTTGACCTTTGATAGCTGCTCCTTGATAAAGATCGTCATATTTCAGATCTTCACAACTTGCATCTGCGATCATATCCCAAAAACTAATCCCTGATTCAGGGTCGGTGCAAGTTCCCTTTATGTAAGGGCACACAATGCACACAGCTCTTAACACAACCTGATTATCATCAAGCCTTACAATGCTGTCATAATCGGTGATGGTGATTTCCAAGGAGTGCATTACAACCACCTTGTTCCATGAATTGGACCCAAAAGAGTAAGGAACACCCTCGCAATTGCCATTTGTATCGACAGAACCTGCCACTATTTCGGAATATCGTGATGTCGCGTTGGATTTTATGTCAGCCAGAATTCGGTTATTTTGAAGAGCGTAGATTCCTTTGGAATGTATAATCAGACAATTCTCTTTTGATATATCGGCGATAAATGTACTAATACCACCTGCTACGATCGACAGATGGCTGAACATGCCGCAATGCAGGACAGTTTGCAAGATATTAATTTTGCACTGGTAAATGTGAACTGGAGCTACTTCACTCAATTGTAAAAGTTGAATATCTTCCTTGATTTGTTGAACCGGAGTATCTTCAATCTCGCAGTTTTGGTTACTGAGGAACGATATTTTAGTCAAATTCATCCTTTTGCGTCCACAATCGTATACAATTATGCTTTTAGAAGGGAGCAAGAGCGCAATTAACGTGAGATAATTAAGCCAAGCCATGATGCTATAAATAAATAAGAGTTCTTAAATACTTATGTGCGAGAAATATCTATTTTATGTGTACTTATATGAACAAAACAAAAGGAAAGAGATTGTAATAACTTGTTATTGCGGTAAAGGACAGACCTTTGTAATAGATCTTTCGAATTCACCTTGTGGAGTTTTGAGGTGCACAACCCTGGTTATATCATCTTTCCCGGGGAAAACAGCTGTTATACGGGCCAACTTCCAATGAAATGGAGGTAGGCCGTCTTCTTTAAGAAGCACGAGATCTCCTACTTCTATGTTCTTAGTGGCCATCTTCCACTTAGGTCGTTGTTGCAATTGATGCAAATATTCAGTTGACCATCTTCTCCAAAAATCTTGGTGTAATTTTTGTAGTAACTTCCAACGACTAAGGTGTGCTATTGTTGTGTCCTCGTAGCTTGTTTCGGGAAGGCTGTTTAATGAGCTTCCTATCAAGAAATGCCCAGGTGTAAGAGGGTTGATGTCGTTTGGATCCGAAGATAATGCGCTGATTGGCCGTGAGTTAAGCACGGCTTCTATTTGAGTCAGAACAGTGCTTAGTTCTTCGAAGGTAAGCTTAGTTTGCCCTACGATTCGACGCAAATGATGCTTCACAGACTTGACGCCTGCCTCCCATAATCCACCAAAGTGAGGCGCTCGGGGGGGAATAAAGCTCCATTCCACATTTTTGTTTGCATACAGTTCTTCTGCTGACAGTTGATATGATTTAATGAATTCTGTCATTTCTCTTTTTAGGCTCCTTTCTGCTCCCACAAAATTTGTTCCGTTATCGCTAAATATCTTTTTGCTAAGGCCTCGTCTCGCAAAAAATCGTCGAAGAGCGGCTAAAAAGCAATCTGTTGTTAAATCACTGGCAAGTTCAAGGTGCATTGCCTTCGTAACGAAGCAGACGAAAACTACAATGTAACCCTTGAGAGTTTTGGAATTCCTAGTCTTATTAGCTTTAATAAGTACTGGTCCAGCGTAATCTATGCCTGTGTATGTAAATGGTCGACTTGGTGTTGTACGTTCCATAGGTAGTTGACCCATTAAAGTGTTCATGTGCTCTTTCCTCCAACGACAACAAGTGACGCATTGATGCACGATTCGTTTGATAATCTGCTGAGCGCGGGGGAGCCAGTAGTTTTGCCGTAAGGTGGAAAGCATGATCTGCTTACCACCGTGGAGAGTGTCCTTATGTATCTTCTTGATGAGTAATTCGGAAAATTTGTTTGAGGGTGGTAATATTATAGGATGTTTTTCAACCCCGGACAGATTGGAATGTTCTAGTCGTCCTCCCACTCTCAAATTGAGCTGCTCGTCAAGGAATGGATTCAAGCTCAAAAGTGAGCTTTTTCGCGATAAGGATTCCTTAGAAATTAAGCAATTAATTTCTATGGGATATACTATCGATTGTGTTTGCCTTATCAGACATAAATTGGCTTCGTTAATTTCAGAAGCGGAGAGGATATGCGTCTGGTAAGAGGTGAGCTTGCGACACACTCACAAATCTGCGGCAATAAACTATGACTCTGCAAGCATGGGTAAGGTCTGAGAATCTTTCAACTAGTTGGTATTTGCTAGCATTTGTGTGAAAACTCTTCAGCCCTTTCTTCTCTTCCGTGAGCCCCTGTATAGAAGTTGAGAGGATAGTTTTGGGCCACTCACGATGATCTGCTTGAAGCCAGGTTGGACCATTCCACCAGAGTGAATTTCCTTTTAATTCTGAAGAGCTTAGACCGCGCGAGGCAATATCAGCAGGATTGTGTTGGGAAGAAACGTGTCGCCATTCAGTGTTGCCCACATTTTCGATTATTTCTCTAATTCTATTGGCAACGAACGATTTCCATCGATGTGGTAAGCTCCGAATCCATGACAGGGTTATTGTGGAATCTGTCCACAATATTGTTTTGCAATCTTGCCTCAAGGTTTCGCGGAATGATTTTATCATTTTAGATAAAAGAACAGCTCCACATAATTCTAGGCGGGGAAGAGAAATTGTTTTCAGAGGGGCGACTCTCGTCTTGGATGAAATAAGGTGAACAATCGTAGATTGGCTTGCCGTGGTAACTCGAAGATAAATAACTGCTGCATAGGCCTTCTCTGAGCTCTCGCTAAATCCGTGCAGCTCTATTTCCGAGTCCCGATGACTATTGAGCCACCTTGGAATTCTTATATTCTCGATGTTCGGTAAGTCGTCTATGAAACACGTCCACTCTGATAAAAGATGTTCCGGTATTTCTTCATCCCAATTGCTGCCTGTTATCCAGAGATTTTGCATAAATATCTTCGCACGAATGATAATGGGACTCAGCCATCCCAGAGGATCAAACAATTTTGCTATGTAACACTAGTCGCTTTGTCCAGAAGCCTTCTTTCGTGACCTTTATTTTAAATAGGAATTCATCGGATTTAGCATCCCAATAAATGCCTAAGGTTTTGAAGGTAGCTGTATCCGACAATTGCATCTCCAATGCTTCTCTTGACTTGTCATTTTCAGCGACGTCTTTCAGAATATTTGGATGATTCGAGGAAAATTTCCTTAATGGAAATTGACCGCTTGCCAAAAGACTAGTCAGTTCTTTCCGAAGAGATTGCACTTCTTCGATCGTGTCTCCACCAGTTAAGACATCATCCACATAGAAATCGTTCGTAAGACACTCAGAACCGCGAGGGAATGCTTCTCTTTCATCTTCGGCTAGTTGTACTAGTGTTCTCATAGCCAAATATGGTGCACAATTAATTCCAAATGTGACGGTTCTCAATTCGTATTCTTGAATCTCTGAGCTGGGCGTTGGGCGCCATAGTATCCTCTGAAATTTGGCATCATCGGGGTGTACCCAAACCTGCCTATACATCTTTTCGATGTCGGCAGTAAATACATATTCGTGATGTCTCCATCTCAGGATTATTTGTGTTACGTCCTGCTGTAGTATTGGGCCCGTCAAAAGGTTGTCGTTCAAAGAAAGACCATTCGTGGATTTGCAGGAGGCATCGAACACAACTCTAAATTTTGTAGTAGTGCTCGATGGTTTTATTACTGCGTGATGGGGAAGATAATATCTATCCACACCGGTTGTGGGGAGGCTATCGCAATGTACCTTTGTCATGTGGCCCAGACTTACATATTCTTCTAAGGTTTTATAGTAATCCGCTATGTAACCCCTTCTGATATTGCTTCTCTCTGTCGATAAATACCTCTTCATTGCGATCGTTCGGGACTCACCTAGACTTGGCAGGCCTTTCTTGAAGGGTGATCTTACTACATATGACCCGTTCGAGTTACGGGAGACCGTAGCCTTATAAAGTTGTTCGCATTGCTCATCAACATCAGAATTTTGCCTTAGTGGGATTACTTCTTCCACTTCCCAGAATCTTCGCAATACCTCAGATATTGGGCAAGTAGATAAATGCGTGTGGAGGTACTGATGCTGAGAAACAACAGAGCATATCTTACCGGTTAATATCCAGCCGAAGATAGTGTTCTGTCCCATAGGAGAGCCTTGGGATCCCTTTCGTATTCCTTCGCAGATGATAAGAGGATAAATGTCGGCACCGATAATTAGATCAATTTTAGCCGGTACGCCATAATCTGGGTCCGCCAATTCTACATATTTCAAATGATCCCAATTCGAATTTGATAACTCCGTCGCTGGGAGAAAATCTGTCAGATTATCTAGAATGAGCGCTTTAACCGGCACGGTTGCTTTCGTTTTGGAAGCAGTGATAACAAAGCGCACAGATCGGGTTGCTACCGTTGCTTCGCTTGAACCTATTCCGGTGACTTGTATTGAGATAGGTTCGGGTTTTTCATGTAATTTTGCTGCTAAAGCAGAAGTTATGAAGGTGGCTTGTGAGCCGGGGTTAATTAACGCGTGAGCAGTGACAGTGCCCATTGACTTTTTAATGTTTACCCTTGCCGTTGCCAGAAGAACTGCTTGTTTCTCATTCACGAAATGCGCAGCGACTTTGGGAATGGACGTGATATTTTGCTCCGTTTCGGATTTGATATTTTCTCCCGATTTTTTATTGTGGTTATGAAGCAGAGTATGGTGCTTCCCTCCGCATTCATTGCAGCGCGTTTTACTCCGGCATTTGGTGATGGAGTGATATTCTCCCAAACAATTAAGACAATAGCCCTTAGACTTGGCTACTCTCAATCATTCTGTTGGGTTGTGTTTCAAGAAAATTTGACACACTCGCAATGAATGGTTCTCCTGGCATAATTTGCAGAGCTTTTTCGTAGCGTGAAAGCTCTGAACAAGAGTTTCGGGTTTTGTTGCCTTTTTTGATACTTGGCTGCTTTCGCGTTGAGTGCCGGTTAGAGATTCTAGCATTCTGAATCTTGTCTCGAGAAAGCCTTTTAAAGTTTCCCAAGACGGGTAGATATCACTGTCAGATAATTTTTCTTCCCATGATCGGTGTGTTTCCGCTGGAAGCTTCTGAACTAAAAGATGTACGAGAAGAGGGCCCCATTCTTCCACTGATATTCCTAAGTTGCTCAATGAAGCAAGACTTTCGGTGGTGCAGTCAACTATTGATTTGAGTGCATTAGCTGACTCATTCGACACTTTAGGTTGGGAGGTTAAAACCCGTAACTGTGCGGAAATTAGTATCCGCTTGTTGTCGTATCGTTGAACTAATGCACCCCAAGCTGCCTGGTAATTTTCGTTGGTGGTCTGGAACTGTTTGATTACCTTGCTTGCATCGCCTACGACATTGGCCTTTAAGTAATGCAATTTTTGAACACTTGCCAAAGAGCTGTTGGAGTCGATAAGTGATTTAAATAAATCACGGAAACTTATCCAGTCGGTGTAGTTCCCAGAGAACTTTGGAAGCGTTATGGAAGGTAATTGCATTGGGGACGCGGCTGCAAGTCTTTGCGTGTTAAATTCTTGAGGGGGGCTACTAGTTGATTGATGCCCGGATTGCCCTTGTGATTTATCGAGGGAACTCAATTTGTCAACTAGTTCACCTTTGAAGTCGTAAAATAACTCCTCACAAATGGAGTAGTGATCTTCGGTGAAGTACGGATGCTCCTTTCGAGCTGATGGGGTAGCTATTGCGGACAGGTTTCTGTCGTTTGCAGAAAATTTCTGCCAGAACTCATGCCAACCATTGACTCGGCCAAGATAGTAGCCATGAGTGCGTTTAGCCACGGCGGTTTTTCTCGTGTTTACCACAAACCGATTCATTTGCTCCGTGAGCGATTTCTGATCGCTTATAAGAGCCTCGAGGGATGGAGGGTTTTCCATGGTAGATGGAGAGTCTCCCACTGTACCTCCCATTATGAACTTATGTGTAGAATATTAATCGAACACCGAAATACACTAAGAGATAAGAGAAGGTACTTACTGGAGGTGTCGGGAAGGGGTGACAAAGGTTTGTGTTTTTTCCTGGTGCGTCTGAACGGAATCGGCTGATGTGAGGCGGTGATCTGGGGACGTCTTCTTCCGGCTCGGGATGTCTCCACTAATTCACTTGTTACTACACAAAACTTTTCACACGTGCACTATCTCGCGAAAATATCCGGTTCGAAGGACCATGTAAATTAAAACTCTTTAACCTTTCACTTAATTTATATTTAATAAATTTAACAAGACTTTAAACACTACAACTACGATAAACAATATGAAAAACTCTTAGAACTTTAACACGTTTAACCTAACGACTTCGACGACCTCCTGGAGACTGCCGGTTGTAGACCGATGGATTTTCGTCGTCCATCGATACCTTCTGTAAGTTGCAAATTCGGCAGCAGGTCAATCGCGCGTGCATTGAATTGCGCGTGCATTGAATTGGCAGCTTTCGGGTCTCTGGCGGGTTCCGATTTCGTCTGGGCTGTTTCCGGCGAAAGATCTTATGTGTCGTCTGGACAGCGTCCGGCGAGAGTGCCGACCTCCTCATTGTCATTGGAGATCGATTATTGGAATGTGTAACAGGTATCAAATGAAAGGGCTTGTTGAGAGTAACTCGAAAATAATGTGACGTCATTCTAAATCCAATATGGCGGAACATCCAAGATGGCGGAATAGTTATTTTTTATGCACTTCTACAATATGGGTATCAAATGAAAGGGCTTGTTGAGAGTAACTCGAAAATAATGTGACGTCATTCTAAATCCAATATGGCGGAACATCCAAGATGGCGGAATAGTTATTTTTTATGCACTTCTACAATATGGGTATCAAATGAAAGGGCTTGTTGAGAGTAACTCGAAAATAATGTGACGTCATTCTAAATCCAATATGGCGGAACATCCAAGATGGCGGAATAGTTATTTTTTATGCACTTCTACAATATGGGTATCAAATGAAAGGGCTTGTTGAGAGTAACTCGAAAATAATGTGACGTCATTCTAAATCCAATATGGCGGAACATCCAAGATGGCGGAATAGTTATTTTTTATGCACTTCTACAATATGGGTATCAAATGAAAGGGCTTGTTGAGAGTAACTCGAAAATAATGTGACGTCATTCTAAATCCAATATGGCGGAACATCCAAGATGGCGGAATAGTTATTTTTTATGCACTTCTACAATATGGGTATCAAATGAAAGGGCTTGTTGAGAGTAACTCGAAAATAATGTGACGTCATTCTAAATCCAATATGGCGGAACATCCAAGATGGCGGAATAGTTATTTTTTATGCACTTCTACAATATGGGTATCAAATGAAAGGGCTTGTTGAGAGTAACTCGAAAATAATGTGACGTCATTCTAAATCCAATATGGCGGAACATCCAAGATGGCGGAATAGTTATTTTTTATGCACTTCTACAATATGGGTATCAAATGAAAGGGCTTGTTGAGAGTAACTCGAAAATAATGTGACGTCATTCTAAATCCAATATGGCGGAATATCCAAGATGGCGGAATAGTTATTTTTTATGCACTTCTACAATATGGGTATCAAATGAAAGGGCTTGTTGAGAGTAACTCGAAAATAATGTGACTTCATTCTAAATCCAATATGGCGGAACATCCAAGATGGCGGAATAGTTATTTTTTATGCACTTCTACAATATGGGTATCAAATGAAAGGGCTTGTTGAGAGTAACTCGAAAATAATGTGACGTCATTCTAAATCCAATATGGCGGAACATCCAAGATGGCGGAATAGTTATTTTTTATGCACTTCTACAATATGGGTATCAAATGAAAGGGCTTGTTGAGAGTAACTCGAAAATAATGTGACGTCATTCTAAATCCAATATGGCGGAACATCCAAGATGGCGGAATAGTTATTTTTTATGCACTTCTACAATATGGGTATCAAATGAAAGGGCTTGTTGAGAGTAACTCGAAAATAATGTGACGTCATTCTAAATCCAATATGGCGGAACATCCAAGATGGCGGAATAGTTATTTTTTATGCACTTCTACAATATGGGTATTGTAAATTAAAACTCTTTAACCTTTCACTTAATTTATATTTAATAAATTTAACAAGACTTTAAACACTACAACTACGATAAACAATATGAAAAACTCTTAGAACTTTAACACGTTTAACCTAACGACTTCGACGACCTCCTGGAGACTGCCGGTTGTAGACCCATGGATTTTCGTCGTCCATCGATACCTTCTGTAAGTTGCAAATTCGGCAGCAGGTCAATCGCACGTGCATTGAATTGGCAGCTTTCGGGTCTCTGGCGGGTTCCGATGTCGTCTGGGCTGTTTCCGGCTAAAGTTCTTAGGTGTCGTCTGGACAGCGTCCGGCGAGAGTGTCGACCTCCTCATTGTCATTGGAGATCGATTATTGTAATGTGTAACATCCCGCCGGCCTTGAAATACTTCGGTATTTAAGTATGTCCTGTGAAAAAGAAAGAAAAAGAACATCTCCTTATCGCGGCATTTCCTCCATGCAGACAAGGAAGCTGTTCAAGAACGATGGGGTTAGGCAAAGGGCGCCCTGACTCGCCCGATGGTAATACGCCGACAGATGAAGGAAGGTTTGGAAGTTAGGAAGGATGAATTGGAAAAGTGGTTTCGGATCGATAAATTTGTGCTTTCAATTGTTCGATTGTGGGTACAAATTCACATTGTTCCGCAGTGTCTGCAAAGTAATTTCAGACTCTGCGCGAGGGCTTAAGTGCGATGTAGGTCCTCGCTCGAGCTCTTCTATAGTCTCTTCTTGGACTACATTCGGAATTGCAATAGATTCTCTGCTTCTGCGATGATGTCTGTGTACAACAAAGGCAGTTAGTGAGTTCAAGAACGCAGCGAAAATGTTCCAGCTCCATCCATGAATGCTTCTGATGATCTGAACGTTGATGACTGTACTAATGCAGAATTTTACGATCCGTACAATTACTAATATTCCAAAGATGCTTGCGGTGAAAGACCCAAAGTAGGATAAGCCTGACCAAGTGCTTTGTATATAAGATGATATTTTGCTGACATGGGATGAGGAAAGTAGGTTCATAATGTCTAGATTCCGTGTATCGGTGTCATGACCCATGACAGATTGTGTCATGACATTTCCAATGGCATGCCGTTCTGATGGAAACATAATTTGACGACGCAAATCTTCAGTTTCTTCGAAGGTGTAAATTCCAGATTTTATTAGATGGCTGGGGTCTTCATACTTCCAAGAATTATCCACGGATGTACTGACTGATTTAGGTTCCTCCATATGATGAATCTCTGGATTGAGACTGTACCATTGCCCATGTAGAAAATAACCAGGCTTCATCATGAATGAGCAGGGAATCTCCGTTCCGTGCTCTTGAATCAGATGAGTCGTGGGTGCCATGAAGCAACTTTTGTTGTCATACGTAATTGGTAGTTCGTTGTAGCAGCGATCTGTTTTCCGTATGGTTGCTTCCACAGCCTGGCATTTTATTACGTAAAGGACTTCTCCTCGCGGGACCACTGTAAATCCAGGTTCCTTGAAGCGTATCAATGCGAATTCCGTAGGATGATACTGGGCTATGGCTAACTGCGTTTGAAGAACTTGGTTCTCCAGTTCACATTTTCTCCGCATGATGTGCTTATACATAGACTCCATCTGAGTCTTTATGTGTCTCTCTACATACACGAATTTTGAATTGAAGAAAGTGAAAAGATCTAAATTTCTTGCGGTGACTGCCTTTTTGGTGAACCAGTAATTCTGTCCTGATTTTGGCACTATTACAAGTCGAGGGTGTTCGGTCTGATAGCCGGTGAATTTGCACACGGAAATGAGTTTTGTGACTTCGAGTGCGAACACAGCATCCCCAGTGTGTACTGCATAAATAGTGTTCACAGTTGATTCTCTGCTGATGGTTTGACCTTTGATAGCTGCTCCTTGATAAAGATCGTCATATTTCAGATCTTCACAACTTGCATCTGCGATCATATCCCAAAAACTAATCCCTGATTCAGGGTCGGTGCAAGTTCCCTTTATGTAAGGGCACACAATGCACACAGCTCTTAACACAACCTGATTATCATCAAGCCTTACAATGCTGTCATAATCGGTGATGGTGATTTCCAAGGAGTGCATTACAACCACCTTGTTCCATGAATTGGACCCAAAAGAGTAAGGAACACCCTCGCAATTGCCATTTGTATCGACAGAACCTGCCACTATTTCGGAATATCGTGATGTCGCGTTGGATTTTATGTCAGCCAGAATTCGGTTATTTTGAAGAGCGTAGATTCCTTTGGAATGTATAATCAGACAATTCTCTTTTGATATATCGGCGATAAATGTACTAATACCACCTGCTACGATCGACAGATGGCTGAACATGCCGCAATGCAGGACAGTTTGCAAGATATTAATTTTGCACTGGTAAATGTGAACTGGAGCTACTTCACTCAATTGTAAAAGTTGAATATCTTCCTTGATTTGTTGAACCGGAGTATCTTCAATCTCGCAGTTTTGGTTACTGAGGAACGATATTTTAGTCAAATTCATCCTTTTGCGTCCACAATCGTATACAATTATGCTTTTAGAAGGGAGCAAGAGCGCAATTAACGTGAGATAATTAAGCCAAGCCATGATGCTATAAATAAATAAGAGTTCTTAAATACTTATGTGCGAGAAATATCTATTTTATGTGTACTTATATGAACAAAACAAAAGGAAAGAGATTGTAATAACTTGTTATTGCGGTAAAGGACAGACCTTTGTAATAGATCTTTCGAATTCACCTTGTGGAGTTTTGAGGTGCACAACCCTGGTTATATCATCTTTCCCGGGGAAAACAGCTGTTATACGGGCCAACTTCCAATGAAATGGAGGTAGGCCGTCTTCTTTAAGAAGCACGAGATCTCCTACTTCTATGTTCTTAGTGGCCATCTTCCACTTAGGTCGTTGTTGCAATTGATGCAAATATTCAGTTGACCATCTTCTCCAAAAATCTTGGTGTAATTTTTGTAGTAACTTCCAACGACTAAGGTGTGCTATTGTTGTGTCCTCGTAGCTTGTTTCGGGAAGGCTGTTTAATGAGCTTCCTATCAAGAAATGCCCAGGTGTAAGAGGGTTGATGTCGTTTGGATCCGAAGATAATGCGCTGATTGGCCGTGAGTTAAGCACGGCTTCTATTTGAGTCAGAACAGTGCTTAGTTCTTCGAAGGTAAGCTTAGTTTGCCCTACGATTCGACGCAAATGATGCTTCACAGACTTGACGCCTGCCTCCCATAATCCACCAAAGTGAGGCGCTCGGGGGGGAATAAAGCTCCATTCCACATTTTTGTTTGCATACAGTTCTTCTGCTGACAGTTGATATGATTTAATGAATTCTGTCATTTCTCTTTTTAGGCTCCTTTCTGCTCCCACAAAATTTGTTCCGTTATCGCTAAATATCTTTTTGCTAAGGCCTCGTCTCGCAAAAAATCGTCGAAGAGCGGCTAAAAAGCAATCTGTTGTTAAATCACTGGCAAGTTCAAGGTGCATTGCCTTCGTAACGAAGCAGACGAAAACTACAATGTAACCCTTGAGAGTTTTGGAATTCCTAGTCTTATTAGCTTTAATAAGTACTGGTCCAGCGTAATCTATGCCTGTGTATGTAAATGGTCGACTTGGTGTTGTACGTTCCATAGGTAGTTGACCCATTAAAGTGTTCATGTGCTCTTTCCTCCAACGACAACAAGTGACGCATTGATGCACGATTCGTTTGATAATCTGCTGAGCGCGGGGGAGCCAGTAGTTTTGCCGTAAGGTGGAAAGCATGATCTGCTTACCACCGTGGAGAGTGTCCTTATGTATCTTCTTGATGAGTAATTCGGAAAATTTGTTTGAGGGTGGTAATATTATAGGATGTTTTTCAACCCCGGACAGATTGGAATGTTCTAGTCGTCCTCCCACTCTCAAATTGAGCTGCTCGTCAAGGAATGGATTCAAGCTCAAAAGTGAGCTTTTTCGCGATAAGGATTCCTTAGAAATTAAGCAATTAATTTCTATGGGATATACTATCGATTGTGTTTGCCTTATCAGACATAAATTGGCTTCGTTAATTTCAGAAGCGGAGAGGATATGCGTCTGGTAAGAGGTGAGCTTGCGACACACTCACAAATCTGCGGCAATAAACTATGACTCTGCAAGCATGGGTAAGGTCTGAGAATCTTTCAACTAGTTGGTATTTGCTAGCATTTGTGTGAAAACTCTTCAGCCCTTTCTTCTCTTCCGTGAGCCCCTGTATAGAAGTTGAGAGGATAGTTTTGGGCCACTCACGATGATCTGCTTGAAGCCAGGTTGGACCATTCCACCAGAGTGAATTTCCTTTTAATTCTGAAGAGCTTAGACCGCGCGAGGCAATATCAGCAGGATTGTGTTGGGAAGAAACGTGTCGCCATTCAGTGTTGCCCACATTTTCGATTATTTCTCTAATTCTATTGGCAACGAACGATTTCCATCGATGTGGTAAGCTCCGAATCCATGACAGGGTTATTGTGGAATCTGTCCACAATATTGTTTTGCAATCTTGCCTCAAGGTTTCGCGGAATGATTTTATCATTTTAGATAAAAGAACAGCTCCACATAATTCTAGGCGGGGAAGAGAAATTGTTTTCAGAGGGGCGACTCTCGTCTTGGATGAAATAAGGTGAACAATCGTAGATTGGCTTGCCGTGGTAACTCGAAGATAAATAACTGCTGCATAGGCCTTCTCTGAGCTCTCGCTAAATCCGTGCAGCTCTATTTCCGAGTCCCGATGACTATTGAGCCACCTTGGAATTCTTATATTCTCGATGTTCGGTAAGTCGTCTATGAAACACGTCCACTCTGATAAAAGATGTTCCGGTATTTCTTCATCCCAATTGCTGCCTGTTATCCAGAGATTTTGCATAAATATCTTCGCACGAATGATAATGGGACTCAGCCATCCCAGAGGATCAAACAATTTTGCTATGTAACACTAGTCGCTTTGTCCAGAAGCCTTCTTTCGTGACCTTTATTTTAAATAGGAATTCATCGGATTTAGCATCCCAATAAATGCCTAAGGTTTTGAAGGTAGCTGTATCCGACAATTGCATCTCCAATGCTTCTCTTGACTTGTCATTTTCAGCGACGTCTTTCAGAATATTTGGATGATTCGAGGAAAATTTCCTTAATGGAAATTGACCGCTTGCCAAAAGACTAGTCAGTTCTTTCCGAAGAGATTGCACTTCTTCGATCGTGTCTCCACCAGTTAAGACATCATCCACATAGAAATCGTTCGTAAGACACTCAGAACCGCGAGGGAATGCTTCTCTTTCATCTTCGGCTAGTTGTACTAGTGTTCTCATAGCCAAATATGGTGCACAATTAATTCCAAATGTGACGGTTCTCAATTCGTATTCTTGAATCTCTGAGCTGGGCGTTGGGCGCCATAGTATCCTCTGAAATTTGGCATCATCGGGGTGTACCCAAACCTGCCTATACATCTTTTCGATGTCGGCAGTAAATACATATTCGTGATGTCTCCATCTCAGGATTATTTGTGTTACGTCCTGCTGTAGTATTGGGCCCGTCAAAAGGTTGTCGTTCAAAGAAAGACCATTCGTGGATTTGCAGGAGGCATCGAACACAACTCTAAATTTTGTAGTAGTGCTCGATGGTTTTATTACTGCGTGATGGGGAAGATAATATCTATCCACACCGGTTGTGGGGAGGCTATCGCAATGTACCTTTGTCATGTGGCCCAGACTTACATATTCTTCTAAGGTTTTATAGTAATCCGCTATGTAACCCCTTCTGATATTGCTTCTCTCTGTCGATAAATACCTCTTCATTGCGATCGTTCGGGACTCACCTAGACTTGGCAGGCCTTTCTTGAAGGGTGATCTTACTACATATGACCCGTTCGAGTTACGGGAGACCGTAGCCTTATAAAGTTGTTCGCATTGCTCATCAACATCAGAATTTTGCCTTAGTGGGATTACTTCTTCCACTTCCCAGAATCTTCGCAATACCTCAGATATTGGGCAAGTAGATAAATGCGTGTGGAGGTACTGATGCTGAGAAACAACAGAGCATATCTTACCGGTTAATATCCAACCGAAGATAGTGTTCTGTCCCATAGGAGAGCCTTGGGATCCCTTTCGTATTCCTTCGCAGATGATAAGAGGATAAATGTCGGCACCGATAATTAGATCAATTTTAGCCGGTACGCCATAATCTGGGTCCGCCAATTCTACATATTTCAAATGATCCCAATTCGAATTTGATAACTCCGTCGCTGGGAGAAAATCTGTCAGATTATCTAGAATGAGCGCTTTAACCGGCACGGTTGCTTTCGTTTTGGAAGCAGTGATAACAAAGCGCACAGATCGGGTTGCTACCGTTGCTTCGCTTGAACCTATTCCGGTGACTTGTATTGAGATAGGTTCGGGTTTTTCATGTAATTTTGCTGCTAAAGCAGAAGTTATGAAGGTGGCTTGTGAGCCGGGGTTAATTAACGCGTGAGCAGTGACAGTGCCCATTGACTTTTTAATGTTTACCCTTGCCGTTGCCAGAAGAACTGCTTGTTTCTCATTCACGAAATGCGCAGCGACTTTGGGAATGGACGTGATATTTTGCTCCGTTTCGGATTTGATATTTTCTCCCGATTTTTTATTGTGGTTATGAAGCAGAGTATGGTGCTTCCCTCCGCATTCATTGCAGCGCGTTTTACTCCGGCATTTGGTGATGGAGTGATATTCTCCCAAACAATTAAGACAATAGCCCTTAGACTTGGCTACTCTCAATCATTCTGTTGGGTTGTGTTTCAAGAAAATTTGACACACTCGCAATGAATGGTTCTCCTGGCATAATTTGCAGAGCTTTTTCGTAGCGTGAAAGCTCTGAACAAGAGTTTCGGGTTTTGTTGCCTTTTTTGATACTTGGCTGCTTTCGCGTTGAGTGCCGGTTAGAGATTCTAGCATTCTGAATCTTGTCTCGAGAAAGCCTTTTAAAGTTTCCCAAGACGGGTAGATATCACTGTCAGATAATTTTTCTTCCCATGATCGGTGTGTTTCCGCTGGAAGCTTCTGAACTAAAAGATGTACGAGAAGAGGGCCCCATTCTTCCACTGATATTCCTAAGTTGCTCAATGAAGCAAGACTTTCGGTGGTGCAGTCAACTATTGATTTGAGTGCATTAGCTGACTCATTCGACACTTTAGGTTGGGAGGTTAAAACCCGTAACTGTGCGGAAATTAGTATCCGCTTGTTGTCGTATCGTTGAACTAATGCACCCCAAGCTGCCTGGTAATTTTCGTTGGTGGTCTGGAACTGTTTGATTACCTTGCTTGCATCGCCTACGACATTGGCCTTTAAGTAATGCAATTTTTGAACACTTGCCAAAGAGCTGTTGGAGTCGATAAGTGATTTAAATAAATCACGGAAACTTATCCAGTCGGTGTAGTTCCCAGAGAACTTTGGAAGCGTTATGGAAGGTAATTGCATTGGGGACGCGGCTGCAAGTCTTTGCGTGTTAAATTCTTGAGGGGGGCTACTAGTTGATTGATGCCCGGATTGCCCTTGTGATTTATCGAGGGAACTCAATTTGTCAACTAGTTCACCTTTGAAGTCGTAAAATAACTCCTCACAAATGGAGTAGTGATCTTCGGTGAAGTACGGATGCTCCTTTCGAGCTGATGGGGTAGCTATTGCGGACAGGTTTCTGTCGTTTGCAGAAAATTTCTGCCAGAACTCATGCCAACCATTGACTCGGCCAAGATAGTAGCCATGAGTGCGTTTAGCCACGGCGGTTTTTCTCGTGTTTACCACAAACCGATTCATTTGCTCCGTGAGCGATTTCTGATCGCTTATAAGAGCCTCGAGGGATAGAGGGTTTTCCATGGTAGATGGAGAGTCTCCCACTGTACCTCCCATTATGAACTTATGTGTAGAATATTAATCGAACACCGAAATACACTAAGAGATAAGAGAAGGTACTTACTGGAGGTGTCGGGAAGGGGTGACAAAGGTTTGTGTTTTTTCCTGGTGCGTCTGAACGGAATCGGCTGATGTGAGGCGGTGATCTGGGGACGTCTTCTTCCGGCTCGGGATGTCTCCACTAATTCACTTGTTACTACACAAAACTTTTCACACGTGCACTATCTCGCGAAAATATCCGGTTCGAAGGACCATGTAAATTAAAACTCTTTAACCTTTCACTTAATTTATATTTAATAAATTTAACAAGACTTTAAACACTACAACTACGATAAACAATATGAAAAACTCTTAGAACTTTAACACGTTTAACCTAACGACTTCGACGACCTCCTGGAGACTGCCGGTTGTAGACCGATGGATTTTCGTCGTCCATCGATACCTTCTGTAAGTTGCAAATTCGGCAGCAGGTCAATCGCGCGTGCATTGAATTGCGCGTGCATTGAATTGGCAGCTTTCGGGTCTCTGGCGGGTTCCGATTTCGTCTGGGCTGTTTCCGGCGAAAGATCTTATGTGTCGTCTGGACAGCGTCCGGCGAGAGTGCCGACCTCCTCATTGTCATTGGAGATCGATTATTGGAATGTGTAACAGGTATCAAATGAAAGGGCTTGTTGAGAGTAACTCGAAAATAATGTGACGTCATTCTAAATCCAATATGGCGGAATATCCAAGATGGCGGAATAGTTATTTTTTATGCACTTCTACAATATGGGTATCAAATGAAAGGGCTTGTTGAGAGTAACTCGAAAATAATGTGACGTCATTCTAAATCCAATATGGCGGAACATCCAAGATGGCGGAATAGTTATTTTTTATGCACTTCTACAATATGGGTATCAAATGAAAGGGCTTGTTGAGAGTAACTCGAAAATAATGTGACGTCATTCTAAATCCAATATGGCGGAACATCCAAGATGGCGGAATAGTTATTTTTTATGCACTTCTACAATATGGGTATCAAATGAAAGGGCTTGTTGAGAGTAACTCGAAAATAATGTGACGTCATTCTAAATCCAATATGGCGGAATATCCAAGATGGCGGAATAGTTATTTTTTATGCACTTCTACAATATGGGTATCAAATGAAAGGGCTTGTTGAGAGTAACTCGAAAATAATGTGACGTCATTCTAAATCCAATATGGCGGAACATCCAAGATGGCGGAATAGTTATTTTTTATGCACTTCTACAATATGGGTATCAAATGAAAGGGCTTGTTGAGAGTAACTCGAAAATAATGTGACGTCATTCTAAATCCAATATGGCGGAACATCCAAGATGGCGGAATAGTTATTTTTTATGCACTTCTACAATATGGGTATCAAATGAAAGGGCTTGTTGAGAGTAACTCGAAAATAATGTGACGTCATTCTAAATCCAATATGGCGGAATATCCAAGATGGCGGAATAGTTATTTTTTATGCACTTCTACAATATGGGTATCAAATGAAAGGGCTTGTTGAGAGTAACTCGAAAATAATGTGACGTCATTCTAAATCCAATATGGCGGAATATCCAAGATGGCGGAATAGTTATTTTTTATGCACTTCTACAATATGGGTATCAAATGAAAGGGCTTGTTGAGAGTAACTCGAAAATAATGTGACGTCATTCTAAATCCAATATGGCGGAACATCCAAGATGGCGGAATAGTTATTTTTTATGCACTTCTACAATATGGGTATCAAATGAAAGGGCTTGTTGAGAGTAACTCGAAAATAATGTGACGTCATTCTAAATCCAATATGGCGGAACATCCAAGATGGCGGAATAGTTATTTTTTATGCACTTCTACAATATGGGTATCAAATGAAAGGGCTTGTTGAGAGTAACTCGAAAATAATGTGACGTCATTCTAAATCCAATATGGCGGAACATCCAAGATGGCGGAATAGTTATTTTTTATGCACTTCTACAATATGGGTATCAAATGAAAGGGCTTGTTGAGAGTAACTCGAAAATAATGTGACGTCATTCTAAATCCAATATGGCGGAACATCCAAGATGGCGGAATAGTTATTTTTTATGCACTTCTACAATATGGGTATCAAATGAAAGGGCTTGTTGAGAGTAACTCGAAAATAATGTGACGTCATTCTAAATCCAATATGGCGGAACATCCAAGATGGCGGAATAGTTATTTTTTATGCACTTCTACAATATGGGTATCAAATGAAAGGGCTTGTTGAGAGTAACTCGAAAATAATGTGACGTCATTCTAAATCCAATATGGCGGAACATCCAAGATGGCGGAATAGTTATTTTTTATGCACTTCTACAATATGGGTATCAAATGAAAGGGCTTGTTGAGAGTAACTCGAAAATAATGTGACGTCATTCTAAATCCAATATGGCGGAACATCCAAGATGGCGGAATAGTTATTTTTTATGCACTTCTACAATATGGGTATCAAATGAAAGGGCTTGTTGAGAGTAACTCGAAAATAATGTGACGTCATTCTAAATCCAATATGGCGGAACATCCAAGATGGCGGAATAGTTATTTTTTATGCACTTCTACAATATGGGTATCAAATGAAAGGGCTTGTTGAGAGTAACTCGAAAATAATGTGACGTCATTCTAAATCCAATATGGCGGAACATCCAAGATGGCGGAATAGTTATTTTTTATGCACTTCTACAATATGGGTATCAAATGAAAGGGCTTGTTGAGAGTAACTCGAAAATAATGTGACGTCATTCTAAATCCAATATGGCGGAACATCCAAGATGGCGGAATAGTTATTTTTTATGCACTTCTACAATATGGGTATCAAATGAAAGGGCTTGTTGAGAGTAACTCGAAAATAATGTGACGTCATTCTAAATCCAATATGGCGGAATATCCAAGATGGCGGAATAGTTATTTTTTATGCACTTCTACAATATGGGTATCAAATGAAAGGGCTTGTTGAGAGTAACTCGAAAATAATGTGACGTCATTCTAAATCCAATATGGCGGAACATCCAAGATGGCGGAATAGTTATTTTTTATGCACTTCTACAATATGGGTATCAAATGAAAGGGCTTGTTGAGAGTAACTCGAAAATAATGTGACGTCATTCAAATCCAATATGGCGGAACATCCAAGATGGCGGAATAGTTATTTTTTATGCACTTCTACAATATGGGTATCAAATGAAAGGGCTTGTTGAGAGTAACTCGAAAATAATGTGACGTCATTCTAAATCCAATATGGCGGAACATCCAAGATGGCGGAATAGTTATTTTTTATGCACTTCTACAATATGGGTATCAAATGAAAGGGCTTGTTGAGAGTAACTCGAAAATAATGTGACGTCATTCTAAATCCAATATGGCGGAATATCCAAGATGGCGGAATAGTTATTTTTTATGCACTTCTACAATATGGGTATCAAATGAAAGGGCTTGTTGAGAGTAACTCGAAAATAATGTGACGTCATTCTAAATCCAATATGGCGGAACATCCAAGATGGCGGAATAGTTATTTTTTATGCACTTCTACAATATGGGTATCAAATGAAAGGGCTTGTTGAGAGTAACTCGAAAATAATGTGACGTCATTCTAAATCCAATATGGCGGAACATCCAAGATGGCGGAATAGTTATTTTTTATGCACTTCTACAATATGGGTATCAAATGAAAGGGCTTGTTGAGAGTAACTCGAAAATAATGTGACGTCATTCTAAATCCAATATGGCGGAACATCCAAGATGGCGGAATAGTTATTTTTTATGCACTTCTACAATATGGGTATCAAATGAAAGGGCTTGTTGAGAGTAACTCGAAAATAATGTGACGTCATTCTAAATCCAATATGGCGGAACATCCAAGATGGCGGAATAGTTATTTTTTATGCACTTCTACAATATGGGTATTGTAAATTAAAACTCTTTAACCTTTCACTTAATTTATATTTAATAAATTTAACAAGACTTTAAACACTACAACTACGATAAACAATATGAAAAACTCTTAGAACTTTAACACGTTTAACCTAACGACTTCGACGACCTCCTGGAGACTGCCGGTTGTAGACCCATGGATTTGCGTCGTCCATCGATACCTTCTGTAAGTTGCAAATTCGGCAGCAGGTCAATCGCACGTGCATTGAATTGGCAGCTTTCGGGTCTCTGGCGGGTTCCGATGTCGTCTGGGCTGTTTCCGGCTAAAGTTCTTAGGTGTCGTCTGGACAGCGTCCGGCGAGAGTGTCGACCTCCTCATTGTCATTGGAGATCGATTATTGTAATGTGTAACATCCCGCCGGCCTTGAAATACTTCGGTATTTAAGTATGTCCTGTGAAAAAGAAAGAAAAAGAACATCTCCTTATCGCGGCATTTCCTCCATGCAGACAAGGAAGCTGTTCAAGAACGATGGGGTTAGGCAAAGGGCGCCCTGACTCGCCCGATGGTAATACGCCGACAGATGAAGGAAGGTTTGGAAGTTAGGAAGGATGAATTGGAAAAGTGGTTTCAGATCGATAAATTTGTGCTTTCAATTGTTCGATTGTGGGTACAAATTCACATTGTTCCGCAGTGTCTGCAAAGTAATTTCAGACTCTGCGCGAGGGCTTAAGTGCGATGTAGGTCCTCGCTCGAGCTCTTCTATAGTCTCTTCTTGGACTACATTCGGAATTGCAATAGATTCTCTGCTTCTGCGATGATGTCTGTGTACAACAAAGGCAGTTAGTGAGTTCAAGAACGCAGCGAAAATGTTCCAGCTCCATCCATGAATGCTTCTGATGATCTGAACGTTGATGACTGTACTAATGCAGAATTTTACGATCCGTACAATTACTAATATTCCAAAGATGCTTGCGGTGAAAGACCCAAAGTAGGATAAGCCTGACCAAGTGCTTTGTATATAAGATGATATTTTGCTGACATGGGATGAGGAAAGTAGGTTCATAATGTCTAGATTCCGTGTATCGGTGTCATGACCCATGACAGATTGTGTCATGACATTTCCAATGGCATGCCGTTCTGATGGAAACATAATTTGACGACGCAAATCTTCAGTTTCTTCGAAGGTGTAAATTCCAGATTTTATTAGATGGCTGGGGTCTTCATACTTCCAAGAATTATCCACGGATGTACTGACTGATTTAGGTTCCTCCATATGATGAATCTCTGGATTGAGACTGTACCATTGCCCATGTAGAAAATAACCAGGCTTCATCATGAATGAGCAGGGAATCTCCGTTCCGTGCTCTTGAATCAGATGAGTCGTGGGTGCCATGAAGCAACTTTTGTTGTCATACGTAATTGGTAGTTCGTTGTAGCAGCGATCTGTTTTCCGTATGGTTGCTTCCACAGCCTGGCATTTTATTACGTAAAGGACTTCTCCTCGCGGGACCACTGTAAATCCAGGTTCCTTGAAGCGTATCAATGCGAATTCCGTAGGATGATACTGGGCTATGGCTAACTGCGTTTGAAGAACTTGGTTCTCCAGTTCACATTTTCTCCGCATGATGTGCTTATACATAGACTCCATCTGAGTCTTTATGTGTCTCTCTACATACACGAATTTTGAATTGAAGAAAGTGAAAAGATCTAAATTTCTTGCGGTGACTGCCTTTTTGGTGAACCAGTAATTCTGTCCTGATTTTGGCACTATTACAAGTCGAGGGTGTTCGGTCTGATAGCCGGTGAATTTGCACACGGAAATGAGTTTTGTGACTTCGAGTGCGAACACAGCATCCCCAGTGTGTACTGCATAAATAGTGTTCACAGTTGATTCTCTGCTGATGGTTTGACCTTTGATAGCTGCTCCTTGATAAAGATCGTCATATTTCAGATCTTCACAACTTGCATCTGCGATCATATCCCAAAAACTAATCCCTGATTCAGGGTCGGTGCAAGTTCCCTTTATGTAAGGGCACACAATGCACACAGCTCTTAACACAACCTGATTATCATCAAGCCTTACAATGCTGTCATAATCGGTGATGGTGATTTCCAAGGAGTGCATTACAACCACCTTGTTCCATGAATTGGACCCAAAAGAGTAAGGAACACCCTCGCAATTGCCATTTGTATCGACAGAACCTGCCACTATTTCGGAATATCGTGATGTCGCGTTGGATTTTATGTCAGCCAGAATTCGGTTATTTTGAAGAGCGTAGATTCCTTTGGAATGTATAATCAGACAATTCTCTTTTGATATATCGGCGATAAATGTACTAATACCACCTGCTACGATCGACAGATGGCTGAACATGCCGCAATGCAGGACAGTTTGCAAGATATTAATTTTGCACTGGTAAATGTGAACTGGAGCTACTTCACTCAATTGTAAAAGTTGAATATCTTCCTTGATTTGTTGAACCGGAGTATCTTCAATCTCGCAGTTTTGGTTACTGAGGAACGATATTTTAGTCAAATTCATCCTTTTGCGTCCACAATCGTATACAATTATGCTTTTAGAAGGGAGCAAGAGCGCAATTAACGTGAGATAATTAAGCCAAGCCATGATGCTATAAATAAATAAGAGTTCTTAAATACTTATGTGCGAGAAATATCTATTTTATGTGTACTTATATGAACAAAACAAAAGGAAAGAGATTGTAATAACTTGTTATTGCGGTAAAGGACAGACCTTTGTAATAGATCTTTCGAATTCACCTTGTGGAGTTTTGAGGTGCACAACCCTGGTTATATCATCTTTCCCGGGGAAAACAGCTGTTATACGGGCCAACTTCCAATGAAATGGAGGTAGGCCGTCTTCTTTAAGAAGCACGAGATCTCCTACTTCTATGTTCTTAGTGGCCATCTTCCACTTAGGTCGTTGTTGCAATTGATGCAAATATTCAGTTGACCATCTTCTCCAAAAATCTTGGTGTAATTTTTGTAGTAACTTCCAACGACTAAGGTGTGCTATTGTTGTGTCCTCGTAGCTTGTTTCGGGAAGGCTGTTTAATGAGCTTCCTATCAAGAAATGCCCAGGTGTAAGAGGGTTGATGTCGTTTGGATCCGAAGATAATGCGCTGATTGGCCGTGAGTTAAGCACGGCTTCTATTTGAGTCAGAACAGTGCTTAGTTCTTCGAAGGTAAGCTTAGTTTGCCCTACGATTCGACGCAAATGATGCTTCACAGACTTGACGCCTGCCTCCCATAATCCACCAAAGTGAGGCGCTCGGGGGGGAATAAAGCTCCATTCCACATTTTTGTTTGCATACAGTTCTTCTGCTGACAGTTGATATGATTTAATGAATTCTGTCATTTCTCTTTTTAGGCTCCTTTCTGCTCCCACAAAATTTGTTCCGTTATCGCTAAATATCTTTTTGCTAAGGCCTCGTCTCGCAAAAAATCGTCGAAGAGCGGCTAAAAAGCAATCTGTTGTTAAATCACTGGCAAGTTCAAGGTGCATTGCCTTCGTAACGAAGCAGACGAAAACTACAATGTAACCCTTGAGAGTTTTGGAATTCCTAGTCTTATTAGCTTTAATAAGTACTGGTCCAGCGTAATCTATGCCTGTGTATGTAAATGGTCGACTTGGTGTTGTACGTTCCATAGGTAGTTGACCCATTAAAGTGTTCATGTGCTCTTTCCTCCAACGACAACAAGTGACGCATTGATGCACGATTCGTTTGATAATCTGCTGAGCGCGGGGGAGCCAGTAGTTTTGCCGTAAGGTGGAAAGCATGATCTGCTTACCACCGTGGAGAGTGTCCTTATGTATCTTCTTGATGAGTAATTCGGAAAATTTGTTTGAGGGTGGTAATATTATAGGATGTTTTTCAACCCCGGACAGATTGGAATGTTCTAGTCGTCCTCCCACTCTCAAATTGAGCTGCTCGTCAAGGAATGGATTCAAGCTCAAAAGTGAGCTTTTTCGCGATAAGGATTCCTTAGAAATTAAGCAATTAATTTCTATGGGATATACTATCGATTGTGTTTGCCTTATCAGACATAAATTGGCTTCGTTAATTTCAGAAGCGGAGAGGATATGCGTCTGGTAAGAGGTGAGCTTGCGACACACTCACAAATCTGCGGCAATAAACTATGACTCTGCAAGCATGGGTAAGGTCTGAGAATCTTTCAACTAGTTGGTATTTGCTAGCATTTGTGTGAAAACTCTTCAGCCCTTTCTTCTCTTCCGTGAGCCCCTGTATAGAAGTTGAGAGGATAGTTTTGGGCCACTCACGATGATCTGCTTGAAGCCAGGTTGGACCATTCCACCAGAGTGAATTTCCTTTTAATTCTGAAGAGCTTAGACCGCGCGAGGCAATATCAGCAGGATTGTGTTGGGAAGAAACGTGTCGCCATTCAGTGTTGCCCACATTTTCGATTATTTCTCTAATTCTATTGGCAACGAACGATTTCCATCGATGTGGTAAGCTCCGAATCCATGACAGGGTTATTGTGGAATCTGTCCACAATATTGTTTTGCAATCTTGCCTCAAGGTTTCGCGGAATGATTTTATCATTTTAGATAAAAGAACAGCTCCACATAATTCTAGGCGGGGAAGAGAAATTGTTTTCAGAGGGGCGACTCTCGTCTTGGATGAAATAAGGTGAACAATCGTAGATTGGCTTGCCGTGGTAACTCGAAGATAAATAACTGCTGCATAGGCCTTCTCTGAGCTCTCGCTAAATCCGTGCAGCTCTATTTCCGAGTCCCGATGACTATTGAGCCACCTTGGAATTCTTATATTCTCGATGTTCGGTAAGTCGTCTATGAAACACGTCCACTCTGATAAAAGATGTTCCGGTATTTCTTCATCCCAATTGCTGCCTGTTATCCAGAGATTTTGCATAAATATCTTCGCACGAATGATAATGGGACTCAGCCATCCCAGAGGATCAAACAATTTTGCTATGTAACACTAGTCGCTTTGTCCAGAAGCCTTCTTTCGTGACCTTTATTTTAAATAGGAATTCATCGGATTTAGCATCCCAATAAATGCCTAAGGTTTTGAAGGTAGCTGTATCCGACAATTGCATCTCCAATGCTTCTCTTGACTTGTCATTTTCAGCGACGTCTTTCAGAATATTTGGATGATTCGAGGAAAATTTCCTTAATGGAAATTGACCGCTTGCCAAAAGACTAGTCAGTTCTTTCCGAAGAGATTGCACTTCTTCGATCGTGTCTCCACCAGTTAAGACATCATCCACATAGAAATCGTTCGTAAGACACTCAGAACCGCGAGGGAATGCTTCTCTTTCATCTTCGGCTAGTTGTACTAGTGTTCTCATAGCCAAATATGGTGCACAATTAATTCCAAATGTGACGGTTCTCAATTCGTATTCTTGAATCTCTGAGCTGGGCGTTGGGCGCCATAGTATCCTCTGAAATTTGGCATCATCGGGGTGTACCCAAACCTGCCTATACATCTTTTCGATGTCGGCAGTAAATACATATTCGTGATGTCTCCATCTCAGGATTATTTGTGTTACGTCCTGCTGTAGTATTGGGCCCGTCAAAAGGTTGTCGTTCAAAGAAAGACCATTCGTGGATTTGCAGGAGGCATCGAACACAACTCTAAATTTTGTAGTAGTGCTCGATGGTTTTATTACTGCGTGATGGGGAAGATAATATCTATCCACACCGGTTGTGGGGAGGCTATCGCAATGTACCTTTGTCATGTGGCCCAGACTTACATATTCTTCTAAGGTTTTATAGTAATCCGCTATGTAACCCCTTCTGATATTGCTTCTCTCTGTCGATAAATACCTCTTCATTGCGATCGTTCGGGACTCACCTAGACTTGGCAGGCCTTTCTTGAAGGGTGATCTTACTACATATGACCCGTTCGAGTTACGGGAGACCGTAGCCTTATAAAGTTGTTCGCATTGCTCATCAACATCAGAATTTTGCCTTAGTGGGATTACTTCTTCCACTTCCCAGAATCTTCGCAATACCTCAGATATTGGGCAAGTAGATAAATGCGTGTGGAGGTACTGATGCTGAGAAACAACAGAGCATATCTTACCGGTTAATATCCAACCGAAGATAGTGTTCTGTCCCATAGGAGAGCCTTGGGATCCCTTTCGTATTCCTTCGCAGATGATAAGAGGATAAATGTCGGCACCGATAATTAGATCAATTTTAGCCGGTACGCCATAATCTGGGTCCGCCAATTCTACATATTTCAAATGATCCCAATTCGAATTTGATAACTCCGTCGCTGGGAGAAAATCTGTCAGATTATCTAGAATGAGCGCTTTAACCGGCACGGTTGCTTTCGTTTTGGAAGCAGTGATAACAAAGCGCACAGATCGGGTTGCTACCGTTGCTTCGCTTGAACCTATTCCGGTGACTTGTATTGAGATAGGTTCGGGTTTTTCATGTAATTTTGCTGCTAAAGCAGAAGTTATGAAGGTGGCTTGTGAGCCGGGGTTAATTAACGCGTGAGCAGTGACAGTGCCCATTGACTTTTTAATGTTTACCCTTGCCGTTGCCAGAAGAACTGCTTGTTTCTCATTCACGAAATGCGCAGCGACTTTGGGAATGGACGTGATATTTTGCTCCGTTTCGGATTTGATATTTTCTCCCGATTTTTTATTGTGGTTATGAAGCAGAGTATGGTGCTTCCCTCCGCATTCATTGCAGCGCGTTTTACTCCGGCATTTGGTGATGGAGTGATATTCTCCCAAACAATTAAGACAATAGCCCTTAGACTTGGCTACTCTCAATCATTCTGTTGGGTTGTGTTTCAAGAAAATTTGACACACTCGCAATGAATGGTTCTCCTGGCATAATTTGCAGAGCTTTTTCGTAGCGTGAAAGCTCTGAACAAGAGTTTCGGGTTTTGTTGCCTTTTTTGATACTTGGCTGCTTTCGCGTTGAGTGCCGGTTAGAGATTCTAGCATTCTGAATCTTGTCTCGAGAAAGCCTTTTAAAGTTTCCCAAGACGGGTAGATATCACTGTCAGATAATTTTTCTTCCCATGATCGGTGTGTTTCCGCTGGAAGCTTCTGAACTAAAAGATGTACGAGAAGAGGGCCCCATTCTTCCACTGATATTCCTAAGTTGCTCAATGAAGCAAGACTTTCGGTGGTGCAGTCAACTATTGATTTGAGTGCATTAGCTGACTCATTCGACACTTTAGGTTGGGAGGTTAAAACCCGTAACTGTGCGGAAATTAGTATCCGCTTGTTGTCGTATCGTTGAACTAATGCACCCCAAGCTGCCTGGTAATTTTCGTTGGTGGTCTGGAACTGTTTGATTACCTTGCTTGCATCGCCTACGACATTGGCCTTTAAGTAATGCAATTTTTGAACACTTGCCAAAGAGCTGTTGGAGTCGATAAGTGATTTAAATAAATCACGGAAACTTATCCAGTCGGTGTAGTTCCCAGAGAACTTTGGAAGCGTTATGGAAGGTAATTGCATTGGGGACGCGGCTGCAAGTCTTTGCGTGTTAAATTCTTGAGGGGGGCTACTAGTTGATTGATGCCCGGATTGCCCTTGTGATTTATCGAGGGAACTCAATTTGTCAACTAGTTCACCTTTGAAGTCGTAAAATAACTCCTCACAAATGGAGTAGTGATCTTCGGTGAAGTACGGATGCTTCTTTCGAGCTGATGGGGTAGCTATTGCGGACAGGTTTCTGTCGTTTGCAGAAAATTTCTGCCAGAACTCATGCCAACCATTGACTCGGCCAAGATAGTAGCCATGACAGCGAGCTCTCTTCGGAAGCAGACGTGGTTGCATATTGTGGCGGAGTATTACGATCTTTCCATTGTTTTTCGGAGTTTTCTAAAGCGCTAGTTTATTTAATTTGCACAAAGGGTTAATAATCTCGGACCTGCTCCTATAGGAGCCTGTGATTAGCCGGGTTTCCCGGCGTACGGGGTATTTACGTGTAATCCATAAAGCAGAGACCAGTAGTGCCTGTGAGGTGACCACGTGTTTCGCAGCTGTCAGTGACAGCAATTGATAAGCAGCGGTTCTTTCAGAGACGATAATTAATCGCCGAAGTTAGTGAGGGAAGTGCACATCAAAACAAAGCCGCTCCTAGCGAGCAAGGCAAAAACATGGCGTCCGGCACAGCCGACGCAAATATGTTTGCGACTTTAAATTCTTACACGGTGCTGGATAAACAAACCAGCAAGAAACAAAAACACGCCACGAAGAGACCAAAAATAGCCCCGGAGCAGGAATTTATCGCTTCCTCAAGCCAGCCACTAGCCGCAACGTCAAACGGTTTCCCCAGATTCATCGTTATCAGCGCCCTAAACGAGGAAAAACCATTAAAATCCTATAATCAGTTCGCCGTGCGCAAGGGAGTGGACGCTGTTTCCACTAAATTCAGCCAGGCTAGTTATTTACGTGATGGCTCGCTGCTTCTTCTGGTCAATTCCATGAGAATCGCTGAGATTTTCTTAAAAACTACCAGCATTGCCAACATCCCCATCAAGGTTCAACTCCATGCAACACTTAATAGTGTTAAGGGAACGATTTTCTCGCACGAATTCAAATCAATGACGCAGGAAGAAATTCTGGATGGCCTAAAAGATCAGGGAGTCACGGAAGTGGTCCAGATCACTAGGCCAGGTGACGACGGGAGGAGGATCCCTACAGGGCTACTCATCCTGACGTTCAACGCCCATGAAGTACCAGCACACGTTCAAGGCCCCTGGACTAAATTCCCAGTGAAACAATATTTCCCCCTTCCCATGCGCTGCCGGACATGTCAAAAACTTGGTCACACGGCGAAATGGTGCAAAGAACCCACGGAGACCTGCGCCACTTGTGGCAAACCCGCACCGCACCCGACAGACCAATGCCTCAACTTATATTGCGTCAACTGCCAAACTGGAACCCACGCTTCCAATAGCCGAGACTGCACTGAATTTTTAAAGGCCAAAGAAATTCTTAAAATCAAAACACTGAGAAAGTGTAGCATGTTCGAGGCGAAGAAGGAATTTTACGCAACATACAAAACAACAACCGGACCCTCCTACGCCACAGTAGCAGCTAGCGCCGCCCCCCCTTCAACACAAAAGAACACAACCCCAGCAATAACTCCCAAACCCTCGACATCGACCAACACAACACAAGCAATCACCACTACACCATCACATACCATCGAAACCACAAACACCCCCAACAACAACACACAACACATCAACACAAACACAACCACCAGCAATGCCGCCAGCTCCAGCACCTTCACCAGCTCAGGACCCGCAATTGCCGGCAGCCCCACCAACAACAACACCAACACCACTCTTAATAAAAAGGCAAGTGCCCCCTCCAACATTACAACTAACAACAAAACAAAAAATAATACACAAAACAACGAACACTTACACAAAAACCCCAAAAACCATACAATTACCACCACTCTTTCCCACCCCTCCCCTGCTAACCCCGCTCAACTCACTCTCACCCCCAACACCACAGCAACAATTAACAACTTAATTAGCGACGTTTTCGAACTTCCACATGAAAACTTAGAAATTATCTCGGTTTCGGGCCCGCAATTCCATGATAATTGCGCCGAAGATTATGCGAATTCAGCAGATGCTGAGATGTTTTCCATCCCCTCGGTCTCTACTTTCACGAGTACGAGCTCTGGGGAGGATTCCCCGGGAAACAATAACGACAACTGATGAGCTATAGCCGTGATCCTGACTATCCCCCTCCATCACGGGACCTAACGGTCTTACAATGGAACGTGAGAGGTCTATACCAAAACCTACCGAGCCTTGAACTACTAATCACCACCTACCAACCCCAGGTGGTTCTTCTGCAGGAGACTCATATCCTGGCAGATCAACAACCTGCCCGGTTGGGAGCTTATAGGTTTTTTGGACATAACACAGTAAGGGTGCGCAGGCATGGTGGCGTAGCCATTCTGGTGCACAACTCCCTCCCTGCTGTCGAGTATAATATCGACACCGAGCTAGTAGCTTGTGCTGTCTCCATTAATACCCCCCACCCACTAACTTTCGCAAACTTCTACCTTGAGAATGAAGCAGAGATCACGGCCCGAGATCTAGAGGCTCTGGCATGCCAGCTGCCTGAAAACACCATCTATGGTGGGGACTTCAATGCGCACAGCCCGCTCTGGGGCTCGGCGCGTTGGAGTCCTAGAGGGCGGCAGGTTGCCGCCTGGATCGAAGGCAGATCTCTCTGCATTCTCAACACTGGTTCCCCTACCTTCTTATCCCATCTAGGCTCTCAGTCAGCCATCGATCTTTCTTTAGCCCCCCCTCACCTAACAGCCCGCCTTGACTGGTTTACACACAGCAACCCAGAGGGTAGTGACCACTACCCTATAATCTTTCGTACTGGGCACAAAACTGCTAACGCCAGACCCCTGCGCAAATTTATTGAGCAGAAGGCGGACTGGAACCAATTTAAAGGACTAGTCAAGGCGGAGCTATCCCGTCGCCCCCCTTCACGCAATATTAACAAGGAGGCAGCACAACTAACCAGAGCCATTAGAGCAGCAGCGGCGGGCAGCATGCCTGTGTCTTCACCCTTACCAAAAACACAACCAGTCTGGATGAATGCGCGCATCCTCACAATCATCAGGGACAAGAATAGGGCTTGGAAAAAATTCCAAAGACACCCTACGACAATTAACCTGCGTAACTATCGTAGGAAATCGGCAGTCACCAAAAAGGAGATAAAGGAGGCGAAAAAACAAGCCTGGGAATCTTTCGCCAGTTCCATTGATCCTAACTCCAATTTGGCCGATGCATGGAGCCGCGTCAAATCAATCTCCGGTAATAGGCCCCCAAGCCTGATTGCTAATTTGACGGTCGACCGCAGGCTCTACACCGACTCCATGAGCATAGCTGAGAAACTGGCCCATTCTTGGGCCAGTTACTCAGCAGACAGTACTTTTAGCCCAGAACAAATTTCGGCTAAGGCCAACTGGACTCTCTCAAACAAGCCCTATTCCCCTGATCCTAATAGAAATCTGTCTTTCCCTATATCCCTTCATGAACTAGGCGCATCGCTTAGTAAGTGCAAGGGATCGGCACCGGGACTGGACAAAGTCTCTTACAGGATGATAAAGGAAGCCCCTGAAACATTCAAAGATAGATTAGTAGTCCTCTACAACTCTATCTTAAGAGATGGCATCTTTCCACACATGTGGAAAAATGCCGTCCTAATACCTATCCGTAAGAAGACAGTCCTCGCTAATGGCACCATAACTCCTAAGGATCTACGCCCAATATCTCTTTTATCCTGTCTGTCGCGTCTTTTTGAAAAAATCGTGGGCCGAAGACTCTCCTGCCTCCTGGAGGGGGTTCTCCCTGGTGGGGTTCACGGATTCAGAAGGCATCGGGGCACAACCTCGCTCCTTCTCGAACTCGAGAATTCCATTAGGGACGCCTTTCACCAGGGGAGAGAACTCCACCTGCTTTCGGCGGATATCGAGAAGGCGTACGACAGGGTAAAATGGGATATCATTGCCGCCCAGCTCCAGGTATGGGGCGTTGATACGCCCTTCATCCAGCTGATAAAAAATTTCCTCACCTCACGATCCATCCAAGTCAGGATCAACGGATACACCTCATCTAGAATTAATTTAGATAATGCTTTGCCTCAAGGCTCACCTCTTTCAACGTCGCTTTTTAACGCCTACCTATCCTCGCTCTTCCCCACCTTACAGGACATTTACGGACTCAACATGTACATATACGCTGACAATATTTTACTGACGACTACGGACGAACGACCGACGGAGGTGTTACGAAGGGCCGTTACCGCGATGAGCATTTGGACTTTACACACAGGAGCTAGAATCCCATCTGAGAAAAATGAATACATCGTTTTCACAAGAAAAAGGAGACCCACCCAGAGGACCCTAACAATTGGTGACGAGGAGATCACCACCAAAGATCGAATCAGCCTGCTAGGACTAGATTTCAATAGCAGATTAAATTGGACCACCCACTGCAGGACCCTGGCAACCAGAGTTGGGAAAATTACAAATCTATTGAGATCCATTTCAGCGCGTGGGAATGGCGCCCCGATTCATGCTGCCCTAGCCATCGGCAGAACGTTAATCCGCGGCCGCACCGGCTATGCTCTCCCCGTTTTCTCATCGACGTCCAAAGCGAACATGACGCTAATACAAACGGCCATCAACAAGGCTTTAAGAGCTATTTTTGGAGCCCTGCCTTCCACTCCTAAGATGGCCTTGTGGACAGAATCAGGCCTACCTGATATCGCCACTAGGGCTGAAATCGCCATGACCAAATTAGCCGTAAGGAACTGGCTAGATTGGAGAAAACCACATCATCAGACACTCCATTCTCTGGTCCACGCCCAACGCTCCCCCAGACACACCTCGGCCCTGAAAACGGCGACCTCCCTAATTCACGGACTGGGTTTTCCACCTCCAACCCCCTGCGAGCCTCCTGAAGTACAACCACCGATCCAGGAGGAGATGCCACGGCTGCTCACTCTCACCACGGGAAATAGGAGAAACGTACCACCTGCTCAACATCTGCAACGCCACCTGGAGAAAATCTCCCGACTCCCAGACTGGACCAGAATCTATACCGACGGGTCAAAAAGGGACAACGAGGTATCGGGCGCCAGCGTTATATACGCGCCGGGCTCAGCTACTCCCAACAACCACACCTTTCGCCTTCATGAGCGTAGCTCCAGTTTCGAGGCTGAAGTCTGCGCCATTTGGAGCGCAGTAGAACTCTACAGAGGGCGCCCTGGAAGGGCCATCATTTTCACCGATTGCATGGCAGCAGTGCAAGCCCTAAATAATCCATCACCTGCGGAGCCACTCATAGCACACATAAGACGGACCATCATCCAGGCCAGAGGAGACTTGGCGGTTGAATGGGTCCCCAGCCATATAGGGATCATGGGAAATGAGCTAGCTGACACGGCGGCCAAGAGGGCCCTGCTGACGACCCCAGACCATCCCCCGATGACACCACCGATGATTAGTTTCATCTCCCGATGCAGCGTCGGGAACATCAAGGGAGCCCTAGAGGACCGATGGAAGAATTCATCGTTTTTCCTGGCAGAGCACTGGCCTTCCATTTCCCCACCAACATACAGCAGAACCTGCCCAAGGAAGATTGGCGTCAAGATCTTCAGGATAAGATCTGGCCACACCCTACTCACTAAAGGGCACTTTTTCTCAAGAGGACCCCAGCGAGGATGCCAAAACTGCCAATGTGCCCTCACCATCAAACACTTGCTGGCGTGCCCAGCTACTAGAGCTACGTTTGGCAGCGAGATTCCCCCCCTACGCGAGCTATTGGACCCGGCGCAGCCAGAGACCTTGCTGAATTTAATGACCGCATTGAATATTATGCACCTGATTTAGAAGTCGCGACCCGCCTAAAACTCCAAGAGAGACATCTCCCGACCAGCTTACTTTAGCCTTAGTTTAGATTAGCTTAGCACTAGCCTTAGAATAAGTCTAAGACATGAATCTCTGTTTTTTCCTTATTTTGCTTTCGCCTTTGCCGGCTAAAAGACCAAAAATTTTTTTTGAACATCATGTAGTATTTTAGACTAGGTTAAAACATGAATTACTTTTTCTTTTTCCTTTTTCTTTATATTATTATCTCTAGTTTAAACCCGTAGTATATCATCTCTGCTAGATCATCTTACTAATCCTAACCTATAGAATAAGGCAGGTGCGCCATATGGGCTACGATCCCGAGTGCGCTAGAACATAACTCAGGGCATAGATTTAAGCTCCTTCTATGTACTGGGTAATAATAAATAAATAAATAAAGTAGCCATGAGTGCGTTTAGCCACGGCGGTTTTTCTCGTGTTTACCACAAACCGATTCATTTGCTCCGTGAGCGATTTCTGATCGCTTATAAGAGCCTCGAGGGATGGAGGGTTTTCCATGGTAGATGGAGAGTCTCCCACTGTACCTCCCATTATGAACTTATGTGTAGAATATTAATCGAACACCGAAATACACTAAGAGATAAGAGAAGGTACTTACTGGAGGTGTCGGGAAGGGGTGACAAAGGTTTGTGTTTTTTCCTGGTGCGTCTGAACGGAATCGGCTGATGTGAGGCGGTGATCTGGGGACGTCTTCTTCCGGCTCGGGATGTCTCCACTAATTCACTTGTTACTACACAAAACTTTTCACACGTGCACTATCTCGCGAAAATATCCGGTTCGAAGGACCATGTAAATTAAAACTCTTTAACCTTTCACTTAATTTATATTTAATAAATTTAACAAGACTTTAAACACTACAACTACGATAAACAATATGAAAAACTCTTAGAACTTTAACACGTTTAACCTAACGACTTCGACGACCTCCTGGAGACTGCCGGTTGTAGACCGATGGATTTTCGTCGTCCATCGATACCTTCTGTAAGTTGCAAATTCGGCAGCAGGTCAATCGCGCGTGCATTGAATTGCGCGTGCATTGAATTGGCAGCTTTCGGGTCTCTGGCGGGTTCCGATTTCGTCTGGGCTGTTTCCGGCGAAAGATCTTATGTGTCGTCTGGACAGCGTCCGGCGAGAGTGCCGACCTCCTCATTGTCATTGGAGATCGATTATTGGAATGTGTAACAGGTATCAAATGAAAGGGCTTGTTGAGAGTAACTCGAAAATAATGTGACGTCATTCTAAATCCAATATGGCGGAACATCCAAGATGGCGGAATAGTTATTTTTTATGCACTTCTACAATATGGGTATCAAATGAAAGGGCTTGTTGAGAGTAACTCGAAAATAATGTGACGTCATTCTAAATCCAATATGGCGGAACATCCAAGATGGCGGAATAGTTATTTTTTATGCACTTCTACAATATGGGTATCAAATGAAAGGGCTTGTTGAGAGTAACTCGAAAATAATGTGACGTCATTCTAAATCCAATATGGCGGAACATCCAAGATGGCGGAATAGTTATTTTTTATGCACTTCTACAATATGGGTATCAAATGAAAGGGCTTGTTGAGAGTAACTCGAAAATAATGTGACGTCATTCTAAATCCAATATGGCGGAACATCCAAGATGGCGGAATAGTTATTTTTTATGCACTTCTACAATATGGGTATCAAATGAAAGGGCTTGTTGAGAGTAACTCGAAAATAATGTGACGTCATTCTAAATCCAATATGGCGGAACATCCAAGATGGCGGAATAGTTATTTTTTATGCACTTCTACAATATGGGTATCAAATGAAAGGGCTTGTTGAGAGTAACTCGAAAATAATGTGACGTCATTCTAAATCCAATATGGCGGAACATCCAAGATGGCGGAATAGTTATTTTTTATGCACTTCTACAATATGGGTATCAAATGAAAGGGCTTGTTGAGAGTAACTCGAAAATAATGTGACGTCATTCTAAATCCAATATGGCGGAACATCCAAGATGGCGGAATAGTTATTTTTTATGCACTTCTACAATATGGGTATCAAATGAAAGGGCTTGTTGAGAGTAACTCGAAAATAATGTGACGTCATTCTAAATCCAATATGGCGGAATATCCAAGATGGCGGAATAGTTATTTTTTATGCACTTCTACAATATGGGTATCAAATGAAAGGGCTTGTTGAGAGTAACTCGAAAATAATGTGACGTCATTCTAAATCCAATATGGCGGAACATCCAAGATGGCGGAATAGTTATTTTTTATGCACTTCTACAATATGGGTATCAAATGAAAGGGCTTGTTGAGAGTAACTCGAAAATAATGTGACGTCATTCTAAATCCAATATGGCGGAATATCCAAGATGGCGGAATAGTTATTTTTTATGCACTTCTACAATATGGGTATCAAATGAAAGGGCTTGTTGAGAGTAACTCGAAAATAATGTGACGTCATTCTAAATCCAATATGGCGGAACATCCAAGATGGCGGAATAGTTATTTTTTATGCACTTCTACAATATGGGTATCAAATGAAAGGGCTTGTTGAGAGTAACTCGAAAATAATGTGACGTCATTCTAAATCCAATATGGCGGAACATCCAAGATGGCGGAATAGTTATTTTTTATGCACTTCTACAATATGGGTATCAAATGAAAGGGCTTGTTGAGAGTAACTCGAAAATAATGTGACGTCATTCTAAATCCAATATGGCGGAACATCCAAGATGGCGGAATAGTTATTTTTTATGCACTTCTACAATATGGGTATCAAATGAAAGGGCTTGTTGAGAGTAACTCGAAAATAATGTGACGTCATTCTAAATCCAATATGGCGGAACATCCAAGATGGCGGAATAGTTATTTTTTATGCACTTCTACAATATGGGTATCAAATGAAAGGGCTTGTTGAGAGTAACTCGAAAATAATGTGACGTCATTCTAAATCCAATATGGCGGAACATCCAAGATGGCGGAATAGTTATTTTTTATGCACTTCTACAATATGGGTATCAAATGAAAGGGCTTGTTGAGAGTAACTCGAAAATAATGTGACGTCATTCTAAATCCAATATGGCGGAACATCCAAGATGGCGGAATAGTTATTTTTTATGCACTTCTACAATATGGGTATCAAATGAAAGGGCTTGTTGAGAGTAACTCGAAAATAATGTGACGTCATTCTAAATCCAATATGGCGGAACATCCAAGATGGCGGAATAGTTATTTTTTATGCACTTCTACAATATGGGTATCAAATGAAAGGGCTTGTTGAGAGTAACTCGAAAATAATGTGACGTCATTCTAAATCCAATATGGCGGAACATCCAAGATGGCGGAATAGTTATTTTTTATGCACTTCTACAATATGGGTATCAAATGAAAGGGCTTGTTGAGAGTAACTCGAAAATAATGTGACGTCATTCTAAATCCAATATGGCGGAACATCCAAGATGGCGGAATAGTTATTTTTTATGCACTTCTACAATATGGGTATCAAATGAAAGGGCTTGTTGAGAGTAACTCGAAAATAATGTGACGTCATTCTAAATCCAATATGGCGGAACATCCAAGATGGCGGAATAGTTATTTTTTATGCACTTCTACAATATGGGTATCAAATGAAAGGGCTTGTTGAGAGTAACTCGAAAATAATGTGACGTCATTCTAAATCCAATATGGCGGAACATCCAAGATGGCGGAATAGTTATTTTTTATGCACTTCTACAATATGGGTATCAAATGAAAGGGCTTGTTGAGAGTAACTCGAAAATAATGTGACGTCATTCTAAATCCAATATGGCGGAACATCCAAGATGGCGGAATAGTTATTTTTTATGCACTTCTACAATATGGGTATCAAATGAAAGGGCTTGTTGAGAGTAACTCGAAAATAATGTGACGTCATTCTAAATCCAATATGGCGGAACATCCAAGATGGCGGAATAGTTATTTTTTATGCACTTCTACAATATGGGTATTGTAAATTAAAACTCTTTAACCTTTCACTTAATTTATATTTAATAAATTTAACAAGACTTTAAACACTACAACTACGATAAACAATATGAAAAACTCTTAGAACTTTAACACGTTTAACCTAACGACTTCGACGACCTCCTGGATACTGCCGGTTGTAGACCCATGGATTTTCGTCGTCCTTCGATACCTTCTGTAAGTTGCAAATTCGGCAGCAGGTCAATCGCACGTGCATTGAATTGGCAGCTTTCGGGTCTCTGGCGGGTTCCGATGTCGTCTGGGCTGTTTCCGGCTAAAGTTCTTAGGTGTCGTCTGGACAGCGTCCGGCGAGAGTGTCGACCTCCTCATTGTCATTGGAGATCGATTATTGTAATGTGTAACATCCCGCCGGCCTTGAAATACTTCGGTATTTAAGTATGTCCTGTGAAAAAGAAAGAAAAAGAACATCTCCTTATCGCGGCATTTCCTCCATGCAGACAAGGAAGCTGTTCAAGAACGATGGGGTTAGGCAAAGGGCGCCCTGACTCGCCCGATGGTAATACGCCGACAGATGAAGGAAGGTTTGGAAGTTAGGAAGGATGAATTGGAAAAGTGGTTTCGGATCGATAAATTTGTGCTTTCAATTGTTCGATTGTGGGTACAAATTCACATTGTTCCGCAGTGTCTGCAAAGTAATTTCAGACTCTGCGCGAGGGCTTAAGTGCGATGTAGGTCCTCGCTCGAGCTCTTCTATAGTCTCTTCTTGGACTACATTCGGAATTGCAATAGATTCTCTGCTTCTGCGATGATGTCTGTGTACAACAAAGGCAGTTAGTGAGTTCAAGAACGCAGCGAAAATGTTCCAGCTCCATCCATGAATGCTTCTGATGATCTGAACGTTGATGACTGTACTAATGCAGAATTTTACGATCCGTACAATTACTAATATTCCAAAGATGCTTGCGGTGAAAGACCCAAAGTAGGATAAGCCTGACCAAGTGCTTTGTATATAAGATGATATTTTGCTGACATGGGATGAGGAAAGTAGGTTCATAATGTCTAGATTCCGTGTATCGGTGTCATGACCCATGACAGATTGTGTCATGACATTTCCAATGGCATGCCGTTCTGATGGAAACATAATTTGACGACGCAAATCTTCAGTTTCTTCGAAGGTGTAAATTCCAGATTTTATTAGATGGCTGGGGTCTTCATACTTCCAAGAATTATCCACGGATGTACTGACTGATTTAGGTTCCTCCATATGATGAATCTCTGGATTGAGACTGTACCATTGCCCATGTAGAAAATAACCAGGCTTCATCATGAATGAGCAGGGAATCTCCGTTCCGTGCTCTTGAATCAGATGAGTCGTGGGTGCCATGAAGCAACTTTTGTTGTCATACGTAATTGGTAGTTCGTTGTAGCAGCGATCTGTTTTCCGTATGGTTGCTTCCACAGCCTGGCATTTTATTACGTAAAGGACTTCTCCTCGCGGGACCACTGTAAATCCAGGTTCCTTGAAGCGTATCAATGCGAATTCCGTAGGATGATACTGGGCTATGGCTAACTGCGTTTGAAGAACTTGGTTCTCCAGTTCACATTTTCTCCGCATGATGTGCTTATACATAGACTCCATCTGAGTCTTTATGTGTCTCTCTACATACACGAATTTTGAATTGAAGAAAGTGAAAAGATCTAAATTTCTTGCGGTGACTGCCTTTTTGGTGAACCAGTAATTCTGTCCTGATTTTGGCACTATTACAAGTCGAGGGTGTTCGGTCTGATAGCCGGTGAATTTGCACACGGAAATGAGTTTTGTGACTTCGAGTGCGAACACAGCATCCCCAGTGTGTACTGCATAAATAGTGTTCACAGTTGATTCTCTGCTGATGGTTTGACCTTTGATAGCTGCTCCTTGATAAAGATCGTCATATTTCAGATCTTCACAACTTGCATCTGCGATCATATCCCAAAAACTAATCCCTGATTCAGGGTCGGTGCAAGTTCCCTTTATGTAAGGGCACACAATGCACACAGCTCTTAACACAACCTGATTATCATCAAGCCTTACAATGCTGTCATAATCGGTGATGGTGATTTCCAAGGAGTGCATTACAACCACCTTGTTCCATGAATTGGACCCAAAAGAGTAAGGAACACCCTCGCAATTGCCATTTGTATCGACAGAACCTGCCACTATTTCGGAATATCGTGATGTCGCGTTGGATTTTATGTCAGCCAGAATTCGGTTATTTTGAAGAGCGTAGATTCCTTTGGAATGTATAATCAGACAATTCTCTTTTGATATATCGGCGATAAATGTACTAATACCACCTGCTACGATCGACAGATGGCTGAACATGCCGCAATGCAGGACAGTTTGCAAGATATTAATTTTGCACTGGTAAATGTGAACTGGAGCTACTTCACTCAATTGTAAAAGTTGAATATCTTCCTTGATTTGTTGAACCGGAGTATCTTCAATCTCGCAGTTTTGGTTACTGAGGAACGATATTTTAGTCAAATTCATCCTTTTGCGTCCACAATCGTATACAATTATGCTTTTAGAAGGGAGCAAGAGCGCAATTAACGTGAGATAATTAAGCCAAGCCATGATGCTATAAATAAATAAGAGTTCTTAAATACTTATGTGCGAGAAATATCTATTTTATGTGTACTTATATGAACAAAACAAAAGGAAAGAGATTGTAATAACTTGTTATTGCGGTAAAGGACAGACCTTTGTAATAGATCTTTCGAATTCACCTTGTGGAGTTTTGAGGTGCACAACCCTGGTTATATCATCTTTCCCGGGGAAAACAGCTGTTATACGGGCCAACTTCCAATGAAATGGAGGTAGGCCGTCTTCTTTAAGAAGCACGAGATCTCCTACTTCTATGTTCTTAGTGGCCATCTTCCACTTAGGTCGTTGTTGCAATTGATGCAAATATTCAGTTGACCATCTTCTCCAAAAATCTTGGTGTAATTTTTGTAGTAACTTCCAACGACTAAGGTGTGCTATTGTTGTGTCCTCGTAGCTTGTTTCGGGAAGGCTGTTTAATGAGCTTCCTATCAAGAAATGCCCAGGTGTAAGAGGGTTGATGTCGTTTGGATCCGAAGATAATGCGCTGATTGGCCGTGAGTTAAGCACGGCTTCTATTTGAGTCAGAACAGTGCTTAGTTCTTCGAAGGTAAGCTTAGTTTGCCCTACGATTCGACGCAAATGATGCTTCACAGACTTGACGCCTGCCTCCCATAATCCACCAAAGTGAGGCGCTCGGGGGGGAATAAAGCTCCATTCCACATTTTTGTTTGCATACAGTTCTTCTGCTGACAGTTGATATGATTTAATGAATTCTGTCATTTCTCTTTTTAGGCTCCTTTCTGCTCCCACAAAATTTGTTCCGTTATCGCTAAATATCTTTTTGCTAAGGCCTCGTCTCGCAAAAAATCGTCGAAGAGCGGCTAAAAAGCAATCTGTTGTTAAATCACTGGCAAGTTCAAGGTGCATTGCCTTCGTAACGAAGCAGACGAAAACTACAATGTAACCCTTGAGAGTTTTGGAATTCCTAGTCTTATTAGCTTTAATAAGTACTGGTCCAGCGTAATCTATGCCTGTGTATGTAAATGGTCGACTTGGTGTTGTACGTTCCATAGGTAGTTGACCCATTAAAGTGTTCATGTGCTCTTTCCTCCAACGACAACAAGTGACGCATTGATGCACGATTCGTTTGATAATCTGCTGAGCGCGGGGGAGCCAGTAGTTTTGCCGTAAGGTGGAAAGCATGATCTGCTTACCACCGTGGAGAGTGTCCTTATGTATCTTCTTGATGAGTAATTCGGAAAATTTGTTTGAGGGTGGTAATATTATAGGATGTTTTTCAACCCCGGACAGATTGGAATGTTCTAGTCGTCCTCCCACTCTCAAATTGAGCTGCTCGTCAAGGAATGGATTCAAGCTCAAAAGTGAGCTTTTTCGCGATAAGGATTCCTTAGAAATTAAGCAATTAATTTCTATGGGATATACTATCGATTGTGTTTGCCTTATCAGACATAAATTGGCTTCGTTAATTTCAGAAGCGGAGAGGATATGCGTCTGGTAAGAGGTGAGCTTGCGACACACTCACAAATCTGCGGCAATAAACTATGACTCTGCAAGCATGGGTAAGGTCTGAGAATCTTTCAACTAGTTGGTATTTGCTAGCATTTGTGTGAAAACTCTTCAGCCCTTTCTTCTCTTCCGTGAGCCCCTGTATAGAAGTTGAGAGGATAGTTTTGGGCCACTCACGATGATCTGCTTGAAGCCAGGTTGGACCATTCCACCAGAGTGAATTTCCTTTTAATTCTGAAGAGCTTAGACCGCGCGAGGCAATATCAGCAGGATTGTGTTGGGAAGAAGCGTGTCGCCATTCAGTGTTGCCCACATTTTCGATTATTTCTCTAATTCTATTGGCAACGAACGATTTCCATCGATGTGGTAAGCTCCGAATCCATGACAGGGTTATTGTGGAATCTGTCCACAATATTGTTTTGCAATCTTGCCTCAAGGTTTCGCGGAATGATTTTATCATTTTAGATAAAAGAACAGCTCCACATAATTCTAGGCGGGGAAGAGAAATTGTTTTCAGAGGGGCGACTCTCGTCTTGGATGAAATAAGGTGAACAATCGTAGATTGGCTTGCCGTGGTAACTCGAAGATAAATAACTGCTGCATAGGCCTTCTCTGAGCTCTCGCTAAATCCGTGCAGCTCTATTTCCGAGTCCCGATGACTATTGAGCCACCTTGGAATTCTTATATTCTCGATGTTCGGTAAGTCGTCTATGAAACACGTCCACTCTGATAAAAGATGTTCCGGTATTTCTTCATCCCAATTGCTGCCTGTTATCCAGAGATTTTGCATAAATATCTTCGCACGAATGATAATGGGACTCAGCCATCCCAGAGGATCAAACAATTTTGCTATGTAACACTAGTCGCTTTGTCCAGAAGCCTTCTTTCGTGACCTTTATTTTAAATAGGAATTCATCGGATTTAGCATCCCAATAAATGCCTAAGGTTTTGAAGGTAGCTGTATCCGACAATTGCATCTCCAATGCTTCTCTTGACTTGTCATTTTCAGCGACGTCTTTCAGAATATTTGGATGATTCGAGGAAAATTTCCTTAATGGAAATTGACCGCTTGCCAAAAGACTAGTCAGTTCTTTCCGAAGAGATTGCACTTCTTCGATCGTGTCTCCACCAGTTAAGACATCATCCACATAGAAATCGTTCGTAAGACACTCAGAACCGCGAGGGAATGCTTCTCTTTCATCTTCGGCTAGTTGTACTAGTGTTCTCATAGCCAAATATGGTGCACAATTAATTCCAAATGTGACGGTTCTCAATTCGTATTCTTGAATCTCTGAGCTGGGCGTTGGGCGCCATAGTATCCTCTGAAATTTGGCATCATCGGGGTGTACCCAAACCTGCCTATACATCTTTTCGATGTCGGCAGTAAATACATATTCGTGATGTCTCCATCTCAGGATTATTTGTGTTACGTCCTGCTGTAGTATTGGGCCCGTCAAAAGGTTGTCGTTCAAAGAAAGACCATTCGTGGATTTGCAGGAGGCATCGAACACAACTCTAAATTTTGTAGTAGTGCTCGATGGTTTTATTACTGCGTGATGGGGAAGATAATATCTATCCACACCGGTTGTGGGGAGGCTATCGCAATGTACCTTTGTCATGTGGCCCAGACTTACATATTCTTCTAAGGTTTTATAGTAATCCGCTATGTAACCCCTTCTGATATTGCTTCTCTCTGTCGATAAATACCTCTTCATTGCGATCGTTCGGGACTCACCTAGACTTGGCAGGCCTTTCTTGAAGGGTGATCTTACTACATATGACCCGTTCGAGTTACGGGAGACCGTAGCCTTATAAAGTTGTTCGCATTGCTCATCAACATCAGAATTTTGCCTTAGTGGGATTACTTCTTCCACTTCCCAGAATCTTCGCAATACCTCAGATATTGGGCAAGTAGATAAATGCGTGTGGAGGTACTGATGCTGAGAAACAACAGAGCATATCTTACCGGTTAATATCCAGCCGAAGATAGTGTTCTGTCCCATAGGAGAGCCTTGGGATCCCTTTCGTATTCCTTCGCAGATGATAAGAGGATAAATGTCGGCACCGATAATTAGATCAATTTTAGCCGGTACGCCATAATCTGGGTCCGCCAATTCTACATATTTCAAATGATCCCAATTCGAATTTGATAACTCCGTCGCTGGGAGAAAATCTGTCAGATTATCTAGAATGAGCGCTTTAACCGGCACGGTTGCTTTCGTTTTGGAAGCAGTGATAACAAAGCGCACAGATCGGGTTGCTACCGTTGCTTCGCTTGAACCTATTCCGGTGACTTGTATTGAGATAGGTTCGGGTTTTTCATGTAATTTTGCTGCTAAAGCAGAAGTTATGAAGGTGGCTTGTGAGCCGGGGTTAATTAACGCGTGAGCAGTGACAGTGCCCATTGACTTTTTAATGTTTACCCTTGCCGTTGCCAGAAGAACTGCTTGTTTCTCATTCACGAAATGCGCAGCGACTTTGGGAATGGACGTGATATTTTGCTCCGTTTCGGATTTGATATTTTCTCCCGATTTTTTATTGTGGTTATGAAGCAGAGTATGGTGCTTCCCTCCGCATTCATTGCAGCGCGTTTTACTCCGGCATTTGGTGATGGAGTGATATTCTCCCAAACAATTAAGACAATAGCCCTTAGACTTGGCTACTCTCAATCATTCTGTTGGGTTGTGTTTCAAGAAAATTTGACACACTCGCAATGAATGGTTCTCCTGGCATAATTTGCAGAGCTTTTTCGTAGCGTGAAAGCTCTGAACAAGAGTTTCGGGTTTTGTTGCCTTTTTTGATACTTGGCTGCTTTCGCGTTGAGTGCCGGTTAGAGATTCTAGCATTCTGAATCTTGTCTCGAGAAAGCCTTTTAAAGTTTCCCAAGACGGGTAGATATCACTGTCAGATAATTTTTCTTCCCATGATCGGTGTGTTTCCGCTGGAAGCTTCTGAACTAAAAGATGTACGAGAAGAGGGCCCCATTCTTCCACTGATATTCCTAAGTTGCTCAATGAAGCAAGACTTTCGGTGGTGCAGTCAACTATTGATTTGAGTGCATTAGCTGACTCATTCGACACTTTAGGTTGGGAGGTTAAAACCCGTAACTGTGCGGAAATTAGTATCCGCTTGTTGTCGTATCGTTGAACTAATGCACCCCAAGCTGCCTGGTAATTTTCGTTGGTGGTCTGGAACTGTTTGATTACCTTGCTTGCATCGCCTACGACATTGGCCTTTAAGTAATGCAATTTTTGAACACTTGCCAAAGAGCTGTTGGAGTCGATAAGTGATTTAAATAAATCACGGAAACTTATCCAGTCGGTGTAGTTCCCAGAGAACTTTGGAAGCGTTATGGAAGGTAATTGCATTGGGGACGCGGCTGCAAGTCTTTGCGTGTTAAATTCTTGAGGGGGGCTACTAGTTGATTGATGCCCGGATTGCCCTTGTGATTTATCGAGGGAACTCAATTTGTCAACTAGTTCACCTTTGAAGTCGTAAAATAACTCCTCACAAATGGAGTAGTGATCTTCGGTGAAGTACGGATGCTCCTTTCGAGCTGATGGGGTAGCTATTGCGGACAGGTTTCTGTCGTTTGCAGAAAATTTCTGCCAGAACTCATGCCAACCATTGACTCGGCCAAGATAGTAGCCATGAGTGCGTTTAGCCACGGCGGTTTTTCTCGTGTTTACCACAAACCGATTCATTTGCTCCGTGAGCGATTTCTGATCGCTTATAAGAGCCTCGAGGGATGGAGGGTTTTCCATGGTAGATGGAGAGTCTCCCACTGTACCTCCCATTATGAACTTATGTGTAGAATATTAATCGAACACCGAAATACACTAAGAGATAAGAGAAGGTACTTACTGGAGGTGTCGGGAAGGGGTGACAAAGGTTTGTGTTTTTTCCTGGTGCGTCTGAACGGAATCGGCTGATGTGAGGCGGTGATCTGGGGACGTCTTCTTCCGGCTCGGGATGTCTCCACTAATTCACTTGTTACTACACAAAACTTTTCACACGTGCACTATCTCGCGAAAATATCCGGTTCGAAGGACCATGTAAATTAAAACTCTTTAACCTTTCACTTAATTTATATTTAATAAATTTAACAAGACTTTAAACACTACAACTACGATAAACAATATGAAAAACTCTTAGAACTTTAACACGTTTAACCTAACGACTTCGACGACCTCCTGGAGACTGCCGGTTGTAGACCGATGGATTTTCGTCGTCCATCGATACCTTCTGTAAGTTGCAAATTCGGCAGCAGGTCAATCGCGCGTGCATTGAATTGCGCGTGCATTGAATTGGCAGCTTTCGGGTCTCTGGCGGGTTCCGATTTCGTCTGGGCTGTTTCCGGCGAAAGATCTTATGTGTCGTCTGGACAGCGTCCGGCGAGAGTGCCGACCTCCTCATTGTCATTGGAGATCGATTATTGGAATGTGTAACAGGTATCAAATGAAAGGGCTTGTTGAGAGTAACTCGAAAATAATGTGACGTCATTCTAAATCCAATATGGCGGAACATCCAAGATGGCGGAATAGTTATTTTTTATGCACTTCTACAATATGGGTATCAAATGAAAGGGCTTGTTGAGAGTAACTCGAAAATAATGTGACGTCATTCTAAATCCAATATGGCGGAACATCCAAGATGGCGGAATAGTTATTTTTTATGCACTTCTACAATATGGGTATCAAATGAAAGGGCTTGTTGAGAGTAACTCGAAAATAATGTGACGTCATTCTAAATCCAATATGGCGGAACATCCAAGATGGCGGAATAGTTATTTTTTATGCACTTCTACAATATGGGTATCAAATGAAAGGGCTTGTTGAGAGTAACTCGAAAATAATGTGACGTCATTCTAAATCCAATATGGCGGAACATCCAAGATGGCGGAATAGTTATTTTTTATGCACTTCTACAATATGGGTATCAAATGAAAGGGCTTGTTGAGAGTAACTCGAAAATAATGTGACGTCATTCTAAATCCAATATGGCGGAACATCCAAGATGGCGGAATAGTTATTTTTTATGCACTTCTACAATATGGGTATCAAATGAAAGGGCTTGTTGAGAGTAACTCGAAAATAATGTGACGTCATTCTAAATCCAATATGGCGGAACATCCAAGATGGCGGAATAGTTATTTTTTATGCACTTCTACAATATGGGTATCAAATGAAAGGGCTTGTTGAGAGTAACTCGAAAATAATGTGACGTCATTCTAAATCCAATATGGCGGAACATCCAAGATGGCGGAATAGTTATTTTTTATGCACTTCTACAATATGGGTATCAAATGAAAGGGCTTGTTGAGAGTAACTCGAAAATAATGTGACGTCATTCTAAATCCAATATGGCGGAATATCCAAGATGGCGGAATAGTTATTTTTTATGCACTTCTACAATATGGGTATCAAATGAAAGGGCTTGTTGAGAGTAACTCGAAAATAATGTGACTTCATTCTAAATCCAATATGGCGGAACATCCAAGATGGCGGAATAGTTATTTTTTATGCACTTCTACAATATGGGTATCAAATGAAAGGGCTTGTTGAGAGTAACTCGAAAATAATGTGACGTCATTCTAAATCCAATATGGCGGAACATCCAAGATGGCGGAATAGTTATTTTTTATGCACTTCTACAATATGGGTATCAAATGAAAGGGCTTGTTGAGAGTAACTCGAAAATAATGTGACGTCATTCTAAATCCAATATGGCGAAACATCCAAGATGGCGGAATAGTTATTTTTTATGCACTTCTACAATATGGGTATCAAATGAAAGGGCTTGTTGAGAGTAACTCGAAAATAATGTGACGTCATTCTAAATCCAATATGGCGGAACATCCAAGATGGCGGAATAGTTATTTTTTATGCACTTCTACAATATGGGTATTGTAAATTAAAACTCTTTAACCTTTCACTTAATTTATATTTAATAAATTTAACAAGACTTTAAACACTACAACTACGATAAACAATATGAAAAACTCTTAGAACTTTAACACGTTTAACCTAACGACTTCGACGACCTCCTGGAGACTGCCGGTTGTAGACCCATGGATTTTCGTCGTCCATCGATACCTTCTGTAAGTTGCAAATTCGGCAGCAGGTCAATCGCACGTGCATTGAATTGGCAGCTTTCGGGTCTCTGGCGGGTTCCGATGTCGTCTGGGCTGTTTCCGGCTAAAGTTCTTAGGTGTCGTCTGGACAGCGTCCGGCGAGAGTGTCGACCTCCTCATTGTCATTGGAGATCGATTATTGTAATGTGTAACATCCCGCCGGCCTTGAAATACTTCGGTATTTAAGTATGTCCTGTGAAAAAGAAAGAAAAAGAACATCTCCTTATCGCGGCATTTCCTCCATGCAGACAAGGAAGCTGTTCAAGAACGATGGGGTTAGGCAAAGGGCGCCCTGACTCGCCCGATGGTAATACGCCGACAGATGAAGGAAGGTTTGGAAGTTAGGAAGGATGAATTGGAAAAGTGGTTTCGGATCGATAAATTTGTGCTTTCAATTGTTCGATTGTGGGTACAAATTCACATTGTTCCGCAGTGTCTGCAAAGTAATTTCAGACTCTGCGCGAGGGCTTAAGTGCGATGTAGGTCCTCGCTCGAGCTCTTCTATAGTCTCTTCTTGGACTACATTCGGAATTGCAATAGATTCTCTGCTTCTGCGATGATGTCTGTGTACAACAAAGGCAGTTAGTGAGTTCAAGAACGCAGCGAAAATGTTCCAGCTCCATCCATGAATGCTTCTGATGATCTGAACGTTGATGACTGTACTAATGCAGAATTTTACGATCCGTACAATTACTAATATTCCAAAGATGCTTGCGGTGAAAGACCCAAAGTAGGATAAGCCTGACCAAGTGCTTTGTATATAAGATGATATTTTGCTGACATGGGATGAGGAAAGTAGGTTCATAATGTCTAGATTCCGTGTATCGGTGTCATGACCCATGACAGATTGTGTCATGACATTTCCAATGGCATGCCGTTCTGATGGAAACATAATTTGACGACGCAAATCTTCAGTTTCTTCGAAGGTGTAAATTCCAGATTTTATTAGATGGCTGGGGTCTTCATACTTCCAAGAATTATCCACGGATGTACTGACTGATTTAGGTTCCTCCATATGATGAATCTCTGGATTGAGACTGTACCATTGCCCATGTAGAAAATAACCAGGCTTCATCATGAATGAGCAGGGAATCTCCGTTCCGTGCTCTTGAATCAGATGAGTCGTGGGTGCCATGAAGCAACTTTTGTTGTCATACGTAATTGGTAGTTCGTTGTAGCAGCGATCTGTTTTCCGTATGGTTGCTTCCACAGCCTGGCATTTTATTACGTAAAGGACTTCTCCTCGCGGGACCACTGTAAATCCAGGTTCCTTGAAGCGTATCAATGCGAATTCCGTAGGATGATACTGGGCTATGGCTAACTGCGTTTGAAGAACTTGGTTCTCCAGTTCACATTTTCTCCGCATGATGTGCTTATACATAGACTCCATCTGAGTCTTTATGTGTCTCTCTACATACACGAATTTTGAATTGAAGAAAGTGAAAAGATCTAAATTTCTTGCGGTGACTGCCTTTTTGGTGAACCAGTAATTCTGTCCTGATTTTGGCACTATTACAAGTCGAGGGTGTTCGGTCTGATAGCCGGTGAATTTGCACACGGAAATGAGTTTTGTGACTTCGAGTGCGAACACAGCATCCCCAGTGTGTACTGCATAAATAGTGTTCACAGTTGATTCTCTGCTGATGGTTTGACCTTTGATAGCTGCTCCTTGATAAAGATCGTCATATTTCAGATCTTCACAACTTGCATCTGCGATCATATCCCAAAAACTAATCCCTGATTCAGGGTCGGTGCAAGTTCCCTTTATGTAAGGGCACACAATGCACACAGCTCTTAACACAACCTGATTATCATCAAGCCTTACAATGCTGTCATAATCGGTGATGGTGATTTCCAAGGAGTGCATTACAACCACCTTGTTCCATGAATTGGACCCAAAAGAGTAAGGAACACCCTCGCAATTGCCATTTGTATCGACAGAACCTGCCACTATTTCGGAATATCGTGATGTCGCGTTGGATTTTATGTCAGCCAGAATTCGGTTATTTTGAAGAGCGTAGATTCCTTTGGAATGTATAATCAGACAATTCTCTTTTGATATATCGGCGATAAATGTACTAATACCACCTGCTACGATCGACAGATGGCTGAACATGCCGCAATGCAGGACAGTTTGCAAGATATTAATTTTGCACTGGTAAATGTGAACTGGAGCTACTTCACTCAATTGTAAAAGTTGAATATCTTCCTTGATTTGTTGAACCGGAGTATCTTCAATCTCGCAGTTTTGGTTACTGAGGAACGATATTTTAGTCAAATTCATCCTTTTGCGTCCACAATCGTATACAATTATGCTTTTAGAAGGGAGCAAGAGCGCAATTAACGTGAGATAATTAAGCCAAGCCATGATGCTATAAATAAATAAGAGTTCTTAAATACTTATGTGCGAGAAATATCTATTTTATGTGTACTTATATGAACAAAACAAAAGGAAAGAGATTGTAATAACTTGTTATTGCGGTAAAGGACAGACCTTTGTAATAGATCTTTCGAATTCACCTTGTGGAGTTTTGAGGTGCACAACCCTGGTTATATCATCTTTCCCGGGGAAAACAGCTGTTATACGGGCCAACTTCCAATGAAATGGAGGTAGGCCGTCTTCTTTAAGAAGCACGAGATCTCCTACTTCTATGTTCTTAGTGGCCATCTTCCACTTAGGTCGTTGTTGCAATTGATGCAAATATTCAGTTGACCATCTTCTCCAAAAATCTTGGTGTAATTTTTGTAGTAACTTCCAACGACTAAGGTGTGCTATTGTTGTGTCCTCGTAGCTTGTTTCGGGAAGGCTGTTTAATGAGCTTCCTATCAAGAAATGCCCAGGTGTAAGAGGGTTGATGTCGTTTGGATCCGAAGATAATGCGCTGATTGGCCGTGAGTTAAGCACGGCTTCTATTTGAGTCAGAACAGTGCTTAGTTCTTCGAAGGTAAGCTTAGTTTGCCCTACGATTCGACGCAAATGATGCTTCACAGACTTGACGCCTGCCTCCCATAATCCACCAAAGTGAGGCGCTCGGGGGGGAATAAAGCTCCATTCCACATTTTTGTTTGCATACAGTTCTTCTGCTGACAGTTGATATGATTTAATGAATTCTGTCATTTCTCTTTTTAGGCTCCTTTCTGCTCCCACAAAATTTGTTCCGTTATCGCTAAATATCTTTTTGCTAAGGCCTCGTCTCGCAAAAAATCGTCGAAGAGCGGCTAAAAAGCAATCTGTTGTTAAATCACTGGCAAGTTCAAGGTGCATTGCCTTCGTAACGAAGCAGACGAAAACTACAATGTAACCCTTGAGAGTTTTGGAATTCCTAGTCTTATTAGCTTTAATAAGTACTGGTCCAGCGTAATCTATGCCTGTGTATGTAAATGGTCGACTTGGTGTTGTACGTTCCATAGGTAGTTGACCCATTAAAGTGTTCATGTGCTCTTTCCTCCAACGACAACAAGTGACGCATTGATGCACGATTCGTTTGATAATCTGCTGAGCGCGGGGGAGCCAGTAGTTTTGCCGTAAGGTGGAAAGCATGATCTGCTTACCACCGTGGAGAGTGTCCTTATGTATCTTCTTGATGAGTAATTCGGAAAATTTGTTTGAGGGTGGTAATATTATAGGATGTTTTTCAACCCCGGACAGATTGGAATGTTCTAGTCGTCCTCCCACTCTCAAATTGAGCTGCTCGTCAAGGAATGGATTCAAGCTCAAAAGTGAGCTTTTTCGCGATAAGGATTCCTTAGAAATTAAGCAATTAATTTCTATGGGATATACTATCGATTGTGTTTGCCTTATCAGACATAAATTGGCTTCGTTAATTTCAGAAGCGGAGAGGATATGCGTCTGGTAAGAGGTGAGCTTGCGACACACTCACAAATCTGCGGCAATAAACTATGACTCTGCAAGCATGGGTAAGGTCTGAGAATCTTTCAACTAGTTGGTATTTGCTAGCATTTGTGTGAAAACTCTTCAGCCCTTTCTTCTCTTCCGTGAGCCCCTGTATAGAAGTTGAGAGGATAGTTTTGGGCCACTCACGATGATCTGCTTGAAGCCAGGTTGGACCATTCCACCAGAGTGAATTTCCTTTTAATTCTGAAGAGCTTAGACCGCGCGAGGCAATATCAGCAGGATTGTGTTGGGAAGAAACGTGTCGCCATTCAGTGTTGCCCACATTTTCGATTATTTCTCTAATTCTATTGGCAACGAACGATTTCCATCGATGTGGTAAGCTCCGAATCCATGACAGGGTTATTGTGGAATCTGTCCACAATATTGTTTTGCAATCTTGCCTCAAGGTTTCGCGGAATGATTTTATCATTTTAGATAAAAGAACAGCTCCACATAATTCTAGGCGGGGAAGAGAAATTGTTTTCAGAGGGGCGACTCTCGTCTTGGATGAAATAAGGTGAACAATCGTAGATTGGCTTGCCGTGGTAACTCGAAGATAAATAACTGCTGCATAGGCCTTCTCTGAGCTCTCGCTAAATCCGTGCAGCTCTATTTCCGAGTCCCGATGACTATTGAGCCACCTTGGAATTCTTATATTCTCGATGTTCGGTAAGTCGTCTATGAAACACGTCCACTCTGATAAAAGATGTTCCGGTATTTCTTCATCCCAATTGCTGCCTGTTATCCAGAGATTTTGCATAAATATCTTCGCACGAATGATAATGGGACTCAGCCATCCCAGAGGATCAAACAATTTTGCTATGTAACACTAGTCGCTTTGTCCAGAAGCCTTCTTTCGTGACCTTTATTTTAAATAGGAATTCATCGGATTTAGCATCCCAATAAATGCCTAAGGTTTTGAAGGTAGCTGTATCCGACAATTGCATCTCCAATGCTTCTCTTGACTTGTCATTTTCAGCGACGTCTTTCAGAATATTTGGATGATTCGAGGAAAATTTCCTTAATGGAAATTGACCGCTTGCCAAAAGACTAGTCAGTTCTTTCCGAAGAGATTGCACTTCTTCGATCGTGTCTCCACCAGTTAAGACATCATCCACATAGAAATCGTTCGTAAGACACTCAGAACCGCGAGGGAATGCTTCTCTTTCATCTTCGGCTAGTTGTACTAGTGTTCTCATAGCCAAATATGGTGCACAATTAATTCCAAATGTGACGGTTCTCAATTCGTATTCTTGAATCTCTGAGCTGGGCGTTGGGCGCCATAGTATCCTCTGAAATTTGGCATCATCGGGGTGTACCCAAACCTGCCTATACATCTTTTCGATGTCGGCAGTAAATACATATTCGTGATGTCTCCATCTCAGGATTATTTGTGTTACGTCCTGCTGTAGTATTGGGCCCGTCAAAAGGTTGTCGTTCAAAGAAAGACCATTCGTGGATTTGCAGGAGGCATCGAACACAACTCTAAATTTTGTAGTAGTGCTCGATGGTTTTATTACTGCGTGATGGGGAAGATAATATCTATCCACACCGGTTGTGGGGAGGCTATCGCAATGTACCTTTGTCATGTGGCCCAGACTTACATATTCTTCTAAGGTTTTATAGTAATCCGCTATGTAACCCCTTCTGATATTGCTTCTCTCTGTCGATAAATACCTCTTCATTGCGATCGTTCGGGACTCACCTAGACTTGGCAGGCCTTTCTTGAAGGGTGATCTTACTACATATGACCCGTTCGAGTTACGGGAGACCGTAACCTTATAAAGTTGTTCGCATTGCTCATCAACATCAGAATTTTGCCTTAGTGGGATTACTTCTTCCACTTCCCAGAATCTTCGCAATACCTCAGATATTGGGCAAGTAGATAAATGCGTGTGGAGGTACTGATGCTGAGAAACAACAGAGCATATCTTACCGGTTAATATCCAACCGAAGATAGTGTTCTGTCCCATAGGAGAGCCTTGGGATCCCTTTCGTATTCCTTCGCAGATGATAAGAGGATAAATGTCGGCACCGATAATTAGATCAATTTTAGTCGGTACGCCATAATCTGGGTCCGCCAATTCTACATATTTCAAATGATCCCAATTCGAATTTGATAACTCCGTCGCTGGGAGAAAATCTGTCAGATTATCTAGAATGAGCGCTTTAACCGGCACGGTTGCTTTCGTTTTGGAAGCAGTGATAACAAAGCGCACAGATCGGGTTGCTACCGTTGCTTCGCTTGAACCTATTCCGGTGACTTGTATTGAGATAGGTTCGGGTTTTTCATGTAATTTTGCTGCTAAAGCAGAAGTTATGAAGGTGGCTTGTGAGCCGGGGTTAATTAACGCGTGAGCAGTGACAGTGCCCATTGACTTTTTAATGTTTACCCTTGCCGTTGCCAGAAGAACTGCTTGTTTCTCATTCACGAAATGCGCAGCGACTTTGGGAATGGACGTGATATTTTGCTCCGTTTCGGATTTGATATTTTCTCCCGATTTTTTATTGTGGTTATGAAGCAGAGTATGGTGCTTCCCTCCGCATTCATTGCAGCGCGTTTTACTCCGGCATTTGGTGATGGAGTGATATTCTCCCAAACAATTAAGACAATAGCCCTTAGACTTGGCTACTCTCAATCATTCTGTTGGGTTGTGTTTCAAGAAAATTTGACACACTCGCAATGAATGGTTCTCCTGGCATAATTTGCAGAGCTTTTTCGTAGCGTGAAAGCTCTGAACAAGAGTTTCGGGTTTTGTTGCCTTTTTTGATACTTGGCTGCTTTCGCGTTGAGTGCCGGTTAGAGATTCTAGCATTCTGAATCTTGTCTCGAGAAAGCCTTTTAAAGTTTCCCAAGACGGGTAGATATCACTGTCAGATAATTTTTCTTCCCATGATCGGTGTGTTTCCGCTGGAAGCTTCTGAACTAAAAGATGTACGAGAAGAGGGCCCCATTCTTCCACTGATATTCCTAAGTTGCTCAATGAAGCAAGACTTTCGGTGGTGCAGTCAACTATTGATTTGAGTGCATTAGCTGACTCATTCGACACTTTAGGTTGGGAGGTTAAAACCCGTAACTGTGCGGAAATTAGTATCCGCTTGTTGTCGTATCGTTGAACTAATGCACCCCAAGCTGCCTGGTAATTTTCGTTGGTGGTCTGGAACTGTTTGATTACCTTGCTTGCATCGCCTACGACATTGGCCTTTAAGTAATGCAATTTTTGAACACTTGCCAAAGAGCTGTTGGAGTCGATAAGTGATTTAAATAAATCACGGAAACTTATCCAGTCGGTGTAGTTCCCAGAGAACTTTGGAAGCGTTATGGAAGGTAATTGCATTGGGGACGCGGCTGCAAGTCTTTGCGTGTTAAATTCTTGAGGGGGGCTACTAGTTGATTGATGCCCGGATTGCCCTTGTGATTTATCGAGGGAACTCAATTTGTCAACTAGTTCACCTTTGAAGTCGTAAAATAACTCCTCACAAATGGAGTAGTGATCTTCGGTGAAGTACGGATGCTCCTTTCGAGCTGATGGGGTAGCTATTGCGGACAGGTTTCTGTCGTTTGCAGAAAATTTCTGCCAGAACTCATGCCAACCATTGACTCGGCCAAGATAGTAGCCATGAGTGCGTTTAGCCACGGCGGTTTTTCTCGTGTTTACCACAAACCGATTCATTTGCTCCGTGAGCGATTTCTGATCGCTTATAAGAGCCTCGAGGGATGGAGGGTTTTCCATGGTAGATGGAGAGTCTCCCACTGTACCTCCCATTATGAACTTATGTGTAGAATATTAATCGAACACCGAAATACACTAAGAGATAAGAGAAGGTACTTACTGGAGGTGTCGGGAAGGGGTGACAAAGGTTTGTGTTTTTTCCTGGTGCGTCTGAACGGAATCGGCTGATGTGAGGCGGTGATCTGGGGACGTCTTCTTCCGGCTCGGGATGTCTCCACTAATTCACTTGTTACTACACAAAACTTTTCACACGTGCACTATCTCGCGAAAATATCCGGTTCGAAGGACCATGTAAATTAAAACTCTTTAACCTTTCACTTAATTTATATTTAATAAATTTAACAAGACTTTAAACACTACAACTACGATAAACAATATGAAAAACTCTTAGAACTTTAACACGTTTAACCTAACGACTTCGACGACCTCCTGGAGACTGCCGGTTGTAGACCGATGGATTTTCGTCGTCCATCGATACCTTCTGTAAGTTGCAAATTCGGCAGCAGGTCAATCGCGCGTGCATTGAATTGCGCGTGCATTGAATTGGCAGCTTTCGGGTCTCTGGCGGGTTCCGATTTCGTCTGGGCTGTTTCCGGCGAAAGATCTTATGTGTCGTCTGGACAGCGTCCGGCGAGAGTGCCGACCTCCTCATTGTCATTGGAGATCGATTATTGGAATGTGTAACAGGTATCAAATGAAAGGGCTTGTTGAGAGTAACTCGAAAATAATGTGACGTCATTCTAAATCCAATATGGCGGAACATCCAAGATGGCGGAATAGTTATTTTTTATGCACTTCTACAATATGGGTATCAAATGAAAGGGCTTGTTGAGAGTAACTCGAAAATAATGTGACGTCATTCTAAATCCAATATGGCGGAACATCCAAGATGGCGGAATAGTTATTTTTTATGCACTTCTACAATATGGGTATCAAATGAAAGGGCTTGTTGAGAGTAACTCGAAAATAATGTGACGTCATTCTAAATCCAATATGGCGGAACATCCAAGATGGCGGAATAGTTATTTTTTATGCACTTCTACAATATGGGTATCAAATGAAAGGGCTTGTTGAGAGTAACTCGAAAATAATGTGACGTCATTCTAAATCCAATATGGCGGAACATCCAAGATGGCGGAATAGTTATTTTTTATGCACTTCTACAATATGGGTATCAAATGAAAGGGCTTGTTGAGAGTAACTCGAAAATAATGTGACGTCATTCTAAATCCAATATGGCGGAATATCCAAGATGGCGGAATAGTTATTTTTTATGCACTTCTACAATATGGGTATCAAATGAAAGGGCTTGTTGAGAGTAACTCGAAAATAATGTGACGTCATTCTAAATCCAATATGGCGGAACATCCAAGATGGCGGAATAGTTATTTTTTATGCACTTCTACAATATGGGTATCAAATGAAAGGGCTTGTTGAGAGTAACTCGAAAATAATGTGACGTCATTCTAAATCCAATATGGCGGAACATCCAAGATGGCGGAATAGTTATTTTTTATGCACTTCTACAATATGGGTATCAAATGAAAGGGCTTGTTGAGAGTAACTCGAAAATAATGTGACGTCATTCTAAATCCAATATGGCGGAACATCCAAGATGGCGGAATAGTTATTTTTTATGCACTTCTACAATATGGGTATCAAATGAAAGGGCTTGTTGAGAGTAACTCGAAAATAATGTGACGTCATTCTAAATCCAATATGGCGGAACATCCAAGATGGCGGAATAGTTATTTTTTATGCACTTCTACAATATGGGTATCAAATGAAAGGGCTTGTTGAGAGTAACTCGAAAATAATGTGACGTCATTCTAAATCCAATATGGCGGAATATCCAAGATGGCGGAATAGTTATTTTTTATGCACTTCTACAATATGGGTATCAAATGAAAGGGCTTGTTGAGAGTAACTCGAAAATAATGTGACGTCATTCTAAATCCAATATGGCGGAACATCCAAGATGGCGGAATAGTTATTTTTTATGCACTTCTACAATATGGGTATCAAATGAAAGGGCTTGTTGAGAGTAACTCGAAAATAATGTGACGTCATTCTAAATCCAATATGGCGGAACATCCAAGATGGCGGAATAGTTATTTTTTATGCACTTCTACAATATGGGTATCAAATGAAAGGGCTTGTTGAGAGTAACTCGAAAATAATGTGACGTCATTCTAAATCCAATATGGCGGAACATCCAAGATGGCGGAATAGTTATTTTTTATGCACTTCTACAATATGGGTATCAAATGAAAGGGCTTGTTGAGAGTAACTCGAAAATAATGTGACGTCATTCTAAATCCAATATGGCGGAACATCCAAGATGGCGGAATAGTTATTTTTTATGCACTTCTACAATATGGGTATTGTAAATTAAAACTCTTTAACCTTTCACTTAATTTATATTTAATAAATTTAACAAGACTTTAAACACTACAACTACGATAAACAATATGAAAAACTCTTAGAACTTTAACACGTTTAACCTAACGACTTCGACGACCTCCTGGAGACTGCCGGTTGTAGACCCATGGATTTTCGTCGTCCATCGATACCTTCTGTAAGTTGCAAATTCGGCAGCAGGTCAATCGCACGTGCATTGAATTGGCAGCTTTCGGGTCTCTGGCGGGTTCCGATGTCGTCTGGGCTGTTTCCGGCTAAAGTTCTTAGGTGTCGTCTGGACAGCGTCCGGCGAGAGTGTCGACCTCCTCATTGTCATTGGAGATCGATTATTGTAATGTGTAACATCCCGCCGGCCTTGAAATACTTCGGTATTTAAGTATGTCCTGTGAAAAAGAAAGAAAAAGAACATCTCCTTATCGCGGCATTTCCTCCATGCAGACAAGGAAGCTGTTCAAGAACGATGGGGTTAGGCAAAGGGCGCCCTGACTCGCCCGATGGTAATACGCCGACAGATGAAGGAAGGTTTGGAAGTTAGGAAGGATGAATTGGAAAAGTGGTTTCGGATCGATAAATTTGTGCTTTCAATTGTTCGATTGTGGGTACAAATTCACATTGTTCCGCAGTGTCTGCAAAGTAATTTCAGACTCTGCGCGAGGGCTTAAGTGCGATGTAGGTCCTCGCTCGAGCTCTTCTATAGTCTCTTCTTGGACTACATTCGGAATTGCAATAGATTCTCTGCTTCTGCGATGATGTCTGTGTACAACAAAGGCAGTTAGTGAGTTCAAGAACGCAGCGAAAATGTTCCAGCTCCATCCATGAATGCTTCTGATGATCTGAACGTTGATGACTGTACTAATGCAGAATTTTACGATCCGTACAATTACTAATATTCCAAAGATGCTTGCGGTGAAAGACCCAAAGTAGGATAAGCCTGACCAAGTGCTTTGTATATAAGATGATATTTTGCTGACATGGGATGAGGAAAGTAGGTTCATAATGTCTAGATTCCGTGTATCGGTGTCATGACCCATGACAGATTGTGTCATGACATTTCCAATGGCATGCCGTTCTGATGGAAACATAATTTGACGACGCAAATCTTCAGTTTCTTCGAAGGTGTAAATTCCAGATTTTATTAGATGGCTGGGGTCTTCATACTTCCAAGAATTATCCACGGATGTACTGACTGATTTAGGTTCCTCCATATGATGAATCTCTGGATTGAGACTGTACCATTGCCCATGTAGAAAATAACCAGGCTTCATCATGAATGAGCAGGGAATCTCCGTTCCGTGCTCTTGAATCAGATGAGTCGTGGGTGCCATGAAGCAACTTTTGTTGTCATACGTAATTGGTAGTTCGTTGTAGCAGCGATCTGTTTTCCGTATGGTTGCTTCCACAGCCTGGCATTTTATTACGTAAAGGACTTCTCCTCGCGGGACCACTGTAAATCCAGGTTCCTTGAAGCGTATCAATGCGAATTCCGTAGGATGATACTGGGCTATGGCTAACTGCGTTTGAAGAACTTGGTTCTCCAGTTCACATTTTCTCCGCATGATGTGCTTATACATAGACTCCATCTGAGTCTTTATGTGTCTCTCTACATACACGAATTTTGAATTGAAGAAAGTGAAAAGATCTAAATTTCTTGCGGTGACTGCCTTTTTGGTGAACCAGTAATTCTGTCCTGATTTTGGCACTATTACAAGTCGAGGGTGTTCGGTCTGATAGCCGGTGAATTTGCACACGGAAATGAGTTTTGTGACTTCGAGTGCGAACACAGCATCCCCAGTGTGTACTGCATAAATAGTGTTCACAGTTGATTCTCTGCTGATGGTTTGACCTTTGATAGCTGCTCCTTGATAAAGATCGTCATATTTCAGATCTTCACAACTTGCATCTGCGATCATATCCCAAAAACTAATCCCTGATTCAGGGTCGGTGCAAGTTCCCTTTATGTAAGGGCACACAATGCACACAGCTCTTAACACAACCTGATTATCATCAAGCCTTACAATGCTGTCATAATCGGTGATGGTGATTTCCAAGGAGTGCATTACAACCACCTTGTTCCATGAATTGGACCCAAAAGAGTAAGGAACACCCTCGCAATTGCCATTTGTATCGACAGAACCTGCCACTATTTCGGAATATCGTGATGTCGCGTTGGATTTTATGTCAGCCAGAATTCGGTTATTTTGAAGAGCGTAGATTCCTTTGGAATGTATAATCAGACAATTCTCTTTTGATATATCGGCGATAAATGTACTAATACCACCTGCTACGATCGACAGATGGCTGAACATGCCGCAATGCAGGACAGTTTGCAAGATATTAATTTTGCACTGGTAAATGTGAACTGGAGCTACTTCACTCAATTGTAAAAGTTGAATATCTTCCTTGATTTGTTGAACCGGAGTATCTTCAATCTCGCAGTTTTGGTTACTGAGGAACGATATTTTAGTCAAATTCATCCTTTTGCGTCCACAATCGTATACAATTATGCTTTTAGAAGGGAGCAAGAGCGCAATTAACGTGAGATAATTAAGCCAAGCCATGATGCTATAAATAAATAAGAGTTCTTAAATACTTATGTGCGAGAAATATCTATTTTATGTGTACTTATATGAACAAAACAAAAGGAAAGAGATTGTAATAACTTGTTATTGCGGTAAAGGACAGACCTTTGTAATAGATCTTTCGAATTCACCTTGTGGAGTTTTGAGGTGCACAACCCTGGTTATATCATCTTTCCCGGGGAAAACAGCTGTTATACGGGCCAACTTCCAATGAAATGGAGGTAGGCCGTCTTCTTTAAGAAGCACGAGATCTCCTACTTCTATGTTCTTAGTGGCCATCTTCCACTTAGGTCGTTGTTGCAATTGATGCAAATATTCAGTTGACCATCTTCTCCAAAAATCTTGGTGTAATTTTTGTAGTAACTTCCAACGACTAAGGTGTGCTATTGTTGTGTCCTCGTAGCTTGTTTCGGGAAGGCTGTTTAATGAGCTTCCTATCAAGAAATGCCCAGGTGTAAGAGGGTTGATGTCGTTTGGATCCGAAGATAATGCGCTGATTGGCCGTGAGTTAAGCACGGCTTCTATTTGAGTCAGAACAGTGCTTAGTTCTTCGAAGGTAAGCTTAGTTTGCCCTACGATTCGACGCAAATGATGCTTCACAGACTTGACGCCTGCCTCCCATAATCCACCAAAGTGAGGCGCTCGGGGGGGAATAAAGCTCCATTCCACATTTTTGTTTGCATACAGTTCTTCTGCTGACAGTTGATATGATTTAATAAATTCTGTCATTTCTCTTTTTAGGCTCCTTTCTGCTCCCACAAAATTTGTTCCGTTATCGCTAAATATCTTTTTGCTAAGGCCTCGTCTCGCAAAAAATCGTCGAAGAGCGGCTAAAAAGCAATCTGTTGTTAAATCACTGGCAAGTTCAAGGTGCATTGCCTTCGTAACGAAGCAGACGAAAACTACAATGTAACCCTTGAGAGTTTTGGAATTCCTAGTCTTATTAGCTTTAATAAGTACTGGTCCAGCGTAATCTATGCCTGTGTATGTAAATGGTCGACTTGGTGTTGTACGTTCCATAGGTAGTTGACCCATTAAAGTGTTCATGTGCTCTTTCCTCCAACGACAACAAGTGACGCATTGATGCACGATTCGTTTGATAATCTGCTGAGCGCGGGGGAGCCAGTAGTTTTGCCGTAAGGTGGAAAGCATGATCTGCTTACCACCGTGGAGAGTGTCCTTATGTATCTTCTTGATGAGTAATTCGGAAAATTTGTTTGAGGGTGGTAATATTATAGGATGTTTTTCAACCCCGGACAGATTGGAATGTTCTAGTCGTCCTCCCACTCTCAAATTGAGCTGCTCGTCAAGGAATGGATTCAAGCTCAAAAGTGAGCTTTTTCGCGATAAGGATTCCTTAGAAATTAAGCAATTAATTTCTATGGGATATACTATCGATTGTGTTTGCCTTATCAGACATAAATTGGCTTCGTTAATTTCAGAAGCGGAGAGGATATGCGTCTGGTAAGAGGTGAGCTTGCGACACACTCACAAATCTGCGGCAATAAACTATGACTCTGCAAGCATGGGTAAGGTCTGAGAATCTTTCAACTAGTTGGTATTTGCTAGCATTTGTGTGAAAACTCTTCAGCCCTTTCTTCTCTTCCGTGAGCCCCTGTATAGAAGTTGAGAGGATAGTTTTGGGCCACTCACGATGATCTGCTTGAAGCCAGGTTGGACCATTCCACCAGAGTGAATTTCCTTTTAATTCTGAAGAGCTTAGACCGCGCGAGGCAATATCAGCAGGATTGTGTTGGGAAGAAACGTGTCGCCATTCAGTGTTGCCCACATTTTCGATTATTTCTCTAATTCTATTGGCAACGAACGATTTCCATCGATGTGGTAAGCTCCGAATCCATGACAGGGTTATTGTGGAATCTGTCCACAATATTGTTTTGCAATCTTGCCTCAAGGTTTCGCGGAATGATTTTATCATTTTAGATAAAAGAACAGCTCCACATAATTCTAGGCGGGGAAGAGAAATTGTTTTCAGAGGGGCGACTCTCCTCTTGGATGAAATAAGGTGAACAATCGTAGATTGGCTTGCCGTGGTAACTCGAAGATAAATAACTGCTGCATAGGCCTTCTCTGAGCTCTCGCTAAATCCGTGCAGCTCTATTTCCGAGTCCCGATGACTATTGAGCCACCTTGGAATTCTTATATTCTCGATGTTCGGTAAGTGGTCTATGAAACACGTCCACTCTGATAAAAGATGTTCCGGTATTTCTTCATCCCAATTGCTGCCTGTTATCCAGAGATTTTGCATAAATATCTTCGCACGAATGATAATGGGACTCAGCCATCCCAGAGGATCAAACAATTTTGCTATGTAACACTAGTCGCTTTGTCCAGAAGCCTTCTTTCGTGACCTTTATTTTAAATAGGAATTCATCGGATTTAGCATCCCAATAAATGCCTAAGGTTTTGAAGGTAGCTGTATCCGACAATTGCATCTCCAATGCTTCTCTTGACTTGTCATTTTCAGCGACGTCTTTCAGAATATTTGGATGATTCGAGGAAAATTTCCTTAATGGAAATTGACCGCTTGCCAAAAGACTAGTCAGTTCTTTCCGAAGAGATTGCACTTCTTCGATCGTGTCTCCACCAGTTAAGACATCATCCACATAGAAATCGTTCGTAAGACACTCAGAACCGCGAGGGAATGCTTCTCTTTCATCTTCGGCTAGTTGTACTAGTGTTCTCATAGCCAAATATGGTGCACAATTAATTCCAAATGTGACGGTTCTCAATTCGTATTCTTGAATCTCTGAGCTGGGCGTTGGGCGCCATAGTATCCTCTGAAATTTGGCATCATCGGGGTGTACCCAAACCTGCCTATACATCTTTTCGATGTCGGCAGTAAATACATATTCGTGATGTCTCCATCTCAGGATTATTTGTGTTACGTCCTGCTGTAGTATTGGGCCCGTCAAAAGGTTGTCGTTCAAAGAAAGACCATTCGTGGATTTGCAGGAGGCATCGAACACAACTCTAAATTTTGTAGTAGTGCTCGATGGTTTTATTACTGCGTGATGGGGAAGATAATATCTATCCACACCGGTTGTGGGGAGGCTATCGCAATGTACCTTTGTCATGTGGCCCAGACTTACATATTCTTCTAAGGTTTTATAGTAATCCGCTATGTAACCCCTTCTGATATTGCTTCTCTCTGTCGATAAATACCTCTTCATTGCGATCGTTCGGGACTCACCTAGACTTGGCAGGCCTTTCTTGAAGGGTGATCTTACTACATATGACCCGTTCGAGTTACGGGAGACCGTAGCCTTATAAAGTTGTTCGCATTGCTCATCAACATCAGAATTTTGCCTTAGTGGGATTACTTCTTCCACTTCCCAGAATCTTCGCAATACCTCAGATATTGGGCAAGTAGATAAATGCGTGTGGAGGTACTGATGCTGAGAAACAACAGAGCATATCTTACCGGTTAATATCCAACCGAAGATAGTGTTCTGTCCCATAGGAGAGCCTTGGGATCCCTTTCGTATTCCTTCGCAGATGATAAGAGGATAAATGTCGGCACCGATAATTAGATCAATTTTAGCCGGTACGCCATAATCTGGGTCCGCCAATTCTACATATTTCAAATGATCCCAATTCGAATTTGATAACTCCGTCGCTGGGAGAAAATCTGTCAGATTATCTAGAATGAGCGCTTTAACCGGCACGGTTGCTTTCGTTTTGGAAGCAGTGATAACAAAGCGCACAGATCGGGTTGCTACCGTTGCTTCGCTTGAACCTATTCCGGTGACTTGTATTGAGATAGGTTCGGGTTTTTCATGTAATTTTGCTGCTAAAGCAGAAGTTATGAAGGTGGCTTGTGAGCCGGGGTTAATTAACGCGTGAGCAGTGACAGTGCCCATTGACTTTTTAATGTTTACCCTTGCCGTTGCCAGAAGAACTGCTTGTTTCTCATTCACGAAATGCGCAGCGACTTTGGGAATGGACGTGATATTTTGCTCCGTTTCGGATTTGATATTTTCTCCCGATTTTTTATTGTGGTTATGAAGCAGAGTATGGTGCTTCCCTCCGCATTCATTGCAGCGCGTTTTACTCCGGCATTTGGTGATGGAGTGATATTCTCCCAAACAATTAAGACAATAGCCCTTAGACTTGGCTACTCTCAATCATTCTGTTGGGTTGTGTTTCAAGAAAATTTGACACACTCGCAATGAATGGTTCTCCTGGCATAATTTGCAGAGCTTTTTCGTAGCGTGAAAGCTCTGAACAAGAGTTTCGGGTTTTGTTGCCTTTTTTGATACTTGGCTGCTTTCGCGTTGAGTGCCGGTTAGAGATTCTAGCATTCTGAATCTTGTCTCGAGAAAGCCTTTTAAAGTTTCCCAAGACGGGTAGATATCACTGTCAGATAATTTTTCTTCCCATGATCGGTGTGTTTCCGCTGGAAGCTTCTGAACTAAAAGATGTACGAGAAGAGGGCCCCATTCTTCCACTGATATTCCTAAGTTGCTCAATGAAGCAAGACTTTCGGTGGTGCAGTCAACTATTGATTTGAGTGCATTAGCTGACTCATTCGACACTTTAGGTTGGGAGGTTAAAACCCGTAACTGTGCGGAAATTAGTATCCGCTTGTTGTCGTATCGTTGAACTAATGCACCCCAAGCTGCCTGGTAATTTTCGTTGGTGGTCTGGAACTGTTTGATTACCTTGCTTGCATCGCCTACGACATTGGCCTTTAAGTAATGCAATTTTTGAACACTTGCCAAAGAGCTGTTGGAGTCGATAAGTGATTTAAATAAATCACGGAAACTTATCCAGTCGGTGTAGTTCCCAGAGAACTTTGGAAGCGTTATGGAAGGTAATTGCATTGGGGACGCGGCTGCAAGTCTTTGCGTGTTAAATTCTTGAGGGGGGCTACTAGTTGATTGATGCCCGGATTGCCCTTGTGATTTATCGAGGGAACTCAATTTGTCAACTAGTTCACCTTTGAAGTCGTAAAATAACTCCTCACAAATGGAGTAGTGATCTTCGGTGAAGTACGGATGCTCCTTTCGAGCTGATGGGGTAGCTATTGCGGACAGGTTTCTGTCGTTTGCAGAAAATTTCTGCCAGAACTCATGCCAACCATTGACTCGGCCAAGATAGTAGCCATGAGTGCGTTTAGCCACGGCGGTTTTTCTCGTGTTTACCACAAACCGATTCATTTGCTCCGTGAGCGATTTCTGATCGCTTATAAGAGCCTCGAGGGATGGAGGGTTTTCCATGGTAGATGGAGAGTCTCCCACTGTACCTCCCATTATGAACTTATGTGTAGAATATTAATCGAACACCGAAATACACTAAGAGATAAGAGAAGGTACTTACTGGAGGTGTCGGGAAGGGGTGACAAAGGTTTGTGTTTTTTCCTGGTGCGTCTGAACGGAATCGGCTGATGTGAGGCGGTGATCTGGGGACGTCTTCTTCCGGCTCGGGATGTCTCCACTAATTCACTTGTTACTACACAAAACTTTTCACACGTGCACTATCTCGCGAAAATATCCGGTTCGAAGGACCATGTAAATTAAAACTCTTTAACCTTTCACTTAATTTATATTTAATAAATTTAACAAGACTTTAAACACTACAACTACGATAAACAATATGAAAAACTCTTAGAACTTTAACACGTTTAACCTAACGACTTCGACGACCTCCTGGAGACTGCCGGTTGTAGACCGATGGATTTTCGTCGTCCATCGATACCTTCTGTAAGTTGCAAATTCGGCAGCAGGTCAATCGCGCGTGCATTGAATTGCGCGTGCATTGAATTGGCAGCTTTCGGGTCTCTGGCGGGTTCCGATTTCGTCTGGGCTGTTTCCGGCGAAAGATCTTATGTGTCGTCTGGACAGCGTCCGGCGAGAGTGCCGACCTCCTCATTGTCATTGGAGATCGATTATTGGAATGTGTAACAGGTATCAAATGAAAGGGCTTGTTGAGAGTAACTCGAAAATAATGTGACGTCATTCTAAATCCAATATGGCGGAACATCCAAGATGGCGGAATAGTTATTTTTTATGCACTTCTACAATATGGGTATCAAATGAAAGGGCTTGTTGAGAGTAACTCGAAAATAATGTGACGTCATTCTAAATCCAATATGGCGGAACATCCAAGATGGCGGAATAGTTATTTTTTATGCACTTCTACAATATGGGTATCAAATGAAAGGGCTTGTTGAGAGTAACTCGAAAATAATGTGACGTCATTCTAAATCCAATATGGCGGAACATCCAAGATGGCGGAATAGTTATTTTTTATGCACTTCTACAATATGGGTATCAAATGAAAGGGCTTGTTGAGAGTAACTCGAAAATAATGTGACGTCATTCTAAATCCAATATGGCGGAACATCCAAGATGGCGGAATAGTTATTTTTTATGCACTTCTACAATATGGGTATCAAATGAAAGGGCTTGTTGAGAGTAACTCGAAAATAATGTGACGTCATTCTAAATCCAATATGGCGGAACATCCAAGATGGCGGAATAGTTATTTTTTATGCACTTCTACAATATGGGTATCAAATGAAAGGGCTTGTTGAGAGTAACTCGAAAATAATGTGACGTCATTCTAAATCCAATATGGCGGAACATCCAAGATGGCGGAATAGTTATTTTTTATGCACTTCTACAATATGGGTATCAAATGAAAGGGCTTGTTGAGAGTAACTCGAAAATAATGTGACGTCATTCTAAATCCAATATGACGGAACATCCAAGATGGCGGAATAGTTATTTTTTATGCACTTCTACAATATGGGTATCAAATGAAAGGGCTTGTTGAGAGTAACTCGAAAATAATGTGACGTCATTCTAAATCCAATATGGCGGAATATCCAAGATGGCGGAATAGTTATTTTTTATGCACTTCTACAATATGGGTATCAAATGAAAGGGCTTGTTGAGAGTAACTCGAAAATAATGTGACTTCATTCTAAATCCAATATGGCGGAACATCCAAGATGGCGGAATAGTTATTTTTTATGCACTTCTACAATATGGGTATCAAATGAAAGGGCTTGTTGAGAGTAACTCGAAAATAATGTGACGTCATTCTAAATCCAATATGGCGGAACATCCAAGATGGCGGAATAGTTATTTTTTATGCACTTCTACAATATGGGTATCAAATGAAAGGGCTTGTTGAGAGTAACTCGAAAATAATGTGACGTCATTCTAAATCCAATATGGCGGAACATCCAAGATGGCGGAATAGTTATTTTTTATGCACTTCTACAATATGGGTATCAAATGAAAGGGCTTGTTGAGAGTAACTCGAAAATAATGTGACGTCATTCTAAATCCAATATGGCGGAACATCCAAGATGGCGGAATAGTTATTTTTTATGCACTTCTACAATATGGGTATTGTAAATTAAAACTCTTTAACCTTTCACTTAATTTATATTTAATAAATTTAACAAGACTTTAAACACTACAACTACGATAAACAATATGAAAAACTCTTAGAACTTTAACACGTTTAACCTAACGACTTCGACGACCTCCTGGAGACTGCCGGTTGTAGACCCATGGATTTTCGTCGTCCATCGATACCTTCTGTAAGTTGCAAATTCGGCAGCAGGTCAATCGCACGTGCATTGAATTGGCAGCTTTCGGGTCTCTGGCGGGTTCCGATGTCGTCTGGGCTGTTTCCGGCTAAAGTTCTTAGGTGTCGTCTGGACAGCGTCCGGCGAGAGTGTCGACCTCCTCATTGTCATTGGAGATCGATTATTGTAATGTGTAACATCCCGCCGGCCTTGAAATACTTCGGTATTTAAGTATGTCCTGTGAAAAAGAAAGAAAAAGAACATCTCCTTATCGCGGCATTTCCTCCATGCAGACAAGGAAGCTGTTCAAGAACGATGGGGTTAGGCAAAGGGCGCCCTGACTCGCCCGATGGTAATACGCCGACAGATGAAGGAAGGTTTGGAAGTTAGGAAGGATGAATTGGAAAAGTGGTTTCGGATCGATAAATTTGTGCTTTCAATTGTTCGATTGTGGGTACAAATTCACATTGTTCCGCAGTGTCTGCAAAGTAATTTCAGACTCTGCGCGAGGGCTTAAGTGCGATGTAGGTCCTCGCTCGAGCTCTTCTATAGTCTCTTCTTGGACTACATTCGGAATTGCAATAGATTCTCTGCTTCTGCGATGATGTCTGTGTACAACAAAGGCAGTTAGTGAGTTCAAGAACGCAGCGAAAATGTTCCAGCTCCATCCATGAATGCTTCTGATGATCTGAACGTTGATGACTGTACTAATGCAGAATTTTACGATCCGTACAATTACTAATATTCCAAAGATGCTTGCGGTGAAAGACCCAAAGTAGGATAAGCCTGACCAAGTGCTTTGTATATAAGATGATATTTTGCTGACATGGGATGAGGAAAGTAGGTTCATAATGTCTAGATTCCGTGTATCGGTGTCATGACCCATGACAGATTGTGTCATGACATTTCCAATGGCATGCCGTTCTGATGGAAACATAATTTGACGACGCAAATCTTCAGTTTCTTCGAAGGTGTAAATTCCAGATTTTATTAGATGGCTGGGGTCTTCATACTTCCAAGAATTATCCACGGATGTACTGACTGATTTAGGTTCCTCCATATGATGAATCTCTGGATTGAGACTGTACCATTGCCCATGTAGAAAATAACCAGGCTTCATCATGAATGAGCAGGGAATCTCCGTTCCGTGCTCTTGAATCAGATGAGTCGTGGGTGCCATGAAGCAACTTTTGTTGTCATACGTAATTGGTAGTTCGTTGTAGCAGCGATCTGTTTTCCGTATGGTTGCTTCCACAGCCTGGCATTTTATTACGTAAAGGACTTCTCCTCGCGGGACCACTGTAAATCCAGGTTCCTTGAAGCGTATCAATGCGAATTCCGTAGGATGATACTGGGCTATGGCTAACTGCGTTTGAAGAACTTGGTTCTCCAGTTCACATTTTCTCCGCATGATGTGCTTATACATAGACTCCATCTGAGTCTTTATGTGTCTCTCTACATACACGAATTTTGAATTGAAGAAAGTGAAAAGATCTAAATTTCTTGCGGTGACTGCCTTTTTGGTGAACCAGTAATTCTGTCCTGATTTTGGCACTATTACAAGTCGAGGGTGTTCGGTCTGATAGCCGGTGAATTTGCACACGGAAATGAGTTTTGTGACTTCGAGTGCGAACACAGCATCCCCAGTGTGTACTGCATAAATAGTGTTCACAGTTGATTCTCTGCTGATGGTTTGACCTTTGATAGCTGCTCCTTGATAAAGATCGTCATATTTCAGATCTTCACAACTTGCATCTGCGATCATATCCCAAAAACTAATCCCTGATTCAGGGTCGGTGCAAGTTCCCTTTATGTAAGGGCACACAATGCACACAGCTCTTAACACAACCTGATTATCATCAAGCCTTACAATGCTGTCATAATCGGTGATGGTGATTTCCAAGGAGTGCATTACAACCACCTTGTTCCATGAATTGGACCCAAAAGAGTAAGGAACACCCTCGCAATTGCCATTTGTATCGACAGAACCTGCCACTATTTCGGAATATCGTGATGTCGCGTTGGATTTTATGTCAGCCAGAATTCGGTTATTTTGAAGAGCGTAGATTCCTTTGGAATGTATAATCAGACAATTCTCTTTTGATATATCGGCGATAAATGTACTAATACCACCTGCTACGATCGACAGATGGCTGAACATGCCGCAATGCAGGACAGTTTGCAAGATATTAATTTTGCACTGGTAAATGTGAACTGGAGCTACTTCACTCAATTGTAAAAGTTGAATATCTTCCTTGATTTGTTGAACCGGAGTATCTTCAATCTCGCAGTTTTGGTTACTGAGGAACGATATTTTAGTCAAATTCATCCTTTTGCGTCCACAATCGTATACAATTATGCTTTTAGAAGGGAGCAAGAGCGCAATTAACGTGAGATAATTAAGCCAAGCCATGATGCTATAAATAAATAAGAGTTCTTAAATACTTATGTGCGAGAAATATCTATTTTATGTGTACTTATATGAACAAAACAAAAGGAAAGAGATTGTAATAACTTGTTATTGCGGTAAAGGACAGACCTTTGTAATAGATCTTTCGAATTCACCTTGTGGAGTTTTGAGGTGCACAACCCTGGTTATATCATCTTTCCCGGGGAAAACAGCTGTTATACGGGCCAACTTCCAATGAAATGGAGGTAGGCCGTCTTCTTTAAGAAGCACGAGATCTCCTACTTCTATGTTCTTAGTGGCCATCTTCCACTTAGGTCGTTGTTGCAATTGATGCAAATATTCAGTTGACCATCTTCTCCAAAAATCTTGGTGTAATTTTTGTAGTAACTTCCAACGACTAAGGTGTGCTATTGTTGTGTCCTCGTAGCTTGTTTCGGGAAGGCTGTTTAATGAGCTTCCTATCAAGAAATGCCCAGGTGTAAGAGGGTTGATGTCGTTTGGATCCGAAGATAATGCGCTGATTGGCCGTGAGTTAAGCACGGCTTCTATTTGAGTCAGAACAGTGCTTAGTTCTTCGAAGGTAAGCTTAGTTTGCCCTACGATTCGACGCAAATGATGCTTCACAGACTTGACGCCTGCCTCCCATAATCCACCAAAGTGAGGCGCTCGGGGGGGAATAAAGCTCCATTCCACATTTTTGTTTGCATACAGTTCTTCTGCTGACAGTTGATATGATTTAATGAATTCTGTCATTTCTCTTTTTAGGCTCCTTTCTGCTCCCACAAAATTTGTTCCGTTATCGCTAAATATCTTTTTGCTAAGGCCTCGTCTCGCAAAAAATCGTCGAAGAGCGGCTAAAAAGCAATCTGTTGTTAAATCACTGGCAAGTTCAAGGTGCATTGCCTTCGTAACGAAGCAGACGAAAACTACAATGTAACCCTTGAGAGTTTTGGAATTCCTAGTCTTATTAGCTTTAATAAGTACTGGTCCAGCGTAATCTATGCCTGTGTATGTAAATGGTCGACTTGGTGTTGTACGTTCCATAGGTAGTTGACCCATTAAAGTGTTCATGTGCTCTTTCCTCCAACGACAACAAGTGACGCATTGATGCACGATTCGTTTGATAATCTGCTGAGCGCGGGGGAGCCAGTAGTTTTGCCGTAAGGTGGAAAGCATGATCTGCTTACCACCGTGGAGAGTGTCCTTATGTATCTTCTTGATGAGTAATTCGGAAAATTTGTTTGAGGGTGGTAATATTATAGGATGTTTTTCAACCCCGGACAGATTGGAATGTTCTAGTCGTCCTCCCACTCTCAAATTGAGCTGCTCGTCAAGGAATGGATTCGAGCTCAAAAGTGAGCTTTTTCGCGATAAGGATTCCTTAGAAATTAAGCAATTAATTTCTATGGGATATACTATCGATTGTGTTTGCCTTATCAGACATAAATTGGCTTCGTTAATTTCAGAAGCGGAGAGGATATGCGTCTGGTAAGAGGTGAGCTTGCGACACACTCACAAATCTGCGGCAATAAACTATGACTCTGCAAGCATGGGTAAGGTCTGAGAATCTTTCAACTAGTTGGTATTTGCTAGCATTTGTGTGAAAACTCTTCAGCCCTTTCTTCTCTTCCGTGAGCCCCTGTATAGAAGTTGAGAGGATAGTTTTGGGCCACTCACGATGATCTGCTTGAAGCCAGGTTGGACCATTCCACCAGAGTGAATTTCCTTTTAATTCTGAAGAGCTTAGACCGCGCGAGGCAATATCAGCAGGATTGTGTTGGGAAGAAACGTGTCGCCATTCAGTGTTGCCCACATTTTCGATTATTTCTCTAATTCTATTGGCAACGAACGATTTCCATCGATGTGGTAAGCTCCGAATCCATGACAGGGTTATTGTGGAATCTGTCCACAATATTGTTTTGCAATCTTGCCTCAAGGTTTCGCGGAATGATTTTATCATTTTAGATAAAAGAACAGCTCCACATAATTCTAGGCGGGGAAGAGAAATTGTTTTCAGAGGGGCGACTCTCGTCTTGGATGAAATAAGGTGAACAATCGTAGATTGGCTTGCCGTGGTAACTCGAAGATAAATAACTGCTGCATAGGCCTTCTCTGAGCTCTCGCTAAATCCGTGCAGCTCTATTTCCGAGTCCCGATGACTATTGAGCCACCTTGGAATTCTTATATTCTCGATGTTCGGTAAGTCGTCTATGAAACACGTCCACTCTGATAAAAGATGTTCCGGTATTTCTTCATCCCAATTGCTGCCTGTTATCCAGAGATTTTGCATAAATATCTTCGCACGAATGATAATGGGACTCAGCCATCCCAGAGGATCAAACAATTTTGCTATGTAACACTAGTCGCTTTGTCCAGAAGCCTTCTTTCGTGACCTTTATTTTAAATAGGAATTCATCGGATTTAGCATCCCAATAAATGCCTAAGGTTTTGAAGGTAGCTGTATCCGACAATTGCATCTCCAATGCTTCTCTTGACTTGTCATTTTCAGCGACGTCTTTCAGAATATTTGGATGATTCGAGGAAAATTTCCTTAATGGAAATTGACCGCTTGCCAAAAGACTAGTCAGTTCTTTCCGAAGAGATTGCACTTCTTCGATCGTGTCTCCACCAGTTAAGACATCATCCACATAGAAATCGTTCGTAAGACACTCAGAACCGCGAGGGAATGCTTCTCTTTCATCTTCGGCTAGTTGTACTAGTGTTCTCATAGCCAAATATGGTGCACAATTAATTCCAAATGTGACGGTTCTCAATTCGTATTCTTGAATCTCTGAGCTGGGCGTTGGGCGCCATAGTATCCTCTGAAATTTGGCATCATCGGGGTGTACCCAAACCTGCCTATACATCTTTTCGATGTCGGCAGTAAATACATATTCGTGATGTCTCCATCTCAGGATTATTTGTGTTACGTCCTGCTGTAGTATTGGGCCCGTCAAAAGGTTGTCGTTCAAAGAAAGACCATTCGTGGATTTGCAGGAGGCATCGAACACAACTCTAAATTTTGTAGTAGTGCTCGATGGTTTTATTACTGCGTGATGGGGAAGATAATATCTATCCACACCGGTTGTGGGGAGGCTATCGCAATGTACCTTTGTCATGTGGCCCAGACTTACATATTCTTCTAAGGTTTTATAGTAATCCGCTATGTAACCCCTTCTGATATTGCTTCTCTCTGTCGATAAATACCTCTTCATTGCGATCGTTCGGGACTCACCTAGACTTGGCAGGCCTTTCTTGAAGGGTGATCTTACTACATATGACCCGTTCGAGTTACGGGAGACCGTAGCCTTATAAAGTTGTTCGCATTGCTCATCAACATCAGAATTTTGCCTTAGTGGGATTACTTCTTCCACTTCCCAGAATCTTCGCAATACCTCAGATATTGGGCAAGTAGATAAATGCGTGTGGAGGTACTGATGCTGAGAAACAACAGAGCATATCTTACCGGTTAATATCCAACCGAAGATAGTGTTCTGTCCCATAGGAGAGCCTTGGGATCCCTTTCGTATTCCTTCGCAGATGATAAGAGGATAAATGTCGGCACCGATAATTAGATCAATTTTAGCCGGTACGCCATAATCTGGGTCCGCCAATTCTACATATTTCAAATGATCCCAATTCGAATTTGATAACTCCGTCGCTGGGAGAAAATCTGTCAGATTATCTAGAATGAGCGCTTTAACCGGCACGGTTGCTTTCGTTTTGGAAGCAGTGATAACAAAGCGCACAGATCGGGTTGCTACCGTTGCTTCGCTTGAACCTATTCCGGTGACTTGTATTGAGATAGGTTCGGGTTTTTCATGTAATTTTGCTGCTAAAGCAGAAGTTATGAAGGTGGCTTGTGAGCCGGGGTTAATTAACGCGTGAGCAGTGACAGTGCCCATTGACTTTTTAATGTTTACCCTTGCCGTTGCCAGAAGAACTGCTTGTTTCTCATTCACGAAATGCGCAGCGACTTTGGGAATGGACGTGATATTTTGCTCCGTTTCGGATTTGATATTTTCTCCCGATTTTTTATTGTGGTTATGAAGCAGAGTATGGTGCTTCCCTCCGCATTCATTGCAGCGCGTTTTACTCCGGCATTTGGTGATGGAGTGATATTCTCCCAAACAATTAAGACAATAGCCCTTAGACTTGGCTACTCTCAATCATTCTGTTGGGTTGTGTTTCAAGAAAATTTGACACACTCGCAATGAATGGTTCTCCTGGCATAATTTGCAGAGCTTTTTCGTAGCGTGAAAGCTCTGAACAAGAGTTTCGGGTTTTGTTGCCTTTTTTGATACTTGGCTGCTTTCGCGTTGAGTGCCGGTTAGAGATTCTAGCATTCTGAATCTTGTCTCGAGAAAGCCTTTTAAAGTTTCCCAAGACGGGTAGATATCACTGTCAGATAATTTTTCTTCCCATGATCGGTGTGTTTCCGCTGGAAGCTTCTGAACTAAAAGATGTACGAGAAGAGGGCCCCATTCTTCCACTGATATTCCTAAGTTGCTCAATGAAGCAAGACTTTCGGTGGTGCAGTCAACTATTGATTTGAGTGCATTAGCTGACTCATTCGACACTTTAGGTTGGGAGGTTAAAACCCGTAACTGTGCGGAAATTAGTATCCGCTTGTTGTCGTATCGTTGAACTAATGCACCCCAAGCTGCCTGGTAATTTTCGTTGGTGGTCTGGAACTGTTTGATTACCTTGCTTGCATCGCCTACGACATTGGCCTTTAAGTAATGCAATTTTTGAACACTTGCCAAAGAGCTGTTGGAGTCGATAAGTGATTTAAATAAATCACGGAAACTTATCCAGTCGGTGTAGTTCCCAGAGAACTTTGGAAGCGTTATGGAAGGTAATTGCATTGGGGACGCGGCTGCAAGTCTTTGCGTGTTAAATTCTTGAGGGGGGCTACTAGTTGATTGATGCCCGGATTGCCCTTGTGATTTATCGAGGGAACTCAATTTGTCAACTAGTTCACCTTTGAAGTCGTAAAATAACTCCTCACAAATGGAGTAGTGATCTTCGGTGAAGTACGGATGCTCCTTTCGAGCTGATGGGGTAGCTATTGCGGACAGGTTTCTGTCGTTTGCAGAAAATTTCTGCCAGAACTCATGCCAACCATTGACTCGGCCAAGATAGTAGCCATGAGTGCGTTTAGCCACGGCGGTTTTTCTCGTGTTTACCACAAACCGATTCATTTGCTCCGTGAGCGATTTCTGATCGCTTATAAGAGCCTCGAGGGATGGAGGGTTTTCCATGGTAGATGGAGAGTCTCCCACTGTACCTCCCATTATGAACTTATGTGTAGAATATTAATCGAACACCGAAATACACTAAGAGATAAGAGAAGGTACTTACTGGAGGTGTCGGGAAGGGGTGACAAAGGTTTGTGTTTTTTCCTGGTGCGTCTGAACGGAATCGGCTGATGTGAGGCGGTGATCTGGGGACGTCTTCTTCCGGCTCGGGATGTCTCCACTAATTCACTTGTTACTACACAAAACTTTTCACACGTGCACTATCTCGCGAAAATATCCGGTTCGAAGGACCATGTAAATTAAAACTCTTTAACCTTTCACTTAATTTATATTTAATAAATTTAACAAGACTTTAAACACTACAACTACGATAAACAATATGAAAAACTCTTAGAACTTTAACACGTTTAACCTAACGACTTCGACGACCTCCTGGAGACTGCCGGTTGTAGACCGATGGATTTTCGTCGTCCATCGATACCTTCTGTAAGTTGCAAATTCGGCAGCAGGTCAATCGCGCGTGCATTGAATTGCGCGTGCATTGAATTGGCAGCTTTCGGGTCTCTGGCGGGTTCCGATTTCGTCTGGGCTGTTTCCGGCGAAAGATCTTATGTGTCGTCTGGACAGCGTCCGGCGAGAGTGCCGACCTCCTCATTGTCATTGGAGATCGATTATTGGAATGTGTAACAGGTATCAAATGAAAGGGCTTGTTGAGAGTAACTCGAAAATAATGTGACGTCATTCTAAATCCAATATGGCGGAACATCCAAGATGGCGGAATAGTTATTTTTTATGCACTTCTACAATATGGGTATCAAATGAAAGGGCTTGTTGAGAGTAACTCGAAAATAATGTGACGTCATTCTAAATCCAATATGGCGGAACATCCAAGATGGCGGAATAGTTATTTTTTATGCACTTCTACAATATGGGTATCAAATGAAAGGGCTTGTTGAGAGTAACTCGAAAATAATGTGACGTCATTCTAAATCCAATATGGCGGAACATCCAAGATGGCGGAATAGTTATTTTTTATGCACTTCTACAATATGGGTATCAAATGAAAGGGCTTGTTGAGAGTAACTCGAAAATAATGTGACGTCATTCAAATCCAATATGGCGGAACATCCAAGATGGCGGAATAGTTATTTTTTATGCACTTCTACAATATGGGTATCAAATGAAAGGGCTTGTTGAGAGTAACTCGAAAATAATGTGACGTCATTCTAAATCCAATATGGCGGAACATCCAAGATGGCGGAATAGTTATTTTTTATGCACTTCTACAATATGGGTATCAAATGAAAGGGCTTGTTGAGAGTAACTCGAAAATAATGTGACGTCATTCTAAATCCAATATGGCGGAATATCCAAGATGGCGGAATAGTTATTTTTTATGCACTTCTACAATATGGGTATCAAATGAAAGGGCTTGTTGAGAGTAACTCGAAAATAATGTGACGTCATTCTAAATCCAATATGGCGGAACATCCAAGATGGCGGAATAGTTATTTTTTATGCACTTCTACAATATGGGTATCAAATGAAAGGGCTTGTTGAGAGTAACTCGAAAATAATGTGACGTCATTCTAAATCCAATATGGCGGAACATCCAAGATGGCGGAATAGTTATTTTTTATGCACTTCTACAATATGGGTATCAAATGAAAGGGCTTGTTGAGAGTAACTCGAAAATAATTTGACGTCATTCTAAATCCAATATGGCGGAATATCCAAGATGGCGGAATAGTTATTTTTTATGCACTTCTACAATATGGGTATCAAATGAAAGGGCTTGTTGAGAGTAACTCGAAAATAATGTGACTTCATTCTAAATCCAATATGGCGGAACATCCAAGATGGCGGAATAGTTATTTTTTATGCACTTCTACAATATGGGTATCAAATGAAAGGGCTTGTTGAGAGTAACTCGAAAATAATGTGACGTCATTCTAAATCCAATATGGCGGAACATCCAAGATGGCGGAATAGTTATTTTTTATGCACTTCTACAATATGGGTATCAAATGAAAGGGCTTGTTGAGAGTAACTCGAAAATAATGTGACGTCATTCTAAATCCAATATGGCGGAACATCCAAGATGGCGGAATAGTTATTTTTTATGCACTTCTACAATATGGGTATTGTAAATTAAAACTCTTTAACCTTTCACTTAATTTATATTTAATAAATTTAACAAGACTTTAAACACTACAACTACGATAAACAATATGAAAAACTCTTAGAACTTTAACACGTTTAACCTAACGACTTCGACGACCTCCTGGATACTGCCGGTTGTAGACCCATGGATTTTCGTCGTCCATCGATACCTTCTGTAAGTTGCAAATTCGGCAGCAGGTCAATCGCACGTGCATTGAATTGGCAGCTTTCGGGTCTCTGGCGGGTTCCGATGTCGTCTGGGCTGTTTCCGGCTAAAGTTCTTAGGTGTCGTCTGGACAGCGTCCGGCGAGAGTGTCGACCTCCTCATTGTCATTGGAGATCGATTATTGTAATGTGTAACATCCCGCCGGCCTTGAAATACTTCGGTATTTAAGTATGTCCTGTGAAAAAGAAAGAAAAGAACATCTCCTTATCGCGGCATTTCCTCCATGCAGACAAGGAAGCTGTTCAAGAACGATGGGGTTAGGCAAAGGGCGCCCTGACTCGCCCGATGGTAATACGCCGACAGATGAAGGAAGGTTTGGAAGTTAGGAAGGATGAATTGGAAAAGTGGTTTCGGATCGATAAATTTGTGCTTTCAATTGTTCGATTGTGGGTACAAATTCACATTGTTCCGCAGTGTCTGCAAAGTAATTTCAGACTCTGCGCGAGGGCTTAAGTGCGATGTAGGTCCTCGCTCGAGCTCTTCTATAGTCTCTTCTTGGACTACATTCGGAATTGCAATAGATTCTCTGCTTCTGCGATGATGTCTGTGTACAACAAAGGCAGTTAGTGAGTTCAAGAACGCAGCGAAAATGTTCCAGCTCCATCCATGAATGCTTCTGATGATCTGAACGTTGATGACTGTACTAATGCAGAATTTTACGATCCGTACAATTACTAATATTCCAAAGATGCTTGCGGTGAAAGACCCAAAGTAGGATAAGCCTGACCAAGTGCTTTGTATATAAGATGATATTTTGCTGACATGGGATGAGGAAAGTAGGTTCATAATGTCTAGATTCCGTGTATCGGTGTCATGACCCATGACAGATTGTGTCATGACATTTCCAATGGCATGCCGTTCTGATGGAAACATAATTTGACGACGCAAATCTTCAGTTTCTTCGAAGGTGTAAATTCCAGATTTTATTAGATGGCTGGGGTCTTCATACTTCCAAGAATTATCCACGGATGTACTGACTGATTTAGGTTCCTCCATATGATGAATCTCTGGATTGAGACTGTACCATTGCCCATGTAGAAAATAACCAGGCTTCATCATGAATGAGCAGGGAATCTCCGTTCCGTGCTCTTGAATCAGATGAGTCGTGGGTGCCATGAAGCAACTTTTGTTGTCATACGTAATTGGTAGTTCGTTGTAGCAGCGATCTGTTTTCCGTATGGTTGCTTCCACAGCCTGGCATTTTATTACGTAAAGGACTTCTCCTCGCGGGACCACTGTAAATCCAGGTTCCTTGAAGCGTATCAATGCGAATTCCGTAGGATGATACTGGGCTATGGCTAACTGCGTTTGAAGAACTTGGTTCTCCAGTTCACATTTTCTCCGCATGATGTGCTTATACATAGACTCCATCTGAGTCTTTATGTGTCTCTCTACATACACGAATTTTGAATTGAAGAAAGTGAAAAGATCTAAATTTCTTGCGGTGACTGCCTTTTTGGTGAACCAGTAATTCTGTCCTGATTTTGGCACTATTACAAGTCGAGGGTGTTCGGTCTGATAGCCGGTGAATTTGCACACGGAAATGAGTTTTGTGACTTCGAGTGCGAACACAGCATCCCCAGTGTGTACTGCATAAATAGTGTTCACAGTTGATTCTCTGCTGATGGTTTGACCTTTGATAGCTGCTCCTTGATAAAGATCGTCATATTTCAGATCTTCACAACTTGCATCTGCGATCATATCCCAAAAACTAATCCCTGATTCAGGGTCGGTGCAAGTTCCCTTTATGTAAGGGCACACAATGCACACAGCTCTTAACACAACCTGATTATCATCAAGCCTTACAATGCTGTCATAATCGGTGATGGTGATTTCCAAGGAGTGCATTACAACCACCTTGTTCCATGAATTGGACCCAAAAGAGTAAGGAACACCCTCGCAATTGCCATTTGTATCGACAGAACCTGCCACTATTTCGGAATATCGTGATGTCGCGTTGGATTTTATGTCAGCCAGAATTCGGTTATTTTGAAGAGCGTAGATTCCTTTGGAATGTATAATCAGACAATTCTCTTTTGATATATCGGCGATAAATGTACTAATACCACCTGCTACGATCGACAGATGGCTGAACATGCCGCAATGCAGGACAGTTTGCAAGATATTAATTTTGCACTGGTAAATGTGAACTGGAGCTACTTCACTCAATTGTAAAAGTTGAATATCTTCCTTGATTTGTTGAACCGGAGTATCTTCAATCTCGCAGTTTTGGTTACTGAGGAACGATATTTTAGTCAAATTCATCCTTTTGCGTCCACAATCGTATACAATTATGCTTTTAGAAGGGAGCAAGAGCGCAATTAACGTGAGATAATTAAGCCAAGCCATGATGCTATAAATAAATAAGAGTTCTTAAATACTTATGTGCGAGAAATATCTATTTTATGTGTACTTATATGAACAAAACAAAAGGAAAGAGATTGTAATAACTTGTTATTGCGGTAAAGGACAGACCTTTGTAATAGATCTTTCGAATTCACCTTGTGGAGTTTTGAGGTGCACAACCCTGGTTATATCATCTTTCCCGGGGAAAACAGCTGTTATACGGGCCAACTTCCAATGAAATGGAGGTAGGCCGTCTTCTTTAAGAAGCACGAGATCTCCTACTTCTATGTTCTTAGTGGCCATCTTCCACTTAGGTCGTTGTTGCAATTGATGCAAATATTCAGTTGACCATCTTCTCCAAAAATCTTGGTGTAATTTTTGTAGTAACTTCCAACGACTAAGGTGTGCTATTGTTGTGTCCTCGTAGCTTGTTTCGGGAAGGCTGTTTAATGAGCTTCCTATCAAGAAATGCCCAGGTGTAAGAGGGTTGATGTCGTTTGGATCCGAAGATAATGCGCTGATTGGCCGTGAGTTAAGCACGGCTTCTATTTGAGTCAGAACAGTGCTTAGTTCTTCGAAGGTAAGCTTAGTTTGCCCTACGATTCGACGCAAATGATGCTTCACAGACTTGACGCCTGCCTCCCATAATCCACCAAAGTGAGGCGCTCGGGGGGGAATAAAGCTCCATTCCACATTTTTGTTTGCATACAGTTCTTCTGCTGACAGTTGATATGATTTAATGAATTCTGTCATTTCTCTTTTTAGGCTCCTTTCTGCTCCCACAAAATTTGTTCCGTTATCGCTAAATATCTTTTTGCTAAGGCCTCGTCTCGCAAAAAATCGTCGAAGAGCGGCTAAAAAGCAATCTGTTGTTAAATCACTGGCAAGTTCAAGGTGCATTGCCTTCGTAACGAAGCAGACGAAAACTACAATGTAACCCTTGAGAGTTTTGGAATTCCTAGTCTTATTAGCTTTAATAAGTACTGGTCCAGCGTAATCTATGCCTGTGTATGTAAATGGTCGACTTGGTGTTGTACGTTCCATAGGTAGTTGACCCATTAAAGTGTTCATGTGCTCTTTCCTCCAACGACAACAAGTAACGCATTGATGCACGATTCGTTTGATAATCTGCTGAGCGCGGGGGAGCCAGTAGTTTTGCCGTAAGGTGGAAAGCATGATCTGCTTACCACCGTGGAGAGTGTCCTTATGTATCTTCTTGATGAGTAATTCGGAAAATTTGTTTGAGGGTGGTAATATTATAGGATGTTTTTCAACCCCGGACAGATTGGAATGTTCTAGTCGTCCTCCCACTCTCAAATTGAGCTGCTCGTCAAGGAATGGATTCAAGCTCAAAAGTGAGCTTTTTCGCGATAAGGATTCCTTAGAAATTAAGCAATTAATTTCTATGGGATATACTATCGATTGTGTTTGCCTTATCAGACATAAATTGGCTTCGTTAATTTCAGAAGCGGAGAGGATATGCGTCTGGTAAGAGGTGAGCTTGCGACACACTCACAAATCTGCGGCAATAAACTATGACTCTGCAAGCATGGGTAAGGTCTGAGAATCTTTCAACTAGTTGGTATTTGCTAGCATTTGTGTGAAAACTCTTCAGCCCTTTCTTCTCTTCCGTGAGCCCCTGTATAGAAGTTGAGAGGATAGTTTTGGGCCACTCACGATGATCTGCTTGAAGCCAGGTTGGACCATTCCACCAGAGTGAATTTCCTTTTAATTCTGAAGAGCTTAGACCGCGCGAGGCAATATCAGCAGGATTGTGTTGGGAAGAAACGTGTCGCCATTCAGTGTTGCCCACATTTTCGATTATTTCTCTAATTCTATTGGCAACGAACGATTTCCATCGATGTGGTAAGCTCCGAATCCATGACAGGGTTATTGTGGAATCTGTCCACAATATTGTTTTGCAATCTTGCCTCAAGGTTTCGCGGAATGATTTTATCATTTTAGATAAAAGAACAGCTCCACATAATTCTAGGCGGGGAAGAGAAATTGTTTTCAGAGGGGCGACTCTCGTCTTGGATGAAATAAGGTGAACAATCGTAGATTGGCTTGCCGTGGTAACTCGAAGATAAATAACTGCTGCATAGGCCTTCTCTGAGCTCTCGCTAAATCCGTGCAGCTCTATTTCCGAGTCCCGATGACTATTGAGCCACCTTGGAATTCTTATATTCTCGATGTTCGGTAAGTCGTCTATGAAACACGTCCACTCTGATAAAAGATGTTCCGGTATTTCTTCATCCCAATTGCTGCCTGTTATCCAGAGATTTTGCATAAATATCTTCGCACGAATGATAATGGGACTCAGCCATCCCAGAGGATCAAACAATTTTGCTATGTAACACTAGTCGCTTTGTCCAGAAGCCTTCTTTCGTGACCTTTATTTTAAATAGGAATTCATCGGATTTAGCATCCCAATAAATGCCTAAGGTTTTGAAGGTAGCTGTATCCGACAATTGCATCTCCAATGCTTCTCTTGACTTGTCATTTTCAGCGACGTCTTTCAGAATATTTGGATGATTCGAGGAAAATTTCCTTAATGGAAATTGACCGCTTGCCAAAAGACTAGTCAGTTCTTTCCGAAGAGATTGCACTTCTTCGATCGTGTCTCCACCAGTTAAGACATCATCCACATAGAAATCGTTCGTAAGACACTCAGAACCGCGAGGGAATGCTTCTCTTTCATCTTCGGCTAGTTGTACTAGTGTTCTCATAGCCAAATATGGTGCACAATTAATTCCAAATGTGACGGTTCTCAATTCGTATTCTTGAATCTCTGAGCTGGGCGTTGGGCGCCATAGTATCCTCTGAAATTTGGCATCATCGGGGTGTACCCAAACCTGCCTATACATCTTTTCGATGTCGGCAGTAAATACATATTCGTGATGTCTCCATCTCAGGATTATTTGTGTTACGTCCTGCTGTAGTATTGGGCCCGTCAAAAGGTTGTCGTTCAAAGAAAGACCATTGGTGGATTTGCAGGAGGCATCGAACACAACTCTAAATTTTGTAGTAGTGCTCGATGGTTTTATTACTGCGTGATGGGGAAGATAATATCTATCCACACCGGTTGTGGGGAGGCTATCGCAATGTACCTTTGTCATGTGGCCCAGACTTACATATTCTTCTAAGGTTTTATAGTAATCCGCTATGTAACCCCTTCTGATATTGCTTCTCTCTGTCGATAAATACCTCTTCATTGCGATCGTTCGGGACTCACCTAGACTTGGCAGGCCTTTCTTGAAGGGTGATCTTACTACATATGACCCGTTCGAGTTACGGGAGACCGTAGCCTTATAAAGTTGTTCGCATTGCTCATCAACATCAGAATTTTGCCTTAGTGGGATTACTTCTTCCACTTCCCAGAATCTTCGCAATACCTCAGATATTGGGCAAGTAGATAAATGCGTGTGGAGGTACTGATGCTGAGAAACAACAGAGCATATCTTACCGGTTAATATCCAACCGAAGATAGTGTTCTGTCCCATAGGAGAGCCTTGGGATCCCTTTCGTATTCCTTCGCAGATGATAAGAGGATAAATGTCGGCACCGATAATTAGATCAATTTTAGCCGGTACGCCATAATCTGGGTCCGCCAATTCTACATATTTCAAATGATCCCAATTCGAATTTGATAACTCCGTCGCTGGGAGAAAATCTGTCAGATTATCTAGAATGAGCGCTTTAACCGGCACGGTTGCTTTCGTTTTGGAAGCAGTGATAACAAAGCGCACAGATCGGGTTGCTACCGTTGCTTCGCTTGAACCTATTCCGGTGACTTGTATTGAGATAGGTTCGGGTTTTTCATGTAATTTTGCTGCTAAAGCAGAAGTTATGAAGGTGGCTTGTGAGCCGGGGTTAATTAACGCGTGAGCAGTGACAGTGCCCATTGACTTTTTAATGTTTACCCTTGCCGTTGCCAGAAGAACTGCTTGTTTCTCATTCACGAAATGCGCAGCGACTTTGGGAATGGACGTGATATTTTGCTCCGTTTCGGATTTGATATTTTCTCCCGATTTTTTATTGTGGTTATGAAGCAGAGTATGGTGCTTCCCTCCGCATTCATTGCAGCGCGTTTTACTCCGGCATTTGGTGATGGAGTGATATTCTCCCAAACAATTAAGACAATAGCCCTTAGACTTGGCTACTCTCAATCATTCTGTTGGGTTGTGTTTCAAGAAAATTTGACACACTCGCAATGAATGGTTCTCCTGGCATAATTTGCAGAGCTTTTTCGTAGCGTGAAAGCTCTGAACAAGAGTTTCAGGTTTTGTTGCCTTTTTTGATACTTGGCTGCTTTCGCGTTGAGTGCCGGTTAGAGATTCTAGCATTCTGAATCTTGTCTCGAGAAAGCCTTTTAAAGTTTCCCAAGACGGGTAGATATCACTGTCAGATAATTTTTCTTCCCATGATCGGTGTGTTTCCGCTGGAAGCTTCTGAACTAAAAGATGTACGAGAAGAGGGCCCCATTCTTCCACTGATATTCCTAAGTTGCTCAATGAAGCAAGACTTTCGGTGGTGCAGTCAACTATTGATTTGAGTGCATTAGCTGACTCATTCGACACTTTAGGTTGGGAGGTTAAAACCCGTAACTGTGCGGAAATTAGTATCCGCTTGTTGTCGTATCGTTGAACTAATGCACCCCAAGCTGCCTGGTAATTTTCGTTGGTGGTCTGGAACTGTTTGATTACCTTGCTTGCATCGCCTACGACATTGGCCTTTAAGTAATGCAATTTTTGAACACTTGCCAAAGAGCTGTTGGAGTCGATAAGTGATTTAAATAAATCACGGAAACTTATCCAGTCGGTGTAGTTCCCAGAGAACTTTGGAAGCGTTATGGAAGGTAATTGCATTGGGGACGCGGCTGCAAGTCTTTGCGTGTTAAATTCTTGAGGGGGGCTACTAGTTGATTGATGCCCGGATTGCCCTTGTGATTTATCGAGGGAACTCAATTTGTCAACTAGTTCACCTTTGAAGTCGTAAAATAACTCCTCACAAATGGAGTAGTGATCTTCGGTGAAGTACGGATGCTCCTTTCGAGCTGATGGGGTAGCTATTGCGGACAGGTTTCTGTCGTTTGCAGAAAATTTCTGCCAGAACTCATGCCAACCATTGACTCGGCCAAGATAGTAGCCATGAGTGCGTTTAGCCACGGCGGTTTTTCTCGTGTTTACCACAAACCGATTCATTTGCTCCGTGAGCGATTTCTGATCGCTTATAAGAGCCTCGAGGGATGGAGGGTTTTCCATGGTAGATGGAGAGTCTCCCACTGTACCTCCCATTATGAACTTATGTGTAGAATATTAATCGAACACCGAAATACACTAAGAGATAAGAGAAGGTACTTACTGGAGGTGTCGGGAAGGGGTGACAAAGGTTTGTGTTTTTTCCTGGTGCGTCTGAACGGAATCGGCTGATGTGAGGCGGTGATCTGGGGACGTCTTCTTCCGGCTCGGGATGTCTCCACTAATTCACTTGTTACTACACAAAACTTTTCACACGTGCACTATCTCGCGAAAATATCCGGTTCGAAGGACCATGTAAATTAAAACTCTTTAACCTTTCACTTAATTTATATTTAATAAATTTAACAAGACTTTAAACACTACAACTACGATAAACAATATGAAAAACTCTTAGAACTTTAACACGTTTAACCTAACGACTTCGACGACCTCCTGGAGACTGCCGGTTGTAGACCGATGGATTTTCGTCATCCATCGATACCTTCTGTAAGTTGCAAATTCGGCAGCAGGTCAATCGCGCGTGCATTGAATTGCGCGTGCATTGAATTGGCAGCTTTCGGGTCTCTGGCGGGTTCCGATTTCGTCTGGGCTGTTTCCGGCGAAAGATCTTATGTGTCGTCTGGACAGCGTCCGGCGAGAGTGCCGACCTCCTCATTGTCATTGGAGATCGATTATTGGAATGTGTAACAGGTATCAAATGAAAGGGCTTGTTGAGAGTAACTCGAAAATAATGTGACGTCATTCTAAATCCAATATGGCGGAACATCCAAGATGGCGGAATAGTTATTTTTTATGCACTTCTACAATATGGGTATCAAATGAAAGGCCTTGTTGAGAGTAACTCGAAAATAATGTGACGTCATTCTAAATCCAATATGGCGGAACATCCAAGATGGCGGAATAGTTATTTTTTATGCACTTCTACAATATGGGTATCAAATGAAAGGGCTTGTTGAGAGTAACTCGAAAATAATGTGACGTCATTCTAAATCCAATATGGCGGAACATCCAAGATGGCGGAATAGTTATTTTTTATGCACTTCTACAATATGGGTATCAAATGAAAGGGCTTGTTGAGAGTAACTCGAAAATAATGTGACGTCATTCTAAATCCAATATGGCGGAACATCCAAGATGGCGGAATAGTTATTTTTTATGCACTTCTACAATATGGGTATCAAATGAAAGGGCTTGTTGAGAGTAACTCGAAAATAATGTGACGTCATTCTAAATCCAATATGGCGGAATATCCAAGATGGCGGAATAGTTATTTTTTATGCACTTCTACAATATGGGTATCAAATGAAAGGGCTTGTTGAGAGTAACTCGAAAATAATGTGACGTCATTCTAAATCCAATATGGCGGAACATCCAAGATGGCGGAATAGTTATTTTTTATGCACTTCTACAATATGGGTATCAAATGAAAGGGCTTGTTGAGAGTAACTCGAAAATAATGTGACGTCATTCTAAATCCAATATGGCGGAACATCCAAGATGGCGGAATAGTTATTTTTTATGCACTTCTACAATATGGGTATCAAATGAAAGGGCTTGTTGAGAGTAACTCGAAAATAATGTGACGTCATTCTAAATCCAATATGGCGGAACATCCAAGATGGCGGAATAGTTATTTTTTATGCACTTCTACAATATGGGTATCAAATGAAAGGGCTTGTTGAGAGTAACTCGAAAATAATGTGACGTCATTCTAAATCCAATATGGCGGAACATCCAAGATGGCGGAATAGTTATTTTTTATGCACTTCTACAATATGGGTATCAAATGAAAGGGCTTGTTGAGAGTAACTCGAAAATAATGTGACGTCATTCTAAATCCAATATGGCGGAACATCCAAGATGGCGGAATAGTTATTTTTTATGCACTTCTACAATATGGGTATCAAATGAAAGGGCTTGTTGAGAGTAACTCGAAAATAATGTGACGTCATTCTAAATCCAATATGGCGGAACATCCAAGATGGCGGAATAGTTATTTTTTATGCACTTCTACAATATGGGTATCAAATGAAAGGGCTTGTTGAGAGTAACTCGAAAATAATGTGACGTCATTCTAAATCCAATATGGCGGAACATCCAAGATGGCGGAATAGTTATTTTTTATGCACTTCTACAATATGGGTATCAAATGAAAGGGCTTGTTGAGAGTAACTCGAAAATAATGTGACGTCATTCTAAATCCAATATGGCGGAACATCCAAGATGGCGGAATAGTTATTTTTTATGCACTTCTACAATATGGGTATCAAATGAAAGGGCTTGTTGAGAGTAACTCGAAAATAATGTGACGTCATTCTAAATCCAATATGGCGGAACATCCAAGATGGCGGAATAGTTATTTTTTATGCACTTCTACAATATGGGTATCAAATGAAAGGGCTTGTTGAGAGTAACTCGAAAATAATGTGACGTCATTCTAAATCCAATATGGCGGAACATCCAAGATGGCGGAATAGTTATTTTTTATGCACTTCTACAATATGGGTATCAAATGAAAGGGCTTGTTGAGAGTAACTCGAAAATAATGTGACGTCATTCTAAATCCAATATGGCGGAACATCCAAGATGGCGGAATAGTTATTTTTTATGCACTTCTACAATATGGGTATCAAATGAAAGGGCTTGTTGAGAGTAACTCGAAAATAATGTGACGTCATTCTAAATCCAATATGGCGGAATATCCAAGATGGCGGAATAGTTATTTTTTATGCACTTCTACAATATGGGTATCAAATGAAAGGGCTTGTTGAGAGTAACTCGAAAATAATGTGACGTCATTCTAAATCCAATATGGCGGAACATCCAAGATGGCGGAATAGTTATTTTTTATGCACTTCTACAATATGGGTATCAAATGAAAGGGCTTGTTGAGAGTAACTCGAAAATAATGTGACGTCATTCAAATCCAATATGGCGGAACATCCAAGATGGCGGAATAGTTATTTTTTATGCACTTCTACAATATGGGTATCAAATGAAAGGGCTTGTTGAGAGTAACTCGAAAATAATGTGACGTCATTCTAAATCCAATATGGCGGAACATCCAAGATGGCGGAATAGTTATTTTTTATGCACTTCTACAATATGGGTATCAAATGAAAGGGCTTGTTGAGAGTAACTCGAAAATAATGTGACGTCATTCTAAATCCAATATGGCGGAATATCCAAGATGGCGGAATAGTTATTTTTTATGCACTTCTACAATATGGGTATCAAATGAAAGGGCTTGTTGAGAGTAACTCGAAAATAATGTGACGTCATTCTAAATCCAATATGGCGGAACATCCAAGATGGCGGAATAGTTATTTTTTATGCACTTCTACAATATGGGTATCAAATGAAAGGGCTTGTTGAGAGTAACTCGAAAATAATGTGACGTCATTCTAAATCCAATATGGCGGAACATCCAAGATGGCGGAATAGTTATTTTTTATGCACTTCTACAATATGGGTATCAAATGAAAGGGCTTGTTGAGAGTAACTCGAAAATAATGTGACGTCATTCTAAATCCAATATGGCGGAACATCCAAGATGGCGGAATAGTTATTTTTTATGCACTTCTACAATATGGGTATCAAATGAAAGGGCTTGTTGAGAGTAACTCGAAAATAATGTGACGTCATTCTAAATCCAATATGGCGGAACATCCAAGATGGCGGAATAGTTATTTTTTATGCACTTCTACAATATGGGTATTGTAAATTAAAACTCTTTAACCTTTCACTTAATTTATATTTAATAAATTTAACAAGACTTTAAACACTACAACTACGATAAACAATATGAAAAACTCTTAGAACTTTAACACGTTTAACCTAACGACTTCGACGACCTCCTGGAGACTGCCGGTTGTAGACCCATGGATTTGCGTCGTCCATCGATACCTTCTGTAAGTTGCAAATTCGGCAGCAGGTCAATCGCACGTGCATTGAATTGGCAGCTTTCGGGTCTCTGGCGGGTTCCGATGTCGTCTGGGCTGTTTCCGGCTAAAGTTCTTAGGTGTCGTCTGGACAGCGTCCGGCGAGAGTGTCGACCTCCTCATTGTCATTGGAGATCGATTATTGTAATGTGTAACATCCCGCCGGCCTTGAAATACTTCGGTATTTAAGTATGTCCTGTGAAAAAGAAAGAAAAAGAACATCTCCTTATCGCGGCATTTCCTCCATGCAGACAAGGAAGCTGTTCAAGAACGATGGGGTTAGGCAAAGGGCGCCCTGACTCGCCCGATGGTAATACGCCGACAGATGAAGGAAGGTTTGGAAGTTAGGAAGGATGAATTGGAAAAGTGGTTTCGGATCGATAAATTTGTGCTTTCAATTGTTCGATTGTGGGTACAAATTCACATTGTTCCGCAGTGTCTGCAAAGTAATTTCAGACTCTGCGCGAGGGCTTAAGTGCGATGTAGGTCCTCGCTCGAGCTCTTCTATAGTCTCTTCTTGGACTACATTCGGAATTGCAATAGATTCTCTGCTTCTGCGATGATGTCTGTGTACAACAAAGGCAGTTAGTGAGTTCAAGAACGCAGCGAAAATGTTCCAGCTCCATCCATGAATGCTTCTGATGATCTGAACGTTGATGACTGTACTAATGCAGAATTTTACGATCCGTACAATTACTAATATTCCAAAGATGCTTGCGGTGAAAGACCCAAAGTAGGATAAGCCTGACCAAGTGCTTTGTATATAAGATGATATTTTGCTGACATGGGATGAGGAAAGTAGGTTCATAATGTCTAGATTCCGTGTATCGGTGTCATGACCCATGACAGATTGTGTCATGACATTTCCAATGGCATGCCGTTCTGATGGAAACATAATTTGACGACGCAAATCTTCAGTTTCTTCGAAGGTGTAAATTCCAGATTTTATTAGATGGCTGGGGTCTTCATACTTCCAAGAATTATCCACGGATGTACTGACTGATTTAGGTTCCTCCATATGATGAATCTCTGGATTGAGACTGTACCATTGCCCATGTAGAAAATAACCAGGCTTCATCATGAATGAGCAGGGAATCTCCGTTCCGTGCTCTTGAATCAGATGAGTCGTGGGTGCCATGAAGCAACTTTTGTTGTCATACGTAATTGGTAGTTCGTTGTAGCAGCGATCTGTTTTCCGTATGGTTGCTTCCACAGCCTGGCATTTTATTACGTAAAGGACTTCTCCTCGCGGGACCACTGTAAATCCAGGTTCCTTGAAGCGTATCAATGCGAATTCCGTAGGATGATACTGGGCTATGGCTAACTGCGTTTGAAGAACTTGGTTCTCCAGTTCACATTTTCTCCGCATGATGTGCTTATACATAGACTCCATCTGAGTCTTTATGTGTCTCTCTACATACACGAATTTTGAATTGAAGAAAGTGAAAAGATCTAAATTTCTTGCGGTGACTGCCTTTTTGGTGAACCAGTAATTCTGTCCTGATTTTGGCACTATTACAAGTCGAGGGTGTTCGGTCTGATAGCCGGTGAATTTGCACACGGAAATGAGTTTTGTGACTTCGAGTGCGAACACAGCATCCCCAGTGTGTACTGCATAAATAGTGTTCACAGTTGATTCTCTGCTGATGGTTTGACCTTTGATAGCTGCTCCTTGATAAAGATCGTCATATTTCAGATCTTCACAACTTGCATCTGCGATCATATCCCAAAAACTAATCCCTGATTCAGGGTCGGTGCAAGTTCCCTTTATGTAAGGGCACACAATGCACACAGCTCTTAACACAACCTGATTATCATCAAGCCTTACAATGCTGTCATAATCGGTGATGGTGATTTCCAAGGAGTGCATTACAACCACCTTGTTCCATGAATTGGACCCAAAAGAGTAAGGAACACCCTCGCAATTGCCATTTGTATCGACAGAACCTGCCACTATTTCGGAATATCGTGATGTCGCGTTGGATTTTATGTCAGCCAGAATTCGGTTATTTTGAAGAGCGTAGATTCCTTTGGAATGTATAATCAGACAATTCTCTTTTGATATATCGGCGATAAATGTACTAATACCACCTGCTACGATCGACAGATGGCTGAACATGCCGCAATGCAGGACAGTTTGCAAGATATTAATTTTGCACTGGTAAATGTGAACTGGAGCTACTTCACTCAATTGTAAAAGTTGAATATCTTCCTTGATTTGTTGAACCGGAGTATCTTCAATCTCGCAGTTTTGGTTACTGAGGAACGATATTTTAGTCAAATTCATCCTTTTGCGTCCACAATCGTATACAATTATGCTTTTAGAAGGGAGCAAGAGCGCAATTAACGTGAGATAATTAAGCCAAGCCATGATGCTATAAATAAATAAGAGTTCTTAAATACTTATGTGCGAGAAATATCTATTTTATGTGTACTTATATGAACAAAACAAAAGGAAAGAGATTGTAATAACTTGTTATTGCGGTAAAGGACAGACCTTTGTAATAGATCTTTCGAATTCACCTTGTGGAGTTTTGAGGTGCACAACCCTGGTTATATCATCTTTCCCGGGGAAAACAGCTGTTATACGGGCCAACTTCCAATGAAATGGAGGTAGGCCGTCTTCTTTAAGAAGCACGAGATCTCCTACTTCTATGTTCTTAGTGGCCATCTTCCACTTAGGTCGTTGTTGCAATTGATGCAAATATTCAGTTGACCATCTTCTCCAAAAATCTTGGTGTAATTTTTGTAGTAACTTCCAACGACTAAGGTGTGCTATTGTTGTGTCCTCGTAGCTTGTTTCGGGAAGGCTGTTTAATGAGCTTCCTATCAAGAAATGCCCAGGTGTAAGAGGGTTGATGTCGTTTGGATCCGAAGATAATGCGCTGATTGGCCGTGAGTTAAGCACGGCTTCTATTTGAGTCAGAACAGTGCTTAGTTCTTCGAAGGTAAGCTTAGTTTGCCCTACGATTCGACGCAAATGATGCTTCACAGACTTGACGCCTGCCTCCCATAATCCACCAAAGTGAGGCGCTCGGGGGGGAATAAAGCTCCATTCCACATTTTTGTTTGCATACAGTTCTTCTGCTGACAGTTGATATGATTTAATGAATTCTGTCATTTCTCTTTTTAGGCTCCTTTCTGCTCCCACAAAATTTGTTCCGTTATCGCTAAATATCTTTTTGCTAAGGCCTCGTCTCGCAAAAAATCGTCGAAGAGCGGCTAAAAAGCAATCTGTTGTTAAATCACTGGCAAGTTCAAGGTGCATTGCCTTCGTAACGAAGCAGACGAAAACTACAATGTAACCCTTGAGAGTTTTGGAATTCCTAGTCTTATTAGCTTTAATAAGTACTGGTCCAGCGTAATCTATGCCTGTGTATGTAAATGGTCGACTTGGTGTTGTACGTTCCATAGGTAGTTGACCCATTAAAGTGTTCATGTGCTCTTTCCTCCAACGACAACAAGTGACGCATTGATGCACGATTCGTTTGATAATCTGCTGAGCGCGGGGGAGCCAGTAGTTTTGCCGTAAGGTGGAAAGCATGATCTGCTTACCACCGTGGAGAGTGTCCTTATGTATCTTCTTGATGAGTAATTCGGAAAATTTGTTTGAGGGTGGTAATATTATAGGATGTTTTTCAACCCCGGACAGATTGGAATGTTCTAGTCGTCCTCCCACTCTCAAATTGAGCTGCTCGTCAAGGAATGGATTCAAGCTCAAAAGTGAGCTTTTTCGCGATAAGGATTCCTTAGAAATTAAGCAATTAATTTCTATGGGATATACTATCGATTGTGTTTGCCTTATCAGACATAAATTGGCTTCGTTAATTTCAGAAGCGGAGAGGATATGCGTCTGGTAAGAGGTGAGCTTGCGACACACTCACAAATCTGCGGCAATAAACTATGACTCTGCAAGCATGGGTAAGGTCTGAGAATCTTTCAACTAGTTGGTATTTGCTAGCATTTGTGTGAAAACTCTTCAGCCCTTTCTTCTCTTCCGTGAGCCCCTGTATAGAAGTTGAGAGGATAGTTTTGGGCCACTCACGATGATCTGCTTGAAGCCAGGTTGGACCATTCCACCAGAGTGAATTTCCTTTTAATTCTGAAGAGCTTAGACCGCGCGAGGCAATATCAGCAGGATTGTGTTGGGAAGAAACGTGTCGCCATTCAGTGTTGCCCACATTTTCGATTATTTCTCTAATTCTATTGGCAACGAACGATTTCCATCGATGTGGTAAGCTCCGAATCCATGACAGGGTTATTGTGGAATCTGTCCACAATATTGTTTTGCAATCTTGCCTCAAGGTTTCGCGGAATGATTTTATCATTTTAGATAAAAGAACAGCTCCACATAATTCTAGGCGGGGAAGAGAAATTGTTTTCAGAGGGGCGACTCTCGTCTTGGATGAAATAAGGTGAACATTCGTAGATTGGCTTGCCGTGGTAACTCGAAGATAAATAACTGCTGCATAGGCCTTCTCTGAGCTCTCGCTAAATCCGTGCAGCTCTATTTCCGAGTCCCGATGACTATTGAGCCACCTTGGAATTCTTATATTCTCGATGTTCGGTAAGTCGTCTATGAAACACGTCCACTCTGATAAAAGATGTTCCGGTATTTCTTCATCCCAATTGCTGCCTGTTATCCAGAGATTTTGCATAAATATCTTCGCACGAATGATAATGGGACTCAGCCATCCCAGAGGATCAAACAATTTTGCTATGTAACACTAGTCGCTTTGTCCAGAAGCCTTCTTTCGTGACCTTTATTTTAAATAGGAATTCATCGGATTTAGCATCCCAATAAATGCCTAAGGTTTTGAAGGTAGCTGTATCCGACAATTGCATCTCCAATGCTTCTCTTGACTTGTCATTTTCAGCGACGTCTTTCAGAATATTTGGATGATTCGAGGAAAATTTCCTTAATGGAAATTGACCGCTTGCCAAAAGACTAGTCAGTTCTTTCCGAAGAGATTGCACTTCTTCGATCGTGTCTCCACCAGTTAAGACATCATCCACATAGAAATCGTTCGTAAGACACTCAGAACCGCGAGGGAATGCTTCTCTTTCATCTTCGGCTAGTTGTACTAGTGTTCTCATAGCCAAATATGGTGCACAATTAATTCCAAATGTGACGGTTCTCAATTCGTATTCTTGAATCTCTGAGCTGGGCGTTGGGCGCCATAGTATCCTCTGAAATTTGGCATCATCGGGGTGTACCCAAACCTGCCTATACATCTTTTCGATGTCGGCAGTAAATACATATTCGTGATGTCTCCATCTCAGGATTATTTGTGTTACGTCCTGCTGTAGTATTGGGCCCGTCAAAAGGTTGTCGTTCAAAGAAAGACCATTCGTGGATTTGCAGGAGGCATCGAACACAACTCTAAATTTTGTAGTAGTGCTCGATGGTTTTATTACTGCGTGATGGGGAAGATAATATCTATCCACACCGGTTGTGGGGAGGCTATCGCAATGTACCTTTGTCATGTGGCCCAGACTTACATATTCTTCTAAGGTTTTATAGTAATCCGCTATGTAACCCCTTCTGATATTGCTTCTCTCTGTCGATAAATACCTCTTCATTGCGATCGTTCGGGACTCACCTAGACTTGGCAGGCCTTTCTTGAAGGGTGATCTTACTACATATGACCCGTTCGAGTTACGGGAGACCGTAGCCTTATAAAGTTGTTCGCATTGCTCATCAACATCAGAATTTTGCCTTAGTGGGATTACTTCTTCCACTTCCCAGAATCTTCGCAATACCTCAGATATTGGGCAAGTAGATAAATGCGTGTGGAGGTACTGATGCTGAGAAACAACAGAGCATATCTTACCGGTTAATATCCAACCGAAGATAGTGTTCTGTCCCATAGGAGAGCCTTGGGATCCCTTTCGTATTTCTTCGCAGATGATAAGAGGATAAATGTCGGCACCGATAATTAGATCAATTTTAGCCGGTACGCCATAATCTGGGTCCGCCAATTCTACATATTTCAAATGATCCCAATTCGAATTTGATAACTCCGTCGCTGGGAGAAAATCTGTCAGATTATCTAGAATGAGCGCTTTAACCGGCACGGTTGCTTTCGTTTTGGAAGCAGTGATAACAAAGCGCACAGATCGGGTTGCTACCGTTGCTTCGCTTGAACCTATTCCGGTGACTTGTATTGAGATAGGTTCGGGTTTTTCATGTAATTTTGCTGCTAAAGCAGAAGTTATGAAGGTGGCTTGTGAGCCGGGGTTAATTAACGCGTGAGCAGTGACAGTGCCCATTGACTTTTTAATGTTTACCCTTGCCGTTGCCAGAAGAACTGCTTGTTTCTCATTCACGAAATGCGCAGCGACTTTGGGAATGGACGTGATATTTTGCTCCGTTTCGGATTTGATATTTTCTCCCGATTTTTTATTGTGGTTATGAAGCAGAGTATGGTGCTTCCCTCCGCATTCATTGCAGCGCGTTTTACTCCGGCATTTGGTGATGGAGTGATATTCTCCCAAACAATTAAGACAATAGCCCTTAGACTTGGCTACTCTCAATCATTCTGTTGGGTTGTGTTTCAAGAAAATTTGACACACTCGCAATGAATGGTTCTCCTGGCATAATTTGCAGAGCTTTTTCGTAGCGTGAAAGCTCTGAACAAGAGTTTCGGGTTTTGTTGCCTTTTTTGATACTTGGCTGCTTTCGCGTTGAGTGCCGGTTAGAGATTCTAGCATTCTGAATCTTGTCTCGAGAAAGCCTTTTAAAGTTTCCCAAGACGGGTAGATATCACTGTCAGATAATTTTTCTTCCCATGATCGGTGTGTTTCCGCTGGAAGCTTCTGAACTAAAAGATGTACGAGAAGAGGGCCCCATTCTTCCACTGATATTCCTAAGTTGCTCAATGAAGCAAGACTTTCGGTGGTGCAGTCAACTATTGATTTGAGTGCATTAGCTGACTCATTCGACACTTTAGGTTGGGAGGTTAAAACCCGTAACTGTGCGGAAATTAGTATCCGCTTGTTGTCGTATCGTTGAACTAATGCACCCCAAGCTGCCTGGTAATTTTCGTTGGTGGTCTGGAACTGTTTGATTACCTTGCTTGCATCGCCTACGACATTGGCCTTTAAGTAATGCAATTTTTGAACACTTGCCAAAGAGCTGTTGGAGTCGATAAGTGATTTAAATAAATCACGGAAACTTATCCAGTCGGTGTAGTTCCCAGAGAACTTTGGAAGCGTTATGGAAGGTAATTGCATTGGGGACGCGGCTGCAAGTCTTTGCGTGTTAAATTCTTGAGGGGGGCTACTAGTTGATTGATGCCCGGATTGCCCTTGTGATTTATCGAGGGAACTCAATTTGTCAACTAGTTCACCTTTGAAGTCGTAAAATAACTCCTCACAAATGGAGTAGTGATCTTCGGTGAAGTACGGATGCTCCTTTCGAGCTGATGGGGTAGCTATTGCGGACAGGTTTCTGTCGTTTGCAGAAAATTTCTGCCAGAACTCATGCCAACCATTGACTCGGCCAAGATAGTAGCCATGAGTGCGTTTAGCCACGGCGGTTTTTCTCGTGTTTACCACAAACCGATTCATTTGCTCCGTGAGCGATTTCTGATCGCTTATAAGAGCCTCGAGGGATAGAGGGTTTTCCATGGTAGATGGAGAGTCTCCCACTGTACCTCCCATTATGAACTTATGTGTAGAATATTAATCGAACACCGAAATACACTAAGAGATAAGAGAAGGTACTTACTGGAGGTGTCGGGAAGGGGTGACAAAGGTTTGTGTTTTTTCCTGGTGCGTCTGAACGGAATCGGCTGATGTGAGGCGGTGATCTGGGGACGTCTTCTTCCGGCTCGGGATGTCTCCACTAATTCACTTGTTACTACACAAAACTTTTCACACGTGCACTATCTCGCGAAAATATCCGGTTCGAAGGACCATGTAAATTAAAACTCTTTAACCTTTCACTTAATTTATATTTAATAAATTTAACAAGACTTTAAACACTACAACTACGATAAACAATATGAAAAACTCTTAGAACTTTAACACGTTTAACCTAACGACTTCGACGACCTCCTGGAGACTGCCGGTTGTAGACCGATGGATTTTCGTCGTCCATCGATACCTTCTGTAAGTTGCAAATTCGGCAGCAGGTCAATCGCGCGTGCATTGAATTGCGCGTGCATTGAATTGGCAGCTTTCGGGTCTCTGGCGGGTTCCGATTTCGTCTGGGCTGTTTCCGGCGAAAGATCTTATGTGTCGTCTGGACAGCGTCCGGCGAGAGTGCCGACCTCCTCATTGTCATTGGAGATCGATTATTGGAATGTGTAACAGGTATCAAATGAAAGGGCTTGTTGAGAGTAACTCGAAAATAATGTGACGTCATTCTAAATCCAATATGGCGGAATATCCAAGATGGCGGAATAGTTATTTTTTATGCACTTCTACAATATGGGTATCAAATGAAAGGGCTTGTTGAGAGTAACTCGAAAATAATGTGACGTCATTCTAAATCCAATATGGCGGAACATCCAAGATGGCGGAATAGTTATTTTTTATGCACTTCTACAATATGGGTATCAAATGAAAGGGCTTGTTGAGAGTAACTCGAAAATAATGTGACGTCATTCTAAATCCAATATGGCGGAACATCCAAGATGGCGGAATAGTTATTTTTTATGCACTTCTACAATATGGGTATCAAATGAAAGGGCTTGTTGAGAGTAACTCGAAAATAATGTGACGTCATTCTAAATCCAATATGGCGGAACATCCAAGATGGCGGAATAGTTATTTTTTATGCACTTCTACAATATGGGTATCAAATGAAATGGCTTGTTGAGAGTAACTCGAAAATAATGTGACGTCATTCTAAATCCAATATGGCGGAACATCCAAGATGGCGGAATAGTTATTTTTTATGCACTTCTACAATATGGGTATCAAATGAAAGGGCTTGTTGAGAGTAACTCGAAAATAATGTGACGTCATTCTAAATCCAATATGGCGGAACATCCAAGATGGCGGAATAGTTATTTTTTATGCACTTCTACAATATGGGTATCAAATGAAAGGGCTTGTTGAGAGTAACTCGAAAATAATGTGACGTCATTCTAAATCCAATATGGCGGAACATCCAAGATGGCGGAATAGTTATTTTTTATGCACTTCTACAATATGGGTATCAAATGAAAGGGCTTGTTGAGAGTAACTCGAAAATAATGTGACGTCATTCTAAATCCAATATGGCGGAACATCCAAGATGGCGGAATAGTTATTTTTTATGCACTTCTACAATATGGGTATCAAATGAAAGGGCTTGTTGAGAGTAACTCGAAAATAATGTGACGTCATTCTAAATCCAATATGGCGGAACATCCAAGATGGCGGAATAGTTATTTTTTATGCACTTCTACAATATGGGTATCAAATGAAAGGGCTTGTTGAGAGTAACTCGAAAATAATGTGACGTCATTCTAAATCCAATATGGCGGAACATCCAAGATGGCGGAATAGTTATTTTTTATGCACTTCTACAATATGGGTATCAAATGAAAGGGCTTGTTGAGAGTAACTCGAAAATAATGTGACGTCATTCTAAATCCAATATGGCGGAACATCCAAGATGGCGGAATAGTTATTTTTTATGCACTTCTACAATATGGGTATTGTAAATTAAAACTCTTTAACCTTTCACTTAATTTATATTTAATAAATTTAACAAGACTTTAAACACTACAACTACGATAAACAATATGAAAAACTCTTAGAACGTTAACACGTTTAACCTAACGACTTCGACGACCTCCTGGAGACTGCCGGTTGTAGACCCATGGATTTGCGTCGTCCATCGATACCTTCTGTAAGTTGCAAATTCGGCAGCAGGTCAATCGCACGTGCATTGAATTGGCAGCTTTCGGGTCTCTGGCGGGTTCCGATGTCGTCTGGGCTGTTTCCGGCTAAAGTTCTTAGGTGTCGTCTGGACAGCGTCCGGCGAGAGTGTCGACCTCCTCATTGTCATTGGAGATCGATTATTGTAATGTGTAACATCCCGCCGGCCTTGAAATACTTCGGTATTTAAGTATGTCCTGTGAAAAAGAAAGAAAAAGAACATCTCCTTATCGCGGCATTTCCTCCATGCAGACAAGGAAGCTGTTCAAGAACGATGGGGTTAGGCAAAGGGCGCCCTGACTCGCCCGATGGTAATACGCCGACAGATGAAGGAAGGTTTGGAAGTTAGGAAGGATGAATTGGAAAAGTGGTTTCGGATCGATAAATTTGTGCTTTCAATTGTTCGATTGTGGGTACAAATTCACATTGTTCCGCAGTGTCTGCAAAGTAATTTCAGACTCTGCGCGAGGGCTTAAGTGCGATGTAGGTCCTCGCTCGAGCTCTTCTATAGTCTCTTCTTGGACTACATTCGGAATTGCAATAGATTCTCTGCTTCTGCGATGATGTCTGTGTACAACAAAGGCAGTTAGTGAGTTCAAGAACGCAGCGAAAATGTTCCAGCTCCATCCATGAATGCTTCTGATGATCTGAACGTTGATGACTGTACTAATGCAGAATTTTACGATCCGTACAATTACTAATATTCCAAAGATGCTTGCGGTGAAAGACCCAAAGTAGGATAAGCCTGACCAAGTGCTTTGTATATAAGATGATATTTTGCTGACATGGGATGAGGAAAGTAGGTTCATAATGTCTAGATTCCGTGTATCGGTGTCATGACCCATGACAGATTGTGTCATGACATTTCCAATGGCATGCCGTTCTGATGGAAACATAATTTGACGACGCAAATCTTCAGTTTCTTCGAAGGTGTAAATTCCAGATTTTATTAGATGGCTGGGGTCTTCATACTTCCAAGAATTATCCACGGATGTACTGACTGATTTAGGTTCCTCCATATGATGAATCTCTGGATTGAGACTGTACCATTGCCCATGTAGAAAATAACCAGGCTTCATCATGAATGAGCAGGGAATCTCCGTTCCGTGCTCTTGAATCAGATGAGTCGTGGGTGCCATGAAGCAACTTTTGTTGTCATACGTAATTGGTAGTTCGTTGTAGCAGCGATCTGTTTTCCGTATGGTTGCTTCCACAGCCTGGCATTTTATTACGTAAAGGACTTCTCCTCGCGGGACCACTGTAAATCCAGGTTCCTTGAAGCGTATCAATGCGAATTCCGTAGGATGATACTGGGCTATGGCTAACTGCGTTTGAAGAACTTGGTTCTCCAGTTCACATTTTCTCCGCATGATGTGCTTATACATAGACTCCATCCAGTCACCAGCGAGCTCTCTTCGGAAGCAGACGTGGTTGCATATCGTGGCGGAGTATTACAATCTTTCCATTGTTTTTCGGAGTTTTCGAAAGCGCTAGTTGATTTAATTTGCACAAAGGGTTAATAATCTCGGACCTGCTCCTATAGGAGCCTGTGCTTAGCCGGGTTTCCCGGCGTACGGGATATTTGCGTGTAATCCATAAAGCAGAGACCAGTAGTGCCTGTGAGGTGACCACGTGTTTCGCAGCTGTCAGTGACAGCAATCGATAAGCAGCGGTTCTTTCAGAGACGATAATTAATCGCCGAAGTTAGTGAGGGAAGTGCACATCAAAACAAAGCCGCTCCTAGCGAGCAAGGCAAAAACATGGCGTCCGGCACAGCCGACGCAAATATGTTTGCGACTTTAAATTCTTACACGGTGTTGGATAAACAAACCAGCAAGAAGCAAAAACACGCCACTAAGAGACCAAAAATAGCCCCGGAGCAGGAATTTATCGCTTCCTCAAGCCAGCCGCTAGCCGCAACGTCAAACGGTTTCCCCAGATTCATCGTTATCAGCGCCTTAAACGAGGAAAAACCACTGAAGTCGTACAATCAGTTTGCCGTGCGCAAGGGAGTAGACGCTGTGTCCACTAAATTTAGCCAGGCTAGCTATCTGCGCGATGGCTCGCTGCTCCTACTGGTCAACTCCATGAAAATCGCTGACATTTTCATAAAAACTACCAGCATTGCCAACATCCCCATCAAGGTTCAACTCCATGCAACTTTAAATAGTGTCAAGGGAACGATTTTTTCACACGAATTCAGATCAATGACGCAGGAAGAAATTCTGGACGGCCTAAAAGATCAGGGAGTCACGGAAGTGGTCCAGATCACCAGGCCAGGTGACGACGGGAGGAGGATCCCTACAGGGCTGCTCATCCTGACGTTCAACGCCCATGAAGTACCAGCGCACGTTCAAGGCCCCTGGACAAAATTCCTAGTGAAACAATATTTCCCCCTTCCCATGCGCTGCCGGACATGTCAAAAACTTGGTCACACTGCGAAATGGTGCAAAGAACCCACTGAGACCTGCGCCACTTGTGGCAAACCCGCACCGCACCCGGCAGACCAATGCCTCAACCTGTATTGCGTAAACTGCCAAACTGAAACCCACGCTTCCAATAGCCGTGACTGTACCGAATTCATAAAGGCCAAAGAAATTCTTAAAATAAAAACACTAAAGAAGTGTAGCATGTTCGAGGCGAAGAAAGAATTTTACCAAACGTACAAAACAACAACCGGACCCTCCTACGCCACAGTAGCAGCTAGTGCCGCCCCCCCTACAACCCAAAAGAACACAACCCCTGCAATAACACCCAAACCCTCGACTTCGACCAACACAACACAAGCAATCACCACCACACCATCACAAACCATCGAAAACACAAACACCCCCAACAACAACACACAACACTACAACACAAACACAACCACCAGCAATACCGCCAGTTCCAGCACCTTCACCAGCTCAGGACCCGCAATTGCCGGCAGCTCTGCAAACAACAACACCAACACCACTCTCAATAAAAAGGCAAGTGCCACCTCCAACATTACAACTAACAACAAAACAAAAAATAATACACAAAACAACGAACACTCACACAAAAACCCCAAAAACCATACAATTACCACCACTTTCTGCCACCCTTCCCCGGCTAACCCCACTCACCTCACTCTCTCCCCCAACACCAACACAACAATTAACAACTTAATTAGCGACGTTTTCGATCTTCCACACAATAACGTAGATGTTATCTCGGTTTCGGGCCCGCAATTCCATAAGAATTGCGCCGAAGAGAATGCGAATTCAGCAGATGCTGAGATGTTTTCCATCCCCTCGGTCTCTACTTTCACGAGTACGAGCGGAGGATTCCCAGGGAAACAATAGCGACTACTGATGAACTGTAGCCGTGATCCTGACTGTTCCCCCCCATCACGGGACCTAACGGTCTTACAATGGAACGTGAGAGGTCTATACCAAAACCTACCGAGCCTTGAACTACTAATCACCACCTACCAACCCCAGGTGGTTCTTCTGCAGGAGACTCATATCCTGGCAGATCAACAACCTGCCCGGTTGGGAGCTTACAGGTTTTTCGGATATAACACAGTAAGGGTGCGCAGGCATGGTGGCGTAGCCATCCTGGTGCACAACTCCCTCCCTGCTGTCGAGTATAATATCGACACTGAGCTAGTAGCTTGTGCTGTCTCCATTAATACCCCACACCCACTAACTTTCGCAAACTTCTACCTTGAGAATGAAGCAGAGATCACGGCCCGAGATCTAGAGGCTCTGGCTTGCCAGCTGCCTGAAAACACCATCTATGGTGGGGACTTCAATGCGCACAGCCCGCTCTGGGGCTCGGCGCGTTGGAGTCCTAGAGGGCGGCAGGTTGCCGCCTGGATCGAAGGCAGATCTCTCTGCATTCTCAACACTGGTTCCCCTACCTTTTTATCCCATCTAGGCTCTCAGTCAGCCATTGATCTTTCTTTAGCCCCTCCTCACTTAACAGCCCGCCTTGACTGGTTTACACACAGCAACCCAGAGGGTAGTGACCACTACCCTATAATCTTTCGCACTGGGCACAAAACTGCTAACGCCAGACCCCTGCGCAAATTTATTGAGCAGAAGGCGGACTGGAACCAATTTAAAGAACTAGTCAAGGCGGAGCTATCCCGTCGACCCCCTTCACGCAATATTAACAAGGAGGCAGCACAACTAACCAGAGCCATTAGAGCAGCAGCGGCAGGCAGCATGCCTGTGTCTTCACCCTTACCAAAAACACAGCCAGTCTGGATGAATGCGCGCATCCTCACAATCATCAGGGACAAGAATAGGGCTTGGAAAAAATTCCAAAGACACCCTACGACAATTAACCTGCGTAACTATCGTAGGAAATCGGCAGTCACCAAAAAGGAGATAAAGGAGGCGAAAAAACAAGCCTGGGAATCTTTCGCCAGTTCCATTGATCCTAACTCCAATTTGGCCGATGCATGGAGCCGCGTCAAATCAATCTCCGGTAATAGGCCCCCAAGCCTGATTGCTAATTTGACGGTCGACCGCAGGCTCTACACCGACTCCATGAGCATAGCTGAGAAACTGGCCCATTCTTGGGCCAGTTACTCAGCAGACAGTACTTTTAGCCCAGAACAAACTTCGGCTAAGGCCAACTGGACTCTCTCAAACAAGCCCTATTCCCCTGATCCTAATAGAAATCTGTCTTTCCCTATATCCCTTCATGAACTAGGCGCATCGCTTAGTAAGTGCAAGGGATCGGCACCGGGACTGGACAAAGTCTCTTACAGGATGATAAAGGAAGCCCCTGAAACATTCAAAGATAGATTAGTAGTCCTCTACAACTCTATCTTAAGAGATGGCATCTTTCCACACATGTGGAAAAATGCCGTCCTAATACCTATCCGTAAGAAGACAGTCCTTGCTAATGGCACCATAACTCCTAAGGATCTACGCCCAATATCTCTTTTATCCTGTCTGTCGCGTCTTTTTGAAAAAATCGTGGGCCGAAGACTCTCCTGCCTCCTGGAGGGGGTTCTCCCTGGTGGGGTTCACGGATTCAGAAGGCATCGGGGCACAACCTCGCTCCTTCTCGAACTCGAGAATTCCATTAGGGACGCCTTTCACCAGGGGAGAGAACTCCACCTGCTTTCGGCGGATATCGAGAAGGCGTACGACAGGGTAAAATGGGATATCATTGCCGCCCAGCTCCAGGTATGGGGCGTTGATGCGCCCTTCATCCAGCTGATCAAAAATTTCCTCACCTCACGATCCATTCAAGTCAGGATCAACGGATACACCTCATCTAGAATTAGTTTGGACAATGCTTTGCCTCAAGGCTCACCTCTTTCAACGTCGCTTTTTAACGCCTACCTTTCCTCGCTCTTCCCCACCTTACAGGACATTTACGGACTCAACATGTACATATACGCTGACAATATTTTACTAACGACTACGGACGAACGACCGACGGAGGTGTTACGAAGGGCCGTTACCGCGATGAGCATTTGGACTTTACACACAGGAGCTAGAATCCCTTCTGAGAAAAATGAATACATCGTTTTCACAAGAAAAAGGAGACCCACCCAGAGGACCCTAACAATTGGAGACGAGGAGATTACCACCAAAGATCGAATCAGCCTGCTAGGACTAGATTTCAATAGCAGATTAAATTGGACCGCCCACTGCAGGACCCTGGCAACCAGAGTTGGGAAAATTACAAATCTATTGAGATCCATTTCGGCGCGTGGGAATGGCGCCCCGATTCATGCTGCCCTAGCCATCGGCAGAACTTTAATCCGCGGCCGCACTGGCTATGCTCTCCCCGTTTTCTCATCGACGTCCAAAGCGAACATGACGCTAATACAAACGGCCATCAACAAGGCTTTAAGAGCTATTTTTGGAGCCCTGCCTTCCACTCCTAGGATGGCCTTGTGGACAGAATCAGGCCTACCTGATATCGCCACTAGGGCTGAAATTGCCATGACCAAATTAGCCGTAAGGAACTGGCTAGATTGGAGAAAACCACATCATCAGACACTCCATTCTCTGGTCCACGCCCAACGCTCCCCCAGACACACCTCGGCCCTGAAAACGGCGACCTCCCTGATTCACGGACTGGGTTTTCCACCTCCAACCCCCTGCGAGCCACCCGAAGTACAACCACCGATCCAGGAGGAGATGCCACGTCTGCTCACTCTCACCACGGGAAATAAGAGAAACGTACCACCTGCACAACATCTGCAACGCCACCTGGAGAAAATCTCCCGACTCCCAGACTGGACCAGAATCTATACCGACGGGTCGAAAAGGGACAACGAAGTATCGGGCGCCAGCGTTATATACGCGCCGGGCTCAGCTACTCCCAACAGCCACACCTTTCGCCTTCATGAGCGTAGCTCCAGTTTCGAGGCTGAAGTCTGCGCCATTTGGAGCGCAGTGGAACTCTACAGAGGGCGCCCTGGAAGGGCCATCATTTTCACCGATTGTATGGCAGCAGTACAAGCCCTAAATAATCCATCACCTGCTGAGCCACTCATAGCACACATAAGACAGACCATTATCCAGGCTAGAGGAGACTTGGCGGTTGAATGGGTCCCCAGCCATATAGGGATCATGGGAAATGAGCTAGCTGACACGGCGGCCAAGAGGGCCCTGCTGACGCCCCCAGACCATCCCCCGATGATTAGTTTCATCACCCGATGCAGCGTCGGGGACATCAAGAGAGCCCTAGATGACCGATGGAAGAATTCATCTTTCTTCCTAGCAGAGCACTGGCCTTCCACTTCCCCACCATCATACAACAGAACCTGCCCAAGGAAGATTGGCGTCAAGATCTTCAGGATAAGATCTGGCCACACCCTACTCACTAAAGGGCACTTTTTCTCAAGAGGACCCCAGCGAGGATGCCAAAACTGCCAGTGTGCCCTCACCATCAAACACTTGCTGGCGTGCCCAGTTACTAGAGCTACTTTTGGCAGCGAGATTCCCCCCCTACGCGAGCTATTGGACCCGGCGCAGCCAGAGACCTTGCTAAATCTAATGACCGCATTGAATATTACGCACCTGATTTAGAAGTCACGACTCGCCTAAAACTCCAAGAGATAGATCTCCCGACCAGCTTACTTTAGCTTTAGTTTAGATTAGCTTAGCACTAGTTTTAGAATAAGTTTAAGACATGAATCTTTATTTTTTTTTTTTTTTTTTTTTCCTTATTTGCTTTTTCCCTTTTGCCGGTTAAAAGGCCTTAAACACTTAACGTCCTAAAGTACTTTAGACTAGCTTAAAACGTGAATTCTGTTTCTTTATCTTTATATTATTATCTTTATGTAAAACTTTCAATACATCATCCTTGCCAGATCATCTCGCTAATCCCAACTTATAGAATAAGACAGGTGCGCCATATGGGCTGCGTCCCCGAGTGCGCTAAAACATAGCTCAGGGCATGGATTTAAGCTCCTTCTATGTACTGGGTAATAATAAATAAATAAATATAAAATAAATAGACTCCATCTGAGTCTTTATGTGTCTCTCTACATACACGAATTTTGAATTGAAGAAAGTGAAAAGATCTAAATTTCTTGCGGTGACTGCCTTTTTGGTGAACCAGTAATTCTGTCCTGATTTTGGCACTATTACAAGTCGAGGGTGTTCGGTCTGATAGCCGGTGAATTTGCACACGGAAATGAGTTTTGTGACTTCGAGTGCGAACACAGCATCCCCAGTGTGTACTGCATAAATAGTGTTCACAGTTGATTCTCTGCTGATGGTTTGACCTTTGATAGCTGCTCCTTGATAAAGATCGTCATATTTCAGATCTTCACAACTTGCATCTGCGATCATATCCCAAAAACTAATCCCTGATTCAGGGTCGGTGCAAGTTCCCTTTATGTAAGGGCACACAATGCACACAGCTCTTAACACAACCTGATTATCATCAAGCCTTACAATGCTGTCATAATCGGTGATGGTGATTTCCAAGGAGTGCATTACAACCACCTTGTTCCATGAATTGGACCCAAAAGAGTAAGGAACACCCTCGCAATTGCCATTTGTATCGACAGAACCTGCCACTATTTCGGAATATCGTGATGTCGCGTTGGATTTTATGTCAGCCAGAATTCGGTTATTTTGAAGAGCGTAGATTCCTTTGGAATGTATAATCAGACAATTCTCTTTTGATATATCGGCGATAAATGTACTAATACCACCTGCTACGATCGACAGATGGCTGAACATGCCGCAATGCAGGACAGTTTGCAAGATATTAATTTTGCACTGGTAAATGTGAACTGGAGCTACTTCACTCAATTGTAAAAGTTGAATATCTTCCTTGATTTGTTGAACCGGAGTATCTTCAATCTCGCAGTTTTGGTTACTGAGGAACGATATTTTAGTCAAATTCATCCTTTTGCGTCCACAATCGTATACAATTATGCTTTTAGAAGGGAGCAAGAGCGCAATTAACGTGAGATAATTAAGCCAAGCCATGATGCTATAAATAAATAAGAGTTCTTAAATACTTATGTGCGAGAAATATCTATTTTATGTGTACTTATATGAACAAAACAAAAGGAAAGAGATTGTAATAACTTGTTATTGCGGTAAAGGACAGACCTTTGTAATAGATCTTTCGAATTCACCTTGTGGAGTTTTGAGGTGCACAACCCTGGTTATATCATCTTTCCCGGGGAAAACAGCTGTTATACGGGCCAACTTCCAATGAAATGGAGGTAGGCCGTCTTCTTTAAGAAGCACGAGATCTCCTACTTCTATGTTCTTAGTGGCCATCTTCCACTTAGGTCGTTGTTGCAATTGATGCAAATATTCAGTTGACCATCTTCTCCAAAAATCTTGGTGTAATTTTTGTAGTAACTTCCAACGACTAAGGTGTGCTATTGTTGTGTCCTCGTAGCTTGTTTCGGGAAGGCTGTTTAATGAGCTTCCTATCAAGAAATGCCCAGGTGTAAGAGGGTTGATGTCGTTTGGATCCGAAGATAATGCGCTGATTGGCCGTGAGTTAAGCACGGCTTCTATTTGAGTCAGAACAGTGCTTAGTTCTTCGAAGGTAAGCTTAGTTTGCCCTACGATTCGACGCAAATGATGCTTCACAGACTTGACGCCTGCCTCCCATAATCCACCAAAGTGAGGCGCTCGGGGGGGAATAAAGCTCCATTCCACATTTTTGTTTGCATACAGTTCTTCTGCTGACAGTTGATATGATTTAATGAATTCTGTCATTTCTCTTTTTAGGCTCCTTTCTGCTCCCACAAAATTTGTTCCGTTATCGCTAAATATCTTTTTGCTAAGGCCTCGTCTCGCAAAAAATCGTCGAAGAGCGGCTAAAAAGCAATCTGTTGTTAAATCACTGGCAAGTTCAAGGTGCATTGCCTTCGTAACGAAGCAGACGAAAACTACAATGTAACCCTTGAGAGTTTTGGAATTCCTAGTCTTATTAGCTTTAATAAGTACTGGTCCAGCGTAATCTATGCCTGTGTATGTAAATGGTCGACTTGGTGTTGTACGTTCCATAGGTAGTTGACCCATTAAAGTGTTCATGTGCTCTTTCCTCCAACGACAACAAGTGACGCATTGATGCACGATTCGTTTGATAATCTGCTGAGCGCGGGGGAGCCAGTAGTTTTGCCGTAAGGTGGAAAGCATGATCTGCTTACCACCGTGGAGAGTGTCCTTATGTATCTTCTTGATGAGTAATTCGGAAAATTTGTTTGAGGGTGGTAATATTATAGGATGTTTTTCAACCCCGGACAGATTGGAATGTTCTAGTCGTCCTCCCACTCTCAAATTGAGCTGCTCGTCAAGGAATGGATTCAAGCTCAAAAGTGAGCTTTTTCGCGATAAGGATTCCTTAGAAATTAAGCAATTAATTTCTATGGGATATACTATCGATTGTGTTTGCCTTATCAGACATAAATTGGCTTCGTTAATTTCAGAAGCGGAGAGGATATGCGTCTGGTAAGAGGTGAGCTTGCGACACACTCACAAATCTGCGGCAATAAACTATGACTCTGCAAGCATGGGTAAGGTCTGAGAATCTTTCAACTAGTTGGTATTTGCTAGCATTTGTGTGAAAACTCTTCAGCCCTTTCTTCTCTTCCGTGAGCCCCTGTATAGAAGTTGAGAGGATAGTTTTGGGCCACTCACGATGATCTGCTTGAAGCCAGGTTGGACCATTCCACCAGAGTGAATTTCCTTTTAATTCTGAAGAGCTTAGACCGCGCGAGGCAATATCAGCAGGATTGTGTTGGGAAGAAACGTGTCGCCATTCAGTGTTGCCCACATTTTCGATTATTTCTCTAATTCTATTGGCAACGAACGATTTCCATCGATGTGGTAAGCTCCGAATCCATGACAGGGTTATTGTGGAATCTGTCCACAATATTGTTTTGCAATCTTGCCTCAAGGTTTCGCGGAATGATTTTATCATTTTAGATAAAAGAACAGCTCCACATAATTCTAGGCGGGGAAGAGAAATTGTTTTCAGAGGGGCGACTCTCGTCTTGGATGAAATAAGGTGAACAATCGTAGATTGGCTTGCCGTGGTAACTCGAAGATAAATAACTGCTGCATAGGCCTTCTCTGAGCTCTCGCTAAATCCGTGCAGCTCTATTTCCGAGTCCCGATGACTATTGAGCCACCTTGGAATTCTTATATTCTCGATGTTCGGTAAGTCGTCTATGAAACACGTCCACTCTGATAAAAGATGTTCCGGTATTTCTTCATCCCAATTGCTGCCTGTTATCCAGAGATTTTGCATAAATATCTTCGCACGAATGATAATGGGACTCAGCCATCCCAGAGGATCAAACAATTTTGCTATGTAACACTAGTCGCTTTGTCCAGAAGCCTTCTTTCGTGACCTTTATTTTAAATAGGAATTCATCGGATTTAGCATCCCAATAAATGCCTAAGGTTTTGAAGGTAGCTGTATCCGACAATTGCATCTCCAATGCTTCTCTTGACTTGTCATTTTCAGCGACGTCTTTCAGAATATTTGGATGATTCGAGGAAAATTTCCTTAATGGAAATTGACCGCTTGCCAAAAGACTAGTCAGTTCTTTCCGAAGAGATTGCACTTCTTCGATCGTGTCTCCACCAGTTAAGACATCATCCACATAGAAATCGTTCGTAAGACACTCAGAACCGCGAGGGAATGCTTCTCTTTCATCTTCGGCTAGTTGTACTAGTGTTCTCATAGCCAAATATGGTGCACAATTAATTCCAAATGTGACGGTTCTCAATTCGTATTCTTGAATCTCTGAGCTGGGCGTTGGGCGCCATAGTATCCTCTGAAATTTGGCATCATCGGGGTGTACCCAAACCTGCCTATACATCTTTTCGATGTCGGCAGTAAATACATATTCGTGATGTCTCCATCTCAGGATTATTTGTGTTACGTCCTGCTGTAGTATTGGGCCCGTCAAAAGGTTGTCGTTCAAAGAAAGACCATTCGTGGATTTGCAGGAGGCATCGAACACAACTCTAAATTTTGTAGTAGTGCTCGATGGTTTTATTACTGCGTGATGGGGAAGATAATATCTATCCACACCGGTTGTGGGGAGGCTATCGCAATGTACCTTTGTCATGTGGCCCAGACTTACATATTCTTCTAAGGTTTTATAGTAATCCGCTATGTAACCCCTTCTGATATTGCTTCTCTCTGTCGATAAATACCTCTTCATTGCGATCGTTCGGGACTCACCTAGACTTGGCAGGCCTTTCTTGAAGGGTGATCTTACTACATATGACCCGTTCGAGTTACGGGAGACCGTAGCCTTATAAAGTTGTTCGCATTGCTCATCAACATCAGAATTTTGCCTTAGTGGGATTACTTCTTCCACTTCCCAGAATCTTCGCAATACCTCAGATATTGGGCAAGTAGATAAATGCGTGTGGAGGTACTGATGCTGAGAAACAACAGAGCATATCTTACCGGTTAATATCCAACCGAAGATAGTGTTCTGTCCCATAGGAGAGCCTTGGGATCCCTTTCGTATTCCTTCGCAGATGATAAGAGGATAAATGTCGGCACCGATAATTAGATCAATTTTAGCCGGTACGCCATAATCTGGGTCCGCCAATTCTACATATTTCAAATGATCCCAATTCGAATTTGATAACTCCGTCGCTGGGAGAAAATCTGTCAGATTATCTAGAATGAGCGCTTTAACCGGCACGGTTGCTTTCGTTTTGGAAGCAGTGATAACAAAGCGCACAGATCGGGTTGCTACCGTTGCTTCGCTTGAACCTATTCCGGTGACTTGTATTGAGATAGGTTCGGGTTTTTCATGTAATTTTGCTGCTAAAGCAGAAGTTATGAAGGTGGCTTGTGAGCCGGGGTTAATTAACGCGTGAGCAGTGACAGTGCCCATTGACTTTTTAATGTTTACCCTTGCCGTTGCCAGAAGAACTGCTTGTTTCTCATTCACGAAATGCGCAGCGACTTTGGGAATGGACGTGATATTTTGCTCCGTTTCGGATTTGATATTTTCTCCCGATTTTTTATTGTGGTTATGAAGCAGAGTATGGTGCTTCCCTCCGCATTCATTGCAGCGCGTTTTACTCCGGCATTTGGTGATGGAGTGATATTCTCCCAAACAATTAAGACAATAGCCCTTAGACTTGGCTACTCTCAATCATTCTGTTGGGTTGTGTTTCAAGAAAATTTGACACACTCGCAATGAATGGTTCTCCTGGCATAATTTGCAGAGCTTTTTCGTAGCGTGAAAGCTCTGAACAAGAGTTTCGGGTTTTGTTGCCTTTTTTGATACTTGGCTGCTTTCGCGTTGAGTGCCGGTTAGAGATTCTAGCATTCTGAATCTTGTCTCGAGAAAGCCTTTTAAAGTTTCCCAAGACGGGTAGATATCACTGTCAGATAATTTTTCTTCCCATGATCGGTGTGTTTCCGCTGGAAGCTTCTGAACTAAAAGATGTACGAGAAGAGGGCCCCATTCTTCCACTGATATTCCTAAGTTGCTCAATGAAGCAAGACTTTCGGTGGTGCAGTCAACTATTGATTTGAGTGCATTAGCTGACTCATTCGACACTTTAGGTTGGGAGGTTAAAACCCGTAACTGTGCGGAAATTAGTATCCGCTTGTTGTCGTATCGTTGAACTAATGCACCCCAAGCTGCCTGGTAATTTTCGTTGGTGGTCTGGAACTGTTTGATTACCTTGCTTGCATCGCCTACGACATTGGCCTTTAAGTAATGCAATTTTTGAACACTTGCCAAAGAGCTGTTGGAGTCGATAAGTGATTTAAATAAATCACGGAAACTTATCCAGTCGGTGTAGTTCCCAGAGAACTTTGGAAGCGTTATGGAAGGTAATTGCATTGGGGACGCGGCTGCAAGTCTTTGCGTGTTAAATTCTTGAGGGGGGCTACTAGTTGATTGATGCCCGGATTGCCCTTGTGATTTATCGAGGGAACTCAATTTGTCAACTAGTTCACCTTTGAAGTCGTAAAATAACTCCTCACAAATGGAGTAGTGATCTTCGGTGAAGTACGGATGCTCCTTTCGAGCTGATGGGGTAGCTATTGCGGACAGGTTTCTGTCGTTTGCAGAAAATTTCTGCCAGAACTCATGCCAACCATTGACTCGGCCAAGATAGTAGCCATGAGTGCGTTTAGCCACGGCGGTTTTTCTCGTGTTTACCACAAACCGATTCATTTGCTCCGTGAGCGATTTCTGATCGCTTATAAGAGCCTCGAGGGATGGAGGGTTTTCCATGGTAGATGGAGAGTCTCCCACTGTACCTCCCATTATGAACTTATGTGTAGAATATTAATCGAACACCGAAATACACTAAGAGATAAGAGAAGGTACTTACTGGAGGTGTCGGGAAGGGGTGACAAAGGTTTGTGTTTTTTCCTGGTGCGTCTGAACGGAATCGGCTGATGTGAGGCGGTGATCTGGGGACGTCTTCTTCCGGCTCGGGATGTCTCCACTAATTCACTTGTTACTACACAAAACTTTTCACACGTGCACTATCTCGCGAAAATATCCGGTTCGAAGGACCATGTAAATTAAAACTCTTTAACCTTTCACTTAATTTATATTTAATAAATTTAACAAGACTTTAAACACTACAACTACGATAAACAATATGAAAAACTCTTAGAACTTTAACACGTTTAACCTAACGACTTCGACGACCTCCTGGAGACTGCCGGTTGTAGACCGATGGATTTTCGTCGTCCATCGATACCTTCTGTAAGTTGCAAATTCGGCAGCAGGTCAATCGCGCGTGCATTGAATTGCGCGTGCATTGAATTGGCAGCTTTCGGGTCTCTGGCGGGTTCCGATTTCGTCTGGGCTGTTTCCGGCGAAAGATCTTATGTGTCGTCTGGACAGCGTCCGGCGAGAGTGCCGACCTCCTCATTGTCATTGGAGATCGATTATTGGAATGTGTAACAGGTATCAAATGAAAGGGCTTGTTGAGAGTAACTCGAAAATAATGTGACGTCATTCTAAATCCAATATGGCGGAACATCCAAGATGGCGGAATAGTTCTTTTTTATGCACTTCTACAATATGGGTATCAAATGAAAGGGCTTGTTGAGAGTAACTCGAAAATAATGTGACGTCATTCTAAATCCAATATGGCGGAACATCCAAGATGGCGGAATAGTTATTTTTTATGCACTTCTACAATATGGGTATCAAATGAAAGGGCTTGTTGAGAGTAACTCGAAAATAATGTGACGTCATTCTAAATCCAATATGGCGGAACATCCAAGATGGCGGAATAGTTATTTTTTATGCACTTCTACAATATGGGTATCAAATGAAAGGGCTTGTTGAGAGTAACTCGAAAATAATGTGACGTCATTCTAAATCCAATATGGCGGAACATCCAAGATGGCGGAATAGTTATTTTTTATGCACTTCTACAATATGGGTATCAAATGAAAGGGCTTGTTGAGAGTAACTCGAAAATAATGTGACGTCATTCTAAATCCAATATGGCGGAACATCCAAGATGGCGGAATAGTTATTTTTTATGCACTTCTACAATATGGGTATCAAATGAAAGGGCTTGTTGAGAGTAACTCGAAAATAATGTGACGTCATTCTAAATCCAATATGGCGGAACATCCAAGATGGCGGAATAGTTATTTTTTATGCACTTCTACAATATGGGTATCAAATGAAAGGGCTTGTTGAGAGTAACTCGAAAATAATGTGACGTCATTCTAAATCCAATATGGCGGAACATCCAAGATGGCGGAATAGTTATTTTTTATGCACTTCTACAATATGGGTATCAAATGAAAGGGCTTGTTGAGAGTAACTCGAAAATAATGTGACGTCATTCTAAATCCAATATGGCGGAATATCCAAGATGGCGGAATAGTTATTTTTTATGCACTTCTACAATATGGGTATCAAATGAAAGGGCTTGTTGAGAGTAACTCGAAAATAATGTGACTTCATTCTAAATCGAATATGGCGGAACATCCAAGATGGCGGAATAGTTATTTTTTATGCACTTCTACAATATGGGTATCAAATGAAAGGGCTTGTTGAGAGTAACTCGAAAATAATGTGACGTCATTCTAAATCCAATATGGCGGAACATCCAAGATGGCGGAATAGTTATTTTTTATGCACTTCTACAATATGGGTATCAAATGAAAGGGCTTGTTGAGAGTAACTCGAAAATAATGTGACGTCATTCTAAATCCAATATGGCGGAACATCCAAGATGGCGGAATAGTTATTTTTTATGCACTTCTACAATATGGGTATCAAATGAAAGGGCTTGTTGAGAGTAACTCGAAAATAATGTGACGTCATTCTAAATCCAATATGGCGGAACATCCAAGATGGCGGAATAGTTATTTTTTATGCACTTCTACAATATGGGTATTGTAAATTAAAACTCTTTAACCTTTCACTTAATTTATATTTAATAAATTTAACAAGACTTTAAACACTACAACTACGATAAACAATATGAAAAACTCTTAGAACTTTAACACGTTTAACCTAACGACTTCGACGACCTCCTGGAGACTGCCGGTTGTAGACCCATGGATTTTCGTCGTCCATCGATACCTTCTGTAAGTTGCAAATTCGGCAGCAGGTCAATCGCACGTGCATTGAATTGGCAGCTTTCGGGTCTCTGGCGGGTTCCGATGTCGTCTGGGCTGTTTCCGGCTAAAGTTCTTAGGTGTCGTCTGGACAGCGTCCGGCGAGAGTGTCGACCTCCTCATTGTCATTGGAGATCGATTATTGTAATGTGTAACATCCCGCCGGCCTTGAAATACTTCGGTATTTAAGTATGTCCTGTGAAAAAGAAAGAAAAAGAACATCTCCTTATCGCGGCATTTCCTCCATGCAGACAAGGAAGCTGTTCAAGAACGATGGGGTTAGGCAAAGGGCGCCCTGACTCGCCCGATGGTAATACGCCGACAGATGAAGGAAGGTTTGGAAGTTAGGAAGGATGAATTGGAAAAGTGGTTTCGGATCGATAAATTTGTGCTTTCAATTGTTCGATTGTGGGTACAAATTCACATTGTTCCGCAGTGTCTGCAAAGTAATTTCAGACTCTGCGCGAGGGCTTAAGTGCGATGTAGGTCCTCGCTCGAGCTCTTCTATAGTCTCTTCTTGGACTACATTCGGAATTGCAATAGATTCTCTGCTTCTGCGATGATGTCTGTGTACAACAAAGGCAGTTAGTGAGTTCAAGAACGCAGCGAAAATGTTCCAGCTCCATCCATGAATGCTTCTGATGATCTGAACGTTGATGACTGTACTAATGCAGAATTTTACGATCCGTACAATTACTAATATTCCAAAGATGCTTGCGGTGAAAGACCCAAAGTAGGATAAGCCTGACCAAGTGCTTTGTATATAAGATGATATTTTGCTGACATGGGATGAGGAAAGTAGGTTCATAATGTCTAGATTCCGTGTATCGGTGTCATGACCCATGACAGATTGTGTCATGACATTTCCAATGGCATGCCGTTCTGATGGAAACATAATTTGACGACGCAAATCTTCAGTTTCTTCGAAGGTGTAAATTCCAGATTTTATTAGATGGCTGGGGTCTTCATACTTCCAAGAATTATCCACGGATGTACTGACTGATTTAGGTTCCTCCATATGATGAATCTCTGGATTGAGACTGTACCATTGCCCATGTAGAAAATAACCAGGCTTCATCATGAATGAGCAGGGAATCTCCGTTCCGTGCTCTTGAATCAGATGAGTCGTGGGTGCCATGAAGCAACTTTTGTTGTCATACGTAATTGGTAGTTCGTTGTAGCAGCGATCTGTTTTCCGTATGGTTGCTTCCACAGCCTGGCATTTTATTACGTAAAGGACTTCTCCTCGCGGGACCACTGTAAATCCAGGTTCCTTGAAGCGTATCAATGCGAATTCCGTAGGATGATACTGGGCTATGGCTAACTGCGTTTGAAGAACTTGGTTCTCCAGTTCACATTTTCTCCGCATGATGTGCTTATACATAGACTCCATCTGAGTCTTTATGTGTCTCTCTACATACACGAATTTTGAATTGAAGAAAGTGAAAAGATCTAAATTTCTTGCGGTGACTGCCTTTTTGGTGAACCAGTAATTCTGTCCTGATTTTGGCACTATTACAAGTCGAGGGTGTTCGGTCTGATAGCCGGTGAATTTGCACAGGGAAATGAGTTTTGTGACTTCGAGTGCGAACACAGCATCCCCAGTGTGTACTGCATAAATAGTGTTCACAGTTGATTCTCTGCTGATGGTTTGACCTTTGATAGCTGCTCCTTGATAAAGATCGTCATATTTCAGATCTTCACAACTTGCATCTGCGATCATATCCCAAAAACTAATCCCTGATTCAGGGTCGGTGCAAGTTCCCTTTATGTAAGGGCACACAATGCACACAGCTCTTAACACAACCTGATTATCATCAAGCCTTACAATGCTGTCATAATCGGTGATGGTGATTTCCAAGGAGTGCATTACAACCACCTTGTTCCATGAATTGGACCCAAAAGAGTAAGGAACACCCTCGCAATTGCCATTTGTATCGACAGAACCTGCCACTATTTCGGAATATCGTGATGTCGCGTTGGATTTTATGTCAGCCAGAATTCGGTTATTTTGAAGAGCGTAGATTCCTTTGGAATGTATAATCAGACAATTCTCTTTTGATATATCGGCGATAAATGTACTAATACCACCTGCTACGATCGACAGATGGCTGAACATGCCGCAATGCAGGACAGTTTGCAAGATATTAATTTTGCACTGGTAAATGTGAACTGGAGCTACTTCACTCAATTGTAAAAGTTGAATATCTTCCTTGATTTGTTGAACCGGAGTATCTTCAATCTCGCAGTTTTGGTTACTGAGGAACGATATTTTAGTCAAATTCATCCTTTTGCGTCCACAATCGTATACAATTATGCTTTTAGAAGGGAGCAAGAGCGCAATTAACGTGAGATAATTAAGCCAAGCCATGATGCTATAAATAAATAAGAGTTCTTAAATACTTATGTGCGAGAAATATCTATTTTATGTGTACTTATATGAACAAAACAAAAGGAAAGAGATTGTAATAACTTGTTATTGCGGTAAAGGACAGACCTTTGTAATAGATCTTTCGAATTCACCTTGTGGAGTTTTGAGGTGCACAACCCTGGTTATATCATCTTTCCCGGGGAAAACAGCTGTTATACGGGCCAACTTCCAATGAAATGGAGGTAGGCCGTCTTCTTTAAGAAGCACGAGATCTCCTACTTCTATGTTCTTAGTGGCCATCTTCCACTTAGGTCGTTGTTGCAATTGATGCAAATATTCAGTTGACCATCTTCTCCAAAAATCTTGGTGTAATTTTTGTAGTAACTTCCAACGACTAAGGTGTGCTATTGTTGTGTCCTCGTAGCTTGTTTCGGGAAGGCTGTTTAATGAGCTTCCTATCAAGAAATGCCCAGGTGTAAGAGGGTTGATGTCGTTTGGATCCGAAGATAATGCGCTGATTGGCCGTGAGTTAAGCACGGCTTCTATTTGAGTCAGAACAGTGCTTAGTTCTTCGAAGGTAAGCTTAGTTTGCCCTACGATTCGACGCAAATGATGCTTCACAGACTTGACGCCTGCCTCCCATAATCCACCAAAGTGAGGCGCTCGGGGGGGAATAAAGCTCCATTCCACATTTTTGTTTGCATACAGTTCTTCTGCTGACAGTTGATATGATTTAATGAATTCTGTCATTTCTCTTTTTAGGCTCCTTTCTGCTCCCACAAAATTTGTTCCGTTATCGCTAAATATCTTTTTGCTAAGGCCTCGTCTCGCAAAAAATCGTCGAAGAGCGGCTAAAAAGCAATCTGTTGTTAAATCACTGGCAAGTTCAAGGTGCATTGCCTTCGTAACGAAGCAGACGAAAACTACAATGTAACCCTTGAGAGTTTTGGAATTCCTAGTCTTATTAGCTTTAATAAGTACTGGTCCAGCGTAATCTATGCCTGTGTATGTAAATGGTCGACTTGGTGTTGTACGTTCCATAGGTAGTTGACCCATTAAAGTGTTCATGTGCTCTTTCCTCCAACGACAACAAGTGACGCATTGATGCACGATTCGTTTGATAATCTGCTGAGCGCGGGGGAGCCAGTAGTTTTGCCGTAAGGTGGAAAGCATGATCTGCTTACCACCGTGGAGAGTGTCCTTATGTATCTTCTTGATGAGTAATTCGGAAAATTTGTTTGAGGGTGGTAATATTATAGGATGTTTTTCAACCCCGGACAGATTGGAATGTTCTAGTCGTCCTCCCACTCTCAAATTGAGCTGCTCGTCAAGGAATGGATTCAAGCTCAAAAGTGAGCTTTTTCGCGATAAGGATTCCTTAGAAATTAAGCAATTAATTTCTATGGGATATACTATCGATTGTGTTTGCCTTATCAGACATAAATTGGCTTCGTTAATTTCAGAAGCGGAGAGGATATGCGTCTGGTAAGAGGTGAGCTTGCGACACACTCACAAATCTGCGGCAATAAACTATGACTCTGCAAGCATGGGTAAGGTCTGAGAATCTTTCAACTAGTTGGTATTTGCTAGCATTTGTGTGAAAACTCTTCAGCCCTTTCTTCTCTTCCGTGAGCCCCTGTATAGAAGTTGAGAGGATAGTTTTGGGCCACTCACGATGATCTGCTTGAAGCCAGGTTGGACCATTCCACCAGAGTGAATTTCCTTTTAATTCTGAAGAGCTTAGACCGCGCGAGGCAATATCAGCAGGATTGTGTTGGGAAGAAACGTGTCGCCATTCAGTGTTGCCCACATTTTCGATTATTTCTCTAATTCTATTGGCAACGAACGATTTCCATCGATGTGGTAAGCTCCGAATCCATGACAGGGTTATTGTGGAATCTGTCCACAATATTGTTTTGCAATCTTGCCTCAAGGTTTCGCGGAATGATTTTATCATTTTAGATAAAAGAACAGCTCCACATAATTCTAGGCGGGGAAGAGAAATTGTTTTCAGAGGGGCGACTCTCGTCTTGGATGAAATAAGGTGAACAATCGTAGATTGGCTTGCCGTGGTAACTCGAAGATAAATAACTGCTGCATAGGCCTTCTCTGAGCTCTCGCTAAATCCGTGCAGCTCTATTTCCGAGTCCCGATGACTATTGAGCCACCTTGGAATTCTTATATTCTCGATGTTCGGTAAGTCGTCTATGAAACACGTCCACTCTGATAAAAGATGTTCCGGTATTTCTTCATCCCAATTGCTGCCTGTTATCCAGAGATTTTGCATAAATATCTTCGCACGAATGATAATGGGACTCAGCCATCCCAGAGGATCAAACAATTTTGCTATGTAACACTAGTCGCTTTGTCCAGAAGCCTTCTTTCGTGACCTTTATTTTAAATAGGAATTCATCGGATTTAGCATCCCAATAAATGCCTAAGGTTTTGAAGGTAGCTGTATCCGACAATTGCATCTCCAATGCTTCTCTTGACTTGTCATTTTCAGCGACGTCTTTCAGAATATTTGGATGATTCGAGGAAAATTTCCTTAATGGAAATTGACCGCTTGCCAAAAGACTAGTCAGTTCTTTCCGAAGAGATTGCACTTCTTCGATCGTGTCTCCACCAGTTAAGACATCATCCACATAGAAATCGTTCGTAAGACACTCAGAACCGCGAGGGAATGCTTCTCTTTCATCTTCGGCTAGTTGTACTAGTGTTCTCATAGCCAAATATGGTGCACAATTAATTCCAAATGTGACGGTTCTCAATTCGTATTCTTGAATCTCTGAGCTGGGCGTTGGGCGCCATAGTATCCTCTGAAATTTGGCATCATCGGGGTGTACCCAAACCTGCCTATACATCTTTTCGATGTCGGCAGTAAATACATATTCGTGATGTCTCCATCTCAGGATTATTTGTGTTACGTCCTGCTGTAGTATTGGGCCCGTCAAAAGGTTGTCGTTCAAAGAAAGACCATTCGTGGATTTGCAGGAGGCATCGAACACAACTCTAAATTTTGTAGTAGTGCTCGATGGTTTTATTACTGCGTGATGGGGAAGATAATATCTATCCACACCGGTTGTGGGGAGGCTATCGCAATGTACCTTTGTCATGTGGCCCAGACTTACATATTCTTCTAAGGTTTTATAGTAATCCGCTATGTAACCCCTTCTGATATTGCTTCTCTCTGTCGATAAATACCTCTTCATTGCGATCGTTCGGGACTCACCTAGACTTGGCAGGCCTTTCTTGAAGGGTGATCTTACTACATATGACCCGTTCGAGTTACGGGAGACCGTAGCCTTATAAAGTTGTTCGCATTGCTCATCAACATCAGAATTTTGCCTTAGTGGGATTACTTCTTCCACTTCCCAGAATCTTCGCAATACCTCAGATATTGGGCAAGTAGATAAATGCGTGTGGAGGTACTGATGCTGAGAAACAACAGAGCATATCTTACCGGTTAATATCCAACCGAAGATAGTGTTCTGTCCCATAGGAGAGCCTTGGGATCCCTTTCGTATTCCTTCGCAGATGATAAGAGGATAAATGTCGGCACCGATAATTAGATCAATTTTAGCCGGTACGCCATAATCTGGGTCCGCCAATTCTACATATTTCAAATGATCCCAATTCGAATTTGATAACTCCGTCGCTGGGAGAAAATCTGTCAGATTATCTAGAATGAGCGCTTTAACCGGCACGGTTGCTTTCGTTTTGGAAGCAGTGATAACAAAGCGCACAGATCGGGTTGCTACCGTTGCTTCGCTTGAACCTATTCCGGTGACTTGTATTGAGATAGGTTCGGGTTTTTCATGTAATTTTGCTGCTAAAGCAGAAGTTATGAAGGTGGCTTGTGAGCCGGGGTTAATTAACGCGTGAGCAGTGACAGTGCCCATTGACTTTTTAATGTTTACCCTTGCCGTTGCCAGAAGAACTGCTTGTTTCTCATTCACGAAATGCGCAGCGACTTTGGGAATGGACGTGATATTTTGCTCCGTTTCGGATTTGATATTTTCTCCCGATTTTTTATTGTGGTTATGAAGCAGAGTATGGTGCTTCCCTCCGCATTCATTGCAGCGCGTTTTACTCCGGCATTTGGTGATGGAGTGATATTCTCCCAAACAATTAAGACAATAGCCCTTAGACTTGGCTACTCTCAATCATTCTGTTGGGTTGTGTTTCAAGAAAATTTGACACACTCGCAATGAATGGTTCTCCTGGCATAATTTGCAGAGCTTTTTCGTAGCGTGAAAGCTCTGAACAAGAGTTTCGGGTTTTGTTGCCTTTTTTGATACTTGGCTGCTTTCGCGTTGAGTGCCGGTTAGAGATTCTAGCATTCTGAATCTTGTCTCGAGAAAGCCTTTTAAAGTTTCCCAAGACGGGTAGATATCACTGTCAGATAATTTTTCTTCCCATGATCGGTGTGTTTCCGCTGGAAGCTTCTGAACTAAAAGATGTACGAGAAGAGGGCCCCATTCTTCCACTGATATTCCTAAGTTGCTCAATGAAGCAAGACTTTCGGTGGTGCAGTCAACTATTGATTTGAGTGCATTAGCTGACTCATTCGACACTTTAGGTTGGGAGGTTAAAACCCGTAACTGTGCGGAAATTAGTATCCGCTTGTTGTCGTATCGTTGAACTAATGCACCCCAAGCTGCCTGGTAATTTTCGTTGGTGGTCTGGAACTGTTTGATTACCTTGCTTGCATCGCCTACGACATTGGCCTTTAAGTAATGCAATTTTTGAACACTTGCCAAAGAGCTGTTGGAGTCGATAAGTGATTTAAATAAATCACGGAAACTTATCCAGTCGGTGTAGTTCCCAGAGAACTTTGGAAGCGTTACGGAAGGTAATTGCATTGGGGACGCGGCTGCAAGTCTTTGCGTGTTAAATTCTTGAGGGGGGCTACTAGTTGATTGATGCCCGGATTGCCCTTGTGATTTATCGAGGGAACTCAATTTGTCAACTAGTTCACCTTTGAAGTCGTAAAATAACTCCTCACAAATGGAGTAGTGATCTTCGGTGAAGTACGGATGCTCCTTTCGAGCTGATGGGGTAGCTATTGCGGACAGGTTTCTGTCGTTTGCAGAAAATTTCTGCCAGAACTCATGCCAACCATTGACTCGGCCAAGATAGTAGCCATGAGTGCGTTTAGCCACGGCGGTTTTTCTCGTGTTTACCACAAACCGATTCATTTGCTCCGTGAGCGATTTCTGATCGCTTATAAGAGCCTCGAGGGATGGAGGGTTTTCCATGGTAGATGGAGAGTCTCCCACTGTACCTCCCATTATGAACTTATGTGTAGAATATTAATCGAACACCGAAATACACTAAGAGATAAGAGAAGGTACTTACTGGAGGTGTCGGGAAGGGGTGACAAAGGTTTGTGTTTTTTCCTGGTGCGTCTGAACGGAATCGGCTGATGTGAGGCGGTGATCTGGGGACGTCTTCTTCCGGCTCGGGATGTCTCCACTAATTCACTTGTTACTACACAAAACTTTTCACACGTGCACTATCTCGCGAAAATATCCGGTTCGAAGGACCATGTAAATTAAAACTCTTTAACCTTTCACTTAATTTATATTTAATAAATTTAACAAGACTTTAAACACTACAACTACGATAAACAATATGAAAAACTCTTAGAACTTTAACACGTTTAACCTAACGACTTCGACGACCTCCTGGAGACTGCCGGTTGTAGACCGATGGATTTTCGTCGTCCATCGATACCTTCTGTAAGTTGCAAATTCGGCAGCAGGTCAATCGCGCGTGCATTGAATTGCGCGTGCATTGAATTGGCAGCTTTCGGGTCTCTGGCGGGTTCCGATTTCGTCTGGGCTGTTTCCGGCGAAAGATCTTATGTGTCGTCTGGACAGCGTCCGGCGAGAGTGCCGACCTCCTCATTGTCATTGGAGATCGATTATTGGAATGTGTAACAGGTATCAAATGAAAGGGCTTGTTGAGAGTAACTCGAAAATAATGTGACGTCATTCTAAATCCAATATGGCGGAACATCCAAGATGGCGGAATAGTTATTTTTTATGCACTTCTACAATATGGGTATCAAATGAAAGGGCTTGTTGAGAGTAACTCGAAAATAATGTGACGTCATTCTAAATCCAATATGGCGGAACATCCAAGATGGCGGAATAGTTATTTTTTATGCACTTCTACAATATGGGTATCAAATAAAAGGGCTTGTTGAGAGTAACTCGAAAATAATGTGACGTCATTCTAAATCCAATATGGCGGAACATCCAAGATGGCGGAATAGTTATTTTTTATGCACTTCTACAATATGGGTATCAAATGAAAGGGCTTGTTGAGAGTAACTCGAAAATAATGTGACGTCATTCTAAATCCAATATGGCGGAACATCCAAGATGGCGGAATAGTTATTTTTTATGCACTTCTACAATATGGGTATCAAATGAAAGGGCTTGTTGAGAGTAACTCGAAAATAATGTGACGTCATTCTAAATCCAATATGGCGGAACATCCAAGATGGCGGAATAGTTATTTTTTATGCACTTCTACAATATGGGTATCAAATGAAAGGGCTTGTTGAGAGTAACTCGAAAATAATGTGACGTCATTCTAAATCCAATATGGCGGAACATCCAAGATGGCGGAATAGTTATTTTTTATGCACTTCTACAATATGGGTATCAAATGAAAGGGCTTGTTGAGAGTAACTCGAAAATAATGTGACGTCATTCTAAATCCAATATGGCGGAACATCCAAGATGGCGGAATAGTTATTTTTTATGCACTTCTACAATATGGGTATCAAATGAAAGGGCTTGTTGAGAGTAACTCGAAAATAATGTGACGTCATTCTAAATCCAATATGGCGGAACATCCAAGATGGCGGAATAGTTATTTTTTATGCACTTCTACAATATGGGTATTGTAAATTAAAACTCTTTAACCTTTCACTTAATTTATATTTAATAAATTTAACAAGACTTTAAACACTACAACTACGATAAACAATATGAAAAACTCTTAGAACGTTAACACGTTTAACCTAACGACTTCGACGACCTCCTGGAGACTGCCGGTTGTAGACCCATGGATTTGCGTCGTCCATCGATACCTTCTGTAAGTTGCAAATTCGGCAGCAGGTCAATCGCACGTGCATTGAATTGGCAGCTTTCGGGTCTCTGGCGGGTTCCGATGTCGTCTGGGCTGTTTCCGGCTAAAGTTCTTAGGTGTCGTCTGGACAGCGTCCGGCGAGAGTGTCGACCTCCTCATTGTCATTGGAGATCGATTATTGTAATGTGTAACATCCCGCCGGCCTTGAAATACTTCGGTATTTAAGTATGTCCTGTGAAAAAGAAAGAAAAAGAACATCTCCTTATCGCGGCATTTCCTCCATGCAGACAAGGAAGCTGTTCAAGAACGATGGGGTTAGGCAAAGGGCGCCCTGACTCGCCCGATGGTAATACGCCGACAGATGAAGGAAGGTTTGGAAGTTAGGAAGGATGAATTGGAAAAGTGGTTTCGGATCGATAAATTTGTGCTTTCAATTGTTCGATTGTGGGTACAAATTCACATTGTTCCGCAGTGTCTGCAAAGTAATTTCAGACTCTGCGCGAGGGCTTAAGTGCGATGTAGGTCCTCGCTCGAGCTCTTCTATAGTCTCTTCTTGGACTACATTCGGAATTGCAATAGATTCTCTGCTTCTGCGATGATGTCTGTGTACAACAAAGGCAGTTAGTGAGTTCAAGAACGCAGCGAAAATGTTCCAGCTCCATCCATGAATGCTTCTGATGATCTGAACGTTGATGACTGTACTAATGCAGAATTTTACGATCCGTACAATTACTAATATTCCAAAGATGCTTGCGGTGAAAGACCCAAAGTAGGATAAGCCTGACCAAGTGCTTTGTATATAAGATGATATTTTGCTGACATGGGATGAGGAAAGTAGGTTCATAATGTCTAGATTCCGTGTATCGGTGTCATGACCCATGACAGATTGTGTCATGACATTTCCAATGGCATGCCGTTCTGATGGAAACATAATTTGACGACGCAAATCTTCAGTTTCTTCGAAGGTGTAAATTCCAGATTTTATTAGATGGCTGGGGTCTTCATACTTCCAAGAATTATCCACGGATGTACTGACTGATTTAGGTTCCTCCATATGATGAATCTCTGGATTGAGACTGTACCATTGCCCATGTAGAAAATAACCAGGCTTCATCATGAATGAGCAGGGAATCTCCGTTCCGTGCTCTTGAATCAGATGAGTCGTGGGTGCCATGAAGCAACTTTTGTTGTCATACGTAATTGGTAGTTCGTTGTAGCAGCGATCTGTTTTCCGTATGGTTGCTTCCACAGCCTGGCATTTTATTACGTAAAGGACTTCTCCTCGCGGGACCACTGTAAATCCAGGTTCCTTGAAGCGTATCAATGCGAATTCCGTAGGATGATACTGGGCTATGGCTAACTGCGTTTGAAGAACTTGGTTCTCCAGTTCACATTTTCTCCGCATGATGTGCTTATACATAGACTCCATCCAGTCACCAGCGAGCTCTCTTCGGAAGCAGACGTGGTTGCATATCGTGGCGGAGTATTACAATCTTTCCATTGTTTTTCGGAGTTTTCGAAAGCGCTAGTTGATTTAATTTGCACAAAGGGTTAATAATCTCGGACCTGCTCCTATAGGAGCCTGTGCTTAGCCGGGTTTCCCGGCGTACGGGATATTTGCGTGTAATCCATAAAGCAGAGACCAGTAGTGCCTGTGAGGTGACCACGTGTTTCGCAGCTGTCAGTGACAGCAATCGATAAGCAGCGGTTCTTTCAGAGACGATAATTAATCGCCGAAGTTAGTGAGGGAAGTGCACATCAAAACAAAGCCGCTCCTAGCGAGCAAGGCAAAAACATGGCGTCCGGCACAGCCGACGCAAATATGTTTGCGACTTTAAATTCTTACACGGTGTTGGATAAACAAACCAGCAAGAAGCAAAAACACGCCACTAAGAGACCAAAAATAGCCCCGGAGCAGGAATTTATCGCTTCCTCAAGCCAGCCGCTAGCCGCAACGTCAAACGGTTTCCCCAGATTCATCGTTATCAGCGCCTTAAACGAGGAAAAACCACTGAAGTCGTACAATCAGTTTGCCGTGCGCAAGGGAGTAGACGCTGTGTCCACTAAATTTAGCCAGGCTAGCTATCTGCGCGATGGCTCGCTGCTCCTACTGGTCAACTCCATGAAAATCGCTGACATTTTCATAAAAACTACCAGCATTGCCAACATCCCCATCAAGGTTCAACTCCATGCAACTTTAAATAGTGTCAAGGGAACGATTTTTTCACACGAATTCAGATCAATGACGCAGGAAGAAATTCTGGACGGCCTAAAAGATCAGGGAGTCACGGAAGTGGTCCAGATCACCAGGCCAGGTGACGACGGGAGGAGGATCCCTACAGGGCTGCTCATCCTGACGTTCAACGCCCATGAAGTACCAGCGCACGTTCAAGGCCCCTGGACAAAATTCCTAGTGAAACAATATTTCCCCCTTCCCATGCGCTGCCGGACATGTCAAAAACTTGGTCACACTGCGAAATGGTGCAAAGAACCCACTGAGACCTGCGCCACTTGTGGCAAACCCGCACCGCACCCGGCAGACCAATGCCTCAACCTGTATTGCGTAAACTGCCAAACTGAAACCCACGCTTCCAATAGCCGTGACTGTACCGAATTCATAAAGGCCAAAGAAATTCTTAAAATAAAAACACTAAAGAAGTGTAGCATGTTCGAGGCGAAGAAAGAATTTTACCAAACGTACAAAACAACAACCGGACCCTCCTACGCCACAGTAGCAGCTAGTGCCGCCCCCCCTACAACCCAAAAGAACACAACCCCTGCAATAACACCCAAACCCTCGACTTCGACCAACACAACACAAGCAATCACCACCACACCATCACAAACCATCGAAAACACAAACACCCCCAACAACAACACACAACACTACAACACAAACACAACCACCAGCAATACCGCCAGTTCCAGCACCTTCACCAGCTCAGGACCCGCAATTGCCGGCAGCTCTGCAAACAACAACACCAACACCACTCTCAATAAAAAGGCAAGTGCCACCTCCAACATTACAACTAACAACAAAACAAAAAATAATACACAAAACAACGAACACTCACACAAAAACCCCAAAAACCATACAATTACCACCACTTTCTGCCACCCTTCCCCGGCTAACCCCACTCACCTCACTCTCTCCCCCAACACCAACACAACAATTAACAACTTAATTAGCGACGTTTTCGATCTTCCACACAATAACGTAGATGTTATCTCGGTTTCGGGCCCGCAATTCCATAAGAATTGCGCCGAAGAGAATGCGAATTCAGCAGATGCTGAGATGTTTTCCATCCCCTCGGTCTCTACTTTCACGAGTACGAGCGGAGGATTCCCAGGGAAACAATAGCGACTACTGATGAACTGTAGCCGTGATCCTGACTGTTCCCCCCCATCACGGGACCTAACGGTCTTACAATGGAACGTGAGAGGTCTATACCAAAACCTACCGAGCCTTGAACTACTAATCACCACCTACCAACCCCAGGTGGTTCTTCTGCAGGAGACTCATATCCTGGCAGATCAACAACCTGCCCGGTTGGGAGCTTACAGGTTTTTCGGATATAACACAGTAAGGGTGCGCAGGCATGGTGGCGTAGCCATCCTGGTGCACAACTCCCTCCCTGCTGTCGAGTATAATATCGACACTGAGCTAGTAGCTTGTGCTGTCTCCATTAATACCCCACACCCACTAACTTTCGCAAACTTCTACCTTGAGAATGAAGCAGAGATCACGGCCCGAGATCTAGAGGCTCTGGCTTGCCAGCTGCCTGAAAACACCATCTATGGTGGGGACTTCAATGCGCACAGCCCGCTCTGGGGCTCGGCGCGTTGGAGTCCTAGAGGGCGGCAGGTTGCCGCCTGGATCGAAGGCAGATCTCTCTGCATTCTCAACACTGGTTCCCCTACCTTTTTATCCCATCTAGGCTCTCAGTCAGCCATTGATCTTTCTTTAGCCCCTCCTCACTTAACAGCCCGCCTTGACTGGTTTACACACAGCAACCCAGAGGGTAGTGACCACTACCCTATAATCTTTCGCACTGGGCACAAAACTGCTAACGCCAGACCCCTGCGCAAATTTATTGAGCAGAAGGCGGACTGGAACCAATTTAAAGAACTAGTCAAGGCGGAGCTATCCCGTCGACCCCCTTCACGCAATATTAACAAGGAGGCAGCACAACTAACCAGAGCCATTAGAGCAGCAGCGGCAGGCAGCATGCCTGTGTCTTCACCCTTACCAAAAACACAGCCAGTCTGGATGAATGCGCGCATCCTCACAATCATCAGGGACAAGAATAGGGCTTGGAAAAAATTCCAAAGACACCCTACGACAATTAACCTGCGTAACTATCGTAGGAAATCGGCAGTCACCAAAAAGGAGATAAAGGAGGCGAAAAAACAAGCCTGGGAATCTTTCGCCAGTTCCATTGATCCTAACTCCAATTTGGCCGATGCATGGAGCCGCGTCAAATCAATCTCCGGTAATAGGCCCCCAAGCCTGATTGCTAATTTGACGGTCGACCGCAGGCTCTACACCGACTCCATGAGCATAGCTGAGAAACTGGCCCATTCTTGGGCCAGTTACTCAGCAGACAGTACTTTTAGCCCAGAACAAACTTCGGCTAAGGCCAACTGGACTCTCTCAAACAAGCCCTATTCCCCTGATCCTAATAGAAATCTGTCTTTCCCTATATCCCTTCATGAACTAGGCGCATCGCTTAGTAAGTGCAAGGGATCGGCACCGGGACTGGACAAAGTCTCTTACAGGATGATAAAGGAAGCCCCTGAAACATTCAAAGATAGATTAGTAGTCCTCTACAACTCTATCTTAAGAGATGGCATCTTTCCACACATGTGGAAAAATGCCGTCCTAATACCTATCCGTAAGAAGACAGTCCTTGCTAATGGCACCATAACTCCTAAGGATCTACGCCCAATATCTCTTTTATCCTGTCTGTCGCGTCTTTTTGAAAAAATCGTGGGCCGAAGACTCTCCTGCCTCCTGGAGGGGGTTCTCCCTGGTGGGGTTCACGGATTCAGAAGGCATCGGGGCACAACCTCGCTCCTTCTCGAACTCGAGAATTCCATTAGGGACGCCTTTCACCAGGGGAGAGAACTCCACCTGCTTTCGGCGGATATCGAGAAGGCGTACGACAGGGTAAAATGGGATATCATTGCCGCCCAGCTCCAGGTATGGGGCGTTGATGCGCCCTTCATCCAGCTGATCAAAAATTTCCTCACCTCACGATCCATTCAAGTCAGGATCAACGGATACACCTCATCTAGAATTAGTTTGGACAATGCTTTGCCTCAAGGCTCACCTCTTTCAACGTCGCTTTTTAACGCCTACCTTTCCTCGCTCTTCCCCACCTTACAGGACATTTACGGACTCAACATGTACATATACGCTGACAATATTTTACTAACGACTACGGACGAACGACCGACGGAGGTGTTACGAAGGGCCGTTACCGCGATGAGCATTTGGACTTTACACACAGGAGCTAGAATCCCATCTGAGAAAAATGAATACATCGTTTTCACAAGAAAAAGGAGACCCACCCAGAGGACCCTAACAATTGGAGACGAGGAGATTACCACCAAAGATCGAATCAGCCTGCTAGGACTAGATTTCAATAGCAGATTAAATTGGACCGCCCACTGCAGGACCCTGGCAACCAGAGTTGGGAAAATTACAAATCTATTGAGATCCATTTCGGCGCGTGGGAATGGCGCCCCGATTCATGCTGCCCTAGCCATCGGCAGAACTTCAATCCGCGGCCGCACTGGCTATGCTCTCCCCGTTTTCTCATCGACGTCCAAAGCGAACATGACGCTAATACAAACGGCCATCAACAAGGCTTTAAGAGCTATTTTTGGAGCCCTGCCTTCCACTCCTAGGATGGCCTTGTGGACAGAATCAGGCCTACCTGATATCGCCACTAGGGCTGAAATTGCCATGACCAAATTAGCCGTAAGGAACTGGCTAGATTGGAGAAAACCACATCATCAGACACTCCATTCTCTGGTCCACGCCCAACGCTCCCCCAGACACACCTCGGCCCTGAAAACGGCGACCTCCCTGATTCACGGACTGGGTTTTCCACCTCCAACCCCCTGCGAGCCACCCGAAGTACAACCACCGATCCAGGAGGAGATGCCACGTCTGCTCACTCTCACCACGGGAAATAAGAGAAACGTACCACCTGCACAACATCTGCAACGCCACCTGGAGAAAATCTCCCGACTCCCAGACTGGACCAGAATCTATACCGACGGGTCGAAAAGGGACAACGAAGTATCGGGCGCCAGCGTTATATACGCGCCGGGCTCAGCTACTCCCAACAGCCACACCTTTCGCCTTCATGAGCGTAGCTCCAGTTTCGAGGCTGAAGTCTGCGCCATTTGGAGCGCAGTGGAACTCTACAGAGGGCGCCCTGGAAGGGCCATCATTTTCACCGATTGTATGGCAGCAGTACAAGCCCTAAATAATCCATCACCTGCTGAGCCACTCATAGCACACATAAGACAGACCATTATCCAGGCTAGAGGAGACTTGGCGGTTGAATGGGTCCCCAGCCATATAGGGATCATGGGAAATGAGCTAGCTGACACGGCGGCCAAGAGGGCCCTGCTGACGCCCCCAGACCATCCCCCGATGATTAGTTTCATCACCCGATGCAGCGTCGGGGACATCAAGAGAGCCCTAGAGGACCGATGGAAGAATTCATCTTTCTTCCTAGCAGAGCACTGGCCTTCCACTTCCCCACCATCATACAACAGAACCTGCCCAAGGAAGATTGGCGTCAAGATCTTCAGGATAAGATCTGGCCACACCCTACTCACTAAAGGGCACTTTTTCTCAAGAGGACCCCAGCGAGGATGCCAAAACTGCCAGTGTGCCCTCACCATCAAACACTTGCTGGCGTGCCCAGTTACTAGAGCTACTTTTGGCAGCGAGATTCCCCCCCTACGCGAGCTATTGGACCCGGCGCAGCCAGAGACCTTGCTAAATCTAATGACCGCATTGAATATTACGCACCTGATTTAGAAGTCACGACTCGCCTAAAACTCCAAGAGATAGATCTCCCGACCAGCTTACTTTAGCTTTAGTTTAGATTAGCTTAGCACTAGTTTTAGAATAAGTTTAAGACATGAATCTTTATTTTTTTTTTTTTTTTTTTTCCTTATTTGCTTTTTCCCTTTTGCCGGTTAAAAGGCCTTAAACACTTAACGTCCTAAAGTACTTTAGACTAGCTTAAAACGTGAATTCTGTTTCTTTATCTTTATATTATTATCTTTATGTAAAACTTTCAATACATCATCCTTGCCAGATCATCTCGCTAATCCCAACTTATAGAATAAGACAGGTGCGCCATATGGGCTGCGTCCCCGAGTGCGCTAAAACATAGCTCAGGGCATGGATTTAAGCTCCTTCTATGTACTGGGTAATAATAAATAAATAAATATAAAATAAATAGACTCCATCTGAGTCTTTATGTGTCTCTCTACATACACGAATTTTGAATTGAAGAAAGTGAAAAGATCTAAATTTCTTGCGGTGACTGCCTTTTTGGTGAACCAGTAATTCTGTCCTGATTTTGGCACTATTACAAGTCGAGGGTGTTCGGTCTGATAGCCGGTGAATTTGCACACGGAAATGAGTTTTGTGACTTCGAGTGCGAACACAGCATCCCCAGTGTGTACTGCATAAATAGTGTTCACAGTTGATTCTCTGCTGATGGTTTGACCTTTGATAGCTGCTCCTTGATAAAGATCGTCATATTTCAGATCTTCACAACTTGCATCTGCGATCATATCCCAAAAACTAATCCCTGATTCAGGGTCGGTGCAAGTTCCCTTTATGTAAGGGCACACAATGCACACAGCTCTTAACACAACCTGATTATCATCAAGCCTTACAATGCTGTCATAATCGGTGATGGTGATTTCCAAGGAGTGCATTACAACCACCTTGTTCCATGAATTGGACCCAAAAGAGTAAGGAACACCCTCGCAATTGCCATTTGTATCGACAGAACCTGCCACTATTTCGGAATATCGTGATGTCGCGTTGGATTTTATGTCAGCCAGAATTCGGTTATTTTGAAGAGCGTAGATTCCTTTGGAATGTATAATCAGACAATTCTCTTTTGATATATCGGCGATAAATGTACTAATACCACCTGCTACGATCGACAGATGGCTGAACATGCCGCAATGCAGGACAGTTTGCAAGATATTAATTTTGCACTGGTAAATGTGAACTGGAGCTACTTCACTCAATTGTAAAAGTTGAATATCTTCCTTGATTTGTTGAACCGGAGTATCTTCAATCTCGCAGTTTTGGTTACTGAGGAACGATATTTTAGTCAAATTCATCCTTTTGCGTCCACAATCGTATACAATTATGCTTTTAGAAGGGAGCAAGAGCGCAATTAACGTGAGATAATTAAGCCAAGCCATGATGCTATAAATAAATAAGAGTTCTTAAATACTTATGTGCGAGAAATATCTATTTTATGTGTACTTATATGAACAAAACAAAAGGAAAGAGATTGTAATAACTTGTTATTGCGGTAAAGGACAGACCTTTGTAATAGATCTTTCGAATTCACCTTGTGGAGTTTTGAGGTGCACAACCCTGGTTATATCATCTTTCCGGGGGAAAACAGCTGTTATACGGGCCAACTTCCAATGAAATGGAGGTAGGCCGTCTTCTTTAAGAAGCACGAGATCTCCTACTTCTATGTTCTTAGTGGCCATCTTCCACTTAGGTCGTTGTTGCAATTGATGCAAATATTCAGTTGACCATCTTCTCCAAAAATCTTGGTGTAATTTTTGTAGTAACTTCCAACGACTAAGGTGTGCTATTGTTGTGTCCTCGTAGCTTGTTTCGGGAAGGCTGTTTAATGAGCTTCCTATCAAGAAATGCCCAGGTGTAAGAGGGTTGATGTCGTTTGGATCCGAAGATAATGCGCTGATTGGCCGTGAGTTAAGCACGGCTTCTATTTGAGTCAGAACAGTGCTTAGTTCTTCGAAGGTAAGCTTAGTTTGCCCTACGATTCGACGCAAATGATGCTTCACAGACTTGACGCCTGCCTCCCATAATCCACCAAAGTGAGGCGCTCGGGGGGGAATAAAGCTCCATTCCACATTTTTGTTTGCATACAGTTCTTCTGCTGACAGTTGATATGATTTAATGAATTCTGTCATTTCTCTTTTTAGGCTCCTTTCTGCTCCCACAAAATTTGTTCCGTTATCGCTAAATATCTTTTTGCTAAGGCCTCGTCTCGCAAAAAATCGTCGAAGAGCGGCTAAAAAGCAATCTGTTGTTAAATCACTGGCAAGTTCAAGGTGCATTGCCTTCGTAACGAAGCAGACGAAAACTACAATGTAACCCTTGAGAGTTTTGGAATTCCTAGTCTTATTAGCTTTAATAAGTACTGGTCCAGCGTAATCTATGCCTGTGTATGTAAATGGTCGACTTGGTGTTGTACGTTCCATAGGTAGTTGACCCATTAAAGTGTTCATGTGCTCTTTCCTCCAACGACAACAAGTGACGCATTGATGCACGATTCGTTTGATAATCTGCTGAGCGCGGGGGAGCCAGTAGTTTTGCCGTAAGGTGGAAAGCATGATCTGCTTACCACCGTGGAGAGTGTCCTTATGTATCTTCTTGATGAGTAATTCGGAAAATTTGTTTGAGGGTGGTAATATTATAGGATGTTTTTCAACCCCGGACAGATTGGAATGTTCTAGTCGTCCTCCCACTCTCAAATTGAGCTGCTCGTCAAGGAATGGATTCAAGCTCAAAAGTGAGCTTTTTCGCGATAAGGATTCCTTAGAAATTAAGCAATTAATTTCTATGGGATATACTATCGATTGTGTTTGCCTTATCAGACATAAATTGGCTTCGTTAATTTCAGAAGCGGAGAGGATATGCGTCTGGTAAGAGGTGAGCTTGCGACACACTCACAAATCTGCGGCAATAAACTATGACTCTGCAAGCATGGGTAAGGTCTGAGAATCTTTCAACTAGTTGGTATTTGCTAGCATTTGTGTGAAAACTCTTCAGCCCTTTCTTCTCTTCCGTGAGCCCCTGTATAGAAGTTGAGAGGATAGTTTTGGGCCACTCACGATGATCTGCTTGAAGCCAGGTTGGACCATTCCACCAGAGTGAATTTCCTTTTAATTCTGAAGAGCTTAGACCGCGCGAGGCAATATCAGCAGGATTGTGTTGGGAAGAAACGTGTCGCCATTCAGTGTTGCCCACATTTTCGATTATTTCTCTAATTCTATTGGCAACGAACGATTTCCATCGATGTGGTAAGCTCCGAATCCATGACAGGGTTATTGTGGAATCTGTCCACAATATTGTTTTGCAATCTTGCCTCAAGGTTTCGCGGAATGATTTTATCATTTTAGATAAAAGAACAGCTCCACATAATTCTAGGCGGGGAAGAGAAATTGTTTTCAGAGGGGCGACTCTCGTCTTGGATGAAATAAGGTGAACAATCGTAGATTGGCTTGCCGTGGTAACTCGAAGATAAATAACTGCTGCATAGGCCTTCTCTGAGCTCTCGCTAAATCCGTGCAGCTCTATTTCCGAGTCCCGATGACTATTGAGCCACCTTGGAATTCTTATATTCTCGATGTTCGGTAAGTCGTCTATGAAACACGTCCACTCTGATAAAAGATGTTCCGGTATTTCTTCATCCCAATTGCTGCCTGTTATCCAGAGATTTTGCATAAATATCTTCGCACGAATGATAATGGGACTCAGCCATCCCAGAGGATCAAACAATTTTGCTATGTAACACTAGTCGCTTTGTCCAGAAGCCTTCTTTCGTGACCTTTATTTTAAATAGGAATTCATCGGATTTAGCATCCCAATAAATGCCTAAGGTTTTGAAGGTAGCTGTATCCGACAATTGCATCTCCAATGCTTCTCTTGACTTGTCATTTTCAGCGACGTCTTTCAGAATATTTGGATGATTCGAGGAAAATTTCCTTAATGGAAATTGACCGCTTGCCAAAAGACTAGTCAGTTCTTTCCGAAGAGATTGCACTTCTTCGATCGTGTCTCCACCAGTTAAGACATCATCCACATAGAAATCGTTCGTAAGACACTCAGAACCGCGAGGGAATGCTTCTCTTTCATCTTCGGCTAGTTGTACTAGTGTTCTCATAGCCAAATATGGTGCACAATTAATTCCAAATGTGACGGTTCTCAATTCGTATTCTTGAATCTCTGAGCTGGGCGTTGGGCGCCATAGTATCCTCTGAAATTTGGCATCATCGGGGTGTACCCAAACCTGCCTATACATCTTTTCGATGTCGGCAGTAAATACATATTCGTGATGTCTCCATCTCAGGATTATTTGTGTTACGTCCTGCTGTAGTATTGGGCCCGTCAAAAGGTTGTCGTTCAAAGAAAGACCATTCGTGGATTTGCAGGAGGCATCGAACACAACTCTAAATTTTGTAGTAGTGCTCGATGGTTTTATTACTGCGTGATGGGGAAGATAATATCTATCCACACCGGTTGTGGGGAGGCTATCGCAATGTACCTTTGTCATGTGGCCCAGACTTACATATTCTTCTAAGGTTTTATAGTAATCCGCTATGTAACCCCTTCTGATATTGCTTCTCTCTGTCGATAAATACCTCTTCATTGCGATCGTTCGGGACTCATCTAGACTTGGCAGGCCTTTCTTGAAGGGTGATCTTACTACATATGACCCGTTCGAGTTACGGGAGACCGTAGCCTTATAAAGTTGTTCGCATTGCTCATCAACATCAGAATTTTGCCTTAGTGGGATTACTTCTTCCACTTCCCAGAATCTTCGCAATACCTCAGATATTGGGCAAGTAGATAAATGCGTGTGGAGGTACTGATGCTGAGAAACAACAGAGCATATCTTACCGGTTAATATCCAACCGAAGATAGTGTTCTGTCCCATAGGAGAGCCTTGGGATCCCTTTCGTATTCCTTCGCAGATGATAAGAGGATAAATGTCGGCACCGATAATTAGATCAATTTTAGCCGGTACGCCATAATCTGGGTCCGCCAATTCTACATATTTCAAATGATCCCAATTCGAATTTGATAACTCCGTCGCTGGGAGAAAATCTGTCAGATTATCTAGAATGAGCGCTTTAACCGGCACGGTTGCTTTCGTTTTGGAAGCAGTGATAACAAAGCGCACAGATCGGGTTGCTACCGTTGCTTCGCTTGAACCTATTCCGGTGACTTGTATTGAGATAGGTTCGGGTTTTTCATGTAATTTTGCTGCTAAAGCAGAAGTTATGAAGGTGGCTTGTGAGCCGGGGTTAATTAACGCGTGAGCAGTGACAGTGCCCATTGACTTTTTAATGTTTACCCTTGCCGTTGCCAGAAGAACTGCTTGTTTCTCATTCACGAAATGCGCAGCGACTTTGGGAATGGACGTGATATTTTGCTCCGTTTCGGATTTGATATTTTCTCCCGATTTTTTATTGTGGTTATGAAGCAGAGTATGGTGCTTCCCTCCGCATTCATTGCAGCGCGTTTTACTCCGGCATTTGGTGATGGAGTGATATTCTCCCAAACAATTAAGACAATAGCCCTTAGACTTGGCTACTCTCAATCATTCTGTTGGGTTGTGTTTCAAGAAAATTTGACACACTCGCAATGAATGGTTCTCCTGGCATAATTTGCAGAGCTTTTTCGTAGCGTGAAAGCTCTGAACAAGAGTTTCGGGTTTTGTTGCCTTTTTTGATACTTGGCTGCTTTCGCGTTGAGTGCCGGTTAGAGATTCTAGCATTCTGAATCTTGTCTCGAGAAAGCCTTTTAAAGTTTCCCAAGACGGGTAGATATCACTGTCAGATAATTTTTCTTCCCATGATCGGTGTGTTTCCGCTGGAAGCTTCTGAACTAAAAGATGTACGAGAAGAGGGCCCCATTCTTCCACTGATATTCCTAAGTTGCTCAATGAAGCAAGACTTTCGGTGGTGCAGTCAACTATTGATTTGAGTGCATTAGCTGACTCATTCGACACTTTAGGTTGGGAGGTTAAAACCCGTAACTGTGCGGAAATTAGTATCCGCTTGTTGTCGTATCGTTGAACTAATGCACCCCAAGCTGCCTGGTAATTTTCGTTGGTGGTCTGGAACTGTTTGATTACCTTGCTTGCATCGCCTACGACATTGGCCTTTAAGTAATGCAATTTTTGAACACTTGCCAAAGAGCTGTTGGAGTCGATAAGTGATTTAAATAAATCACGGAAACTTATCCAGTCGGTGTAGTTCCCAGAGAACTTTGGAAGCGTTATGGAAGGTAATTGCATTGGGGACGCGGCTGCAAGTCTTTGCGTGTTAAATTCTTGAGGGGGGCTACTAGTTGATTGATGCCCGGATTGCCCTTGTGATTTATCGAGGGAACTCAATTTGTCAACTAGTTCACCTTTGAAGTCGTAAAATAACTCCTCACAAATGGAGTAGTGATCTTCGGTGAAGTACGGATGCTCCTTTCGAGCTGATGGGGTAGCTATTGCGGACAGGTTTCTGTCGTTTGCAGAAAATTTCTGCCAGAACTCATGCCAACCATTGACTCGGCCAAGATAGTAGCCATGAGTGCGTTTAGCCACGGCGGTTTTTCTCGTGTTTACCACAAACCGATTCATTTGCTCCGTGAGCGATTTCTGATCGCTTATAAGAGCCTCGAGGGATGGAGGGTTTTCCATGGTAGATGGAGAGTCTCCCACTGTACCTCCCATTATGAACTTATGTGTAGAATATTAATCGAACACCGAAATACACTAAGAGATAAGAGAAGGTACTTACTGGAGGTGTCGGGAAGGGGTGACAAAGGTTTGTGTTTTTTCCTGGTGCGTCTGAACGGAATCGGCTGATGTGAGGCGGTGATCTGGGGACGTCTTCTTCCGGCTCGGGATGTCTCCACTAATTCACTTGTTACTACACAAAACTTTTCACACGTGCACTATCTCGCGAAAATATCCGGTTCGAAGGACCATGTAAATTAAAACTCTTTAACCTTTCACTTAATTTATATTTAATAAATTTAACAAGACTTTAAACACTACAACTACGATAAACAATATGAAAAACTCTTAGAACTTTAACACGTTTAACCTAACGACTTCGACGACCTCCTGGAGACTGCCGGTTGTAGACCGATGGATTTTCGTCGTCCATCGATACCTTCTGTAAGTTGCAAATTCGGCAGCAGGTCAATCGCGCGTGCATTGAATTGCGCGTGCATTGAATTGGCAGCTTTCGGGTCTCTGGCGGGTTCCGATTTCGTCTGGGCTGTTTCCGGCGAAAGATCTTATGTGTCGTCTGGACAGCGTCCGGCGAGAGTGCCGACCTCCTCATTGTCATTGGAGATCGATTATTGGAATGTGTAACAGGTATCAAATGAAAGGGCTTGTTGAGAGTAACTCGAAAATAATGTGACGTCATTCTAAATCCAATATGGCGGAACATCCAAGATGGCGGAATAGTTATTTTTTATGCACTTCTACAATATGGGTATCAAATGAAAGGGCTTGTTGAGAGTAACTCGAAAATAATGTGACGTCATTCTAAATCCAATATGGCGGAACATCCAAGATGGCGGAATAGTTATTTTTTATGCACTTCTACAATATGGGTATCAAATGAAAGGGCTTGTTGAGAGTAACTCGAAAATAATGTGACGTCATTCAAATCCAATATGGCGGAACATCCAAGATGGCGGAATAGTTATTTTTTATGCACTTCTACAATATGGGTATCAAATGAAAGGGCTTGTTGAGAGTAACTCGAAAATAATGTGACGTCATTCTAAATCCAATATGGCGGAACATCCAAGATGGCGGAATAGTTATTTTTTATGCACTTCTACAATATGGGTATCAAATGAAAGGGCTTGTTGAGAGTAACTCGAAAATAATGTGACGTCATTCTAAATCCAATATGACGGAATATCCAAGATGGCGGAATAGTTATTTTTTATGCACTTCTACAATATGGGTATCAAATGAAAGGGCTTGTTGAGAGTAACTCGAAAATAATGTGACGTCATTCTAAATCCAATATGGCGGAACATCCAAGATGGCGGAATAGTTATTTTTTATGCACTTCTACAATATGGGTATCAAATGAAAGGGCTTGTTGAGAGTAACTCGAAAATAATGTGACGTCATTCTAAATCCAATATGGCGGAACATCCAAGATGGCGGAATAGTTATTTTTTATGCACTTCTACAATATGGGTATCAAATGAAAGGGCTTGTTGAGAGTAACTCGAAAATAATGTGACGTCATTCTAAATCCAATATGGCGGAACATCCAAGATGGCGGAATAGTTATTTTTTATGCACTTCTACAATATGGGTATCAAATGAAAGGGCTTGTTGAGAGTAACTCGAAAATAATGTGACGTCATTCTAAATCCAATATGGCGGAACATCCAAGATGGCGGAATAGTTATTTTTTATGCACTTCTACAATATGGGTATCAAATGAAAGGGCTTGTTGAGAGTAACTCGAAAATAATGTGACGTCATTCTAAATCCAATATGGCGGAACATCCAAGATGGCGGAATAGTTATTTTTTATGCACTTCTACAATATGGGTATCAAATGAAAGGGCTTGTTGAGAGTAACTCGAAAATAATGTGACGTCATTCTAAATCCAATATGGCGGAATATCCAAGATGGCGGAATAGTTATTTTTTATGCACTTCTACAATATGGGTATCAAATGAAAGGGCTTGTTGAGAGTAACTCGAAAATAATGTGACGTCATTCTAAATCCAATATGGCGGAACATCCAAGATGGCGGAATAGTTATTTTTTATGCACTTCTACAATATGGGTATCAAATGAAAGGGCTTGTTGAGAGTAACTCGAAAATAATGTGACGTCATTCAAATCCAATATGGCGGAACATCCAAGATGGCGGAATAGTTATTTTTTATGCACTTCTACAATATGGGTATCAAATGAAAGGGCTTGTTGAGAGTAACTCGAAAATAATGTGACGTCATTCTAAATCCAATATGGCGGAACATCCAAGATGGCGGAATAGTTATTTTTTATGCACTTCTACAATATGGGTATCAAATGAAAGGGCTTGTTGAGAGTAACTCGAAAATAATGTGACGTCATTCTAAATCCAATATGGCGGAATATCCAAGATGGCGGAATAGTTATTTTTTATGCACTTCTACAATATGGGTATCAAATGAAAGGGCTTGTTGAGAGTAACTCGAAAATAATGTGACGTCATTCTAAATCCAATATGGCGGAACATCCAAGATGGCGGAATAGTTATTTTTTATGCACTTCTACAATATGGGTATCAAATGAAAGGGCTTGTTGAGAGTAACTCGAAAATAATGTGACGTCATTCTAAATCCAATATGGCGGAACATCCAAGATGGCGGAATAGTTATTTTTTATGCACTTCTACAATATGGGTATCAAATGAAAGGGCTTGTTGAGAGTAACTCGAAAATAATGTGACGTCATTCTAAATCCAATATGGCGAAACATCCAAGATGGCGGAATAGTTATTTTTTATGCACTTCTACAATATGGGTATCAAATGAAAGGGCTTGTTGAGAGTAACTCGAAAATAATGTGACGTCATTCTAAATCCAATATGGCGGAACATCCAAGATGGCGGAATAGTTATTTTTTATGCACTTCTACAATATGGGTATTGTAAATTAAAACTCTTTAACCTTTCACTTAATTTATATTTAATAAATTTAACAAGACTTTAAACACTACAACTACGATAAACAATATGAAAAACTCTTAGAACTTTAACACGTTTAACCTAACGACTTCGACGACCTCCTGGAGACTGCCGGTTGTAGACCCATGGATTTTCGTCGTCCATCGATACCTTCTGTAAGTTGCAAATTCGGCAGCAGGTCAATCGCACGTGCATTGAATTGGCAGCTTTCGGGTCTCTGGCGGGTTCCGATGTCGTCTGGGCTGTTTCCGGCTAAAGTTCTTAGGTGTCGTCTGGACAGCGTCCGGCGAGAGTGTCGACCTCCTCATTGTCATTGGAGATCGATTATTGTAATGTGTAACATCCCGCCGGCCTTGAAATACTTCGGTATTTAAGTATGTCCTGTGAAAAAGAAAGAAAAAGAACATCTCCTTATCGCGGCATTTCCTCCATGCAGACAAGGAAGCTGTTCAAGAACGATGGGGTTAGGCAAAGGGCGCCCTGACTCGCCCGATGGTAATACGCCGACAGATGAAGGAAGGTTTGGAAGTTAGGAAGGATGAATTGGAAAAGTGGTTTCGGATCGATAAATTTGTGCTTTCAATTGTTCGATTGTGGGTACAAATTCACATTGTTCCGCAGTGTCTGCAAAGTAATTTCAGACTCTGCGCGAGGGCTTAAGTGCGATGTAGGTCCTCGCTCGAGCTCTTCTATAGTCTCTTCTTGGACTACATTCGGAATTGCAATAGATTCTCTGCTTCTGCGATGATGTCTGTGTACAACAAAGGCAGTTAGTGAGTTCAAGAACGCAGCGAAAATGTTCCAGCTCCATCCATGAATGCTTCTGATGATCTGAACGTTGATGACTGTACTAATGCAGAATTTTACGATCCGTACAATTACTAATATTCCAAAGATGCTTGCGGTGAAAGACCCAAAGTAGGATAAGCCTGACCAAGTGCTTTGTATATAAGATGATATTTTGCGGACATGGGATGAGGAAAGTAGGTTCATAATGTCTAGATTCCGTGTATCGGTGTCATGACCCATGACAGATTGTGTCATGACATTTCCAATGGCATGCCGTTCTGATGGAAACATAATTTGACGACGCAAATCTTCAGTTTCTTCGAAGGTGTAAATTCCAGATTTTATTAGATGGCTGGGGTCTTCATACTTCCAAGAATTATCCACGGATGTACTGACTGATTTAGGTTCCTCCATATGATGAATCTCTGGATTGAGACTGTACCATTGCCCATGTAGAAAATAACCAGGCTTCATCATGAATGAGCAGGGAATCTCCGTTCCGTGCTCTTGAATCAGATGAGTCGTGGGTGCCATGAAGCAACTTTTGTTGTCATACGTAATTGGTAGTTCGTTGTAGCAGCGATCTGTTTTCCGTATGGTTGCTTCCACAGCCTGGCATTTTATTACGTAAAGGACTTCTCCTCGCGGGACCACTGTAAATCCAGGTTCCTTGAAGCGTATCAATGCGAATTCCGTAGGATGATACTGGGCTATGGCTAACTGCGTTTGAAGAACTTGGTTCTCCAGTTCACATTTTCTCCGCATGATGTGCTTATACATAGACTCCATCTGAGTCTTTATGTGTCTCTCTACATACACGAATTTTGAATTGAAGAAAGTGAAAAGATCTAAATTTCTTGCGGTGACTGCCTTTTTGGTGAACCAGTAATTCTGTCCTGATTTTGGCACTATTACAAGTCGAGGGTGTTCGGTCTGATAGCCGGTGAATTTGCACACGGAAATGAGTTTTGTGACTTCGAGTGCGAACACAGCATCCCCAGTGTGTACTGCATAAATAGTGTTCACAGTTGATTCTCTGCTGATGGTTTGACCTTTGATAGCTGCTCCTTGATAAAGATCGTCATATTTCAGATCTTCACAACTTGCATCTGCGATCATATCCCAAAAACTAATCCCTGATTCAGGGTCGGTGCAAGTTCCCTTTATGTAAGGGCACACAATGCACACAGCTCTTAACACAACCTGATTATCATCAAGCCTTACAATGCTGTCATAATCGGTGATGGTGATTTCCAAGGAGTGCATTACAACCACCTTGTTCCATGAATTGGACCCAAAAGAGTAAGGAACACCCTCGCAATTGCCATTTGTATCGACAGAACCTGCCACTATTTCGGAATATCGTGATGTCGCGTTGGATTTTATGTCAGCCAGAATTCGGTTATTTTGAAGAGCGTAGATTCCTTTGGAATGTATAATCAGACAATTCTCTTTTGATATATCGGCGATAAATGTACTAATACCACCTGCTACGATCGACAGATGGCTGAACATGCCGCAATGCAGGACAGTTTGCAAGATATTAATTTTGCACTGGTAAATGTGAACTGGAGCTACTTCACTCAATTGTAAAAGTTGAATATCTTCCTTGATTTGTTGAACCGGAGTATCTTCAATCTCGCAGTTTTGGTTACTGAGGAACGATATTTTAGTCAAATTCATCCTTTTGCGTCCACAATCGTATACAATTATGCTTTTAGAAGGGAGCAAGAGCGCAATTAACGTGAGATAATTAAGCCAAGCCATGATGCTATAAATAAATAAGAGTTCTTAAATACTTATGTGCGAGAAATATCTATTTTATGTGTACTTATATGAACAAAACAAAAGGAAAGAGATTGTAATAACTTGTTATTGCGGTAAAGGACAGACCTTTGTAATAGATCTTTCGAATTCACCTTGTGGAGTTTTGAGGTGCACAACCCTGGTTATATCATCTTTCCCGGGGAAAACAGCTGTTATACGGGCCAACTTCCAATGAAATGGAGGTAGGCCGTCTTCTTTAAGAAGCACGAGATCTCCTACTTCTATGTTCTTAGTGGCCATCTTCCACTTAGGTCGTTGTTGCAATTGATGCAAATATTCAGTTGACCATCTTCTCCAAAAATCTTGGTGTAATTTTTGTAGTAACTTCCAACGACTAAGGTGTGCTATTGTTGTGTCCTCGTAGCTTGTTTCGGGAAGGCTGTTTAATGAGCTTCCTATCAAGAAATGCCCAGGTGTAAGAGGGTTGATGTCGTTTGGATCCGAAGATAATGCGCTGATTGGCCGTGAGTTAAGCACGGCTTCTATTTGAGTCAGAACAGTGCTTAGTTCTTCGAAGGTAAGCTTAGTTTGCCCTACGATTCGACGCAAATGATGCTTCACAGACTTGACGCCTGCCTCCCATAATCCACCAAAGTGAGGCGCTCGGGGGGGAATAAAGCTCCATTCCACATTTTTGTTTGCATACAGTTCTTCTGCTGACAGTTGATATGATTTAATGAATTCTGTCATTTCTCTTTTTAGGCTCCTTTCTGCTCCCACAAAATTTGTTCCGTTATCGCTAAATATCTTTTTGCTAAGGCCTCGTCTCGCAAAAAATCGTCGAAGAGCGGCTAAAAAGCAATCTGTTGTTAAATCACTGGCAAGTTCAAGGTGCATTGCCTTCGTAACGAAGCAGACGAAAACTACAATGTAACCCTTGAGAGTTTTGGAATTCCTAGTCTTATTAGCTTTAATAAGTACTGGTCCAGCGTAATCTATGCCTGTGTATGTAAATGGTCGACTTGGTGTTGTACGTTCCATAGGTAGTTGACCCATTAAAGTGTTCATGTGCTCTTTCCTCCAACGACAACAAGTGACGCATTGATGCACGATTCGTTTGATAATCTGCTGAGCGCGGGGGAGCCAGTAGTTTTGCCGTAAGGTGGAAAGCATGATCTGCTTACCACCGTGGAGAGTGTCCTTATGTATCTTCTTGATGAGTAATTCGGAAAATTTGTTTGAGGGTGGTAATATTATAGGATGTTTTTCAACCCCGGACAGATTGGAATGTTCTAGTCGTCCTCCCACTCTCAAATTGAGCTGCTCGTCAAGGAATGGATTCAAGCTCAAAAGTGAGCTTTTTCGCGATAAGGATTCCTTAGAAATTAAGCAATTAATTTCTATGGGATATACTATCGATTGTGTTTGCCTTATCAGACATAAATTGGCTTCGTTAATTTCAGAAGCGGAGAGGATATGCGTCTGGTAAGAGGTGAGCTTGCGACACACTCACAAATCTGCGGCAATAAACTATGACTCTGCAAGCATGGGTAAGGTCTGAGAATCTTTCAACTAGTTGGTATTTGCTAGCATTTGTGTGAAAACTCTTCAGCCCTTTCTTCTCTTCCGTGAGCCCCTGTATAGAAGTTGAGAGGATAGTTTTGGGCCACTCACGATGATCTGCTTGAAGCCAGGTTGGACCATTCCACCAGAGTGAATTTCCTTTTAATTCTGAAGAGCTTAGACCGCGCGAGGCAATATCAGCAGGATTGTGTTGGGAAGAAACGTGTCGCCATTCAGTGTTGCCCACATTTTCGATTATTTCTCTAATTCTATTGGCAACGAACGATTTCCATCGATGTGGTAAGCTCCGAATCCATGACAGGGTTATTGTGGAATCTGTCCACAATATTGTTTTGCAATCTTGCCTCAAGGTTTCGCGGAATGATTTTATCATTTTAGATAAAAGAACAGCTCCACATAATTCTAGGCGGGGAAGAGAAATTGTTTTCAGAGGGGCGACTCTCGTCTTGGATGAAATAAGGTGAACAATCGTAGATTGGCTTGCCGTGGTAACTCGAAGATAAATAACTGCTGCATAGGCCTTCTCTGAGCTCTCGCTAAATCCGTGCAGCTCTATTTCCGAGTCCCGATGACTATTGAGCCACCTTGGAATTCTTATATTCTCGATGTTCGGTAAGTCGTCTATGAAACACGTCCACTCTGATAAAAGATGTTCCGGTATTTCTTCATCCCAATTGCTGCCTGTTATCCAGAGATTTTGCATAAATATCTTCGCACGAATGATAATGGGACTCAGCCATCCCAGAGGATCAAACAATTTTGCTATGTAACACTAGTCGCTTTGTCCAGAAGCCTTCTTTCGTGACCTTTATTTTAAATAGGAATTCATCGGATTTAGCATCCCAATAAATGCCTAAGGTTTTGAAGGTAGCTGTATCCGACAATTGCATCTCCAATGCTTCTCTTGACTTGTCATTTTCAGCGACGTCTTTCAGAATATTTGGATGATTCGAGGAAAATTTCCTTAATGGAAATTGACCGCTTGCCAAAAGACTAGTCAGTTCTTTCCGAAGAGATTGCACTTCTTCGATCGTGTCTCCACCAGTTAAGACATCATCCACATAGAAATCGTTCGTAAGACACTCAGAACCGCGAGGGAATGCTTCTCTTTCATCTTCGGCTAGTTGTACTAGTGTTCTCATAGCCAAATATGGTGCACAATTAATTCCAAATGTTACGGTTCTCAATTCGTATTCTTGAATCTCTGAGCTGGGCGTTGGGCGCCATAGTATCCTCTGAAATTTGGCATCATCGGGGTGTACCCAAACCTGCCTATACATCTTTTCGATGTCGGCAGTAAATACATATTCGTGATGTCTCCATCTCAGGATTATTTGTGTTACGTCCTGCTGTAGTATTGGGCCCGTCAAAAGGTTGTCGTTCAAAGAAAGACCATTCGTGGATTTGCAGGAGGCATCGAACACAACTCTAAATTTTGTAGTAGTGCTCGATGGTTTTATTACTGCGTGATGGGGAAGATAATATCTATCCACACCGGTTGTGGGGAGGCTATCGCAATGTACCTTTGTCATGTGGCCCAGACTTACATATTCTTCTAAGGTTTTATAGTAATCCGCTATGTAACCCCTTCTGATATTGCTTCTCTCTGTCGATAAATACCTCTTCATTGCGATCGTTCGGGACTCACCTAGACTTGGCAGGCCTTTCTTGAAGGGTGATCTTACTACATATGACCCGTTCGAGTTACGGGAGACCGTAGCCTTATAAAGTTGTTCGCATTGCTCATCAACATCAGAATTTTGCCTTAGTGGGATTACTTCTTCCACTTCCCAGAATCTTCGCAATACCTCAGATATTGGGCAAGTAGATAAATGCGTGTGGAGGTACTGATGCTGAGAAACAACAGAGCATATCTTACCGGTTAATATCCAACCGAAGATAGTGTTCTGTCCCATAGGAGAGCCTTGGGATCCCTTTCGTATTCCTTCGCAGATGATAAGAGGATAAATGTCGGCACCGATAATTAGATCAATTTTAGCCGGTACGCCATAATCTGGGTCCGCCAATTCTACATATTTCAAATGATCCCAATTCGAATTTGATAACTCCGTCGCTGGGAGAAAATCTGTCAGATTATCTAGAATGAGCGCTTTAACCGGCACGGTTGCTTTCGTTTTGGAAGCAGTGATAACAAAGCGCACAGATCGGGTTGCTACCGTTGCTTCGCTTGAACCTATTCCGGTGACTTGTATTGAGATAGGTTCGGGTTTTTCATGTAATTTTGCTGCTAAAGCAGAAGTTATGAAGGTGGCTTGTGAGCCGGGGTTAATTAACGCGTGAGCAGTGACAGTGCCCATTGACTTTTTAATGTTTACCCTTGCCGTTGCCAGAAGAACTGCTTGTTTCTCATTCACGAAATGCGCAGCGACTTTGGGAATGGACGTGATATTTTGCTCCGTTTCGGATTTGATATTTTCTCCCGATTTTTTATTGTGGTTATGAAGCAGAGTATGGTGCTTCCCTCCGCATTCATTGCAGCGCGTTTTACTCCGGCATTTGGTGATGGAGTGATATTCTCCCAAACAATTAAGACAATAGCCCTTAGACTTGGCTACTCTCAATCATTCTGTTGGGTTGTGTTTCAAGAAAATTTGACACACTCGCAATGAATGGTTCTCCTGGCATAATTTGCAGAGCTTTTTCGTAGCGTGAAAGCTCTGAACAAGAGTTTCGGGTTTTGTTGCCTTTTTTGATACTTGGCTGCTTTCGCGTTGAGTGCCGGTTAGAGATTCTAGCATTCTGAATCTTGTCTCGAGAAAGCCTTTTAAAGTTTCCCAAGACGGGTAGATATCACTGTCAGATAATTTTTCTTCCCATGATCGGTGTGTTTCCGCTGGAAGCTTCTGAACTAAAAGATGTACGAGAAGAGGGCCCCATTCTTCCACTGATATTCCTAAGTTGCTCAATGAAGCAAGACTTTCGGTGGTGCAGTCAACTATTGATTTGAGTGCATTAGCTGACTCATTCGACACTTTAGGTTGGGAGGTTAAAACCCGTAACTGTGCGGAAATTAGTATCCGCTTGTTGTCGTATCGTTGAACTAATGCACCCCAAGCTGCCTGGTAATTTTCGTTGGTGGTCTGGAACTGTTTGATTACCTTGCTTGCATCGCCTACGACATTGGCCTTTAAGTAATGCAATTTTTGAACACTTGCCAAAGAGCTGTTGGAGTCGATAAGTGATTTAAATAAATCACGGAAACTTATCCAGTCGGTGTAGTTCCCAGAGAACTTTGGAAGCGTTATGGAAGGTAATTGCATTGGGGACGCGGCTGCAAGTCTTTGCGTGTTAAATTCTTGAGGGGGGCTACTAGTTGATTGATGCCCGGATTGCCCTTGTGATTTATCGAGGGAACTCAATTTGTCAACTAGTTCACCTTTGAAGTCGTAAAATAACTCCTCACAAATGGAGTAGTGATCTTCGGTGAAGTACGGATGCTCCTTTCGAGCTGATGGGGTAGCTATTGCGGACAGGTTTCTGTCGTTTGCAGAAAATTTCTGCCAGAACTCATGCCAACCATTGACTCGGCCAAGATAGTAGCCATGAGTGCGTTTAGCCACGGCGGTTTTTCTCGTGTTTACCACAAACCGATTCATTTGCTCCGTGAGCGATTTCTGATCGCTTATAAGAGCCTCGAGGGATGGAGGGTTTTCCATGGTAGATGGAGAGTCTCCCACTGTACCTCCCATTATGAACTTATGTGTAGAATATTAATCGAACACCGAAATACACTAAGAGATAAGAGAAGGTACTTACTGGAGGTGTCGGGAAGGGGTGACAAAGGTTTGTGTTTTTTCCTGGTGCGTCTGAACGGAATCGGCTGATGTGAGGCGGTGATCTGGGGACGTCTTCTTCCGGCTCGGGATGTCTCCACTAATTCACTTGTCACTACACAAAACTTTTCACACGTGCACTATCTCGCGAAAATATCCGGTTCGAAGGACCATGTAAATTAAAACTCTTTAACCTTTCACTTAATTTATATTTAATAAATTTAACAAGACTTTAAACACTACAACTACGATAAACAATATGAAAAACTCTTAGAACTTTAACACGTTTAACCTAACGACTTCGACGACCTCCTGGAGACTGCCGGTTGTAGACCGATGGATTTTCGTCGTCCATCGATACCTTCTGTAAGTTGCAAATTCGGCAGCAGGTCAATCGCGCGTGCATTGAATTGCGCGTGCATTGAATTGGCAGCTTTCGGGTCTCTGGCGGGTTCCGATTTCGTCTGGGCTGTTTCCGGCGAAAGATCTTATGTGTCGTCTGGACAGCGTCCGGCGAGAGTGCCGACCTCCTCATTGTCATTGGAGATCGATTATTGGAATGTGTAACAGGTATCAAATGAAAGGGCTTGTTGAGAGTAACTCGAAAATAATGTGACGTCATTCTAAATCCAATATGGCGGAACATCCAAGATGGCGGAATAGTTATTTTTTATGCACTTCTACAATATGGGTATCAAATGAAAGGGCTTGTTGAGAGTAACTCGAAAATAATGTGACGTCATTCTAAATCCAATATGGCGGAACATCCAAGATGGCGGAATAGTTATTTTTTATGCACTTCTACAATATGGGTATCAAATGAAAGGGCTTGTTGAGAGTAACTCGAAAATAATGTGACGTCATTCTAAATCCAATATGGCGGAACATCCAAGATGGCGGAATAGTTATTTTTTATGCACTTCTACAATATGGGTATCAAATGAAAGGGCTTGTTGAGAGTAACTCGAAAATAATGTGACGTCATTCTAAATCCAATATGGCGGAATAGTTATTTTTTATGCACTTCTACAATATGGGTATCAAATGAAAGGGCTTGTTGAGAGTAACTCGAAAATAATGTGACGTCATTCTAAATCCAATATGGCGGAACATCCAAGATGGCGGAATAGTTATTTTTTATGCACTTCTACAATATGGGTATCAAATGAAAGGGCTTGTTGAGAGTAACTCGAAAATAATGTGACGTCATTCTAAATCCAATATGGCGGAACATCCAAGATGGCGGAATAGTTATTTTTTATGCACTTCTACAATATGGGTATCAAATGAAAGGGCTTGTTGAGAGTAACTCGAAAATAATGTGACGTCATTCTAAATCCAATATGGCGGAATATCCAAGATGGCGGAATAGTTATTTTTTATGCACTTCTACAATATGGGTATCAAATGAAAGGGCTTGTTGAGAGTAACTCGAAAATAATGTGACGTCATTCTAAATCCAATATGGCGGAACATCCAAGATGGCGGAATAGTTATTTTTTATGCACTTCTACAATATGGGTATCAAATGAAAGGGCTTGTTGAGAGTAACTCGAAAATAATGTGACGTCATTCTAAATCCAATATGGCGGAACATCCAAGATGGCGGAATAGTTATTTTTTATGCACTTCTACAATATGGGTATCAAATGAAAGGGCTTGTTGAGAGTAACTCGAAAATAATGTGACGTCATTCTAAATCCAATATGGCGGAACATCCAAGATGGCGGAATAGTTATTTTTTATGCACTTCTACAATATGGGTATCAAATGAAAGGGCTTGTTGAGAGTAACTCGAAAATAATGTGACGTCATTCTAAATCCAATATGGCGGAACATCCAAGATGGCGGAATAGTTATTTTTTATGCACTTCTACAATATGGGTATCAAATGAAAGGGCTTGTTGAGAGTAACTCGAAAATAATGTGACGTCATTCTAAATCCAATATGGCGGAATAGTTATTTTTTATGCACTTCTACAATATGGGTATCAAATGAAAGGGCTTGTTGAGAGTAACTCGAAAATAATGTGACGTCATTCTAAATCCAATATGGCGGAACATCCAAGATGGCGGAATAGTTATTTTTTATGCACTTCTACAATATGGGTATCAAATGAAAGGGCTTGTTGAGAGTAACTCGAAAATAATGTGACGTCATTCTAAATCCAATATGGCGGAACATCCAAGATGGCGGAATAGTTATTTTTTATGCACTTCTACAATATGGGTATCAAATGAAAGGGCTTGTTGAGAGTAACTCGAAAATAATGTGACGTCATTCTAAATCCAATATGGCGGAACATCCAAGATGGCGGAATAGTTATTTTTTATGCACTTCTACAATATGGGTATCAAATGAAAGGGCTTGTTGAGAGTAACTCGAAAATAATGTGACGTCATTCTAAATCCAATATGGCGGAACATCCAAGATGGCGGAATAGTTATTTTTTATGCACTTCTACAATATGGGTATCAAATGAAAGGGCTTGTTGAGAGTAACTCGAAAATAATGTGACGTCATTCTAAATCCAATATGGCGGAACATCCAAGATGGCGGAATAGTTATTTTTTATGCACTTCTACAATATGGGTATCAAATGAAAGGGCTTGTTGAGAGTAACTCGAAAATAATGTGACGTCATTCTAAATCCAATATGGCGGAACATCCAAGATGGCGGAATAGTTATTTTTTATGCACTTCTACAATATGGGTATCAAATGAAAGGGCTTGTTGAGAGTAACTCGAAAATAATGTGACGTCATTCTAAATCCAATATGGCGGAACATCCAAGATGGCGGAATAGTTATTTTTTATGCACTTCTACAATATGGGTATCAAATGAAAGGGCTTGTTGAGAGTAACTCGAAAATAATGTGACGTCATTCTAAATCCAATATGGCGGAACATCCAAGATGGCGGAATAGTTATTTTTTATGCACTTCTACAATATGGGTATCAAATGAAAGGGCTTGTTGAGAGTAACTCGAAAATAATGTGACGTCATTCTAAATCCAATATGGCGGAATATCCAAGATGGCGGAATAGTTATTTTTTATGCACTTCTACAATATGGGTATCAAATGAAAGGGCTTGTTGAGAGTAACTCGAAAATAATGTGACGTCATTCTAAATCCAATATGGCGGAACATCCAAGATGGCGGAATAGTTATTTTTTATGCACTTCTACAATATGGGTATCAAATGAAAGGGCTTGTTGAGAGTAACTCGAAAATAATGTGACGTCATTCTAAATCCAATATGGCGGAACATCCAAGATGGCGGAATAGTTATTTTTTATGCACTTCTACAATATGGGTATCAAATGAAAGGGCTTGTTGAGAGTAACTCGAAAATAATGTGACGTCATTCTAAATCCAATATGGCGGAACATCCAAGATGGCGGAATAGTTATTTTTTATGCACTTCTACAATATGGGTATCAAATGAAAGGGCTTGTTGAGAGTAACTCGAAAATAATGTGACGTCATTCTAAATCCAATATGGCGGAACATCCAAGATGGCGGAATAGTTATTTTTTATGCACTTCTACAATATGGGTATCAAATGAAAGGGCTTGTTGAGAGTAACTCGAAAATAATGTGACGTCATTCTAAATCCAATATGGCGGAACATCCAAGATGGCGGAATAGTTATTTTGTATGCACTTCTACAATATGGGTATTGTAAATTAAAACTCTTTAACCTTTCACTTAATTTATATTTAATAAATTTAACAAGACTTTAAACACTACAACTACGATAAACAATATGAAAAACTCTTAGAACTTTAACACGTTTAACCTAACGACTTCGACGACCTCCTGGAGACTGCCGGTTGTAGACCCATGGATTTTCGTCGTCCATCGATACCTTCTGTAAGTTGCAAATTCGGCAGCAGGTCAATCGCACGTGCATTGAATTGGCAGCTTTCGGGTCTCTGGCGGGTTCCGATGTCGTCTGGGCTGTTTCCGGCTAAAGTTCTTAGGTGTCGTCTGGACAGCGTCCGGCGAGAGTGTCGACCTCCTCATTGTCATTGGAGATCGATTATTGTAATGTGTAACATCCCGCCGGCCTTGAAATACTTCGGTATTTAAGTATGTCCTGTGAAAAAGAAAGAAAAAGAACATCTCCTTATCGCGGCATTTCCTCCATGCAGACAAGGAAGCTGTTCAAGAACGATGGGGTTAGGCAAAGGGCGCCCTGACTCGCCCGATGGTAATACGCCGACAGATGAAGGAAGGTTTGGAAGTTAGGAAGGATGAATTGGAAAAGTGGTTTCGGATCGATAAATTTGTGCTTTCAATTGTTCGATTGTGGGTACAAATTCACATTGTTCCGCAGTGTCTGCAAAGTAATTTCAGACTCTGCGCGAGGGCTTAAGTGCGATGTAGGTCCTCGCTCGAGCTCTTCTATAGTCTCTTCTTGGACTACATTCGGAATTGCAATAGATTCTCTGCTTCTGCGATGATGTCTGTGTACAACAAAGGCAGTTAGTGAGTTCAAGAACGCAGCGAAAATGTTCCAGCTCCATCCATGAATGCTTCTGATGATCTGAACGTTGATGACTGTACTAATGCAGAATTTTACGATCCGTACAATTACTAATATTCCAAAGATGCTTGCGGTGAAAGACCCAAAGTAGGATAAGCCTGACCAAGTGCTTTGTATATAAGATGATATTTTGCTGACATGGGATGAGGAAAGTAGGTTCATAATGTCTAGATTCCGTGTATCGGTGTCATGACCCATGACAGATTGTGTCATGACATTTCCAATGGCATGCCGTTCTGATGGAAACATAATTTGACGACGCAAATCTTCAGTTTCTTCGAAGGTGTAAATTCCAGATTTTATTAGATGGCTGGGGTCTTCATACTTCCAAGAATTATCCACGGATGTACTGACTGATTTAGGTTCCTCCATATGATGAATCTCTGGATTGAGACTGTACCATTGCCCATGTAGAAAATAACCAGGCTTCATCATGAATGAGCAGGGAATCTCCGTTCCGTGCTCTTGAATCAGATGAGTCGTGGGTGCCATGAAGCAACTTTTGTTGTCATACGTAATTGGTAGTTCGTTGTAGCAGCGATCTGTTTTCCGTATGGTTGCTTCCACAGCCTGGCATTTTATTACGTAAAGGACTTCTCCTCGCGGGACCACTGTAAATCCAGGTTCCTTGAAGCGTATCAATGCGAATTCCGTAGGATGATACTGGGCTATGGCTAACTGCGTTTGAAGAACTTGGTTCTCCAGTTCACATTTTCTCCGCATGATGTGCTTATACATAGACTCCATCTGAGTCTTTATGTGTCTCTCTACATACACGAATTTTGAATTGAAGAAAGTGAAAAGATCTAAATTTCTTGCGGTGACTGCCTTTTTGGTGAACCAGTAATTCTGTCCTGATTTTGGCACTATTACAAGTCGAGGGTGTTCGGTCTGATAGCCGGTGAATTTGCACACGGAAATGAGTTTTGTGACTTCGAGTGCGAACACAGCATCCCCAGTGTGTACTGCATAAATAGTGTTCACAGTTGATTCTCTGCTGATGGTTTGACCTTTGATAGCTGCTCCTTGATAAAGATCGTCATATTTCAGATCTTCACAACTTGCATCTGCGATCATATCCCAAAAACTAATCCCTGATTCAGGGTCGGTGCAAGTTCCCTTTATGTAAGGGCACACAATGCACACAGCTCTTAACACAACCTGATTATCATCAAGCCTTACAATGCTGTCATAATCGGTGATGGTGATTTCCAAGGAGTGCATTACAACCACCTTGTTCCATGAATTGGACCCAAAAGAGTAAGGAACACCCTCGCAATTGCCATTTGTATCGACAGAACCTGCCACTATTTCGGAATATCGTGATGTCGCGTTGGATTTTATGTCAGCCAGAATTCGGTTATTTTGAAGAGCGTAGATTCCTTTGGAATGTATAATCAGACAATTCTCTTTTGATATATCGGCGATAAATGTACTAATACCACCTGCTACGATCGACAGATGGCTGAACATGCCGCAATGCAGGACAGTTTGCAAGATATTAATTTTGCACTGGTAAATGTGAACTGGAGCTACTTCACTCAATTGTAAAAGTTGAATATCTTCCTTGATTTGTTGAACCGGAGTATCTTCAATCTCGCAGTTTTGGTTACTGAGGAACGATATTTTAGTCAAATTCATCCTTTCGCGTCCACAATCGTATACAATTATGCTTTTAGAAGGGAGCAAGAGCGCAATTAACGTGAGATAATTAAGCCAAGCCATGATGCTATAAATAAATAAGAGTTCTTAAATACTTATGTGCGAGAAATATCTATTTTATGTGTACTTATATGAACAAAACAAAAGGAAAGAGATTGTAATAACTTGTTATTGCGGTAAAGGACAGACCTTTGTAATAGATCTTTCGAATTCACCTTGTGGAGTTTTGAGGTGCACAACCCTGGTTATATCATCTTTCCCGGGGAAAACAGCTGTTATACGGGCCAACTTCCAATGAAATGGAGGTAGGCCGTCTTCTTTAAGAAGCACGAGATCTCCTACTTCTATGTTCTTAGTGGCCATCTTCCACTTAGGTCGTTGTTGCAATTGATGCAAATATTCAGTTGACCATCTTCTCCAAAAATCTTGGTGTAATTTTTGTAGTAACTTCCAACGACTAAGGTGTGCTATTGTTGTGTCCTCGTAGCTTGTTTCGGGAAGGCTGTTTAATGAGCTTCCTATCAAGAAATGCCCAGGTGTAAGAGGGTTGATGTCGTTTGGATCCGAAGATAATGCGCTGATTGGCCGTGAGTTAAGCACGGCTTCTATTTGAGTCAGAACAGTGCTTAGTTCTTCGAAGGTAAGCTTAGTTTGCCCTACGATTCGACGCAAATGATGCTTCACAGACTTGACGCCTGCCTCCCATAATCCACCAAAGTGAGGCGCTCGGGGGGGAATAAAGCTCCATTCCACATTTTTGTTTGCATACAGTTCTTCTGCTGACAGTTGATATGATTTAATGAATTCTGTCATTTCTCTTTTTAGGCTCCTTTCTGCTCCCACAAAATTTGTTCCGTTATCGCTAAATATCTTTTTGCTAAGGCCTCGTCTCGCAAAAAATCGTCGAAGAGCGGCTAAAAAGCAATCTGTTGTTAAATCACTGGCAAGTTCAAGGTGCATTGCCTTCGTAACGAAGCAGACGAAAACTACAATGTAACCCTTGAGAGTTTTGGAATTCCTAGTCTTATTAGCTTTAATAAGTACTGGTCCAGCGTAATCTATGCCTGTGTATGTAAATGGTCGACTTGGTGTTGTACGTTCCATAGGTAGTTGACCCATTAAAGTGTTCATGTGCTCTTTCCTCCAACGACAACAAGTGACGCATTGATGCACGATTCGTTTGATAATCTGCTGAGCGCGGGGGAGCCAGTAGTTTTGCCGTAAGGTGGAAAGCATGATCTGCTTACCACCGTGGAGAGTGTCCTTATGTATCTTCTTGATGAGTAATTCGGAAAATTTGTTTGAGGGTGGTAATATTATAGGATGTTTTTCAACCCCGGACAGATTGGAATGTTCTAGTCGTCCTCCCACTCTCAAATTGAGCTGCTCGTCAAGGAATGGATTCAAGCTCAAAAGTGAGCTTTTTCGCGATAAGGATTCCTTAGAAATTAAGCAATTAATTTCTATGGGATATACTATCGATTGTGTTTGCCTTATCAGACATAAATTGGCTTCGTTAATTTCAGAAGCGGAGAGGATATGCGTCTGGTAAGAGGTGAGCTTGCGACACACTCACAAATCTGCGGCAATAAACTATGACTCTGCAAGCATGGGTAAGGTCTGAGAATCTTTCAACTAGTTGGTATTTGCTAGCATTTGTGTGAAAACTCTTCAGCCCTTTCTTCTCTTCCGTGAGCCCCTGTATAGAAGTTGAGAGGATAGTTTTGGGCCACTCACGATGATCTGCTTGAAGCCAGGTTGGACCATTCCACCAGAGTGAATTTCCTTTTAATTCTGAAGAGCTTAGACCGCGCGAGGCAATATCAGCAGGATTGTGTTGGGAAGAAACGTGTCGCCATTCAGTGTTGCCCACATTTTCGATTATTTCTCTAATTCTATTGGCAACGAACGATTTCCATCGATGTGGTAAGCTCCGAATCCATGACAGGGTTATTGTGGAATCTGTCCACAATATTGTTTTGCAATCTTGCCTCAAGGTTTCGCGGAATGATTTTATCATTTTAGATAAAAGAACAGCTCCACATAATTCTAGGCGGGGAAGAGAAATTGTTTTCAGAGGGGCGACTCTCGTCTTGGATGAAATAAGGTGAACAATCGTAGATTGGCTTGCCGTGGTAACTCGAAGATAAATAACTGCTGCATAGGCCTTCTCTGAGCTCTCGCTAAATCCGTGCAGCTCTATTTCCGAGTCCCGATGACTATTGAGCCACCTTGGAATTCTTATATTCTCGATGTTCGGTAAGTCGTCTATGAAACACGTCCACTCTGATAAAAGATGTTCCGGTATTTCTTCATCCCAATTGCTGCCTGTTATCCAGAGATTTTGCATAAATATCTTCGCACGAATGATAATGGGACTCAGCCATCCCAGAGGATCAAACAATTTTGCTATGTAACACTAGTCGCTTTGTCCAGAAGCCTTCTTTCGTGACCTTTATTTTAAATAGGAATTCATCGGATTTAGCATCCCAATAAATGCCTAAGGTTTTGAAGGTAGCTGTATCCGACAATTGCATCTCCAATGCTTCTCTTGACTTGTCATTTTCAGCGACGTCTTTCAGAATATTTGGATGATTCGAGGAAAATTTCCTTAATGGAAATTGACCGCTTGCCAAAAGACTAGTCAGTTCTTTCCGAAGAGATTGCACTTCTTCGATCGTGTCTCCACCAGTTAAGACATCATCCACATAGAAATCGTTCGTAAGACACTCAGAACCGCGAGGGAATGCTTCTCTTTCATCTTCGGCTAGTTGTACTAGTGTTCTCATAGCCAAATATGGTGCACAATTAATTCCAAATGTGACGGTTCTCAATTCGTATTCTTGAATCTCTGAGCTGGGCGTTGGGCGCCATAGTATCCTCTGAAATTTGGCATCATCGGGGTGTACCCAAACCTGCCTATACATCTTTTCGATGTCGGCAGTAAATACATATTCGTGATGTCTCCATCTCAGGATTATTTGTGTTACGTCCTGCTGTAGTATTGGGCCCGTCAAAAGGTTGTCGTTCAAAGAAAGACCATTCGTGGATTTGCAGGAGGCATCGAACACAACTCTAAATTTTGTAGTAGTGCTCGATGGTTTTATTACTGCGTGATGGGGAAGATAATATCTATCCACACCGGTTGTGGGGAGGCTATCGCAATGTACCTTTGTCATGTGGCCCAGACTTACATATTCTTCTAAGGTTTTATAGTAATCCGCTATGTAACCCCTTCTGATATTGCTTCTCTCTGTCGATAAATACCTCTTCATTGCGATCGTTCGGGACTCACCTAGACTTGGCAGGCCTTTCTTGAAGGGTGATCTTACTACATATGACCCGTTCGAGTTACGGGAGACCGTAGCCTTATAAAGTTGTTCGCATTGCTCATCAACATCAGAATTTTGCCTTAGTGGGATTACTTCTTCCACTTCCCAGAATCTTCGCAATACCTCAGATATTGGGCAAGTAGATAAATGCGTGTGGAGGTACTGATGCTGAGAAACAACAGAGCATATCTTACCGGTTAATATCCAACCGAAGATAGTGTTCTGTCCCATAGGAGAGCCTTGGGATCCCTTTCGTATTCCTTCGCAGATGATAAGAGGATAAATGTCGGCACCGATAATTAGATCAATTTTAGCCGGTACGCCATAATCTGGGTCCGCCAATTCTACATATTTCAAATGATCCCAATTCGAATTTGATAACTCCGTCGCTGGGAGAAAATCTGTCAGATTATCTAGAATGAGCGCTTTAACCGGCACGGTTGCTTTCGTTTTGGAAGCAGTGATAACAAAGCGCACAGATCGGGTTGCTACCGTTGCTTCGCTTGAACCTATTCCGGTGACTTGTATTGAGATAGGTTCGGGTTTTTCATGTAATTTTGCTGCTAAAGCAGAAGTTATGAAGGTGGCTTGTGAGCCGGGGTTAATTAACGCGTGAGCAGTGACAGTGCCCATTGACTTTTTAATGTTTACCCTTGCCGTTGCCAGAAGAACTGCTTGTTTCTCATTCACGAAATGCGCAGCGACTTTGGGAATGGACGTGATATTTTGCTCCGTTTCGGATTTGATATTTTCTCCCGATTTTTTATTGTGGTTATGAAGCAGAGTATGGTGCTTCCCTCCGCATTCATTGCAGCGCGTTTTACTCCGGCATTTGGTGATGGAGTGATATTCTCCCAAACAATTAAGACAATAGCCCTTAGACTTGGCTACTCTCAATCATTCTGTTGGGTTGTGTTTCAAGAAAATTTGACACACTCGCAATGAATGGTTCTCCTGGCATAATTTGCAGAGCTTTTTCGTAGCGTGAAAGCTCTGAACAAGAGTTTCGGGTTTTGTTGCCTTTTTTGATACTTGGCTGCTTTCGCGTTGAGTGCCGGTTAGAGATTCTAGCATTCTGAATCTTGTCTCGAGAAAGCCTTTTAAAGTTTCCCAAGACGGGTAGATATCACTGTCAGATAATTTTTCTTCCCATGATCGGTGTGTTTCCGCTGGAAGCTTCTGAACTAAAAGATGTACGAGAAGAGGGCCCCATTCTTCCACTGATATTCCTAAGTTGCTCAATGAAGCAAGACTTTCGGTGGTGCAGTCAACTATTGATTTGAGTGCATTAGCTGACTCATTCGACACTTTAGGTTGGGAGGTTAAAACCCGTAACTGTGCGGAAATTAGTATCCGCTTGTTGTCGTATCGTTGAACTAATGCACCCCAAGCTGCCTGGTAATTTTCGTTGGTGGTCTGGAACTGTTTGATTACCTTGCTTGCATCGCCTACGACATTGGCCTTTAAGTAATGCAATTTTTGAACACTTGCCAAAGAGCTGTTGGAGTCGATAAGTGATTTAAATAAATCACGGAAACTTATCCAGTCGGTGTAGTTCCCAGAGAACTTTGGAAGCGTTATGGAAGGTAATTGCATTGGGGACGCGGCTGCAAGTCTTTGCGTGTTAAATTCTTGAGGGGGGCTACTAGTTGATTGATGCCCGGATTGCCCTTGTGATTTATCGAGGGAACTCAATTTGTCAACTAGTTCACCTTTGAAGTCGTAAAATAACTCCTCACAAATGGAGTAGTGATCTTCGGTGAAGTACGGATGCTCCTTTCGAGCTGATGGGGTAGCTATTGCGGACAGGTTTCTGTCGTTTGCAGAAAATTTCTGCCAGAACTCATGCCAACCATTGACTCGGCCAAGATAGTAGCCATGAGTGCGTTTAGCCACGGCGGTTTTTCTCGTGTTTACCACAAACCGATTCATTTGCTCCGTGAGCGATTTCTGATCGCTTATAAGAGCCTCGAGGGATGGAGGGTTTTCCATGGTAGATGGAGAGTCTCCCACTGTACCTCCCATTATGAACTTATGTGTAGAATATTAATCGAACACCGAAATACACTAAGAGATAAGAGAAGGTACTTACTGGAGGTGTCGGGAAGGGGTGACAAAGGTTTGTGTTTTTTCCTGGTGCGTCTGAACGGAATCGGCTGATGTGAGGCGGTGATCTGGGGACGTCTTCTTCCGGCTCGGGATGTCTCCACTAATTCACTTGTTACTACACAAAACTTTTCACACGTGCACTATCTCGCGAAAATATCCGGTTCGAAGGACCATGTAAATTAAAACTCTTTAACCTTTCACTTAATTTATATTTAATAAATTTAACAAGACTTTAAACACTACAACTACGATAAACAATATGAAAAACTCTTAGAACTTTAACACGTTTAACCTAACGACTTCGACGACCTCCTGGAGACTGCCGGTTGTAGACCGATGGATTTTCGTCGTCCATCGATACCTTCTGTAAGTTGCAAATTCGGCAGCAGGTCAATCGCGCGTGCATTGAATTGCGCGTGCATTGAATTGGCAGCTTTCGGGTCTCTGGCGGGTTCCGATTTCGTCTGGGCTGTTTCCGGCGAAAGATCTTATGTGTCGTCTGGACAGCGTCCGGCGAGAGTGCCGACCTCCTCATTGTCATTGGAGATCGATTATTGGAATGTGTAACAGGTATCAAATGAAAGGGCTTGTTGAGAGTAACTCGAAAATAATGTGACGTCATTCTAAATCCAATATGGCGGAACATCCAAGATGGCGGAATAGTTATTTTTTATGCACTTCTACAATATGGGTATCAAATGAAAGGGCTTGTTGAGAGTAACTCGAAAATAATGTGACGTCATTCTAAATCCAATATGGCGGAACATCCAAGATGGCGGAATAGTTATTTTTTATGCACTTCTACAATATGGGTATCAAATGAAAGGGCTTGTTGAGAGTAACTCGAAAATAATGTGACGTCATTCTAAATCCAATATGGCGGAACATCCAAGATGGCGGAATAGTTATTTTTTATGCACTTCTACAATATGGGTATCAAATGAAAGGGCTTGTTGAGAGTAACTCGAAAATAATGTGACGTCATTCTAAATCCAATATGGCGGAACATCCAAGATGGCGGAATAGTTATTTTTTATGCACTTCTACAATATGGGTATCAAATGAAAGGGCTTGTTGAGAGTAACTCGAAAATAATGTGACGTCATTCTAAATCCAATATGGCGGAACATCCAAGATGGCGGAATAGTTATTTTTTATGCACTTCTACAATATGGGTATCAAATGAAAGGGCTTGTTGAGAGTAACTCGAAAATAATGTGACGTCATTCTAAATCCAATATGGCAGAACATCCAAGATGGCGGAATAGTTATTTTTTATGCACTTCTACAATATGGGTATCAAATGAAAGGGCTTGTTGAGAGTAACTCGAAAATAATGTGACGTCATTCTAAATCCAATATGGCGGAACATCCAAGATGGCGGAATAGTTATTTTTTATGCACTTCTACAATATGGGTATTGTAAATTAAAACTCTTTAACCTTTCACTTAATTTATATTTAATAAATTTAACAAGACTTTAAACACTACAACTACGATAAACAATATGAAAAACTCTTAGAACTTTAACACGTTTAACCTAACGACTTCGACGACCTCCTGGATACTGCCGGTTGTAGACCCATGGATTTTCGTCGTCCATCGATACCTTCTGTAAGTTGCAAATTCGGCAGCAGGTCAATCGCACGTGCATTGAATTGGCAGCTTTCGGGTCTCTGGCGGGTTCCGATGTCGTCTGGGCTGTTTCCGGCTAAAGTTCTTAGGTGTCGTCTGGACAGCGTCCGGCGAGAGTGTCGACCTCCTCATTGTCATTGGAGATCGATTATTGTAATGTGTAACATCCCGCCGGCCTTGAAATACTTCGGTATTTAAGTATGTCCTGTGAAAAAGAAAGAAAAAGAACATCTCCTTATCGCGGCATTTCCTCCATGCAGACAAGGAAGCTGTTCAAGAACGATGGGGTTAGGCAAAGGGCGCCCTGACTCGCCCGATGGTAATACGCCGACAGATGAAGGAAGGTTTGGAAGTTAGGAAGGATGAATTGGAAAAGTGGTTTCGGATCGATAAATTTGTGCTTTCAATTGTTCGATTGTGGGTACAAATTCACATTGTTCCGCAGTGTCTGCAAAGTAATTTCAGACTCTGCGCGAGGGCTTAAGTGCGATGTAGGTCCTCGCTCGAGCTCTTCTATAGTCTCTTCTTGGACTACATTCGGAATTGCAATAGATTCTCTGCTTCTGCGATGATGTCTGTGTACAACAAAGGCAGTTAGTGAGTTCAAGAACGCAGCGAAAATGTTCCAGCTCCATCCATGAATGCTTCTGATGATCTGAACGTTGATGACTGTACTAATGCAGAATTTTACGATCCGTACAATTACTAATATTCCAAAGATGCTTGCGGTGAAAGACCCAAAGTAGGATAAGCCTGACCAAGTGCTTTGTATATAAGATGATATTTTGCTGACATGGGATGAGGAAAGTAGGTTCATAATGTCTAGATTCCGTGTATCGGTGTCATGACCCATGACAGATTGTGTCATGACATTTCCAATGGCATGCCGTTCTGATGGAAACATAATTTGACGACGCAAATCTTCAGTTTCTTCGAAGGTGTAAATTCCAGATTTTATTAGATGGCTGGGGTCTTCATACTTCCAAGAATTATCCACGGATGTACTGACTGATTTAGGTTCCTCCATATGATGAATCTCTGGATTGAGACTGTACCATTGCCCATGTAGAAAATAACCAGGCTTCATCATGAATGAGCAGGGAATCTCCGTTCCGTGCTCTTGAATCAGATGAGTCGTGGGTGCCATGAAGCAACTTTTGTTGTCATACGTAATTGGTAGTTCGTTGTAGCAGCGATCTGTTTTCCGTATGGTTGCTTCCACAGCCTGGCATTTTATTACGTAAAGGACTTCTCCTCGCGGGACCACTGTAAATCCAGGTTCCTTGAAGCGTATCAATGCGAATTCCGTAGGATGATACTGGGCTATGGCTAACTGCGTTTGAAGAACTTGGTTCTCCAGTTCACATTTTCTCCGCATGATGTGCTTATACATAGACTCCATCTGAGTCTTTATGTGTCTCTCTACATACACGAATTTTGAATTGAAGAAAGTGAAAAGATCTAAATTTCTTGCGGTGACTGCCTTTTTGGTGAACCAGTAATTCTGTCCTGATTTTGGCACTATTACAAGTCGAGGGTGTCCGGTCTGATAGCCGGTGAATTTGCACACGGAAATGAGTTTTGTGACTTCGAGTGCGAACACAGCATCCCCAGTGTGTACTGCATAAATAGTGTTCACAGTTGATTCTCTGCTGATGGTTTGACCTTTGATAGCTGCTCCTTGATAAAGATCGTCATATTTCAGATCTTCACAACTTGCATCTGCGATCATATCCCAAAAACTAATCCCTGATTCAGGGTCGGTGCAAGTTCCCTTTATGTAAGGGCACACAATGCACACAGCTCTTAACACAACCTGATTATCATCAAGCCTTACAATGCTGTCATAATCGGTGATGGTGATTTCCAAGGAGTGCATTACAACCACCTTGTTCCATGAATTGGACCCAAAAGAGTAAGGAACACCCTCGCAATTGCCATTTGTATCGACAGAACCTGCCACTATTTCGGAATATCGTGATGTCGCGTTGGATTTTATGTCAGCCAGAATTCGGTTATTTTGAAGAGCGTAGATTCCTTTGGAATGTATAATCAGACAATTCTCTTTTGATATATCGGCGATAAATGTACTAATACCACCTGCTACGATCGACAGATGGCTGAACATGCCGCAATGCAGGACAGTTTGCAAGATATTAATTTTGCACTGGTAAATGTGAACTGGAGCTACTTCACTCAATTGTAAAAGTTGAATATCTTCCTTGATTTGTTGAACCGGAGTATCTTCAATCTCGCAGTTTTGGTTACTGAGGAACGATATTTTAGTCAAATTCATCCTTTTGCGTCCACAATCGTATACAATTATGCTTTTAGAAGGGAGCAAGAGCGCAATTAACGTGAGATAATTAAGCCAAGCCATGATGCTATAAATAAATAAGAGTTCTTAAATACTTATGTGCGAGAAATATCTATTTTATGTGTACTTATATGAACAAAACAAAAGGAAAGAGATTGTAATAACTTGTTATTGCGGTAAAGGACAGACCTTTGTAATAGATCTTTCGAATTCACCTTGTGGAGTTTTGAGGTGCACAACCCTGGTTATATCATCTTTCCCGGGGAAAACAGCTGTTATACGGGCCAACTTCCAATGAAATGGAGGTAGGCCGTCTTCTTTAAGAAGCACGAGATCTCCTACTTCTATGTTCTTAGTGGCCATCTTCCACTTAGGTCGTTGTTGCAATTGATGCAAATATTCAGTTGACCATCTTCTCCAAAAATCTTGGTGTAATTTTTGTAGTAACTTCCAACGACTAAGGTGTGCTATTGTTGTGTCCTCGTAGCTTGTTTCGGGAAGGCTGTTTAATGAGCTTCCTATCAAGAAATGCCCAGGTGTAAGAGGGTTGATGTCGTTTGGATCCGAAGATAATGCGCTGATTGGCCGTGAGTTAAGCACGGCTTCTATTTGAGTCAGAACAGTGCTTAGTTCTTCGAAGGTAAGCTTAGTTTGCCCTACGATTCGACGCAAATGATGCTTCACAGACTTGACGCCTGCCTCCCATAATCCACCAAAGTGAGGCGCTCGGGGGGGAATAAAGCTCCATTCCACATTTTTGTTTGCATACAGTTCTTCTGCTGACAGTTGATATGATTTAATGAATTCTGTCATTTCTCTTTTTAGGCTCCTTTCTGCTCCCACAAAATTTGTTCCGTTATCGCTAAATATCTTTTTGCTAAGGCCTCGTCTCGCAAAAAATCGTCGAAGAGCGGCTAAAAAGCAATCTGTTGTTAAATCACTGGCAAGTTCAAGGTGCATTGCCTTCGTAACGAAGCAGACGAAAACTACAATGTAACCACCCTTGAGAGTTTTGGAATTCCTAGTCTTATTAGCTTTAATAAGTACTGGTCCAGCGTAATCTATGCCTGTGTATGTAAATGGTCGACTTGGTGTTGTACGTTCCATAGGTAGTTGACCCATTAAAGTGTTCATGTGCTCTTTCCTCCAACGACAACAAGTGACGCATTGATGCACGATTCGTTTGATAATCTGCTGAGCGCGGGGGAGCCAGTAGTTTTGCCGTAAGGTGGAAAGCATGATCTGCTTACCACCGTGGAGAGTGTCCTTATGTATCTTCTTGATGAGTAATTCGGAAAATTTGTTTGAGGGTGGTAATATTATAGGATGTTTTTCAACCCCGGACAGATTGGAATGTTCTAGTCGTCCTCCCACTCTCAAATTGAGCTGCTCGTCAAGGAATGGATTCAAGCTCAAAAGTGAGCTTTTTCGCGATAAGGATTCCTTAGAAATTAAGCAATTAATTTCTATGGGATATACTATCGATTGTGTTTGCCTTATCAGACATAAATTGGCTTCGTTAATTTCAGAAGCGGAGAGGATATGCGTCTGGTAAGAGGTGAGCTTGCGACACACTCACAAATCTGCGGCAATAAACTATGACTCTGCAAGCATGGGTAAGGTCTGAGAATCTTTCAACTAGTTGGTATTTGCTAGCATTTGTGTGAAAACTCTTCAGCCCTTTCTTCTCTTCCGTGAGCCCCTGTATAGAAGTTGAGAGGATAGTTTTGGGCCACTCACGATGATCTGCTTGAAGCCAGGTTGGACCATTCCACCAGAGTGAATTTCCTTTTAATTCTGAAGAGCTTAGACCGCGCGAGGCAATATCAGCAGGATTGTGTTGGGAAGAAACGTGTCGCCATTCAGTGTTGCCCACATTTTCGATTATTTCTCTAATTCTATTGGCAACGAACGATTTCCATCGATGTGGTAAGCTCCGAATCCATGACAGGGTTATTGTGGAATCTGTCCACAATATTGTTTTGCAATCTTGCCTCAAGGTTTCGCGGAATGATTTTATCATTTTAGATAAAAGAACAGCTCCACATAATTCTAGGCGGGGAAGAGAAATTGTTTTCAGAGGGGCGACTCTCGTCTTGGATGAAATAAGGTGAACAATCGTAGATTGGCTTGCCGTGGTAACTCGAAGATAAATAACTGCTGCATAGGCCTTCTCTGAGCTCTCGCTAAATCCGTGCAGCTCTATTTCCGAGTCCCGATGACTATTGAGCCACCTTGGAATTCTTATATTCTCGATGTTCGGTAAGTCGTCTATGAAACACGTCCACTCTGATAAAAGATGTTCCGGTATTTCTTCATCCCAATTGCTGCCTGTTATCCAGAGATTTTGCATAAATATCTTCGCACGAATGATAATGGGACTCAGCCATCCCAGAGGATCAAACAATTTTGCTATGTAACACTAGTCGCTTTGTCCAGAAGCCTTCTTTCGTGACCTTTATTTTAAATAGGAATTCATCGGATTTAGCATCCCAATAAATGCCTAAGGTTTTGAAGGTAGCTGTATCCGACAATTGCATCTCCAATGCTTCTCTTGACTTGTCATTTTCAGCGACGTCTTTCAGAATATTTGGATGATTCGAGGAAAATTTCCTTAATGGAAATTGACCGCTTGCCAAAAGACTAGTCAGTTCTTTCCGAAGAGATTGCACTTCTTCGATCGTGTCTCCACCAGTTAAGACATCATCCACATAGAAATCGTTCGTAAGACACTCAGAACCGCGAGGGAATGCTTCTCTTTCATCTTCGGCTAGTTGTACTAGTGTTCTCATAGCCAAATATGGTGCACAATTAATTCCAAATGTGACGGTTCTCAATTCGTATTCTTGAATCTCTGAGCTGGGCGTTGGGCGCCATAGTATCCTCTGAAATTTGGCATCATCGGGGTGTACCCAAACCTGCCTATACATCTTTTCGATGTCGGCAGTAAATACATATTCGTGATGTCTCCATCTCAGGATTATTTGTGTTACGTCCTGCTGTAGTATTGGGCCCGTCAAAAGGTTGTCGTTCAAAGAAAGACCATTCGTGGATTTGCAGGAGGCATCGAACACAACTCTAAATTTTGTAGTAGTGCTCGATGGTTTTATTACTGCGTGATGGGGAAGATAATATCTATCCACACCGGTTGTGGGGAGGCTATCGCAATGTACCTTTGTCATGTGGCCCAGACTTACATATTCTTCTAAGGTTTTATAGTAATCCGCTATGTAACCCCTTCTGATATTGCTTCTCTCTGTCGATAAATACCTCTTCATTGCGATCGTTCGGGACTCACCTAGACTTGGCAGGCCTTTCTTGAAGGGTGATCTTACTACATATGACCCGTTCGAGTTACGGGAGACCGTAGCCTTATAAAGTTGTTCGCATTGCTCATCAACATCAGAATTTTGCCTTAGTGGGATTACTTCTTCCACTTCCCAGAATCTTCGCAATACCTCAGATATTGGGCAAGTAGATAAATGCGTGTGGAGGTACTGATGCTGAGAAACAACAGAGCATATCTTACCGGTTAATATCCAACCGAAGATAGTGTTCTGTCCCATAGGAGAGCCTTGGGATCCCTTTCGTATTCCTTCGCAGATGATAAGAGGATAAATGTCGGCACCGATAATTAGATCAATTTTAGCCGGTACGCCATAATCTGGGTCCGCCAATTCTACATATTTCAAATGATCCCAATTCGAATTTGATAACTCCGTCGCTGGGAGAAAATCTGTCAGATTATCTAGAATGAGCGCTTTAACCGGCACGGTTGCTTTCGTTTTGGAAGCAGTGATAACAAAGCGCACAGATCGGGTTGCTACCGTTGCTTCGCTTGAACCTATTCCGGTGACTTGTATTGAGATAGGTTCGGGTTTTTCATGTAATTTTGCTGCTAAAGCAGAAGTTATGAAGGTGGCTTGTGAGCCGGGGTTAATTAACGCGTGAGCAGTGACAGTGCCCATTGACTTTTTAATGTTTACCCTTGCCGTTGCCAGAAGAACTGCTTGTTTCTCATTCACGAAATGCGCAGCGACTTTGGGAATGGACGTGATATTTTGCTCCGTTTCGGATTTGATATTTTCTCCCGATTTTTTATTGTGGTTATGAAGCAGAGTATGGTGCTTCCCTCCGCATTCATTGCAGCGCGTTTTACTCCGGCATTTGGTGATGGAGTGATATTCTCCCAAACAATTAAGACAATAGCCCTTAGACTTGGCTACTCTCAATCATTCTGTTGGGTTGTGTTTCAAGAAAATTTGACACACTCGCAATGAATGGTTCTCCTGGCATAATTTGCAGAGCTTTTTCGTAGCGTGAAAGCTCTGAACAAGAGTTTCGGGTTTTGTTGCCTTTTTTGATACTTGGCTGCTTTCGCGTTGAGTGCCGGTTAGAGATTCTAGCATTCTGAATCTTGTCTCGAGAAAGCCTTTTAAAGTTTCCCAAGACGGGTAGATATCACTGTCAGATAATTTTTCTTCCCATGATCGGTGTGTTTCCGCTGGAAGCTTCTGAACTAAAAGATGTACGAGAAGAGGGCCCCATTCTTCCACTGATATTCCTAAGTTGCTCAATGAAGCAAGACTTTCGGTGGTGCAGTCAACTATTGATTTGAGTGCATTAGCTGACTCATTCGACACTTTAGGTTGGGAGGTTAAAACCCGTAACTGTGCGGAAATTAGTATCCGCTTGTTGTCGTATCGTTGAACTAATGCACCCCAAGCTGCCTGGTAATTTTCGTTGGTGGTCTGGAACTGTTTGATTACCTTGCTTGCATCGCCTACGACATTGGCCTTTAAGTAATGCAATTTTTGAACACTTGCCAAAGAGCTGTTGGAGTCGATAAGTGATTTAAATAAATCACGGAAACTTATCCAGTCGGTGTAGTTCCCAGAGAACTTTGGAAGCGTTATGGAAGGTAATTGCATTGGGGACGCGGCTGCAAGTCTTTGCGTGTTAAATTCTTGAGGGGGGCTACTAGTTGATTGATGCCCGGATTGCCCTTGTGATTTATCGAGGGAACTCAATTTGTCAACTAGTTCACCTTTGAAGTCGTAAAATAACTCCTCACAAATGGAGTAGTGATCTTCGGTGAAGTACGGATGCTCCTTTCGAGCTGATGGGGTAGCTATTGCGGACAGGTTTCTGTCGTTTGCAGAAAATTTCTGCCAGAACTCATGCCAACCATTGACTCGGCCAAGATAGTAGCCATGAGTGCGTTTAGCCACGGCGGTTTTTCTCGTGTTTACCACAAACCGATTCATTTGCTCCGTGAGCGATTTCTGATCGCTTATAAGAGCCTCGAGGGATGGAGGGTTTTCCATGGTAGATGGAGAGTCTCCCACTGTACCTCCCATTATGAACTTATGTGTAGAATATTAATCGAACACCGAAATACACTAAGAGATAAGAGAAGGTACTTACTGGAGGTGTCGGGAAGGGGTGACAAAGGTTTGTGTTTTTTCCTGGTGCGTCTGAACGGAATCGGCTGATGTGAGGCGGTGATCTGGGGACGTCTTCTTCCGGCTCGGGATGTCTCCACTAATTCACTTGTTACTACACAAAACTTTTCACACGTGCACTATCTCGCGAAAATATCCGGTTCGAAGGACCATGTAAATTAAAACTCTTTAACCTTTCACTTAATTTATATTTAATAAATTTAACAAGACTTTAAACACTACAACTACGATAAACAATATGAAAAACTCTTAGAACTTTAACACGTTTAACCTAACGACTTCGACGACCTCCTGGAGACTGCCGGTTGTAGACCGATGGATTTTCGTCGTCCATCGATACCTTCTGTAAGTTGCAAATTCGGCAGCAGGTCAATCGCGCGTGCATTGAATTGCGCGTGCATTGAATTGGCAGCTTTCGGGTCTCTGGCGGGTTCCGATTTCGTCTGGGCTGTTTCCGGCGAAAGATCTTATGTGTCGTCTGGACAGCGTCCGGCGAGAGTGCCGACCTCCTCATTGTCATTGGAGATCGATTATTGGAATGTGTAACAGGTATCAAATGAAAGGGCTTGTTGAGAGTAACTCGAAAATAATGTGACGTCATTCTAAATCCAATATGGCGGAACATCCAAGATGGCGGAATAGTTATTTTTTATGCACTTCTACAATATGGGTATCAAATGAAAGGGCTTGTTGAGAGTAACTCGAAAATAATGTGACGTCATTCTAAATCCAATATGGCGGAATATCCAAGATGGCGGAATAGTTATTTTTTATGCACTTCTACAATATGGGTATCAAATGAAAGGGCTTGTTGAGAGTAACTCGAAAATAATGTGACGTCATTCTAAATCCAATATGGCGGAACATCCAAGATGGCGGAATAGTTATTTTTTATGCACTTCTACAATATGGGTATCAAATGAAAGGGCTTGTTGAGAGTAACTCGAAAATAATGTGACGTCATTCTAAATCCAATATGGCGGAACATCCAAGATGGCGGAATAGTTATTTTTTATGCACTTCTACAATATGGGTATCAAATGAAAGGGCTTGTTGAGAGTAACTCGAAAATAATGTGACGTCATTCTAAATCCAATATGGCGGAATATCCAAGATGGCGGAATAGTTATTTTTTATGCACTTCTACAATATGGGTATCAAATGAAAGGGCTTGTTGAGAGTAACTCGAAAATAATGTGACGTCATTCTAAATCCAATATGGCGGAACATCCAAGATGGCGGAATAGTTATTTTTTATGCACTTCTACAATATGGGTATCAAATGAAAGGGCTTGTTGAGAGTAACTCGAAAATAATGTGACGTCATTCTAAATCCAATATGGCGGAACATCCAAGATGGCGGAATAGTTATTTTTTATGCACTTCTACAATATGGGTATCAAATGAAAGGGCTTGTTGAGAGTAACTCGAAAATAATGTGACGTCATTCTAAATCCAATATGGCGGAACATCCAAGATGGCGGAATAGTTATTTTTTATGCACTTCTACAATATGGGTATCAAATGAAAGGGCTTGTTGAGAGTAACTCGAAAATAATGTGACGTCATTCTAAATCCAATATGGCGGAACATCCAAGATGGCGGAATAGTTATTTTTTATGCACTTCTACAATATGGGTATCAAATGAAAGGGCTTGTTGAGAGTAACTCGAAAATAATGTGACGTCATTCTAAATCCAATATGGCGGAACATCCAAGATGGCGGAATAGTTATTTTTTATGCACTTCTACAATATGGGTATCAAATGAAAGGGCTTGTTGAGAGTAACTCGAAAATAATGTGACGTCATTCTAAATCCAATATGGCGGAACATCCAAGATGGCGGAATAGTTATTTTTTATGCACTTCTACAATATGGGTATCAAATGAAAGGGCTTGTTGAGAGTAACTCGAAAATAATGTGACGTCATTCTAAATCCAATATGACGGAATATCCAAGATGGCGGAATAGTTATTTTTTATGCACTTCTACAATATGGGTATCAAATGAAAGGGCTTGTTGAGAGTAACTCGAAAATAATGTGACGTCATTCTAAATCCAATATGGCGGAACATCCAAGATGGCGGAATAGTTATTTTTTATGCACTTCTACAATATGGGTATCAAATGAAAGGGCTTGTTGAGAGTAACTCGAAAATAATGTGACGTCATTCTAAATCCAATATGGCGGAACATCCAAGATGGCGGAATAGTTATTTTTTATGCACTTCTACAATATGGGTATCAAATGAAAGGGCTTGTTGAGAGTAACTCGAAAATAATGTGACGTCATTCTAAATCCAATATGGCGGAACATCCAAGATGGCGGAATAGTTATTTTTTATGCACTTCTACAATATGGGTATCAAATGAAAGGGCTTGTTGAGAGTAACTCGAAAATAATGTGACGTCATTCTAAATCCAATATGGCGGAACATCCAAGATGGCGGAATAGTTATTTTTTATGCACTTCTACAATATGGGTATCAAATGAAAGGGCTTGTTGAGAGTAACTCGAAAATAATGTGACGTCATTCTAAATCCAATATGGCGGAACATCCAAGATGGCGGAATAGTTATTTTTTATGCACTTCTACAATATGGGTATCAAATGAAAGGGCTTGTTGAGAGTAACTCGAAAATAATGTGACGTCATTCTAAATCCAATATGGCGGAACATCCAAGATGGCGGAATAGTTATTTTTTATGCACTTCTACAATATGGGTATCAAATGAAAGGGCTTGTTGAGAGTAACTCGAAAATAATGTGACGTCATTCTAAATCCAATATGACGGAATATCCAAGATGGCGGAATAGTTATTTTTTATGCACTTCTACAATATGGGTATCAAATGAAAGGGCTTGTTGAGAGTAACTCGAAAATAATGTGACGTCATTCTAAATCCAATATGGCGGAACATCCAAGATGGCGGAATAGTTATTTTTTATGCACTTCTACAATATGGGTATCAAATGAAAGGGCTTGTTGAGAGTAACTCGAAAATAATGTGACGTCATTCTAAATCCAATATGGCGGAACATCCAAGATGGCGGAATAGTTATTTTTTATGCACTTCTACAATATGGGTATCAAATGAAAGGGCTTGTTGAGAGTAACTCGAAAATAATGTGACGTCATTCTAAATCCAATATGGCGGAACATCCAAGATGGCGGAATAGTTATTTTTTATGCACTTCTACAATATGGGTATCAAATGAAAGGGCTTGTTGAGAGTAACTCGAAAATAATGTGACGTCATTCTAAATCCAATATGGCGGAACATCCAAGATGGCGGAATAGTTATTTTTTATGCACTTCTACAATATGGGTATCAAATGAAAGGGCTTGTTGAGAGTAACTCGAAAATAATGTGACGTCATTCTAAATCCAATATGGCGGAACATCCAAGATGGCGGAATAGTTATTTTTTATGCACTTCTACAATATGGGTATCAAATGAAAGGGCTTGTTGAGAGTAACTCGAAAATAATGTGACGTCATTCTAAATCCAATATGGCGGAATATCCAAGATGGCGGAATAGTTATTTTTTATGCACTTCTACAATATGGGTATCAAATGAAAGGGCTTGTTGAGAGTAACTCGAAAATAATGTGACGTCATTCTAAATCCAATATGGCGGAACATCCAAGATGGCGGAATAGTTATTTTTTATGCACTTCTACAATATGGGTATCAAATGAAAGGGCTTGTTGAGAGTAACTCGAAAATAATGTGACGTCATTCAAATCCAATATGGCGGAACATCCAAGATGGCGGAATAGTTATTTTTTATGCACTTCTACAATATGGGTATCAAATGAAAGGGCTTGTTGAGAGTAACTCGAAAATAATGTGACGTCATTCTAAATCCAATATGGCGGAACATCCAAGATGGCGGAATAGTTATTTTTTATGCACTTCTACAATATGGGTATCAAATGAAAGGGCTTGTTGAGAGTAACTCGAAAATAATGTGACGTCATTCTAAATCCAATATGGCGGAATATCCAAGATGGCGGAATAGTTATTTTTTATGCACTTCTACAATATGGGTATCAAATGAAAGGGCTTGTTGAGAGTAACTCGAAAATAATGTGACGTCATTCTAAATCCAATATGGCGGAACATCCAAGATGGCGGAATAGTTATTTTTTATGCACTTCTACAATATGGGTATCAAATGAAAGGGCTTGTTGAGAGTAACTCGAAAATAATGTGACGTCATTCTAAATCCAATATGGCGGAACATCCAAGATGGCGGAATAGTTATTTTTTATGCACTTCTACAATATGGGTATCAAATGAAAGGGCTTGTTGAGAGTAACTCGAAAATAATGTGACGTCATTCTAAATCCAATATGGCGGAACATCCAAGATGGCGGAATAGTTATTTTTTATGCACTTCTACAATATGGGTATCAAATGAAAGGGCTTGTTGAGAGTAACTCGAAAATAATGTGACGTCATTCTAAATCCAATATGGCGGAACATCCAAGATGGCGGAATAGTTATTTTTTATGCACTTCTACAATATGGGTATTGTAAATTAAAACTCTTTAACCTTTCACTTAATTTATATTTAATAAATTTAACAAGACTTTAAACACTACAACTACGATAAACAATATGAAAAACTCTTAGAACTTTAACACGTTTAACCTAACGACTTCGACGACCTCCTGGAGACTGCCGGTTGTAGACCCATGGATTTTCGTCGTCCATCGATACCTTCTGTAAGTTGCAAATTCGGCAGCAGGTCAATCGCACGTGCATTGAATTGGCAGCTTTCGGGTCTCTGGCGGGTTCCGATGTCGTCTGGGCTGTTTCCGGCTAAAGTTCTTAGGTGTCGTCTGGACAGCGTCCGGCGAGAGTGTCGACCTCCTCATTGTCATTGGAGATCGATTATTGTAATGTGTAACATCCCGCCGGCCTTGAAATACTACGGTATTTAAGTATGTCCTGTGAAAAAGAAAGAAAAAGAACATCTCCTTATCGCGGCATTTCCTCCATGCAGACAAGGAAGCTGTTCAAGAACGATGGGGTTAGGCAAAGGGCGCCCTGACTCGCCCGATGGTAATACGCCGACAGATGAAGGAAGGTTTGGAAGTTAGGAAGGATGAATTGGAAAAGTGGTTTCGGATCGATAAATTTGTGCTTTCAATTGTTCGATTGTGGGTACAAATTCACATTGTTCCGCAGTGTCTGCAAAGTAATTTCAGACTCTGCGCGAGGGCTTAAGTGCGATGTAGGTCCTCGCTCGAGCTCTTCTATAGTCTCTTCTTGGACTACATTCGGAATTGCAATAGATTCTCTGCTTCTGCGATGATGTCTGTGTACAACAAAGGCAGTTAGTGAGTTCAAGAACGCAGCGAAAATGTTCCAGCTCCATCCATGAATGCTTCTGATGATCTGAACGTTGATGACTGTACTAATGCAGAATTTTACGATCCGTACAATTACTAATATTCCAAAGATGCTTGCGGTGAAAGACCCAAAGTAGGATAAGCCTGACCAAGTGCTTTGTATATAAGATGATATTTTGCTGACATGGGATGAGGAAAGTAGGTTCATAATGTCTAGATTCCGTGTATCGGTGTCATGACCCATGACAGATTGTGTCATGACATTTCCAATGGCATGCCGTTCTGATGGAAACATAATTTGACGACGCAAATCTTCAGTTTCTTCGAAGGTGTAAATTCCAGATTTTATTAGATGGCTGGGGTCTTCATACTTCCAAGAATTATCCACGGATGTACTGACTGATTTAGGTTCCTCCATATGATGAATCTCTGGATTGAGACTGTACCATTGCCCATGTAGAAAATAACCAGGCTTCATCATGAATGAGCAGGGAATCTCCGTTCCGTGCTCTTGAATCAGATGAGTCGTGGGTGCCATGAAGCAACTTTTGTTGTCATACGTAATTGGTAGTTCGTTGTAGCAGCGATCTGTTTTCCGTATGGTTGCTTCCACAGCCTGGCATTTTATTACGTAAAGGACTTCTCCTCGCGGGACCACTGTAAATCCAGGTTCCTTGAAGCGTATCAATGCGAATTCCGTAGGATGATACTGGGCTATGGCTAACTGCGTTTGAAGAACTTGGTTCTCCAGTTCACATTTTCTCCGCATGATGTGCTTATACATAGACTCCATCTGAGTCTTTATGTGTCTCTCTACATACACGAATTTTGAATTGAAGAAAGTGAAAAGATCTAAATTTCTTGCGGTGACTGCCTTTTTGGTGAACCAGTAATTCTGTCCTGATTTTGGCACTATTACAAGTCGAGGGTGTTCGGTCTGATAGCCGGTGAATTTGCACAGGGAAATGAGTTTTGTGACTTCGAGTGCGAACACAGCATCCCCAGTGTGTACTGCATAAATAGTGTTCACAGTTGATTCTCTGCTGATGGTTTGACCTTTGATAGCTGCTCCTTGATAAAGATCGTCATATTTCAGATCTTCACAACTTGCATCTGCGATCATATCCCAAAAACTAATCCCTGATTCAGGGTCGGTGCAAGTTCCCTTTATGTAAGGGCACACAATGCACACAGCTCTTAACACAACCTGATTATCATCAAGCCTTACAATGCTGTCATAATCGGTGATGGTGATTTCCAAGGAGTGCATTACAACCACCTTGTTCCATGAATTGGACCCAAAAGAGTAAGGAACACCCTCGCAATTGCCATTTGTATCGACAGAACCTGCCACTATTTCGGAATATCGTGATGTCGCGTTGGATTTTATGTCAGCCAGAATTCGGTTATTTTGAAGAGCGTAGATTCCTTTGGAATGTATAATCAGACAATTCTCTTTTGATATATCGGCGATAAATGTACTAATACCACCTGCTACGATCGACAGATGGCTGAACATGCCGCAATGCAGGACAGTTTGCAAGATATTAATTTTGCACTGGTAAATGTGAACTGGAGCTACTTCACTCAATTGTAAAAGTTGAATATCTTCCTTGATTTGTTGAACCGGAGTATCTTCAATCTCGCAGTTTTGGTTACTGAGGAACGATATTTTAGTCAAATTCATCCTTTTGCGTCCACAATCGTATACAATTATGCTTTTAGAAGGGAGCAAGAGCGCAATTAACGTGAGATAATTAAGCCAAGCCATGATGCTATAAATAAATAAGAGTTCTTAAATACTTATGTGCGAGAAATATCTATTTTATGTGTACTTATATGAACAAAACAAAAGGAAAGAGATTGTAATAACTTGTTATTGCGGTAAAGGACAGACCTTTGTAATAGATCTTTCGAATTCACCTTGTGGAGTTTTGAGGTGCACAACCCTGGTTATATCATCTTTCCCGGGGAAAACAGCTGTTATACGGGCCAACTTCCAATGAAATGGAGGTAGGCCGTCTTCTTTAAGAAGCACGAGATCTCCTACTTCTATGTTCTTAGTGGCCATCTTCCACTTAGGTCGTTGTTGCAATTGATGCAAATATTCAGTTGACCATCTTCTCCAAAAATCTTGGTGTAATTTTTGTAGTAACTTCCAACGACTAAGGTGTGCTATTGTTGTGTCCTCGTAGCTTGTTTCGGGAAGGCTGTTTAATGAGCTTCCTATCAAGAAATGCCCAGGTGTAAGAGGGTTGATGTCGTTTGGATCCGAAGATAATGCGCTGATTGGCCGTGAGTTAAGCACGGCTTCTATTTGAGTCAGAACAGTGCTTAGTTCTTCGAAGGTAAGCTTAGTTTGCCCTACGATTCGACGCAAATGATGCTTCACAGACTTGACGCCTGCCTCCCATAATCCACCAAAGTGAGGCGCTCGGGGGGGAATAAAGCTCCATTCCACATTTTTGTTTGCATACAGTTCTTCTGCTGACAGTTGATATGATTTAATGAATTCTGTCATTTCTCTTTTTAGGCTCCTTTCTGCTCCCACAAAATTTGTTCCGTTATCGCTAAATATCTTTTTGCTAAGGCCTCGTCTCGCAAAAAATCGTCGAAGAGCGGCTAAAAAGCAATCTGTTGTTAAATCACTGGCAAGTTCAAGGTGCATTGCCTTCGTAACGAAGCAGACGAAAACTACAATGTAACCCTTGAGAGTTTTGGAATTCCTAGTCTTATTAGCTTTAATAAGTACTGGTCCAGCGTAATCTATGCCTGTGTATGTAAATGGTCGACTTGGTGTTGTACGTTCCATAGGTAGTTGACCCATTAAAGTGTTCATGTGCTCTTTCCTCCAACGACAACAAGTGACGCATTGATGCACGATTCGTTTGATAATCTGCTGAGCGCGGGGGAGCCAGTAGTTTTGCCGTAAGGTGGAAAGCATGATCTGCTTACCACCGTGGAGAGTGTCCTTATGTATCTTCTTGATGAGTAATTCGGAAAATTTGTTTGAGGGTGGTAATATTATAGGATGTTTTTCAACCCCGGACAGATTGGAATGTTCTAGTCGTCCTCCCACTCTCAAATTGAGCTGCTCGTCAAGGAATGGATTCAAGCTCAAAAGTGAGCTTTTTCGCGATAAGGATTCCTTAGAAATTAAGCAATTAATTTCTATGGGATATACTATCGATTGTGTTTGCCTTATCAGACATAAATTGGCTTCGTTAATTTCAGAAGCGGAGAGGATATGCGTCTGGTAAGAGGTGAGCTTGCGACACACTCACAAATCTGCGGCAATAAACTATGACTCTGCAAGCATGGGTAAGGTCTGAGAATCTTTCAACTAGTTGGTATTTGCTAGCATTTGTGTGAAAACTCTTCAGCCCTTTCTTCTCTTCCGTGAGCCCCTGTATAGAAGTTGAGAGGATAGTTTTGGGCCACTCACGATGATCTGCTTGAAGCCAGGTTGGACCATTCCACCAGAGTGAATTTCCTTTTAATTCTGAAGAGCTTAGACCGCGCGAGGCAATATCAGCAGGATTGTGTTGGGAAGAAACGTGTCGCCATTCAGTGTTGCCCACATTTTCGATTATTTCTCTAATTCTATTGGCAACGAACGATTTCCATCGATGTGGTAAGCTCCGAATCCATGACAGGGTTATTGTGGAATCTGTCCACAATATTGTTTTGCAATCTTGCCTCAAGGTTTCGCGGAATGATTTTATCATTTTAGATAAAAGAACAGCTCCACATAATTCTAGGCGGGGAAGAGAAATTGTTTTCAGAGGGGCGACTCTCGTCTTGGATGAAATAAGGTGAACAATCGTAGATTGGCTTGCCGTGGTAACTCGAAGATAAATAACTGCTGCATAGGCCTTCTCTGAGCTCTCGCTAAATCCGTGCAGCTCTATTTCCGAGTCCCGATGACTATTGAGCCACCTTGGAATTCTTATATTCTCGATGTTCGGTAAGTCGTCTATGAAACACGTCCACTCTGATAAAAGATGTTCCGGTATTTCTTCATCCCAATTGCTGCCTGTTATCCAGAGATTTTGCATAAATATCTTCGCACGAATGATAATGGGACTCAGCCATCCCAGAGGATCAAACAATTTTGCTATGTAACACTAGTCGCTTTGTCCAGAAGCCTTCTTTCGTGACCTTTATTTTAAATAGGAATTCATCGGATTTAGCATCCCAATAAATGCCTAAGGTTTTGAAGGTAGCTGTATCCGACAATTGCATCTCCAATGCTTCTCTTGACTTGTCATTTTCAGCGACGTCTTTCAGAATATTTGGATGATTCGAGGAAAATTTCCTTAATGGAAATTGACCGCTTGCCAAAAGACTAGTCAGTTCTTTCCGAAGAGATTGCACTTCTTCGATCGTGTCTCCACCAGTTAAGACATCATCCACATAGAAATCGTTCGTAAGACACTCAGAACCGCGAGGGAATGCTTCTCTTTCATCTTCGGCTAGTTGTACTAGTGTTCTCATAGCCAAATATGGTGCACAATTAATTCCAAATGTGACGGTTCTCAATTCGTATTCTTGAATCTCTGAGCTGGGCGTTGGGCGCCATAGTATCCTCTGAAATTTGGCATCATCGGGGTGTACCCAAACCTGCCTATACATCTTTTCGATGTCGGCAGTAAATACATATTCGTGATGTCTCCATCTCAGGATTATTTGTGTTACGTCCTGCTGTAGTATTGGGCCCGTCAAAAGGTTGTCGTTCAAAGAAAGACCATTCGTGGATTTGCAGGAGGCATCGAACACAACTCTAAATTTTGTAGTAGTGCTCGATGGTTTTATTACTGCGTGATGGGGAAGATAATATCTATCCACACCGGTTGTGGGGAGGCTATCGCAATGTACCTTTGTCATGTGGCCCAGACTTACATATTCTTCTAAGGTTTTATAGTAATCCGCTATGTAACCCCTTCTGATATTGCTTCTCTCTGTCGATAAATACCTCTTCATTGCGATCGTTCGGGACTCACCTAGACTTGGCAGGCCTTTCTTGAAGGGTGATCTTACTACATATGACCCGTTCGAGTTACGGGAGACCGTAGCCTTATAAAGTTGTTCGCATTGCTCATCAACATCAGAATTTTGCCTTAGTGGGATTACTTCTTCCACTTCCCAGAATCTTCGCAATACCTCAGATATTGGGCAAGTAGATAAATGCGTGTGGAGGTACTGATGCTGAGAAACAACAGAGCATATCTTACCGGTTAATATCCAACCGAAGATAGTGTTCTGTCCCATAGGAGAGCCTTGGGATCCCTTTCGTATTCCTTCGCAGATGATAAGAGGATAAATGTCGGCACCGATAATTAGATCAATTTTAGCCGGTACGCCATAATCTGGGTCCGCCAATTCTACATATTTCAAATGATCCCAATTCGAATTTGATAACTCCGTCGCTGGGAGAAAATCTGTCAGATTATCTAGAATGAGCGCTTTAACCGGCACGGTTGCTTTCGTTTTGGAAGCAGTGATAACAAAGCGCACAGATCGGGTTGCTACCGTTGCTTCGCTTGAACCTATTCCGGTGACTTGTATTGAGATAGGTTCGGGTTTTTCATGTAATTTTGCTGCTAAAGCAGAAGTTATGAAGGTGGCTTGTGAGCCGGGGTTAATTAACGCGTGAGCAGTGACAGTGCCCATTGACTTTTTAATGTTTACCCTTGCCGTTGCCAGAAGAACTGCTTGTTTCTCATTCACGAAATGCGCAGCGACTTTGGGAATGGACGTGATATTTTGCTCCGTTTCGGATTTGATATTTTCTCCCGATTTTTTATTGTGGTTATGAAGCAGAGTATGGTGCTTCCCTCCGCATTCATTGCAGCGCGTTTTACTCCGGCATTTGGTGATGGAGTGATATTCTCCCAAACAATTAAGACAATAGCCCTTAGACTTGGCTACTCTCAATCATTCTGTTGGGTTGTGTTTCAAGAAAATTTGACACACTCGCAATGAATGGTTCTCCTGGCATAATTTGCAGAGCTTTTTCGTAGCGTGAAAGCTCTGAACAAGAGTTTCGGGTTTTGTTGCCTTTTTTGATACTTGGCTGCTTTCGCGTTGAGTGCCGGTTAGAGATTCTAGCATTCTGAATCTTGTCTCGAGAAAGCCTTTTAAAGTTTCCCAAGACGGGTAGATATCACTGTCAGATAATTTTTCTTCCCATGATCGGTGTGTTTCCGCTGGAAGCTTCTGAACTAAAAGATGTACGAGAAGAGGGCCCCATTCTTCCACTGATATTCCTAAGTTGCTCAATGAAGCAAGACTTTCGGTGGTGCAGTCAACTATTGATTTGAGTGCATTAGCTGACTCATTCGACACTTTAGGTTGGGAGGTTAAAACCCGTAACTGTGCGGAAATTAGTATCCGCTTGTTGTCGTATCGTTGAACTAATGCACCCCAAGCTGCCTGGTAATTTTCGTTGGTGGTCTGGAACTGTTTGATTACCTTGCTTGCATCGCCTACGACATTGGCCTTTAAGTAATGCAATTTTTGAACACTTGCCAAAGAGCTGTTGGAGTCGATAAGTGATTTAAATAAATCACGGAAACTTATCCAGTCGGTGTAGTTCCCAGAGAACTTTGGAAGCGTTATGGAAGGTAATTGCATTGGGGACGCGGCTGCAAGTCTTTGCGTGTTAAATTCTTGAGGGGGGCTACTAGTTGATTGATGCCCGGATTGCCCTTGTGATTTATCGAGGGAACTCAATTTGTCAACTAGTTCACCTTTGAAGTCGTAAAATAACTCCTCACAAATGGAGTAGTGATCTTCGGTGAAGTACGGATGCTCCTTTCGAGCTGATGGGGTAGCTATTGCGGACAGGTTTCTGTCGTTTGCAGAAAATTTCTGCCAGAACTCATGCCAACCATTGACTCGGCCAAGATAGTAGCCATGAGTGCGTTTAGCCACGGCGGTTTTTCTCGTGTTTACCACAAACCGATTCATTTGCTCCGTGAGCGATTTCTGATCGCTTATAAGAGCCTCGAGGGATGGAGGGTTTTCCATGGTAGATGGAGAGTCTCCCACTGTACCTCCCATTATGAACTTATGTGTAGAATATTAATCGAACACCGAAATACACTAAGAGATAAGAGAAGGTACTTACTGGAGGTGTCGGGAAGGGGTGACAAAGGTTTGTGTTTTTTCCTGGTGCGTCTGAACGGAATCGGCTGATGTGAGGCGGTGATCTGGGGACGTCTTCTTCCGGCTCGGGATGTCTCCACTAATTCACTTGTTACTACACAAAACTTTTCACACGTGCACTATCTCGCGAAAATATCCGGTTCGAAGGACCATGTAAATTAAAACTCTTTAACCTTTCACTTAATTTATATTTAATAAATTTAACAAGACTTTAAACACTACAACTACGATAAACAATATGAAAAACTCTTAGAACTTTAACACGTTTAACCTAACGACTTCGACGACCTCCTGGAGACTGCCGGTTGTAGACCGATGGATTTTCGTCGTCCATCGATACCTTCTGTAAGTTGCAAATTCGGCAGCAGGTCAATCGCGCGTGCATTGAATTGCGCGTGCATTGAATTGGCAGCTTTCGGGTCTCTGGCGGGTTCCGATTTCGTCTGGGCTGTTTCCGGCGAAAGATCTTATGTGTCGTCTGGACAGCGTCCGGCGAGAGTGCCGACCTCCTCATTGTCATTGGAGATCGATTATTGGAATGTGTAACAGGTATCAAATGAAAGGGCTTGTTGAGAGTAACTCGAAAATAATGTGACGTCATTCTAAATCCAATATGGCGGAACATCCAAGATGGCGGAATAGTTATTTTTTATGCACTTCTACAATATGGGTATCAAATGAAAGGGCTTGTTGAGAGTAACTCGAAAATAATGTGACGTCATTCTAAATCCAATATGGCGGAACATCCAAGATGGCGGAATAGTTATTTTTTATGCACTTCTACAATATGGGTATCAAATGAAAGGGCTTGTTGAGAGTAACTCGAAAATAATGTGACGTCATTCTAAATCCAATATGGCGGAACATCCAAGATGGCGGAATAGTTATTTTTTATGCACTTCTACAATATGGGTATCAAATGAAAGGGCTTGTTGAGAGTAACTCGAAAATAATGTGACGTCATTCTAAATCTAATATGGCGGAACATCCAAGATGGCGGAATAGTTATTTTTTATGCACTTCTACAATATGGGTATCAAATGAAAGGGCTTGTTGAGAGTAACTCGAAAATAATGTGACGTCATTCTAAATCCAATATGGCGGAACATCCAAGATGGCGGAATAGTTATTTTTTATGCACTTCTACAATATGGGTATCAAATGAAAGGGCTTGTTGAGAGTAACTCGAAAATAATGTGACGTCATTCTAAATCCAATATGGCGGAATATCCAAGATGGCGGAATAGTTATTTTTTATGCACTTCTACAATATGGGTATCAAATGAAAGGGCTTGTTGAGAGTAACTCGAAAATAATGTGACGTCATTCTAAATCCAATATGGCGGAACATCCAAGATGGCGGAATAGTTATTTTTTATGCACTTCTACAATATGGGTATCAAATGAAAGGGCTTGTTGAGAGTAACTCGAAAATAATGTGACGTCATTCTAAATCCAATATGGCGGAACATCCAAGATGGCGGAATAGTTATTTTTTATGCACTTCTACAATATGGGTATCAAATGAAAGGGCTTGTTGAGAGTAACTCGAAAATAATGTGACGTCATTCTAAATCCAATATGGCGGAACATCCAAGATGGCGGAATAGTTATTTTTTATGCACTTCTACAATATGGGTATCAAATGAAAGGGCTTGTTGAGAGTAACTCGAAAATAATGTGACGTCATTCTAAATCCAATATGGCGGAACATCCAAGATGGCGGAATAGTTATTTTTTATGCACTTCTACAATATGGGTATTGTAAATTAAAACTCTTTAACCTTTCACTTAATTTATATTTAATAAATTTAACAAGACTTTAAACACTACAACTACGATAAACAATATGAAAAACTCTTAGAACTTTAACACGTTTAACCTAACGACTTCGACGACCTCCTGGAGACTGCCGGTTGTAGACCCATGGATTTTCGTCGTCCATCGATACCTTCTGTAAGTTGCAAATTCGGCAGCAGGTCAATCGCACGTGCATTGAATTGGCAGCTTTCGGGTCTCTGGCGGGTTCCGATGTCGTCTGGGCTGTTTCCGGCTAAAGTTCTTAGGTGTCGTCTGGACAGCGTCCGGCGAGAGTGTCGACCTCCTCATTGTCATTGGAGATCGATTATTGTAATGTGTAACATCCCGCCGGCCTTGAAATACTTCGGTATTTAAGTATGTCCTGTGAAAAAGAAAGAAAAAGAACATCTCCTTATCGCGGCATTTCCTCCATGCAGACAAGGAAGCTGTTCAAGAACGATGGGGTTAGGCAAAGGGCGCCCTGACTCGCCCGATGGTAATACGCCGACAGATGAAGGAAGGTTTGGAAGTTAGGAAGGATGAATTGGAAAAGTGGTTTCGGATCGATAAATTTGTGCTTTCAATTGTTCGATTGTGGGTACAAATTCACATTGTTCCGCAGTGTCTGCAAAGTAATTTCAGACTCTGCGCGAGGGCTTAAGTGCGATGTAGGTCCTCGCTCGAGCTCTTCTATAGTCTCTTCTTGGACTACATTCGGAATTGCAATAGATTCTCTGCTTCTGCGATGATGTCTGTGTACAACAAAGGCAGTTAGTGAGTTCAAGAACGCAGCGAAAATGTTCCAGCTCCATCCATGAATGCTTCTGATGATCTGAACGTTGATGACTGTACTAATGCAGAATTTTACGATCCGTACAATTACTAATATTCCAAAGATGCTTGCGGTGAAAGACCCAAAGTAGGATAAGCCTGACCAAGTGCTTTGTATATAAGATGATATTTTGCTGACATGGGATGAGGAAAGTAGGTTCATAATGTCTAGATTCCGTGTATCGGTGTCATGACCCATGACAGATTGTGTCATGACATTTCCAATGGCATGCCGTTCTGATGGAAACATAATTTGACGACGCAAATCTTCAGTTTCTTCGAAGGTGTAAATTCCAGATTTTATTAGATGGCTGGGGTCTTCATACTTCCAAGAATTATCCACGGATGTACTGACTGATTTAGGTTCCTCCATATGATGAATCTCTGGATTGAGACTGTACCATTGCCCATGTAGAAAATAACCAGGCTTCATCATGAATGAGCAGGGAATCTCCGTTCCGTGCTCTTGAATCAGATGAGTCGTGGGTGCCATGAAGCAACTTTTGTTGTCATACGTAATTGGTAGTTCGTTGTAGCAGCGATCTGTTTTCCGTATGGTTGCTTCCACAGCCTGGCATTTTATTACGTAAAGGACTTCTCCTCGCGGGACCACTGTAAATCCAGGTTCCTTGAAGCGTATCAATGCGAATTCCGTAGGATGATACTGGGCTATGGCTAACTGCGTTTGAAGAACTTGGTTCTCCAGTTCACATTTTCTCCGCATGATGTGCTTATACATAGACTCCATCTGAGTCTTTATGTGTCTCTCTACATACACGAATTTTGAATTGAAGAAAGTGAAAAGATCTAAATTTCTTGCGGTGACTGCCTTTTTGGTGAACCAGTAATTCTGTCCTGATTTTGGCACTATTACAAGTCGAGGGTGTTCGGTCTGATAGCCGGTGAATTTGCACACGGAAATGAGTTTTGTGACTTCGAGTGCGAACACAGCATCCCCAGTGTGTACTGCATAAATAGTGTTCACAGTTGATTCTCTGCTGATGGTTTGACCTTTGATAGCTGCTCCTTGATAAAGATCGTCATATTTCAGATCTTCACAACTTGCATCTGCGATCATATCCCAAAAACTAATCCCTGATTCAGGGTCGGTGCAAGTTCCCTTTATGTAAGGGCACACAATGCACACAGCTCTTAACACAACCTGATTATCATCAAGCCTTACAATGCTGTCATAATCGGTGATGGTGATTTCCAAGGAGTGCATTACAACCACCTTGTTCCATGAATTGGACCCAAAAGAGTAAGGAACACCCTCGCAATTGCCATTTGTATCGACAGAACCTGCCACTATTTCGGAATATCGTGATGTCGCGTTGGATTTTATGTCAGCCAGAATTCGGTTATTTTGAAGAGCGTAGATTCCTTTGGAATGTATAATCAGACAATTCTCTTTTGATATATCGGCGATAAATGTACTAATACCACCTGCTACGATCGACAGATGGCTGAACATGCCGCAATGCAGGACAGTTTGCAAGATATTAATTTTGCACTGGTAAATGTGAACTGGAGCTACTTCACTCAATTGTAAAAGTTGAATATCTTCCTTGATTTGTTGAACCGGAGTATCTTCAATCTCGCAGTTTTGGTTACTGAGGAACGATATTTTAGTCAAATTCATCCTTTTGCGTCCACAATCGTATACAATTATGCTTTTAGAAGGGAGCAAGAGCGCAATTAACGTGAGATAATTAAGCCAAGCCATGATGCTATAAATAAATAAGAGTTCTTAAATACTTATGTGCGAGAAATATCTATTTTATGTGTACTTATATGAACAAAACAAAAGGAAAGAGATTGTAATAACTTGTTATTGCGGTAAAGGACAGACCTTTGTAATAGATCTTTCGAATTCACCTTGTGGAGTTTTGAGGTGCACAACCCTGGTTATATCATCTTTCCCGGGGAAAACAGCTGTTATACGGGCCAACTTCCAATGAAATGGAGGTAGGCCGTCTTCTTTAAGAAGCACGAGATCTCCTACTTCTATGTTCTTAGTGGCCATCTTCCACTTAGGTCGTTGTTGCAATTGATGCAAATATTCAGTTGACCATCTTCTCCAAAAATCTTGGTGTAATTTTTGTAGTAACTTCCAACGACTAAGGTGTGCTATTGTTGTGTCCTCGTAGCTTGTTTCGGGAAGGCTGTTTAATGAGCTTCCTATCAAGAAATGCCCAGGTGTAAGAGGGTTGATGTCGTTTGGATCCGAAGATAATGCGCTGATTGGCCGTGAGTTAAGCACGGCTTCTATTTGAGTCAGAACAGTGCTTAGTTCTTCGAAGGTAAGCTTAGTTTGCCCTACGATTCGACGCAAATGATGCTTCACAGACTTGACGCCTGCCTCCCATAATCCACCAAAGTGAGGCGCTCGGGGGGGAATAAAGCTCCATTCCACATTTTTGTTTGCATACAGTTCTTCTGCTGACAGTTGATATGATTTAATGAATTCTGTCATTTCTCTTTTTAGGCTCCTTTCTGCTCCCACAAAATTTGTTCCGTTATCGCTAAATATCTTTTTGCTAAGGCCTCGTCTCGCAAAAAATCGTCGAAGAGCGGCTAAAAAGCAATCTGTTGTTAAATCACTGGCAAGTTCAAGGTGCATTGCCTTCGTAACGAAGCAGACGAAAACTACAATGTAACCCTTGAGAGTTTTGGAATTCCTAGTCTTATTAGCTTTAATAAGTACTGGTCCAGCGTAATCTATGCCTGTGTATGTAAATGGTCGACTTGGTGTTGTACGTTCCATAGGTAGTTGACCCATTAAAGTGTTCATGTGCTCTTTCCTCCAACGACAACAAGTGACGCATTGATGCACGATTCGTTTGATAATCTGCTGAGCGCGGGGGAGCCAGTAGTTTTGCCGTAAGGTGGAAAGCATGATCTGCTTACCACCGTGGAGAGTGTCCTTATGTATCTTCTTGATGAGTAATTCGGAAAATTTGTTTGAGGGTGGTAATATTATAGGATGTTTTTCAACCCCGGACAGATTGGAATGTTCTAGTCGTCCTCCCACTCTCAAATTGAGCTGCTCGTCAAGGAATGGATTCAAGCTCAAAAGTGAGCTTTTTCGCGATAAGGATTCCTTAGAAATTAAGCAATTAATTTCTATGGGATATACTATCGATTGTGTTTGCCTTATCAGACATAAATTGGCTTCGTTAATTTCAGAAGCGGAGAGGATATGCGTCTGGTAAGAGGTGAGCTTGCGACACACTCACAAATCTGCGGCAATAAACTATGACTCTGCAAGCATGGGTAAGGTCTGAGAATCTTTCAACTAGTTGGTATTTGCTAGCATTTGTGTGAAAACTCTTCAGCCCTTTCTTCTCTTCCGTGAGCCCCTGTATAGAAGTTGAGAGGATAGTTTTGGGCCACTCACGATGATCTGCTTGAAGCCAGGTTGGACCATTCCACCAGAGTGAATTTCCTTTTAATTCTGAAGAGCTTAGACCGCGCGAGGCAATATCAGCAGGATTGTGTTGGGAAGAAACGTGTCGCCATTCAGTGTTGCCCACATTTTCGATTATTTCTCTAATTCTATTGGCAACGAACGATTTCCATCGATGTGGTAAGCTCCGAATCCATGACAGGGTTATTGTGGAATCTGTCCACAATATTGTTTTGCAATCTTGCCTCAAGGTTTCGCGGAATGATTTTATCATTTTAGATAAAAGAACAGCTCCACATAATTCTAGGCGGGGAAGAGAAATTGTTTTCAGAGGGGCGACTCTCGTCTTGGATGAAATAAGGTGAACAATCGTAGATTGGCTTGCCGTGGTAACTCGAAGATAAATAACTGCTGCATAGGCCTTCTCTGAGCTCTCGCTAAATCCGTGCAGCTCTATTTCCGAGTCCCGATGACTATTGAGCCACCTTGGAATTCTTATATTCTCGATGTTCGGTAAGTCGTCTATGAAACACGTCCACTCTGATAAAAGATGTTCCGGTATTTCTTCATCCCAATTGCTGCCTGTTATCCAGAGATTTTGCATAAATATCTTCGCACGAATGATAATGGGACTCAGCCATCCCAGAGGATCAAACAATTTTGCTATGTAACACTAGTCGCTTTGTCCAGAAGCCTTCTTTCGTGACCTTTATTTTAAATAGGAATTCATCGGATTTAGCATCCCAATAAATGCCTAAGGTTTTGAAGGTAGCTGTATCCGACAATTGCATCTCCAATGCTTCTCTTGACTTGTCATTTTCAGCGACGTCTTTCAGAATATTTGGATGATTCGAGGAAAATTTCCTTAATGGAAATTGACCGCTTGCCAAAAGACTAGTCAGTTCTTTCCGAAGAGATTGCACTTCTTCGATCGTGTCTCCACCAGTTAAGACATCATCCACATAGAAATCGTTCGTAAGACACTCAGAACCGCGAGGGAATGCTTCTCTTTCATCTTCGGCTAGTTGTACTAGTGTTCTCATAGCCAAATATGGTGCACAATTAATTCCAAATGTGACGGTTCTCAATTCGTATTCTTGAATCTCTGAGCTGGGCGTTGGGCGCCATAGTATCCTCTGAAATTTGGCATCATCGGGGTGTACCCAAACCTGCCTATACATCTTTTCGATGTCGGCAGTAAATACATATTCGTGATGTCTCCATCTCAGGATTATTTGTGTTACGTCCTGCTGTAGTATTGGGCCCGTCAAAAGGTTGTCGTTCAAAGAAAGACCATTCGTGGATTTGCAGGAGGCATCGAACACAACTCTAAATTTTGTAGTAGTGCTCGATGGTTTTATTACTGCGTGATGGGGAAGATAATATCTATCCACACCGGTTGTGGGGAGGCTATCGCAATGTACCTTTGTCATGTGGCCCAGACTTACATATTCTTCTAAGGTTTTATAGTAATCCGCTATGTAACCCCTTCTGATATTGCTTCTCTCTGTCGATAAATACCTCTTCATTGCGATCGTTCGGGACTCACCTAGACTTGGCAGGCCTTTCTTGAAGGGTGATCTTACTACATATGACCCGTTCGAGTTACGGGAGACCGTAGCCTTATAAAGTTGTTCGCATTGCTCATCAACATCAGAATTTTGCCTTAGTGGGATTACTTCTTCCACTTCCCAGAATCTTCGCAATACCTCAGATATTGGGCAAGTAGATAAATGCGTGTGGAGGTACTGATGCTGAGAAACAACAGAGCATATCTTACCGGTTAATATCCAACCGAAGATAGTGTTCTGTCCCATAGGAGAGCCTTGGGATCCCTTTCGTATTCCTTCGCAGATGATAAGAGGATAAATGTCGGCACCGATAATTAGATCAATTTTAGCCGGTACGCCATAATCTGGGTCCGCCAATTCTACATATTTCAAATGATCCCAATTCGAATTTGATAACTCCGTCGCTGGGAGAAAATCTGTCAGATTATCTAGAATGAGCGCTTTAACCGGCACGGTTGCTTTCGTTTTGGAAGCAGTGATAACAAAGCGCACAGATCGGGTTGCTACCGTTGCTTCGCTTGAACCTATTCCGGTGACTTGTATTGAGATAGGTTCGGGTTTTTCATGTAATTTTGCTGCTAAAGCAGAAGTTATGAAGGTGGCTTGTGAGCCGGGGTTAATTAACGCGTGAGCAGTGACAGTGCCCATTGACTTTTTAATGTTTACCCTTGCCGTTGCCAGAAGAACTGCTTGTTTCTCATTCACGAAATGCGCAGCGACTTTGGGAATGGACGTGATATTTTGCTCCGTTTCGGATTTGATATTTTCTCCCGATTTTTTATTGTGGTTATGAAGCAGAGTATGGTGCTTCCCTCCGCATTCATTGCAGCGCGTTTTACTCCGGCATTTGGTGATGGAGTGATATTCTCCCAAACAATTAAGACAATAGCCCTTAGACTTGGCTACTCTCAATCATTCTGTTGGGTTGTGTTTCAAGAAAATTTGACACACTCGCAATGAATGGTTCTCCTGGCATAATTTGCAGAGCTTTTTCGTAGCGTGAAAGCTCTGAACAAGAGTTTCGGGTTTTGTTGCCTTTTTTGATACTTGGCTGCTTTCGCGTTGAGTGCCGGTTAGAGATTCTAGCATTCTGAATCTTGTCTCGAGAAAGCCTTTTAAAGTTTCCCAAGACGGGTAGATATCACTGTCAGATAATTTTTCTTCCCATGATCGGTGTGTTTCCGCTGGAAGCTTCTGAACTAAAAGATGTACGAGAAGAGGGCCCCATTCTTCCACTGATATTCCTAAGTTGCTCAATGAAGCAAGACTTTCGGTGGTGCAGTCAACTATTGATTTGAGTGCATTAGCTGACTCATTCGACACTTTAGGTTGGGAGGTTAAAACCCGTAACTGTGCGGAAATTAGTATCCGCTTGTTGTCGTATCGTTGAACTAATGCACCCCAAGCTGCCTGGTAATTTTCGTTGGTGGTCTGGAACTGTTTGATTACCTTGCTTGCATCGCCTACGACATTGGCCTTTAAGTAATGCAATTTTTGAACACTTGCCAAAGAGCTGTTGGAGTCGATAAGTGATTTAAATAAATCACGGAAACTTATCCAGTCGGTGTAGTTCCCAGAGAACTTTGGAAGCGTTATGGAAGGTAATTGCATTGGGGACGCGGCTGCAAGTCTTTGCGTGTTAAATTCTTGAGGGGGGCTACTAGTTGATTGATGCCCGGATTGCCCTTGTGATTTATCGAGGGAACTCAATTTGTCAACTAGTTCACCTTTGAAGTCGTAAAATAACTCCTCACAAATGGAGTAGTGATCTTCGGTGAAGTACGGATGCTCCTTTCGAGCTGATGGGGTAGCTATTGCGGACAGGTTTCTGTCGTTTGCAGAAAATTTCTGCCAGAACTCATGCCAACCATTGACTCGGCCAAGATAGTAGCCATGAGTGCGTTTAGCCACGGCGGTTTTTCTCGTGTTTACCACAAACCGATTCATTTGCTCCGTGAGCGATTTCTGATCGCTTATAAGAGCCTCGAGGGATGGAGGGTTTTCCATGGTAGATGGAGAGTCTCCCACTGTACCTCCCATTATGAACTTATGTGTAGAATATTAATCGAACACCGAAATACACTAAGAGATAAGAGAAGGTACTTACTGGAGGTGTCGGGAAGGGGTGACAAAGGTTTGTGTTTTTTCCTGGTGCGTCTGAACGGAATCGGCTGATGTGAGGCGGTGATCTGGGGACGTCTTCTTCCGGCTCGGGATGTCTCCACTAATTCACTTGTTACTACACAAAACTTTTCACACGTGCACTATCTCGCGAAAATATCCGGTTCGAAGGACCATGTAAATTAAAACTCTTTAACCTTTCACTTAATTTATATTTAATAAATTTAACAAGACTTTAAACACTACAACTACGATAAACAATATGAAAAACTCTTAGAACTTTAACACGTTTAACCTAACGACTTCGACGACCTCCTGGAGACTGCCGGTTGTAGACCGATGGATTTTCGTCGTCCATCGATACCTTCTGTAAGTTGCAAATTCGGCAGCAGGTCAATCGCGCGTGCATTGAATTGCGCGTGCATTGAATTGGCAGCTTTCGGGTCTCTGGCGGGTTCCGATTTCGTCTGGGCTGTTTCCGGCGAAAGATCTTATGTGTCGTCTGGACAGCGTCCGGCGAGAGTGCCGACCTCCTCATTGTCATTGGAGATCGATTATTGGAATGTGTAACAGGTATCAAATGAAAGGGCTTGTTGAGAGTAACTCGAAAATAATGTGACGTCATTCTAAATCCAATATGGCGGAACATCCAAGATGGCGGAATAGTTATTTTTTATGCACTTCTACAATATGGGTATCAAATGAAAGGGCTTGTTGAGAGTAACTCGAAAATAATGTGACGTCATTCTAAATCCAATATGGCGGAACATCCAAGATGGCGGAATAGTTATTTTTTATGCACTTCTACAATATGGGTATCAAATGAAAGGGCTTGTTGAGAGTAACTCGAAAATAATGTGACGTCATTCTAAATCCAATATGGCGGAACATCCAAGATGGCGGAATAGTTATTTTTTATGCACTTCTACAATATGGGTATCAAATGAAAGGGCTTGTTGAGAGTAACTCGAAAATAATGTGACGTCATTCTAAATCCAATATGGCGGAACATCCAAGATGGCGGAATAGTTATTTTTTATGCACTTCTACAATATGGGTATCAAATGAAAGGGCTTGTTGAGAGTAACTCGAAAATAATGTGACGTCATTCTAAATCCAATATGGCGGAACATCCAAGATGGCGGAATAGTTATTTTTTATGCACTTCTACAATATGGGTATCAAATGAAAGGGCTTGTTGAGAGTAACTCGAAAATAATGTGACGTCATTCTAAATCCAATATGGCGGAACATCCAAGATGGCGGAATAGTTATTTTTTATGCACTTCTACAATATGGGTATCAAATGAAAGGGCTTGTTGAGAGTAACTCGAAAATAATGTGACGTCATTCTAAATCCAATATGGCGGAACATCCAAGATGGCGGAATAGTTATTTTTTATGCACTTCTACAATATGGGTATCAAATGAAAGGGCTTGTTGAGAGTAACTCGAAAATAATGTGACGTCATTCTAAATCCAATATGGCGGAACATCCAAGATGGCGGAATAGTTATTTTTTATGCACTTCTACAATATGGGTATCAAATGAAAGGGCTTGTTGAGAGTAACTCGAAAATAATGTGACGTCATTCTAAATCCAATATGGCGGAACATCCAAGATGGCGGAATAGTTATTTTTTATGCACTTCTACAATATGGGTATCAAATGAAAGGGCTTGTTGAGAGTAACTCGAAAATAATGTGACGTCATTCTAAATCCAATATGGCGGAACATCCAAGATGGCGGAATAGTTATTTTGTATGCACTTCTACAATATGGGTATTGTAAATTAAAACTCTTTAACCTTTCACTTAATTTATATTTAATAAATTTAACAAGACTTTAAACACTACAACTACGATAAACAATATGAAAAACTCTTAGAACTTTAACACGTTTAACCTAACGACTTCGACGACCTCCTGGAGACTGCCGGTTGTAGACCCATGGATTTTCGTCGTCCATCGATACCTTCTGTAAGTTGCAAATTCGGCAGCAGGTCAATCGCACGTGCATTGAATTGGCAGCTTTCGGGTCTCTGGCGGGTTCCGATGTCGTCTGGGCTGTTTCCGGCTAAAGTTCTTAGGTGTCGTCTGGACAGCGTCCGGCGAGAGTGTCGACCTCCTCATTGTCATTGGAGATCGATTATTGTAATGTGTAACATCCCGCCGGCCTTGAAATACTTCGGTATTTAAGTATGTCCTGTGAAAAAGAAAGAAAAAGAACATCTCCTTATCGCGGCATTTCCTCCATGCAGACAAGGAAGCTGTTCAAGAACGATGGGGTTAGGCAAAGGGCGCCCTGACTCGCCCGATGGTAATACGCCGACAGATGAAGGAAGGTTTGGAAGTTAGGAAGGATGAATTGGAAAAGTGGTTTCGGATCGATAAATTTGTGCTTTCAATTGTTCGATTGTGGGTACAAATTCACATTGTTCCGCAGTGTCTGCAAAGTAATTTCAGACTCTGCGCGAGGGCTTAAGTGCGATGTAGGTCCTCGCTCGAGCTCTTCTATAGTCTCTTCTTGGACTACATTCGGAATTGCAATAGATTCTCTGCTTCTGCGATGATGTCTGTGTACAACAAAGGCAGTTAGTGAGTTCAAGAACGCAGCGAAAATGTTCCAGCTCCATCCATGAATGCTTCTGATGATCTGAACGTTGATGACTGTACTAATGCAGAATTTTACGATCCGTACAATTACTAATATTCCAAAGATGCTTGCGGTGAAAGACCCAAAGTAGGATAAGCCTGACCAAGTGCTTTGTATATAAGATGATATTTTGCTGACATGGGATGAGGAAAGTAGGTTCATAATGTCTAGATTCCGTGTATCGGTGTCATGACCCATGACAGATTGTGTCATGACATTTCCAATGGCATGCCGTTCTGATGGAAACATAATTTGACGACGCAAATCTTCAGTTTCTTCGAAGGTGTAAATTCCAGATTTTATTAGATGGCTGGGGTCTTCATACTTCCAAGAATTATCCACGGATGTACTGACTGATTTAGGTTCCTCCATATGATGAATCTCTGGATTGAGACTGTACCATTGCCCATGTAGAAAATAACCAGGCTTCATCATGAATGAGCAGGGAATCTCCGTTCCGTGCTCTTGAATCAGATGAGTCGTGGGTGCCATGAAGCAACTTTTGTTGTCATACGTAATTGGTAGTTCGTTGTAGCAGCGATCTGTTTTCCGTATGGTTGCTTCCACAGCCTGGCATTTTATTACGTAAAGGACTTCTCCTCGCGGGACCACTGTAAATCCAGGTTCCTTGAAGCGTATCAATGCGAATTCCGTAGGATGATACTGGGCTATGGCTAACTGCGTTTGAAGAACTTGGTTCTCCAGTTCACATTTTCTCCGCATGATGTGCTTATACATAGACTCCATCTGAGTCTTTATGTGTCTCTCTACATACACGAATTTTGAATTGAAGAAAGTGAAAAGATCTAAATTTCTTGCGGTGACTGCCTTTTTGGTGAACCAGTAATTCTGTCCTGATTTTGGCACTATTACAAGTCGAGGGTGTTCGGTCTGATAGCCGGTGAATTTGCACAGGGAAATGAGTTTTGTGACTTCGAGTGCGAACACAGCATCCCCAGTGTGTACTGCATAAATAGTGTTCACAGTTGATTCTCTGCTGATGGTTTGACCTTTGATAGCTGCTCCTTGATAAAGATCGTCATATTTCAGATCTTCACAACTTGCATCTGCGATCATATCCCAAAAACTAATCCCTGATTCAGGGTCGGTGCAAGTTCCCTTTATGTAAGGGCACACAATGCACACAGCTCTTAACACAACCTGATTATCATCAAGCCTTACAATGCTGTCATAATCGGTGATGGTGATTTCCAAGGAGTGCATTACAACCACCTTGTTCCATGAATTGGACCCAAAAGAGTAAGGAACACCCTCGCAATTGCCATTTGTATCGACAGAACCTGCCACTATTTCGGAATATCGTGATGTCGCGTTGGATTTTATGTCAGCCAGAATTCGGTTATTTTGAAGAGCGTAGATTCCTTTGGAATGTATAATCAGACAATTCTCTTTTGATATATCGGCGATAAATGTACTAATACCACCTGCTACGATCGACAGATGGCTGAACATGCCGCAATGCAGGACAGTTTGCAAGATATTAATTTTGCACTGGTAAATGTGAACTGGAGCTACTTCACTCAATTGTAAAAGTTGAATATCTTCCTTGATTTGTTGAACCGGAGTATCTTCAATCTCGCAGTTTTGGTTACTGAGGAACGATATTTTAGTCAAATTCATCCTTTTGCGTCCACAATCGTATACAATTATGCTTTTAGAAGGGAGCAAGAGCGCAATTAACGTGAGATAATTAAGCCAAGCCATGATGCTATAAATAAATAAGAGTTCTTAAATACTTATGTGCGAGAAATATCTATTTTATGTGTACTTATATGAACAAAACAAAAGGAAAGAGATTGTAATAACTTGTTATTGCGGTAAAGGACAGACCTTTGTAATAGATCTTTCGAATTCACCTTGTGGAGTTTTGAGGTGCACAACCCTGGTTATATCATCTTTCCCGGGGAAAACAGCTGTTATACGGGCCAACTTCCAATGAAATGGAGGTAGGCCGTCTTCTTTAAGAAGCACGAGATCTCCTACTTCTATGTTCTTAGTGGCCATCTTCCACTTAGGTCGTTGTTGCAATTGATGCAAATATTCAGTTGACCATCTTCTCCAAAAATCTTGGTGTAATTTTTGTAGTAACTTCCAACGACTAAGGTGTGCTATTGTTGTGTCCTCGTAGCTTGTTTCGGGAAGGCTGTTTAATGAGCTTCCTATCAAGAAATGCCCAGGTGTAAGAGGGTTGATGTCGTTTGGATCCGAAGATAATGCGCTGATTGGCCGTGAGTTAAGCACGGCTTCTATTTGAGTCAGAACAGTGCTTAGTTCTTCGAAGGTAAGCTTAGTTTGCCCTACGATTCGACGCAAATGATGCTTCACAGACTTGACGCCTGCCTCCCATAATCCACCAAAGTGAGGCGCTCGGGGGGGAATAAAGCTCCATTCCACATTTTTGTTTGCATACAGTTCTTCTGCTGACAGTTGATATGATTTAATGAATTCTGTCATTTCTCTTTTTAGGCTCCTTTCTGCTCCCACAAAATTTGTTCCGTTATCGCTAAATATCTTTTTGCTAAGGCCTCGTCTCGCAAAAAATCGTCGAAGAGCGGCTAAAAAGCAATCTGTTGTTAAATCACTGGCAAGTTCAAGGTGCATTGCCTTCGTAACGAAGCAGACGAAAACTACAATGTAACCCTTGAGAGTTTTGGAATTCCTAGTCTTATTAGCTTTAATAAGTACTGGTCCAGCGTAATCTATGCCTGTGTATGTAAATGGTCGACTTGGTGTTGTACGTTCCATAGGTAGTTGACCCATTAAAGTGTTCATGTGCTCTTTCCTCCAACGACAACAAGTGACGCATTGATGCACGATTCGTTTGATAATCTGCTGAGCGCGGGGGAGCCAGTAGTTTTGCCGTAAGGTGGAAAGCATGATCTGCTTACCACCGTGGAGAGTGTCCTTATGTATCTTCTTGATGAGTAATTCGGAAAATTTGTTTGAGGGTGGTAATATTATAGGATGTTTTTCAACCCCGGACAGATTGGAATGTTCTAGTCGTCCTCCCACTCTCAAATTGAGCTGCTCGTCAAGGAATGGATTCAAGCTCAAAAGTGAGCTTTTTCGCGATAAGGATTCCTTAGAAATTAAGCAATTAATTTCTATGGGATATACTATCGATTGTGTTTGCCTTATCAGACATAAATTGGCTTCGTTAATTTCAGAAGCGGAGAGGATATGCGTCTGGTAAGAGGTGAGCTTGCGACACACTCACAAATCTGCGGCAATAAACTATGACTCTGCAAGCATGGGTAAGGTCTGAGAATCTTTCAACTAGTTGGTATTTGCTAGCATTTGTGTGAAAACTCTTCAGCCCTTTCTTCTCTTCCGTGAGCCCCTGTATAGAAGTTGAGAGGATAGTTTTGGGCCACTCACGATGATCTGCTTGAAGCCAGGTTGGACCATTCCACCAGAGTGAATTTCCTTTTAATTCTGAAGAGCTTAGACCGCGCGAGGCAATATCAGCAGGATTGTGTTGGGAAGAAACGTGTCGCCATTCAGTGTTGCCCACATTTTCGATTATTTCTCTAATTCTATTGGCAACGAACGATTTCCATCGATGTGGTAAGCTCCGAATCCATGACAGGGTTATTGTGGAATCTGTCCACAATATTGTTTTGCAATCTTGCCTCAAGGTTTCGCGGAATGATTTTATCATTTTAGATAAAAGAACAGCTCCACATAATTCTAGGCGGGGAAGAGAAATTGTTTTCAGAGGGGCGACTCTCGTCTTGGATGAAATAAGGTGAACAATCGTAGATTGGCTTGCCGTGGTAACTCGAAGATAAATAACTGCTGCATAGGCCTTCTCTGAGCTCTCGCTAAATCCGTGCAGCTCTATTTCCGAGTCCCGATGACTATTGAGCCACCTTGGAATTCTTATATTCTCGATGTTCGGTAAGTCGTCTATGAAACACGTCCACTCTGATAAAAGATGTTCCGGTATTTCTTCATCCCAATTGCTGCCTGTTATCCAGAGATTTTGCATAAATATCTTCGCACGAATGATAATGGGACTCAGCCATCCCAGAGGATCAAACAATTTTGCTATGTAACACTAGTCGCTTTGTCCAGAAGCCTTCTTTCGTGACCTTTATTTTAAATAGGAATTCATCGGATTTAGCATCCCAATAAATGCCTAAGGTTTTGAAGGTAGCTGTATCCGACAATTGCATCTCCAATGCTTCTCTTGACTTGTCATTTTCAGCGACGTCTTTCAGAATATTTGGATGATTCGAGGAAAATTTCCTTAATGGAAATTGACCGCTTGCCAAAAGACTAGTCAGTTCTTTCCGAAGAGATTGCACTTCTTCGATCGTGTCTCCACCAGTTAAGACATCATCCACATAGAAATCGTTCGTAAGACACTCAGAACCGCGAGGGAATGCTTCTCTTTCATCTTCGGCTAGTTGTACTAGTGTTCTCATAGCCAAATATGGTGCACAATTAATTCCAAATGTGACGGTTCTCAATTCGTATTCTTGAATCTCTGAGCTGGGCGTTGGGCGCCATAGTATCCTCTGAAATTTGGCATCATCGGGGTGTACCCAAACCTGCCTATACATCTTTTCGATGTCGGCAGTAAATACATATTCGTGATGTCTCCATCTCAGGATTATTTGTGTTACGTCCTGCTGTAGTATTGGGCCCGTCAAAAGGTTGTCGTTCAAAGAAAGACCATTCGTGGATTTGCAGGAGGCATCGAACACAACTCTAAATTTTGTAGTAGTGCTCGATGGTTTTATTACTGCGTGATGGGGAAGATAATATCTATCCACACCGGTTGTGGGGAGGCTATCGCAATGTACCTTTGTCATGTGGCCCAGACTTACATATTCTTCTAAGGTTTTATAGTAATCCGCTATGTAACCCCTTCTGATATTGCTTCTCTCTGTCGATAAATACCTCTTCATTGCGATCGTTCGGGACTCACCTAGACTTGGCAGGCCTTTCTTGAAGGGTGATCTTACTACATATGACCCGTTCGAGTTACGGGAGACCGTAGCCTTATAAAGTTGTTCGCATTGCTCATCAACATCAGAATTTTGCCTTAGTGGGATTACTTCTTCCACTTCCCAGAATCTTCGCAATACCTCAGATATTGGGCAAGTAGATAAATGCGTGTGGAGGTACTGATGCTGAGAAACAACAGAGCATATCTTACCGGTTAATATCCAGCCGAAGATAGTGTTCTGTCCCATAGGAGAGCCTTGGGATCCCTTTCGTATTCCTTCGCAGATGATAAGAGGATAAATGTCGGCACCGATAATTAGATCAATTTTAGCCGGTACGCCATAATCTGGGTCCGCCAATTCTACATATTTCAAATGATCCCAATTCGAATTTGATAACTCCGTCGCTGGGAGAAAATCTGTCAGATTATCTAGAATGAGCGCTTTAACCGGCACGGTTGCTTTCGTTTTGGAAGCAGTGATAACAAAGCGCACAGATCGGGTTGCTACCGTTGCTTCGCTTGAACCTATTCCGGTGACTTGTATTGAGATAGGTTCGGGTTTTTCATGTAATTTTGCTGCTAAAGCAGAAGTTATGAAGGTGGCTTGTGAGCCGGGGTTAATTAACGCGTGAGCAGTGACAGTGCCCATTGACTTTTTAATGTTTACCCTTGCCGTTGCCAGAAGAACTGCTTGTTTCTCATTCACGAAATGCGCAGCGACTTTGGGAATGGACGTGATATTTTGCTCCGTTTCGGATTTGATATTTTCTCCCGATTTTTTATTGTGGTTATGAAGCAGAGTATGGTGCTTCCCTCCGCATTCATTGCAGCGCGTTTTACTCCGGCATTTGGTGATGGAGTGATATTCTCCCAAACAATTAAGACAATAGCCCTTAGACTTGGCTACTCTCAATCATTCTGTTGGGTTGTGTTTCAAGAAAATTTGACACACTCGCAATGAATGGTTCTCCTGGCATAATTTGCAGAGCATTTTCGTAGCGTGAAAGCTCTGAACAAGAGTTTCGGGTTTTGTTGCCTTTTTTGATACTTGGCTGCTTTCGCGTTGAGTGCCGGTTAGAGATTCTAGCATTCTGAATCTTGTCTCGAGAAAGCCTTTTAAAGTTTCCCAAGACGGGTAGATATCACTGTCAGATAATTTTTCTTCCCATGATCGGTGTGTTTCCGCTGGAAGCTTCTGAACTAAAAGATGTACGAGAAGAGGGCCCCATTCTTCCACTGATATTCCTAAGTTGCTCAATGAAGCAAGACTTTCGGTGGTGCAGTCAACTATTGATTTGAGTGCATTAGCTGACTCATTCGACACTTTAGGTTGGGAGGTTAAAACCCGTAACTGTGCGGAAATTAGTATCCGCTTGTTGTCGTATCGTTGAACTAATGCACCCCAAGCTGCCTGGTAATTTTCGTTGGTGGTCTGGAACTGTTTGATTACCTTGCTTGCATCGCCTACGACATTGGCCTTTAAGTAATGCAATTTTTGAACACTTGCCAAAGAGCTGTTGGAGTCGATAAGTGATTTAAATAAATCACGGAAACTTATCCAGTCGGTGTAGTTCCCAGAGAACTTTGGAAGCGTTATGGAAGGTAATTGCATTGGGGACGCGGCTGCAAGTCTTTGCGTGTTAAATTCTTGAGGGGGGCTACTAGTTGATTGATGCCCGGATTGCCCTTGTGATTTATCGAGGGAACTCAATTTGTCAACTAGTTCACCTTTGAAGTCGTAAAATAACTCCTCACAAATGGAGTAGTGATCTTCGGTGAAGTACGGATGCTCCTTTCGAGCTGATGGGGTAGCTATTGCGGACAGGTTTCTGTCGTTTGCAGAAAATTTCTGCCAGAACTCATGCCAACCATTGACTCGGCCAAGATAGTAGCCATGAGTGCGTTTAGCCACGGCGGTTTTTCTCGTGTTTACCACAAACCGATTCATTTGCTCCGTGAGCGATTTCTGATCGCTTATAAGAGCCTCGAGGGATGGAGGGTTTTCCATGGTAGATGGAGAGTCTCCCACTGTACCTCCCATTATGAACTTATGTGTAGAATATTAATCGAACACCGAAATACACTAAGAGATAAGAGAAGGTACTTACTGGAGGTGTTGGGAAGGGGTGACAAAGGTTTGTGTTTTTTCCTGGTGCGTCTGAACGGAATCGGCTGATGTGAGGCGGTGATCTGGGGACGTCTTCTTCCGGCTCGGGATGTCTCCACTAATTCACTTGTTACTACACAAAACTTTTCACACGTGCACTATCTCGCGAAAATATCCGGTTCGAAGGACCATGTAAATTAAAACTCTTTAACCTTTCACTTAATTTATATTTAATAAATTTAACAAGACTTTAAACACTACAACTACGATAAACAATATGAAAAACTCTTAGAACTTTAACACGTTTAACCTAACGACTTCGACGACCTCCTGGAGACTGCCGGTTGTAGACCGATGGATTTTCGTCGTCCATCGATACCTTCTGTAAGTTGCAAATTCGGCAGCAGGTCAATCGCGCGTGCATTGAATTGCGCGTGCATTGAATTGGCAGCTTTCGGGTCTCTGGCGGGTTCCGATTTCGTCTGGGCTGTTTCCGGCGAAAGATCTTATGTGTCGTCTGGACAGCGTCCGGCGAGAGTGCCGACCTCCTCATTGTCATTGGAGATCGATTATTGGAATGTGTAACAGGTATCAAATGAAAGGGCTTGTTGAGAGTAACTCGAAAATAATGTGACGTCATTCTAAATCCAATATGGCGGAACATCCAAGATGGCGGAATAGTTATTTTTTATGCACTTCTACAATATGGGTATCAAATGAAAGGGCTTGTTGAGAGTAACTCGAAAATAATGTGACGTCATTCTAAATCCAATATGGCGGAACATCCAAGATGGCGGAATAGTTATTTTTTATGCACTTCTACAATATGGGTATCAAATGAAAGGGCTTGTTGAGAGTAACTCGAAAATAATGTGACGTCATTCTAAATCCAATATGGCGGAACATCCAAGATGGCGGAATAGTTATTTTTTATGCACTTCTACAATATGGGTATCAAATGAAAGGGCTTGTTGAGAGTAACTCGAAAATAATGTGACGTCATTCTAAATCCAATATGGCGGAACATCCAAGATGGCGGAATAGTTATTTTTTATGCACTTCTACAATATGGGTATCAAATGAAAGGGCTTGTTGAGAGTAACTCGAAAATAATGTGACGTCATTCTAAATCCAATATGGCGGAACATCCAAGATGGCGGAATAGTTATTTTTTATGCACTTCTACAATATGGGTATCAAATGAAAGGGCTTGTTGAGAGTAACTCGAAAATAATGTGACGTCATTCTAAATCCAATATGGCGGAACATCCAAGATGGCGGAATAGTTATTTTTTATGCACTTCTACAATATGGGTATCAAATGAAAGGGCTTGTTGAGAGTAACTCGAAAATAATGTGACGTCATTCTAAATCCAATATGGCGGAACATCCAAGATGGCGGAATAGTTATTTTTTATGCACTTCTACAATATGGGTATCAAATGAAAGGGCTTGTTGAGAGTAACTCGAAAATAATGTGACGTCATTCTAAATCCAATATGGCGGAATATCCAAGATGGCGGAATAGTTATTTTTTATGCACTTCTACAATATGGGTATCAAATGAAAGGGCTTGTTGAGAGTAACTCGAAAATAATGTGACTTCATTCTAAATCCAATATGGCGGAACATCCAAGATGGCGGAATAGTTATTTTTTATGCACTTCTACAATATGGGTATCAAATGAAAGGGCTTGTTGAGAGTAACTCGAAAATAATGTGACGTCATTCTAAATCCAATATGGCGGAACATCCAAGATGGCGGAATAGTTATTTTTTATGCACTTCTACAATATGGGTATCAAATGAAAGGGCTTGTTGAGAGTAACTCGAAAATAATGTGACGTCATTCTAAATCCAATATGGCGGAACATCCAAGATGGCGGAATAGTTATTTTTTATGCACTTCTACAATATGGGTATCAAATGAAAGGGCTTGTTGAGAGTAACTCGAAAATAATGTGACGTCATTCTAAATCCAATATGGCGGAACATCCAAGATGGCGGAATAGTTATTTTTTATGCACTTCTACAATATGGGTATTGTAAATTAAAACTCTTTAACCTTTCACTTAATTTATATTTAATAAATTTAACAAGACTTTAAACACTACAACTACGATAAACAATATGAAAAACTCTTAGAACTTTAACACGTTTAACCTAACGACTTCGACGACCTCCTGGAGACTGCCGGTTGTAGACCCATGGATTTTCGTCGTCCATCGATACCTTCTGTAAGTTGCAAATTCGGCAGCAGGTCAATCGCACGTGCATTGAATTGGCAGCTTTCGGGTCTCTGGCGGGTTCCGATGTCGTCTGGGCTGTTTCCGGCTAAAGTTCTTAGGTGTCGTCTGGACAGCGTCCGGCGAGAGTGTCGACCTCCTCATTGTCATTGGAGATCGATTATTGTAATGTGTAACATCCCGCCGGCCTTGAAATACTTCGGTATTTAAGTATGTCCTGTGAAAAAGAAAGAAAAAGAACATCTCCTTATCGCGGCATTTCCTCCATGCAGACAAGGAAGCTGTTCAAGAACGATGGGGTTAGGCAAAGGGCGCCCTGACTCGCCCGATGGTAATACGCCGACAGATGAAGGAAGGTTTGGAAGTTAGGAAGGATGAATTGGAAAAGTGGTTTCGGATCGATAAATTTGTGCTTTCAATTGTTCGATTGTGGGTACAAATTCACATTGTTCCGCAGTGTCTGCAAAGTAATTTCAGACTCTGCGCGAGGGCTTAAGTGCGATGTAGGTCCTCGCTCGAGCTCTTCTATAGTCTCTTCTTGGACTACATTCGGAATTGCAATAGATTCTCTGCTTCTGCGATGATGTCTGTGTACAACAAAGGCAGTTAGTGAGTTCAAGAACGCAGCGAAAATGTTCCAGCTCCATCCATGAATGCTTCTGATGATCTGAACGTTGATGACTGTACTAATGCAGAATTTTACGATCCGTACAATTACTAATATTCCAAAGATGCTTGCGGTGAAAGACCCAAAGTAGGATAAGCCTGACCAAGTGCTTTGTATATAAGATGATATTTTGCTGACATGGGATGAGGAAAGTAGGTTCATAATGTCTAGATTCCGTGTATCGGTGTCATGACCCATGACAGATTGTGTCATGACATTTCCAATGGCATGCCGTTCTGATGGAAACATAATTTGACGACGCAAATCTTCAGTTTCTTCGAAGGTGTAAATTCCAGATTTTATTAGATGGCTGGGGTCTTCATACTTCCAAGAATTATCCACGGATGTACTGACTGATTTAGGTTCCTCCATATGATGAATCTCTGGATTGAGACTGTACCATTGCCCATGTAGAAAATAACCAGGCTTCATCATGAATGAGCAGGGAATCTCCGTTCCGTGCTCTTGAATCAGATAAGTCGTGGGTGCCATGAAGCAACTTTTGTTGTCATACGTAATTGGTAGTTCGTTGTAGCAGCGATCTGTTTTCCGTATGGTTGCTTCCACAGCCTGGCATTTTATTACGTAAAGGACTTCTCCTCGCGGGACCACTGTAAATCCAGGTTCCTTGAAGCGTATCAATGCGAATTCCGTAGGATGATACTGGGCTATGGCTAACTGCGTTTGAAGAACTTGGTTCTCCAGTTCACATTTTCTCCGCATGATGTGCTTATACATAGACTCCATCTGAGTCTTTATGTGTCTCTCTACATACACGAATTTTGAATTGAAGAAAGTGAAAAGATCTAAATTTCTTGCGGTGACTGCCTTTTTGGTGAACCAGTAATTCTGTCCTGATTTTGGCACTATTACAAGTCGAGGGTGTTCGGTCTGATAGCCGGTGAATTTGCACACGGAAATGAGTTTTGTGACTTCGAGTGCGAACACAGCATCCCCAGTGTGTACTGCATAAATAGTGTTCACAGTTGATTCTCTGCTGATGGTTTGACCTTTGATAGCTGCTCCTTGATAAAGATCGTCATATTTCAGATCTTCACAACTTGCATCTGCGATCATATCCCAAAAACTAATCCCTGATTCAGGGTCGGTGCAAGTTCCCTTTATGTAAGGGCACACAATGCACACAGCTCTTAACACAACCTGATTATCATCAAGCCTTACAATGCTGTCATAATCGGTGATGGTGATTTCCAAGGAGTGCATTACAACCACCTTGTTCCATGAATTGGACCCAAAAGAGTAAGGAACACCCTCGCAATTGCCATTTGTATCGACAGAACCTGCCACTATTTCGGAATATCGTGATGTCGCGTTGGATTTTATGTCAGCCAGAATTCGGTTATTTTGAAGAGCGTAGATTCCTTTGGAATGTATAATCAGACAATTCTCTTTTGATATATCGGCGATAAATGTACTAATACCACCTGCTACGATCGACAGATGGCTGAACATGCCGCAATGCAGGACAGTTTGCAAGATATTAATTTTGCACTGGTAAATGTGAACTGGAGCTACTTCACTCAATTGTAAAAGTTGAATATCTTCCTTGATTTGTTGAACCGGAGTATCTTCAATCTCGCAGTTTTGGTTACTGAGGAACGATATTTTAGTTAAATTCATCCTTTTGCGTCCACAATCGTATACAATTATGCTTTTAGAAGGGAGCAAGAGCGCAATTAACGTGAGATAATTAAGCCAAGCCATGATGCTATAAATAAATAAGAGTTCTTAAATACTTATGTGCGAGAAATATCTATTTTATGTGTACTTATATGAACAAAACAAAAGGAAAGAGATTGTAATAACTTGTTATTGCGGTAAAGGACAGACCTTTGTAATAGATCTTTCGAATTCACCTTGTGGAGTTTTGAGGTGCACAACCCTGGTTATATCATCTTTCCCGGGGAAAACAGCTGTTATACGGGCCAACTTCCAATGAAATGGAGGTAGGCCGTCTTCTTTAAGAAGCACGAGATCTCCTACTTCTATGTTCTTAGTGGCCATCTTCCACTTAGGTCGTTGTTGCAATTGATGCAAATATTCAGTTGACCATCTTCTCCAAAAATCTTGGTGTAATTTTTGTAGTAACTTCCAACGACTAAGGTGTGCTATTGTTGTGTCCTCGTAGCTTGTTTCGGGAAGGCTGTTTAATGAGCTTCCTATCAAGAAATGCCCAGGTGTAAGAGGGTTGATGTCGTTTGGATCCGAAGATAATGCGCTGATTGGCCGTGAGTTAAGCACGGCTTCTATTTGAGTCAGAACAGTGCTTAGTTCTTCGAAGGTAAGCTTAGTTTGCCCTACGATTCGACGCAAATGATGCTTCACAGACTTGACGCCTGCCTCCCATAATCCACCAAAGTGAGGCGCTCGGGGGGGAATAAAGCTCCATTCCACATTTTTGTTTGCATACAGTTCTTCTGCTGACAGTTGATATGATTTAATGAATTCTGTCATTTCTCTTTTTAGGCTCCTTTCTGCTCCCACAAAATTTGTTCCGTTATCGCTAAATATCTTTTTGCTAAGGCCTCGTCTCGCAAAAAATCGTCGAAGAGCGGCTAAAAAGCAATCTGTTGTTAAATCACTGGCAAGTTCAAGGTGCATTGCCTTCGTAACGAAGCAGACGAAAACTACAATGTAACCCTTGAGAGTTTTGGAATTCCTAGTCTTATTAGCTTTAATAAGTACTGGTCCAGCGTAATCTATGCCTGTGTATGTAAATGGTCGACTTGGTGTTGTACGTTCCATAGGTAGTTGACCCATTAAAGTGTTCATGTGCTCTTTCCTCCAACGACAACAAGTGACGCATTGATGCACGATTCGTTTGATAATCTGCTGAGCGCGGGGGAGCCAGTAGTTTTGCCGTAAGGTGGAAAGCATGATCTGCTTACCACCGTGGAGAGTGTCCTTATGTATCTTCTTGATGAGTAATTCGGAAAATTTGTTTGAGGGTGGTAATATTATAGGATGTTTTTCAACCCCGGACAGATTGGAATGTTCTAGTCGTCCTCCCACTCTCAAATTGAGCTGCTCGTCAAGGAATGGATTCAAGCTCAAAAGTGAGCTTTTTCGCGATAAGGATTCCTTAGAAATTAAGCAATTAATTTCTATGGGATATACTATCGATTGTGTTTGCCTTATCAGACATAAATTGGCTTCGTTAATTTCAGAAGCGGAGAGGATATGCGTCTGGTAAGAGGTGAGCTTGCGACACACTCACAAATCTGCGGCAATAAACTATGACTCTGCAAGCATGGGTAAGGTCTGAGAATCTTTCAACTAGTTGGTATTTGCTAGCATTTGTGTGAAAACTCTTCAGCCCTTTCTTCTCTTCCGTGAGCCCCTGTATAGAAGTTGAGAGGATAGTTTTGGGCCACTCACGATGATCTGCTTGAAGCCAGGTTGGACCATTCCACCAGAGTGAATTTCCTTTTAATTCTGAAGAGCTTAGACCGCGCGAGGCAATATCAGCAGGATTGTGTTGGGAAGAAACGTGTCGCCATTCAGTGTTGCCCACATTTTCGATTATTTCTCTAATTCTATTGGCAACGAACGATTTCCATCGATGTGGTAAGCTCCGAATCCATGACAGGGTTATTGTGGAATCTGTCCACAATATTGTTTTGCAATCTTGCCTCAAGGTTTCGCGGAATGATTTTATCATTTTAGATAAAAGAACAGCTCCACATAATTCTAGGCGGGGAAGAGAAATTGTTTTCAGAGGGGCGACTCTCGTCTTGGATGAAATAAGGTGAACAATCGTAGATTGGCTTGCCGTGGTAACTCGAAGATAAATAACTGCTGCATAGGCCTTCTCTGAGCTCTCGCTAAATCCGTGCAGCTCTATTTCCGAGTCCCGATGACTACTGAGCCACCTTGGAATTCTTATATTCTCGATGTTCGGTAAGTCGTCTATGAAACACGTCCACTCTGATAAAAGATGTTCCGGTATTTCTTCATCCCAATTGCTGCCTGTTATCCAGAGATTTTGCATAAATATCTTCGCACGAATGATAATGGGACTCAGCCATCCCAGAGGATCAAACAATTTTGCTATGTAACACTAGTCGCTTTGTCCAGAAGCCTTCTTTCGTGACCTTTATTTTAAATAGGAATTCATCGGATTTAGCATCCCAATAAATGCCTAAGGTTTTGAAGGTAGCTGTATCCGACAATTGCATCTCCAATGCTTCTCTTGACTTGTCATTTTCAGCGACGTCTTTCAGAATATTTGGATGATTCGAGGAAAATTTCCTTAATGGAAATTGACCGCTTGCCAAAAGACTAGTCAGTTCTTTCCGAAGAGATTGCACTTCTTCGATCGTGTCTCCACCAGTTAAGACATCATCCACATAGAAATCGTTCGTAAGACACTCAGAACCGCGAGGGAATGCTTCTCTTTCATCTTCGGCTAGTTGTACTAGTGTTCTCATAGCCAAATATGGTGCACAATTAATTCCAAATGTGACGGTTCTCAATTCGTATTCTTGAATCTCTGAGCTGGGCGTTGGGCGCCATAGTATCCTCTGAAATTTGGCATCATCGGGGTGTACCCAAACCTGCCTATACATCTTTTCGATGTCGGCAGTAAATACATATTCGTGATGTCTCCATCTCAGGATTATTTGTGTTACGTCCTGCTGTAGTATTGGGCCCGTCAAAAGGTTGTCGTTCAAAGAAAGACCATTCGTGGATTTGCAGGAGGCATCGAACACAACTCTAAATTTTGTAGTAGTGCTCGATGGTTTTATTACTGCGTGATGGGGAAGATAATATCTATCCACACCGGTTGTGGGGAGGCTATCGCAATGTACCTTTGTCATGTGGCCCAGACTTACATATTCTTCTAAGGTTTTATAGTAATCCGCTATGTAACCCCTTCTGATATTGCTTCTCTCTGTCGATAAATACCTCTTCATTGCGATCGTTCGGGACTCACCTAGACTTGGCAGGCCTTTCTTGAAGGGTGATCTTACTACATATGACCCGTTCGAGTTACGGGAGACCGTAGCCTTATAAAGTTGTTCGCATTGCTCATCAACATCAGAATTTTGCCTTAGTGGGATTACTTCTTCCACTTCCCAGAATCTTCGCAATACCTCAGATATTGGGCAAGTAGATAAATGCGTGTGGAGGTACTGATGCTGAGAAACAACAGAGCATATCTTACCGGTTAATATCCAACCGAAGATAGTGTTCTGTCCCATAGGAGAGCCTTGGGATCCCTTTCGTATTCCTTCGCAGATGATAAGAGGATAAATGTCGGCACCGATAATTAGATCAATTTTAGCCGGTACGCCATAATCTGGGTCCGCCAATTCTACATATTTCAAATGATCCCAATTCGAATTTGATAACTCCGTCGCTGGGAGAAAATCTGTCAGATTATCTAGAATGAGCGCTTTAACCGGCACGGTTGCTTTCGTTTTGGAAGCAGTGATAACAAAGCGCACAGATCGGGTTGCTACCGTTGCTTCGCTTGAACCTATTCCGGTGACTTGTATTGAGATAGGTTCGGGTTTTTCATGTAATTTTGCTGCTAAAGCAGAAGTTATGAAGGTGGCTTGTGAGCCGGGGTTAATTAACGCGTGAGCAGTGACAGTGCCCATTGACTTTTTAATGTTTACCCTTGCCGTTGCCAGAAGAACTGCTTGTTTCTCATTCACGAAATGCGCAGCGACTTTGGGAATGGACGTGATATTTTGCTCCGTTTCGGATTTGATATTTTCTCCCGATTTTTTATTGTGGTTATGAAGCAGAGTATGGTGCTTCCCTCCGCATTCATTGCAGCGCGTTTTACTCCGGCATTTGGTGATGGAGTGATATTCTCCCAAACAATTAAGACAATAGCCCTTAGACTTGGCTACTCTCAATCATTCTGTTGGGTTGTGTTTCAAGAAAATTTGACACACTCGCAATGAATGGTTCTCCTGGCATAATTTGCAGAGCTTTTTCGTAGCGTGAAAGCTCTGAACAAGAGTTTCGGGTTTTGTTGCCTTTTTTGATACTTGGCTGCTTTCGCGTTGAGTGCCGGTTAGAGATTCTAGCATTCTGAATCTTGTCTCGAGAAAGCCTTTTAAAGTTTCCCAAGACGGGTAGATATCACTGTCAGATAATTTTTCTTCCCATGATCGGTGTGTTTCCGCTGGAAGCTTCTGAACTAAAAGATGTACGAGAAGAGGGCCCCATTCTTCCACTGATATTCCTAAGTTGCTCAATGAAGCAAGACTTTCGGTGGTGCAGTCAACTATTGATTTGAGTGCATTAGCTGACTCATTCGACACTTTAGGTTGGGAGGTTAAAACCCGTAACTGTGCGGAAATTAGTATCCGCTTGTTGTCGTATCGTTGAACTAATGCACCCCAAGCTGCCTGGTAATTTTCGTTGGTGGTCTGGAACTGTTTGATTACCTTGCTTGCATCGCCTACGACATTGGCCTTTAAGTAATGCAATTTTTGAACACTTGCCAAAGAGCTGTTGGAGTCGATAAGTGATTTAAATAAATCACGGAAACTTATCCAGTCGGTGTAGTTCCCAGAGAACTTTGGAAGCGTTATGGAAGGTAATTGCATTGGGGACGCGGCTGCAAGTCTTTGCGTGTTAAATTCTTGAGGGGGGCTACTAGTTGATTGATGCCCGGATTGCCCTTGTGATTTATCGAGGGAACTCAATTTGTCAACTAGTTCACCTTTGAAGTCGTAAAATAACTCCTCACAAATGGAGTAGTGATCTTCGGTGAAGTACGGATGCTCCTTTCGAGCTGATGGGGTAGCTATTGCGGACAGGTTTCTGTCGTTTGCAGAAAATTTCTGCCAGAACTCATGCCAACCATTGACTCGGCCAAGATATTAGCCATGAGTGCGTTTAGCCACGGCGGTTTTTCTCGTGTTTACCACAAACCGATTCATTTGCTCCGTGAGCGATTTCTGATCGCTTATAAGAGCCTCGAGGGATAGAGGGTTTTCCATGGTAGATGGAGAGTCTCCCACTGTACCTCCCATTATGAACTTATGTGTAGAATATTAATCGAACACCGAAATACACTAAGAGATAAGAGAAGGTACTTACTGGAGGTGTCGGGAAGGGGTGACAAAGGTTTGTGTTTTTTCCTGGTGCGTCTGAACGGAATCGGCTGATGTGAGGCGGTGATCTGGGGACGTCTTCTTCCGGCTCGGGATGTCTCCACTAATTCACTTGTTACTACACAAAACTTTTCACACGTGCACTATCTCGCGAAAATATCCGGTTCGAAGGACCATGTAAATTAAAACTCTTTAACCTTTCACTTAATTTATATTTAATAAATTTAACAAGACTTTAAACACTACAACTACGATAAACAATATGAAAAACTCTTAGAACTTTAACACGTTTAACCTAACGACTTCGACGACCTCCTGGAGACTGCCGGTTGTAGACCGATGGATTTTCGTCGTCCATCGATACCTTCTGTAAGTTGCAAATTCGGCAGCAGGTCAATCGCGCGTGCATTGAATTGCGCGTGCATTGAATTGGCAGCTTTCGGGTCTCTGGCGGGTTCCGATTTCGTCTGGGCTGTTTCCGGCGAAAGATCTTATGTGTCGTCTGGACAGCGTCCGGCGAGAGTGCCGACCTCCTCATTGTCATTGGAGATCGATTATTGGAATGTGTAACAGGTATCAAATGAAAGGGCTTGTTGAGAGTAACTCGAAAATAATGTGACGTCATTCTAAATCCAATATGGCGGAACATCCAAGATGGCGGAATAGTTATTTTTTATGCACTTCTACAATATGGGTATCAAATGAAAGGGCTTGTTGAGAGTAACTCGAAAATAATGTGACGTCATTCTAAATCCAATATGGCGGAATATCCAAGATGGCGGAATAGTTATTTTTTATGCACTTCTACAATATGGGTATCAAATGAAAGGGCTTGTTGAGAGTAACTCGAAAATAATGTGACGTCATTCTAAATCCAATATGGCGGAACATCCAAGATGGCGGAATAGTTATTTTTTATGCACTTCTACAATATGGGTATCAAATGAAAGGGCTTGTTGAGAGTAACTCGAAAATAATGTGACGTCATTCTAAATCCAATATGGCGGAACATCCAAGATGGCGGAATAGTTATTTTTTATGCACTTCTACAATATGGGTATCAAATGAAAGGGCTTGTTGAGAGTAACTCGAAAATAATGTGACGTCATTCTAAATCCAATATGGCGGAATATCCAAGATGGCGGAATAGTTATTTTTTATGCACTTCTACAATATGGGTATCAAATGAAAGGGCTTGTTGAGAGTAACTCGAAAATAATGTGACGTCATTCTAAATCCAATATGGCGGAATATCCAAGATGGCGGAATAGTTATTTTTTATGCACTTCTACAATATGGGTATCAAATGAAAGGGCTTGTTGAGAGTAACTCGAAAATAATGTGACGTCATTCTAAATCCAATATGGCGGAACATCCAAGATGGCGGAATAGTTATTTTTTATGCACTTCTACAATATGGGTATCAAATGAAAGGGCTTGTTGAGAGTAACTCGAAAATAATGTGACGTCATTCTAAATCCAATATGGCGGAACATCCAAGATGGCGGAATAGTTATTTTTTATGCACTTCTACAATATGGGTATCAAATGAAAGGGCTTGTTGAGAGTAACTCGAAAATAATGTGACGTCATTCTAAATCCAATATGGCGGAACATCCAAGATGGCGGAATAGTTATTTTTTATGCACTTCTACAATATGGGTATCAAATGAAAGGGCTTGTTGAGAGTAACTCGAAAATAATGTGACGTCATTCTAAATCCAATATGGCGGAACATCCAAGATGGCGGAATAGTTATTTTTTATGCACTTCTACAATATGGGTATCAAATGAAAGGGCTTGTTGAGAGTAACTCGAAAATAATGTGACGTCATTCTAAATCCAATATGGCGGAACATCCAAGATGGCGGAATAGTTATTTTTTATGCACTTCTACAATATGGGTATCAAATGAAAGGGCTTGTTGAGAGTAACTCGAAAATAATGTGACGTCATTCTAAATCCAATATGGCGGAACATCCAAGATGGCGGAATAGTTATTTTTTATGCACTTCTACAATATGGGTATCAAATGAAAGGGCTTGTTGAGAGTAACTCGAAAATAATGTGACGTCATTCTAAATCCAATATGGCGGAACATCCAAGATGGCGGAATAGTTATTTTTTATGCACTTCTACAATATGGGTATCAAATGAAAGGGCTTGTTGAGAGTAACTCGAAAATAATGTGACGTCATTCTAAATCCAATATGGCGGAACATCCAAGATGGCGGAATAGTTATTTTTTATGCACTTCTACAATATGGGTATCAAATGAAAGGGCTTGTTGAGAGTAACTCGAAAATAATGTGACGTCATTCTAAATCCAATATGGCGGAATATCCAAGATGGCGGAATAGTTATTTTTTATGCACTTCTACAATATGGGTATCAAATGAAAGGGCTTGTTGAGAGTAACTCGAAAATAATGTGACGTCATTCTAAATCCAATATGGCGGAACATCCAAGATGGCGGAATAGTTATTTTTTATGCACTTCTACAATATGGGTATCAAATGAAAGGGCTTGTTGAGAGTAACTCGAAAATAATGTGACGTCATTCAAATCCAATATGGCGGAACATCCAAGATGGCGGAATAGTTATTTTTTATGCACTTCTACAATATGGGTATCAAATGAAAGGGCTTGTTGAGAGTAACTCGAAAATAATGTGACGTCATTCTAAATCCAATATGGCGGAACATCCAAGATGGCGGAATAGTTATTTTTTATGCACTTCTACAATATGGGTATCAAATGAAAGGGCTTGTTGAGAGTAACTCGAAAATAATGTGACGTCATTCTAAATCCAATATGGCGGAATATCCAAGATGGCGGAATAGTTATTTTTTATGCACTTCTACAATATGGGTATCAAATGAAAGGGCTTGTTGAGAGTAACTCGAAAATAATGTGACGTCATTCTAAATCCAATATGGCGGAACATCCAAGATGGCGGAATAGTTATTTTTTATGCACTTCTACAATATGGGTATCAAATGAAAGGGCTTGTTGAGAGTAACTCGAAAATAATGTGACGTCATTCTAAATCCAATATGGCGGAACATCCAAGATGGCGGAATAGTTATTTTTTATGCACTTCTACAATATGGGTATCAAATGAAAGGGCTTGTTGAGAGTAACTCGAAAATAATGTGACGTCATTCTAAATCCAATATGGCGGAACATCCAAGATGGCGGAATAGTTATTTTTTATGCACTTCTACAATATGGGTATCAAATGAAAGGGCTTGTTGAGAGTAACTCGAAAATAATGTGACGTCATTCTAAATCCAATATGGCGGAACATCCAAGATGGCGGAATAGTTATTTTTTATGCACTTCTACAATATGGGTATTGTAAATTAAAACTCTTTAACCTTTCACTTAATTTATATTTAATAAATTTAACAAGACTTTAAACACTACAACTACGATAAACAATATGAAAAACTCTTAGAACTTTAACACGTTTAACCTAACGACTTCGACGACCTCCTGGAGACTGCCGGTTGTAGACCCATGGATTTGCGTCGTCCATCGATACCTTCTGTAAGTTGCAAATTCGGCAGCAGGTCAATCGCACGTGCATTGAATTGGCAGCTTTCGGGTCTCTGGCGGGTTCCGATGTCGTCTGGGCTGTTTCCGGCTAAAGTTCTTAGGTGTCGTCTGGACAGCGTCCGGCGAGAGTGTCGACCTCCTCATTGTCATTGGAGATCGATTATTGTAATGTGTAACATCCCGCCGGCCTTGAAATACTTCGGTATTTAAGTATGTCCTGTGAAAAAGAAAGAAAAAGAACATCTCCTTATCGCGGCATTTCCTCCATGCAGACAAGGAAGCTGTTCAAGAACGATGGGGTTAGGCAAAGGGCGCCCTGACTCGCCCGATGGTAATACGCCGACAGATGAAGGAAGGTTTGGAAGTTAGGAAGGATGAATTGGAAAAGTGGTTTCGGATCGATAAATTTGTGCTTTCAATTGTTCGATTGTGGGTACAAATTCACATTGTTCCGCAGTGTCTGCAAAGTAATTTCAGACTCTGCGCGAGGGCTTAAGTGCGATGTAGGTCCTCGCTCGAGCTCTTCTATAGTCTCTTCTTGGACTACATTCGGAATTGCAATAGATTCTCTGCTTCTGCGATGATGTCTGTGTACAACAAAGGCAGTTAGTGAGTTCAAGAACGCAGCGAAAATGTTCCAGCTCCATCCATGAATGCTTCTGATGATCTGAACGTTGATGACTGTACTAATGCAGAATTTTACGATCCGTACAATTACTAATATTCCAAAGATGCTTGCGGTGAAAGACCCAAAGTAGGATAAGCCTGACCAAGTGCTTTGTATATAAGATGATATTTTGCTGACATGGGATGAGGAAAGTAGGTTCATAATGTCTAGATTCCGTGTATCGGTGTCATGACCCATGACAGATTGTGTCATGACATTTCCAATGGCATGCCGTTCTGATGGAAACATAATTTGACGACGCAAATCTTCAGTTTCTTCGAAGGTGTAAATTCCAGATTTTATTAGATGGCTGGGGTCTTCATACTTCCAAGAATTATCCACGGATGTACTGACTGATTTAGGTTCCTCCATATGATGAATCTCTGGATTGAGACTGTACCATTGCCCATGTAGAAAATAACCAGGCTTCATCATGAATGAGCAGGGAATCTCCGTTCCGTGCTCTTGAATCAGATGAGTCGTGGGTGCCATGAAGCAACTTTTGTTGTCATACGTAATTGGTAGTTCGTTGTAGCAGCGATCTGTTTTCCGTATGGTTGCTTCCACAGCCTGGCATTTTATTACGTAAAGGACTTCTCCTCGCGGGACCACTGTAAATCCAGGTTCCTTGAAGCGTATCAATGCGAATTCCGTAGGATGATACTGGGCTATGGCTAACTGCGTTTGAAGAACTTGGTTCTCCAGTTCACATTTTCTCCGCATGATGTGCTTATACATAGACTCCATCTGAGTCTTTATGTGTCTCTCTACATACACGAATTTTGAATTGAAGAAAGTGAAAAGATCTAAATTTCTTGCGGTGACTGCCTTTTTGGTGAACCAGTAATTCTGTCCTGATTTTGGCACTATTACAAGTCGAGGGTGTTCGGTCTGATAGCCGGTGAATTTGCACACGGAAATGAGTTTTGTGACTTCGAGTGCGAACACAGCATCCCCAGTGTGTACTGCATAAATAGTGTTCACAGTTGATTCTCTGCTGATGGTTTGACCTTTGATAGCTGCTCCTTGATAAAGATCGTCATATTTCAGATCTTCACAACTTGCATCTGCGATCATATCCCAAAAACTAATCCCTGATTCAGGGTCGGTGCAAGTTCCCTTTATGTAAGGGCACACAATGCACACAGCTCTTAACACAACCTGATTATCATCAAGCCTTACAATGCTGTCATAATCGGTGATGGTGATTTCCAAGGAGTGCATTACAACCACCTTGTTCCATGAATTGGACCCAAAAGAGTAAGGAACACCCTCGCAATTGCCATTTGTATCGACAGAACCTGCCACTATTTCGGAATATCGTGATGTCGCGTTGGATTTTATGTCAGCCAGAATTCGGTTATTTTGAAGAGCGTAGATTCCTTTGGAATGTATAATCAGACAATTCTCTTTTGATATATCGGCGATAAATGTACTAATACCACCTGCTACGATCGACAGATGGCTGAACATGCCGCAATGCAGGACAGTTTGCAAGATATTAATTTTGCACTGGTAAATGTGAACTGGAGCTACTTCACTCAATTGTAAAAGTTGAATATCTTCCTTGATTTGTTGAACCGGAGTATCTTCAATCTCGCAGTTTTGGTTACTGAGGAACGATATTTTAGTCAAATTCATCCTTTTGCGTCCACAATCGTATACAATTATGCTTTTAGAAGGGAGCAAGAGCGCAATTAACGTGAGATAATTAAGCCAAGCCATGATGCTATAAATAAATAAGAGTTCTTAAATACTTATGTGCGAGAAATATCTATTTTATGTGTACTTATATGAACAAAACAAAAGGAAAGAGATTGTAATAACTTGTTATTGCGGTAAAGGACAGACCTTTGTAATAGATCTTTCGAATTCACCTTGTGGAGTTTTGAGGTGCACAACCCTGGTTATATCATCTTTCCGGGGGAAAACAGCTGTTATACGGGCCAACTTCCAATGAAATGGAGGTAGGCCGTCTTCTTTAAGAAGCACGAGATCTCCTACTTCTATGTTCTTAGTGGCCATCTTCCACTTAGGTCGTTGTTGCAATTGATGCAAATATTCAGTTGACCATCTTCTCCAAAAATCTTGGTGTAATTTTTGTAGTAACTTCCAACGACTAAGGTGTGCTATTGTTGTGTCCTCGTAGCTTGTTTCGGGAAGGCTGTTTAATGAGCTTCCTATCAAGAAATGCCCAGGTGTAAGAGGGTTGATGTCGTTTGGATCCGAAGATAATGCGCTGATTGGCCGTGAGTTAAGCACGGCTTCTATTTGAGTCAGAACAGTGCTTAGTTCTTCGAAGGTAAGCTTAGTTTGCCCTACGATTCGACGCAAATGATGCTTCACAGACTTGACGCCTGCCTCCCATAATCCACCAAAGTGAGGCGCTCGGGGGGGAATAAAGCTCCATTCCACATTTTTGTTTGCATACAGTTCTTCTGCTGACAGTTGATATGATTTAATGAATTCTGTCATTTCTCTTTTTAGGCTCCTTTCTGCTCCCACAAAATTTGTTCCGTTATCGCTAAATATCTTTTTGCTAAGGCCTCGTCTCGCAAAAAATCGTCGAAGAGCGGCTAAAAAGCAATCTGTTGTTAAATCACTGGCAAGTTCAAGGTGCATTGCCTTCGTAACGAAGCAGACGAAAACTACAATGTAACCCTTGAGAGTTTTGGAATTCCTAGTCTTATTAGCTTTAATAAGTACTGGTCCAGCGTAATCTATGCCTGTGTATGTAAATGGTCGACTTGGTGTTGTACGTTCCATAGGTAGTTGACCCATTAAAGTGTTCATGTGCTCTTTCCTCCAACGACAACAAGTGACGCATTGATGCACGATTCGTTTGATAATCTGCTGAGCGCGGGGGAGCCAGTAGTTTTGCCGTAAGGTGGAAAGCATGATCTGCTTACCACCGTGGAGAGTGTCCTTATGTATCTTCTTGATGAGTAATTCGGAAAATTTGTTTGAGGGTGGTAATATTATAGGATGTTTTTCAACCCCGGACAGATTGGAATGTTCTAGTCGTCCTCCCACTCTCAAATTGAGCTGCTCGTCAAGGAATGGATTCAAGCTCAAAAGTGAGCTTTTTCGCGATAAGGATTCCTTAGAAATTAAGCAATTAATTTCTATGGGATATACTATCGATTGTGTTTGCCTTATCAGACATAAATTGGCTTCGTTAATTTCAGAAGCGGAGAGGATATGCGTCTGGTAAGAGGTGAGCTTGCGACACACTCACAAATCTGCGGCAATAAACTATGACTCTGCAAGCATGGGTAAGGTCTGAGAATCTTTCAACTAGTTGGTATTTGCTAGCATTTGTGTGAAAACTCTTCAGCCCTTTCTTCTCTTCCGTGAGCCCCTGTATAGAAGTTGAGAGGATAGTTTTGGGCCACTCACGATGATCTGCTTGAAGCCAGGTTGGACCATTCCACCAGAGTGAATTTCCTTTTAATTCTGAAGAGCTTAGACCGCGCGAGGCAATATCAGCAGGATTGTGTTGGGAAGAAACGTGTCGCCATTCAGTGTTGCCCACATTTTCGATTATTTCTCTAATTCTATTGGCAACGAACGATTTCCATCGATGTGGTAAGCTCCGAATCCATGACAGGGTTATTGTGGAATCTGTCCACAATATTGTTTTGCAATCTTGCCTCAAGGTTTCGCGGAATGATTTTATCATTTTAGATAAAAGAACAGCTCCACATAATTCTAGGCGGGGAAGAGAAATTGTTTTCAGAGGGGCGACTCTCGTCTTGGATGAAATAAGGTGAACAATCGTAGATTGGCTTGCCGTGGTAACTCGAAGATAAATAACTGCTGCATAGGCCTTCTCTGAGCTCTCGCTAAATCCGTGCAGCTCTATTTCCGAGTCCCGATGACTATTGAGCCACCTTGGAATTCTTATATTCTCGATGTTCGGTAAGTCGTCTATGAAACACGTCCACTCTGATAAAAGATGTTCCGGTATTTCTTCATCCCAATTGCTGCCTGTTATCCAGAGATTTTGCATAAATATCTTCGCACGAATGATAATGGGACTCAGCCATCCCAGAGGATCAAACAATTTTGCTATGTAACACTAGTCGCTTTGTCCAGAAGCCTTCTTTCGTGACCTTTATTTTAAATAGGAATTCATCGGATTTAGCATCCCAATAAATGCCTAAGGTTTTGAAGGTAGCTGTATCCGACAATTGCATCTCCAATGCTTCTCTTGACTTGTCATTTTCAGCGACGTCTTTCAGAATATTTGGATGATTCGAGGAAAATTTCCTTAATGGAAATTGACCGCTTGCCAAAAGACTAGTCAGTTCTTTCCGAAGAGATTGCACTTCTTCGATCGTGTCTCCACCAGTTAAGACATCATCCACATAGAAATCGTTCGTAAGACACTCAGAACCGCGAGGGAATGCTTCTCTTTCATCTTCGGCTAGTTGTACTAGTGTTCTCATAGCCAAATATGGTGCACAATTAATTCCAAATGTGACGGTTCTCAATTCGTATTCTTGAATCTCTGAGCTGGGCGTTGGGCGCCATAGTATCCTCTGAAATTTGGCATCATCGGGGTGTACCCAAACCTGCCTATACATCTTTTCGATGTCGGCAGTAAATACATATTCGTGATGTCTCCATCTCAGGATTATTTGTGTTACGTCCTGCTGTAGTATTGGGCCCGTCAAAAGGTTGTCGTTCAAAGAAAGACCATTCGTGGATTTGCAGGAGGCATCGAACACAACTCTAAATTTTGTAGTAGTGCTCGATGGTTTTATTACTGCGTGATGGGGAAGATAATATCTATCCACACCGGTTGTGGGGAGGCTATCGCAATGTACCTTTGTCATGTGGCCCAGACTTACATATTCTTCTAAGGTTTTATAGTAATCCGCTATGTAACCCCTTCTGATATTGCTTCTCTCTGTCGATAAATACCTCTTCATTGCGATCGTTCGGGACTCACCTAGACTTGGCAGGCCTTTCTTGAAGGGTGATCTTACTACATATGACCCGTTCGAGTTACGGGAGACCGTAGCCTTATAAAGTTGTTCGCATTGCTCATCAACATCAGAATTTTGCCTTAGTGGGATTACTTCTTCCACTTCCCAGAATCTTCGCAATACCTCAGATATTGGGCAAGTAGATAAATGCGTGTGGAGGTACTGATGCTGAGAAACAACAGAGCATATCTTACCGGTTAATATCCAACCGAAGATAGTGTTCTGTCCCATAGGAGAGCCTTGGGATCCCTTTCGTATTCCTTCGCAGATGATAAGAGGATAAATGTCGGCACCGATAATTAGATCAATTTTAGCCGGTACGCCATAATCTGGGTCCGCCAATTCTACATATTTCAAATGATCCCAATTCGAATTTGATAACTCCGTCGCTGGGAGAAAATCTGTCAGATTATCTAGAATGAGCGCTTTAACCGGCACGGTTGCTTTCGTTTTGGAAGCAGTGATAACAAAGCGCACAGATCGGGTTGCTACCGTTGCTTCGCTTGAACCTATTCCGGTGACTTGTATTGAGATAGGTTCGGGTTTTTCATGTAATTTTGCTGCTAAAGCAGAAGTTATGAAGGTGGCTTGTGAGCCGGGGTTAATTAACGCGTGAGCAGTGACAGTGCCCATTGACTTTTTAATGTTTACCCTTGCCGTTGCCAGAAGAACTGCTTGTTTCTCATTCACGAAATGCGCAGCGACTTTGGGAATGGACGTGATATTTTGCTCCGTTTCGGATTTGATATTTTCTCCCGATTTTTTATTGTGGTTATGAAGCAGAGTATGGTGCTTCCCTCCGCATTCATTGCAGCGCGTTTTACTCCGGCATTTGGTGATGGAGTGATATTCTCCCAAACAATTAAGACAATAGCCCTTAGACTTGGCTACTCTCAATCATTCTGTTGGGTTGTGTTTCAAGAAAATTTGACACACTCGCAATGAATGGTTCTCCTGGCATAATTTGCAGAGCTTTTTCGTAGCGTGAAAGCTCTGAACAAGAGTTTCGGGTTTTGTTGCCTTTTTTGATACTTGGCTGCTTTCGCGTTGAGTGCCGGTTAGAGATTCTAGCATTCTGAATCTTGTCTCGAGAAAGCCTTTTAAAGTTTCCCAAGACGGGTAGATATCACTGTCAGATAATTTTTCTTCCCATGATCGGTGTGTTTCCGCTGGAAGCTTCTGAACTAAAAGATGTACGAGAAGAGGGCCCCATTCTTCCACTGATATTCCTAAGTTGCTCAATGAAGCAAGACTTTCGGTGGTGCAGTCAACTATTGATTTGAGTGCATTAGCTGACTCATTCGACACTTTAGGTTGGGAGGTTAAAACCCGTAACTGTGCGGAAATTAGTATCCGCTTGTTGTCGTATCGTTGAACTAATGCACCCCAAGCTGCCTGGTAATTTTCGTTGGTGGTCTGGAACTGTTTGATTACCTTGCTTGCATCGCCTACGACATTGGCCTTTAAGTAATGCAATTTTTGAACACTTGCCAAAGAGCTGTTGGAGTCGATAAGTGATTTAAATAAATCACGGAAACTTATCCAGTCGGTGTAGTTCCCAGAGAACTTTGGAAGCGTTATGGAAGGTAATTGCATTGGGGACGCGGCTGCAAGTCTTTGCGTGTTAAATTCTTGAGGGGGGCTACTAGTTGATTGATGCCCGGATTGCCCTTGTGATTTATCGAGGGAACTCAATTTGTCAACTAGTTCACCTTTGAAGTCGTAAAATAACTCCTCACAAATGGAGTAGTGATCTTCGGTGAAGTACGGATGCTCCTTTCGAGCTGATGGGGTAGCTATTGCGGACAGGTTTCTGTCGTTTGCAGAAAATTTCTGCCAGAACTCATGCCAACCATTGACTCGGCCAAGATAGTAGCCATGACAGCGAGCTCTCTTCGGAAGCAGACGTGGTTGCATATTGTGGCGGAGTATTACGATCTTTCCATTGTTTTTCGGAGTTTTCTAAAGCGCTAGTTTATTTAATTTGCACAAAGGGTTAATAATCTCGGACCTGCTCCTATAGGAGCCTGTGATTAGCCGGGTTTCCCGGCGTACGGGGTATTTACGTGTAATCCATAAAGCAGAGACCAGTAGTGCCTGTGAGGTGACCACGTGTTTCGCAGCTGTCAGTGACAGCAATTGATAAGCAGCGGTTCTTTCAGAGACGATAATTAATCGCCGAAGTTAGTGAGGGAAGTGCACATCAAAACAAAGCCGCTCCTAGCGAGCAAGGCAAAAACATGGCGTCCGGCACAGCCGACGCAAATATGTTTGCGACTTTAAATTCTTACACGGTGCTGGATAAACAAACCAGCAAGAAACAAAAACACGCCACGAAGAGACCAAAAATAGCCCCGGAGCAGGAATTTATCGCTTCCTCAAGCCAGCCACTAGCCGCAACGTCAAACGGTTTCCCCAGATTCATCGTTATCAGCGCCCTAAACGAGGAAAAACCATTAAAATCCTATAATCAGTTCGCCGTGCGCAAGGGAGTGGACGCTGTTTCCACTAAATTCAGCCAGGCTAGTTATTTACGTGATGGCTCGCTGCTTCTTCTGGTCAATTCCATGAGAATCGCTGAGATTTTCTTAAAAACTACCAGCATTGCCAACATCCCCATCAAGGTTCAACTCCATGCAACACTTAATAGTGTTAAGGGAACGATTTTCTCGCACGAATTCAAATCAATGACGCAGGAAGAAATTCTGGATGGCCTAAAAGATCAGGGAGTCACGGAAGTGGTCCAGATCACTAGGCCAGGTGACGACGGGAGGAGGATCCCTACAGGGCTACTCATCCTGACGTTCAACGCCCATGAAGTACCAGCACACGTTCAAGGCCCCTGGACTAAATTCCCAGTGAAACAATATTTCCCCCTTCCCATGCGCTGCCGGACATGTCAAAAACTTGGTCACACGGCGAAATGGTGCAAAGAACCCACGGAGACCTGCGCCACTTGTGGCAAACCCGCACCGCACCCGACAGACCAATGCCTCAACTTATATTGCGTCAACTGCCAAACTGGAACCCACGCTTCCAATAGCCGAGACTGCACTGAATTTTTAAAGGCCAAAGAAATTCTTAAAATCAAAACACTGAGAAAGTGTAGCATGTTCGAGGCGAAGAAGGAATTTTACGCAACATACAAAACAACAACCGGACCCTCCTACGCCACAGTAGCAGCTAGCGCCGCCCCCCCTTCAACACAAAAGAACACAACCCCAGCAATAACTCCCAAACCCTCGACATCGACCAACACAACACAAGCAATCACCACTACACCATCACATACCATCGAAACCACAAACACCCCCAACAACAACACACAACACATCAACACAAACACAACCACCAGCAATGCCGCCAGCTCCAGCACCTTCACCAGCTCAGGACCCGCAATTGCCGGCAGCCCCACCAACAACAACACCAACACCACTCTTAATAAAAAGGCAAGTGCCCCCTCCAACATTACAACTAACAACAAAACAAAAAATAATACACAAAACAACGAACACTTACACAAAAACCCCAAAAACCATACAATTACCACCACTCTTTCCCACCCCTCCCCTGCTAACCCCGCTCAACTCACTCTCACCCCCAACACCACAGCAACAATTAACAACTTAATTAGCGACGTTTTCGAACTTCCACATGAAAACTTAGAAATTATCTCGGTTTCGGGCCCGCAATTCCATGATAATTGCGCCGAAGATTATGCGAATTCAGCAGATGCTGAGATGTTTTCCATCCCCTCGGTCTCTACTTTCACGAGTACGAGCTCTGGGGAGGATTCCCCGGGAAACAATAACGACAACTGATGAGCTATAGCCGTGATCCTGACTATCCCCCTCCATCACGGGACCTAACGGTCTTACAATGGAACGTGAGAGGTCTATACCAAAACCTACCGAGCCTTGAACTACTAATCACCACCTACCAACCCCAGGTGGTTCTTCTGCAGGAGACTCATATCCTGGCAGATCAACAACCTGCCCGGTTGGGAGCTTATAGGTTTTTTGGACATAACACAGTAAGGGTGCGCAGGCATGGTGGCGTAGCCATTCTGGTGCACAACTCCCTCCCTGCTGTCGAGTATAATATCGACACCGAGCTAGTAGCTTGTGCTGTCTCCATTAATACCCCCCACCCACTAACTTTCGCAAACTTCTACCTTGAGAATGAAGCAGAGATCACGGCCCGAGATCTAGAGGCTCTGGCATGCCAGCTGCCTGAAAACACCATCTATGGTGGGGACTTCAATGCGCACAGCCCGCTCTGGGGCTCGGCGCGTTGGAGTCCTAGAGGGCGGCAGGTTGCCGCCTGGATCGAAGGCAGATCTCTCTGCATTCTCAACACTGGTTCCCCTACCTTCTTATCCCATCTAGGCTCTCAGTCAGCCATCGATCTTTCTTTAGCCCCCCCTCACCTAACAGCCCGCCTTGACTGGTTTACACACAGCAACCCAGAGGGTAGTGACCACTACCCTATAATCTTTCGTACTGGGCACAAAACTGCTAACGCCAGACCCCTGCGCAAATTTATTGAGCAGAAGGCGGACTGGAACCAATTTAAAGGACTAGTCAAGGCGGAGCTATCCCGTCGCCCCCCTTCACGCAATATTAACAAGGAGGCAGCACAACTAACCAGAGCCATTAGAGCAGCAGCGGCGGGCAGCATGCCTGTGTCTTCACCCTTACCAAAAACACAACCAGTCTGGATGAATGCGCGCATCCTCACAATCATCAGGGACAAGAATAGGGCTTGGAAAAAATTCCAAAGACACCCTACGACAATTAACCTGCGTAACTATCGTAGGAAATCGGCAGTCACCAAAAAGGAGATAAAGGAGGCGAAAAAACAAGCCTGGGAATCTTTCGCCAGTTCCATTGATCCTAACTCCAATTTGGCCGATGCATGGAGCCGCGTCAAATCAATCTCCGGTAATAGGCCCCCAAGCCTGATTGCTAATTTGACGGTCGACCGCAGGCTCTACACCGACTCCATGAGCATAGCTGAGAAACTGGCCCATTCTTGGGCCAGTTACTCAGCAGACAGTACTTTTAGCCCAGAACAAATTTCGGCTAAGGCCAACTGGACTCTCTCAAACAAGCCCTATTCCCCTGATCCTAATAGAAATCTGTCTTTCCCTATATCCCTTCATGAACTAGGCGCATCGCTTAGTAAGTGCAAGGGATCGGCACCGGGACTGGACAAAGTCTCTTACAGGATGATAAAGGAAGCCCCTGAAACATTCAAAGATAGATTAGTAGTCCTCTACAACTCTATCTTAAGAGATGGCATCTTTCCACACATGTGGAAAAATGCCGTCCTAATACCTATCCGTAAGAAGACAGTCCTCGCTAATGGCACCATAACTCCTAAGGATCTACGCCCAATATCTCTTTTATCCTGTCTGTCGCGTCTTTTTGAAAAAATCGTGGGCCGAAGACTCTCCTGCCTCCTGGAGGGGGTTCTCCCTGGTGGGGTTCACGGATTCAGAAGGCATCGGGGCACAACCTCGCTCCTTCTCGAACTCGAGAATTCCATTAGGGACGCCTTTCACCAGGGGAGAGAACTCCACCTGCTTTCGGCGGATATCGAGAAGGCGTACGACAGGGTAAAATGGGATATCATTGCCGCCCAGCTCCAGGTATGGGGCGTTGATACGCCCTTCATCCAGCTGATAAAAAATTTCCTCACCTCACGATCCATCCAAGTCAGGATCAACGGATACACCTCATCTAGAATTAATTTAGATAATGCTTTGCCTCAAGGCTCACCTCTTTCAACGTCGCTTTTTAACGCCTACCTATCCTCGCTCTTCCCCACCTTACAGGACATTTACGGACTCAACATGTACATATACGCTGACAATATTTTACTGACGACTACGGACGAACGACCGACGGAGGTGTTACGAAGGGCCGTTACCGCGATGAGCATTTGGACTTTACACACAGGAGCTAGAATCCCATCTGAGAAAAATGAATACATCGTTTTCACAAGAAAAAGGAGACCCACCCAGAGGACCCTAACAATTGGTGACGAGGAGATCACCACCAAAGATCGAATCAGCCTGCTAGGACTAGATTTCAATAGCAGATTAAATTGGACCACCCACTGCAGGACCCTGGCAACCAGAGTTGGGAAAATTACAAATCTATTGAGATCCATTTCAGCGCGTGGGAATGGCGCCCCGATTCATGCTGCCCTAGCCATCGGCAGAACGTTAATCCGCGGCCGCACCGGCTATGCTCTCCCCGTTTTCTCATCGACGTCCAAAGCGAACATGACGCTAATACAAACGGCCATCAACAAGGCTTTAAGAGCTATTTTTGGAGCCCTGCCTTCCACTCCTAAGATGGCCTTGTGGACAGAATCAGGCCTACCTGATATCGCCACTAGGGCTGAAATCGCCATGACCAAATTAGCCGTAAGGAACTGGCTAGATTGGAGAAAACCACATCATCAGACACTCCATTCTCTGGTCCACGCCCAACGCTCCCCCAGACACACCTCGGCCCTGAAAACGGCGACCTCCCTAATTCACGGACTGGGTTTTCCACCTCCAACCCCCTGCGAGCCTCCTGAAGTACAACCACCGATCCAGGAGGAGATGCCACGGCTGCTCACTCTCACCACGGGAAATAGGAGAAACGTACCACCTGCTCAACATCTGCAACGCCACCTGGAGAAAATCTCCCGACTCCCAGACTGGACCAGAATCTATACCGACGGGTCAAAAAGGGACAACGAGGTATCGGGCGCCAGCGTTATATACGCGCCGGGCTCAGCTACTCCCAACAACCACACCTTTCGCCTTCATGAGCGTAGCTCCAGTTTCGAGGCTGAAGTCTGCGCCATTTGGAGCGCAGTAGAACTCTACAGAGGGCGCCCTGGAAGGGCCATCATTTTCACCGATTGCATGGCAGCAGTGCAAGCCCTAAATAATCCATCACCTGCGGAGCCACTCATAGCACACATAAGACGGACCATCATCCAGGCCAGAGGAGACTTGGCGGTTGAATGGGTCCCCAGCCATATAGGGATCATGGGAAATGAGCTAGCTGACACGGCGGCCAAGAGGGCCCTGCTGACGACCCCAGACCATCCCCCGATGACACCACCGATGATTAGTTTCATCTCCCGATGCAGCGTCGGGAACATCAAGGGAGCCCTAGAGGACCGATGGAAGAATTCATCGTTTTTCCTGGCAGAGCACTGGCCTTCCATTTCCCCACCAACATACAGCAGAACCTGCCCAAGGAAGATTGGCGTCAAGATCTTCAGGATAAGATCTGGCCACACCCTACTCACTAAAGGGCACTTTTTCTCAAGAGGACCCCAGCGAGGATGCCAAAACTGCCAATGTGCCCTCACCATCAAACACTTGCTGGCGTGCCCAGCTACTAGAGCTACGTTTGGCAGCGAGATTCCCCCCCTACGCGAGCTATTGGACCCGGCGCAGCCAGAGACCTTGCTGAATTTAATGACCGCATTGAATATTATGCACCTGATTTAGAAGTCGCGACCCGCCTAAAACTCCAAGAGAGACATCTCCCGACCAGCTTACTTTAGCCTTAGTTTAGATTAGCTTAGCACTAGCCTTAGAATAAGTCTAAGACATGAATCTCTGTTTTTTCCTTATTTTGCTTTCGCCTTTGCCGGCTAAAAGACCAAAAATTTTTTTTGAACATCATGTAGTATTTTAGACTAGGTTAAAACATGAATTACTTTTTCTTTTTCCTTTTTCTTTATATTATTATCTCTAGTTTAAACCCGTAGTATATCATCTCTGCTAGATCATCTTACTAATCCTAACCTATAGAATAAGGCAGGTGCGCCATATGGGCTACGATCCCGAGTGCGCTAGAACATAACTCAGGGCATAGATTTAAGCTCCTTCTATGTACTGGGTAATAATAAATAAATAAATAAAGTAGCCATGAGTGCGTTTAGCCACGGCGGTTTTTCTCGTGTTTACCACAAACCGATTCATTTGCTCCGTGAGCGATTTCTGATCGCTTATAAGAGCCTCGAGGGATGGAGGGTTTTCCATGGTAGATGGAGAGTCTCCCACTGTACCTCCCATTATGAACTTATGTGTAGAATATTAATCGAACACCGAAATACACTAAGAGATAAGAGAAGGTACTTACTGGAGGTGTCGGGAAGGGGTGACAAAGGTTTGTGTTTTTTCCTGGTGCGTCTGAACGGAATCGGCTGATGTGAGGCGGTGATCTGGGGACGTCTTCTTCCGGCTCGGGATGTCTCCACTAATTCACTTGTTACTACACAAAACTTTTCACACGTGCACTATCTCGCGAAAATATCCGGTTCGAAGGACCATGTAAATTAAAACTCTTTAACCTTTCACTTAATTTATATTTAATAAATTTAACAAGACTTTAAACACTACAACTACGATAAACAATATGAAAAACTCTTAGAACTTTAACACGTTTAACCTAACGACTTCGACGACCTCCTGGAGACTGCCGGTTGTAGACCGATGGATTTTCGTCGTCCATCGATACCTTCTGTAAGTTGCAAATTCGGCAGCAGGTCAATCGCGCGTGCATTGAATTGCGCGTGCATTGAATTGGCAGCTTTCGGGTCTCTGGCGGGTTCCGATTTCGTCTGGGCTGTTTCCGGCGAAAGATCTTATGTGTCGTCTGGACAGCGTCCGGCGAGAGTGCCGACCTCCTCATTGTCATTGGAGATCGATTATTGGAATGTGTAACAGGTATCAAATGAAAGGGCTTGTTGAGAGTAACTCGAAAATAATGTGACGTCATTCTAAATCCAATATGGCGGAACATCCAAGATGGCGGAATAGTTATTTTTTATGCACTTCTACAATATGGGTATCAAATGAAAGGGCTTGTTGAGAGTAACTCGAAAATAATGTGACGTCATTCTAAATCCAATATGGCGGAACATCCAAGATGGCGGAATAGTTATTTTTTATGCACTTCTACAATATGGGTATCAAATGAAAGGGCTTGTTGAGAGTAACTCGAAAATAATGTGACGTCATTCTAAATCCAATATGGCGGAACATCCAAGATGGCGGAATAGTTATTTTTTATGCACTTCTACAATATGGGTATCAAATGAAAGGGCTTGTTGAGAGTAACTCGAAAATAATGTGACGTCATTCTAAATCCAATATGGCGGAACATCCAAGATGGCGGAATAGTTATTTTTTATGCACTTCTACAATATGGGTATCAAATGAAAGGGCTTGTTGAGAGTAACTCGAAAATAATGTGACGTCATTCTAAATCCAATATGGCGGAACATCCAAGATGGCGGAATAGTTATTTTTTATGCACTTCTACAATATGGGTATCAAATGAAAGGGCTTGTTGAGAGTAACTCGAAAATAATGTGACGTCATTCTAAATCCAATATGGCGGAACATCCAAGATGGCGGAATAGTTATTTTTTATGCACTTCTACAATATGGGTATCAAATGAAAGGGCTTGTTGAGAGTAACTCGAAAATAATGTGACGTCATTCTAAATCCAATATGGCGGAACATCCAAGATGGCGGAATAGTTATTTTTTATGCACTTCTACAATATGGGTATCAAATGAAAGGGCTTGTTGAGAGTAACTCGAAAATAATGTGACGTCATTCTAAATCCAATATGGCGGAATATCCAAGATGGCGGAATAGTTATTTTTTATGCACTTCTACAATATGGGTATCAAATGAAAGGGCTTGTTGAGAGTAACTCGAAAATAATGTGACGTCATTCTAAATCCAATATGGCGGAACATCCAAGATGGCGGAATAGTTATTTTTTATGCACTTCTACAATATGGGTATCAAATGAAAGGGCTTGTTGAGAGTAACTCGAAAATAATGTGACGTCATTCTAAATCCAATATGGCGGAATATCCAAGATGGCGGAATAGTTATTTTTTATGCACTTCTACAATATGGGTATCAAATGAAAGGGCTTGTTGAGAGTAACTCGAAAATAATGTGACGTCATTCTAAATCCAATATGGCGGAACATCCAAGATGGCGGAATAGTTATTTTTTATGCACTTCTACAATATGGGTATCAAATGAAAGGGCTTGTTGAGAGTAACTCGAAAATAATGTGACGTCATTCTAAATCCAATATGGCGGAACATCCAAGATGGCGGAATAGTTATTTTTTATGCACTTCTACAATATGGGTATCAAATGAAAGGGCTTGTTGAGAGTAACTCGAAAATAATGTGACGTCATTCTAAATCCAATATGGCGGAACATCCAAGATGGCGGAATAGTTATTTTTTATGCACTTCTACAATATGGGTATCAAATGAAAGGGCTTGTTGAGAGTAACTCGAAAATAATGTGACGTCATTCTAAATCCAATATGGCGGAACATCCAAGATGGCGGAATAGTTATTTTTTATGCACTTCTACAATATGGGTATCAAATGAAAGGGCTTGTTGAGAGTAACTCGAAAATAATGTGACGTCATTCTAAATCCAATATGGCGGAACATCCAAGATGGCGGAATAGTTATTTTTTATGCACTTCTACAATATGGGTATCAAATGAAAGGGCTTGTTGAGAGTAACTCGAAAATAATGTGACGTCATTCTAAATCCAATATGGCGGAACATCCAAGATGGCGGAATAGTTATTTTTTATGCACTTCTACAATATGGGTATCAAATGAAAGGGCTTGTTGAGAGTAACTCGAAAATAATGTGACGTCATTCTAAATCCAATATGGCGGAACATCCATGATGGCGGAATAGTTATTTTTTATGCACTTCTACAATATGGGTATCAAATGAAAGGGCTTGTTGAGAGTAACTCGAAAATAATGTGACGTCATTCTAAATCCAATATGGCGGAACATCCAAGATGGCGGAATAGTTATTTTTTATGCACTTCTACAATATGGGTATCAAATGAAAGGGCTTGTTGAGAGTAACTCGAAAATAATGTGACGTCATTCTAAATCCAATATGGCGGAACATCCAAGATGGCGGAATAGTTATTTTTTATGCACTTCTACAATATGGGTATCAAATGAAAGGGCTTGTTGAGAGTAACTCGAAAATAATGTGACGTCATTCTAAATCCAATATGGCGGAACATCCAAGATGGCGGAATAGTTATTTTTTATGCACTTCTACAATATGGGTATCAAATGAAAGGGCTTGTTGAGAGTAACTCGAAAATAATGTGACGTCATTCTAAATCCAATATGGCGGAACATCCAAGATGGCGGAATAGTTATTTTTTATGCACTTCTACAATATGGGTATCAAATGAAAGGGCTTGTTGAGAGTAACTCGAAAATAATGTGACGTCATTCTAAATCCAATATGGCGGAACATCCAAGATGGCGGAATAGTTATTTTTTATGCACTTCTACAATATGGGTATCAAATGAAAGGGCTTGTTGAGAGTAACTCGAAAATAATGTGACGTCATTCTAAATCCAATATGGCGGAACATCCAAGATGGCGGAATAGTTATTTTTTATGCACTTCTACAATATGGGTATTGTAAATTAAAACTCTTTAACCTTTCACTTAATTTATATTTAATAAATTTAACAAGACTTTAAACACTACAACTACGATAAACAATATGAAAAACTCTTAGAACTTTAACACGTTTAACCTAACGACTTCGACGACCTCCTGGATACTGCCGGTTGTAGACCCATGGATTTTCGTCGTCCTTCGATACCTTCTGTAAGTTGCAAATTCGGCAGCAGGTCAATCGCACGTGCATTGAATTGGCAGCTTTCGGGTCTCTGGCGGGTTCCGATGTCGTCTGGGCTGTTTCCGGCTAAAGTTCTTAGGTGTCGTCTGGACAGCGTCCGGCGAGAGTGTCGACCTCCTCATTGTCATTGGAGATCGATTATTGTAATGTGTAACATCCCGCCGGCCTTGAAATACTTCGGTATTTAAGTATGTCCTGTGAAAAAGAAAGAAAAAGAACATCTCCTTATCGCGGCATTTCCTCCATGCAGACAAGGAAGCTGTTCAAGAACGATGGGGTTAGGCAAAGGGCGCCCTGACTCGCCCGATGGTAATACGTCGACAGATGAAGGAAGGTTTGGAAGTTAGGAAGGATGAATTGGAAAAGTGGTTTCGGATCGATAAATTTGTGCTTTCAATTGTTCGATTGTGGGTACAAATTCACATTGTTCCGCAGTGTCTGCAAAGTAATTTCAGACTCTGCGCGAGGGCTTAAGTGCGATGTAGGTCCTCGCTCGAGCTCTTCTATAGTCTCTTCTTGGACTACATTCGGAATTGCAATAGATTCTCTGCTTCTGCGATGATGTCTGTGTACAACAAAGGCAGTTAGTGAGTTCAAGAACGCAGCGAAAATGTTCCAGCTCCATCCATGAATGCTTCTGATGATCTGAACGTTGATGACTGTACTAATGCAGAATTTTACGATCCGTACAATTACTAATATTCCAAAGATGCTTGCGGTGAAAGACCCAAAGTAGGATAAGCCTGACCAAGTGCTTTGTATATAAGATGATATTTTGCTGACATGGGATGAGGAAAGTAGGTTCATAATGTCTAGATTCCGTGTATCGGTGTCATGACCCATGACAGATTGTGTCATGACATTTCCAATGGCATGCCGTTCTGATGGAAACATAATTTGACGACGCAAATCTTCAGTTTCTTCGAAGGTGTAAATTCCAGATTTTATTAGATGGCTGGGGTCTTCATACTTCCAAGAATTATCCACGGATGTACTGACTGATTTAGGTTCCTCCATATGATGAATCTCTGGATTGAGACTGTACCATTGCCCATGTAGAAAATAACCAGGCTTCATCATGAATGAGCAGGGAATCTCCGTTCCGTGCTCTTGAATCAGATGAGTCGTGGGTGCCATGAAGCAACTTTTGTTGTCATACGTAATTGGTAGTTCGTTGTAGCAGCGATCTGTTTTCCGTATGGTTGCTTCCACAGCCTGGCATTTTATTACGTAAAGGACTTCTCCTCGCGGGACCACTGTAAATCCAGGTTCCTTGAAGCGTATCAATGCGAATTCCGTAGGATGATACTGGGCTATGGCTAACTGCGTTTGAAGAACTTGGTTCTCCAGTTCACATTTTCTCCGCATGATGTGCTTATACATAGACTCCATCTGAGTCTTTATGTGTCTCTCTACATACACGAATTTTGAATTGAAGAAAGTGAAAAGATCTAAATTTCTTGCGGTGACTGCCTTTTTGGTGAACCAGTAATTCTGTCCTGATTTTGGCACTATTACAAGTCGAGGGTGTTCGGTCTGATAGCCGGTGAATTTGCACACGGAAATGAGTTTTGTGACTTCGAGTGCGAACACAGCATCCCCAGTGTGTACTGCATAAATAGTGTTCACAGTTGATTCTCTGCTGATGGTTTGACCTTTGATAGCTGCTCCTTGATAAAGATCGTCATATTTCAGATCTTCACAACTTGCATCTGCGATCATATCCCAAAAACTAATCCCTGATTCAGGGTCGGTGCAAGTTCCCTTTATGTAAGGGCACACAATGCACACAGCTCTTAACACAACCTGATTATCATCAAGCCTTACAATGCTGTCATAATCGGTGATGGTGATTTCCAAGGAGTGCATTACAACCACCTTGTTCCATGAATTGGACCCAAAAGAGTAAGGAACACCCTCGCAATTGCCATTTGTATCGACAGAACCTGCCACTATTTCGGAATATCGTGATGTCGCGTTGGATTTTATGTCAGCCAGAATTCGGTTATTTTGAAGAGCGTAGATTCCTTTGGAATGTATAATCAGACAATTCTCTTTTGATATATCGGCGATAAATGTACTAATACCACCTGCTACGATCGACAGATGGCTGAACATGCCGCAATGCAGGACAGTTTGCAAGATATTAATTTTGCACTGGTAAATGTGAACTGGAGCTACTTCACTCAATTGTAAAAGTTGAATATCTTCCTTGATTTGTTGAACCGGAGTATCTTCAATCTCGCAGTTTTGGTTACTGAGGAACGATATTTTAGTCAAATTCATCCTTTTGCGTCCACAATCGTATACAATTATGCTTTTAGAAGGGAGCAAGAGCGCAATTAACGTGAGATAATTAAGCCAAGCCATGATGCTATAAATAAATAAGAGTTCTTAAATACTTATGTGCGAGAAATATCTATTTTATGTGTACTTATATGAACAAAACAAAAGGAAAGAGATTGTAATAACTTGTTATTGCGGTAAAGGACAGACCTTTGTAATAGATCTTTCGAATTCACCTTGTGGAGTTTTGAGGTGCACAACCCTGGTTATATCATCTTTCCCGGGGAAAACAGCTGTTATACGGGCCAACTTCCAATGAAATGGAGGTAGGCCGTCTTCTTTAAGAAGCACGAGATCTCCTACTTCTATGTTCTTAGTGGCCATCTTCCACTTAGGTCGTTGTTGCAATTGATGCAAATATTCAGTTGACCATCTTCTCCAAAAATCTTGGTGTAATTTTTGTAGTAACTTCCAACGACTAAGGTGTGCTATTGTTGTGTCCTCGTAGCTTGTTTCGGGAAGGCTGTTTAATGAGCTTCCTATCAAGAAATGCCCAGGTGTAAGAGGGTTGATGTCGTTTGGATCCGAAGATAATGCGCTGATTGGCCGTGAGTTAAGCACGGCTTCTATTTGAGTCAGAACAGTGCTTAGTTCTTCGAAGGTAAGCTTAGTTTGCCCTACGATTCGACGCAAATGATGCTTCACAGACTTGACGCCTGCCTCCCATAATCCACCAAAGTGAGGCGCTCGGGGGGGAATAAAGCTCCATTCCACATTTTTGTTTGCATACAGTTCTTCTGCTGACAGTTGATATGATTTAATGAATTCTGTCATTTCTCTTTTTAGGCTCCTTTCTGCTCCCACAAAATTTGTTCCGTTATCGCTAAATATCTTTTTGCTAAGGCCTCGTCTCGCAAAAAATCGTCGAAGAGCGGCTAAAAAGCAATCTGTTGTTAAATCACTGGCAAGTTCAAGGTGCATTGCCTTCGTAACGAAGCAGACGAAAACTACAATGTAACCCTTGAGAGTTTTGGAATTCCTAGTCTTATTAGCTTTAATAAGTACTGGTCCAGCGTAATCTATGCCTGTGTATGTAAATGGTCGACTTGGTGTTGTACGTTCCATAGGTAGTTGACCCATTAAAGTGTTCATGTGCTCTTTCCTCCAACGACAACAAGTGACGCATTGATGCACGATTCGTTTGATAATCTGCTGAGCGCGGGGGAGCCAGTAGTTTTGCCGTAAGGTGGAAAGCATGATCTGCTTACCACCGTGGAGAGTGTCCTTATGTATCTTCTTGATGAGTAATTCGGAAAATTTGTTTGAGGGTGGTAATATTATAGGATGTTTTTCAACCCCGGACAGATTGGAATGTTCTAGTCGTCCTCCCACTCTCAAATTGAGCTGCTCGTCAAGGAATGGATTCAAGCTCAAAAGTGAGCTTTTTCGCGATAAGGATTCCTTAGAAATTAAGCAATTAATTTCTATGGGATATACTATCGATTGTGTTTGCCTTATCAGACATAAATTGGCTTCGTTAATTTCAGAAGCGGAGAGGATATGCGTCTGGTAAGAGGTGAGCTTGCGACACACTCACAAATCTGCGGCAATAAACTATGACTCTGCAAGCATGGGTAAGGTCTGAGAATCTTTCAACTAGTTGGTATTTGCTAGCATTTGTGTGAAAACTCTTCAGCCCTTTCTTCTCTTCCGTGAGCCCCTGTATAGAAGTTGAGAGGATAGTTTTGGGCCACTCACGATGATCTGCTTGAAGCCAGGTTGGACCATTCCACCAGAGTGAATTTCCTTTTAATTCTGAAGAGCTTAGACCGCGCGAGGCAATATCAGCAGGATTGTGTTGGGAAGAAGCGTGTCGCCATTCAGTGTTGCCCACATTTTCGATTATTTCTCTAATTCTATTGGCAACGAACGATTTCCATCGATGTGGTAAGCTCCGAATCCATGACAGGGTTATTGTGGAATCTGTCCACAATATTGTTTTGCAATCTTGCCTCAAGGTTTCGCGGAATGATTTTATCATTTTAGATAAAAGAACAGCTCCACATAATTCTAGGCGGGGAAGAGAAATTGTTTTCAGAGGGGCGACTCTCGTCTTGGATGAAATAAGGTGAACAATCGTAGATTGGCTTGCCGTGGTAACTCGAAGATAAATAACTGCTGCATAGGCCTTCTCTGAGCTCTCGCTAAATCCGTGCAGCTCTATTTCCGAGTCCCGATGACTATTGAGCCACCTTGGAATTCTTATATTCTCGATGTTCGGTAAGTCGTCTATGAAACACGTCCACTCTGATAAAAGATGTTCCGGTATTTCTTCATCCCAATTGCTGCCTGTTATCCAGAGATTTTGCATAAATATCTTCGCACGAATGATAATGGGACTCAGCCATCCCAGAGGATCAAACAATTTTGCTATGTAACACTAGTCGCTTTGTCCAGAAGCCTTCTTTCGTGACCTTTATTTTAAATAGGAATTCATCGGATTTAGCATCCCAATAAATGCCTAAGGTTTTGAAGGTAGCTGTATCCGACAATTGCATCTCCAATGCTTCTCTTGACTTGTCATTTTCAGCGACGTCTTTCAGAATATTTGGATGATTCGAGGAAAATTTCCTTAATGGAAATTGACCGCTTGCCAAAAGACTAGTCAGTTCTTTCCGAAGAGATTGCACTTCTTCGATCGTGTCTCCACCAGTTAAGACATCATCCACATAGAAATCGTTCGTAAGACACTCAGAACCGCGAGGGAATGCTTCTCTTTCATCTTCGGCTAGTTGTACTAGTGTTCTCATAGCCAAATATGGTGCACAATTAATTCCAAATGTGACGGTTCTCAATTCGTATTCTTGAATCTCTGAGCTGGGCGTTGGGCGCCATAGTATCCTCTGAAATTTGGCATCATCGGGGTGTACCCAAACCTGCCTATACATCTTTTCGATGTCGGCAGTAAATACATATTCGTGATGTCTCCATCTCAGGATTATTTGTGTTACGTCCTGCTGTAGTATTGGGCCCGTCAAAAGGTTGTCGTTCAAAGAAAGACCATTCGTGGATTTGCAGGAGGCATCGAACACAACTCTAAATTTTGTAGTAGTGCTCGATGGTTTTATTACTGCGTGATGGGGAAGATAATATCTATCCACACCGGTTGTGGGGAGGCTATCGCAATGTACCTTTGTCATGTGGCCCAGACTTACATATTCTTCTAAGGTTTTATAGTAATCCGCTATGTAACCCCTTCTGATATTGCTTCTCTCTGTCGATAAATACCTCTTCATTGCGATCGTTCGGGACTCACCTAGACTTGGCAGGCCTTTCTTGAAGGGTGATCTTACTACATATGACCCGTTCGAGTTACGGGAGACCGTAGCCTTATAAAGTTGTTCGCATTGCTCATCAACATCAGAATTTTGCCTTAGTGGGATTACTTCTTCCACTTCCCAGAATCTTCGCAATACCTCAGATATTGGGCAAGTAGATAAATGCGTGTGGAGGTACTGATGCTGAGAAACAACAGAGCATATCTTACCGGTTAATATCCAGCCGAAGATAGTGTTCTGTCCCATAGGAGAGCCTTGGGATCCCTTTCGTATTCCTTCGCAGATGATAAGAGGATAAATGTCGGCACCGATAATTAGATCAATTTTAGCCGGTACGCCATAATCTGGGTCCGCCAATTCTACATATTTCAAATGATCCCAATTCGAATTTGATAACTCCGTCGCTGGGAGAAAATCTGTCAGATTATCTAGAATGAGCGCTTTAACCGGCACGGTTGCTTTCGTTTTGGAAGCAGTGATAACAAAGCGCACAGATCGGGTTGCTACCGTTGCTTCGCTTGAACCTATTCCGGTGACTTGTATTGAGATAGGTTCGGGTTTTTCATGTAATTTTGCTGCTAAAGCAGAAGTTATGAAGGTGGCTTGTGAGCCGGGGTTAATTAACGCGTGAGCAGTGACAGTGCCCATTGACTTTTTAATGTTTACCCTTGCCGTTGCCAGAAGAACTGCTTGTTTCTCATTCACGAAATGCGCAGCGACTTTGGGAATGGACGTGATATTTTGCTCCGTTTCGGATTTGATATTTTCTCCCGATTTTTTATTGTGGTTATGAAGCAGAGTATGGTGCTTCCCTCCGCATTCATTGCAGCGCGTTTTACTCCGGCATTTGGTGATGGAGTGATATTCTCCCAAACAATTAAGACAATAGCCCTTAGACTTGGCTACTCTCAATCATTCTGTTGGGTTGTGTTTCAAGAAAATTTGACACACTCGCAATGAATGGTTCTCCTGGCATAATTTGCAGAGCTTTTTCGTAGCGTGAAAGCTCTGAACAAGAGTTTCGGGTTTTGTTGCCTTTTTTGATACTTGGCTGCTTTCGCGTTGAGTGCCGGTTAGAGATTCTAGCATTCTGAATCTTGTCTCGAGAAAGCCTTTTAAAGTTTCCCAAGACGGGTAGATATCACTGTCAGATAATTTTTCTTCCCATGATCGGTGTGTTTCCGCTGGAAGCTTCTGAACTAAAAGATGTACGAGAAGAGGGCCCCATTCTTCCACTGATATTCCTAAGTTGCTCAATGAAGCAAGACTTTCGGTGGTGCAGTCAACTATTGATTTGAGTGCATTAGCTGACTCATTCGACACTTTAGGTTGGGAGGTTAAAACCCGTAACTGTGCGGAAATTAGTATCCGCTTGTTGTCGTATCGTTGAACTAATGCACCCCAAGCTGCCTGGTAATTTTCGTTGGTGGTCTGGAACTGTTTGATTACCTTGCTTGCATCGCCTACGACATTGGCCTTTAAGTAATGCAATTTTTGAACACTTGCCAAAGAGCTGTTGGAGTCGATAAGTGATTTAAATAAATCACGGAAACTTATCCAGTCGGTGTAGTTCCCAGAGAACTTTGGAAGCGTTATGGAAGGTAATTGCATTGGGGACGCGGCTGCAAGTCTTTGCGTGTTAAATTCTTGAGGGGGGCTACTAGTTGATTGATGCCCGGATTGCCCTTGTGATTTATCGAGGGAACTCAATTTGTCAACTAGTTCACCTTTGAAGTCGTAAAATAACTCCTCACAAATGGAGTAGTGATCTTCGGTGAAGTACGGATGCTCCTTTCGAGCTGATGGGGTAGCTATTGCGGACAGGTTTCTGTCGTTTGCAGAAAATTTCTGCCAGAACTCATGCCAACCATTGACTCGGCCAAGATAGTAGCCATGAGTGCGTTTAGCCACGGCGGTTTTTCTCGTGTTTACCACAAACCGATTCATTTGCTCCGTGAGCGATTTCTGATCGCTTATAAGAGCCTCGAGGGATGGAGGGTTTTCCATGGTAGATGGAGAGTCTCCCACTGTACCTCCCATTATGAACTTATGTGTAGAATATTAATCGAACACCGAAATACACTAAGAGATAAGAGAAGGTACTTACTGGAGGTGTCGGGAAGGGGTGACAAAGGTTTGTGTTTTTTCCTGGTGCGTCTGAACGGAATCGGCTGATGTGAGGCGGTGATCTGGGGACGTCTTCTTCCGGCTCGGGATGTCTCCACTAATTCACTTGTTACTACACAAAACTTTTCACACGTGCACTATCTCGCGAAAATATCCGGTTCGAAGGACCATGTAAATTAAAACTCTTTAACCTTTCACTTAATTTATATTTAATAAATTTAACAAGACTTTAAACACTACAACTACGATAAACAATATGAAAAACTCTTAGAACTTTAACACGTTTAACCTAACGACTTCGACGACCTCCTGGAGACTGCCGGTTGTAGACCGATGGATTTTCGTCGTCCATCGATACCTTCTGTAAGTTGCAAATTCGGCAGCAGGTCAATCGCGCGTGCATTGAATTGCGCGTGCATTGAATTGGCAGCTTTCGGGTCTCTGGCGGGTTCCGATTTCGTCTGGGCTGTTTCCGGCGAAAGATCTTATGTGTCGTCTGGACAGCGTCCGGCGAGAGTGCCGACCTCCTCATTGTCATTGGAGATCGATTATTGGAATGTGTAACAGGTATCAAATGAAAGGGCTTGTTGAGAGTAACTCGAAAATAATGTGACGTCATTCTAAATCCAATATGGCGGAACATCCAAGATGGCGGAATAGTTATTTTTTATGCACTTCTACAATATGGGTATCAAATGAAAGGGCTTGTTGAGAGTAACTCGAAAATAATGTGACGTCATTCTAAATCCAATATGGCGGAACATCCAAGATGGCGGAATAGTTATTTTTTATGCACTTCTACAATATGGGTATCAAATGAAAGGGCTTGTTGAGAGTAACTCGAAAATAATGTGACGTCATTCTAAATCCAATATGGCGGAACATCCAAGATGGCGGAATAGTTATTTTTTATGCACTTCTACAATATGGGTATCAAATGAAAGGGCTTGTTGAGAGTAACTCGAAAATAATGTGACGTCATTCTAAATCCAATATGGCGGAACATCCAAGATGGCGGAATAGTTATTTTTTATGCACTTCTACAATATGGGTATCAAATGAAAGGGCTTGTTGAGAGTAACTCGAAAATAATGTGACGTCATTCTAAATCCAATATGGCGGAACATCCAAGATGGCGGAATAGTTATTTTTTATGCACTTCTACAATATGGGTATCAAATGAAAGGGCTTGTTGAGAGTAACTCGAAAATAATGTGACGTCATTCTAAATCCAATATGGCGGAACATCCAAGATGGCGGAATAGTTATTTTTTATGCACTTCTACAATATGGGTATCAAATGAAAGGGCTTGTTGAGAGTAACTCGAAAATAATGTGACGTCATTCTAAATCCAATATGGCGGAACATCCAAGATGGCGGAATAGTTATTTTTTATGCACTTCTACAATATGGGTATCAAATGAAAGGGCTTGTTGAGAGTAACTCGAAAATAATGTGACGTCATTCTAAATCCAATATGGCGGAATATCCAAGATGGCGGAATAGTTATTTTTTATGCACTTCTACAATATGGGTATCAAATGAAAGGGCTTGTTGAGAGTAACTCGAAAATAATGTGACTTCATTCTAAATCCAATATGGCGGAACATCCAAGATGGCGGAATAGTTATTTTTTATGCACTTCTACAATATGGGTATCAAATGAAAGGGCTTGTTGAGAGTAACTCGAAAATAATGTGACGTCATTCTAAATCCAATATGGCGGAACATCCAAGATGGCGGAATAGTTATTTTTTATGCACTTCTACAATATGGGTATCAAATGAAAGGGCTTGTTGAGAGTAACTCGAAAATAATGTGACGTCATTCTAAATCCAATATGGCGGAACATCCAAGATGGCGGAATAGTTATTTTTTATGCACTTCTACAATATGGGTATCAAATGAAAGGGCTTGTTGAGAGTAACTCGAAAATAATGTGACGTCATTCTAAATCCAATATGGCGGAACATCCAAGATGGCGGAATAGTTATTTTTTATGCACTTCTACAATATGGGTATTGTAAATTAAAACTCTTTAACCTTTCACTTAATTTATATTTAATAAATTTAACAAGACTTTAAACACTACAACTACGATAAACAATATGAAAAACTCTTAGAACTTTAACACGTTTAACCTAACGACTTCGACGACCTCCTGGAGACTGCCGGTTGTAGACCCATGGATTTTCGTCGTCCATCGATACCTTCTGTAAGTTGCAAATTCGGCAGCAGGTCAATCGCACGTGCATTGAATTGGCAGCTTTCGGGTCTCTGGCGGGTTCCGATGTCGTCTGGGCTGTTTCCGGCTAAAGTTCTTAGGTGTCGTCTGGACAGCGTCCGGCGAGAGTGTCGACCTCCTCATTGTCATTGGAGATCGATTATTGTAATGTGTAACATCCCGCCGGCCTTGAAATACTTCGGTATTTAAGTATGTCCTGTGAAAAAGAAAGAAAAAGAACATCTCCTTATCGCGGCATTTCCTCCATGCAGACAAGGAAGCTGTTCAAGAACGATGGGGTTAGGCAAAGGGCGCCCTGACTCGCCCGATGGTAATACGCCGACAGATGAAGGAAGGTTTGGAAGTTAGGAAGGATGAATTGGAAAAGTGGTTTCGGATCGATAAATTTGTGCTTTCAATTGTTCGATTGTGGGTACAAATTCACATTGTTCCGCAGTGTCTGCAAAGTAATTTCAGACTCTGCGCGAGGGCTTAAGTGCGATGTAGGTCCTCGCTCGAGCTCTTCTATAGTCTCTTCTTGGACTACATTCGGAATTGCAATAGATTCTCTGCTTCTGCGATGATGTCTGTGTACAACAAAGGCAGTTAGTGAGTTCAAGAACGCAGCGAAAATGTTCCAGCTCCATCCATGAATGCTTCTGATGATCTGAACGTTGATGACTGTACTAATGCAGAATTTTACGATCCGTACAATTACTAATATTCCAAAGATGCTTGCGGTGAAAGACCCAAAGTAGGATAAGCCTGACCAAGTGCTTTGTATATAAGATGATATTTTGCTGACATGGGATGAGGAAAGTAGGTTCATAATGTCTAGATTCCGTGTATCGGTGTCATGACCCATGACAGATTGTGTCATGACATTTCCAATGGCATGCCGTTCTGATGGAAACATAATTTGACGACGCAAATCTTCAGTTTCTTCGAAGGTGTAAATTCCAGATTTTATTAGATGGCTGGGGTCTTCATACTTCCAAGAATTATCCACGGATGTACTGACTGATTTAGGTTCCTCCATATGATGAATCTCTGGATTGAGACTGTACCATTGCCCATGTAGAAAATAACCAGGCTTCATCATGAATGAGCAGGGAATCTCCGTTCCGTGCTCTTGAATCAGATGAGTCGTGGGTGCCATGAAGCAACTTTTGTTGTCATACGTAATTGGTAGTTCGTTGTAGCAGCGATCTGTTTTCCGTATGGTTGCTTCCACAGCCTGGCATTTTATTACGTAAAGGACTTCTCCTCGCGGGACCACTGTAAATCCAGGTTCCTTGAAGCGTATCAATGCGAATTCCGTAGGATGATACTGGGCTATGGCTAACTGCGTTTGAAGAACTTGGTTCTCCAGTTCACATTTTCTCCGCATGATGTGCTTATACATAGACTCCATCTGAGTCTTTATGTGTCTCTCTACATACACGAATTTTGAATTGAAGAAAGTGAAAAGATCTAAATTTCTTGCGGTGACTGCCTTTTTGGTGAACCAGTAATTCTGTCCTGATTTTGGCACTATTACAAGTCGAGGGTGTTCGGTCTGATAGCCGGTGAATTTGCACACGGAAATGAGTTTTGTGACTTCGAGTGCGAACACAGCATCCCCAGTGTGTACTGCATAAATAGTGTTCACAGTTGATTCTCTGCTGATGGTTTGACCTTTGATAGCTGCTCCTTGATAAAGATCGTCATATTTCAGATCTTCACAACTTGCATCTGCGATCATATCCCAAAAACTAATCCCTGATTCAGGGTCGGTGCAAGTTCCCTTTATGTAAGGGCACACAATGCACACAGCTCTTAACACAACCTGATTATCATCAAGCCTTACAATGCTGTCATAATCGGTGATGGTGATTTCCAAGGAGTGCATTACAACCACCTTGTTCCATGAATTGGACCCAAAAGAGTAAGGAACACCCTCGCAATTGCCATTTGTATCGACAGAACCTGCCACTATTTCGGAATATCGTGATGTCGCGTTGGATTTTATGTCAGCCAGAATTCGGTTATTTTGAAGAGCGTAGATTCCTTTGGAATGTATAATCAGACAATTCTCTTTTGATATATCGGCGATAAATGTACTAATACCACCTGCTACGATCGACAGATGGCTGAACATGCCGCAATGCAGGACAGTTTGCAAGATATTAATTTTGCACTGGTAAATGTGAACTGGAGCTACTTCACTCAATTGTAAAAGTTGAATATCTTCCTTGATTTGTTGAACCGGAGTATCTTCAATCTCGCAGTTTTGGTTACTGAGGAACGATATTTTAGTCAAATTCATCCTTTTGCGTCCACAATCGTATACAATTATGCTTTTAGAAGGGAGCAAGAGCGCAATTAACGTGAGATAATTAAGCCAAGCCATGATGCTATAAATAAATAAGAGTTCTTAAATACTTATGTGCGAGAAATATCTATTTTATGTGTACTTATATGAACAAAACAAAAGGAAAGAGATTGTAATAACTTGTTATTGCGGTAAAGGACAGACCTTTGTAATAGATCTTTCGAATTCACCTTGTGGAGTTTTGAGGTGCACAACCCTGGTTATATCATCTTTCCCGGGGAAAACAGCTGTTATACGGGCCAACTTCCAATGAAATGGAGGTAGGCCGTCTTCTTTAAGAAGCACGAGATCTCCTACTTCTATGTTCTTAGTGGCCATCTTCCACTTAGGTCGTTGTTGCAATTGATGCAAATATTCAGTTGACCATCTTCTCCAAAAATCTTGGTGTAATTTTTGTAGTAACTTCCAACGACTAAGGTGTGCTATTGTTGTGTCCTCGTAGCTTGTTTCGGGAAGGCTGTTTAATGAGCTTCCTATCAAGAAATGCCCAGGTGTAAGAGGGTTGATGTCGTTTGGATCCGAAGATAATGCGCTGATTGGCCGTGAGTTAAGCACGGCTTCTATTTGAGTCAGAACAGTGCTTAGTTCTTCGAAGGTAAGCTTAGTTTGCCCTACGATTCGACGCAAATGATGCTTCACAGACTTGACGCCTGCCTCCCATAATCCACCAAAGTGAGGCGCTCGGGGGGGAATAAAGCTCCATTCCACATTTTTGTTTGCATACAGTTCTTCTGCTGACAGTTGATATGATTTAATGAATTCTGTCATTTCTCTTTTTAGGCTCCTTTCTGCTCCCACAAAATTTGTTCCGTTATCGCTAAATATCTTTTTGCTAAGGCCTCGTCTCGCAAAAAATCGTCGAAGAGCGGCTAAAAAGCAATCTGTTGTTAAATCACTGGCAAGTTCAAGGTGCATTGCCTTCGTAACGAAGCAGACGAAAACTACAATGTAACCCTTGAGAGTTTTGGAATTCCTAGTCTTATTAGCTTTAATAAGTACTGGTCCAGCGTAATCTATGCCTGTGTATGTAAATGGTCGACTTGGTGTTGTACGTTCCATAGGTAGTTGACCCATTAAAGTGTTCATGTGCTCTTTCCTCCAACGACAACAAGTGACGCATTGATGCACGATTCGTTTGATAATCTGCTGAGCGCGGGGGAGCCAGTAGTTTTGCCGTAAGGTGGAAAGCATGATCTGCTTACCACCGTGGAGAGTGTCCTTATGTATCTTCTTGATGAGTAATTCGGAAAATTTGTTTGAGGGTGGTAATATTATAGGATGTTTTTCAACCCCGGACAGATTGGAATGTTCTAGTCGTCCTCCCACTCTCAAATTGAGCTGCTCGTCAAGGAATGGATTCAAGCTCAAAAGTGAGCTTTTTCGCGATAAGGATTCCTTAGAAATTAAGCAATTAATTTCTATGGGATATACTATCGATTGTGTTTGCCTTATCAGACATAAATTGGCTTCGTTAATTTCAGAAGCGGAGAGGATATGCGTCTGGTAAGAGGTGAGCTTGCGACACACTCACAAATCTGCGGCAATAAACTATGACTCTGCAAGCATGGGTAAGGTCTGAGAATCTTTCAACTAGTTGGTATTTGCTAGCATTTGTGTGAAAACTCTTCAGCCCTTTCTTCTCTTCCGTGAGCCCCTGTATAGAAGTTGAGAGGATAGTTTTGGGCCACTCACGATGATCTGCTTGAAGCCAGGTTGGACCATTCCACCAGAGTGAATTTCCTTTTAATTCTGAAGAGCTTAGACCGCGCGAGGCAATATCAGCAGGATTGTGTTGGGAAGAAACGTGTCGCCATTCAGTGTTGCCCACATTTTCGATTATTTCTCTAATTCTATTGGCAACGAACGATTTCCATCGATGTGGTAAGCTCCGAATCCATGACAGGGTTATTGTGGAATCTGTCCACAATATTGTTTTGCAATCTTGCCTCAAGGTTTCGCGGAATGATTTTATCATTTTAGATAAAAGAACAGCTCCACATAATTCTAGGCGGGGAAGAGAAATTGTTTTCAGAGGGGCGACTCTCGTCTTGGATGAAATAAGGTGAACAATCGTAGATTGGCTTGCCGTGGTAACTCGAAGATAAATAACTGCTGCATAGGCCTTCTCTGAGCTCTCGCTAAATCCGTGCAGCTCTATTTCCGAGTCCCGATGACTATTGAGCCACCTTGGAATTCTTATATTCTCGATGTTCGGTAAGTCGTCTATGAAACACGTCCACTCTGATAAAAGATGTTCCGGTATTTCTTCATCCCAATTGCTGCCTGTTATCCAGAGATTTTGCATAAATATCTTCGCACGAATGATAATGGGACTCAGCCATCCCAGAGGATCAAACAATTTTGCTATGTAACACTAGTCGCTTTGTCCAGAAGCCTTCTTTCGTGACCTTTATTTTAAATAGGAATTCATCGGATTTAGCATCCCAATAAATGCCTAAGGTTTTGAAGGTAGCTGTATCCGACAATTGCATCTCCAATGCTTCTCTTGACTTGTCATTTTCAGCGACGTCTTTCAGAATATTTGGATGATTCGAGGAAAATTTCCTTAATGGAAATTGACCGCTTGCCAAAAGACTAGTCAGTTCTTTCCGAAGAGATTGCACTTCTTCGATCGTGTCTCCACCAGTTAAGACATCATCCACATAGAAATCGTTCGTAAGACACTCAGAACCGCGAGGGAATGCTTCTCTTTCATCTTCGGCTAGTTGTACTAGTGTTCTCATAGCCAAATATGGTGCACAATTAATTCCAAATGTGACGGTTCTCAATTCGTATTCTTGAATCTCTGAGCTGGGCGTTGGGCGCCATAGTATCCTCTGAAATTTGGCATCATCGGGGTGTACCCAAACCTGCCTATACATCTTTTCGATGTCGGCAGTAAATACATATTCGTGATGTCTCCATCTCAGGATTATTTGTGTTACGTCCTGCTGTAGTATTGGGCCCGTCAAAAGGTTGTCGTTCAAAGAAAGACCATTCGTGGATTTGCAGGAGGCATCGAACACAACTCTAAATTTTGTAGTAGTGCTCGATGGTTTTATTACTGCGTGATGGGGAAGATAATATCTATCCACACCGGTTGTGGGGAGGCTATCGCAATGTACCTTTGTCATGTGGCCCAGACTTACATATTCTTCTAAGGTTTTATAGTAATCCGCTATGTAACCCCTTCTGATATTGCTTCTCTCTGTCGATAAATACCTCTTCATTGCGATCGTTCGGGACTCACCTAGACTTGGCAGGCCTTTCTTGAAGGGTGATCTTACTACATATGACCCGTTCGAGTTACGGGAGACCGTAGCCTTATAAAGTTGTTCGCATTGCTCATCAACATCAGAATTTTGCCTTAGTGGGATTACTTCTTCCACTTCCCAGAATCTTCGCAATACCTCAGATATTGGGCAAGTAGATAAATGCGTGTGGAGGTACTGATGCTGAGAAACAACAGAGCATATCTTACCGGTTAATATCCAACCGAAGATAGTGTTCTGTCCCATAGGAGAGCCTTGGGATCCCTTTCGTATTCCTTCGCAGATGATAAGAGGATAAATGTCGGCACCGATAATTAGATCAATTTTAGCCGGTACGCCATAATCTGGGTCCGCCAATTCTACATATTTCAAATGATCCCAATTCGAATTTGATAACTCCGTCGCTGGGAGAAAATCTGTCAGATTATCTAGAATGAGCGCTTTAACCGGCACGGTTGCTTTCGTTTTGGAAGCAGTGATAACAAAGCGCACAGATCGGGTTGCTACCGTTGCTTCGCTTGAACCTATTCCGGTGACTTGTATTGAGATAGGTTCGGGTTTTTCATGTAATTTTGCTGCTAAAGCAGAAGTTATGAAGGTGGCTTGTGAGCCGGGGTTAATTAACGCGTGAGCAGTGACAGTGCCCATTGACTTTTTAATGTTTACCCTTGCCGTTGCCAGAAGAACTGCTTGTTTCTCATTCACGAAATGCGCAGCGACTTTGGGAATGGACGTGATATTTTGCTCCGTTTCGGATTTGATATTTTCTCCCGATTTTTTATTGTGGTTATGAAGCAGAGTATGGTGCTTCCCTCCGCATTCATTGCAGCGCGTTTTACTCCGGCATTTGGTGATGGAGTGATATTCTCCCAAACAATTAAGACAATAGCCCTTAGACTTGGCTACTCTCAATCATTCTGTTGGGTTGTGTTTCAAGAAAATTTGACACACTCGCAATGAATGGTTCTCCTGGCATAATTTGCAGAGCTTTTTCGTAGCGTGAAAGCTCTGAACAAGAGTTTCGGGTTTTGTTGCCTTTTTTGATACTTGGCTGCTTTCGCGTTGAGTGCCGGTTAGAGATTCTAGCATTCTGAATCTTGTCTCGAGAAAGCCTTTTAAAGTTTCCCAAGACGGGTAGATATCACTGTCAGATAATTTTTCTTCCCATGATCGGTGTGTTTCCGCTGGAAGCTTCTGAACTAAAAGATGTACGAGAAGAGGGCCCCATTCTTCCACTGATATTCCTAAGTTGCTCAATGAAGCAAGACTTTCGGTGGTGCAGTCAACTATTGATTTGAGTGCATTAGCTGACTCATTCGACACTTTAGGTTGGGAGGTTAAAACCCGTAACTGTGCGGAAATTAGTATCCGCTTGTTGTCGTATCGTTGAACTAATGCACCCCAAGCTGCCTGGTAATTTTCGTTGGTGGTCTGGAACTGTTTGATTACCTTGCTTGCATCGCCTACGACATTGGCCTTTAAGTAATGCAATTTTTGAACACTTGCCAAAGAGCTGTTGGAGTCGATAAGTGATTTAAATAAATCACGGAAACTTATCCAGTCGGTGTAGTTCCCAGAGAACTTTGGAAGCGTTATGGAAGGTAATTGCATTGGGGACGCGGCTGCAAGTCTTTGCGTGTTAAATTCTTGAGGGGGGCTACTAGTTGATTGATGCCCGGATTGCCCTTGTGATTTATCGAGGGAACTCAATTTGTCAACTAGTTCACCTTTGAAGTCGTAAAATAACTCCTCACAAATGGAGTAGTGATCTTCGGTGAAGTACGGATGCTCCTTTCGAGCTGATGGGGTAGCTATTGCGGACAGGTTTCTGTCGTTTGCAGAAAATTTCTGCCAGAACTCATGCCAACCATTGACTCGGCCAAGATAGTAGCCATGAGTGCGTTTAGCCACGGCGGTTTTTCTCGTGTTTACCACAAACCGATTCATTTGCTCCGTGAGCGATTTCTGATCGCTTATAAGAGCCTCGAGGGATGGAGGGTTTTCCATGGTAGATGGAGAGTCTCCCACTGTACCTCCCATTATGAACTTATGTGTAGAATATTAATCGAACACCGAAATACACTAAGAGATAAGAGAAGGTACTTACTGGAGGTGTCGGGAAGGGGTGACAAAGGTTTGTGTTTTTTCCTGGTGCGTCTGAACGGAATCGGCTGATGTGAGGCGGTGATCTGGGGACGTCTTCTTCCGGCTCGGGATGTCTCCACTAATTCACTTGTTACTACACAAAACTTTTCACACGTGCACTATCTCGCGAAAATATCCGGTTCGAAGGACCATGTAAATTAAAACTCTTTAACCTTTCACTTAATTTATATTTAATAAATTTAACAAGACTTTAAACACTACAACTACGATAAACAATATGAAAAACTCTTAGAACTTTAACACGTTTAACCTAACGACTTCGACGACCTCCTGGAGACTGCCGGTTGTAGACCGATGGATTTTCGTCGTCCATCGATACCTTCTGTAAGTTGCAAATTCGGCAGCAGGTCAATCGCGCGTGCATTGAATTGCGCGTGCATTGAATTGGCAGCTTTCGGGTCTCTGGCGGGTTCCGATTTCGTCTGGGCTGTTTCCGGCGAAAGATCTTATGTGTCGTCTGGACAGCGTCCGGCGAGAGTGCCGACCTCCTCATTGTCATTGGAGATCGATTATTGGAATGTGTAACAGGTATCAAATGAAAGGGCTTGTTGAGAGTAACTCGAAAATAATGTGACGTCATTCTAAATCCAATATGGCGGAACATCCAAGATGGCGGAATAGTTATTTTTTATGCACTTCTACAATATGGGTATCAAATGAAAGGGCTTGTTGAGAGTAACTCGAAAATAATGTGACGTCATTCTAAATCCAATATGGCGGAACATCCAAGATGGCGGAATAGTTATTTTTTATGCACTTCTACAATATGGGTATCAAATGAAAGGGCTTGTTGAGAGTAACTCGAAAATAATGTGACGTCATTCTAAATCCAATATGGCGGAACATCCAAGATGGCGGAATAGTTATTTTTTATGCACTTCTACAATATGGGTATCAAATGAAAGGGCTTGTTGAGAGTAACTCGAAAATAATGTGACGTCATTCTAAATCCAATATGGCGGAACATCCAAGATGGCGGAATAGTTATTTTTTATGCACTTCTACAATATGGGTATCAAATGAAAGGGCTTGTTGAGAGTAACTCGAAAATAATGTGACGTCATTCTAAATCCAATATGGCGGAATATCCAAGATGGCGGAATAGTTATTTTTTATGCACTTCTACAATATGGGTATCAAATGAAAGGGCTTGTTGAGAGTAACTCGAAAATAATGTGACGTCATTCTAAATCCAATATGGCGGAACATCCAAGATGGCGGAATAGTTATTTTTTATGCACTTCTACAATATGGGTATCAAATGAAAGGGCTTGTTGAGAGTAACTCGAAAATAATGTGACGTCATTCTAAATCCAATATGGCGGAACATCCAAGATGGCGGAATAGTTATTTTTTATGCACTTCTACAATATGGGTATCAAATGAAAGGGCTTGTTGAGAGTAACTCGAAAATAATGTGACGTCATTCTAAATCCAATATGGCGGAACATCCAAGATGGCGGAATAGTTATTTTTTATGCACTTCTACAATATGGGTATCAAATGAAAGGGCTTGTTGAGAGTAACTCGAAAATAATGTGACGTCATTCTAAATCCAATATGGCGGAACATCCAAGATGGCGGAATAGTTATTTTTTATGCACTTCTACAATATGGGTATCAAATGAAAGGGCTTGTTGAGAGTAACTCGAAAATAATGTGACGTCATTCTAAATCCAATATGGCGGAATATCCAAGATGGCGGAATAGTTATTTTTTATGCACTTCTACAATATGGGTATCAAATGAAAGGGCTTGTTGAGAGTAACTCGAAAATAATGTGACGTCATTCTAAATCCAATATGGCGGAACATCCAAGATGGCGGAATAGTTATTTTTTATGCACTTCTACAATATGGGTATCAAATGAAAGGGCTTGTTGAGAGTAACTCGAAAATAATGTGACGTCATTCTAAATCCAATATGGCGGAACATCCAAGATGGCGGAATAGTTATTTTTTATGCACTTCTACAATATGGGTATCAAATGAAAGGGCTTGTTGAGAGTAACTCGAAAATAATGTGACGTCATTCTAAATCCAATATGGCGGAACATCCAAGATGGCGGAATAGTTATTTTTTATGCACTTCTACAATATGGGTATCAAATGAAAGGGCTTGTTGAGAGTAACTCGAAAATAATGTGACGTCATTCTAAATCCAATATGGCGGAACATCCAAGATGGCGGAATAGTTATTTTTTATGCACTTCTACAATATGGGTATTGTAAATTAAAACTCTTTAACCTTTCACTTAATTTATATTTAATAAATTTAACAAGACTTTAAACACTACAACTACGATAAACAATATGAAAAACTCTTAGAACTTTAACACGTTTAACCTAACGACTTCGACGACCTCCTGGAGACTGCCGGTTGTAGACCCATGGATTTTCGTCGTCCATCGATACCTTCTGTAAGTTGCAAATTCGGCAGCAGGTCAATCGCACGTGCATTGAATTGGCAGCTTTCGGGTCTCTGGCGGGTTCCGATGTCGTCTGGGCTGTTTCCGGCTAAAGTTCTTAGGTGTCGTCTGGACAGCGTCCGGCGAGAGTGTCGACCTCCTCATTGTCATTGGAGATCGATTATTGTAATGTGTAACATCCCGCCGGCCTTGAAATACTTCGGTATTTAAGTATGTCCTGTGAAAAAGAAAGAAAAAGAACATCTCCTTATCGCGGCATTTCCTCCATGCAGACAAGGAAGCTGTTCAAGAACGATGGGGTTAGGCAAAGGGCGCCCTGACTCGCCCGATGGTAATACGCCGACAGATGAAGGAAGGTTTGGAAGTTAGGAAGGATGAATTGGAAAAGTGGTTTCGGATCGATAAATTTGTGCTTTCAATTGTTCGATTGTGGGTACAAATTCACATTGTTCCGCAGTGTCTGCAAAGTAATTTCAGACTCTGCGCGAGGGCTTAAGTGCGATGTAGGTCCTCGCTCGAGCTCTTCTATAGTCTCTTCTTGGACTACATTCGGAATTGCAATAGATTCTCTGCTTCTGCGATGATGTCTGTGTACAACAAAGGCAGTTAGTGAGTTCAAGAACGCAGCGAAAATGTTCCAGCTCCATCCATGAATGCTTCTGATGATCTGAACGTTGATGACTGTACTAATGCAGAATTTTACGATCCGTACAATTACTAATATTCCAAAGATGCTTGCGGTGAAAGACCCAAAGTAGGATAAGCCTGACCAAGTGCTTTGTATATAAGATGATATTTTGCTGACATGGGATGAGGAAAGTAGGTTCATAATGTCTAGATTCCGTGTATCGGTGTCATGACCCATGACAGATTGTGTCATGACATTTCCAATGGCATGCCGTTCTGATGGAAACATAATTTGACGACGCAAATCTTCAGTTTCTTCGAAGGTGTAAATTCCAGATTTTATTAGATGGCTGGGGTCTTCATACTTCCAAGAATTATCCACGGATGTACTGACTGATTTAGGTTCCTCCATATGATGAATCTCTGGATTGAGACTGTACCATTGCCCATGTAGAAAATAACCAGGCTTCATCATGAATGAGCAGGGAATCTCCGTTCCGTGCTCTTGAATCAGATGAGTCGTGGGTGCCATGAAGCAACTTTTGTTGTCATACGTAATTGGTAGTTCGTTGTAGCAGCGATCTGTTTTCCGTATGGTTGCTTCCACAGCCTGGCATTTTATTACGTAAAGGACTTCTCCTCGCGGGACCACTGTAAATCCAGGTTCCTTGAAGCGTATCAATGCGAATTCCGTAGGATGATACTGGGCTATGGCTAACTGCGTTTGAAGAACTTGGTTCTCCAGTTCACATTTTCTCCGCATGATGTGCTTATACATAGACTCCATCTGAGTCTTTATGTGTCTCTCTACATACACGAATTTTGAATTGAAGAAAGTGAAAAGATCTAAATTTCTTGCGGTGACTGCCTTTTTGGTGAACCAGTAATTCTGTCCTGATTTTGGCACTATTACAAGTCGAGGGTGTTCGGTCTGATAGCCGGTGAATTTGCACACGGAAATGAGTTTTGTGACTTCGAGTGCGAACACAGCATCCCCAGTGTGTACTGCATAAATAGTGTTCACAGTTGATTCTCTGCTGATGGTTTGACCTTTGATAGCTGCTCCTTGATAAAGATCGTCATATTTCAGATCTTCACAACTTGCATCTGCGATCATATCCCAAAAACTAATCCCTGATTCAGGGTCGGTGCAAGTTCCCTTTATGTAAGGGCACACAATGCACACAGCTCTTAACACAACCTGATTATCATCAAGCCTTACAATGCTGTCATAATCGGTGATGGTGATTTCCAAGGAGTGCATTACAACCACCTTGTTCCATGAATTGGACCCAAAAGAGTAAGGAACACCCTCGCAATTGCCATTTGTATCGACAGAACCTGCCACTATTTCGGAATATCGTGATGTCGCGTTGGATTTTATGTCAGCCAGAATTCGGTTATTTTGAAGAGCGTAGATTCCTTTGGAATGTATAATCAGACAATTCTCTTTTGATATATCGGCGATAAATGTACTAATACCACCTGCTACGATCGACAGATGGCTGAACATGCCGCAATGCAGGACAGTTTGCAAGATATTAATTTTGCACTGGTAAATGTGAACTGGAGCTACTTCACTCAATTGTAAAAGTTGAATATCTTCCTTGATTTGTTGAACCGGAGTATCTTCAATCTCGCAGTTTTGGTTACTGAGGAACGATATTTTAGCCAAATTCATCCTTTTGCGTCCACAATCGTATACAATTATGCTTTTAGAAGGGAGCAAGAGCGCAATTAACGTGAGATAATTAAGCCAAGCCATGATGCTATAAATAAATAAGAGTTCTTAAATACTTATGTGCGAGAAATATCTATTTTATGTGTACTTATATGAACAAAACAAAAGGAAAGAGATTGTAATAACTTGTTATTGCGGTAAAGGACAGACCTTTGTAATAGATCTTTCGAATTCACCTTGTGGAGTTTTGAGGTGCACAACCCTGGTTATATCATCTTTCCCGGGGAAAACAGCTGTTATACGGGCCAACTTCCAATGAAATGGAGGTAGGCCGTCTTCTTTAAGAAGCACGAGATCTCCTACTTCTATGTTCTTAGTGGCCATCTTCCACTTAGGTCGTTGTTGCAATTGATGCAAATATTCAGTTGACCATCTTCTCCAAAAATCTTGGTGTAATTTTTGTAGTAACTTCCAACGACTAAGGTGTGCTATTGTTGTGTCCTCGTAGCTTGTTTCGGGAAGGCTGTTTAATGAGCTTCCTATCAAGAAATGCCCAGGTGTAAGAGGGTTGATGTCGTTTGGATCCGAAGATAATGCGCTGATTGGCCGTGAGTTAAGCACGGCTTCTATTTGAGTCAGAACAGTGCTTAGTTCTTCGAAGGTAAGCTTAGTTTGCCCTACGATTCGACGCAAATGATGCTTCACAGACTTGACGCCTGCCTCCCATAATCCACCAAAGTGAGGCGCTCGGGGGGGAATAAAGCTCCATTCCACATTTTTGTTTGCATACAGTTCTTCTGCTGACAGTTGATATGATTTAATAAATTCTGTCATTTCTCTTTTTAGGCTCCTTTCTGCTCCCACAAAATTTGTTCCGTTATCGCTAAATATCTTTTTGCTAAGGCCTCGTCTCGCAAAAAATCGTCGAAGAGCGGCTAAAAAGCAATCTGTTGTTAAATCACTGGCAAGTTCAAGGTGCATTGCCTTCGTAACGAAGCAGACGAAAACTACAATGTAACCCTTGAGAGTTTTGGAATTCCTAGTCTTATTAGCTTTAATAAGTACTGGTCCAGCGTAATCTATGCCTGTGTATGTAAATGGTCGACTTGGTGTTGTACGTTCCATAGGTAGTTGACCCATTAAAGTGTTCATGTGCTCTTTCCTCCAACGACAACAAGTGACGCATTGATGCACGATTCGTTTGATAATCTGCTGAGCGCGGGGGAGCCAGTAGTTTTGCCGTAAGGTGGAAAGCATGATCTGCTTACCACCGTGGAGAGTGTCCTTATGTATCTTCTTGATGAGTAATTCGGAAAATTTGTTTGAGGGTGGTAATATTATAGGATGTTTTTCAACCCCGGACAGATTGGAATGTTCTAGTCGTCCTCCCACTCTCAAATTGAGCTGCTCGTCAAGGAATGGATTCAAGCTCAAAAGTGAGCTTTTTCGCGATAAGGATTCCTTAGAAATTAAGCAATTAATTTCTATGGGATATACTATCGATTGTGTTTGCCTTATCAGACATAAATTGGCTTCGTTAATTTCAGAAGCGGAGAGGATATGCGTCTGGTAAGAGGTGAGCTTGCGACACACTCACAAATCTGCGGCAATAAACTATGACTCTGCAAGCATGGGTAAGGTCTGAGAATCTTTCAACTAGTTGGTATTTGCTAGCATTTGTGTGAAAACTCTTCAGCCCTTTCTTCTCTTCCGTGAGCCCCTGTATAGAAGTTGAGAGGATAGTTTTGGGCCACTCACGATGATCTGCTTGAAGCCAGGTTGGACCATTCCACCAGAGTGAATTTCCTTTTAATTCTGAAGAGCTTAGACCGCGCGAGGCAATATCAGCAGGATTGTGTTGGGAAGAAACGTGTCGCCATTCAGTGTTGCCCACATTTTCGATTATTTCTCTAATTCTATTGGCAACGAACGATTTCCATCGATGTGGTAAGCTCCGAATCCATGACAGGGTTATTGTGGAATCTGTCCACAATATTGTTTTGCAATCTTGCCTCAAGGTTTCGCGGAATGATTTTATCATTTTAGATAAAAGAACAGCTCCACATAATTCTAGGCGGGGAAGAGAAATTGTTTTCAGAGGGGCGACTCTCGTCTTGGATGAAATAAGGTGAACAATCGTAGATTGGCTTGCCGTGGTAACTCGAAGATAAATAACTGCTGCATAGGCCTTCTCTGAGCTCTCGCTAAATCCGTGCAGCTCTATTTCCGAGTCCCGATGACTATTGAGCCACCTTGGAATTCTTATATTCTCGATGTTCGGTAAGTCGTCTATGAAACACGTCCACTCTGATAAAAGATGTTCCGGTATTTCTTCATCCCAATTGCTGCCTGTTATCCAGAGATTTTGCATAAATATCTTCGCACGAATGATAATGGGACTCAGCCATCCCAGAGGATCAAACAATTTTGCTATGTAACACTAGTCGCTTTGTCCAGAAGCCTTCTTTCGTGACCTTTATTTTAAATAGGAATTCATCGGATTTAGCATCCCAATAAATGCCTAAGGTTTTGAAGGTAGCTGTATCCGACAATTGCATCTCCAATGCTTCTCTTGACTTGTCATTTTCAGCGACGTCTTTCAGAATATTTGGATGATTCGAGGAAAATTTCCTTAATGGAAATTGACCGCTTGCCAAAAGACTAGTCAGTTCTTTCCGAAGAGATTGCACTTCTTCGATCGTGTCTCCACCAGTTAAGACATCATCCACATAGAAATCGTTCGTAAGACACTCAGAACCGCGAGGGAATGCTTCTCTTTCATCTTCGGCTAGTTGTACTAGTGTTCTCATAGCCAAATATGGTGCACAATTAATTCCAAATGTGACGGTTCTCAATTCGTATTCTTGAATCTCTGAGCTGGGCGTTGGGCGCCATAGTATCCTCTGAAATTTGGCATCATCGGGGTGTACCCAAACCTGCCTATACATCTTTTCGATGTCGGCAGTAAATACATATTCGTGATGTCTCCATCTCAGGATTATTTGTGTTACGTCCTGCTGTAGTATTGGGCCCGTCAAAAGGTTGTCGTTCAAAGAAAGACCATTCGTGGATTTGCAGGAGGCATCGAACACAACTCTAAATTTTGTAGTAGTGCTCGATGGTTTTATTACTGCGTGATGGGGAAGATAATATCTATCCACACCGGTTGTGGGGAGGCTATCGCAATGTACCTTTGTCATGTGGCCCAGACTTACATATTCTTCTAAGGTTTTATAGTAATCCGCTATGTAACCCCTTCTGATATTGCTTCTCTCTGTCGATAAATACCTCTTCATTGCGATCGTTCGGGACTCACCTAGACTTGGCAGGCCTTTCTTGAAGGGTGATCTTACTACATATGACCCGTTCGAGTTACGGGAGACCGTAGCCTTATAAAGTTGTTCGCATTGCTCATCAACATCAGAATTTTGCCTTAGTGGGATTACTTCTTCCACTTCCCAGAATCTTCGCAATACCTCAGATATTGGGCAAGTAGATAAATGCGTGTGGAGGTACTGATGCTGAGAAACAACAGAGCATATCTTACCGGTTAATATCCAACCGAAGATAGTGTTCTGTCCCATAGGAGAGCCTTGGGATCCCTTTCGTATTCCTTCGCAGATGATAAGAGGATAAATGTCGGCACCGATAATTAGATCAATTTTAGCCGGTACGCCATAATCTGGGTCCGCCAATTCTACATATTTCAAATGATCCCAATTCGAATTTGATAACTCCGTCGCTGGGAGAAAATCTGTCAGATTATCTAGAATGAGCGCTTTAACCGGCACGGTTGCTTTCGTTTTGGAAGCAGTGATAACAAAGCGCACAGATCGGGTTGCTACCGTTGCTTCGCTTGAACCTATTCCGGTGACTTGTATTGAGATAGGTTCGGGTTTTTCATGTAATTTTGCTGCTAAAGCAGAAGTTATGAAGGTGGCTTGTGAGCCGGGGTTAATTAACGCGTGAGCAGTGACAGTGCCCATTGACTTTTTAATGTTTACCCTTGCCGTTGCCAGAAGAACTGCTTGTTTCTCATTCACGAAATGCGCAGCGACTTTGGGAATGGACGTGATATTTTGCTCCGTTTCGGATTTGATATTTTCTCCCGATTTTTTATTGTGGTTATGAAGCAGAGTATGGTGCTTCCCTCCGCATTCATTGCAGCGCGTTTTACTCCGGCATTTGGTGATGGAGTGATATTCTCCCAAACAATTAAGACAATAGCCCTTAGACTTGGCTACTCTCAATCATTCTGTTGGGTTGTGTTTCAAGAAAATTTGACACACTCGCAATGAATGGTTCTCCTGGCATAATTTGCAGAGCTTTTTCGTAGCGTGAAAGCTCTGAACAAGAGTTTCGGGTTTTGTTGCCTTTTTTGATACTTGGCTGCTTTCGCGTTGAGTGCCGGTTAGAGATTCTAGCATTCTGAATCTTGTCTCGAGAAAGCCTTTTAAAGTTTCCCAAGACGGGTAGATATCACTGTCAGATAATTTTTCTTCCCATGATCGGTGTGTTTCCGCTGGAAGCTTCTGAACTAAAAGATGTACGAGAAGAGGGCCCCATTCTTCCACTGATATTCCTAAGTTGCTCAATGAAGCAAGACTTTCGGTGGTGCAGTCAACTATTGATTTGAGTGCATTAGCTGACTCATTCGACACTTTAGGTTGGGAGGTTAAAACCCGTAACTGTGCGGAAATTAGTATCCGCTTGTTGTCGTATCGTTGAACTAATGCACCCCAAGCTGCCTGGTAATTTTCGTTGGTGGTCTGGAACTGTTTGATTACCTTGCTTGCATCGCCTACGACATTGGCCTTTAAGTAATGCAATTTTTGAACACTTGCCAAAGAGCTGTTGGAGTCGATAAGTGATTTAAATAAATCACGGAAACTTATCCAGTCGGTGTAGTTCCCAGAGAACTTTGGAAGCGTTATGGAAGGTAATTGCATTGGGGACGCGGCTGCAAGTCTTTGCGTGTTAAATTCTTGAGGGGGGCTACTAGTTGATTGATGCCCGGATTGCCCTTGTGATTTATCGAGGGAACTCAATTTGTCAACTAGTTCACCTTTGAAGTCGTAAAATAACTCCTCACAAATGGAGTAGTGATCTTCGGTGAAGTACGGATGCTCCTTTCGAGCTGATGGGGTAGCTATTGCGGACAGGTTTCTGTCGTTTGCAGAAAATTTCTGCCAGAACTCATGCCAACCATTGACTCGGCCAAGATAGTAGCCATGAGTGCGTTTAGCCACGGCGGTTTTTCTCGTGTTTACCACAAACCGATTCATTTGCTCCGTGAGCGATTTCTGATCGCTTATAAGAGCCTCGAGGGATGGAGGGTTTTCCATGGTAGATGGAGAGTCTCCCACTGTACCTCCCATTATGAACTTATGTGTAGAATATTAATCGAACACCGAAATACACTAAGAGATAAGAGAAGGTACTTACTGGAGGTGTCGGGAAGGGGTGACAAAGGTTTGTGTTTTTTCCTGGTGCGTCTGAACGGAATCGGCTGATGTGAGGCGGTGATCTGGGGACGTCTTCTTCCGGCTCGGGATGTCTCCACTAATTCACTTGTTACTACACAAAACTTTTCACACGTGCACTATCTCGCGAAAATATCCGGTTCGAAGGACCATGTAAATTAAAACTCTTTAACCTTTCACTTAATTTATATTTAATAAATTTAACAAGACTTTAAACACTACAACTACGATAAACAATATGAAAAACTCTTAGAACTTTAACACGTTTAACCTAACGACTTCGACGACCTCCTGGAGACTGCCGGTTGTAGACCGATGGATTTTCGTCGTCCATCGATACCTTCTGTAAGTTGCAAATTCGGCAGCAGGTCAATCGCGCGTGCATTGAATTGCGCGTGCATTGAATTGGCAGCTTTCGGGTCTCTGGCGGGTTCCGATTTCGTCTGGGCTGTTTCCGGCGAAAGATCTTATGTGTCGTCTGGACAGCGTCCGGCGAGAGTGCCGACCTCCTCATTGTCATTGGAGATCGATTATTGGAATGTGTAACAGGTATCAAATGAAAGGGCTTGTTGAGAGTAACTCGAAAATAATGTGACGTCATTCTAAATCCAATATGGCGGAACATCCAAGATGGCGGAATAGTTATTTTTTATGCACTTCTACAATATGGGTATCAAATGAAAGGGCTTGTTGAGAGTAACTCGAAAATAATGTGACGTCATTCTAAATCCAATATGGCGGAACATCCAAGATGGCGGAATAGTTATTTTTTATGCACTTCTACAATATGGGTATCAAATGAAAGGGCTTGTTGAGAGTAACTCGAAAATAATGTGACGTCATTCTAAATCCAATATGGCGGAACATCCAAGATGGCGGAATAGTTATTTTTTATGCACTTCTACAATATGGGTATCAAATGAAAGGGCTTGTTGAGAGTAACTCGAAAATAATGTGACGTCATTCTAAATCCAATATGGCGGAACATCCAAGATGGCGGAATAGTTATTTTTTATGCACTTCTACAATATGGGTATCAAATGAAAGGGCTTGTTGAGAGTAACTCGAAAATAATGTGACGTCATTCTAAATCCAATATGGCGGAACATCCAAGATGGCGGAATAGTTATTTTTTATGCACTTCTACAATATGGGTATCAAATGAAAGGGCTTGTTGAGAGTAACTCGAAAATAATGTGACGTCATTCTAAATCCAATATGGCGGAACATCCAAGATGGCGGAATAGTTATTTTTTATGCACTTCTACAATATGGGTATCAAATGAAAGGGCTTGTTGAGAGTAACTCGAAAATAATGTGACGTCATTCTAAATCCAATATGGCGGAACATCCAAGATGGCGGAATAGTTATTTTTTATGCACTTCTACAATATGGGTATCAAATGAAAGGGCTTGTTGAGAGTAACTCGAAAATAATGTGACGTCATTCTAAATCCAATATGGCGGAATATCCAAGATGGCGGAATAGTTATTTTTTATGCACTTCTACAATATGGGTATCAAATGAAAGGGCTTGTTGAGAGTAACTCGAAAATAATGTGACTTCATTCTAAATCCAATATGGCGGAACATCCAAGATGGCGGAATAGTTATTTTTTATGCACTTCTACAATATGGGTATCAAATGAAAGGGCTTGTTGAGAGTAACTCGAAAATAATGTGACGTCATTCTAAATCCAATATGGCGGAACATCCAAGATGGCGGAATAGTTATTTTTTATGCACTTCTACAATATGGGTATCAAATGAAAGGGCTTGTTGAGAGTAACTCGAAAATAATGTGACGTCATTCTAAATCCAATATGGCGGAACATCCAAGATGGCGGAATAGTTATTTTTTATGCACTTCTACAATATGGGTATCAAATGAAAGGGCTTGTTGAGAGTAACTCGAAAATAATGTGACGTCATTCTAAATCCAATATGGCGGAACATCCAAGATGGCGGAATAGTTATTTTTTATGCACTTCTACAATATGGGTATTGTAAATTAAAACTCTTTAACCTTTCACTTAATTTATATTTAATAAATTTAACAAGACTTTAAACACTACAACTACGATAAACAATATGAAAAACTCTTAGAACTTTAACACGTTTAACCTAACGACTTCGACGACCTCCTGGAGACTGCCGGTTGTAGACCCATGGATTTTCGTCGTCCATCGATACCTTCTGTAAGTTGCAAATTCGGCAGCAGGTCAATCGCACGTGCATTGAATTGGCAGCTTTCGGGTCTCTGGCGGGTTCCGATGTCGTCTGGGCTGTTTCCGGCTAAAGTTCTTAGGTGTCGTCTGGACAGCGTCCGGCGAGAGTGTCGACCTCCTCATTGTCATTGGAGATCGATTATTGTAATGTGTAACATCCCGCCGGCCTTGAAATACTTCGGTATTTAAGTATGTCCTGTGAAAAAGAAAGAAAAAGAACATCTCCTTATCGCGGCATTTCCTCCATGCAGACAAGGAAGCTGTTCAAGAACGATGGGGTTAGGCAAAGGGCGCCCTGACTCGCCCGATGGTAATACGCCGACAGATGAAGGAAGGTTTGGAAGTTAGGAAGGATGAATTGGAAAAGTGGTTTCGGATCGATAAATTTGTGCTTTCAATTGTTCGATTGTGGGTACAAATTCACATTGTTCCGCAGTGTCTGCAAAGTAATTTCAGACTCTGCGCGAGGGCTTAAGTGCGATGTAGGTCCTCGCTCGAGCTCTTCTATAGTCTCTTCTTGGACTACATTCGGAATTGCAATAGATTCTCTGCTTCTGCGATGATGTCTGTGTACAACAAAGGCAGTTAGTGAGTTCAAGAACGCAGCGAAAATGTTCCAGCTCCATCCATGAATGCTTCTGATGATCTGAACGTTGATGACTGTACTAATGCAGAATTTTACGATCCGTACAATTACTAATATTCCAAAGATGCTTGCGGTGAAAGACCCAAAGTAGGATAAGCCTGACCAAGTGCTTTGTATATAAGATGATATTTTGCTGACATGGGATGAGGAAAGTAGGTTCATAATGTCTAGATTCCGTGTATCGGTGTCATGACCCATGACAGATTGTGTCATGACATTTCCAATGGCATGCCGTTCTGATGGAAACATAATTTGACGACGCAAATCTTCAGTTTCTTCGAAGGTGTAAATTCCAGATTTTATTAGATGGCTGGGGTCTTCATACTTCCAAGAATTATCCACGGATGTACTGACTGATTTAGGTTCCTCCATATGATGAATCTCTGGATTGAGACTGTACCATTGCCCATGTAGAAAATAACCAGGCTTCATCATGAATGAGCAGGGAATCTCCGTTCCGTGCTCTTGAATCAGATGAGTCGTGAGTGCCATGAAGCAACTTTTGTTGTCATACGTAATTGGTAGTTCGTTGTAGCAGCGATCTGTTTTCCGTATGGTTGCTTCCACAGCCTGGCATTTTATTACGTAAAGGACTTCTCCTCGCGGGACCACTGTAAATCCAGGTTCCTTGAAGCGTATCAATGCGAATTCCGTAGGATGATACTGGGCTATGGCTAACTGCGTTTGAAGAACTTGGTTCTCCAGTTCACATTTTCTCCGCATGATGTGCTTATACATAGACTCCATCTGAGTCTTTATGTGTCTCTCTACATACACGAATTTTGAATTGAAGAAAGTGAAAAGATCTAAATTTCTTGCGGTGACTGCCTTTTTGGTGAACCAGTAATTCTGTCCTGATTTTGGCACTATTACAAGTCGAGGGTGTTCGGTCTGATAGCCGGTGAATTTGCACACGGAAATGAGTTTTGTGACTTCGAGTGCGAACACAGCATCCCCAGTGTGTACTGCATAAATAGTGTTCACAGTTGATTCTCTGCTGATGGTTTGACCTTTGATAGCTGCTCCTTGATAAAGATCGTCATATTTCAGATCTTCACAACTTGCATCTGCGATCATATCCCAAAAACTAATCCCTGATTCAGGGTCGGTGCAAGTTCCCTTTATGTAAGGGCACACAATGCACACAGCTCTTAACACAACCTGATTATCATCAAGCCTTACAATGCTGTCATAATCGGTGATGGTGATTTCCAAGGAGTGCATTACAACCACCTTGTTCCATGAATTGGACCCAAAAGAGTAAGGAACACCCTCGCAATTGCCATTTGTATCGACAGAACCTGCCACTATTTCGGAATATCGTGATGTCGCGTTGGATTTTATGTCAGCCAGAATTCGGTTATTTTGAAGAGCGTAGATTCCTTTGGAATGTATAATCAGACAATTCTCTTTTGATATATCGGCGATAAATGTACTAATACCACCTGCTACGATCGACAGATGGCTGAACATGCCGCAATGCAGGACAGTTTGCAAGATATTAATTTTGCACTGGTAAATGTGAACTGGAGCTACTTCACTCAATTGTAAAAGTTGAATATCTTCCTTGATTTGTTGAACCGGAGTATCTTCAATCTCGCAGTTTTGGTTACTGAGGAACGATATTTTAGTCAAATTCATCCTTTTGCGTCCACAATCGTATACAATTATGCTTTTAGAAGGGAGCAAGAGCGCAATTAACGTGAGATAATTAAGCCAAGCCATGATGCTATAAATAAATAAGAGTTCTTAAATACTTATGTGCGAGAAATATCTATTTTATGTGTACTTATATGAACAAAACAAAAGGAAAGAGATTGTAATAACTTGTTATTGCGGTAAAGGACAGACCTTTGTAATAGATCTTTCGAATTCACCTTGTGGAGTTTTGAGGTGCACAACCCTGGTTATATCATCTTTCCCGGGGAAAACAGCTGTTATACGGGCCAACTTCCAATGAAATGGAGGTAGGCCGTCTTCTTTAAGAAGCACGAGATCTCCTACTTCTATGTTCTTAGTGGCCATCTTCCACTTAGGTCGTTGTTGCAATTGATGCAAATATTCAGTTGACCATCTTCTCCAAAAATCTTGGTGTAATTTTTGTAGTAACTTCCAACGACTAAGGTGTGCTATTGTTGTGTCCTCGTAGCTTGTTTCGGGAAGGCTGTTTAATGAGCTTCCTATCAAGAAATGCCCAGGTGTAAGAGGGTTGATGTCGTTTGGATCCGAAGATAATGCGCTGATTGGCCGTGAGTTAAGCACGGCTTCTATTTGAGTCAGAACAGTGCTTAGTTCTTCGAAGGTAAGCTTAGTTTGCCCTACGATTCGACGCAAATGATGCTTCACAGACTTGACGCCTGCCTCCCATAATCCACCAAAGTGAGGCGCTCGGGGGGGAATAAAGCTCCATTCCACATTTTTGTTTGCATACAGTTCTTCTGCTGACAGTTGATATGATTTAATGAATTCTGTCATTTCTCTTTTTAGGCTCCTTTCTGCTCCCACAAAATTTGTTCCGTTATCGCTAAATATCTTTTTGCTAAGGCCTCGTCTCGCAAAAAATCGTCGAAGAGCGGCTAAAAAGCAATCTGTTGTTAAATCACTGGCAAGTTCAAGGTGCATTGCCTTCGTAACGAAGCAGACGAAAACTACAATGTAACCCTTGAGAGTTTTGGAATTCCTAGTCTTATTAGCTTTAATAAGTACTGGTCCAGCGTAATCTATGCCTGTGTATGTAAATGGTCGACTTGGTGTTGTACGTTCCATAGGTAGTTGACCCATTAAAGTGTTCATGTGCTCTTTCCTCCAACGACAACAAGTGACGCATTGATGCACGATTCGTTTGATAATCTGCTGAGCGCGGGGGAGCCAGTAGTTTTGCCGTAAGGTGGAAAGCATGATCTGCTTACCACCGTGGAGAGTGTCCTTATGTATCTTCTTGATGAGTAATTCGGAAAATTTGTTTGAGGGTGGTAATATTATAGGATGTTTTTCAACCCCGGACAGATTGGAATGTTCTAGTCGTCCTCCCACTCTCAAATTGAGCTGCTCGTCAAGGAATGGATTCAAGCTCAAAAGTGAGCTTTTTCGCGATAAGGATTCCTTAGAAATTAAGCAATTAATTTCTATGGGATATACTATCGATTGTGTTTGCCTTATCAGACATAAATTGGCTTCGTTAATTTCAGAAGCGGAGAGGATATGCGTCTGGTAAGAGGTGAGCTTGCGACACACTCACAAATCTGCGGCAATAAACTATGACTCTGCAAGCATGGGTAAGGTCTGAGAATCTTTCAACTAGTTGGTATTTGCTAGCATTTGTGTGAAAACTCTTCAGCCCTTTCTTCTCTTCCGTGAGCCCCTGTATAGAAGTTGAGAGGATAGTTTTGGGCCACTCACGATGATCTGCTTGAAGCCAGGTTGGACCATTCCACCAGAGTGAATTTCCTTTTAATTCTGAAGAGCTTAGACCGCGCGAGGCAATATCAGCAGGATTGTGTTGGGAAGAAACGTGTCGCCATTCAGTGTTGCCCACATTTTCGATTATTTCTCTAATTCTATTGGCAACGAACGATTTCCATCGATGTGGTAAGCTCCGAATCCATGACAGGGTTATTGTGGAATCTGTCCACAATATTGTTTTGCAATCTTGCCTCAAGGTTTCGCGGAATGATTTTATCATTTTAGATAAAAGAACAGCTCCACATAATTCTAGGCGGGGAAGAGAAATTGTTTTCAGAGGGGCGACTCTCGTCTTGGATGAAATAAGGTGAACAATCGTAGATTGGCTTGCCGTGGTAACTCGAAGATAAATAACTGCTGCATAGGCCTTCTCTGAGCTCTCGCTAAATCCGTGCAGCTCTATTTCCGAGTCCCGATGACTATTGAGCCACCTTGGAATTCTTATATTCTCGATGTTCGGTAAGTCGTCTATGAAACACGTCCACTCTGATAAAAGATGTTCCGGTATTTCTTCATCCCAATTGCTGCCTGTTATCCAGAGATTTTGCATAAATATCTTCGCACGAATGATAATGGGACTCAGCCATCCCAGAGGATCAAACAATTTTGCTATGTAACACTAGTCGCTTTGTCCAGAAGCCTTCTTTCGTGACCTTTATTTTAAATAGGAATTCATCGGATTTAGCATCCCAATAAATGCCTAAGGTTTTGAAGGTAGCTGTATCCGACAATTGCATCTCCAATGCTTCTCTTGACTTGTCATTTTCAGCGACGTCTTTCAGAATATTTGGATGATTCGAGGAAAATTTCCTTAATGGAAATTGACCGCTTGCCAAAAGACTAGTCAGTTCTTTCCGAAGAGATTGCACTTCTTCGATCGTGTCTCCACCAGTTAAGACATCATCCACATAGAAATCGTTCGTAAGACACTCAGAACCGCGAGGGAATGCTTCTCTTTCATCTTCGGCTAGTTGTACTAGTGTTCTCATAGCCAAATATGGTGCACAATTAATTCCAAATGTGACGGTTCTCAATTCGTATTCTTGAATCTCTGAGCTGGGCGTTGGGCGCCATAGTATCCTCTGAAATTTGGCATCATCGGGGTGTACCCAAACCTGCCTATACATCTTTTCGATGTCGGCAGTAAATACATATTCGTGATGTCTCCATCTCAGGATTATTTGTGTTACGTCCTGCTGTAGTATTGGGCCCGTCAAAAGGTTGTCGTTCAAAGAAAGACCATTCGTGGATTTGCAGGAGGCATCGAACACAACTCTAAATTTTGTAGTAGTGCTCGATGGTTTTATTACTGCGTGATGGGGAAGATAATATCTATCCACACCGGTTGTGGGGAGGCTATCGCAATGTACCTTTGTCATGTGGCCCAGACTTACATATTCTTCTAAGGTTTTATAGTAATCCGCTATGTAACCCCTTCTGATATTGCTTCTCTCTGTCGATAAATACCTCTTCATTGCGATCGTTCGGGACTCACCTAGACTTGGCAGGCCTTTCTTGAAGGGTGATCTTACTACATATGACCCGTTCGAGTTACGGGAGACCGTAGCCTTATAAAGTTGTTCGCATTGCTCATCAACATCAGAATTTTGCCTTAGTGGGATTACTTCTTCCACTTCCCAGAATCTTCGCAATACCTCAGATATTGGGCAAGTAGATAAATGCGTGTGGAGGTACTGATGCTGAGAAACAACAGAGCATATCTTACCGGTTAATATCCAACCGAAGATAGTGTTCTGTCCCATAGGAGAGCCTTGGGATCCCTTTCGTATTCCTTCGCAGATGATAAGAGGATAAATGTCGGCACCGATAATTAGATCAATTTTAGCCGGTACGCCATAATCTGGGTCCGCCAATTCTACATATTTCAAATGATCCCAATTCGAATTTGATAACTCCGTCGCTGGGAGAAAATCTGTCAGATTATCTAGAATGAGCGCTTTAACCGGCACGGTTGCTTTCGTTTTGGAAGCAGTGATAACAAAGCGCACAGATCGGGTTGCTACCGTTGCTTCGCTTGAACCTATTCCGGTGACTTGTATTGAGATAGGTTCGGGTTTTTCATGTAATTTTGCTGCTAAAGCAGAAGTTATGAAGGTGGCTTGTGAGCCGGGGTTAATTAACGCGTGAGCAGTGACAGTGCCCATTGACTTTTTAATGTTTACCCTTGCCGTTGCCAGAAGAACTGCTTGTTTCTCATTCACGAAATGCGCAGCGACTTTGGGAATGGACGTGATATTTTGCTCCGTTTCGGATTTGATATTTTCTCCCGATTTTTTATTGTGGTTATGAAGCAGAGTATGGTGCTTCCCTCCGCATTCATTGCAGCGCGTTTTACTCCGGCATTTGGTGATGGAGTGATATTCTCCCAAACAATTAAGACAATAGCCCTTAGACTTGGCTACTCTCAATCATTCTGTTGGGTTGTGTTTCAAGAAAATTTGACACACTCGCAATGAATGGTTCTCCTGGCATAATTTGCAGAGCTTTTTCGTAGCGTGAAAGCTCTGAACAAGAGTTTCGGGTTTTGTTGCCTTTTTTGATACTTGGCTGCTTTCGCGTTGAGTGCCGGTTAGAGATTCTAGCATTCTGAATCTTGTCTCGAGAAAGCCTTTTAAAGTTTCCCAAGACGGGTAGATATCACTGTCAGATAATTTTTCTTCCCATGATCGGTGTGTTTCCGCTGGAAGCTTCTGAACTAAAAGATGTACGAGAAGAGGGCCCCATTCTTCCACTGATATTCCTAAGTTGCTCAATGAAGCAAGACTTTCGGTGGTGCAGTCAACTATTGATTTGAGTGCATTAGCTGACTCATTCGACACTTTAGGTTGGGAGGTTAAAACCCGTAACTGTGCGGAAATTAGTATCCGCTTGTTGTCGTATCGTTGAACTAATGCACCCCAAGCTGCCTGGTAATTTTCGTTGGTGGTCTGGAACTGTTTGATTACCTTGCTTGCATCGCCTACGACATTGGCCTTTAAGTAATGCAATTTTTGAACACTTGCCAAAGAGCTGTTGGAGTCGATAAGTGATTTAAATAAATCACGGAAACTTATCCAGTCGGTGTAGTTCCCAGAGAACTTTGGAAGCGTTATGGAAGGTAATTGCATTGGGGACGCGGCTGCAAGTCTTTGCGTGTTAAATTCTTGAGGGGGGCTACTAGTTGATTGATGCCCGGATTGCCCTTGTGATTTATCGAGGGAACTCAATTTGTCAACTAGTTCACCTTTGAAGTCGTAAAATAACTCCTCACAAATGGAGTAGTGATCTTCGGTGAAGTACGGATGCTCCTTTCGAGCTGATGGGGTAGCTATTGCGGACAGGTTTCTGTCGTTTGCAGAAAATTTCTGCCAGAACTCATGCCAACCATTGACTCGGCCAAGATAGTAGCCATGAGTGCGTTTAGCCACGGCGGTTTTTCTCGTGTTTACCACAAACCGATTCATTTGCTCCGTGAGCGATTTCTGATCGCTTATAAGAGCCTCGAGGGATGGAGGGTTTTCCATGGTAGATGGAGAGTCTCCCACTGTACCTCCCATTATGAACTTATGTGTAGAATATTAATCGAACACCGAAATACACTAAGAGATAAGAGAAGGTACTTACTGGAGGTGTCGGGAAGGGGTGACAAAGGTTTGTGTTTTTTCCTGGTGCGTCTGAACGGAATCGGCTGATGTGAGGCGGTGATCTGGGGACGTCTTCTTCCGGCTCGGGATGTCTCCACTAATTCACTTGTTACTACACAAAACTTTTCACACGTGCACTATCTCGCGAAAATATCCGGTTCGAAGGACCATGTAAATTAAAACTCTTTAACCTTTCACTTAATTTATATTTAATAAATTTAACAAGACTTTAAACACTACAACTACGATAAACAATATGAAAAACTCTTAGAACTTTAACACGTTTAACCTAACGACTTCGACGACCTCCTGGAGACTGCCGGTTGTAGACCGATGGATTTTCGTCGTCCATCGATACCTTCTGTAAGTTGCAAATTCGGCAGCAGGTCAATCGCGCGTGCATTGAATTGCGCGTGCATTGAATTGGCAGCTTTCGGGTCTCTGGCGGGTTCCGATTTCGTCTGGGCTGTTTCCGGCGAAAGATCTTATGTGTCGTCTGGACAGCGTCCGGCGAGAGTGCCGACCTCCTCATTGTCATTGGAGATCGATTATTGGAATGTGTAACAGGTATCAAATGAAAGGGCTTGTTGAGAGTAACTCGAAAATAATGTGACGTCATTCTAAATCCAATATGGCGGAACATCCAAGATGGCGGAATAGTTATTTTTTATGCACTTCTACAATATGGGTATCAAATGAAAGGGCTTGTTGAGAGTAACTCGAAAATAATGTGACGTCATTCTAAATCCAATATGGCGGAACATCCAAGATGGCGGAATAGTTATTTTTTATGCACTTCTACAATATGGGTATCAAATGAAAGGGCTTGTTGAGAGTAACTCGAAAATAATGTGACGTCATTCTAAATCCAATATGGCGGAACATCCAAGATGGCGGAATAGTTATTTTTTATGCACTTCTACAATATGGGTATCAAATGAAAGGGCTTGTTGAGAGTAACTCGAAAATAATGTGACGTCATTCAAATCCAATATGGCGGAACATCCAAGATGGCGGAATAGTTATTTTTTATGCACTTCTACAATATGGGTATCAAATGAAAGGGCTTGTTGAGAGTAACTCGAAAATAATGTGACGTCATTCTAAATCCAATATGGCGGAACATCCAAGATGGCGGAATAGTTATTTTTTATGCACTTCTACAATATGGGTATCAAATGAAAGGGCTTGTTGAGAGTAACTCGAAAATAATGTGACGTCATTCTAAATCCAATATGGCGGAATATCCAAGATGGCGGAATAGTTATTTTTTATGCACTTCTACAATATGGGTATCAAATGAAAGGGCTTGTTGAGAGTAACTCGAAAATAATGTGACGTCATTCTAAATCCAATATGGCGGAACATCCAAGATGGCGGAATAGTTATTTTTTATGCACTTCTACAATATGGGTATCAAATGAAAGGGCTTGTTGAGAGTAACTCGAAAATAATGTGACGTCATTCTAAATCCAATATGGCGGAACATCCAAGATGGCGGAATAGTTATTTTTTATGCACTTCTACAATATGGGTATCAAATGAAAGGGCTTGTTGAGAGTAACTCGAAAATAATTTGACGTCATTCTAAATCCAATATGGCGGAATATCCAAGATGGCGGAATAGTTATTTTTTATGCACTTCTACAATATGGGTATCAAATGAAAGGGCTTGTTGAGAGTAACTCGAAAATAATGTGACTTCATTCTAAATCCAATATGGCGGAACATCCAAGATGGCGGAATAGTTATTTTTTATGCACTTCTACAATATGGGTATCAAATGAAAGGGCTTGTTGAGAGTAACTCGAAAATAATGTGACGTCATTCTAAATCCAATATGGCGGAACATCCAAGATGGCGGAATAGTTATTTTTTATGCACTTCTACAATATGGGTATCAAATGAAAGGGCTTGTTGAGAGTAACTCGAAAATAATGTGACGTCATTCTAAATCCAATATGGCGGAACATCCAAGATGGCGGAATAGTTATTTTTTATGCACTTCTACAATATGGGTATTGTAAATTAAAACTCTTTAACCTTTCACTTAATTTATATTTAATAAATTTAACAAGACTTTAAACACTACAACTACGATAAACAATATGAAAAACTCTTAGAACTTTAACACGTTTAACCTAACGACTTCGACGACCTCCTGGATACTGCCGGTTGTAGACCCATGGATTTTCGTCGTCCATCGATACCTTCTGTAAGTTGCAAATTCGGCAGCAGGTCAATCGCACGTGCATTGAATTGGCAGCTTTCGGGTCTCTGGCGGGTTCCGATGTCGTCTGGGCTGTTTCCGGCTAAAGTTCTTAGGTGTCGTCTGGACAGCGTCCGGCGAGAGTGTCGACCTCCTCATTGTCATTGGAGATCGATTATTGTAATGTGTAACATCCCGCCGGCCTTGAAATACTTCGGTATTTAAGTATGTCCTGTGAAAAAGAAAGAAAAAGAACATCTCCTTATCGCGGCATTTCCTCCATGCAGACAAGGAAGCTGTTCAAGAACGATGGGGTTAGGCAAAGGGCGCCCTGACTCGCCCGATGGTAATACGCCGACAGATGAAGGAAGGTTTGGAAGTTAGGAAGGATGAATTGGAAAAGTGGTTTCGGATCGATAAATTTGTGCTTTCAATTGTTCGATTGTGGGTACAAATTCACATTGTTCCGCAGTGTCTGCAAAGTAATTTCAGACTCTGCGCGAGGGCTTAAGTGCGATGTAGGTCCTCGCTCGAGCTCTTCTATAGTCTCTTCTTGGACTACATTCGGAATTGCAATAGATTCTCTGCTTCTGCGATGATGTCTGTGTACAACAAAGGCAGTTAGTGAGTTCAAGAACGCAGCGAAAATGTTCCAGCTCCATCCATGAATGCTTCTGATGATCTGAACGTTGATGACTGTACTAATGCAGAATTTTACGATCCGTACAATTACTAATATTCCAAAGATGCTTGCGGTGAAAGACCCAAAGTAGGATAAGCCTGACCAAGTGCTTTGTATATAAGATGATATTTTGCTGACATGGGATGAGGAAAGTAGGTTCATAATGTCTAGATTCCGTGTATCGGTGTCATGACCCATGACAGATTGTGTCATGACATTTCCAATGGCATGCCGTTCTGATGGAAACATAATTTGACGACGCAAATCTTCAGTTTCTTCGAAGGTGTAAATTCCAGATTTTATTAGATGGCTGGGGTCTTCATACTTCCAAGAATTATCCACGGATGTACTGACTGATTTAGGTTCCTCCATATGATGAATCTCTGGATTGAGACTGTACCATTGCCCATGTAGAAAATAACCAGGCTTCATCATGAATGAGCAGGGAATCTCCGTTCCGTGCTCTTGAATCAGATGAGTCGTGGGTGCCATGAAGCAACTTTTGTTGTCATACGTAATTGGTAGTTCGTTGTAGCAGCGATCTGTTTTCCGTATGGTTGCTTCCACAGCCTGGCATTTTATTACGTAAAGGACTTCTCCTCGCGGGACCACTGTAAATCCAGGTTCCTTGAAGCGTATCAATGCGAATTCCGTAGGATGATACTGGGCTATGGCTAACTGCGTTTGAAGAACTTGGTTCTCCAGTTCACATTTTCTCCGCATGATGTGCTTATACATAGACTCCATCTGAGTCTTTATGTGTCTCTCTACATACACGAATTTTGAATTGAAGAAAGTGAAAAGATCTAAATTTCTTGCGGTGACTGCCTTTTTGGTGAACCAGTAATTCTGTCCTGATTTTGGCACTATTACAAGTCGAGGGTGTTCGGTCTGATAGCCGGTGAATTTGCACACGGAAATGAGTTTTGTGACTTCGAGTGCGAACACAGCATCCCCAGTGTGTACTGCATAAATAGTGTTCACAGTTGATTCTCTGCTGATGGTTTGACCTTTGATAGCTGCTCCTTGATAAAGATCGTCATATTTCAGATCTTCACAACTTGCATCTGCGATCATATCCCAAAAACTAATCCCTGATTCAGGGTCGGTGCAAGTTCCCTTTATGTAAGGGCACACAATGCACACAGCTCTTAACACAACCTGATTATCATCAAGCCTTACAATGCTGTCATAATCGGTGATGGTGATTTCCAAGGAGTGCATTACAACCACCTTGTTCCATGAATTGGACCCAAAAGAGTAAGGAACACCCTCGCAATTGCCATTTGTATCGACAGAACCTGCCACTATTTCGGAATATCGTGATGTCGCGTTGGATTTTATGTCAGCCAGAATTCGGTTATTTTGAAGAGCGTAGATTCCTTTGGAATGTATAATCAGACAATTCTCTTTTGATATATCGGCGATAAATGTACTAATACCACCTGCTACGATCGACAGATGGCTGAACATGCCGCAATGCAGGACAGTTTGCAAGATATTAATTTTGCACTGGTAAATGTGAACTGGAGCTACTTCACTCAATTGTAAAAGTTGAATATCTTCCTTGATTTGTTGAACCGGAGTATCTTCAATCTCGCAGTTTTGGTTACTGAGGAACGATATTTTAGTCAAATTCATCCTTTTGCGTCCACAATCGTATACAATTATGCTTTTAGAAGGGAGCAAGAGCGCAATTAACGTGAGATAATTAAGCCAAGCCATGATGCTATAAATAAATAAGAGTTCTTAAATACTTATGTGCGAGAAATATCTATTTTATGTGTACTTATATGAACAAAACAAAAGGAAAGAGATTGTAATAACTTGTTATTGCGGTAAAGGACAGACCTTTGTAATAGATCTTTCGAATTCACCTTGTGGAGTTTTGAGGTGCACAACCCTGGTTATATCATCTTTCCCGGGGAAAACAGCTGTTATACGGGCCAACTTCCAATGAAATGGAGGTAGGCCGTCTTCTTTAAGAAGCACGAGATCTCCTACTTCTATGTTCTTAGTGGCCATCTTCCACTTAGGTCGTTGTTGCAATTGATGCAAATATTCAGTTGACCATCTTCTCCAAAAATCTTGGTGTAATTTTTGTAGTAACTTCCAACGACTAAGGTGTGCTATTGTTGTGTCCTCGTAGCTTGTTTCGGGAAGGCTGTTTAATGAGCTTCCTATCAAGAAATGCCCAGGTGTAAGAGGGTTGATGTCGTTTGGATCCGAAGATAATGCGCTGATTGGCCGTGAGTTAAGCACGGCTTCTATTTGAGTCAGAACAGTGCTTAGTTCTTCGAAGGTAAGCTTAGTTTGCCCTACGATTCGACGCAAATGATGCTTCACAGACTTGACGCCTGCCTCCCATAATCCACCAAAGTGAGGCGCTCGGGGGGGAATAAAGCTCCATTCCACATTTTTGTTTGCATACAGTTCTTCTGCTGACAGTTGATATGATTTAATGAATTCTGTCATTTCTCTTTTTAGGCTCCTTTCTGCTCCCACAAAATTTGTTCCGTTATCGCTAAATATCTTTTTGCTAAGGCCTCGTCTCGCAAAAAATCGTCGAAGAGCGGCTAAAAAGCAATCTGTTGTTAAATCACTGGCAAGTTCAAGGTGCATTGCCTTCGTAACGAAGCAGACGAAAACTACAATGTAACCCTTGAGAGTTTTGGAATTCCTAGTCTTATTAGCTTTAATAAGTACTGGTCCAGCGTAATCTATGCCTGTGTATGTAAATGGTCGACTTGGTGTTGTACGTTCCATAGGTAGTTGACCCATTAAAGTGTTCATGTGCTCTTTCCTCCAACGACAACAAGTGACGCATTGATGCACGATTCGTTTGATAATCTGCTGAGCGCGGGGGAGCCAGTAGTTTTGCCGTAAGGTGGAAAGCATGATCTGCTTACCACCGTGGAGAGTGTCCTTATGTATCTTCTTGATGAGTAATTCGGAAAATTTGTTTGAGGGTGGTAATATTATAGGATGTTTTTCAACCCCGGACAGATTGGAATGTTCTAGTCGTCCTCCCACTCTCAAATTGAGCTGCTCGTCAAGGAATGGATTCAAGCTCAAAAGTGAGCTTTTTCGCGATAAGGATTCCTTAGAAATTAAGCAATTAATTTCTATGGGATATACTATCGATTGTGTTTGCCTTATCAGACATAAATTGGCTTCGTTAATTTCAGAAGCGGAGAGGATATGCGTCTGGTAAGAGGTGAGCTTGCGACACACTCACAAATCTGCGGCAATAAACTATGACTCTGCAAGCATGGGTAAGGTCTGAGAATCTTTCAACTAGTTGGTATTTGCTAGCATTTGTGTGAAAACTCTTCAGCCCTTTCTTCTCTTCCGTGAGCCCCTGTATAGAAGTTGAGAGGATAGTTTTGGGCCACTCACGATGATCTGCTTGAAGCCAGGTTGGACCATTCCACCAGAGTGAATTTCCTTTTAATTCTGAAGAGCTTAGACCGCGCGAGGCAATATCAGCAGGATTGTGTTGGGAAGAAACGTGTCGCCATTCAGTGTTGCCCACATTTTCGATTATTTCTCTAATTCTATTGGCAACGAACGATTTCCATCGATGTGGTAAGCTCCGAATCCATGACAGGGTTATTGTGGAATCTGTCCACAATATTGTTTTGCAATCTTGCCTCAAGGTTTCGCGGAATGATTTTATCATTTTAGATAAAAGAACAGCTCCACATAATTCTAGGCGGGGAAGAGAAATTGTTTTCAGAGGGGCGACTCTCGTCTTGGATGAAATAAGGTGAACAATCGTAGATTGGCTTGCCGTGGTAACTCGAAGATAAATAACTGCTGCATAGGCCTTCTCTGAGCTCTCGCTAAATCCGTGCAGCTCTATTTCCGAGTCCCGATGACTATTGAGCCACCTTGGAATTCTTATATTCTCGATGTTCGGTAAGTCGTCTATGAAACACGTCCACTCTGATAAAAGATGTTCCGGTATTTCTTCATCCCAATTGCTGCCTGTTATCCAGAGATTTTGCATAAATATCTTCGCACGAATGATAATGGGACTCAGCCATCCCAGAGGATCAAACAATTTTGCTATGTAACACTAGTCGCTTTGTCCAGAAGCCTTCTTTCGTGACCTTTATTTTAAATAGGAATTCATCGGATTTAGCATCCCAATAAATGCCTAAGGTTTTGAAGGTAGCTGTATCCGACAATTGCATCTCCAATGCTTCTCTTGACTTGTCATTTTCAGCGACGTCTTTCAGAATATTTGGATGATTCGAGGAAAATTTCCTTAATGGAAATTGACCGCTTGCCAAAAGACTAGTCAGTTCTTTCCGAAGAGATTGCACTTCTTCGATCGTGTCTCCACCAGTTAAGACATCATCCACATAGAAATCGTTCGTAAGACACTCAGAACCGCGAGGGAATGCTTCTCTTTCATCTTCGGCTAGTTGTACTAGTGTTCTCATAGCCAAATATGGTGCACAATTAATTCCAAATGTGACGGTTCTCAATTCGTATTCTTGAATCTCTGAGCTGGGCGTTGGGCGCCATAGTATCCTCTGAAATTTGGCATCATCGGGGTGTACCCAAACCTGCCTATACATCTTTTCGATGTCGGCAGTAAATACATATTCGTGATGTCTCCATCTCAGGATTATTTGTGTTACGTCCTGCTGTAGTATTGGGCCCGTCAAAAGGTTGTCGTTCAAAGAAAGACCATTGGTGGATTTGCAGGAGGCATCGAACACAACTCTAAATTTTGTAGTAGTGCTCGATGGTTTTATTACTGCGTGATGGGGAAGATAATATCTATCCACACCGGTTGTGGGGAGGCTATCGCAATGTACCTTTGTCATGTGGCCCAGACTTACATATTCTTCTAAGGTTTTATAGTAATCCGCTATGTAACCCCTTCTGATATTGCTTCTCTCTGTCGATAAATACCTCTTCATTGCGATCGTTCGGGACTCACCTAGACTTGGCAGGCCTTTCTTGAAGGGTGATCTTACTACATATGACCCGTTCGAGTTACGGGAGACCGTAGCCTTATAAAGTTGTTCGCATTGCTCATCAACATCAGAATTTTGCCTTAGTGGGATTACTTCTTCCACTTCCCAGAATCTTCGCAATACCTCAGATATTGGGCAAGTAGATAAATGCGTGTGGAGGTACTGATGCTGAGAAACAACAGAGCATATCTTACCGGTTAATATCCAACCGAAGATAGTGTTCTGTCCCATAGGAGAGCCTTGGGATCCCTTTCGTATTCCTTCGCAGATGATAAGAGGATAAATGTCGGCACCGATAATTAGATCAATTTTAGCCGGTACGCCATAATCTGGGTCCGCCAATTCTACATATTTCAAATGATCCCAATTCGAATTTGATAACTCCGTCGCTGGGAGAAAATCTGTCAGATTATCTAGAATGAGCGCTTTAACCGGCACGGTTGCTTTCGTTTTGGAAGCAGTGATAACAAAGCGCACAGATCGGGTTGCTACCGTTGCTTCGCTTGAACCTATTCCGGTGACTTGTATTGAGATAGGTTCGGGTTTTTCATGTAATTTTGCTGCTAAAGCAGAAGTTATGAAGGTGGCTTGTGAGCCGGGGTTAATTAACGCGTGAGCAGTGACAGTGCCCATTGACTTTTTAATGTTTACCCTTGCCGTTGCCAGAAGAACTGCTTGTTTCTCATTCACGAAATGCGCAGCGACTTTGGGAATGGACGTGATATTTTGCTCCGTTTCGGATTTGATATTTTCTCCCGATTTTTTATTGTGGTTATGAAGCAGAGTATGGTGCTTCCCTCCGCATTCATTGCAGCGCGTTTTACTCCGGCATTTGGTGATGGAGTGATATTCTCCCAAACAATTAAGACAATAGCCCTTAGACTTGGCTACTCTCAATCATTCTGTTGGGTTGTGTTTCAAGAAAATTTGACACACTCGCAATGAATGGTTCTCCTGGCATAATTTGCAGAGCTTTTTCGTAGCGTGAAAGCTCTGAACAAGAGTTTCGGGTTTTGTTGCCTTTTTTGATACTTGGCTGCTTTCGCGTTGAGTGCCGGTTAGAGATTCTAGCATTCTGAATCTTGTCTCGAGAAAGCCTTTTAAAGTTTCCCAAGACGGGTAGATATCACTGTCAGATAATTTTTCTTCCCATGATCGGTGTGTTTCCGCTGGAAGCTTCTGAACTAAAAGATGTACGAGAAGAGGGCCCCATTCTTCCACTGATATTCCTAAGTTGCTCAATGAAGCAAGACTTTCGGTGGTGCAGTCAACTATTGATTTGAGTGCATTAGCTGACTCATTCGACACTTTAGGTTGGGAGGTTAAAACCCGTAACTGTGCGGAAATTAGTATCCGCTTGTTGTCGTATCGTTGAACTAATGCACCCCAAGCTGCCTGGTAATTTTCGTTGGTGGTCTGGAACTGTTTGATTACCTTGCTTGCATCGCCTACGACATTGGCCTTTAAGTAATGCAATTTTTGAACACTTGCCAAAGAGCTGTTGGAGTCGATAAGTGATTTAAATAAATCACGGAAACTTATCCAGTCGGTGTAGTTCCCAGAGAACTTTGGAAGCGTTATGGAAGGTAATTGCATTGGGGACGCGGCTGCAAGTCTTTGCGTGTTAAATTCTTGAGGGGGGCTACTAGTTGATTGATGCCCGGATTGCCCTTGTGATTTATCGAGGGAACTCAATTTGTCAACTAGTTCACCTTTGAAGTCGTAAAATAACTCCTCACAAATGGAGTAGTGATCTTCGGTGAAGTACGGATGCTCCTTTCGAGCTGATGGGGTAGCTATTGCGGACAGGTTTCTGTCGTTTGCAGAAAATTTCTGCCAGAACTCATGCCAACCATTGACTCGGCCAAGATAGTAGCCATGAGTGCGTTTAGCCACGGCGGTTTTTCTCGTGTTTACCACAAACCGATTCATTTGCTCCGTGAGCGATTTCTGATCGCTTATAAGAGCCTCGAGGGATGGAGGGTTTTCCATGGTAGATGGAGAGTCTCCCACTGTACCTCCCATTATGAACTTATGTGTAGAATATTAATCGAACACCGAAATACACTAAGAGATAAGAGAAGGTACTTACTGGAGGTGTCGGGAAGGGGTGACAAAGGTTTGTGTTTTTTCCTGGTGCGTCTGAACGGAATCGGCTGATGTGAGGCGGTGATCTGGGGACGTCTTCTTCCGGCTCGGGATGTCTCCACTAATTCACTTGTTACTACACAAAACTTTTCACACGTGCACTATCTCGCGAAAATATCCGGTTCGAAGGACCATGTAAATTAAAACTCTTTAACCTTTCACTTAATTTATATTTAATAAATTTAACAAGACTTTAAACACTACAACTACGATAAACAATATGAAAAACTCTTAGAACTTTAACACGTTTAACCTAACGACTTCGACGACCTCCTGGAGACTGCCGGTTGTAGACCGATGGATTTTCGTCATCCATCGATACCTTCTGTAAGTTGCAAATTCGGCAGCAGGTCAATCGCGCGTGCATTGAATTGCGCGTGCATTGAATTGGCAGCTTTCGGGTCTCTGGCGGGTTCCGATTTCGTCTGGGCTGTTTCCGGCGAAAGATCTTATGTGTCGTCTGGACAGCGTCCGGCGAGAGTGCCGACCTCCTCATTGTCATTGGAGATCGATTATTGGAATGTGTAACAGGTATCAAATGAAAGGGCTTGTTGAGAGTAACTCGAAAATAATGTGACGTCATTCTAAATCCAATATGGCGGAACATCCAAGATGGCGGAATAGTTATTTTTTATGCACTTCTACAATATGGGTATCAAATGAAAGGCCTTGTTGAGAGTAACTCGAAAATAATGTGACGTCATTCTAAATCCAATATGGCGGAACATCCAAGATGGCGGAATAGTTATTTTTTATGCACTTCTACAATATGGGTATCAAATGAAAGGGCTTGTTGAGAGTAACTCGAAAATAATGTGACGTCATTCTAAATCCAATATGGCGGAACATCCAAGATGGCGGAATAGTTATTTTTTATGCACTTCTACAATATGGGTATCAAATGAAAGGGCTTGTTGAGAGTAACTCGAAAATAATGTGACGTCATTCTAAATCCAATATGGCGGAACATCCAAGATGGCGGAATAGTTATTTTTTATGCACTTCTACAATATGGGTATCAAATGAAAGGGCTTGTTGAGAGTAACTCGAAAATAATGTGACGTCATTCTAAATCCAATATGGCGGAATATCCAAGATGGCGGAATAGTTATTTTTTATGCACTTCTACAATATGGGTATCAAATGAAAGGGCTTGTTGAGAGTAACTCGAAAATAATGTGACGTCATTCTAAATCCAATATGGCGGAACATCCAAGATGGCGGAATAGTTATTTTTTATGCACTTCTACAATATGGGTATCAAATGAAAGGGCTTGTTGAGAGTAACTCGAAAATAATGTGACGTCATTCTAAATCCAATATGGCGGAACATCCAAGATGGCGGAATAGTTATTTTTTATGCACTTCTACAATATGGGTATCAAATGAAAGGGCTTGTTGAGAGTAACTCGAAAATAATGTGACGTCATTCTAAATCCAATATGGCGGAACATCCAAGATGGCGGAATAGTTATTTTTTATGCACTTCTACAATATGGGTATCAAATGAAAGGGCTTGTTGAGAGTAACTCGAAAATAATGTGACGTCATTCTAAATCCAATATGGCGGAACATCCAAGATGGCGGAATAGTTATTTTTTATGCACTTCTACAATATGGGTATCAAATGAAAGGGCTTGTTGAGAGTAACTCGAAAATAATGTGACGTCATTCTAAATCCAATATGGCGGAACATCCAAGATGGCGGAATAGTTATTTTTTATGCACTTCTACAATATGGGTATCAAATGAAAGGGCTTGTTGAGAGTAACTCGAAAATAATGTGACGTCATTCTAAATCCAATATGGCGGAACATCCAAGATGGCGGAATAGTTATTTTTTATGCACTTCTACAATATGGGTATCAAATGAAAGGGCTTGTTGAGAGTAACTCGAAAATAATGTGACGTCATTCTAAATCCAATATGGCGGAACATCCAAGATGGCGGAATAGTTATTTTTTATGCACTTCTACAATATGGGTATCAAATGAAAGGGCTTGTTGAGAGTAACTCGAAAATAATGTGACGTCATTCTAAATCCAATATGGCGGAACATCCAAGATGGCGGAATAGTTATTTTTTATGCACTTCTACAATATGGGTATCAAATGAAAGGGCTTGTTGAGAGTAACTCGAAAATAATGTGACGTCATTCTAAATCCAATATGGCGGAACATCCAAGATGGCGGAATAGTTATTTTTTATGCACTTCTACAATATGGGTATCAAATGAAAGGGCTTGTTGAGAGTAACTCGAAAATAATGTGACGTCATTCTAAATCCAATATGGCGGAACATCCAAGATGGCGGAATAGTTATTTTTTATGCACTTCTACAATATGGGTATCAAATGAAAGGGCTTGTTGAGAGTAACTCGAAAATAATGTGACGTCATTCTAAATCCAATATGGCGGAACATCCAAGATGGCGGAATAGTTATTTTTTATGCACTTCTACAATATGGGTATCAAATGAAAGGGCTTGTTGAGAGTAACTCGAAAATAATGTGACGTCATTCTAAATCCAATATGGCGGAATATCCAAGATGGCGGAATAGTTATTTTTTATGCACTTCTACAATATGGGTATCAAATGAAAGGGCTTGTTGAGAGTAACTCGAAAATAATGTGACGTCATTCTAAATCCAATATGGCGGAACATCCAAGATGGCGGAATAGTTATTTTTTATGCACTTCTACAATATGGGTATCAAATGAAAGGGCTTGTTGAGAGTAACTCGAAAATAATGTGACGTCATTCAAATCCAATATGGCGGAACATCCAAGATGGCGGAATAGTTATTTTTTATGCACTTCTACAATATGGGTATCAAATGAAAGGGCTTGTTGAGAGTAACTCGAAAATAATGTGACGTCATTCTAAATCCAATATGGCGGAACATCCAAGATGGCGGAATAGTTATTTTTTATGCACTTCTACAATATGGGTATCAAATGAAAGGGCTTGTTGAGAGTAACTCGAAAATAATGTGACGTCATTCTAAATCCAATATGGCGGAATATCCAAGATGGCGGAATAGTTATTTTTTATGCACTTCTACAATATGGGTATCAAATGAAAGGGCTTGTTGAGAGTAACTCGAAAATAATGTGACGTCATTCTAAATCCAATATGGCGGAACATCCAAGATGGCGGAATAGTTATTTTTTATGCACTTCTACAATATGGGTATCAAATGAAAGGGCTTGTTGAGAGTAACTCGAAAATAATGTGACGTCATTCTAAATCCAATATGGCGGAACATCCAAGATGGCGGAATAGTTATTTTTTATGCACTTCTACAATATGGGTATCAAATGAAAGGGCTTGTTGAGAGTAACTCGAAAATAATGTGACGTCATTCTAAATCCAATATGGCGGAACATCCAAGATGGCGGAATAGTTATTTTTTATGCACTTCTACAATATGGGTATCAAATGAAAGGGCTTGTTGAGAGTAACTCGAAAATAATGTGACGTCATTCTAAATCCAATATGGCGGAACATCCAAGATGGCGGAATAGTTATTTTTTATGCACTTCTACAATATGGGTATTGTAAATTAAAACTCTTTAACCTTTCACTTAATTTATATTTAATAAATTTAACAAGACTTTAAACACTACAACTACGATAAACAATATGAAAAACTCTTAGAACTTTAACACGTTTAACCTAACGACTTCGACGACCTCCTGGAGACTGCCGGTTGTAGACCCATGGATTTGCGTCGTCCATCGATACCTTCTGTAAGTTGCAAATTCGGCAGCAGGTCAATCGCACGTGCATTGAATTGGCAGCTTTCGGGTCTCTGGCGGGTTCCGATGTCGTCTGGGCTGTTTCCGGCTAAAGTTCTTAGGTGTCGTCTGGACAGCGTCCGGCGAGAGTGTCGACCTCCTCATTGTCATTGGAGATCGATTATTGTAATGTGTAACATCCCGCCGGCCTTGAAATACTTCGGTATTTAAGTATGTCCTGTGAAAAAGAAAGAAAAAGAACATCTCCTTATCGCGGCATTTCCTCCATGCAGACAAGGAAGCTGTTCAAGAACGATGGGGTTAGGCAAAGGGCGCCCTGACTCGCCCGATGGTAATACGCCGACAGATGAAGGAAGGTTTGGAAGTTAGGAAGGATGAATTGGAAAAGTGGTTTCGGATCGATAAATTTGTGCTTTCAATTGTTCGATTGTGGGTACAAATTCACATTGTTCCGCAGTGTCTGCAAAGTAATTTCAGACTCTGCGCGAGGGCTTAAGTGCGATGTAGGTCCTCGCTCGAGCTCTTCTATAGTCTCTTCTTGGACTACATTCGGAATTGCAATAGATTCTCTGCTTCTGCGATGATGTCTGTGTACAACAAAGGCAGTTAGTGAGTTCAAGAACGCAGCGAAAATGTTCCAGCTCCATCCATGAATGCTTCTGATGATCTGAACGTTGATGACTGTACTAATGCAGAATTTTACGATCCGTACAATTACTAATATTCCAAAGATGCTTGCGGTGAAAGACCCAAAGTAGGATAAGCCTGACCAAGTGCTTTGTATATAAGATGATATTTTGCTGACATGGGATGAGGAAAGTAGGTTCATAATGTCTAGATTCCGTGTATCGGTGTCATGACCCATGACAGATTGTGTCATGACATTTCCAATGGCATGCCGTTCTGATGGAAACATAATTTGACGACGCAAATCTTCAGTTTCTTCGAAGGTGTAAATTCCAGATTTTATTAGATGGCTGGGGTCTTCATACTTCCAAGAATTATCCACGGATGTACTGACTGATTTAGGTTCCTCCATATGATGAATCTCTGGATTGAGACTGTACCATTGCCCATGTAGAAAATAACCAGGCTTCATCATGAATGAGCAGGGAATCTCCGTTCCGTGCTCTTGAATCAGATGAGTCGTGGGTGCCATGAAGCAACTTTTGTTGTCATACGTAATTGGTAGTTCGTTGTAGCAGCGATCTGTTTTCCGTATGGTTGCTTCCACAGCCTGGCATTTTATTACGTAAAGGACTTCTCCTCGCGGGACCACTGTAAATCCAGGTTCCTTGAAGCGTATCAATGCGAATTCCGTAGGATGATACTGGGCTATGGCTAACTGCGTTTGAAGAACTTGGTTCTCCAGTTCACATTTTCTCCGCATGATGTGCTTATACATAGACTCCATCTGAGTCTTTATGTGTCTCTCTACATACACGAATTTTGAATTGAAGAAAGTGAAAAGATCTAAATTTCTTGCGGTGACTGCCTTTTTGGTGAACCAGTAATTCTGTCCTGATTTTGGCACTATTACAAGTCGAGGGTGTTCGGTCTGATAGCCGGTGAATTTGCACACGGAAATGAGTTTTGTGACTTCGAGTGCGAACACAGCATCCCCAGTGTGTACTGCATAAATAGTGTTCACAGTTGATTCTCTGCTGATGGTTTGACCTTTGATAGCTGCTCCTTGATAAAGATCGTCATATTTCAGATCTTCACAACTTGCATCTGCGATCATATCCCAAAAACTAATCCCTGATTCAGGGTCGGTGCAAGTTCCCTTTATGTAAGGGCACACAATGCACACAGCTCTTAACACAACCTGATTATCATCAAGCCTTACAATGCTGTCATAATCGGTGATGGTGATTTCCAAGGAGTGCATTACAACCACCTTGTTCCATGAATTGGACCCAAAAGAGTAAGGAACACCCTCGCAATTGCCATTTGTATCGACAGAACCTGCCACTATTTCGGAATATCGTGATGTCGCGTTGGATTTTATGTCAGCCAGAATTCGGTTATTTTGAAGAGCGTAGATTCCTTTGGAATGTATAATCAGACAATTCTCTTTTGATATATCGGCGATAAATGTACTAATACCACCTGCTACGATCGACAGATGGCTGAACATGCCGCAATGCAGGACAGTTTGCAAGATATTAATTTTGCACTGGTAAATGTGAACTGGAGCTACTTCACTCAATTGTAAAAGTTGAATATCTTCCTTGATTTGTTGAACCGGAGTATCTTCAATCTCGCAGTTTTGGTTACTGAGGAACGATATTTTAGTCAAATTCATCCTTTTGCGTCCACAATCGTATACAATTATGCTTTTAGAAGGGAGCAAGAGCGCAATTAACGTGAGATAATTAAGCCAAGCCATGATGCTATAAATAAATAAGAGTTCTTAAATACTTATGTGCGAGAAATATCTATTTTATGTGTACTTATATGAACAAAACAAAAGGAAAGAGATTGTAATAACTTGTTATTGCGGTAAAGGACAGACCTTTGTAATAGATCTTTCGAATTCACCTTGTGGAGTTTTGAGGTGCACAACCCTGGTTATATCATCTTTCCCGGGGAAAACAGCTGTTATACGGGCCAACTTCCAATGAAATGGAGGTAGGCCGTCTTCTTTAAGAAGCACGAGATCTCCTACTTCTATGTTCTTAGTGGCCATCTTCCACTTAGGTCGTTGTTGCAATTGATGCAAATATTCAGTTGACCATCTTCTCCAAAAATCTTGGTGTAATTTTTGTAGTAACTTCCAACGACTAAGGTGTGCTATTGTTGTGTCCTCGTAGCTTGTTTCGGGAAGGCTGTTTAATGAGCTTCCTATCAAGAAATGCCCAGGTGTAAGAGGGTTGATGTCGTTTGGATCCGAAGATAATGCGCTGATTGGCCGTGAGTTAAGCACGGCTTCTATTTGAGTCAGAACAGTGCTTAGTTCTTCGAAGGTAAGCTTAGTTTGCCCTACGATTCGACGCAAATGATGCTTCACAGACTTGACGCCTGCCTCCCATAATCCACCAAAGTGAGGCGCTCGGGGGGGAATAAAGCTCCATTCCACATTTTTGTTTGCATACAGTTCTTCTGCTGACAGTTGATATGATTTAATGAATTCTGTCATTTCTCTTTTTAGGCTCCTTTCTGCTCCCACAAAATTTGTTCCGTTATCGCTAAATATCTTTTTGCTAAGGCCTCGTCTCGCAAAAAATCGTCGAAGAGCGGCTAAAAAGCAATCTGTTGTTAAATCACTGGCAAGTTCAAGGTGCATTGCCTTCGTAACGAAGCAGACGAAAACTACAATGTAACCCTTGAGAGTTTTGGAATTCCTAGTCTTATTAGCTTTAATAAGTACTGGTCCAGCGTAATCTATGCCTGTGTATGTAAATGGTCGACTTGGTGTTGTACGTTCCATAGGTAGTTGACCCATTAAAGTGTTCATGTGCTCTTTCCTCCAACGACAACAAGTGACGCATTGATGCACGATTCGTTTGATAATCTGCTGAGCGCGGGGGAGCCAGTAGTTTTGCCGTAAGGTGGAAAGCATGATCTGCTTACCACCGTGGAGAGTGTCCTTATGTATCTTCTTGATGAGTAATTCGGAAAATTTGTTTGAGGGTGGTAATATTATAGGATGTTTTTCAACCCCGGACAGATTGGAATGTTCTAGTCGTCCTCCCACTCTCAAATTGAGCTGCTCGTCAAGGAATGGATTCAAGCTCAAAAGTGAGCTTTTTCGCGATAAGGATTCCTTAGAAATTAAGCAATTAATTTCTATGGGATATACTATCGATTGTGTTTGCCTTATCAGACATAAATTGGCTTCGTTAATTTCAGAAGCGGAGAGGATATGCGTCTGGTAAGAGGTGAGCTTGCGACACACTCACAAATCTGCGGCAATAAACTATGACTCTGCAAGCATGGGTAAGGTCTGAGAATCTTTCAACTAGTTGGTATTTGCTAGCATTTGTGTGAAAACTCTTCAGCCCTTTCTTCTCTTCCGTGAGCCCCTGTATAGAAGTTGAGAGGATAGTTTTGGGCCACTCACGATGATCTGCTTGAAGCCAGGTTGGACCATTCCACCAGAGTGAATTTCCTTTTAATTCTGAAGAGCTTAGACCGCGCGAGGCAATATCAGCAGGATTGTGTTGGGAAGAAACGTGTCGCCATTCAGTGTTGCCCACATTTTCGATTATTTCTCTAATTCTATTGGCAACGAACGATTTCCATCGATGTGGTAAGCTCCGAATCCATGACAGGGTTATTGTGGAATCTGTCCACAATATTGTTTTGCAATCTTGCCTCAAGGTTTCGCGGAATGATTTTATCATTTTAGATAAAAGAACAGCTCCACATAATTCTAGGCGGGGAAGAGAAATTGTTTTCAGAGGGGCGACTCTCGTCTTGGATGAAATAAGGTGAACAATCGTAGATTGGCTTGCCGTGGTAACTCGAAGATAAATAACTGCTGCATAGGCCTTCTCTGAGCTCTCGCTAAATCCGTGCAGCTCTATTTCCGAGTCCCGATGACTATTGAGCCACCTTGGAATTCTTATATTCTCGATGTTCGGTAAGTCGTCTATGAAACACGTCCACTCTGATAAAAGATGTTCCGGTATTTCTTCATCCCAATTGCTGCCTGTTATCCAGAGATTTTGCATAAATATCTTCGCACGAATGATAATGGGACTCAGCCATCCCAGAGGATCAAACAATTTTGCTATGTAACACTAGTCGCTTTGTCCAGAAGCCTTCTTTCGTGACCTTTATTTTAAATAGGAATTCATCGGATTTAGCATCCCAATAAATGCCTAAGGTTTTGAAGGTAGCTGTATCCGACAATTGCATCTCCAATGCTTCTCTTGACTTGTCATTTTCAGCGACGTCTTTCAGAATATTTGGATGATTCGAGGAAAATTTCCTTAATGGAAATTGACCGCTTGCCAAAAGACTAGTCAGTTCTTTCCGAAGAGATTGCACTTCTTCGATCGTGTCTCCACCAGTTAAGACATCATCCACATAGAAATCGTTCGTAAGACACTCAGAACCGCGAGGGAATGCTTCTCTTTCATCTTCGGCTAGTTGTACTAGTGTTCTCATAGCCAAATATGGTGCACAATTAATTCCAAATGTGACGGTTCTCAATTCGTATTCTTGAATCTCTGAGCTGGGCGTTGGGCGCCATAGTATCCTCTGAAATTTGGCATCATCGGGGTGTACCCAAACCTGCCTATACATCTTTTCGATGTCGGCAGTAAATACATATTCGTGATGTCTCCATCTCAGGATTATTTGTGTTACGTCCTGCTGTAGTATTGGGCCCGTCAAAAGGTTGTCGTTCAAAGAAAGACCATTCGTGGATTTGCAGGAGGCATCGAACACAACTCTAAATTTTGTAGTAGTGCTCGATGGTTTTATTACTGCGTGATGGGGAAGATAATATCTATCCACACCGGTTGTGGGGAGGCTATCGCAATGTACCTTTGTCATGTGGCCCAGACTTACATATTCTTCTAAGGTTTTATAGTAATCCGCTATGTAACCCCTTCTGATATTGCTTCTCTCTGTCGATAAATACCTCTTCATTGCGATCGTTCGGGACTCACCTAGACTTGGCAGGCCTTTCTTGAAGGGTGATCTTACTACATATGACCCGTTCGAGTTACGGGAGACCGTAGCCTTATAAAGTTGTTCGCATTGCTCATCAACATCAGAATTTTGCCTTAGTGGGATTACTTCTTCCACTTCCCAGAATCTTCGCAATACCTCAGATATTGGGCAAGTAGATAAATGCGTGTGGAGGTACTGATGCTGAGAAACAACAGAGCATATCTTACCGGTTAATATCCAACCGAAGATAGTGTTCTGTCCCATAGGAGAGCCTTGGGATCCCTTTCGTATTCCTTCGCAGATGATAAGAGGATAAATGTCGGCACCGATAATTAGATCAATTTTAGCCGGTACGCCATAATCTGGGTCCGCCAATTCTACATATTTCAAATGATCCCAATTCGAATTTGATAACTCCGTCGCTGGGAGAAAATCTGTCAGATTATCTAGAATGAGCGCTTTAACCGGCACGGTTGCTTTCGTTTTGGAAGCAGTGATAACAAAGCGCACAGATCGGGTTGCTACCGTTGCTTCGCTTGAACCTATTCCGGTGACTTGTATTGAGATAGGTTCGGGTTTTTCATGTAATTTTGCTGCTAAAGCAGAAGTTATGAAGGTGGCTTGTGAGCCGGGGTTAATTAACGCGTGAGCAGTGACAGTGCCCATTGACTTTTTAATGTTTACCCTTGCCGTTGCCAGAAGAACTGCTTGTTTCTCATTCACGAAATGCGCAGCGACTTTGGGAATGGACGTGATATTTTGCTCCGTTTCGGATTTGATATTTTCTCCCGATTTTTTATTGTGGTTATGAAGCAGAGTATGGTGCTTCCCTCCGCATTCATTGCAGCGCGTTTTACTCCGGCATTTGGTGATGGAGTGATATTCTCCCAAACAATTAAGACAATAGCCCTTAGACTTGGCTACTCTCAATCATTCTGTTGGGTTGTGTTTCAAGAAAATTTGACACACTCGCAATGAATGGTTCTCCTGGCATAATTTGCAGAGCTTTTTCGTAGCGTGAAAGCTCTGAACAAGAGTTTCGGGTTTTGTTGCCTTTTTTGATACTTGGCTGCTTTCGCGTTGAGTGCCGGTTAGAGATTCTAGCATTCTGAATCTTGTCTCGAGAAAGCCTTTTAAAGTTTCCCAAGACGGGTAGATATCACTGTCAGATAATTTTTCTTCCCATGATCGGTGTGTTTCCGCTGGAAGCTTCTGAACTAAAAGATGTACGAGAAGAGGGCCCCATTCTTCCACTGATATTCCTAAGTTGCTCAATGAAGCAAGACTTTCGGTGGTGCAGTCAACTATTGATTTGAGTGCATTAGCTGACTCATTCGACACTTTAGGTTGGGAGGTTAAAACCCGTAACTGTGCGGAAATTAGTATCCGCTTGTTGTCGTATCGTTGAACTAATGCACCCCAAGCTGCCTGGTAATTTTCGTTGGTGGTCTGGAACTGTTTGATTACCTTGCTTGCATCGCCTACGACATTGGCCTTTAAGTAATGCAATTTTTGAACACTTGCCAAAGAGCTGTTGGAGTCGATAAGTGATTTAAATAAATCACGGAAACTTATCCAGTCGGTGTAGTTCCCAGAGAACTTTGGAAGCGTTATGGAAGGTAATTGCATTGGGGACGCGGCTGCAAGTCTTTGCGTGTTAAATTCTTGAGGGGGGCTACTAGTTGATTGATGCCCGGATTGCCCTTGTGATTTATCGAGGGAACTCAATTTGTCAACTAGTTCACCTTTGAAGTCGTAAAATAACTCCTCACAAATGGAGTAGTGATCTTCGGTGAAGTACGGATGCTCCTTTCGAGCTGATGGGGTAGCTATTGCGGACAGGTTTCTGTCGTTTGCAGAAAATTTCTGCCAGAACTCATGCCAACCATTGACTCGGCCAAGATAGTAGCCATGAGTGCGTTTAGCCACGGCGGTTTTTCTCGTGTTTACCACAAACCGATTCATTTGCTCCGTGAGCGATTTCTGATCGCTTATAAGAGCCTCGAGGGATAGAGGGTTTTCCATGGTAGATGGAGAGTCTCCCACTGTACCTCCCATTATGAACTTATGTGTAGAATATTAATCGAACACCGAAATACACTAAGAGATAAGAGAAGGTACTTACTGGAGGTGTCGGGAAGGGGTGACAAAGGTTTGTGTTTTTTCCTGGTGCGTCTGAACGGAATCGGCTGATGTGAGGCGGTGATCTGGGGACGTCTTCTTCCGGCTCGGGATGTAGTTCCCAGAGAACTTTGGAAGCGTTATGGAAGGTAATTGCATTGGGGACGCGGCTGCAAGTCTTTGCGTGTTAAATTCTTGAGGGGGGCTACTAGTTGATTGATGCCCGGATTGCCCTTGTGATTTATCGAGGGAACTCAATTTGTCAACTAGTTCACCTTTGAAGTCGTAAAATAACTCCTCACAAATGGAGTAGTGATCTTCGGTGAAGTACGGATGCTCCTTTCGAGCTGATGGGGTAGCTATTGCGGACAGGTTTCTGTCGTTTGCAGAAAATTTCTGCCAGAACTCATGCCAACCATTGACTCGGCCAAGATAGTAGCCATGAGTGCGTTTAGCCACGGCGGTTTTTCTCGTGTTTACCACAAACCGATTCATTTGCTCCGTGAGCGATTTCTGATCGCTTATAAGAGCCTCGAGGGATAGAGGGTTTTCCATGGTAGATGGAGAGTCTCCCACTGTACCTCCCATTATGAACTTATGTGTAGAATATTAATCGAACACCGAAATACACTAAGAGATAAGAGAAGGTACTTACTGGAGGTGTCGGGAAGGGGTGACAAAGGTTTGTGTTTTTTCCTGGTGCGTCTGAACGGAATCGGCTGATGTGAGGCGGTGATCTGGGGACGTCTTCTTCCGGCTCGGGATGTCTCCACTAATTCACTTGTTACTACACAAAACTTTTCACACGTGCACTATCTCGCGAAAATATCCGGTTCGAAGGACCATGTAAATTAAAACTCTTTAACCTTTCACTTAATTTATATTTAATAAATTTAACAAGACTTTAAACACTACAACTACGATAAACAATATGAAAAACTCTTAGAACTTTAACACGTTTAACCTAACGACTTCGACGACCTCCTGGAGACTGCCGGTTGTAGACCGATGGATTTTCGTCGTCCATCGATACCTTCTGTAAGTTGCAAATTCGGCAGCAGGTCAATCGCGCGTGCATTGAATTGCGCGTGCATTGAATTGGCAGCTTTCGGGTCTCTGGCGGGTTCCGATTTCGTCTGGGCTGTTTCCGGCGAAAGATCTTATGTGTCGTCTGGACAGCGTCCGGCGAGAGTGCCGACCTCCTCATTGTCATTGGAGATCGATTATTGGAATGTGTAACAGGTATCAAATGAAAGGGCTTGTTGAGAGTAACTCGAAAATAATGTGACGTCATTCTAAATCCAATATGGCGGAATATCCAAGATGGCGGAATAGTTATTTTTTATGCACTTCTACAATATGGGTATCAAATGAAAGGGCTTGTTGAGAGTAACTCGAAAATAATGTGACGTCATTCTAAATCCAATATGGCGGAACATCCAAGATGGCGGAATAGTTATTTTTTATGCACTTCTACAATATGGGTATCAAATGAAAGGGCTTGTTGAGAGTAACTCGAAAATAATGTGACGTCATTCTAAATCCAATATGGCGGAACATCCAAGATGGCGGAATAGTTATTTTTTATGCACTTCTACAATATGGGTATCAAATGAAAGGGCTTGTTGAGAGTAACTCGAAAATAATGTGACGTCATTCTAAATCCAATATGGCGGAACATCCAAGATGGCGGAATAGTTATTTTTTATGCACTTCTACAATATGGGTATCAAATGAAAGGGCTTGTTGAGAGTAACTCGAAAATAATGTGACGTCATTCTAAATCCAATATGGCGGAACATCCAAGATGGCGGAATAGTTATTTTTTATGCACTTCTACAATATGGGTATCAAATGAAAGGGCTTGTTGAGAGTAACTCGAAAATAATGTGACGTCATTCTAAATCCAATATGGCGGAACATCCAAGATGGCGGAATAGTTATTTTTTATGCACTTCTACAATATGGGTATCAAATGAAAGGGCTTGTTGAGAGTAACTCGAAAATAATGTGACGTCATTCTAAATCCAATATGGCGGAACATCCAAGATGGCGGAATAGTTATTTTTTATGCACTTCTACAATATGGGTATCAAATGAAAGGGCTTGTTGAGAGTAACTCGAAAATAATGTGACGTCATTCTAAATCCAATATGGCGGAACATCCAAGATGGCGGAATAGTTATTTTTTATGCACTTCTACAATATGGGTATCAAATGAAAGGGCTTGTTGAGAGTAACTCGAAAATAATGTGACGTCATTCTAAATCCAATATGGCGGAACATCCAAGATGGCGGAATAGTTATTTTTTATGCACTTCTACAATATGGGTATCAAATGAAAGGGCTTGTTGAGAGTAACTCGAAAATAATGTGACGTCATTCTAAATCCAATATGGCGGAACATCCAAGATGGCGGAATAGTTATTTTTTATGCACTTCTACAATATGGGTATCAAATGAAAGGGCTTGTTGAGAGTAACTCGAAAATAATGTGACGTCATTCTAAATCCAATATGGCGGAACATCCAAGATGGCGGAATAGTTATTTTTTATGCACTTCTACAATATGGGTATTGTAAATTAAAACTCTTTAACCTTTCACTTAATTTATATTTAATAAATTTAACAAGACTTTAAACACTACAACTACGATAAACAATATGAAAAACTCTTAGAACTTTAACACGTTTAACCTAACGACTTCGACGACCTCCTGGAGACTGCCGGTTGTAGACCCATGGATTTGCGTCGTCCATCGATACCTTCTGTAAGTTGCAAATTCGGCAGCAGGTCAATCGCACGTGCATTGAATTGGCAGCTTTCGGGTCTCTGGCGGGTTCCGATGTCGTCTGGGCTGTTTCCGGCTAAAGTTCTTAGGTGTCGTCTGGACAGCGTCCGGCGAGAGTGTCGACCTCCTCATTGTCATTGGAGATCGATTATTGTAATGTGTAACATCCCGCCGGCCTTGAAATACTTCGGTATTTAAGTATGTCCTGTGAAAAAGAAAGAAAAAGAACATCTCCTTATCGCGGCATTTCCTCCATGCAGACAAGGAAGCTGTTCAAGAACGATGGGGTTAGGCAAAGGGCGCCCTGACTCGCCCGATGGTAATACGCCGACAGATGAAGGAAGGTTTGGAAGTTAGGAAGGATGAATTGGAAAAGTGGTTTCGGATCGATAAATTTGTGCTTTCAATTGTTCGATTGTGGGTACAAATTCACATTGTTCCGCAGTGTCTGCAAAGTAATTTCAGACTCTGCGCGAGGGCTTAAGTGCGATGTAGGTCCTCGCTCGAGCTCTTCTATAGTCTCTTCTTGGACTACATTCGGAATTGCAATAGATTCTCTGCTTCTGCGATGATGTCTGTGTACAACAAAGGCAGTTAGTGAGTTCAAGAACGCAGCGAAAATGTTCCAGCTCCATCCATGAATGCTTCTGATGATCTGAACGTTGATGACTGTACTAATGCAGAATTTTACGATCCGTACAATTACTAATATTCCAAAGATGCTTGCGGTGAAAGACCCAAAGTAGGATAAGCCTGACCAAGTGCTTTGTATATAAGATGATATTTTGCTGACATGGGATGAGGAAAGTAGGTTCATAATGTCTAGATTCCGTGTATCGGTGTCATGACCCATGACAGATTGTGTCATGACATTTCCAATGGCATGCCGTTCTGATGGAAACATAATTTGACGACGCAAATCTTCAGTTTCTTCGAAGGTGTAAATTCCAGATTTTATTAGATGGCTGGGGTCTTCATACTTCCAAGAATTATCCACGGATGTACTGACTGATTTAGGTTCCTCCATATGATGAATCTCTGGATTGAGACTGTACCATTGCCCATGTAGAAAATAACCAGGCTTCATCATGAATGAGCAGGGAATCTCCGTTCCGTGCTCTTGAATCAGATGAGTCGTGGGTGCCATGAAGCAACTTTTGTTGTCATACGTAATTGGTAGTTCGTTGTAGCAGCGATCTGTTTTCCGTATGGTTGCTTCCACAGCCTGGCATTTTATTACGTAAAGGACTTCTCCTCGCGGGACCACTGTAAATCCAGGTTCCTTGAAGCGTATCAATGCGAATTCCGTAGGATGATACTGGGCTATGGCTAACTGCGTTTGAAGAACTTGGTTCTCCAGTTCACATTTTCTCCGCATGATGTGCTTATACATAGACTCCATCCAGTCACCAGCGAGCTCTCTTCGGAAGCAGACGTGGTTGCATATCGTGGCGGAGTATTACAATCTTTCCATTGTTTTTCGGAGTTTTCGAAAGCGCTAGTTGATTTAATTTGCACAAAGGGTTAATAATCTCGGACCTGCTCCTATAGGAGCCTGTGCTTAGCCGGGTTTCCCGGCGTACGGGATATTTGCGTGTAATCCATAAAGCAGAGACCAGTAGTGCCTGTGAGGTGACCACGTGTTTCGCAGCTGTCAGTGACAGCAATCGATAAGCAGCGGTTCTTTCAGAGACGATAATTAATCGCCGAAGTTAGTGAGGGAAGTGCACATCAAAACAAAGCCGCTCCTAGCGAGCAAGGCAAAAACATGGCGTCCGGCACAGCCGACGCAAATATGTTTGCGACTTTAAATTCTTACACGGTGTTGGATAAACAAACCAGCAAGAAGCAAAAACACGCCACTAAGAGACCAAAAATAGCCCCGGAGCAGGAATTTATCGCTTCCTCAAGCCAGCCGCTAGCCGCAACGTCAAACGGTTTCCCCAGATTCATCGTTATCAGCGCCTTAAACGAGGAAAAACCACTGAAGTCGTACAATCAGTTTGCCGTGCGCAAGGGAGTAGACGCTGTGTCCACTAAATTTAGCCAGGCTAGCTATCTGCGCGATGGCTCGCTGCTCCTACTGGTCAACTCCATGAAAATCGCTGACATTTTCATAAAAACTACCAGCATTGCCAACATCCCCATCAAGGTTCAACTCCATGCAACTTTAAATAGTGTCAAGGGAACGATTTTTTCACACGAATTCAGATCAATGACGCAGGAAGAAATTCTGGACGGCCTAAAAGATCAGGGAGTCACGGAAGTGGTCCAGATCACCAGGCCAGGTGACGACGGGAGGAGGATCCCTACAGGGCTGCTCATCCTGACGTTCAACGCCCATGAAGTACCAGCGCACGTTCAAGGCCCCTGGACAAAATTCCTAGTGAAACAATATTTCCCCCTTCCCATGCGCTGCCGGACATGTCAAAAACTTGGTCACACTGCGAAATGGTGCAAAGAACCCACTGAGACCTGCGCCACTTGTGGCAAACCCGCACCGCACCCGGCAGACCAATGCCTCAACCTGTATTGCGTAAACTGCCAAACTGAAACCCACGCTTCCAATAGCCGTGACTGTACCGAATTCATAAAGGCCAAAGAAATTCTTAAAATAAAAACACTAAAGAAGTGTAGCATGTTCGAGGCGAAGAAAGAATTTTACCAAACGTACAAAACAACAACCGGACCCTCCTACGCCACAGTAGCAGCTAGTGCCGCCCCCCCTACAACCCAAAAGAACACAACCCCTGCAATAACACCCAAACCCTCGACTTCGACCAACACAACACAAGCAATCACCACCACACCATCACAAACCATCGAAAACACAAACACCCCCAACAACAACACACAACACTACAACACAAACACAACCACCAGCAATACCGCCAGTTCCAGCACCTTCACCAGCTCAGGACCCGCAATTGCCGGCAGCTCTGCAAACAACAACACCAACACCACTCTCAATAAAAAGGCAAGTGCCACCTCCAACATTACAACTAACAACAAAACAAAAAATAATACACAAAACAACGAACACTCACACAAAAACCCCAAAAACCATACAATTACCACCACTTTCTGCCACCCTTCCCCGGCTAACCCCACTCACCTCACTCTCTCCCCCAACACCAACACAACAATTAACAACTTAATTAGCGACGTTTTCGATCTTCCACACAATAACGTAGATGTTATCTCGGTTTCGGGCCCGCAATTCCATAAGAATTGCGCCGAAGAGAATGCGAATTCAGCAGATGCTGAGATGTTTTCCATCCCCTCGGTCTCTACTTTCACGAGTACGAGCGGAGGATTCCCAGGGAAACAATAGCGACTACTGATGAACTGTAGCCGTGATCCTGACTGTTCCCCCCCATCACGGGACCTAACGGTCTTACAATGGAACGTGAGAGGTCTATACCAAAACCTACCGAGCCTTGAACTACTAATCACCACCTACCAACCCCAGGTGGTTCTTCTGCAGGAGACTCATATCCTGGCAGATCAACAACCTGCCCGGTTGGGAGCTTACAGGTTTTTCGGATATAACACAGTAAGGGTGCGCAGGCATGGTGGCGTAGCCATCCTGGTGCACAACTCCCTCCCTGCTGTCGAGTATAATATCGACACTGAGCTAGTAGCTTGTGCTGTCTCCATTAATACCCCACACCCACTAACTTTCGCAAACTTCTACCTTGAGAATGAAGCAGAGATCACGGCCCGAGATCTAGAGGCTCTGGCTTGCCAGCTGCCTGAAAACACCATCTATGGTGGGGACTTCAATGCGCACAGCCCGCTCTGGGGCTCGGCGCGTTGGAGTCCTAGAGGGCGGCAGGTTGCCGCCTGGATCGAAGGCAGATCTCTCTGCATTCTCAACACTGGTTCCCCTACCTTTTTATCCCATCTAGGCTCTCAGTCAGCCATTGATCTTTCTTTAGCCCCTCCTCACTTAACAGCCCGCCTTGACTGGTTTACACACAGCAACCCAGAGGGTAGTGACCACTACCCTATAATCTTTCGCACTGGGCACAAAACTGCTAACGCCAGACCCCTGCGCAAATTTATTGAGCAGAAGGCGGACTGGAACCAATTTAAAGAACTAGTCAAGGCGGAGCTATCCCGTCGACCCCCTTCACGCAATATTAACAAGGAGGCAGCACAACTAACCAGAGCCATTAGAGCAGCAGCGGCAGGCAGCATGCCTGTGTCTTCACCCTTACCAAAAACACAGCCAGTCTGGATGAATGCGCGCATCCTCACAATCATCAGGGACAAGAATAGGGCTTGGAAAAAATTCCAAAGACACCCTACGACAATTAACCTGCGTAACTATCGTAGGAAATCGGCAGTCACCAAAAAGGAGATAAAGGAGGCGAAAAAACAAGCCTGGGAATCTTTCGCCAGTTCCATTGATCCTAACTCCAATTTGGCCGATGCATGGAGCCGCGTCAAATCAATCTCCGGTAATAGGCCCCCAAGCCTGATTGCTAATTTGACGGTCGACCGCAGGCTCTACACCGACTCCATGAGCATAGCTGAGAAACTGGCCCATTCTTGGGCCAGTTACTCAGCAGACAGTACTTTTAGCCCAGAACAAACTTCGGCTAAGGCCAACTGGACTCTCTCAAACAAGCCCTATTCCCCTGATCCTAATAGAAATCTGTCTTTCCCTATATCCCTTCATGAACTAGGCGCATCGCTTAGTAAGTGCAAGGGATCGGCACCGGGACTGGACAAAGTCTCTTACAGGATGATAAAGGAAGCCCCTGAAACATTCAAAGATAGATTAGTAGTCCTCTACAACTCTATCTTAAGAGATGGCATCTTTCCACACATGTGGAAAAATGCCGTCCTAATACCTATCCGTAAGAAGACAGTCCTTGCTAATGGCACCATAACTCCTAAGGATCTACGCCCAATATCTCTTTTATCCTGTCTGTCGCGTCTTTTTGAAAAAATCGTGGGCCGAAGACTCTCCTGCCTCCTGGAGGGGGTTCTCCCTGGTGGGGTTCACGGATTCAGAAGGCATCGGGGCACAACCTCGCTCCTTCTCGAACTCGAGAATTCCATTAGGGACGCCTTTCACCAGGGGAGAGAACTCCACCTGCTTTCGGCGGATATCGAGAAGGCGTACGACAGGGTAAAATGGGATATCATTGCCGCCCAGCTCCAGGTATGGGGCGTTGATGCGCCCTTCATCCAGCTGATCAAAAATTTCCTCACCTCACGATCCATTCAAGTCAGGATCAACGGATACACCTCATCTAGAATTAGTTTGGACAATGCTTTGCCTCAAGGCTCACCTCTTTCAACGTCGCTTTTTAACGCCTACCTTTCCTCGCTCTTCCCCACCTTACAGGACATTTACGGACTCAACATGTACATATACGCTGACAATATTTTACTAACGACTACGGACGAACGACCGACGGAGGTGTTACGAAGGGCCGTTACCGCGATGAGCATTTGGACTTTACACACAGGAGCTAGAATCCCTTCTGAGAAAAATGAATACATCGTTTTCACAAGAAAAAGGAGACCCACCCAGAGGACCCTAACAATTGGAGACGAGGAGATTACCACCAAAGATCGAATCAGCCTGCTAGGACTAGATTTCAATAGGAGATTAAATTGGACCGCCCACTGCAGGACCCTGGCAACCAGAGTTGGGAAAATTACAAATCTATTGAGATCCATTTCGGCGCGTGGGAATGGCGCCCCGATTCATGCTGCCCTAGCCATCGGCAGAACTTTAATCCGCGGCCGCACTGGCTATGCTCTCCCCGTTTTCTCATCGACGTCCAAAGCGAACATGACGCTAATACAAACGGCCATCAACAAGGCTTTAAGAGCTATTTTTGGAGCCCTGCCTTCCACTCCTAGGATGGCCTTGTGGACAGAATCAGGCCTACCTGATATCGCCACTAGGGCTGAAATTGCCATGACCAAATTAGCCGTAAGGAACTGGCTAGATTGGAGAAAACCACATCATCAGACACTCCATTCTCTGGTCCACGCCCAACGCTCCCCCAGACACACCTCGGCCCTGAAAACGGCGACCTCCCTGATTCACGGACTGGGTTTTCCACCTCCAACCCCCTGCGAGCCACCCGAAGTACAACCACCGATCCAGGAGGAGATGCCACGTCTGCTCACTCTCACCACGGGAAATAAGAGAAACGTACCACCTGCACAACATCTGCAACGCCACCTGGAGAAAATCTCCCGACTCCCAGACTGGACCAGAATCTATACCGACGGGTCGAAAAGGGACAACGAAGTATCGGGCGCCAGCGTTATATACGCGCCGGGCTCAGCTACTCCCAACAGCCACACCTTTCGCCTTCATGAGCGTAGCTCCAGTTTCGAGGCTGAAGTCTGCGCCATTTGGAGCGCAGTGGAACTCTACAGAGGGCGCCCTGGAAGGGCCATCATTTTCACCGATTGTATGGCAGCAGTACAAGCCCTAAATAATCCATCACCTGCTGAGCCACTCATAGCACACATAAGACAGACCATTATCCAGGCTAGAGGAGACTTGGCGGTTGAATGGGTCCCCAGCCATATAGGGATCATGGGAAATGAGCTAGCTGACACGGCGGCCAAGAGGGCCCTGCTGACGCCCCCAGACCATCCCCCGATGACACCACCGATGATTAGTTTCATCACCCGATGCAGCGTCGGGGACATCAAGAGAGCCCTAGAGGACCGATGGAAGAATTCATCTTTCTTCCTAGCAGAGCACTGGCCTTCCACTTCCCCACCATCATACAACAGAACCTGCCCAAGGAAGATTGGCGTCAAGATCTTCAGGATAAGATCTGGCCACACCCTACTCACTAAAGGGCACTTTTTCTCAAGAGGACCCCAGCGAGGATGCCAAAACTGCCAGTGTGCCCTCACCATCAAACACTTGCTGGCGTGCCCAGTTACTAGAGCTACTTTTGGCAGCGAGATTCCCCCCCTACGCGAGCTATTGGACCCGGCGCAGCCAGAGACCTTGCTAAATCTAATGACCGCATTGAATATTACGCACCTGATTTAGAAGTCACGACTCGCCTAAAACTCCAAGAGATAGATCTCCCGACCAGCTTACTTTAGCTTTAGTTTAGATTAGCTTAGCACTAGTTTTAGAATAAGTTTAAGACATGAATCTTTATTTTTTTTTTTTTTTTTTTTTCCTTATTTGCTTTTTCCCTTTTGCCGGTTAAAAGGCCTTAAACACTTAACGTCCTAAAGTACTTTAGACTAGCTTAAAACGTGAATTCTGTTTCTTTATCTTTATATTATTATCTTTATGTAAAACTTTCAATACATCATCCTTGCCAGATCATCTCGCTAATCCCAACTTATAGAATAAGACAGGTGCGCCATATGGGCTGCGTCCCCGAGTGCGCTAAAACATAGCTCAGGGCATGGATTTAAGCTCCTTCTATGTACTGGGTAATAATAAATAAATAAATATAAAATAAATAGACTCCATCTGAGTCTTTATGTGTCTCTCTACATACACGAATTTTGAATTGAAGAAAGTGAAAAGATCTAAATTTCTTGCGGTGACTGCCTTTTTGGTGAACCAGTAATTCTGTCCTGATTTTGGCACTATTACAAGTCGAGGGTGTTCGGTCTGATAGCCGGTGAATTTGCACACGGAAATGAGTTTTGTGACTTCGAGTGCGAACACAGCATCCCCAGTGTGTACTGCATAAATAGTGTTCACAGTTGATTCTCTGCTGATGGTTTGACCTTTGATAGCTGCTCCTTGATAAAGATCGTCATATTTCAGATCTTCACAACTTGCATCTGCGATCATATCCCAAAAACTAATCCCTGATTCAGGGTCGGTGCAAGTTCCCTTTATGTAAGGGCACACAATGCACACAGCTCTTAACACAACCTGATTATCATCAAGCCTTACAATGCTGTCATAATCGGTGATGGTGATTTCCAAGGAGTGCATTACAACCACCTTGTTCCATGAATTGGACCCAAAAGAGTAAGGAACACCCTCGCAATTGCCATTTGTATCGACAGAACCTGCCACTATTTCGGAATATCGTGATGTCGCGTTGGATTTTATGTCAGCCAGAATTCGGTTATTTTGAAGAGCGTAGATTCCTTTGGAATGTATAATCAGACAATTCTCTTTTGATATATCGGCGATAAATGTACTAATACCACCTGCTACGATCGACAGATGGCTGAACATGCCGCAATGCAGGACAGTTTGCAAGATATTAATTTTGCACTGGTAAATGTGAACTGGAGCTACTTCACTCAATTGTAAAAGTTGAATATCTTCCTTGATTTGTTGAACCGGAGTATCTTCAATCTCGCAGTTTTGGTTACTGAGGAACGATATTTTAGTCAAATTCATCCTTTTGCGTCCACAATCGTATACAATTATGCTTTTAGAAGGGAGCAAGAGCGCAATTAACGTGAGATAATTAAGCCAAGCCATGATGCTATAAATAAATAAGAGTTCTTAAATACTTATGTGCGAGAAATATCTATTTTATGTGTACTTATATGAACAAAACAAAAGGAAAGAGATTGTAATAACTTGTTATTGCGGTAAAGGACAGACCTTTGTAATAGATCTTTCGAATTCACCTTGTGGAGTTTTGAGGTGCACAACCCTGGTTATATCATCTTTCCCGGGGAAAACAGCTGTTATACGGGCCAACTTCCAATGAAATGGAGGTAGGCCGTCTTCTTTAAGAAGCACGAGATCTCCTACTTCTATGTTCTTAGTGGCCATCTTCCACTTAGGTCGTTGTTGCAATTGATGCAAATATTCAGTTGACCATCTTCTCCAAAAATCTTGGTGTAATTTTTGTAGTAACTTCCAACGACTAAGGTGTGCTATTGTTGTGTCCTCGTAGCTTGTTTCGGGAAGGCTGTTTAATGAGCTTCCTATCAAGAAATGCCCAGGTGTAAGAGGGTTGATGTCGTTTGGATCCGAAGATAATGCGCTGATTGGCCGTGAGTTAAGCACGGCTTCTATTTGAGTCAGAACAGTGCTTAGTTCTTCGAAGGTAAGCTTAGTTTGCCCTACGATTCGACGCAAATGATGCTTCACAGACTTGACGCCTGCCTCCCATAATCCACCAAAGTGAGGCGCTCGGGGGGGAATAAAGCTCCATTCCACATTTTTGTTTGCATACAGTTCTTCTGCTGACAGTTGATATGATTTAATGAATTCTGTCATTTCTCTTTTTAGGCTCCTTTCTGCTCCCACAAAATTTGTTCCGTTATCGCTAAATATCTTTTTGCTAAGGCCTCGTCTCGCAAAAAATCGTCGAAGAGCGGCTAAAAAGCAATCTGTTGTTAAATCACTGGCAAGTTCAAGGTGCATTGCCTTCGTAACGAAGCAGACGAAAACTACAATGTAACCCTTGAGAGTTTTGGAATTCCTAGTCTTATTAGCTTTAATAAGTACTGGTCCAGCGTAATCTATGCCTGTGTATGTAAATGGTCGACTTGGTGTTGTACGTTCCATAGGTAGTTGACCCATTAAAGTGTTCATGTGCTCTTTCCTCCAACGACAACAAGTGACGCATTGATGCACGATTCGTTTGATAATCTGCTGAGCGCGGGGGAGCCAGTAGTTTTGCCGTAAGGTGGAAAGCATGATCTGCTTACCACCGTGGAGAGTGTCCTTATGTATCTTCTTGATGAGTAATTCGGAAAATTTGTTTGAGGGTGGTAATATTATAGGATGTTTTTCAACCCCGGACAGATTGGAATGTTCTAGTCGTCCTCCCACTCTCAAATTGAGCTGCTCGTCAAGGAATGGATTCAAGCTCAAAAGTGAGCTTTTTCGCGATAAGGATTCCTTAGAAATTAAGCAATTAATTTCTATGGGATATACTATCGATTGTGTTTGCCTTATCAGACATAAATTGGCTTCGTTAATTTCAGAAGCGGAGAGGATATGCGTCTGGTAAGAGGTGAGCTTGCGACACACTCACAAATCTGCGGCAATAAACTATGACTCTGCAAGCATGGGTAAGGTCTGAGAATCTTTCAACTAGTTGGTATTTGCTAGCATTTGTGTGAAAACTCTTCAGCCCTTTCTTCTCTTCCGTGAGCCCCTGTATAGAAGTTGAGAGGATAGTTTTGGGCCACTCACGATGATCTGCTTGAAGCCAGGTTGGACCATTCCACCAGAGTGAATTTCCTTTTAATTCTGAAGAGCTTAGACCGCGCGAGGCAATATCAGCAGGATTGTGTTGGGAAGAAACGTGTCGCCATTCAGTGTTGCCCACATTTTCGATTATTTCTCTAATTCTATTGGCAACGAACGATTTCCATCGATGTGGTAAGCTCCGAATCCATGACAGGGTTATTGTGGAATCTGTCCACAATATTGTTTTGCAATCTTGCCTCAAGGTTTCGCGGAATGATTTTATCATTTTAGATAAAAGAACAGCTCCACATAATTCTAGGCGGGGAAGAGAAATTGTTTTCAGAGGGGCGACTCTCGTCTTGGATGAAATAAGGTGAACAATCGTAGATTGGCTTGCCGTGGTAACTCGAAGATAAATAACTGCTGCATAGGCCTTCTCTGAGCTCTCGCTAAATCCGTGCAGCTCTATTTCCGAGTCCCGATGACTATTGAGCCACCTTGGAATTCTTATATTCTCGATGTTCGGTAAGTCGTCTATGAAACACGTCCACTCTGATAAAAGATGTTCCGGTATTTCTTCATCCCAATTGCTGCCTGTTATCCAGAGATTTTGCATAAATATCTTCGCACGAATGATAATGGGACTCAGCCATCCCAGAGGATCAAACAATTTTGCTATGTAACACTAGTCGCTTTGTCCAGAAGCCTTCTTTCGTGACCTTTATTTTAAATAGGAATTCATCGGATTTAGCATCCCAATAAATGCCTAAGGTTTTGAAGGTAGCTGTATCCGACAATTGCATCTCCAATGCTTCTCTTGACTTGTCATTTTCAGCGACGTCTTTCAGAATATTTGGATGATTCGAGGAAAATTTCCTTAATGGAAATTGACCGCTTGCCAAAAGACTAGTCAGTTCTTTCCGAAGAGATTGCACTTCTTCGATCGTGTCTCCACCAGTTAAGACATCATCCACATAGAAATCGTTCGTAAGACACTCAGAACCGCGAGGGAATGCTTCTCTTTCATCTTCGGCTAGTTGTACTAGTGTTCTCATAGCCAAATATGGTGCACAATTAATTCCAAATGTGACGGTTCTCAATTCGTATTCTTGAATCTCTGAGCTGGGCGTTGGGCGCCATAGTATCCTCTGAAATTTGGCATCATCGGGGTGTACCCAAACCTGCCTATACATCTTTTCGATGTCGGCAGTAAATACATATTCGTGATGTCTCCATCTCAGGATTATTTGTGTTACGTCCTGCTGTAGTATTGGGCCCGTCAAAAGGTTGTCGTTCAAAGAAAGACCATTCGTGGATTTGCAGGAGGCATCGAACACAACTCTAAATTTTGTAGTAGTGCTCGATGGTTTTATTACTGCGTGATGGGGAAGATAATATCTATCCACACCGGTTGTGGGGAGGCTATCGCAATGTACCTTTGTCATGTGGCCCAGACTTACATATTCTTCTAAGGTTTTATAGTAATCCGCTATGTAACCCCTTCTGATATTGCTTCTCTCTGTCGATAAATACCTCTTCATTGCGATCGTTCGGGACTCACCTAGACTTGGCAGGCCTTTCTTGAAGGGTGATCTTACTACATATGACCCGTTCGAGTTACGGGAGACCGTAGCCTTATAAAGTTGTTCGCATTGCTCATCAACATCAGAATTTTGCCTTAGTGGGATTACTTCTTCCACTTCCCAGAATCTTCGCAATACCTCAGATATTGGGCAAGTAGATAAATGCGTGTGGAGGTACTGATGCTGAGAAACAACAGAGCATATCTTACCGGTTAATATCCAACCGAAGATAGTGTTCTGTCCCATAGGAGAGCCTTGGGATCCCTTTCGTATTCCTTCGCAGATGATAAGAGGATAAATGTCGGCACCGATAATTAGATCAATTTTAGCCGGTACGCCATAATCTGGGTCCGCCAATTCTACATATTTCAAATGATCCCAATTCGAATTTGATAACTCCGTCGCTGGGAGAAAATCTGTCAGATTATCTAGAATGAGCGCTTTAACCGGCACGGTTGCTTTCGTTTTGGAAGCAGTGATAACAAAGCGCACAGATCGGGTTGCTACCGTTGCTTCGCTTGAACCTATTCCGGTGACTTGTATTGAGATAGGTTCGGGTTTTTCATGTAATTTTGCTGCTAAAGCAGAAGTTATGAAGGTGGCTTGTGAGCCGGGGTTAATTAACGCGTGAGCAGTGACAGTGCCCATTGACTTTTTAATGTTTACCCTTGCCGTTGCCAGAAGAACTGCTTGTTTCTCATTCACGAAATGCGCAGCGACTTTGGGAATGGACGTGATATTTTGCTCCGTTTCGGATTTGATATTTTCTCCCGATTTTTTATTGTGGTTATGAAGCAGAGTATGGTGCTTCCCTCCGCATTCATTGCAGCGCGTTTTACTCCGGCATTTGGTGATGGAGTGATATTCTCCCAAACAATTAAGACAATAGCCCTTAGACTTGGCTACTCTCAATCATTCTGTTGGGTTGTGTTTCAAGAAAATTTGACACACTCGCAATGAATGGTTCTCCTGGCATAATTTGCAGAGCTTTTTCGTAGCGTGAAAGCTCTGAACAAGAGTTTCGGGTTTTGTTGCCTTTTTTGATACTTGGCTGCTTTCGCGTTGAGTGCCGGTTAGAGATTCTAGCATTCTGAATCTTGTCTCGAGAAAGCCTTTTAAAGTTTCCCAAGACGGGTAGATATCACTGTCAGATAATTTTTCTTCCCATGATCGGTGTGTTTCCGCTGGAAGCTTCTGAACTAAAAGATGTACGAGAAGAGGGCCCCATTCTTCCACTGATATTCCTAAGTTGCTCAATGAAGCAAGACTTTCGGTGGTGCAGTCAACTATTGATTTGAGTGCATTAGCTGACTCATTCGACACTTTAGGTTGGGAGGTTAAAACCCGTAACTGTGCGGAAATTAGTATCCGCTTGTTGTCGTATCGTTGAACTAATGCACCCCAAGCTGCCTGGTAATTTTCGTTGGTGGTCTGGAACTGTTTGATTACCTTGCTTGCATCGCCTACGACATTGGCCTTTAAGTAATGCAATTTTTGAACACTTGCCAAAGAGCTGTTGGAGTCGATAAGTGATTTAAATAAATCACGGAAACTTATCCAGTCGGTGTAGTTCCCAGAGAACTTTGGAAGCGTTATGGAAGGTAATTGCATTGGGGACGCGGCTGCAAGTCTTTGCGTGTTAAATTCTTGAGGGGGGCTACTAGTTGATTGATGCCCGGATTGCCCTTGTGATTTATCGAGGGAACTCAATTTGTCAACTAGTTCACCTTTGAAGTCGTAAAATAACTCCTCACAAATGGAGTAGTGATCTTCGGTGAAGTACGGATGCTCCTTTCGAGCTGATGGGGTAGCTATTGCGGACAGGTTTCTGTCGTTTGCAGAAAATTTCTGCCAGAACTCATGCCAACCATTGACTCGGCCAAGATAGTAGCCATGAGTGCGTTTAGCCACGGCGGTTTTTCTCGTGTTTACCACAAACCGATTCATTTGCTCCGTGAGCGATTTCTGATCGCTTATAAGAGCCTCGAGGGATGGAGGGTTTTCCATGGTAGATGGAGAGTCTCCCACTGTACCTCCCATTATGAACTTATGTGTAGAATATTAATCGAACACCGAAATACACTAAGAGATAAGAGAAGGTACTTACTGGAGGTGTCGGGAAGGGGTGACAAAGGTTTGTGTTTTTTCCTGGTGCGTCTGAACGGAATCGGCTGATGTGAGGCGGTGATCTGGGGACGTCTTCTTCCGGCTCGGGATGTCTCCACTAATTCACTTGTTACTACACAAAACTTTTCACACGTGCACTATCTCGCGAAAATATCCGGTTCGAAGGACCATGTAAATTAAAACTCTTTAACCTTTCACTTAATTTATATTTAATAAATTTAACAAGACTTTAAACACTACAACTACGATAAACAATATGAAAAACTCTTAGAACTTTAACACGTTTAACCTAACGACTTCGACGACCTCCTGGAGACTGCCGGTTGTAGACCGATGGATTTTCGTCGTCCATCGATACCTTCTGTAAGTTGCAAATTCGGCAGCAGGTCAATCGCGCGTGCATTGAATTGCGCGTGCATTGAATTGGCAGCTTTCGGGTCTCTGGCGGGTTCCGATTTCGTCTGGGCTGTTTCCGGCGAAAGATCTTATGTGTCGTCTGGACAGCGTCCGGCGAGAGTGCCGACCTCCTCATTGTCATTGGAGATCGATTATTGGAATGTGTAACAGGTATCAAATGAAAGGGCTTGTTGAGAGTAACTCGAAAATAATGTGACGTCATTCTAAATCCAATATGGCGGAACATCCAAGATGGCGGAATAGTTATTTTTTATGCACTTCTACAATATGGGTATCAAATGAAAGGGCTTGTTGAGAGTAACTCGAAAATAATGTGACGTCATTCTAAATCCAATATGGCGGAACATCCAAGATGGCGGAATAGTTATTTTTTATGCACTTCTACAATATGGGTATCAAATGAAAGGGCTTGTTGAGAGTAACTCGAAAATAATGTGACGTCATTCTAAATCCAATATGGCGGAACATCCAAGATGGCGGAATAGTTATTTTTTATGCACTTCTACAATATGGGTATCAAATGAAAGGGCTTGTTGAGAGTAACTCGAAAATAATGTGACGTCATTCTAAATCCAATATGGCGGAACATCCAAGATGGCGGAATAGTTATTTTTTATGCACTTCTACAATATGGGTATCAAATGAAAGGGCTTGTTGAGAGTAACTCGAAAATAATGTGACGTCATTCTAAATCCAATATGGCGGAACATCCAAGATGGCGGAATAGTTATTTTTTATGCACTTCTACAATATGGGTATCAAATGAAAGGGCTTGTTGAGAGTAACTCGAAAATAATGTGACGTCATTCTAAATCCAATATGGCGGAATATCCAAGATGGCGGAATAGTTATTTTTTATGCACTTCTACAATATGGGTATCAAATGAAAGGGCTTGTTGAGAGTAACTCGAAAATAATGTGACTTCATTCTAAATCCAATATGGCGGAACATCCAAGATGGCGGAATAGTTATTTTTTATGCACTTCTACAATATGGGTATCAAATGAAAGGGCTTGTTGAGAGTAACTCGAAAATAATGTGACGTCATTCTAAATCCAATATGGCGGAACATCCAAGATGGCGGAATAGTTATTTTTTATGCACTTCTACAATATGGGTATCAAATGAAAGGGCTTGTTGAGAGTAACTCGAAAATAATGTGACGTCATTCTAAATCCAATATGGCGGAACATCCAAGATGGCGGAATAGTTATTTTTTATGCACTTCTACAATATGGGTATCAAATGAAAGGGCTTGTTGAGAGTAACTCGAAAATAATGTGACGTCATTCTAAATCCAATATGGCGGAACATCCAAGATGGCGGAATAGTTATTTTTTATGCACTTCTACAATATGGGTATTGTAAATTAAAACTCTTTAACCTTTCACTTAATTTATATTTAATAAATTTAACAAGACTTTAAACACTACAACTACGATAAACAATATGAAAAACTCTTAGAACTTTAACACGTTTAACCTAACGACTTCGACGACCTCCTGGAGACTGCCGGTTGTAGACCCATGGATTTTCGTCGTCCATCGATACCTTCTGTAAGTTGCAAATTCGGCAGCAGGTCAATCGCACGTGCATTGAATTGGCAGCTTTCGGGTCTCTGGCGGGTTCCGATGTCGTCTGGGCTGTTTCCGGCTAAAGTTCTTAGGTGTCGTCTGGACAGCGTCCGGCGAGAGTGTCGACCTCCTCATTGTCATTGGAGATCGATTATTGTAATGTGTAACATCCCGCCGGCCTTGAAATACTTCGGTATTTAAGTATGTCCTGTGAAAAAGAAAGAAAAAGAACATCTCCTTATCGCGGCATTTCCTCCATGCAGACAAGGAAGCTGTTCAAGAACGATGGGGTTAGGCAAAGGGCGCCCTGACTCGCCCGATGGTAATACGCCGACAGATGAAGGAAGGTTTGGAAGTTAGGAAGGATGAATTGGAAAAGTGGTTTCGGATCGATAAATTTGTGCTTTCAATTGTTCGATTGTGGGTACAAATTCACATTGTTCCGCAGTGTCTGCAAAGTAATTTCAGACTCTGCGCGAGGGCTTAAGTGCGATGTAGGTCCTCGCTCGAGCTCTTCTATAGTCTCTTCTTGGACTACATTCGGAATTGCAATAGATTCTCTGCTTCTGCGATGATGTCTGTGTACAACAAAGGCAGTTAGTGAGTTCAAGAACGCAGCGAAAATGTTCCAGCTCCATCCATGAATGCTTCTGATGATCTGAACGTTGATGACTGTACTAATGCAGAATTTTACGATCCGTACAATTACTAATATTCCAAAGATGCTTGCGGTGAAAGACCCAAAGTAGGATAAGCCTGACCAAGTGCTTTGTATATAAGATGATATTTTGCTGACATGGGATGAGGAAAGTAGGTTCATAATGTCTAGATTCCGTGTATCGGTGTCATGACCCATGACAGATTGTGTCATGACATTTCCAATGGCATGCCGTTCTGATGGAAACATAATTTGACGACGCAAATCTTCAGTTTCTTCGAAGGTGTAAATTCCAGATTTTATTAGATGGCTGGGGTCTTCATACTTCCAAGAATTATCCACGGATGTACTGACTGATTTAGGTTCCTCCATATGATGAATCTCTGGATTGAGACTGTACCATTGCCCATGTAGAAAATAACCAGGCTTCATCATGAATGAGCAGGGAATCTCCGTTCCGTGCTCTTGAATCAGATGAGTCGTGGGTGCCATGAAGCAACTTTTGTTGTCATACGTAATTGGTAGTTCGTTGTAGCAGCGATCTGTTTTCCGTATGGTTGCTTCCACAGCCTGGCATTTTATTACGTAAAGGACTTCTCCTCGCGGGACCACTGTAAATCCAGGTTCCTTGAAGCGTATCAATGCGAATTCCGTAGGATGATACTGGGCTATGGCTAACTGCGTTTGAAGAACTTGGTTCTCCAGTTCACATTTTCTCCGCATGATGTGCTTATACATAGACTCCATCTGAGTCTTTATGTGTCTCTCTACATACACGAATTTTGAATTGAAGAAAGTGAAAAGATCTAAATTTCTTGCGGTGACTGCCTTTTTGGTGAACCAGTAATTCTGTCCTGATTTTGGCACTATTACAAGTCGAGGGTGTTCGGTCTGATAGCCGGTGAATTTGCACAGGGAAATGAGTTTTGTGACTTCGAGTGCGAACACAGCATCCCCAGTGTGTACTGCATAAATAGTGTTCACAGTTGATTCTCTGCTGATGGTTTGACCTTTGATAGCTGCTCCTTGATAAAGATCGTCATATTTCAGATCTTCACAACTTGCATCTGCGATCATATCCCAAAAACTAATCCCTGATTCAGGGTCGGTGCAAGTTCCCTTTATGTAAGGGCACACAATGCACACAGCTCTTAACACAACCTGATTATCATCAAGCCTTACAATGCTGTCATAATCGGTGATGGTGATTTCCAAGGAGTGCATTACAACCACCTTGTTCCATGAATTGGACCCAAAAGAGTAAGGAACACCCTCGCAATTGCCATTTGTATCGACAGAACCTGCCACTATTTCGGAATATCGTGATGTCGCGTTGGATTTTATGTCAGCCAGAATTCGGTTATTTTGAAGAGCGTAGATTCCTTTGGAATGTATAATCAGACAATTCTCTTTTGATATATCGGCGATAAATGTACTAATACCACCTGCTACGATCGACAGATGGCTGAACATGCCGCAATGCAGGACAGTTTGCAAGATATTAATTTTGCACTGGTAAATGTGAACTGGAGCTACTTCACTCAATTGTAAAAGTTGAATATCTTCCTTGATTTGTTGAACCGGAGTATCTTCAATCTCGCAGTTTTGGTTACTGAGGAACGATATTTTAGTCAAATTCATCCTTTTGCGTCCACAATCGTATACAATTATGCTTTTAGAAGGGAGCAAGAGCGCAATTAACGTGAGATAATTAAGCCAAGCCATGATGCTATAAATAAATAAGAGTTCTTAAATACTTATGTGCGAGAAATATCTATTTTATGTGTACTTATATGAACAAAACAAAAGGAAAGAGATTGTAATAACTTGTTATTGCGGTAAAGGACAGACCTTTGTAATAGATCTTTCGAATTCACCTTGTGGAGTTTTGAGGTGCACAACCCTGGTTATATCATCTTTCCCGGGGAAAACAGCTGTTATACGGGCCAACTTCCAATGAAATGGAGGTAGGCCGTCTTCTTTAAGAAGCACGAGATCTCCTACTTCTATGTTCTTAGTGGCCATCTTCCACTTAGGTCGTTGTTGCAATTGATGCAAATATTCAGTTGACCATCTTCTCCAAAAATCTTGGTGTAATTTTTGTAGTAACTTCCAACGACTAAGGTGTGCTATTGTTGTGTCCTCGTAGCTTGTTTCGGGAAGGCTGTTTAATGAGCTTCCTATCAAGAAATGCCCAGGTGTAAGAGGGTTGATGTCGTTTGGATCCGAAGATAATGCGCTGATTGGCCGTGAGTTAAGCACGGCTTCTATTTGAGTCAGAACAGTGCTTAGTTCTTCGAAGGTAAGCTTAGTTTGCCCTACGATTCGACGCAAATGATGCTTCACAGACTTGACGCCTGCCTCCCATAATCCACCAAAGTGAGGCGCTCGGGGGGGAATAAAGCTCCATTCCACATTTTTGTTTGCATACAGTTCTTCTGCTGACAGTTGATATGATTTAATGAATTCTGTCATTTCTCTTTTTAGGCTCCTTTCTGCTCCCACAAAATTTGTTCCGTTATCGCTAAATATCTTTTTGCTAAGGCCTCGTCTCGCAAAAAATCGTCGAAGAGCGGCTAAAAAGCAATCTGTTGTTAAATCACTGGCAAGTTCAAGGTGCATTGCCTTCGTAACGAAGCAGACGAAAACTACAATGTAACCCTTGAGAGTTTTGGAATTCCTAGTCTTATTAGCTTTAATAAGTACTGGTCCAGCGTAATCTATGCCTGTGTATGTAAATGGTCGACTTGGTGTTGTACGTTCCATAGGTAGTTGACCCATTAAAGTGTTCATGTGCTCTTTCCTCCAACGACAACAAGTGACGCATTGATGCACGATTCGTTTGATAATCTGCTGAGCGCGGGGGAGCCAGTAGTTTTGCCGTAAGGTGGAAAGCATGATCTGCTTACCACCGTGGAGAGTGTCCTTATGTATCTTCTTGATGAGTAATTCGGAAAATTTGTTTGAGGGTGGTAATATTATAGGATGTTTTTCAACCCCGGACAGATTGGAATGTTCTAGTCGTCCTCCCACTCTCAAATTGAGCTGCTCGTCAAGGAATGGATTCAAGCTCAAAAGTGAGCTTTTTCGCGATAAGGATTCCTTAGAAATTAAGCAATTAATTTCTATGGGATATACTATCGATTGTGTTTGCCTTATCAGACATAAATTGGCTTCGTTAATTTCAGAAGCGGAGAGGATATGCGTCTGGTAAGAGGTGAGCTTGCGACACACTCACAAATCTGCGGCAATAAACTATGACTCTGCAAGCATGGGTAAGGTCTGAGAATCTTTCAACTAGTTGGTATTTGCTAGCATTTGTGTGAAAACTCTTCAGCCCTTTCTTCTCTTCCGTGAGCCCCTGTATAGAAGTTGAGAGGATAGTTTTGGGCCACTCACGATGATCTGCTTGAAGCCAGGTTGGACCATTCCACCAGAGTGAATTTCCTTTTAATTCTGAAGAGCTTAGACCGCGCGAGGCAATATCAGCAGGATTGTGTTGGGAAGAAACGTGTCGCCATTCAGTGTTGCCCACATTTTCGATTATTTCTCTAATTCTATTGGCAACGAACGATTTCCATCGATGTGGTAAGCTCCGAATCCATGACAGGGTTATTGTGGAATCTGTCCACAATATTGTTTTGCAATCTTGCCTCAAGGTTTCGCGGAATGATTTTATCATTTTAGATAAAAGAACAGCTCCACATAATTCTAGGCGGGGAAGAGAAATTGTTTTCAGAGGGGCGACTCTCGTCTTGGATGAAATAAGGTGAACAATCGTAGATTGGCTTGCCGTGGTAACTCGAAGATAAATAACTGCTGCATAGGCCTTCTCTGAGCTCTCGCTAAATCCGTGCAGCTCTATTTCCGAGTCCCGATGACTATTGAGCCACCTTGGAATTCTTATATTCTCGATGTTCGGTAAGTCGTCTATGAAACACGTCCACTCTGATAAAAGATGTTCCGGTATTTCTTCATCCCAATTGCTGCCTGTTATCCAGAGATTTTGCATAAATATCTTCGCACGAATGATAATGGGACTCAGCCATCCCAGAGGATCAAACAATTTTGCTATGTAACACTAGTCGCTTTGTCCAGAAGCCTTCTTTCGTGACCTTTATTTTAAATAGGAATTCATCGGATTTAGCATCCCAATAAATGCCTAAGGTTTTGAAGGTAGCTGTATCCGACAATTGCATCTCCAATGCTTCTCTTGACTTGTCATTTTCAGCGACGTCTTTCAGAATATTTGGATGATTCGAGGAAAATTTCCTTAATGGAAATTGACCGCTTGCCAAAAGACTAGTCAGTTCTTTCCGAAGAGATTGCACTTCTTCGATCGTGTCTCCACCAGTTAAGACATCATCCACATAGAAATCGTTCGTAAGACACTCAGAACCGCGAGGGAATGCTTCTCTTTCATCTTCGGCTAGTTGTACTAGTGTTCTCATAGCCAAATATGGTGCACAATTAATTCCAAATGTGACGGTTCTCAATTCGTATTCTTGAATCTCTGAGCTGGGCGTTGGGCGCCATAGTATCCTCTGAAATTTGGCATCATCGGGGTGTACCCAAACCTGCCTATACATCTTTTCGATGTCGGCAGTAAATACATATTCGTGATGTCTCCATCTCAGGATTATTTGTGTTACGTCCTGCTGTAGTATTGGGCCCGTCAAAAGGTTGTCGTTCAAAGAAAGACCATTCGTGGATTTGCAGGAGGCATCGAACACAACTCTAAATTTTGTAGTAGTGCTCGATGGTTTTATTACTGCGTGATGGGGAAGATAATATCTATCCACACCGGTTGTGGGGAGGCTATCGCAATGTACCTTTGTCATGTGGCCCAGACTTACATATTCTTCTAAGGTTTTATAGTAATCCGCTATGTAACCCCTTCTGATATTGCTTCTCTCTGTCGATAAATACCTCTTCATTGCGATCGTTCGGGACTCACCTAGACTTGGCAGGCCTTTCTTGAAGGGTGATCTTACTACATATGACCCGTTCGAGTTACGGGAGACCGTAGCCTTATAAAGTTGTTCGCATTGCTCATCAACATCAGAATTTTGCCTTAGTGGGATTACTTCTTCCACTTCCCAGAATCTTCGCAATACCTCAGATATTGGGCAAGTAGATAAATGCGTGTGGAGGTACTGATGCTGAGAAACAACAGAGCATATCTTACCGGTTAATATCCAACCGAAGATAGTGTTCTGTCCCATAGGAGAGCCTTGGGATCCCTTTCGTATTCCTTCGCAGATGATAAGAGGATAAATGTCGGCACCGATAATTAGATCAATTTTAGCCGGTACGCCATAATCTGGGTCCGCCAATTCTACATATTTCAAATGATCCCAATTCGAATTTGATAACTCCGTCGCTGGGAGAAAATCTGTCAGATTATCTAGAATGAGCGCTTTAACCGGCACGGTTGCTTTCGTTTTGGAAGCAGTGATAACAAAGCGCACAGATCGGGTTGCTACCGTTGCTTCGCTTGAACCTATTCCGGTGACTTGTATTGAGATAGGTTCGGGTTTTTCATGTAATTTTGCTGCTAAAGCAGAAGTTATGAAGGTGGCTTGTGAGCCGGGGTTAATTAACGCGTGAGCAGTGACAGTGCCCATTGACTTTTTAATGTTTACCCTTGCCGTTGCCAGAAGAACTGCTTGTTTCTCATTCACGAAATGCGCAGCGACTTTGGGAATGGACGTGATATTTTGCTCCGTTTCGGATTTGATATTTTCTCCCGATTTTTTATTGTGGTTATGAAGCAGAGTATGGTGCTTCCCTCCGCATTCATTGCAGCGCGTTTTACTCCGGCATTTGGTGATGGAGTGATATTCTCCCAAACAATTAAGACAATAGCCCTTAGACTTGGCTACTCTCAATCATTCTGTTGGGTTGTGTTTCAAGAAAATTTGACACACTCGCAATGAATGGTTCTCCTGGCATAATTTGCAGAGCTTTTTCGTAGCGTGAAAGCTCTGAACAAGAGTTTCGGGTTTTGTTGCCTTTTTTGATACTTGGCTGCTTTCGCGTTGAGTGCCGGTTAGAGATTCTAGCATTCTGAATCTTGTCTCGAGAAAGCCTTTTAAAGTTTCCCAAGACGGGTAGATATCACTGTCAGATAATTTTTCTTCCCATGATCGGTGTGTTTCCGCTGGAAGCTTCTGAACTAAAAGATGTACGAGAAGAGGGCCCCATTCTTCCACTGATATTCCTAAGTTGCTCAATGAAGCAAGACTTTCGGTGGTGCAGTCAACTATTGATTTGAGTGCATTAGCTGACTCATTCGACACTTTAGGTTGGGAGGTTAAAACCCGTAACTGTGCGGAAATTAGTATCCGCTTGTTGTCGTATCGTTGAACTAATGCACCCCAAGCTGCCTGGTAATTTTCGTTGGTGGTCTGGAACTGTTTGATTACCTTGCTTGCATCGCCTACGACATTGGCCTTTAAGTAATGCAATTTTTGAACACTTGCCAAAGAGCTGTTGGAGTCGATAAGTGATTTAAATAAATCACGGAAACTTATCCAGTCGGTGTAGTTCCCAGAGAACTTTGGAAGCGTTACGGAAGGTAATTGCATTGGGGACGCGGCTGCAAGTCTTTGCGTGTTAAATTCTTGAGGGGGGCTACTAGTTGATTGATGCCCGGATTGCCCTTGTGATTTATCGAGGGAACTCAATTTGTCAACTAGTTCACCTTTGAAGTCGTAAAATAACTCCTCACAAATGGAGTAGTGATCTTCGGTGAAGTACGGATGCTCCTTTCGAGCTGATGGGGTAGCTATTGCGGACAGGTTTCTGTCGTTTGCAGAAAATTTCTGCCAGAACTCATGCCAACCATTGACTCGGCCAAGATAGTAGCCATGAGTGCGTTTAGCCACGGCGGTTTTTCTCGTGTTTACCACAAACCGATTCATTTGCTCCGTGAGCGATTTCTGATCGCTTATAAGAGCCTCGAGGGATGGAGGGTTTTCCATGGTAGATGGAGAGTCTCCCACTGTACCTCCCATTATGAACTTATGTGTAGAATATTAATCGAACACCGAAATACACTAAGAGATAAGAGAAGGTACTTACTGGAGGTGTCGGGAAGGGGTGACAAAGGTTTGTGTTTTTTCCTGGTGCGTCTGAACGGAATCGGCTGATGTGAGGCGGTGATCTGGGGACGTCTTCTTCCGGCTCGGGATGTCTCCACTAATTCACTTGTTACTACACAAAACTTTTCACACGTGCACTATCTCGCGAAAATATCCGGTTCGAAGGACCATGTAAATTAAAACTCTTTAACCTTTCACTTAATTTATATTTAATAAATTTAACAAGACTTTAAACACTACAACTACGATAAACAATATGAAAAACTCTTAGAACTTTAACACGTTTAACCTAACGACTTCGACGACCTCCTGGAGACTGCCGGTTGTAGACCGATGGATTTTCGTCGTCCATCGATACCTTCTGTAAGTTGCAAATTCGGCAGCAGGTCAATCGCGCGTGCATTGAATTGCGCGTGCATTGAATTGGCAGCTTTCGGGTCTCTGGCGGGTTCCGATTTCGTCTGGGCTGTTTCCGGCGAAAGATCTTATGTGTCGTCTGGACAGCGTCCGGCGAGAGTGCCGACCTCCTCATTGTCATTGGAGATCGATTATTGGAATGTGTAACAGGTATCAAATGAAAGGGCTTGTTGAGAGTAACTCGAAAATAATGTGACGTCATTCTAAATCCAATATGGCGGAACATCCAAGATGGCGGAATAGTTATTTTTTATGCACTTCTACAATATGGGTATCAAATGAAAGGGCTTGTTGAGAGTAACTCGAAAATAATGTGACGTCATTCTAAATCCAATATGGCGGAACATCCAAGATGGCGGAATAGTTATTTTTTATGCACTTCTACAATATGGGTATCAAATGAAAGGGCTTGTTGAGAGTAACTCGAAAATAATGTGACGTCATTCTAAATCCAATATGGCGGAACATCCAAGATGGCGGAATAGTTATTTTTTATGCACTTCTACAATATGGGTATCAAATAAAAGGGCTTGTTGAGAGTAACTCGAAAATAATGTGACGTCATTCTAAATCCAATATGGCGGAACATCCAAGATGGCGGAATAGTTATTTTTTATGCACTTCTACAATATGGGTATCAAATGAAAGGGCTTGTTGAGAGTAACTCGAAAATAATGTGACGTCATTCTAAATCCAATATGGCGGAACATCCAAGATGGCGGAATAGTTATTTTTTATGCACTTCTACAATATGGGTATCAAATGAAAGGGCTTGTTGAGAGTAACTCGAAAATAATGTGACGTCATTCTAAATCCAATATGGCGGAACATCCAAGATGGCGGAATAGTTATTTTTTATGCACTTCTACAATATGGGTATCAAATGAAAGGGCTTGTTGAGAGTAACTCGAAAATAATGTGACGTCATTCTAAATCCAATATGGCGGAACATCCAAGATGGCGGAATAGTTATTTTTTATGCACTTCTACAATATGGGTATCAAATGAAAGGGCTTGTTGAGAGTAACTCGAAAATAATGTGACGTCATTCTAAATCCAATATGGCGGAACATCCAAGATGGCGGAATAGTTATTTTTTATGCACTTCTACAATATGGGTATCAAATGAAAGGGCTTGTTGAGAGTAACTCGAAAATAATGTGACGTCATTCTAAATCCAATATGGCGGAACATCCAAGATGGCGGAATAGTTATTTTTTATGCACTTCTACAATATGGGTATCAAATGAAAGGGCTTGTTGAGAGTAACTCGAAAATAATGTGACGTCATTCTAAATCCAATATGGCGGAACATCCAAGATGGCGGAATAGTTATTTTTTATGCACTTCTACAATATGGGTATCAAATGAAAGGGCTTGTTGAGAGTAACTCGAAAATAATGTGACGTCATTCTAAATCCAATATGGCGGAACATCCAAGATGGCGGAATAGTTATTTTTTATGCACTTCTACAATATGGGTATTGTAAATTAAAACTCTTTAACCTTTCACTTAATTTATATTTAATAAATTTAACAAGACTTTAAACACTACAACTACGATAAACAATATGAAAAACTCTTAGAACGTTAACACGTTTAACCTAACGACTTCGACGACCTCCTGGAGACTGCCGGTTGTAGACCCATGGATTTGCGTCGTCCATCGATACCTTCTGTAAGTTGCAAATTCGGCAGCAGGTCAATCGCACGTGCATTGAATTGGCAGCTTTCGGGTCTCTGGCGGGTTCCGATGTCGTCTGGGCTGTTTCCGGCTAAAGTTCTTAGGTGTCGTCTGGACAGCGTCCGGCGAGAGTGTCGACCTCCTCATTGTCATTGGAGATCGATTATTGTAATGTGTAACATCCCGCCGGCCTTGAAATACTTCGGTATTTAAGTATGTCCTGTGAAAAAGAAAGAAAAAGAACATCTCCTTATCGCGGCATTTCCTCCATGCAGACAAGGAAGCTGTTCAAGAACGATGGGGTTAGGCAAAGGGCGCCCTGACTCGCCCGATGGTAATACGCCGACAGATGAAGGAAGGTTTGGAAGTTAGGAAGGATGAATTGGAAAAGTGGTTTCGGATCGATAAATTTGTGCTTTCAATTGTTCGATTGTGGGTACAAATTCACATTGTTCCGCAGTGTCTGCAAAGTAATTTCAGACTCTGCGCGAGGGCTTAAGTGCGATGTAGGTCCTCGCTCGAGCTCTTCTATAGTCTCTTCTTGGACTACATTCGGAATTGCAATAGATTCTCTGCTTCTGCGATGATGTCTGTGTACAACAAAGGCAGTTAGTGAGTTCAAGAACGCAGCGAAAATGTTCCAGCTCCATCCATGAATGCTTCTGATGATCTGAACGTTGATGACTGTACTAATGCAGAATTTTACGATCCGTACAATTACTAATATTCCAAAGATGCTTGCGGTGAAAGACCCAAAGTAGGATAAGCCTGACCAAGTGCTTTGTATATAAGATGATATTTTGCTGACATGGGATGAGGAAAGTAGGTTCATAATGTCTAGATTCCGTGTATCGGTGTCATGACCCATGACAGATTGTGTCATGACATTTCCAATGGCATGCCGTTCTGATGGAAACATAATTTGACGACGCAAATCTTCAGTTTCTTCGAAGGTGTAAATTCCAGATTTTATTAGATGGCTGGGGTCTTCATACTTCCAAGAATTATCCACGGATGTACTGACTGATTTAGGTTCCTCCATATGATGAATCTCTGGATTGAGACTGTACCATTGCCCATGTAGAAAATAACCAGGCTTCATCATGAATGAGCAGGGAATCTCCGTTCCGTGCTCTTGAATCAGATGAGTCGTGGGTGCCATGAAGCAACTTTTGTTGTCATACGTAATTGGTAGTTCGTTGTAGCAGCGATCTGTTTTCCGCATGGTTGCTTCCACAGCCTGGCATTTTATTACGTAAAGGACTTCTCCTCGCGGGACCACTGTAAATCCAGGTTCCTTGAAGCGTATCAATGCGAATTCCGTAGGATGATACTGGGCTATGGCTAACTGCGTTTGAAGAACTTGGTTCTCCAGTTCACATTTTCTCCGCATGATGTGCTTATACATAGACTCCATCCAGTCACCAGCGAGCTCTCTTCGGAAGCAGACGTGGTTGCATATCGTGGCGGAGTATTACAATCTTTCCATTGTTTTTCGGAGTTTTCGAAAGCGCTAGTTGATTTAATTTGCACAAAGGGTTAATAATCTCGGACCTGCTCCTATAGGAGCCTGTGCTTAGCCGGGTTTCCCGGCGTACGGGATATTTGCGTGTAATCCATAAAGCAGAGACCAGTAGTGCCTGTGAGGTGACCACGTGTTTCGCAGCTGTCAGTGACAGCAATCGATAAGCAGCGGTTCTTTCAGAGACGATAATTAATCGCCGAAGTTAGTGAGGGAAGTGCACATCAAAACAAAGCCGCTCCTAGCGAGCAAGGCAAAAACATGGCGTCCGGCACAGCCGACGCAAATATGTTTGCGACTTTAAATTCTTACACGGTGTTGGATAAACAAACCAGCAAGAAGCAAAAACACGCCACTAAGAGACCAAAAATAGCCCCGGAGCAGGAATTTATCGCTTCCTCAAGCCAGCCGCTAGCCGCAACGTCAAACGGTTTCCCCAGATTCATCGTTATCAGCGCCTTAAACGAGGAAAAACCACTGAAGTCGTACAATCAGTTTGCCGTGCGCAAGGGAGTAGACGCTGTGTCCACTAAATTTAGCCAGGCTAGCTATCTGCGCGATGGCTCGCTGCTCCTACTGGTCAACTCCATGAAAATCGCTGACATTTTCATAAAAACTACCAGCATTGCCAACATCCCCATCAAGGTTCAACTCCATGCAACTTTAAATAGTGTCAAGGGAACGATTTTTTCACACGAATTCAGATCAATGACGCAGGAAGAAATTCTGGACGGCCTAAAAGATCAGGGAGTCACGGAAGTGGTCCAGATCACCAGGCCAGGTGACGACGGGAGGAGGATCCCTACAGGGCTGCTCATCCTGACGTTCAACGCCCATGAAGTACCAGCGCACGTTCAAGGCCCCTGGACAAAATTCCTAGTGAAACAATATTTCCCCCTTCCCATGCGCTGCCGGACATGTCAAAAACTTGGTCACACTGCGAAATGGTGCAAAGAACCCACTGAGACCTGCGCCACTTGTGGCAAACCCGCACCGCACCCGGCAGACCAATGCCTCAACCTGTATTGCGTAAACTGCCAAACTGAAACCCACGCTTCCAATAGCCGTGACTGTACCGAATTCATAAAGGCCAAAGAAATTCTTAAAATAAAAACACTAAAGAAGTGTAGCATGTTCGAGGCGAAGAAAGAATTTTACCAAACGTACAAAACAACAACCGGACCCTCCTACGCCACAGTAGCAGCTAGTGCCGCCCCCCCTACAACCCAAAAGAACACAACCCCTGCAATAACACCCAAACCCTCGACTTCGACCAACACAACACAAGCAATCACCACCACACCATCACAAACCATCGAAAACACAAACACCCCCAACAACAACACACAACACTACAACACAAACACAACCACCAGCAATACCGCCAGTTCCAGCACCTTCACCAGCTCAGGACCCGCAATTGCCGGCAGCTCTGCAAACAACAACACCAACACCACTCTCAATAAAAAGGCAAGTGCCACCTCCAACATTACAACTAACAACAAAACAAAAAATAATACACAAAACAACGAACACTCACACAAAAACCCCAAAAACCATACAATTACCACCACTTTCTGCCACCCTTCCCCGGCTAACCCCACTCACCTCACTCTCTCCCCCAACACCAACACAACAATTAACAACTTAATTAGCGACGTTTTCGATCTTCCACACAATAACGTAGATGTTATCTCGGTTTCGGGCCCGCAATTCCATAAGAATTGCGCCGAAGAGAATGCGAATTCAGCAGATGCTGAGATGTTTTCCATCCCCTCGGTCTCTACTTTCACGAGTACGAGCGGAGGATTCCCAGGGAAACAATAGCGACTACTGATGAACTGTAGCCGTGATCCTGACTGTTCCCCCCCATCACGGGACCTAACGGTCTTACAATGGAACGTGAGAGGTCTATACCAAAACCTACCGAGCCTTGAACTACTAATCACCACCTACCAACCCCAGGTGGTTCTTCTGCAGGAGACTCATATCCTGGCAGATCAACAACCTGCCCGGTTGGGAGCTTACAGGTTTTTCGGATATAACACAGTAAGGGTGCGCAGGCATGGTGGCGTAGCCATCCTGGTGCACAACTCCCTCCCTGCTGTCGAGTATAATATCGACACTGAGCTAGTAGCTTGTGCTGTCTCCATTAATACCCCACACCCACTAACTTTCGCAAACTTCTACCTTGAGAATGAAGCAGAGATCACGGCCCGAGATCTAGAGGCTCTGGCTTGCCAGCTGCCTGAAAACACCATCTATGGTGGGGACTTCAATGCGCACAGCCCGCTCTGGGGCTCGGCGCGTTGGAGTCCTAGAGGGCGGCAGGTTGCCGCCTGGATCGAAGGCAGATCTCTCTGCATTCTCAACACTGGTTCCCCTACCTTTTTATCCCATCTAGGCTCTCAGTCAGCCATTGATCTTTCTTTAGCCCCTCCTCACTTAACAGCCCGCCTTGACTGGTTTACACACAGCAACCCAGAGGGTAGTGACCACTACCCTATAATCTTTCGCACTGGGCACAAAACTGCTAACGCCAGACCCCTGCGCAAATTTATTGAGCAGAAGGCGGACTGGAACCAATTTAAAGAACTAGTCAAGGCGGAGCTATCCCGTCGACCCCCTTCACGCAATATTAACAAGGAGGCAGCACAACTAACCAGAGCCATTAGAGCAGCAGCGGCAGGCAGCATGCCTGTGTCTTCACCCTTACCAAAAACACAGCCAGTCTGGATGAATGCGCGCATCCTCACAATCATCAGGGACAAGAATAGGGCTTGGAAAAAATTCCAAAGACACCCTACGACAATTAACCTGCGTAACTATCGTAGGAAATCGGCAGTCACCAAAAAGGAGATAAAGGAGGCGAAAAAACAAGCCTGGGAATCTTTCGCCAGTTCCATTGATCCTAACTCCAATTTGGCCGATGCATGGAGCCGCGTCAAATCAATCTCCGGTAATAGGCCCCCAAGCCTGATTGCTAATTTGACGGTCGACCGCAGGCTCTACACCGACTCCATGAGCATAGCTGAGAAACTGGCCCATTCTTGGGCCAGTTACTCAGCAGACAGTACTTTTAGCCCAGAACAAACTTCGGCTAAGGCCAACTGGACTCTCTCAAACAAGCCCTATTCCCCTGATCCTAATAGAAATCTGTCTTTCCCTATATCCCTTCATGAACTAGGCGCATCGCTTAGTAAGTGCAAGGGATCGGCACCGGGACTGGACAAAGTCTCTTAGAGGATGATAAAGGAAGCCCCTGAAACATTCAAAGATAGATTAGTAGTCCTCTACAACTCTATCTTAAGAGATGGCATCTTTCCACACATGTGGAAAAATGCCGTCCTAATACCTATCCGTAAGAAGACAGTCCTTGCTAATGGCACCATAACTCCTAAGGATCTACGCCCAATATCTCTTTTATCCTGTCTGTCGCGTCTTTTTGAAAAAATCGTGGGCCGAAGACTCTCCTGCCTCCTGGAGGGGGTTCTCCCTGGTGGGGTTCACGGATTCAGAAGGCATCGGGGCACAACCTCGCTCCTTCTCGAACTCGAGAATTCCATTAGGGACGCCTTTCACCAGGGGAGAGAACTCCACCTGCTTTCGGCGGATATCGAGAAGGCGTACGACAGGGTAAAATGGGATATCATTGCCGCCCAGCTCCAGGTATGGGGCGTTGATGCGCCCTTCATCCAGCTGATCAAAAATTTCCTCACCTCACGATCCATTCAAGTCAGGATCAACGGATACACCTCATCTAGAATTAGTTTGGACAATGCTTTGCCTCAAGGCTCACCTCTTTCAACGTCGCTTTTTAACGCCTACCTTTCCTCGCTCTTCCCCACCTTACAGGACATTTACGGACTCAACATGTACATATACGCTGACAATATTTTACTAACGACTACGGACGAACGACCGACGGAGGTGTTACGAAGGGCCGTTACCGCGATGAGCATTTGGACTTTACACACAGGAGCTAGAATCCCATCTGAGAAAAATGAATACATCGTTTTCACAAGAAAAAGGAGACCCACCCAGAGGACCCTAACAATTGGAGACGAGGAGATTACCACCAAAGATCGAATCAGCCTGCTAGGACTAGATTTCAATAGCAGATTAAATTGGACCGCCCACTGCAGGACCCTGGCAACCAGAGTTGGGAAAATTACAAATCTATTGAGATCCATTTCGGCGCGTGGGAATGGCGCCCCGATTCATGCTGCCCTAGCCATCGGCAGAACTTCAATCCGCGGCCGCACTGGCTATGCTCTCCCCGTTTTCTCATCGACGTCCAAAGCGAACATGACGCTAATACAAACGGCCATCAACAAGGCTTTAAGAGCTATTTTTGGAGCCCTGCCTTCCACTCCTAGGATGGCCTTGTGGACAGAATCAGGCCTACCTGATATCGCCACTAGGGCTGAAATTGCCATGACCAAATTAGCCGTAAGGAACTGGCTAGATTGGAGAAAACCACATCATCAGACACTCCATTCTCTGGTCCACGCCCAACGCTCCCCCAGACACACCTCGGCCCTGAAAACGGCGACCTCCCTGATTCACGGACTGGGTTTTCCACCTCCAACCCCCTGCGAGCCACCCGAAGTACAACCACCGATCCAGGAGGAGATGCCACGTCTGCTCACTCTCACCACGGGAAATAAGAGAAACGTACCACCTGCACAACATCTGCAACGCCACCTGGAGAAAATCTCCCGACTCCCAGACTGGACCAGAATCTATACCGACGGGTCGAAAAGGGACAACGAAGTATCGGGCGCCAGCGTTATATACGCGCCGGGCTCAGCTACTCCCAACAGCCACACCTTTCGCCTTCATGAGCGTAGCTCCAGTTTCGAGGCTGAAGTCTGCGCCATTTGGAGCGCAGTGGAACTCTACAGAGGGCGCCCTGGAAGGGCCATCATTTTCACCGATTGTATGGCAGCAGTACAAGCCCTAAATAATCCATCACCTGCTGAGCCACTCATAGCACACATAAGACAGACCATTATCCAGGCTAGAGGAGACTTGGCGGTTGAATGGGTCCCCAGCCATATAGGGATCATGGGAAATGAGCTAGCTGACACGGCGGCCAAGAGGGCCCTGCTGACGCCCCCAGACCATCCCCCGATGATTAGTTTCATCACCCGATGCAGCGTCGGGGACATCAAGAGAGCCCTAGAGGACCGATGGAAGAATTCATCTTTCTTCCTAGCAGAGCACTGGCCTTCCACTTCCCCACCATCATACAACAGAACCTGCCCAAGGAAGATTGGCGTCAAGATCTTCAGGATAAGATCTGGCCACACCCTACTCACTAAAGGGCACTTTTTCTCAAGAGGACCCCAGCGAGGATGCCAAAACTGCCAGTGTGCCCTCACCATCAAACACTTGCTGGCGTGCCCAGTTACTAGAGCTACTTTTGGCAGCGAGATTCCCCCCCTACGCGAGCTATTGGACCCGGCGCAGCCAGAGACCTTGCTAAATCTAATGACCGCATTGAATATTACGCACCTGATTTAGAAGTCACGACTCGCCTAAAACTCCAAGAGATAGATCTCCCGACCAGCTTACTTTAGCTTTAGTTTAGATTAGCTTAGCACTAGTTTTAGAATAAGTTTAAGACATGAATCTTTATTTTTTTTTTTTTTTTTTTTTCCTTATTTGCTTTTTCCCTTTTGCCGGTTAAAAGGCCTTAAACACTTAACGTCCTAAAGTACTTTAGACTAGCTTAAAACGTGAATTCTGTTTCTTTATCTTTATATTATTATCTTTATGTAAAACTTTCAATACATCATCCTTGCCAGATCATCTCGCTAATCCCAACTTATAGAATAAGACAGGTGCGCCATATGGGCTGCGTCCCCGAGTGCGCTAAAACATAGCTCAGGGCATGGATTTAAGCTCCTTCTATGTACTGGGTAATAATAAATAAATAAATATAAAATAAATAGACTCCATCTGAGTCTTTATGTGTCTCTCTACATACACGAATTTTGAATTGAAGAAAGTGAAAAGATCTAAATTTCTTGCGGTGACTGCCTTTTTGGTGAACCAGTAATTCTGTCCTGATTTTGGCACTATTACAAGTCGAGGGTGTTCGGTCTGATAGCCGGTGAATTTGCACACGGAAATGAGTTTTGTGACTTCGAGTGCGAACACAGCATCCCCAGTGTGTACTGCATAAATAGTGTTCACAGTTGATTCTCTGCTGATGGTTTGACCTTTGATAGCTGCTCCTTGATAAAGATCGTCATATTTCAGATCTTCACAACTTGCATCTGCGATCATATCCCAAAAACTAATCCCTGATTCAGGGTCGGTGCAAGTTCCCTTTATGTAAGGGCACACAATGCACACAGCTCTTAACACAACCTGATTATCATCAAGCCTTACAATGCTGTCATAATCGGTGATGGTGATTTCCAAGGAGTGCATTACAACCACCTTGTTCCATGAATTGGACCCAAAAGAGTAAGGAACACCCTCGCAATTGCCATTTGTATCGACAGAACCTGCCACTATTTCGGAATATCGTGATGTCGCGTTGGATTTTATGTCAGCCAGAATTCGGTTATTTTGAAGAGCGTAGATTCCTTTGGAATGTATAATCAGACAATTCTCTTTTGATATATCGGCGATAAATGTACTAATACCACCTGCTACGATCGACAGATGGCTGAACATGCCGCAATGCAGGACAGTTTGCAAGATATTAATTTTGCACTGGTAAATGTGAACTGGAGCTACTTCACTCAATTGTAAAAGTTGAATATCTTCCTTGATTTGTTGAACCGGAGTATCTTCAATCTCGCAGTTTTGGTTACTGAGGAACGATATTTTAGTCAAATTCATCCTTTTGCGTCCACAATCGTATACAATTATGCTTTTAGAAGGGAGCAAGAGCGCAATTAACGTGAGATAATTAAGCCAAGCCATGATGCTATAAATAAATAAGAGTTCTTAAATACTTATGTGCGAGAAATATCTATTTTATGTGTACTTATATGAACAAAACAAAAGGAAAGAGATTGTAATAACTTGTTATTGCGGTAAAGGACAGACCTTTGTAATAGATCTTTCGAATTCACCTTGTGGAGTTTTGAGGTGCACAACCCTGGTTATATCATCTTTCCGGGGGAAAACAGCTGTTATACGGGCCAACTTCCAATGAAATGGAGGTAGGCCGTCTTCTTTAAGAAGCACGAGATCTCCTACTTCTATGTTCTTAGTGGCCATCTTCCACTTAGGTCGTTGTTGCAATTGATGCAAATATTCAGTTGACCATCTTCTCCAAAAATCTTGGTGTAATTTTTGTAGTAACTTCCAACGACTAAGGTGTGCTATTGTTGTGTCCTCGTAGCTTGTTTCGGGAAGGCTGTTTAATGAGCTTCCTATCAAGAAATGCCCAGGTGTAAGAGGGTTGATGTCGTTTGGATCCGAAGATAATGCGCTGATTGGCCGTGAGTTAAGCACGGCTTCTATTTGAGTCAGAACAGTGCTTAGTTCTTCGAAGGTAAGCTTAGTTTGCCCTACGATTCGACGCAAATGATGCTTCACAGACTTGACGCCTGCCTCCCATAATCCACCAAAGTGAGGCGCTCGGGGGGGAATAAAGCTCCATTCCACATTTTTGTTTGCATACAGTTCTTCTGCTGACAGTTGATATGATTTAATGAATTCTGTCATTTCTCTTTTTAGGCTCCTTTCTGCTCCCACAAAATTTGTTCCGTTATCGCTAAATATCTTTTTGCTAAGGCCTCGTCTCGCAAAAAATCGTCGAAGAGCGGCTAAAAAGCAATCTGTTGTTAAATCACTGGCAAGTTCAAGGTGCATTGCCTTCGTAACGAAGCAGACGAAAACTACAATGTAACCCTTGAGAGTTTTGGAATTCCTAGTCTTATTAGCTTTAATAAGTACTGGTCCAGCGTAATCTATGCCTGTGTATGTAAATGGTCGACTTGGTGTTGTACGTTCCATAGGTAGTTGACCCATTAAAGTGTTCATGTGCTCTTTCCTCCAACGACAACAAGTGACGCATTGATGCACGATTCGTTTGATAATCTGCTGAGCGCGGGGGAGCCAGTAGTTTTGCCGTAAGGTGGAAAGCATGATCTGCTTACCACCGTGGAGAGTGTCCTTATGTATCTTCTTGATGAGTAATTCGGAAAATTTGTTTGAGGGTGGTAATATTATAGGATGTTTTTCAACCCCGGACAGATTGGAATGTTCTAGTCGTCCTCCCACTCTCAAATTGAGCTGCTCGTCAAGGAATGGATTCAAGCTCAAAAGTGAGCTTTTTCGCGATAAGGATTCCTTAGAAATTAAGCAATTAATTTCTATGGGATATACTATCGATTGTGTTTGCCTTATCAGACATAAATTGGCTTCGTTAATTTCAGAAGCGGAGAGGATATGCGTCTGGTAAGAGGTGAGCTTGCGACACACTCACAAATCTGCGGCAATAAACTATGACTCTGCAAGCATGGGTAAGGTCTGAGAATCTTTCAACTAGTTGGTATTTGCTAGCATTTGTGTGAAAACTCTTCAGCCCTTTCTTCTCTTCCGTGAGCCCCTGTATAGAAGTTGAGAGGATAGTTTTGGGCCACTCACGATGATCTGCTTGAAGCCAGGTTGGACCATTCCACCAGAGTGAATTTCCTTTTAATTCTGAAGAGCTTAGACCGCGCGAGGCAATATCAGCAGGATTGTGTTGGGAAGAAACGTGTCGCCATTCAGTGTTGCCCACATTTTCGATTATTTCTCTAATTCTATTGGCAACGAACGATTTCCATCGATGTGGTAAGCTCCGAATCCATGACAGGGTTATTGTGGAATCTGTCCACAATATTGTTTTGCAATCTTGCCTCAAGGTTTCGCGGAATGATTTTATCATTTTAGATAAAAGAACAGCTCCACATAATTCTAGGCGGGGAAGAGAAATTGTTTTCAGAGGGGCGACTCTCGTCTTGGATGAAATAAGGTGAACAATCGTAGATTGGCTTGCCGTGGTAACTCGAAGATAAATAACTGCTGCATAGGCCTTCTCTGAGCTCTCGCTAAATCCGTGCAGCTCTATTTCCGAGTCCCGATGACTATTGAGCCACCTTGGAATTCTTATATTCTCGATGTTCGGTAAGTCGTCTATGAAACACGTCCACTCTGATAAAAGATGTTCCGGTATTTCTTCATCCCAATTGCTGCCTGTTATCCAGAGATTTTGCATAAATATCTTCGCACGAATGATAATGGGACTCAGCCATCCCAGAGGATCAAACAATTTTGCTATGTAACACTAGTCGCTTTGTCCAGAAGCCTTCTTTCGTGACCTTTATTTTAAATAGGAATTCATCGGATTTAGCATCCCAATAAATGCCTAAGGTTTTGAAGGTAGCTGTATCCGACAATTGCATCTCCAATGCTTCTCTTGACTTGTCATTTTCAGCGACGTCTTTCAGAATATTTGGATGATTCGAGGAAAATTTCCTTAATGGAAATTGACCGCTTGCCAAAAGACTAGTCAGTTCTTTCCGAAGAGATTGCACTTCTTCGATCGTGTCTCCACCAGTTAAGACATCATCCACATAGAAATCGTTCGTAAGACACTCAGAACCGCGAGGGAATGCTTCTCTTTCATCTTCGGCTAGTTGTACTAGTGTTCTCATAGCCAAATATGGTGCACAATTAATTCCAAATGTGACGGTTCTCAATTCGTATTCTTGAATCTCTGAGCTGGGCGTTGGGCGCCATAGTATCCTCTGAAATTTGGCATCATCGGGGTGTACCCAAACCTGCCTATACATCTTTTCGATGTCGGCAGTAAATACATATTCGTGATGTCTCCATCTCAGGATTATTTGTGTTACGTCCTGCTGTAGTATTGGGCCCGTCAAAAGGTTGTCGTTCAAAGAAAGACCATTCGTGGATTTGCAGGAGGCATCGAACACAACTCTAAATTTTGTAGTAGTGCTCGATGGTTTTATTACTGCGTGATGGGGAAGATAATATCTATCCACACCGGTTGTAGGGAGGCTATCGCAATGTACCTTTGTCATGTGGCCCAGACTTACATATTCTTCTAAGGTTTTATAGTAATCCGCTATGTAACCCCTTCTGATATTGCTTCTCTCTGTCGATAAATACCTCTTCATTGCGATCGTTCGGGACTCACCTAGACTTGGCAGGCCTTTCTTGAAGGGTGATCTTACTACATATGACCCGTTCGAGTTACGGGAGACCGTAGCCTTATAAAGTTGTTCGCATTGCTCATCAACATCAGAATTTTGCCTTAGTGGGATTACTTCTTCCACTTCCCAGAATCTTCGCAATACCTCAGATATTGGGCAAGTAGATAAATGCGTGTGGAGGTACTGATGCTGAGAAACAACAGAGCATATCTTACCGGTTAATATCCAACCGAAGATAGTGTTCTGTCCCATAGGAGAGCCTTGGGATCCCTTTCGTATTCCTTCGCAGATGATAAGAGGATAAATGTCGGCACCGATAATTAGATCAATTTTAGCCGGTACGCCATAATCTGGGTCCGCCAATTCTACATATTTCAAATGATCCCAATTCGAATTTGATAACTCCGTCGCTGGGAGAAAATCTGTCAGATTATCTAGAATGAGCGCTTTAACCGGCACGGTTGCTTTCGTTTTGGAAGCAGTGATAACAAAGCGCACAGATCGGGTTGCTACCGTTGCTTCGCTTGAACCTATTCCGGTGACTTGTATTGAGATAGGTTCGGGTTTTTCATGTAATTTTGCTGCTAAAGCAGAAGTTATGAAGGTGGCTTGTGAGCCGGGGTTAATTAACGCGTGAGCAGTGACAGTGCCCATTGACTTTTTAATGTTTACCCTTGCCGTTGCCAGAAGAACTGCTTGTTTCTCATTCACGAAATGCGCAGCGACTTTGGGAATGGACGTGATATTTTGCTCCGTTTCGGATTTGATATTTTCTCCCGATTTTTTATTGTGGTTATGAAGCAGAGTATGGTGCTTCCCTCCGCATTCATTGCAGCGCGTTTTACTCCGGCATTTGGTGATGGAGTGATATTCTCCCAAACAATTAAGACAATAGCCCTTAGACTTGGCTACTCTCAATCATTCTGTTGGGTTGTGTTTCAAGAAAATTTGACACACTCGCAATGAATGGTTCTCCTGGCATAATTTGCAGAGCTTTTTCGTAGCGTGAAAGCTCTGAACAAGAGTTTCGGGTTTTGTTGCCTTTTTTGATACTTGGCTGCTTTCGCGTTGAGTGCCGGTTAGAGATTCTAGCATTCTGAATCTTGTCTCGAGAAAGCCTTTTAAAGTTTCCCAAGACGGGTAGATATCACTGTCAGATAATTTTTCTTCCCATGATCGGTGTGTTTCCGCTGGAAGCTTCTGAACTAAAAGATGTACGAGAAGAGGGCCCCATTCTTCCACTGATATTCCTAAGTTGCTCAATGAAGCAAGACTTTCGGTGGTGCAGTCAACTATTGATTTGAGTGCATTAGCTGACTCATTCGACACTTTAGGTTGGGAGGTTAAAACCCGTAACTGTGCGGAAATTAGTATCCGCTTGTTGTCGTATCGTTGAACTAATGCACCCCAAGCTGCCTGGTAATTTTCGTTGGTGGTCTGGAACTGTTTGATTACCTTGCTTGCATCGCCTACGACATTGGCCTTTAAGTAATGCAATTTTTGAACACTTGCCAAAGAGCTGTTGGAGTCGATAAGTGATTTAAATAAATCACGGAAACTTATCCAGTCGGTGTAGTTCCCAGAGAACTTTGGAAGCGTTATGGAAGGTAATTGCATTGGGGACGCGGCTGCAAGTCTTTGCGTGTTAAATTCTTGAGGGGGGCTACTAGTTGATTGATGCCCGGATTGCCCTTGTGATTTATCGAGGGAACTCAATTTGTCAACTAGTTCACCTTTGAAGTCGTAAAATAACTCCTCACAAATGGAGTAGTGATCATCGGTGAAGTACGGATGCTCCTTTCGAGCTGATGGGGTAGCTATTGCGGACAGGTTTCTGTCGTTTGCAGAAAATTTCTGCCAGAACTCATGCCAACCATTGACTCGGCCAAGATAGTAGCCATGAGTGCGTTTAGCCACGGCGGTTTTTCTCGTGTTTACCACAAACCGATTCATTTGCTCCGTGAGCGATTTCTGATCGCTTATAAGAGCCTCGAGGGATGGAGGGTTTTCCATGGTAGATGGAGAGTCTCCCACTGTACCTCCCATTATGAACTTATGTGTAGAATATTAATCGAACACCGAAATACACTAAGAGATAAGAGAAGGTACTTACTGGAGGTGTCGGGAAGGGGTGACAAAGGTTTGTGTTTTTTCCTGGTGCGTCTGAACGGAATCGGCTGATGTGAGGCGGTGATCTGGGGACGTCTTCTTCCGGCTCGGGATGTCTCCACTAATTCACTTGTTACTACACAAAACTTTTCACACGTGCACTATCTCGCGAAAATATCCGGTTCGAAGGACCATGTAAATTAAAACTCTTTAACCTTTCACTTAATTTATATTTAATAAATTTAACAAGACTTTAAACACTACAACTACGATAAACAATATGAAAAACTCTTAGAACTTTAACACGTTTAACCTAACGACTTCGACGACCTCCTGGAGACTGCCGGTTGTAGACCGATGGATTTTCGTCGTCCATCGATACCTTCTGTAAGTTGCAAATTCGGCAGCAGGTCAATCGCGCGTGCATTGAATTGCGCGTGCATTGAATTGGCAGCTTTCGGGTCTCTGGCGGGTTCCGATTTCGTCTGGGCTGTTTCCGGCGAAAGATCTTATGTGTCGTCTGGACAGCGTCCGGCGAGAGTGCCGACCTCCTCATTGTCATTGGAGATCGATTATTGGAATGTGTAACAGGTATCAAATGAAAGGGCTTGTTGAGAGTAACTCGAAAATAATGTGACGTCATTCTAAATCCAATATGGCGGAACATCCAAGATGGCGGAATAGTTATTTTTTATGCACTTCTACAATATGGGTATCAAATGAAAGGGCTTGTTGAGAGTAACTCGAAAATAATGTGACGTCATTCTAAATCCAATATGGCGGAACATCCAAGATGGCGGAATAGTTATTTTTTATGCACTTCTACAATATGGGTATCAAATGAAAGGGCTTGTTGAGAGTAACTCGAAAATAATGTGACGTCATTCAAATCCAATATGGCGGAACATCCAAGATGGCGGAATAGTTATTTTTTATGCACTTCTACAATATGGGTATCAAATGAAAGGGCTTGTTGAGAGTAACTCGAAAATAATGTGACGTCATTCTAAATCCAATATGGCGGAACATCCAAGATGGCGGAATAGTTATTTTTTATGCACTTCTACAATATGGGTATCAAATGAAAGGGCTTGTTGAGAGTAACTCGAAAATAATGTGACGTCATTCTAAATCCAATATGACGGAATATCCAAGATGGCGGAATAGTTATTTTTTATGCACTTCTACAATATGGGTATCAAATGAAAGGGCTTGTTGAGAGTAACTCGAAAATAATGTGACGTCATTCTAAATCCAATATGGCGGAACATCCAAGATGGCGGAATAGTTATTTTTTATGCACTTCTACAATATGGGTATCAAATGAAAGGGCTTGTTGAGAGTAACTCGAAAATAATGTGACGTCATTCTAAATCCAATATGGCGGAACATCCAAGATGGCGGAATAGTTATTTTTTATGCACTTCTACAATATGGGTATCAAATGAAAGGGCTTGTTGAGAGTAACTCGAAAATAATGTGACGTCATTCTAAATCCAATATGGCGGAACATCCAAGATGGCGGAATAGTTATTTTTTATGCACTTCTACAATATGGGTATCAAATGAAAGGGCTTGTTGAGAGTAACTCGAAAATAATGTGACGTCATTCTAAATCCAATATGGCGGAACATCCAAGATGGCGGAATAGTTATTTTTTATGCACTTCTACAATATGGGTATCAAATGAAAGGGCTTGTTGAGAGTAACTCGAAAATAATGTGACGTCATTCTAAATCCAATATGGCGGAACATCCAAGATGGCGGAATAGTTATTTTTTATGCACTTCTACAATATGGGTATCAAATGAAAGGGCTTGTTGAGAGTAACTCGAAAATAATGTGACGTCATTCTAAATCCAATATGGCGGAATATCCAAGATGGCGGAATAGTTATTTTTTATGCACTTCTACAATATGGGTATCAAATGAAAGGGCTTGTTGAGAGTAACTCGAAAATAATGTGACGTCATTCTAAATCCAATATGGCGGAACATCCAAGATGGCGGAATAGTTATTTTTTATGCACTTCTACAATATGGGTATCAAATGAAAGGGCTTGTTGAGAGTAACTCGAAAATAATGTGACGTCATTCTAAATCCAATATGGCGGAACATCCAAGATGGCGGAATAGTTATTTTTTATGCACTTCTACAATATGGGTATCAAATGAAAGGGCTTGTTGAGAGTAACTCGAAAATAATGTGACGTCATTCTAAATCCAATATGGCGGAATATCCAAGATGGCGGAATAGTTATTTTTTATGCACTTCTACAATATGGGTATCAAATGAAAGGGCTTGTTGAGAGTAACTCGAAAATAATGTGACGTCATTCTAAATCCAATATGGCGGAACATCCAAGATGGCGGAATAGTTATTTTTTATGCACTTCTACAATATGGGTATCAAATGAAAGGGCTTGTTGAGAGTAACTCGAAAATAATGTGACGTCATTCTAAATCCAATATGGCGGAACATCCAAGATGGCGGAATAGTTATTTTTTATGCACTTCTACAATATGGGTATCAAATGAAAGGGCTTGTTGAGAGTAACTCGAAAATAATGTGACGTCATTCTAAATCCAATATGGCGGAACATCCAAGATGGCGGAATAGTTATTTTTTATGCACTTCTACAATATGGGTATCAAATGAAAGGGCTTGTTGAGAGTAACTCGAAAATAATGTGACGTCATTCTAAATCCAATATGGCGGAACATCCAAGATGGCGGAATAGTTATTTTTTATGCACTTCTACAATATGGGTATTGTAAATTAAAACTCTTTAACCTTTCACTTAATTTATATTTAATAAATTTAACAAGACTTTAAACACTACAACTACGATAAACAATATGAAAAACTCTTAGAACTTTAACACGTTTAACCTAACGACTTCGACGACCTCCTGGAGACTGCCGGTTGTAGACCCATGGATTTTCGTCGTCCATCGATACCTTCTGTAAGTTGCAAATTCGGCAGCAGGTCAATCGCACGTGCATTGAATTGGCAGCTTTCGGGTCTCTGGCGGGTTCCGATGTCGTCTGGGCTGTTTCCGGCTAAAGTTCTTAGGTGTCGTCTGGACAGCGTCCGGCGAGAGTGTCGACCTCCTCATTGTCATTGGAGATCGATTATTGTAATGTGTAACATCCCGCCGGCCTTGAAATACTTCGGTATTTAAGTATGTCCTGTGAAAAAGAAAGAAAAAGAACATCTCCTTATCGCGGCATTTCCTCCATGCAGACAAGGAAGCTGTTCAAGAACGATGGGGTTAGGCAAAGGGCGCCCTGACTCGCCCGATGGTAATACGCCGACAGATGAAGGAAGGTTTGGAAGTTAGGAAGGATGAATTGGAAAAGTGGTTTCGGATCGATAAATTTGTGCTTTCAATTGTTCGATTGTGGGTACAAATTCACATTGTTCCGCAGTGTCTGCAAAGTAATTTCAGACTCTGCGCGAGGGCTTAAGTGCGATGTAGGTCCTCGCTCGAGCTCTTCTATAGTCTCTTCTTGGACTACATTCGGAATTGCAATAGATTCTCTGCTTCTGCGATGATGTCTGTGTACAACAAAGGCAGTTAGTGAGTTCAAGAACGCAGCGAAAATGTTCCAGCTCCATCCATGAATGCTTCTGATGATCTGAACGTTGATGACTGTACTAATGCAGAATTTTACGATCCGTACAATTACTAATATTCCAAAGATGCTTGCGGTGAAAGACCCAAAGTAGGATAAGCCTGACCAAGTGCTTTGTATATAAGATGATATTTTGCTGACATGGGATGAGGAAAGTAGGTTCATAATGTCTAGATTCCGTGTATCGGTGTAATGACCCATGACAGATTGTGTCATGACATTTCCAATGGCATGCCGTTCTGATGGAAACATAATTTGACGACGCAAATCTTCAGTTTCTTCGAAGGTGTAAATTCCAGATTTTATTAGATGGCTGGGGTCTTCATACTTCCAAGAATTATCCACGGATGTACTGACTGATTTAGGTTCCTCCATATGATGAATCTCTGGATTGAGACTGTACCATTGCCCATGTAGAAAATAACCAGGCTTCATCATGAATGAGCAGGGAATCTCCGTTCCGTGCTCTTGAATCAGATGAGTCGTGGGTGCCATGAAGCAACTTTTGTTGTCATACGTAATTGGTAGTTCGTTGTAGCAGCGATCTGTTTTCCGTATGGTTGCTTCCACAGCCTGGCATTTTATTACGTAAAGGACTTCTCCTCGCGGGACCACTGTAAATCCAGGTTCCTTGAAGCGTATCAATGCGAATTCCGTAGGATGATACTGGGCTATGGCTAACTGCGTTTGAAGAACTTGGTTCTCCAGTTCACATTTTCTCCGCATGATGTGCTTATACATAGACTCCATCTGAGTCTTTATGTGTCTCTCTACATACACGAATTTTGAATTGAAGAAAGTGAAAAGATCTAAATTTCTTGCGGTGACTGCCTTTTTGGTGAACCAGTAATTCTGTCCTGATTTTGGCACTATTACAAGTCGAGGGTGTTCGGTCTGATAGCCGGTGAATTTGCACACGGAAATGAGTTTTGTGACTTCGAGTGCGAACACAGCATCCCCAGTGTGTACTGCATAAATAGTGTTCACAGTTGATTCTCTGCTGATGGTTTGACCTTTGATAGCTGCTCCTTGATAAAGATCGTCATATTTCAGATCTTCACAACTTGCATCTGCGATCATATCCCAAAAACTAATCCCTGATTCAGGGTCGGTGCAAGTTCCCTTTATGTAAGGGCACACAATGCACACAGCTCTTAACACAACCTGATTATCATCAAGCCTTACAATGCTGTCATAATCGGTGATGGTGATTTCCAAGGAGTGCATTACAACCACCTTGTTCCATGAATTGGACCCAAAAGAGTAAGGAACACCCTCGCAATTGCCATTTGTATCGACAGAACCTGCCACTATTTCGGAATATCGTGATGTCGCGTTGGATTTTATGTCAGCCAGAATTCGGTTATTTTGAAGAGCGTAGATTCCTTTGGAATGTATAATCAGACAATTCTCTTTTGATATATCGGCGATAAATGTACTAATACCACCTGCTACGATCGACAGATGGCTGAACATGCCGCAATGCAGGACAGTTTGCAAGATATTAATTTTGCACTGGTAAATGTGAACTGGAGCTACTTCACTCAATTGTAAAAGTTGAATATCTTCCTTGATTTGTTGAACCGGAGTATCTTCAATCTCGCAGTTTTGGTTACTGAGGAACGATATTTTAGTCAAATTCATCCTTTTGCGTCCACAATCGTATACAATTATGCTTTTAGAAGGGAGCAAGAGCGCAATTAACGTGAGATAATTAAGCCAAGCCATGATGCTATAAATAAATAAGAGTTCTTAAATACTTATGTGCGAGAAATATCTATTTTATGTGTACTTATATGAACAAAACAAAAGGAAAGAGATTGTAATAACTTGTTATTGCGGTAAAGGACAGACCTTTGTAATAGATCTTTCGAATTCACCTTGTGGAGTTTTGAGGTGCACAACCCTGGTTATATCATCTTTCCCGGGGAAAACAGCTGTTATACGGGCCAACTTCCAATGAAATGGAGGTAGGCCGTCTTCTTTAAGAAGCACGAGATCTCCTACTTCTATGTTCTTAGTGGCCATCTTCCACTTAGGTCGTTGTTGCAATTGATGCAAATATTCAGTTGACCATCTTCTCCAAAAATCTTGGTGTAATTTTTGTAGTAACTTCCAACGACTAAGGTGTGCTATTGTTGTGTCCTCGTAGCTTGTTTCGGGAAGGCTGTTTAATGAGCTTCCTATCAAGAAATGCCCAGGTGTAAGAGGGTTGATGTCGTTTGGATCCGAAGATAATGCGCTGATTGGCCGTGAGTTAAGCACGGCTTCTATTTGAGTCAGAACAGTGCTTAGTTCTTCGAAGGTAAGCTTAGTTTGCCCTACGATTCGACGCAAATGATGCTTCACAGACTTGACGCCTGCCTCCCATAATCCACCAAAGTGAGGCGCTCGGGGGGGAATAAAGCTCCATTCCACATTTTTGTTTGCATACAGTTCTTCTGCTGACAGTTGATATGATTTAATGAATTCTGTCATTTCTCTTTTTAGGCTCCTTTCTGCTCCCACAAAATTTGTTCCGTTATCGCTAAATATCTTTTTGCTAAGGCCTCGTCTCGCAAAAAATCGTCGAAGAGCGGCTAAAAAGCAATCTGTTGTTAAATCACTGGCAAGTTCAAGGTGCATTGCCTTCGTAACGAAGCAGACGAAAACTACAATGTAACCCTTGAGAGTTTTGGAATTCCTAGTCTTATTAGCTTTAATAAGTACTGGTCCAGCGTAATCTATGCCTGTGTATGTAAATGGTCGACTTGGTGTTGTACGTTCCATAGGTAGTTGACCCATTAAAGTGTTCATGTGCTCTTTCCTCCAACGACAACAAGTGACGCATTGATGCACGATTCGTTTGATAATCTGCTGAGCGCGGGGGAGCCAGTAGTTTTGCCGTAAGGTGGAAAGCATGATCTGCTTACCACCGTGGAGAGTGTCCTTATGTATCTTCTTGATGAGTAATTCGGAAAATTTGTTTGAGGGTGGTAATATTATAGGATGTTTTTCAACCCCGGACAGATTGGAATGTTCTAGTCGTCCTCCCACTCTCAAATTGAGCTGCTCGTCAAGGAATGGATTCAAGCTCAAAAGTGAGCTTTTTCGCGATAAGGATTCCTTAGAAATTAAGCAATTAATTTCTATGGGATATACTATCGATTGTGTTTGCCTTATCAGACATAAATTGGCTTCGTTAATTTCAGAAGCGGAGAGGATATGCGTCTGGTAAGAGGTGAGCTTGCGACACACTCACAAATCTGCGGCAATAAACTATGACTCTGCAAGCATGGGTAAGGTCTGAGAATCTTTCAACTAGTTGGTATTTGCTAGCATTTGTGTGAAAACTCTTCAGCCCTTTCTTCTCTTCCGTGAGCCCCTGTATAGAAGTTGAGAGGATAGTTTTGGGCCACTCACGATGATCTGCTTGAAGCCAGGTTGGACCATTCCACCAGAGTGAATTTCCTTTTAATTCTGAAGAGCTTAGACCGCGCGAGGCAATATCAGCAGGATTGTGTTGGGAAGAAACGTGTCGCCATTCAGTGTTGCCCACATTTTCGATTATTTCTCTAATTCTATTGGCAACGAACGATTTCCATCGATGTGGTAAGCTCCGAATCCATGACAGGGTTATTGTGGAATCTGTCCACAATATTGTTTTGCAATCTTGCCTCAAGGTTTCGCGGAATGATTTTATCATTTTAGATAAAAGAACAGCTCCACATAATTCTAGGCGGGGAAGAGAAATTGTTTTCAGAGGGGCGACTCTCGTCTTGGATGAAATAAGGTGAACAATCGTAGATTGGCTTGCCGTGGTAACTCGAAGATAAATAACTGCTGCATAGGCCTTCTCTGAGCTCTCGCTAAATCCGTGCAGCTCTATTTCCGAGTCCCGATGACTATTGAGCCACCTTGGAATTCTTATATTCTCGATGTTCGGTAAGTCGTCTATGAAACACGTCCACTCTGATAAAAGATGTTCCGGTATTTCTTCATCCCAATTGCTGCCTGTTATCCAGAGATTTTGCATAAATATCTTCGCACGAATGATAATGGGACTCAGCCATCCCAGAGGATCAAACAATTTTGCTATGTAACACTAGTCGCTTTGTCCAGAAGCCTTCTTTCGTGACCTTTATTTTAAATAGGAATTCATCGGATTTAGCATCCCAATAAATGCCTAAGGTTTTGAAGGTAGCTGTATCCGACAATTGCATCTCCAATGCTTCTCTTGACTTGTCATTTTCAGCGACGTCTTTCAGAATATTTGGATGATTCGAGGAAAATTTCCTTAATGGAAATTGACCGCTTGCCAAAAGACTAGTCAGTTCTTTCCGAAGAGATTGCACTTCTTCGATCGTGTCTCCACCAGTTAAGACATCATCCACATAGAAATCGTTCGTAAGACACTCAGAACCGCGAGGGAATGCTTCTCTTTCATCTTCGGCTAGTTGTACTAGTGTTCTCATAGCCAAATATGGTGCACAATTAATTCCAAATGTGACGGTTCTCAATTCGTATTCTTGAATCTCTGAGCTGGGCGTTGGGCGCCATAGTATCCTCTGAAATTTGGCATCATCGGGGTGTACCCAAACCTGCCTATACATCTTTTCGATGTCGGCAGTAAATACATATTCGTGATGTCTCCATCTCAGGATTATTTGTGTTACGTCCTGCTGTAGTATTGGGCCCGTCAAAAGGTTGTCGTTCAAAGAAAGACCATTCGTGGATTTGCAGGAGGCATCGAACACAACTCTAAATTTTGTAGTAGTGCTCGATGGTTTTATTACTGCGTGATGGGGAAGATAATATCTATCCACACCGGTTGTGGGGAGGCTATCGCAATGTACCTTTGTCATGTGGCCCAGACTTACATATTCTTCTAAGGTTTTATAGTAATCCGCTATGTAACCCCTTCTGATATTGCTTCTCTCTGTCGATAAATACCTCTTCATTGCGATCGTTCGGGACTCACCTAGACTTGGCAGGCCTTTCTTGAAGGGTGATCTTACTACATATGACCCGTTCGAGTTACGGGAGACCGTAGCCTTATAAAGTTGTTCGCATTGCTCATCAACATCAGAATTTTGCCTTAGTGGGATTACTTCTTCCACTTCCCAGAATCTTCGCAATACCTCAGATATTGGGCAAGTAGATAAATGCGTGTGGAGGTACTGATGCTGAGAAACAACAGAGCATATCTTACCGGTTAATATCCAACCGAAGATAGTGTTCTGTCCCATAGGAGAGCCTTGGGATCCCTTTCGTATTCCTTCGCAGATGATAAGAGGATAAATGTCGGCACCGATAATTAGATCAATTTTAGCCGGTACGCCATAATCTGGGTCCGCCAATTCTACATATTTCAAATGATCCCAATTCGAATTTGATAACTCCGTCGCTGGGAGAAAATCTGTCAGATTATCTAGAATGAGCGCTTTAACCGGCACGGTTGCTTTCGTTTTGGAAGCAGTGATAACAAAGCGCACAGATCGGGTTGCTACCGTTGCTTCGCTTGAACCTATTCCGGTGACTTGTATTGAGATAGGTTCGGGTTTTTCATGTAATTTTGCTGCTAAAGCAGAAGTTATGAAGGTGGCTTGTGAGCCGGGGTTAATTAACGCGTGAGCAGTGACAGTGCCCATTGACTTTTTAATGTTTACCCTTGCCGTTGCCAGAAGAACTGCTTGTTTCTCATTCACGAAATGCGCAGCGACTTTGGGAATGGACGTGATATTTTGCTCCGTTTCGGATTTGATATTTTCTCCCGATTTTTTATTGTGGTTATGAAGCAGAGTATGGTGCTTCCCTCCGCATTCATTGCAGCGCGTTTTACTCCGGCATTTGGTGATGGAGTGATATTCTCCCAAACAATTAAGACAATAGCCCTTAGACTTGGCTACTCTCAATCATTCTGTTGGGTTGTGTTTCAAGAAAATTTGACACACTCGCAATGAATGGTTCTCCTGGCATAATTTGCAGAGCTTTTTCGTAGCGTGAAAGCTCTGAACAAGAGTTTCGGGTTTTGTTGCCTTTTTTGATACTTGGCTGCTTTCGCGTTGAGTGCCGGTTAGAGATTCTAGCATTCTGAATCTTGTCTCGAGAAAGCCTTTTAAAGTTTCCCAAGACGGGTAGATATCACTGTCAGATAATTTTTCTTCCCATGATCGGTGTGTTTCCGCTGGAAGCTTCTGAACTAAAAGATGTACGAGAAGAGGGCCCCATTCTTCCACTGATATTCCTAAGTTGCTCAATGAAGCAAGACTTTCGGTGGTGCAGTCAACTATTGATTTGAGTGCATTAGCTGACTCATTCGACACTTTAGGTTGGGAGGTTAAAACCCGTAACTGTGCGGAAATTAGTATCCGCTTGTTGTCGTATCGTTGAACTAATGCACCCCAAGCTGCCTGGTAATTTTCGTTGGTGGTCTGGAACTGTTTGATTACCTTGCTTGCATCGCCTACGACATTGGCCTTTAAGTAATGCAATTTTTGAACACTTGCCAAAGAGCTGTTGGAGTCGATAAGTGATTTAAATAAATCACGGAAACTTATCCAGTCGGTGTAGTTCCCAGAGAACTTTGGAAGCGTTATGGAAGGTAATTGCATTGGGGACGCGGCTGCAAGTCTTTGCGTGTTAAATTCTTGAGGGGGGCTACTAGTTGATTGATGCCCGGATTGCCCTTGTGATTTATCGAGGGAACTCAATTTGTCAACTAGTTCACCTTTGAAGTCGTAAAATAACTCCTCACAAATGGAGTAGTGATCTTCGGTGAAGTACGGATGCTCCTTTCGAGCTGATGGGGTAGCTATTGCGGACAGGTTTCTGTCGTTTGCAGAAAATTTCTGCCAGAACTCATGCCAACCATTGACTCGGCCAAGATAGTAGCCATGAGTGCGTTTAGCCACGGCGGTTTTTCTCGTGTTTACCACAAACCGATTCATTTGCTCCGTGAGCGATTTCTGATCGCTTATAAGAGCCTCGAGGGATGGAGGGTTTTCCATGGTAGATGGAGAGTCTCCCACTGTACCTCCCATTATGAACTTATGTGTAGAATATTAATCGAACACCGAAATACACTAAGAGATAAGAGAAGGTACTTACTGGAGGTGTCGGGAAGGGGTGACAAAGGTTTGTGTTTTTTCCTGGTGCGTCTGAACGGAATCGGCTGATGTGAGGCGGTGATCTGGGGACGTCTTCTTCCGGCTCGGGATGTCTCCACTAATTCACTTGTTACTACACAAAACTTTTCACACGTGCACTATCTCGCGAAAATATCCGGTTCGAAGGACCATGTAAATTAAAACTCTTTAACCTTTCACTTAATTTATATTTAATAAATTTAACAAGACTTTAAACACTACAACTACGATAAACAATATGAAAAACTCTTAGAACTTTAACACGTTTAACCTAACGACTTCGACGACCTCCTGGAGACTGCCGGTTGTAGACCGATGGATTTTCGTCGTCCATCGATACCTTCTGTAAGTTGCAAATTCGGCAGCAGGTCAATCGCGCGTGCATTGAATTGCGCGTGCATTGAATTGGCAGCTTTCGGGTCTCTGGCGGGTTCCGATTTCGTCTGGGCTGTTTCCGGCGAAAGATCTTATGTGTCGTCTGGACAGCGTCCGGCGAGAGTGCCGACCTCCTCATTGTCATTGGAGATCGATTATTGGAATGTGTAACAGGTATCAAATGAAAGGGCTTGTTGAGAGTAACTCGAAAATAATGTGACGTCATTCTAAATCCAATATGGCGGAACATCCAAGATGGCGGAATAGTTATTTTTTATGCACTTCTACAATATGGGTATCAAATGAAAGGGCTTGTTGAGAGTAACTCGAAAATAATGTGACGTCATTCTAAATCCAATATGGCGGAACATCCAAGATGGCGGAATAGTTATTTTTTATGCACTTCTACAATATGGGTATCAAATGAAAGGGCTTGTTGAGAGTAACTCGAAAATAATGTGACGTCATTCTAAATCCAATATGGCGGAACATCCAAGATGGCGGAATAGTTATTTTTTATGCACTTCTACAATATGGGTATCAAATGAAAGGGCTTGTTGAGAGTAACTCGAAAATAATGTGACGTCATTCTAAATCCAATATGGCGGAATAGTTATTTTTTATGCACTTCTACAATATGGGTATCAAATGAAAGGGCTTGTTGAGAGTAACTCGAAAATAATGTGACGTCATTCTAAATCCAATATGGCGGAACATCCAAGATGGCGGAATAGTTATTTTTTATGCACTTCTACAATATGGGTATCAAATGAAAGGGCTTGTTGAGAGTAACTCGAAAATAATGTGACGTCATTCTAAATCCAATATGGCGGAACATCCAAGATGGCGGAATAGTTATTTTTTATGCACTTCTACAATATGGGTATCAAATGAAAGGGCTTGTTGAGAGTAACTCGAAAATAATGTGACGTCATTCTAAATCCAATATGGCGGAATATCCAAGATGGCGGAATAGTTATTTTTTATGCACTTCTACAATATGGGTATCAAATGAAAGGGCTTGTTGAGAGTAACTCGAAAATAATGTGACGTCATTCTAAATCCAATATGGCGGAACATCCAAGATGGCGGAATAGTTATTTTTTATGCACTTCTACAATATGGGTATCAAATGAAAGGGCTTGTTGAGAGTAACTCGAAAATAATGTGACGTCATTCTAAATCCAATATGGCGGAACATCCAAGATGGCGGAATAGTTATTTTTTATGCACTTCTACAATATGGGTATCAAATGAAAGGGCTTGTTGAGAGTAACTCGAAAATAATGTGACGTCATTCTAAATCCAATATGGCGGAACATCCAAGATGGCGGAATAGTTATTTTTTATGCACTTCTACAATATGGGTATCAAATGAAAGGGCTTGTTGAGAGTAACTCGAAAATAATGTGACGTCATTCTAAATCCAATATGGCGGAACATCCAAGATGGCGGAATAGTTATTTTTTATGCACTTCTACAATATGGGTATCAAATGAAAGGGCTTGTTGAGAGTAACTCGAAAATAATGTGACGTCATTCTAAATCCAATATGGCGGAACATCCAAGATGGCGGAATAGTTATTTTTTATGCACTTCTACAATATGGGTATCAAATGAAAGGGCTTGTTGAGAGTAACTCGAAAATAATGTGACGTCATTCTAAATCCAATATGGCGGAATAGTTATTTTTTATGCACTTCTACAATATGGGTATCAAATGAAAGGGCTTGTTGAGAGTAACTCGAAAATAATGTGACGTCATTCTAAATCCAATATGGCGGAACATCCAAGATGGCGGAATAGTTATTTTTTATGCACTTCTACAATATGGGTATCAAATGAAAGGGCTTGTTGAGAGTAACTCGAAAATAATGTGACGTCATTCTAAATCCAATATGGCGGAACATCCAAGATGGCGGAATAGTTATTTTTTATGCACTTCTACAATATGGGTATCAAATGAAAGGGCTTGTTGAGAGTAACTCGAAAATAATGTGACGTCATTCTAAATCCAATATGGCGGAACATCCAAGATGGCGGAATAGTTATTTTTTATGCACTTCTACAATATGGGTATCAAATGAAAGGGCTTGTTGAGAGTAACTCGAAAATAATGTGACGTCATTCTAAATCCAATATGGCGGAACATCCAAGATGGCGGAATAGTTATTTTTTATGCACTTCTACAATATGGGTATCAAATGAAAGGGCTTGTTGAGAGTAACTCGAAAATAATGTGACGTCATTCTAAATCCAATATGGCGGAACATCCAAGATGGCGGAATAGTTATTTTTTATGCACTTCTACAATATGGGTATCAAATGAAAGGGCTTGTTGAGAGTAACTCGAAAATAATGTGACGTCATTCTAAATCCAATATGGCGGAACATCCAAGATGGCGGAATAGTTATTTTTTATGCACTTCTACAATATGGGTATCAAATGAAAGGGCTTGTTGAGAGTAACTCGAAAATAATGTGACGTCATTCTAAATCCAATATGGCGGAACATCCAAGATGGCGGAATAGTTATTTTTTATGCACTTCTACAATATGGGTATCAAATGAAAGGGCTTGTTGAGAGTAACTCGAAAATAATGTGACGTCATTCTAAATCCAATATGGCGGAACATCCAAGATGGCGGAATAGTTATTTTTTATGCACTTCTACAATATGGGTATCAAATGAAAGGGCTTGTTGAGAGTAACTCGAAAATAATGTGACGTCATTCTAAATCCAATATGGCGGAATATCCAAGATGGCGGAATAGTTATTTTTTATGCACTTCTACAATATGGGTATCAAATGAAAGGGCTTGTTGAGAGTAACTCGAAAATAATGTGACGTCATTCTAAATCCAATATGGCGGAACATCCAAGATGGCGGAATAGTTATTTTTTATGCACTTCTACAATATGGGTATCAAATGAAAGGGCTTGTTGAGAGTAACTCGAAAATAATGTGACGTCATTCTAAATCCAATATGGCGGAACATCCAAGATGGCGGAATAGTTATTTTTTATGCACTTCTACAATATGGGTATCAAATGAAAGGGCTTGTTGAGAGTAACTCGAAAATAATGTGACGTCATTCTAAATCCAATATGGCGGAACATCCAAGATGGCGGAATAGTTATTTTTTATGCACTTCTACAATATGGGTATCAAATGAAAGGGCTTGTTGAGAGTAACTCGAAAATAATGTGACGTCATTCTAAATCCAATATGGCGGAACATCCAAGATGGCGGAATAGTTATTTTTTATGCACTTCTACAATATGGGTATCAAATGAAAGGGCTTGTTGAGAGTAACTCGAAAATAATGTGACGTCATTCTAAATCCAATATGGCGGAACATCCAAGATGGCGGAATAGTTATTTTGTATGCACTTCTACAATATGGGTATTGTAAATTAAAACTCTTTAACCTTTCACTTAATTTATATTTAATAAATTTAACAAGACTTTAAACACTACAACTACGATAAACAATATGAAAAACTCTTAGAACTTTAACACGTTTAACCTAACGACTTCGACGACCTCCTGGAGACTGCCGGTTGTAGACCCATGGATTTTCGTCGTCCATCGATACCTTCTGTAAGTTGCAAATTCGGCAGCAGGTCAATCGCACGTGCATTGAATTGGCAGCTTTCGGGTCTCTGGCGGGTTCCGATGTCGTCTGGGCTGTTTCCGGCTAAAGTTCTTAGGTGTCGTCTGGACAGCGTCCGGCGAGAGTGTCGACCTCCTCATTGTCATTGGAGATCGATTATTGTAATGTGTAACATCCCGCCGGCCTTGAAATACTTCGGTATTTAAGTATGTCCTGTGAAAAAGAAAGAAAAAGAACATCTCCTTATCGCGGCATTTCCTCCATGCAGACAAGGAAGCTGTTCAAGAACGATGGGGTTAGGCAAAGGGCGCCCTGACTCGCCCGATGGTAATACGCCGACAGATGAAGGAAGGTTTGGAAGTTAGGAAGGATGAATTGGAAAAGTGGTTTCGGATCGATAAATTTGTGCTTTCAATTGTTCGATTGTGGGTACAAATTCACATTGTTCCGCAGTGTCTGCAAAGTAATTTCAGACTCTGCGCGAGGGCTTAAGTGCGATGTAGGTCCTCGCTCGAGCTCTTCTATAGTCTCTTCTTGGACTACATTCGGAATTGCAATAGATTCTCTGCTTCTGCGATGATGTCTGTGTACAACAAAGGCAGTTAGTGAGTTCAAGAACGCAGCGAAAATGTTCCAGCTCCATCCATGAATGCTTCTGATGATCTGAACGTTGATGACTGTACTAATGCAGAATTTTACGATCCGTACAATTACTAATATTCCAAAGATGCTTGCGGTGAAAGACCCAAAGTAGGATAAGCCTGACCAAGTGCTTTGTATATAAGATGATATTTTGCTGACATGGGATGAGGAAAGTAGGTTCATAATGTCTAGATTCCGTGTATCGGTGTCATGACCCATGACAGATTGTGTCATGACATTTCCAATGGCATGCCGTTCTGATGGAAACATAATTTGACGACGCAAATCTTCAGTTTCTTCGAAGGTGTAAATTCCAGATTTTATTAGATGGCTGGGGTCTTCATACTTCCAAGAATTATCCACGGATGTACTGACTGATTTAGGTTCCTCCATATGATGAATCTCTGGATTGAGACTGTACCATTGCCCATGTAGAAAATAACCAGGCTTCATCATGAATGAGCAGGGAATCTCCGTTCCGTGCTCTTGAATCAGATGAGTCGTGGGTGCCATGAAGCAACTTTTGTTGTCATACGTAATTGGTAGTTCGTTGTAGCAGCGATCTGTTTTCCGTATGGTTGCTTCCACAGCCTGGCATTTTATTACGTAAAGGACTTCTCCTCGCGGGACCACTGTAAATCCAGGTTCCTTGAAGCGTATCAATGCGAATTCCGTAGGATGATACTGGGCTATGGCTAACTGCGTTTGAAGAACTTGGTTCTCCAGTTCACATTTTCTCCGCATGATGTGCTTATACATAGACTCCATCTGAGTCTTTATGTGTCTCTCTACATACACGAATTTTGAATTGAAGAAAGTGAAAAGATCTAAATTTCTTGCGGTGACTGCCTTTTTGGTGAACCAGTAATTCTGTCCTGATTTTGGCACTATTACAAGTCGAGGGTGTTCGGTCTGATAGCCGGTGAATTTGCACACGGAAATGAGTTTTGTGACTTCGAGTGCGAACACAGCATCCCCAGTGTGTACTGCATAAATAGTGTTCACAGTTGATTCTCTGCTGATGGTTTGACCTTTGATAGCTGCTCCTTGATAAAGATCGTCATATTTCAGATCTTCACAACTTGCATCTGCGATCATATCCCAAAAACTAATCCCTGATTCAGGGTCGGTGCAAGTTCCCTTTATGTAAGGGCACACAATGCACACAGCTCTTAACACAACCTGATTATCATCAAGCCTTACAATGCTGTCATAATCGGTGATGGTGATTTCCAAGGAGTGCATTACAACCACCTTGTTCCATGAATTGGACCCAAAAGAGTAAGGAACACCCTCGCAATTGCCATTTGTATCGACAGAACCTGCCACTATTTCGGAATATCGTGATGTCGCGTTGGATTTTATGTCAGCCAGAATTCGGTTATTTTGAAGAGCGTAGATTCCTTTGGAATGTATAATCAGACAATTCTCTTTTGATATATCGGCGATAAATGTACTAATACCACCTGCTACGATCGACAGATGGCTGAACATGCCGCAATGCAGGACAGTTTGCAAGATATTAATTTTGCACTGGTAAATGTGAACTGGAGCTACTTCACTCAATTGTAAAAGTTGAATATCTTCCTTGATTTGTTGAACCGGAGTATCTTCAATCTCGCAGTTTTGGTTACTGAGGAACGATATTTTAGTCAAATTCATCCTTTTGCGTCCACAATCGTATACAATTATGCTTTTAGAAGGGAGCAAGAGCGCAATTAACGTGAGATAATTAAGCCAAGCCATGATGCTATAAATAAATAAGAGTTCTTAAATACTTATGTGCGAGAAATATCTATTTTATGTGTACTTATATGAACAAAACAAAAGGAAAGAGATTGTAATAACTTGTTATTGCGGTAAAGGACAGACCTTTGTAATAGATCTTTCGAATTCACCTTGTGGAGTTTTGAGGTGCACAACCCTGGTTATATCATCTTTCCCGGGGAAAACAGCTGTTATACGGGCCAACTTCCAATGAAATGGAGGTAGGCCGTCTTCTTTAAGAAGCACGAGATCTCCTACTTCTATGTTCTTAGTGGCCATCTTCCACTTAGGTCGTTGTTGCAATTGATGCAAATATTCAGTTGACCATCTTCTCCAAAAATCTTGGTGTAATTTTTGTAGTAACTTCCAACGACTAAGGTGTGCTATTGTTGTGTCCTCGTAGCTTGTTTCGGGAAGGCTGTTTAATGAGCTTCCTATCAAGAAATGCCCAGGTGTAAGAGGGTTGATGTCGTTTGGATCCGAAGATAATGCGCTGATTGGCCGTGAGTTAAGCACGGCTTCTATTTGAGTCAGAACAGTGCTTAGTTCTTCGAAGGTAAGCTTAGTTTGCCCTACGATTCGACGCAAATGATGCTTCACAGACTTGACGCCTGCCTCCCATAATCCACCAAAGTGAGGCGCTCGGGGGGGAATAAAGCTCCATTCCACATTTTTGTTTGCATACAGTTCTTCTGCTGACAGTTGATATGATTTAATGAATTCTGTCATTTCTCTTTTTAGGCTCCTTTCTGCTCCCACAAAATTTGTTCCGTTATCGCTAAATATCTTTTTGCTAAGGCCTCGTCTCGCAAAAAATCGTCGAAGAGCGGCTAAAAAGCAATCTGTTGTTAAATCACTGGCAAGTTCAAGGTGCATTGCCTTCGTAACGAAGCAGACGAAAACTACAATGTAACCCTTGAGAGTTTTGGAATTCCTAGTCTTATTAGCTTTAATAAGTACTGGTCCAGCGTAATCTATGCCTGTGTATGTAAATGGTCGACTTGGTGTTGTACGTTCCATAGGTAGTTGACCCATTAAAGTGTTCATGTGCTCTTTCCTCCAACGACAACAAGTGACGCATTGATGCACGATTCGTTTGATAATCTGCTGAGCGCGGGGGAGCCAGTAGTTTTGCCGTAAGGTGGAAAGCATGATCTGCTTACCACCGTGGAGAGTGTCCTTATGTATCTTCTTGATGAGTAATTCGGAAAATTTGTTTGAGGGTGGTAATATTATAGGATGTTTTTCAACCCCGGACAGATTGGAATGTTCTAGTCGTCCTCCCACTCTCAAATTGAGCTGCTCGTCAAGGAATGGATTCAAGCTCAAAAGTGAGCTTTTTCGCGATAAGGATTCCTTAGAAATTAAGCAATTAATTTCTATGGGATATACTATCGATTGTGTTTGCCTTATCAGACATAAATTGGCTTCGTTAATTTCAGAAGCGGAGAGGATATGCGTCTGGTAAGAGGTGAGCTTGCGACACACTCACAAATCTGCGGCAATAAACTATGACTCTGCAAGCATGGGTAAGGTCTGAGAATCTTTCAACTAGTTGGTATTTGCTAGCATTTGTGTGAAAACTCTTCAGCCCTTTCTTCTCTTCCGTGAGCCCCTGTATAGAAGTTGAGAGGATAGTTTTGGGCCACTCACGATGATCTGCTTGAAGCCAGGTTGGACCATTCCACCAGAGTGAATTTCCTTTTAATTCTGAAGAGCTTAGACCGCGCGAGGCAATATCAGCAGGATTGTGTTGGGAAGAAACGTGTCGCCATTCAGTGTTGCCCACATTTTCGATTATTTCTCTAATTCTATTGGCAACGAACGATTTCCATCGATGTGGTAAGCTCCGAATCCATGACAGGGTTATTGTGGAATCTGTCCACAATATTGTTTTGCAATCTTGCCTCAAGGTTTCGCGGAATGATTTTATCATTTTAGATAAAAGAACAGCTCCACATAATTCTAGGCGGGGAAGAGAAATTGTTTTCAGAGGGGCGACTCTCGTCTTGGATGAAATAAGGTGAACAATCGTAGATTGGCTTGCCGTGGTAACTCGAAGATAAATAACTGCTGCATAGGCCTTCTCTGAGCTCTCGCTAAATCCGTGCAGCTCTATTTCCGAGTCCCGATGACTATTGAGCCACCTTGGAATTCTTATATTCTCGATGTTCGGTAAGTCGTCTATGAAACACGTCCACTCTGATAAAAGATGTTCCGGTATTTCTTCATCCCAATTGCTGCCTGTTATCCAGAGATTTTGCATAAATATCTTCGCACGAATGATAATGGGACTCAGCCATCCCAGAGGATCAAACAATTTTGCTATGTAACACTAGTCGCTTTGTCCAGAAGCCTTCTTTCGTGACCTTTATTTTAAATAGGAATTCATCGGATTTAGCATCCCAATAAATGCCTAAGGTTTTGAAGGTAGCTGTATCCGACAATTGCATCTCCAATGCTTCTCTTGACTTGTCATTTTCAGCGACGTCTTTCAGAATATTTGGATGATTCGAGGAAAATTTCCTTAATGGAAATTGACCGCTTGCCAAAAGACTAGTCAGTTCTTTCCGAAGAGATTGCACTTCTTCGATCGTGTCTCCACCAGTTAAGACATCATCCACATAGAAATCGTTCGTAAGACACTCAGAACCGCGAGGGAATGCTTCTCTTTCATCTTCGGCTAGTTGTACTAGTGTTCTCATAGCCAAATATGGTGCACAATTAATTCCAAATGTGACGGTTCTCAATTCGTATTCTTGAATCTCTGAGCTGGGCGTTGGGCGCCATAGTATCCTCTGAAATTTGGCATCATCGGGGTGTACCCAAACCTGCCTATACATCTTTTCGATGTCGGCAGTAAATACATATTCGTGATGTCTCCATCTCAGGATTATTTGTGTTACGTCCTGCTGTAGTATTGGGCCCGTCAAAAGGTTGTCGTTCAAAGAAAGACCATTCGTGGATTTGCAGGAGGCATCGAACACAACTCTAAATTTTGTAGTAGTGCTCGATGGTTTTATTACTGCGTGATGGGGAAGATAATATCTATCCACACCGGTTGTGGGGAGGCTATCGCAATGTACCTTTGTCATGTGGCCCAGACTTACATATTCTTCTAAGGTTTTATAGTAATCCGCTATGTAACCCCTTCTGATATTGCTTCTCTCTGTCGATAAATACCTCTTCATTGCGATCGTTCGGGACTCACCTAGACTTGGCAGGCCTTTCTTGAAGGGTGATCTTACTACATATGACCCGTTCGAGTTACGGGAGACCGTAGCCTTATAAAGTTGTTCGCATTGCTCATCAACATCAGAATTTTGCCTTAGTGGGATTACTTCTTCCACTTCCCAGAATCTTCGCAATACCTCAGATATTGGGCAAGTAGATAAATGCGTGTGGAGGTACTGATGCTGAGAAACAACAGAGCATATCTTACCGGTTAATATCCAACCGAAGATAGTGTTCTGTCCCATAGGAGAGCCTTGGGATCCCTTTCGTATTCCTTCGCAGATGATAAGAGGATAAATGTCGGCACCGATAATTAGATCAATTTTAGCCGGTACGCCATAATCTGGGTCCGCCAATTCTACATATTTCAAATGATCCCAATTCGAATTTGATAACTCCGTCGCTGGGAGAAAATCTGTCAGATTATCTAGAATGAGCGCTTTAACCGGCACGGTTGCTTTCGTTTTGGAAGCAGTGATAACAAAGCGCACAGATCGGGTTGCTACCGTTGCTTCGCTTGAACCTATTCCGGTGACTTGTATTGAGATAGGTTCGGGTTTTTCATGTAATTTTGCTGCTAAAGCAGAAGTTATGAAGGTGGCTTGTGAGCCGGGGTTAATTAACGCGTGAGCAGTGACAGTGCCCATTGACTTTTTAATGTTTACCCTTGCCGTTGCCAGAAGAACTGCTTGTTTCTCATTCACGAAATGGGCAGCGACTTTGGGAATGGACGTGATATTTTGCTCCGTTTCGGATTTGATATTTTCTCCCGATTTTTTATTGTGGTTATGAAGCAGAGTATGGTGCTTCCCTCCGCATTCATTGCAGCGCGTTTTACTCCGGCATTTGGTGATGGAGTGATATTCTCCCAAACAATTAAGACAATAGCCCTTAGACTTGGCTACTCTCAATCATTCTGTTGGGTTGTGTTTCAAGAAAATTTGACACACTCGCAATGAATGGTTCTCCTGGCATAATTTGCAGAGCTTTTTCGTAGCGTGAAAGCTCTGAACAAGAGTTTCGGGTTTTGTTGCCTTTTTTGATACTTGGCTGCTTTCGCGTTGAGTGCCGGTTAGAGATTCTAGCATTCTGAATCTTGTCTCGAGAAAGCCTTTTAAAGTTTCCCAAGACGGGTAGATATCACTGTCAGATAATTTTTCTTCCCATGATCGGTGTGTTTCCGCTGGAAGCTTCTGAACTAAAAGATGTACGAGAAGAGGGCCCCATTCTTCCACTGATATTCCTAAGTTGCTCAATGAAGCAAGACTTTCGGTGGTGCAGTCAACTATTGATTTGAGTGCATTAGCTGACTCATTCGACACTTTAGGTTGGGAGGTTAAAACCCGTAACTGTGCGGAAATTAGTATCCGCTTGTTGTCGTATCGTTGAACTAATGCACCCCAAGCTGCCTGGTAATTTTCGTTGGTGGTCTGGAACTGTTTGATTACCTTGCTTGCATCGCCTACGACATTGGCCTTTAAGTAATGCAATTTTTGAACACTTGCCAAAGAGCTGTTGGAGTCGATAAGTGATTTAAATAAATCACGGAAACTTATCCAGTCGGTGTAGTTCCCAGAGAACTTTGGAAGCGTTATGGAAGGTAATTGCATTGGGGACGCGGCTGCAAGTCTTTGCGTGTTAAATTCTTGAGGGGGGCTACTAGTTGATTGATGCCCGGATTGCCCTTGTGATTTATCGAGGGAACTCAATTTGTCAACTAGTTCACCTTTGAAGTCGTAAAATAACTCCTCACAAATGGAGTAGTGATCTTCGGTGAAGTACGGATGCTCCTTTCGAGCTGATGGGGTAGCTATTGCGGACAGGTTTCTGTCGTTTGCAGAAAATTTCTGCCAGAACTCATGCCAACCATTGACTCGGCCAAGATAGTAGCCATGAGTGCGTTTAGCCACGGCGGTTTTTCTCGTGTTTACCACAAACCGATTCATTTGCTCCGTGAGCGATTTCTGATCGCTTATAAGAGCCTCGAGGGATGGAGGGTTTTCCATGGTAGATGGAGAGTCTCCCACTGTACCTCCCATTATGAACTTATGTGTAGAATATTAATCGAACACCGAAATACACTAAGAGATAAGAGAAGGTACTTACTGGAGGTGTCGGGAAGGGGTGACAAAGGTTTGTGTTTTTTCCTGGTGCGTCTGAACGGAATCGGCTGATGTGAGGCGGTGATCTGGGGACGTCTTCTTCCGGCTCGGGATGTCTCCACTAATTCACTTGTTACTACACAAAACTTTTCACACGTGCACTATCTCGCGAAAATATCCGGTTCGAAGGACCATGTAAATTAAAACTCTTTAACCTTTCACTTAATTTATATTTAATAAATTTAACAAGACTTTAAACACTACAACTACGATAAACAATATGAAAAACTCTTAGAACTTTAACACGTTTAACCTAACGACTTCGACGACCTCCTGGAGACTGCCGGTTGTAGACCGATGGATTTTCGTCGTCCATCGATACCTTCTGTAAGTTGCAAATTCGGCAGCAGGTCAATCGCGCGTGCATTGAATTGCGCGCGCATTGAATTGGCAGCTTTCGGGTCTCTGGCGGGTTCCGATTTCGTCTGGGCTGTTTCCGGCGAAAGATCTTATGTGTCGTCTGGACAGCGTCCGGCGAGAGTGCCGACCTCCTCATTGTCATTGGAGATCGATTATTGGAATGTGTAACAGGTATCAAATGAAAGGGCTTGTTGAGAGTAACTCGAAAATAATGTGACGTCATTCTAAATCCAATATGGCGGAACATCCAAGATGGCGGAATAGTTATTTTTTATGCACTTCTACAATATGGGTATCAAATGAAAGGGCTTGTTGAGAGTAACTCGAAAATAATGTGACGTCATTCTAAATCCAATATGGCGGAACATCCAAGATGGCGGAATAGTTATTTTTTATGCACTTCTACAATATGGGTATCAAATGAAAGGGCTTGTTGAGAGTAACTCGAAAATAATGTGACGTCATTCTAAATCCAATATGGCGGAACATCCAAGATGGCGGAATAGTTATTTTTTATGCACTTCTACAATATGGGTATCAAATGAAAGGGCTTGTTGAGAGTAACTCGAAAATAATGTGACGTCATTCTAAATCCAATATGGCGGAACATCCAAGATGGCGGAATAGTTATTTTTTATGCACTTCTACAATATGGGTATCAAATGAAAGGGCTTGTTGAGAGTAACTCGAAAATAATGTGACGTCATTCTAAATCCAATATGGCGGAACATCCAAGATGGCGGAATAGTTATTTTTTATGCACTTCTACAATATGGGTATCAAATGAAAGGGCTTGTTGAGAGTAACTCGAAAATAATGTGACGTCATTCTAAATCCAATATGGCGGAACATCCAAGATGGCGGAATAGTTATTTTTTATGCACTTCTACAATATGGGTATCAAATGAAAGGGCTTGTTGAGAGTAACTCGAAAATAATGTGACGTCATTCTAAATCCAATATGGCGGAACATCCAAGATGGCGGAATAGTTATTTTTTATGCACTTCTACAATATGGGTATCAAATGAAAGGGCTTGTTGAGAGTAACTCGAAAATAATGTGACGTCATTCTAAATCCAATATGGCGGAACATCCAAGATGGCGGAATAGTTATTTTTTATGCACTTCTACAATATGGGTATCAAATGAAAGGGCTTGTTGAGAGTAACTCGAAAATAATGTGACGTCATTCTAAATCCAATATGGCGGAACATCCAAGATGGCGGAATAGTTATTTTTTATGCACTTCTACAATATGGGTATCAAATGAAAGGGCTTGTTGAGAGTAACTCGAAAATAATGTGACGTCATTCTAAATCCAATATGGCGGAACATCCAAGATGGCGGAATAGTTATTTTTTATGCACTTCTACAATATGGGTATCAAATGAAAGGGCTTGTTGAGAGTAACTCGAAAATAATGTGACGTCATTCTAAATCCAATATGGCGGAACATCCAAGATGGCGGAATAGTTATTTTTTTATGCACTTCTACAATATGGGTATCAAATGAAAGGGCTTGTTGAGAGTAACTCGAAAATAATGTGATCCGGCTAAAGTTCTTAGGTGTCGTCTGGACAGCGTCCGGCGAGAGTGTCGACCTCCTCATTGTCATTGGAGATCGATTATTGTAATGTGTAACATCCCGCCGGCCTTGAAATACTTCGGTATTTAAGTATGTCCTGTGAAAAAGAAAGAAAAAGAACATCTCCTTATCGCGGCATTTCCTCCATGCAGACAAGGAAGCTGTTCAAGAACGATGGGGTTAGGCAAAGGGCGCCCTGACTCGCCCGATGGTAATACGCCGACAGATAAAGGAAGGTTTGGAAGTTAGGAAGGATGAATTGGAAAAGTGGTTTCGGATCGATAAATTTGTGCTTTCAATTGTTCGATTGTGGGTACAAATTCACATTGTTCCGCAGTGTCTGCAAAGTAATTTCAGACTCTGCGCGAGGGCTTAAGTGCGATGTAGGTCCTCGCTCGAGCTCTTCTATAGTCTCTTCTTGGACTACATTCGGAATTGCAATAGATTCTCTGCTTCTGCGATGATGTCTGTGTACAACAAAGGCAGTTAGTGAGCTCAAGAAGGCAGCGAAAATGTTCCAGCTCCATCCATGAATGCTTCTGATGATCTGAACGTTGATGACTGTACTAATGCAGAATTTTACGATCCGTACAATTACTAATATTCCAAAGATGCTTGCGGTGAAAGACCCAAAGTAGGATAAGCCTGACCAAGTGCTTTGTATATAAGATGATATTTTGCTGACATGGGATGAGGAAAGTAGGTTCATAATGTCTAGATTCCGTGTATCGGTGTCATGACCCATGACAGATTGTGTCATGACATTTCCAATGGCATGCCGTTCTGATGGAAACATAATTTGACGACGCAAATCTTCAGTTTCTTCGAAGGTGTAAATTCCAGATTTTATTAGATGGCTGGGGTCTTCATACTTCCAAGAATTATCCACGGATGTACTGACTGATTTAGGTTCCTCCATATGATGAATCTCTGGATTGAGACTGTACCATTGCCCATGTAGAAAATAACCAGGCTTCATCATGAATGAGCAGGGAATCTCCGTTCCGTGCTCTTGAATCAGATGAGTCGTGGGTGCCATGAAGCAACTTTTGTTGTCATACGTAATTGGTAGTTCGTTGTAGCAGCGATCTGTTTTCCGTATGGTTGCTTCCACAGCCTGGCATTTTATTACGTAAAGGACTTCTCCTCGCGGGACCACTGTAAATCCAGGTTCCTTGAAGCGTATCAATGCGAATTCCGTAGGATGATACTGGGCTATGGCTAACTGCGTTTGAAGAACTTGGTTCTCCAGTTCACATTTTCTCCGCATGATGTGCTTATACATAGACTCCATCTGAGTCTTTATGTGTCTCTCTACATACACGAATTTTGAATTGAAGAAAGTGAAAAGATCTAAATTTCTTGCGGTGACTGCCTTTTTGGTGAACCAGTAATTCTGTCCTGATTTTGGCACTATTACAAGTCGAGGGTGTTCGGTCTGATAGCCGGTGAATTTGCACACGGAAATGAGTTTTGTGACTTCGAGTGCGAACACAGCATCCCCAGTGTGTACTGCATAAATAGTGTTCACAGTTGATTCTCTGCTGATGGTTTGACCTTTGATAGCTGCTCCTTGATAAAGATCGTCATATTTCAGATCTTCACAACTTGCATCTGCGATCATATCCCAAAAACTAATCCCTGATTCAGGGTCGGTGCAAGTTCCCTTTATGTAAGGGCACACAATGCACACAGCTCTTAACACAACCTGATTATCATCAAGCCTTACAATGCTGTCATAATCGGTGATGGTGATTTCCAAGGAGTGCATTACAACCACCTTGTTCCATGAATTGGACCCAAAAGAGTAAGGAACACCCTCGCAATTGCCATTTGTATCGACAGAACCTGCCACTATTTCGGAATATCGTGATGTCGCGTTGGATTTTATGTCAGCCAGAATTCGGTTATTTTGAAGAGCGTAGATTCCTTTGGAATGTATAATCAGACAATTCTCTTTTGATATATCGGCGATAAATGTACTAATACCACCTGCTACGATCGACAGATGGCTGAACATGCCGCAATGCAGGACAGTTTGCAAGATATTAATTTTGCACTGGTAAATGTGAACTGGAGCTACTTCACTCAATTGTAAAAGTTGAATATCTTCCTTGATTTGTTGAACCGGAGTATCTTCAATCTCGCAGTTTTGGTTACTGAGGAACGATATTTTAGTCAAATTCATCCTTTTGCGTCCACAATCGTATACAATTATGCTTTTAGAAGGGAGCAAGAGCGCAATTAACGTGAGATAATTAAGCCAAGCCATGATGCTATAAATAAATAAGAGTTCTTAAATACTTATGTGCGAGAAATATCTATTTTATGTGTACTTATATGAACAAAACAAAAGGAAAGAGATTGTAATAACTTGTTATTGCGGTAAAGGACAGACCTTTGTAATAGATCTTTCGAATTCACCTTGTGGAGTTTTGAGGTGCACAACCCTGGTTATATCATCTTTCCCGGGGAAAACAGCTGTTATACGGGCCAACTTCCAATGAAATGGAGGTAGGCCGTCTTCTTTAAGAAGCACGAGATCTCCTACTTCTATGTTCTTAGTGGCCATCTTCCACTTAGGTCGTTGTTGCAATTGATGCAAATATTCAGTTGACCATCTTCTCCAAAAATCTTGGTGTAATTTTTGTAGTAACTTCCAACGACTAAGGTGTGCTATTGTTGTGTCCTCGTAGCTTGTTTCGGGAAGGCTGTTTAATGAGCTTCCTATCAAGAAATGCCCAGGTGTAAGAGGGTTGATGTCGTTTGGATCCGAAGATAATGCGCTGATTGGCCGTGAGTTAAGCACGGCTTCTATTTGAGTCAGAACAGTGCTTAGTTCTTCGAAGGTAAGCTTAGTTTGCCCTACGATTCGACGCAAATGATGCTTCACAGACTTGACGCCTGCCTCCCATAATCCACCAAAGTGAGGCGCTCGGGGGGGAATAAAGCTCCATTCCACATTTTTGTTTGCATACAGTTCTTCTGCTGACAGTTGATATGATTTAATGAATTCTGTCATTTCTCTTTTTAGGCTCCTTTCTGCTCCCACAAAATTTGTTCCGTTATCGCTAAATATCTTTTTGCTAAGGCCTCGTCTCGCAAAAAATCGTCGAAGAGCGGCTAAAAAGCAATCTGTTGTTAAATCACTGGCAAGTTCAAGGTGCATTGCCTTCGTAACGAAGCAGACGAAAACTACAATGTAACCCTTGAGAGTTTTGGAATTCCTAGTCTTATTAGCTTTAATAAGTACTGGTCCAGCGTAATCTATGCCTGTGTATGTAAATGGTCGACTTGGTGTTGTACGTTCCATAGGTAGTTGACCCATTAAAGTGTTCATGTGCTCTTTCCTCCAACGACAACAAGTGACGCATTGATGCACGATTCGTTTGATAATCTGCTGAGCGCGGGGGAGCCAGTAGTTTTGCCGTAAGGTGGAAAGCATGATCTGCTTACCACCGTGGAGAGTGTCCTTATGTATCTTCTTGATGAGTAATTCGGAAAATTTGTTTGAGGGTGGTAATATTATAGGATGTTTTTCAACCCCGGACAGATTGGAATGTTCTAGTCGTCCTCCCACTCTCAAATTGAGCTGCTCGTCAAGGAATGGATTCAAGCTCAAAAGTGAGATTTTTCGCGATAAGGATTCCTTAGAAATTAAGCAATTAATTTCTATGGGATATACTATCGATTGTGTTTGCCTTATCAGACATAAATTGGCTTCGTTAATTTCAGAAGCGGAGAGGATATGCGTCTGGTAAGAGGTGAGCTTGCGACACACTCACAAATCTGCGGCAATAAACTATGACTCTGCAAGCATGGGTAAGGTCTGAGAATCTTTCAACTAGTTGGTATTTGCTAGCATTTGTGTGAAAACTCTTCAGCCCTTTCTTCTCTTCCGTGAGCCCCTGTATAGAAGTTGAGAGGATAGTTTTGGGCCACTCACGATGATCTGCTTGAAGCCAGGTTGGACCATTCCACCAGAGTGAATTTCCTTTTAATTCTGAAGAGCTTAGACCGCGCGAGGCAATATCAGCAGGATTGTGTTGGGAAGAAACGTGTCGCCATTCAGTGTTGCCCACATTTTCGATTATTTTTCTAATTCTATTGGCAACGAACGATTTCCATCGATGTGGTAAGCTCCGAATCCATGACAGGGTTATTGTGGAATCTGTCCACAATATTGTTTTGCAATCTTGCCTCAAGGTTTCGCGGAATGATTTTATCATTTTAGATAAAAGAACAGCTCCACATAATTCTAGGCGGGGAAGAGAAATTGTTTTCAGAGGGGCGACTCTCGTCTTGGATGAAATAAGGTGAACAATCGTAGATTGGCTTGCCGTGGTAACTCGAAGATAAATAACTGCTGCATAGGCCTTCTCTGAGCTCTCGCTAAATCCGTGCAGCTCTATTTCCGAGTCCCGATGACTATTGAGCCACCTTGGAATTCTTATATTCTCGATGTTCGGTAAGTCGTCTATGAAACACGTCCACTCTGATAAAAGATGTTCCGGTATTTCTTCATCCCAATTGCTGCCTGTTATCCAGAGATTTTGCATAAATATCTTCGCACGAATGATAATGGGACTCAGCCATCCCAGAGGATCAAACAATTTTGCTATGTAACACTAGTCGCTTTGTCCAGAAGCCTTCTTTCGTGACCTTTATTTTAAATAGGAATTCATCGGATTTAGCATCCCAATAAATGCCTAAGGTTTTGAAGGTAGCTGTATCCGACAATTGCATCTCCAATGCTTCTCTTGACTTGTCATTTTCAGCGACGTCTTTCAGAATATTTGGATGATTCGAGGAAAATTTCCTTAATGGAAATTGACCGCTTGCCAAAAGACTAGTCAGTTCTTTCCGAAGAGATTGCACTTCTTCGATCGTGTCTCCACCAGTTAAGACATCATCCACATAGAAATCGTTCGTAAGACACTCAGAACCGCGAGGGAATGCTTCTCTTTCATCTTCGGCTAGTTGTACTAGTGTTCTCATAGCCAAATATGGTGCACAATTAATTCCAAATGTGACGGTTCTCAATTCGTATTCTTGAATCTCTGAGCTGGGCGTTGGGCGCCATAGTATCCTCTGAAATTTGGCATCATCGGGGTGTACCCAAACCTGCCTATACATCTTTTCGATGTCGGCAGTAAATACATATTCGTGATGTCTCCATCTCAGGATTATTTGTGTTACGTCCTGCTGTAGTATTGGGCCCGTCAAAAGGTTGTCGTTCAAAGAAAGACCATTCGTGGATTTGCAGGAGGCATCGAACACAACTCTAAATTTTGTAGTAGTGCTCGATGGTTTTATTACTGCGTGATGGGGAAGATAATATCTATCCACACCGGTTGTGGGGAGGCTATCGCAATGTACCTTTGTCATGTGGCCCAGACTTACATATTCTTCTAAGGTTTTATAGTAATCCGCTATGTAACCCCTTCTGATATTGCTTCTCTCTGTCGATAAATACCTCTTCATTGCGATCGTTCGGGACTCACCTAGACTTGGCAGGCCTTTCTTGAAGGGTGATCTTACTACATATGACCCGTTCGAGTTACGGGAGACCGTAGCCTTATAAAGTTGTTCGCATTGCTCATCAACATCAGAATTTTGCCTTAGTGGGATTACTTCTTCCACTTCCCAGAATCTTCGCAATACCTCAGATATTGGGCAAGTAGATAAATGCGTGTGGAGGTACTGATGCTGAGAAACAACAGAGCATATCTTACCGGTTAATATCCAACCGAAGATAGTGTTCTGTCCCATAGGAGAGCCTTGGGATCCCTTTCGTATTCCTTCGCAGATGATAAGAGGATAAATGTCGGCACCGATAATTAGATCAATTTTAGCCGGTACGCCATAATCTGGGTCCGCCAATTCTACATATTTCAAATGATCCCAATTCGAATTTGATAACTCCGTCGCTGGGAGAAAATCTGTCAGATTATCTAGAATGAGCGCTTTAACCGGCACGGTTGCTTTCGTTTTGGAAGCAGTGATAACAAAGCGCACAGATCGGGTTGCTACCGTTGCTTCGCTTGAACCTATTCCGGTGACTTGTATTGAGATAGGTTCGGGTTTTTCATGTAATTTTGCTGCTAAAGCAGAAGTTATGAAGGTGGCTTGTGAGCCGGGGTTAATTAACGCGTGAGCAGTGACAGTGCCCATTGACTTTTTAATGTTTACCCTTGCCGTTGCCAGAAGAACTGCTTGTTTCTCATTCACGAAATGGGCAGCGACTTTGGGAATGGACGTGATATTTTGCTCCGTTTCGGATTTGATATTTTCTCCCGATTTTTTATTGTGGTTATGAAGCAGAGTATGGTGCTTCCCTCCGCATTCATTGCAGCGCGTTTTACTCCGGCATTTGGTGATGGAGTGATATTCTCCCAAACAATTAAGACAATAGCCCTTAGACTTGGCTACTCTCAATCATTCTGTTGGGTTGTGTTTCAAGAAAATTTGACACACTCGCAATGAATGGTTCTCCTGGCATAATTTGCAGAGCTTTTTCGTAGCGTGAAAGCTCTGAACAAGAGTTTCGGGTTTTGTTGCCTTTTTTGATACTTGGCTGCTTTCGCGTTGAGTGCCGGTTAGAGATTCTAGCATTCTGAATCTTGTCTCGAGAAAGCCTTTTAAAGTTTCCCAAGACGGGTAGATATCACTGTCAGATAATTTTTCTTCCCATGATCGGTGTGTTTCCGCTGGAAGCTTCTGAACTAAAAGATGTACGAGAAGAGGGCCCCATTCTTCCACTGATATTCCTAAGTTGCTCAATGAAGCAAGACTTTCGGTGGTGCAGTCAACTATTGATTTGAGTGCATTAGCTGACTCATTCGACACTTTAGGTTGGGAGGTTAAAACCCGTAACTGTGCGGAAATTAGTATCCGCTTGTTGTCGTATCGTTGAACTAATGCACCCCAAGCTGCCTGGTAATTTTCGTTGGTGGTCTGGAACTGTTTGATTACCTTGCTTGCATCGCCTACGACATTGGCCTTTAAGTAATGCAATTTTTGAACACTTGCCAAAGAGCTGTTGGAGTCGATAAGTGATTTAAATAAATCACGGAAACTTATCCAGTCGGTGTAGTTCCCAGAGAACTTTGGAAGCGTTATGGAAGGTAATTGCATTGGGGACGCGGCTGCAAGTCTTTGCGTGTTAAATTCTTGAGGGGGGCTACTAGTTGATTGATGCCCGGATTGCCCTTGTGATTTATCGAGGGAACTCAATTTGTCAACTAGTTCACCTTTGAAGTCGTAAAATAACTCCTCACAAATGGAGTAGTGATCTTCGGTGAAGTACGGATGCTCCTTTCGAGCTGATGGGGTAGCTATTGCGGACAGGTTTCTGTCGTTTGCAGAAAATTTCTGCCAGAACTCATGCCAACCATTGACTCGGCCAAGATAGTAGCCATGAGTGCGTTTAGCCACGGCGGTTTTTCTCGTGTTTACCACAAACCGATTCATTTGCTCCGTGAGCGATTTCTGATCGCTTATAAGAGCCTCGAGGGATGGAGGGTTTTCCATGGTAGATGGAGAGTCTCCCACTGTACCTCCCATTATGAACTTATGTGTAGAATATTAATCGAACACCGAAATACACTAAGAGATAAGAGAAGGTACTTACTGGAGGTGTCGGGAAGGGGTGACAAAGGTTTGTGTTTTTTCCTGGTGCGTCTGAACGGAATCGGCTGATGTGAGGCGGTGATCTGGGGACGTCTTCTTCCGGCTCGGGATGTCTCCACTAATTCACTTGTTACTACACAAAACTTTTCACACGTGCACTATCTCGCGAAAATATCCGGTTCGAAGGACCATGTAAATTAAAACTCTTTAACCTTTCACTTAATTTATATTTAATAAATTTAACAAGACTTTAAACACTACAACTACGATAAACAATATGAAAAACTCTTAGAACTTTAACACGTTTAACCTAACGACTTCGACGACCTCCTGGAGACTGCCGGTTGTAGACCGATGGATTTTCGTCGTCCATCGATACCTTCTGTAAGTTGCAAATTCGGCAGCAGGTCAATCGCGCGTGCATTGAATTGCGCGTGCATTGAATTGGCAGCTTTCGGGTCTCTGGCGGGTTCCGATTTCGTCTGGGCTGTTTCCGGCGAAAGATCTTATGTGTCGTCTGGACAGCGTCCGGCGAGAGTGCCGACCTCCTCATTGTCATTGGAGATCGATTATTGGAATGTGTAACAGGTATCAAATGAAAGGGCTTGTTGAGAGTAACTCGAAAATAATGTGACGTCATTCTAAATCCAATATGGCGGAACATCCAAGATGGCGGAATAGTTATTTTTTATGCACTTCTACAATATGGGTATCAAATGAAAGGGCTTGTTGAGAGTAACTCGAAAATAATGTGACGTCATTCTAAATCCAATATGGCGGAACATCCAAGATGGCGGAATAGTTATTTTTTATGCACTTCTACAATATGGGTATCAAATGAAAGGGCTTGTTGAGAATAACTCGAAAATAATGTGACGTCATTCTAAATCCAATATGGCGGAACATCCAAGATGGCGGAATAGTTATTTTTTATGCACTTCTACAATATGGGTATCAAATGAAAGGGCTTGTTGAGAGTAACTCGAAAATAATGTGACGTCATTCTAAATCCAATATGGCGGAACATCCAAGATGGCGGAATAGTTATTTTTTATGCACTTCTACAATATGGGTATCAAATGAAAGGGCTTGTTGAGAGTAACTCGAAAATAATGTGACGTCATTCTAAATCCAATATGGCGGAACATCCAAGATGGCGGAATAGTTATTTTTTATGCACTTCTACAATATGGGTATCAAATGAAAGGGCTTGTTGAGAGTAACTCGAAAATAATGTGACGTCATTCTAAATCCAATATGGCGGAACATCCAAGATGGCGGAATAGTTATTTTTTATGCACTTCTACAATATGGGTATCAAATGAAAGGGCTTGTTGAGAGTAACTCGAAAATAATGTGACGTCATTCTAAATCCAATATGGCGGAACATCCAAGATGGCGGAATAGTTATTTTTTATGCACTTCTACAATATGGGTATCAAATGAAAGGGCTTGTTGAGAGTAACTCGAAAATAATGTGACGTCATTCTAAATCCAATATGGCGGAATATCCAAGATGGCGGAATAGTTATTTTTTATGCACTTCTACAATATGGGTATCAAATGAAAGGGCTTGTTGAGAGTAACTCGAAAATAATGTGACGTCATTCTAAATCCAATATGGCGGAACATCCAAGATGGCGGAATAGTTATTTTTTATGCACTTCTACAATATGGGTATCAAATGAAAGGGCTTGTTGAGAGTAACTCGAAAATAATGTGACGTCATTCTAAATCCAATATGGCGGAACATCCAAGATGGCGGAATAGTTATTTTTTATGCACTTCTACAATATGGGTATCAAATGAAAGGGCTTGTTGAGAGTAACTCGAAAATAATGTGACGTCATTCTAAATCCAATATGGCGGAACATCCAAGATGGCGGAATAGTTATTTTTTATGCACTTCTACAATATGGGTATCAAATGAAAGGGCTTGTTGAGAGTAACTCGAAAATAATGTGACGTCATTCTAAATCCAATATGGCGGAACATCCAAGATGGCGGAATAGTTATTTTTTATGCACTTCTACAATATGGGTATCAAATGAAAGGGCTTGTTGAGAGTAACTCGAAAATAATGTGACGTCATTCTAAATCCAATATGGCGGAACATCCAAGATGGCGGAATAGTTATTTTTTATGCACTTCTACAATATGGGTATCAAATGAAAGGGCTTGTTGAGAGTAACTCGAAAATAATGTGACGTCATTCTAAATCCAATATGGCGGAACATCCAAGATGGCGGAATAGTTATTTTTTATGCACTTCTACAATATGGGTATCAAATGAAAGGGCTTGTTGAGAGTAACTCGAAAATAATGTGACGTCATTCTAAATCCAATATGGCGGAATATCCAAGATGGCGGAATAGTTATTTTTTATGCACTTCTACAATATGGGTATCAAATGAAAGGGCTTGTTGAGAGTAACTCGAAAATAATGTGACGTCATTCTAAATCCAATATGGCGGAACATCCAAGATGGCGGAATAGTTATTTTTTATGCACTTCTACAATATGGGTATCAAATGAAAGGGCTTGTTGAGAGTAACTCGAAAATAATGTGACGTCATTCTAAATCCAATATGGCGGAACATCCAAGATGGCGGAATAGTTATTTTTTATGCACTTCTACAATATGGGTATCAAATGAAAGGGCTTGTTGAGAGTAACTCGAAAATAATGTGACGTCATTCTAAATCCAATATGGCGGAACATCCAAGATGGCGGAATAGTTATTTTTTATGCACTTCTACAATATGGGTATCAAATGAAAGGGCTTGTTGAGAGTAACTCGAAAATAATGTGACGTCATTCTAAATCCAATATGGCGGAACATCCAAGATGGCGGAATAGTTATTTTTTATGCACTTCTACAATATGGGTATTGTAAATTAAAACTCTTTAACCTTTCACTTAATTTATATTTAATAAATTTAACAAGACTTTAAACACTACAACTACGATAAACAATATGAAAAACTCTTAGAACTTTAACACGTTTAACCTAACGACTTCGACGACCTCCTGGAGACTGCCGGTTGTAGACCGATGGATTTTCGTCGTCCATCGATACCTTCTGTAAGTTGCAAATTCGGCAGCAGGTCAATCGCGCGTGCATTGAATTGCGCGTGCATTGAATTGGCAGCTTTCGGGTCTCTGGCGGGTTCCGATTTCGTCTGGGCTGTTTCCGGCGAAAGATCTTATGTGTCGTCTGGACAGCGTCCGGCGAGAGTGCCGACCTCCTCATTGTCATTGGAGATCGATTATTGGAATGTGTAACAGGTATCAAATGAAAGGGCTTGTTGAGAGTAACTCGAAAATAATGTGACGTCATTCTAAATCCAATATGGCGGAACATCCAAGATGGCGGAATAGTTATTTTTTATGCACTTCTACAATATGGGTATCAAATGAAAGGGCTTGTTGAGAGTAACTCGAAAATAATGTGACGTCATTCTAAATCCAATATGGCGGAACATCCAAGATGGCGGAATAGTTATTTTTTATGCACTTCTACAATATGGGTATCAAATGAAAGGGCTTGTTGAGAGTAACTCGAAAATAATGTGACGTCATTCTAAATCCAATATGGCGGAACATCCAAGATGGCGGAATAGTTATTTTTTATGCACTTCTACAATATGGGTATCAAATGAAAGGGCTTGTTGAGAGTAACTCGAAAATAATGTGACGTCATTCTAAATCCAATATGGCGGAACATCCAAGATGGCGGAATAGTTATTTTTTATGCACTTCTACAATATGGGTATCAAATGAAAGGGCTTGTTGAGAGTAACTCGAAAATAATGTGACGTCATTCTAAATCCAATATGGCGGAATATCCAAGATGGCGGAATAGTTATTTTTTATGCACTTCTACAATATGGGTATCAAATGAAAGGGCTTGTTGAGAGTAACTCGAAAATAATGTGACGTCATTCTAAATCCAATATGGCGGAACATCCAAGATGGCGGAATAGTTATTTTTTATGCACTTCTACAATATGGGTATCAAATGAAAGGGCTTGTTGAGAGTAACTCGAAAATAATGTGACGTCATTCTAAATCCAATATGGCGGAACATCCAAGATGGCGGAATAGTTATTTTTTATGCACTTCTACAATATGGGTATCAAATGAAAGGGCTTGTTGAGAGTAACTCGAAAATAATGTGACGTCATTCTAAATCCAATATGGCGGAACATCCAAGATGGCGGAATAGTTATTTTTTATGCACTTCTACAATATGGGTATCAAATGAAAGGGCTTGTTGAGAGTAACTCGAAAATAATGTGACGTCATTCTAAATCCAATATGGCGGAACATCCAAGATGGCGGAATAGTTATTTTTTATGCACTTCTACAATATGGGTATTGTAAATTAAAACTCTTTAACCTTTCACTTAATTTATATTTAATAAATTTAACAAGACTTTAAACACTACAACTACGATAAACAATATGAAAAACTCTTAGAACTTTAACACGTTTAACCTAACGACTTCGACGACCTCCTGGATACTGCCGGTTGTAGACCCATGGATTTTCGTCGTCCATCGATACCTTCTGTAAGTTGCAAATTCGGCAGCAGGTCAATCGCACGTGCATTGAATTGGCAGCTTTCGGGTCTCTGGCGGGTTCCGATGTCGTCTGGGCTGTTTCCGGCTAAAGTTCTTAGGTGTCGTCTGGACAGCGTCCGGCGAGAGTGTCGACCTCCTCATTGTCATTGGAGATCGATTATTGTAATGTGTAACATCCCGCCGGCCTTGAAATACTTCGGTATTTAAGTATGTCCTGTGAAAAAGAAAGAAAAAGAACATCTCCTTATCGCGGCATTTCCTCCATGCAGACAAGGAAGCTGTTCAAGAACGATGGGGTTAGGCAAAGGGCGCCCTGACTCGCCCGATGGTAATACGCCGACAGATGAAGGAAGGTTTGGAAGTTAGGAAGGATGAATTGGAAAAGTGGTTTCGGATCGATAAATTTGTGCTTTCAATTGTTCGATTGTGGGTACAAATTCACATTGTTCCGCAGTGTCTGCAAAGTAATTTCAGACTCTGCGCGAGGGCTTAAGTGCGATGTAGGTCCTCGCTCGAGCTCTTCTATAGTCTCTTCTTGGACTACATTCGGAATTGCAATAGATTCTCTGCTTCTGCGATGATGTCTGCGTACAACAAAGGCAGTTAGTGAGTTCAAGAACGCAGCGAAAATGTTCCAGCTCCATCCATGAATGCTTCTGATGATCTGAACGTTGATGACTGTACTAATGCAGAATTTTACGATCCGTACAATTACTAATATTCCAAAGATGCTTGCGGTGAAAGACCCAAAGTAGGATAAGCCTGACCAAGTGCTTTGTATATAAGATGATATTTTGCTGACATGGGATGAGGAAAGTAGGTTCATAATGTCTAGATTCCGTGTATCGGTGTCATGACCCATGACAGATTGTGTCATGACATTTCCAATGGCATGCCGTTCTGATGGAAACATAATTTGACGACGCAAATCTTCAGTTTCTTCGAAGGTGTAAATTCCAGATTTTATTAGATGGCTGGGGTCTTCATACTTCCAAGAATTATCCACGGATGTACTGACTGATTTAGGTTCCTCCATATGATGAATCTCTGGATTGAGACTGTACCATTGCCCATGTAGAAAATAACCAGGCTTCATCATGAATGAGCAGGGAATCTCCGTTCCGTGCTCTTGAATCAGATGAGTCGTGGGTGCCATGAAGCAACTTTTGTTGTCATACGTAATTGGTAGTTCGTTGTAGCAGCGATCTGTTTTCCGTATGGTTGCTTCCACAGCCTGGCATTTTATTACGTAAAGGACTTCTCCTCGCGGGACCACTGTAAATCCAGGTTCCTTGAAGCGTATCAATGCGAATTCCGTAGGATGATACTGGGCTATGGCTAACTGCGTTTGAAGAACTTGGTTCTCCAGTTCACATTTTCTCCGCATGATGTGCTTATACATAGACTCCATCTGAGTCTTTATGTGTCTCTCTACATACACGAATTTTGAATTGAAGAAAGTGAAAAGATCTAAATTTCTTGCGGTGACTGCCTTTTTGGTGAACCAGTAATTCTGTCCTGATTTTGGCACTATTACAAGTCGAGGGTGTTCGGTCTGATAGCCGGTGAATTTGCACACGGAAATGAGTTTTGTGACTTCGAGTGCGAACACAGCATCCCCAGTGTGTACTGCATAAATAGTGTTCACAGTTGATTCTCTGCTGATGGTTTGACCTTTGATAGCTGCTCCTTGATAAAGATCGTCATATTTCAGATCTTCACAACTTGCATCTGCGATCATATCCCAAAAACTAATCCCTGATTCAGGGTCGGTGCAAGTTCCCTTTATGTAAGGGCACACAATGCACACAGCTCTTAACACAACCTGATTATCATCAAGCCTTACAATGCTGTCATAATCGGTGATGGTGATTTCCAAGGAGTGCATTACAACCACCTTGTTCCATGAATTGGACCCAAAAGAGTAAGGAACACCCTCGCAATTGCCATTTGTATCGACAGAACCTGCCACTATTTCGGAATATCGTGATGTCGCGTTGGATTTTATGTCAGCCAGAATTCGGTTATTTTGAAGAGCGTAGATTCCTTTGGAATGTATAATCAGACAATTCTCTTTTGATATATCGGCGATAAATGTACTAATACCACCTGCTACGATCGACAGATGGCTGAACATGCCGCAATGCAGGACAGTTTGCAAGATATTAATTTTGCACTGGTAAATGTGAACTGGAGCTACTTCACTCAATTGTAAAAGTTGAATATCTTCCTTGATTTGTTGAACCGGAGTATCTTCAATCTCGCAGTTTTGGTTACTGAGGAACGATATTTTAGTCAAATTCATCCTTTTGCGTCCACAATCGTATACAATTATGCTTTTAGAAGGGAGCAAGAGCGCAATTAACGTGAGATAATTAAGCCAAGCCATGATGCTATAAATAAATAAGAGTTCTTAAATACTTATGTGCGAGAAATATCTATTTTATGTGTACTTATATGAACAAAACAAAAGGAAAGAGATTGTAATAACTTGTTATTGCGGTAAAGGACAGACCTTTGTAATAGATCTTTCGAATTCACCTTGTGGAGTTTTGAGGTGCACAACCCTGGTTATATCATCTTTCCCGGGGAAAACAGCTGTTATACGGGCCAACTTCCAATGAAATGGAGGTAGGCCGTCTTCTTTAAGAAGCACGAGATCTCCTACTTCTATGTTCTTAGTGGCCATCTTCCACTTAGGTCGTTGTTGCAATTGATGCAAATATTCAGTTGACCATCTTCTCCAAAAATCTTGGTGTAATTTTTGTAGTAACTTCCAACGACTAAGGTGTGCTATTGTTGTGTCCTCGTAGCTTGTTTCGGGAAGGCTGTTTAATGAGCTTCCTATCAAGAAATGCCCAGGTGTAAGAGGGTTGATGTCGTTTGGATCCGAAGATAATGCGCTGATTGGCCGTGAGTTAAGCACGGCTTCTATTTGAGTCAGAACAGTGCTTAGTTCTTCGAAGGTAAGCTTAGTTTGCCCTACGATTCGACGCAAATGATGCTTCACAGACTTGACGCCTGCCTCCCATAATCCACCAAAGTGAGGCGCTCGGGGGGGAATAAAGCTCCATTCCACATTTTTGTTTGCATACAGTTCTTCTGCTGACAGTTGATATGATTTAATGAATTCTGTCATTTCTCTTTTTAGGCTCCTTTCTGCTCCCACAAAATTTGTTCCGTTATCGCTAAATATCTTTTTGCTAAGGCCTCGTCTCGCAAAAAATCGTCGAAGAGCGGCTAAAAAGCAATCTGTTGTTAAATCACTGGCAAGTTCAAGGTGCATTGCCTTCGTAACGAAGCAGACGAAAACTACAATGTAACCCTTGAGAGTTTTGGAATTCCTAGTCTTATTAGCTTTAATAAGTACTGGTCCAGCGTAATCTATGCCTGTGTATGTAAATGGTCGACTTGGTGTTGTACGTTCCATAGGTAGTTGACCCATTAAAGTGTTCATGTGCTCTTTCCTCCAACGACAACAAGTGACGCATTGATGCACGATTCGTTTGATAATCTGCTGAGCGCGGGGGAGCCAGTAGTTTTGCCGTAAGGTGGAAAGCATGATCTGCTTACCACCGTGGAGAGTGTCCTTATGTATCTTCTTGATGAGTAATTCGGAAAATTTGTTTGAGGGTGGTAATATTATAGGATGTTTTTCAACCCCGGACAGATTGGAATGTTCTAGTCGTCCTCCCACTCTCAAATTGAGCTGCTCGTCAAGGAATGGATTCAAGCTCAAAAGTGAGCTTTTTCGCGATAAGGATTCCTTAGAAATTAAGCAATTAATTTCTATGGGATATACTATCGATTGTGTTTGCCTTATCAGACATAAATTGGCTTCGTTAATTTCAGAAGCGGAGAGGATATGCGTCTGGTAAGAGGTGAGCTTGCGACACACTCACAAATCTGCGGCAATAAACTATGACTCTGCAAGCATGGGTAAGGTCTGAGAATCTTTCAACTAGTTGGTATTTGCTAGCATTTGTGTGAAAACTCTTCAGCCCTTTCTTCTCTTCCGTGAGCCCCTGTATAGAAGTTGAGAGGATAGTTTTGGGCCACTCACGATGATCTGCTTGAAGCCAGGTTGGACCATTCCACCAGAGTGAATTTCCTTTTAATTCTGAAGAGCTTAGACCGCGCGAGGCAATATCAGCAGGATTGTGTTGGGAAGAAACGTGTCGCCATTCAGTGTTGCCCACATTTTCGATTATTTCTCTAATTCTATTGGCAACGAACGATTTCCATCGATGTGGTAAGCTCCGAATCCATGACAGGGTTATTGTGGAATCTGTCCACAATATTGTTTTGCAATCTTGCCTCAAGGTTTCGCGGAATGATTTTATCATTTTAGATAAAAGAACAGCTCCACATAATTCTAGGCGGGGAAGAGAAATTGTTTTCAGAGGGGCGACTCTCGTCTTGGATGAAATAAGGTGAACAATCGTAGATTGGCTTGCCGTGGTAACTCGAAGATAAATAACTGCTGCATAGGCCTTCTCTGAGCTCTCGCTAAATCCGTGCAGCTCTATTTCCGAGTCCCGATGACTATTGAGCCACCTTGGAATTCTTATATTCTCGATGTTCGGTAAGTCGTCTATGAAACACGTCCACTCTGATAAAAGATGTTCCGGTATTTCTTCATCCCAATTGCTGCCTGTTATCCAGAGATTTTGCATAAATATCTTCGCACGAATGATAATGGGACTCAGCCATCCCAGAGGATCAAACAATTTTGCTATGTAACACTAGTCGCTTTGTCCAGAAGCCTTCTTTCGTGACCTTTATTTTAAATAGGAATTCATCGGATTTAGCATCCCAATAAATGCCTAAGGTTTTGAAGGTAGCTGTATCCGACAATTGCATCTCCAATGCTTCTCTTGACTTGTCATTTTCAGCGACGTCTTTCAGAATATTTGGATGATTCGAGGAAAATTTCCTTAATGGAAATTGACCGCTTGCCAAAAGACTAGTCAGTTCTTTCCGAAGAGATTGCACTTCTTCGATCGTGTCTCCACCAGTTAAGACATCATCCACATAGAAATCGTTCGTAAGACACTCAGAACCGCGAGGGAATGCTTCTCTTTCATCTTCGGCTAGTTGTACTAGTGTTCTCATAGCCAAATATGGTGCACAATTAATTCCAAATGTGACGGTTCTCAATTCGTATTCTTGAATCTCTGAGCTGGGCGTTGGGCGCCATAGTATCCTCTGAAATTTGGCATCATCGGGGTGTACCCAAACCTGCCTATACATCTTTTCGATGTCGGCAGTAAATACATATTCGTGATGTCTCCATCTCAGGATTATTTGTGTTACGTCCTGCTGTAGTATTGGGCCCGTCAAAAGGTTGTCGTTCAAAGAAAGACCATTCGTGGATTTGCAGGAGGCATCGAACACAACTCTAAATTTTGTAGTAGTGCTCGATGGTTTTATTACTGCGTGATGGGGAAGATAATATCTATCCACACCGGTTGTGGGGAGGCTATCGCAATGTACCTTTGTCATGTGGCCCAGACTTACATATTCTTCTAAGGTTTTATAGTAATCCGCTATGTAACCCCTTCTGATATTGCTTCTCTCTGTCGATAAATACCTCTTCATTGCGATCGTTCGGGACTCACCTAGACTTGGCAGGCCTTTCTTGAAGGGTGATCTTACTACATATGACCCGTTCGAGTTACGGGAGACCGTAGCCTTATAAAGTTGTTCGCATTGCTCATCAACATCAGAATTTTGCCTTAGTGGGATTACTTCTTCCACTTCCCAGAATCTTCGCAATACCTCAGATATTGGGCAAGTAGATAAATGCGTGTGGAGGTACTGATGCTGAGAAACAACAGAGCATATCTTACCGGTTAATATCCAACCGAAGATAGTGTTCTGTCCCATAGGAGAGCCTTGGGATCCCTTTCGTATTCCTTCGCAGATGATAAGAGGATAAATGTCGGCACCGATAATTAGATCAATTTTAGCCGGTACGCCATAATCTGGGTCCGCCAATTCTACATATTTCAAATGATCCCAATTCGAATTTGATAACTCCGTCGCTGGGAGAAAATCTGTCAGATTATCTAGAATGAGCGCTTTAACCGGCACGGTTGCTTTCGTTTTGGAAGCAGTGATAACAAAGCGCACAGATCGGGTTGCTACCGTTGCTTCGCTTGAACCTATTCCGGTGACTTGTATTGAGATAGGTTCGGGTTTTTCATGTAATTTTGCTGCTAAAGCAGAAGTTATGAAGGTGGCTTGTGAGCCGGGGTTAATTAACGCGTGAGCAGTGACAGTGCCCATTGACTTTTTAATGTTTACCCTTGCCGTTGCCAGAAGAACTGCTTGTTTCTCATTCACGAAATGCGCAGCGACTTTGGGAATGGACGTGATATTTTGCTCCGTTTCGGATTTGATATTTTCTCCCGATTTTTTATTGTGGTTATGAAGCAGAGTATGGTGCTTCCCTCCGCATTCATTGCAGCGCGTTTTACTCCGGCATTTGGTGATGGAGTGATATTCTCCCAAACAATTAAGACAATAGCCCTTAGACTTGGCTACTCTCAATCATTCTGTTGGGTTGTGTTTCAAGAAAATTTGACACACTCGCAATGAATGGTTCTCCTGGCATAATTTGCAGAGCTTTTTCGTAGCGTGAAAGCTCTGAACAAGAGTTTCGGGTTTTGTTGCCTTTTTTGATACTTGGCTGCTTTCGCGTTGAGTGCCGGTTAGAGATTCTAGCATTCTGAATCTTGTCTCGAGAAAGCCTTTTAAAGTTTCCCAAGACGGGTAGATATCACTGTCAGATAATTTTTCTTCCCATGATCGGTGTGTTTCCGCTGGAAGCTTCTGAACTAAAAGATGTACGAGAAGAGGGCCCCATTCTTCCACTGATATTCCTAAGTTGCTCAATGAAGCAAGACTTTCGGTGGTGCAGTCAACTATTGATTTGAGTGCATTAGCTGACTCATTCGACACTTTAGGTTGGGAGGTTAAAACCCGTAACTGTGCGGAAATTAGTATCCGCTTGTTGTCGTATCGTTGAACTAATGCACCCCAAGCTGCCTGGTAATTTTCGTTGGTGGTCTGGAACTGTTTGATTACCTTGCTTGCATCGCCTACGACATTGGCCTTTAAGTAATGCAATTTTTGAACACTTGCCAAAGAGCTGTTGGAGTCGATAAGTGATTTAAATAAATCACGGAAACTTATCCAGTCGGTGTAGTTCCCAGAGAACTTTGGAAGCGTTATGGAAGGTAATTGCATTGGGGACGCGGCTGCAAGTCTTTGCGTGTTAAATTCTTGAGGGGGGCTACTAGTTGATTGATGCCCGGATTGCCCTTGTGATTTATCGAGGGAACTCAATTTGTCAACTAGTTCACCTTTGAAGTCGTAAAATAACTCCTCACAAATGGAGTAGTGATCTTCGGTGAAGTACGGATGCTCCTTTCGAGCTGATGGGGTAGCTATTGCGGACAGGTTTCTGTCGTTTGCAGAAAATTTCTGCCAGAACTCATGCCAACCATTGACTCGGCCAAGATAGTAGCCATGAGTGCGTTTAGCCATGGCGGTTTTTCTCGTGTTTACCACAAACCGATTCATTTGCTCCGTGAGCGATTTCTGATCGCTTATAAGAGCCTCGAGGGATGGAGGGTTTTCCATGGTAGATGGAGAGTCTCCCACTGTACCTCCCATTATGAACTTATGTGTAGAATATTAATCGAACACCGAAATACACTAAGAGATAAGAGAAGGTACTTACTGGAGGTGTCGGGAAGGGGTGACAAAGGTTTGTGTTTTTTCCTGGTGCGTCTGAACGGAATCGGCTGATGTGAGGCGGTGATCTGGGGACGTCTTCTTCCGGCTCGGGATGTCTCCACTAATTCACTTGTTACTACACAAAACTTTTCACACGTGCACTATCTCGCGAAAATATCCGGTTCGAAGGACCATGTAAATTAAAACTCTTTAACCTTTCACTTAATTTATATTTAATAAATTTAACAAGACTTTAAACACTACAACTACGATAAACAATATGAAAAACTCTTAGAACTTTAACACGTTTAACCTAACGACTTCGACGACCTCCTGGAGACTGCCGGTTGTAGACCGATGGATTTTCGTCGTCCATCGATACCTTCTGTAAGTTGCAAATTCGGCAGCAGGTCAATCGCGCGTGCATTGAATTGCGCGTGCATTGAATTGGCAGCTTTCGGGTCTCTGGCGGGTTCCGATTTCGTCTGGGCTGTTTCCGGCGAAAGATCTTATGTGTCGTCTGGACAGCGTCCGGCGAGAGTGCCGACCTCCTCATTGTCATTGGAGATCGATTATTGGAATGTGTAACAGGTATCAAATGAAAGGGCTTGTTGAGAGTAACTCGAAAATAATGTGACGTCATTCAAATCCAATATGGCGGAACATCCAAGATGGCGGAATAGTTATTTTTTATGCACTTCTACAATATGGGTATCAATTGAAAGGGCTTGTTGAGAGTAACTCGAAAATAATGTGACGTCATTCTAAATCCAATATGGCGGAACATCCAAGATGGCGGAATAGTTATTTTTTATGCACTTCTACAATATGGGTATCAAATGAAAGGGCTTGTTGAGAGTAACTCGAAAATAATGTGACGTCATTCAAATCCAATATGGCGGAACATCCAAGATGGCGGAATAGTTATTTTTTATGCACTTCTACAATATAGGTATCAAATGAAAGGGCTTGTTGAGAGTAACTCGAAAATAATGTGACGTCATTCTAAATCCAATATGGCGGAATAGTTATTTTTTATGCACTTCTACAATATGGGTATCAAATGAAAGGGCTTGTTGAGAGTAACTCGAAAATAATGTGACGTCATTCTAAATCCAATATGGCGGAACATCCAAGATGGCGGAATAGTTATTTTTTACGCACTTCTACAATATGGGTATCAAATGAAAGGGCTTGTTGAGAGTAACTCAAAAATAATGTGACGTCATTCTAAATCCAATATGGCGGAACATCCAAGATGGCGGAATAGTTATTTTTTACGCACTTCTACAATATGGGTATCAAATGAAAGGGCTTGTTGAGAGTAACTCGAAAATAATGTGACGTCATTCTAAATCCAATATGGCGGAACATCCAAGATGGCGGAATAGTTATTTTTTATGCACTTCTACAATATGGGTATCAAATGAAAGGGCTTGTTGAGAGTAACTCGAAAATAATGTGACGTCATTCTAAATCCAATATGGCGGAACATCCAAGATGGCGGAATAGTTATTTTTTATGCACTTCTACAATGTGGGTATCAAATGAAAGGGCTTGTTGAGAGTAACTCGAAAATAATGTGACGTCATTCTAAATCCAATATGGCGGAATAGTTATTTTTTATGCACTTCTACAATATGCGTATTGTAAATTAAAACTCTTTAACCTTTCATTTAATTTATATTTAATAAATTTAACAAGACTTTAAACACTACAACTACGATAAACAATATGCAAAACTCTTAGAACTTTAACACGTTTAACCTAACGACTTCGACGACCTCCTGGAGACTGCCGGTTGTAGACCCATGGATTTTCGTCATCCATCGATACCTTCTGTAAGTTGCAAATTCGGCAGCAGGTCAATCGCGCGTGCATTGAATCGCGCGTGCATTGAATCGCACGTGCATTGAATTGGCAGCTTTCGGGTCTCTGGCGGGTTCCGATGTCGTCTGGGCTGTTTCCGTCTAAAGTTCTTTGGTGTTGTCTGGACAGCGTCCGGCGAGAGTGCCGACCTCCTCATTGTCATTGGAGATCGATTATTGGAATGTGTAACATCCCGCCGGCCTTGAAATACTTCGGTATTTAAGTATGTCCTGTGAAAAAGAAAGAAAAAGAACATCTCCTTATCGCGGCATTTCCTCCATGCAGACAAGGAAGCTGTTCAAGAACGATGGGGTTAGGTAAAGGGCGCCCTGACTCGCCCGATGGTAATACGCCGACAGATGAAGGAAGGTTTGGAAGTTAGGAAGGATGAATTGGAAAAGTGGTTTCGGATCGATAAATTTGTGCTTTCAATTGTTCGATTGTGGGTACAAATTCACATTGTTCCGCAGTGTCTGCAAAGTAATTTCAGACAGGACACAGGACTCAGGTCTCACAGGACTCACAAGACTAAGGGCTCACAGGACTCACAGGACTCAGGACTCAGGACTCAGGACTCACAGGACTCACAGGACTCACAAGAGTCAGGACTCAAGACTCAGGACTCACAGGAGTCACAAGACTCAGGACTCACAGGACTCACAGGATTCACAGGACTCAGGATTCACAGGACTCAGGACTCACAGGACTCACAGGACTCACAGGACTCACAGGACTCAGGACTCAGGACTCACAGGACTCACAGGACTCACAGGACTCACAGGACTCACAGGACTCAGGACTAAAGCTCAGGACTCACAGGACTCACAGGGCTCACAAGAGTCAGGACTCAAGACTCAGGACTCACAGGAGTCACAAGACTCAGGACTCACAGGACTCACAGGATTCACAGGACTCAGGATTCACAGGACTCAGGACTCACAGGACTCACAGGACTCACAGGACTCACAGGACTCAGGACTCAGGACTCACAGGACTCACAGGACTCACAGGACTCATAGGACTCACTGGACTCACAGGGCCACAGGACTCACAGGACTCACAGGACTCACAGGACTCAGGACTCAGGTCTCACAGGATTCACATGACTCACAGGACTCACAGGACTCACAGGACTCAGGACTCAGGACTCACAGGACTCACAGGACTCAGGACTCAGGTCTCACAGGACTCACAGGACTCACAGGACTCACAAGACTCACAGGACTCACTGGACTCACAGCGCTCACTTCTACAATATGCGTATTGTAAATTAAAACTCTTTAACCTTTCACTTAATTTATATTTAATAAATTTAACAAGACTTTAAACACTACAACTACGATAAACAATATGCAAAACTCTTAGAACTTTAACACGTTTAACCTAACGACTTCGACGACCTCCTGGAGACTGCCGGTTGTAGACCCATGGATTTTCGTCATCCATCGATACCTTCTGTAAGTTGCAAATTCGGCAGCAGGTCAATCGCGCGTGCATTGAATCGCGCGTGCATTGAATCGCACGTGCATTGAATTGGCAGCTTTCGGGTCTCTGGCGGGTTCCGATGTCGTCTGGGCTGTTTCCGTCTAAAGTTCTTTGGTGTTGTCTGGACAGCGTCCGGCGAGAGTGCCGACCTCCTCATTGTCATTGGAGATCGATTATTGGAATGTGTAACATCCCGCCGGCCTTGAAATACTTCGGTATTTAAGTATGTCCTGTGAAAAAGAAAGAAAAAGAACATCTCCTTATCGCGGCATTTCCTCCATGCAGACAAGGAAGCTGTTCAAGAACGATGGGGTTAGGTAAAGGGCGCCCTGACTCGCCCGATGGTAATACGCCGACAGATGAAGGAAGGTTTGGAAGTTAGGAAGGATGAATTGGAAAAGTGGTTTCGGATCGATAAATTTGTGCTTTCAATTGTTCGATTGTGGGTACAAATTCACATTGTTCCGCAGTGTCTGCAAAGTAATTTCAGACAGGACACAGGACTCAGGTCTCACAGGACTCACAAGACTAAGGGCTCACAGGACTCACAGGACTCAGGACTCAGGACTCAGGACTCACAGGACTCACAGGACTCACAAGAGTCAGGACTCAAGACTCAGGACTCACAGGAGTCACAAGACTCAGGACTCACAGGACTCACAGGATTCACAGGACTCAGGATTCACAGGACTCAGGACTCACAGGACTCACAGGACTCACAGGACTCACAGGACTCAGGACTCAGGACTCACAGGACTCACAGGACTCACAGGACTCACAGGACTCACAGGACTCAGGACTAAAGCTCAGGACTCACAGGACTCACAGGGCTCACAAGAGTCAGGACTCAAGACTCAGGACTCACAGGAGTCACAAGACTCAGGACTCACAGGACTCACAGGATTCACAGGACTCAGGATTCACAGGACTCAGGACTCACAGGACTCACAGGACTCACAGGACTCACAGGACTCAGGACTCAGGACTCACAGGACTCACAGGACTCACAGGACTCATAGGACTCACTGGACTCACAGGGCCACAGGACTCACAGGACTCACAGGACTCACAGGACTCAGGACTCAGGTCTCACAGGATTCACATGACTCACAGGACTCACAGGACTCACAGGACTCAGGACTCAGGACTCACAGGACTCACAGGACTCAGGACTCAGGTCTCACAGGACTCACAGGACTCACAGGACTCACAAGACTCACAGGACTCACTGGACTCACAGCGCTCACTGGACTCACAGGACTCACAGGACTCACAGGACTCAGGACTCAGGTCTCACAGGACTCACAGGACTCACAGGACTCACAGGACTCACAGGACTCACAGGACTCACAGGACTCACAGGACTCACAGGACTCAATGGACTCACAGGGCTCACAGGACTCACAGGACTCACAGGACTCACAGGACTCACAGGACTCAGGACTCACAGGTCTCACAGGACTCACAGGACTCACTGGACTCACAGGACTCACAGGACTCACAGGACTCACAAGACTCACAGGACTCACAGGACTCACAAGACTCAGGACTCATAGGACTCACAGGACTCACAGGACTCACAGGACTCACAGGACTCAGGACTCAGGACTCACAGGACTCGCTGGATTCACAGGGCTCACAGGACTCACAGGACTCACGGGACTCAGGACTCAGGTCTCACAGGACTCACAGGACTCACAGGACTCACAGGACTCAGGACTCACAGGACTCACAGGACTCAGGACTCAGGACTCACAGGACTCACAGAACTCACAGGACTCACAGGACTCAGCACTCAGCACTCACAGGACTCACAGGACTCAGGACTCAGGACTCACAGGACTCACAGGACTCACAAGACTCACAGGACTCACTGGACTCACAAGACTCAGGACTCACAGGACTCACAGGACTCACAGGACTCACAGGACTCAGGACTCAGGACTCAGGACTCACAGGACTCACAGGACTCACAGGACTCACTGGACTCACAGGGCTCACAGGCCTCACAGGACTCACAGGACTCAGGATTCAGGTCTCACAGGACTCACAGGACTCACAGGAATCAGGACTCAGGACTCACAGGACTCACAGAACTCACAGGACTCACAGGATTCAGGACTCACAGGACTCACAGGACTTACAGGACTCAGGACTCAGGACTCAGGACTCACAGGACTCAAAAGACTCAGGACTCACAGGACTCAGGACTCAGGACTCACAGGACTCAAAAGACTCAGGACTCACAGGACTCACAGGACTCAGGACTCAGGACTCACAGGACTCAAAAGACTCAGGACCCACAGGACTCAGGACTCACAGGACTCACAAGACTCAGGACTCACAGGACACAGGACTCAGGACTCAGGACTCAGGTCTCACAGGACTCACAAGACTCAGGACTCACAGGACTCACAGGACTCACAGGACTCAGGACTCAGGACTCAGAACTCAGGACTAACAGGACTCACAGGACTCACAGGACTCACAAGAGTCAGGACTCAGGACTCACAGGACTCACAGGACTCACAAGACTCAGGACTCACAGGACTCACAGGACTCACAGGACGCAGGACTCAGGACTCACAGGACTCACAAGACTCAGGACTCACAGGACTCACAGAACTCACAGGACTCACAGGATTCAGGACTCAGGACTCACAGGACTCACAGGACTCAGGACTCAGGACTCAGGACTCAGGACTCACAGGACTCACAGGACTCACAGGACTCACAGGACTCAGGACTCACTGGACTCACAGGACTCACAGGACTCAGGACTCACAGGATTCAGGACTCACAGGACTCACAGGACTCACAGGACTCGGGAGTCAGGACTTACAGGACTCACAGGACTCAGGACTCAGGACTCAGGTCTCACAGGACTCACAAGACTCAGGACTCACAGGACTCACAGGACTCAGGACTCAGAACTCAGGACTAACAGGACTCACAGGACTCACAGGACTCAGGAGTCAGGACTCACAGGTCTCACAGGACTCAGGACTCAGGACTCAGGTCTCACAGGACTCACAAGACTCAGGACTCACAGAACTCACAGGACTCACAGGACTCACAGGACTCACAGAACTCAGGACTCAGGACTCACAGGACTCACAGGATTCACAAGACTCAGGACTCAGGACTCAGGACTCACAGGACTCACAGGACTCACAAGACTCAGGACTCACAGGGCGCAGGATTCAGGACTCACAGGACTCACAAGACTCAGGACTCACAGGACTCACAAGACTCAGGACTCACAGGACTCACAGGACTCAGGACTCACAGGACTCAGAACTCAGGACTCAGGACTCAGGACTCACAGGACTCACAGGACTCACAATACTCAGGACTCACAGGACTCAGGACTCAGGACTCACAGGACTCACAGGACTCACAGGACTCTCAGGACTCAGAACTCAGGACTCAGGACACACAGGACTCACTCACTCACTCAGGGTTTTTTGCATCTGCGCACCTAGTGGGGCTACTAAGAGCCGATATACGTGAACATACTTGCAGATGAGCCTTTAATTGAGAAGATAATTTTTTAAATATTTATTTGGGCAGCTCGGTACTGGAGTGGTACTGGAGTGAGCCCTATAGCAAAATCTCGAGGAGACTCACGGGACTCAGGACTCAGGACTCACATGAGTCAGGACTCACAGGACTCAGGTCTCACAGGACTCACAGGACTCACAGGACTCACAGGACTCACAGGACTCAGGAGTCAGGACTCACAGGACTCAGGAGTCAGGACTCACAGGACTCACAGGACTCAGGACACAGGACTCAGGTCTCACAGGACTCACAAGACTCTGGACTCACAGGACTCACAGGACAGGACTCAGGACTCACAGGACTCACAGGATTCACAAGACTCAGGACTCAGGACTCAGGACTCACAGGATTCACAGGACTCACAGGACTCACAGGAATCAGGACTCAGGACTCACAGGACTCACAGGACTCACAGGACTCAGGACTCAGGACTCACTGGATTCACAGGACTCACACGAATCAGGACTCAGGACTCACAGGACTCACAGGACTCACAGGACTCACTGGACTCAGGACTCAGGACTCACAGGACTCACAGGACTCACAAGACTCAGGACTCACAGGTTTCACAGGACTCACAGGAATCAGGACTCAGGACTCACAGGACTCACAGGACTCACAGGACTCACTGGACTCAGGACTCAGGACTCAGGACTCACAGGACTCACAGGACTCACAAGACTCAGGACTCACAGGAGGAGGCATTTTTTAAATATTTATTTGGGCAGCTCGGTACTGGAGTGGTACTGGAGTGAGCCCTATAGCAAAATCTCGAAATATAAGCCAGCACGGGCGGGTTTTTTGCGTCTGCGCACCTAGTGGGCCTACTAAGAGCCGATATACGTGAACATACTCGCGGAGGAGCCCTTAATTAAGAAGATAATTTTTAAATATTTATTTGGGCAGCTCGGTACTGGAGTGGTACTGGAGTGAGCCCTACAGCAAAATCTCGACATATAAGCCAGCATGGGCGGGTTTTTTGCATCTGCGCACCTAGTGGGGCTACTAAGAGCCGATATACATGAACATACTCGCGGAGGAGCCCTTAATTGAGAAGATAATTTTTTGAATATTTATTTGGGCAGCTCGGTACTGGAGTGGTACTGGAGTGAGCCCTATAGCAAAATCTCGAAATATAAGCCAGTAGGGGCGGGCTTTTTTGCGTCTGCGCACCTAGTGGGCCTACTAAGAGCCGATATACGTGAACATACTTGCAGAGGACCCCTTAATTAAGAAGATAACTTTTTAAATATTTATTTGGGCAGCTCGGTACTGGAGTGGTACTGGAGTGAGCCCTATAGTAAAATCTCGAAATATAAGCCAGCAGGGGCGGATTTTTTGCGTCTGCGCACCTAGTGGGCCTACTAAGAGCCGATATACGTGGATATACTCGCGGAGGAGCCCTTAATTAAGACGATAATTTTTAAATATTTATTTGGGCAGCTCGGTACTGGAGTGAGCCCTATAGCAAAATCTCGAAATATAAGCCAGCAGGGGCGGGTTTTTTGCGTCTGCGCACTTAGTGGGCCTAGTAAGAGCCGATATACCTGAACATACTCGCGGATGAGCCCTTAATTAAGAAGATAATTTTTTAAATATTTATTTGGGCAGCTCGGTACTGGAGTGGAACTGGAGTGAGCCCTACAGTAAAATCTCGAAATATAAGCCAGCAGGGGCGGGTTTTTGCGTCTGCGCACCTAGTTGGCCTACTAAGAGCCGATATACGTGAACATACTCGCGGAGGAGCCCTTAATTAAGAAGATAATTTTTTAAATATTTATTTGGGCAGTCCTGTACTGGAGTGGTACTGGAGTGTGCCCTATAGCAAAATCTCGAAATATAAGCCAGCAGGGGCGGGTTTTTTGCGTCTGCGCACCTAGTGGGCCTACTAAGAGCCGATATACGTTAACGTACTTGCAGATGAGCCTTTGATTGAGAAGATAATTTATTAAATATTTATTTGGGCAGCTCGGTACTGGAGTGGTACTGGAGTGAGCCCTATAGCAAAATCTCGAGGAGACTCACAGGACTCAGGACTCAGGACTCAGGACTCACAGGACTCACAGGAGGCAGGACTCACAGGACTCAGGTCTCACAGGACTCACAGGACTCACAGGACTCACAGGACTCACAGGACTCAGGAGTCAGGACTCACAGGACTCAGGAGTCAGGACTCACAGGACTCACAGGACTCACAGGATTCTCAAGACTCAGGACTCAGGACTCAGGACTCACAGGACTCACAGGACTCATAAGACTCAGGACTCACAGGACGCAGGACTCAGGACTCACAGGACTCACAAGACTCAGGACTCACAGGACTCACAGGACTCACAAGACTCAGGACTCACAGGACTCAGGACTCAGGACTTAGGTCTCACAGGACTCAGAACTCAGGACTCAGGACTCAGGACTCACAGGACTCACAATACTCAGGACTCACAGGACTCACAGGACTCACAGGACTCACAGGACTCAGGACTCAGGACTCACAGGAATCACAGGACTCACAGGACTCACAGGACTCAGAACTCAGGACTCAGGACACACAGGACTCACTCACTCACTCAGGGTTTTTTGCATCTGCGCACCTAGTGGGGCTACTAAGAGCCGATATACGTGAACATACTTGCAGATGAGCCTTTAATTGAGAAGATAATTTTTTAAATATTTATTTGGGCAGCTCGGTACTGGAGTGGTACTGGAGTGAGCCCTATAGCAAAATCTCGAGGAGACTCACAGGACTCAGGACTCAGGACTCACAGGAGTCAGGACTCACAGGACTCAGGTCTCACAGGACTCACAGGACTCACAGGACTCACAGGACTCAGGAGTCAGGACTCACAGGACTCAGGAGTCAGGACTTACAGGACTCACAGGACTCAGGACTCAGGACTCAGGTCTCACAGGACTCACAAGACTCTGGACTCACAGGACTCACAGGACAGGACTCAGGACTCACAGGACTCACAGGATTCACAAGACTCAGGACTCAGGACTCAGGACTCACAGGACTCACAAGACTCAGGACTCACAGGACGCAGGACTCAGGACTCACAGGACTCACAAGACTCAGGACTCACAGGACTCACAGGACTCACAGGACTCACAAGACTCAGGACTCACAGGACTCACAGGACTCAGGACTCAGGACTCACAGGACTCAGAACTCAGGACTCAGGACTCAGGACTCACAGGACTCACAAGACTCAGGACTCACAGGACTCACAGGACTCACAGGACACAGGACTCAGGACTCAGGACTCACAGGACTCACAGGACTCACAGGACTCACAGGACTCAGAACTCAGGACTCAGGACACACAGGACTCACAAGACTCAGGACTCACAGGACTCACAGGACTCACAGGACTCAGGACTCAGGACTCACAGGACTCACTGGACTCACAGGACTCACAGGACTCACAGGACTCACAGGAATCAGGACTCAGGACTCACAGGACTCACAGGACTCACAGGACTCAGGACTCAGGACTCACTTGATTCACAGGACTCACAGGAATCAGGACTCAGGACTCACAGGACTCACAGGACTCACTGGACTCAGGACTCAGGACTCACAGGACTCACAGGACTCACAAGACTCAGGACTCACAGGACTCACAGGACTCACAGGAATCAGTACTCAGGACTCACAGGACTCACAGGACTCACAGGACTCACTGGACTCAGGACTCAGGACTCAGGACTCAGGACTCAGGACTCACAGGACTCACAGGACTCACAAGACTCAGGACTCACAGGAGGAGGCATATTTTAAATATTTATTTGGGCAGCTCGGTACTGGAGTGGTACTGGAGTGAGCCCTATAGCAAAATCTCGAAATATAAGCCAGCAGGGGCGGGTTTTTTGCGTCTGCGCACCTAGTGGGCCTACTAAGAGCCGATATACGTGAACATACTCGCGGAGGAGCCCTTAATTAAGAACATAATTTTTAAATATTTATTTGGGCAGCTCGGTACTGGAGTGGTACTGGAGTGAGCCCTACAGCAAAATCTCGAAATATAAGCCAGCATGGGCGGGTTTTTTGCGTCTGCGCACCTAGTGGGCCTACTAAGAGCCGATATACGTGTACATACTCGCAGAGGAGCCTTTAATTGAGAAGATAATTTTTTAAATATTTTTTTGGGCAGCTCGGTACTGGAGTGGTACTGGAGTGAGCCCTATAGCAAAATCTCGAAATATAAGCCAGCAGAGGCGGGTTTTTTGCGTCTGCGCACCTAGTGGGCCTACTAAGAGCCGATATACGTGAACATACTCGCGGAGGAGCCCTTAGTTGAGAAGATAATTGTTTGAATATTTATTTGGGCAGCTCGGTACTGGAGTGGTACTGGAGTAAGCCCTATAGCAAAATCTCGAAATATAAGCCAGCAGGGGTGGGTTTTTTTGCGTCTGCGCACCTGGTGGGCCTACTAAGAGCCGATATAAGTGAACATACTTGCAGAGGACACCTTAATTAAGAAGATAACTTTTTAAATATTTATTTGGGCAGCTCGGTACTGGAGTGGTACTGGAGTGAGCCCTATAGCAAAATCTCGAAATATAAGCCACCAGGGGCGGGTTTTTTGCATCTGCGCACCTAGTAGGCCTACTAAGAGCCGATGTACGTGAACATACTTGCGGAGGAGCCCTTAATTAAGAAGATAACTTTTTAAATATTTATTTGGGCAGCTCGGTACTGGAGTGGTACTGGAGTGAACTCAGGACACACAGGACTCAGGACTCAGGACTCAGGACTCACAGGACTCACAGGACTCAGGACTCAGGACTCAGGACTCACAGGACTCACAAGACTCAGGACTCACAGGACTCACAGGACTCAGGACTCAGAACTCACAGGACTCACAAGAATCAGGACTCACAGGACTCACCAGACTCAGGACTCACAGGACTCACAGGACTCACAAGACTCAGAAGGACTCACAGGACTCAGGACTCATGACTCACAGGACTCACAGGTCTCACAGGACTCAGGACTCACAGGACTCACAGGACTCACAGGACTCACAGGACTCAGGACTCAGGACTCACAGGACTCACAGGACTCAGGACTCACAGGACTCACAGGACTCAGGACTCAGGACTCAGGACTCACAGGACTCACAGGACTCACAGGATTCAGGACTCAGGACTCAGGACTCACAGGACTCACAGGACGCACAAGACTCAGGACTCAGGTCTCACTGGACTCACAGGACTCACAGGAATCAGGACTCAGGACTCACAGAACTCACAGGACTCACAGGACTCAGGACTCAGGACTCACAGGACTCACAGGACTCAGGACTCGGGACTCACAAGACTCACAGGACTCACAGGACTCACAGGACTCAGGACACAGGACTCAGGACTCACAGGACTCACAGGACTCACAAGACTCAGGACTCACAGGAGGAGGAATTTTTTAAATATTTATTTGGGCAGCTCGGTACTGGAGTGGTACTGCAGTGAGCCCTACAGTAAAATCTCGAAATATAAGCCAGCAGGGGCGGGTTTTTGCGTCTGCGCACCTAGTAGGCCTACTAAGAGCCGATAGACAGACTCACAGGACTCACAGGACTCAGGAGTCAGGACTCACAGGACTCAGGAGTCAGGACTCACAGGACTCACAGGACTCACAGAACTCAGGACTCAGGACTCACAGGACTCACAGGATTCACAAGACTCAGGACTCAGGACTCAGAGGACTCACAGGACTCACAAGACTCAGGACTCACAGGACGCAGGATTCAGGACTCACAGGACTCACAAGACTCAAGAACTCACAGGACTCACAAGACTCAGGACTCACAGGACTCACAGGACTCAGGACTCAGGACTCACAGGACTCAGAACTCAGGACTCAGGACTCAGGACTCACAGGACTCACAGGACTCACAATACTCAGGACTCACAGGACTCAGGACTCAGGACTCACAGGACTCACAGGACTCACAGGATTCTCAGGACTCAGAACTCAGGACTCAGGACACACAGGACTCACTCACTCACTCAGGGTTTTTTGCATCTGCGCACCTAGTGGGGCTACTAAGAGCCGATATACGTGAACATACTTGCAGATGAGCCTTTAATTGAGAAGATAATTTTTTAAATATTTATTTGGGCAGCTCGGTACTCGAGTGGTACTGGAGTGAGCCCTATAGCAAAATCTCGAGGAGACTCACGGGACTCAGGACTCAGGACTCACATGAGTCAGGACTCACAGGACTCAGGTCTCACAGGACTCACAGGACTCACAGGACTCACAGGACTCACAGGACTCAGGACTCAGGACTCACAGGACTCACAGGACTCACAGGAATCACAGGACTCACAGGACTCACAGGACTCAGGACTCACAGGGCTCACAGGACTCACAGGACTCACAGGACTCAGAACTCAGGACTCAGGACTCACAGGACTCACAGGACTCAGGACTCAGGACTCACAGGACTCACAGGACTCACAGGACTCACAGGCCTCAGGACTCAGGACTCCCAGGACTCACAGGACTCACAAGGACTCACAGGACTCACAGGACTCAGGACTCAGGACTCACAGGACTCAGGACTCAGGACTCAGAGGACCCAGAGGACTCACAGGACTCAGGACTCAGGACTCACAGGACTCAGGACTCAGGACTCACAGGACTCACAGGACTCACAGGACTCACAGGACTCAGGACTCACAGGACTCACAGGACTCACAGGACTCACAGGACTCAGAACTCAGGACTCAGGACTCACAGGACTCACAGGACTCACAGGACTCAGGACTCAGGACTCACAGGACTCACAGGACTCACAGGACTCACAGGCCTCAGGACTCAGGACTCCCAGGACTCACAGGACTCACAAGGACTCACAGGACTCACAGGACTCAGGACTCAGGACTCACAGGACTCACAGGACTCACAGGACTCACAGGACTCACAGGACTCAGGACTCACAGGACTCAGGACTCAGGACTCACAGGACTCACAGGACTCAGGACTCAGGACTCACAGGACTCAGAACTCACAGGACTCACAGGACTCACAGGACTCAGGACTCAGGACTCACAGGACTCACAGGACTCACAAGACTCAGGACTCACAGGACTCACAAGACTCAGGACTCACAGGACTCACGGACTCAGGACTCAGGACTCACAGGACTCACAGGACTCACAGGACTCACAGGACTCACAGGCCTCAGGACTCAGGACTCACAGGACTCACAAGGACTCACAGGACTCACAGGACTCAGGACTCAGGACTCACAGGACTCACATGACTCACAGGACTCACAGGACTAAGGACTCACAGGACTCAGGACTCACAGGACTCACAGGACTCACAGGACTCAGGACTCAGGACTCACAGGACTCACAGGACTCACAGGACTCAGGACTCAGGACCCACAGGACTCACAGGACTCACAGGACTCACAGGACTCAGGACTCAGGACTCACAGGACTCACAGGACTCACAGGACTCACAGGACTCACAGGACTCAGGACTCACAGGACTCACAGGACTCACAGGACTCACAGGACTCACAGGAATCAGGACTCAGAGGACTCACAGGACTCACAGGACTCAGGACTCAGGACTCACAGGACTCAGAGGACTCAGAGGACTCACAGGACTCAGGACTCAGGACTCACAGGACTCACAGGACTCACATGACTCAGGACTCAGGACTCAGGACTCACAGGACTCACAGGACTCACAGGACTCAGGACTCACAGGACTCAAAGGACTCACAGGACTCAGAGGACTCACCGGACTCAGGACTCAGGACTCACAGGACTCAGGACTCAGGACTCACAGGACTCACAGGACTCACAGGACTCAGGACTCAGGACTCACAGGACTCACAGGACTCACAAGACTCAGGACTCACAGGACTCACAGGCCTCAGGACTCAGGACTCCCAGGACTCACAGGACTCACAAGGACTCACAGGACTCACAGGACTCAGGACTCAGGACTCACAGGACTCACAGGACTCACAGGACTCACAGGACTCACAGGACTCAGGACTCACAGGACTCACAGGACTCACAGGACTCACAGGACTCACAGGACTCAGGACTCAGAGGACTCACAGGACTCACAGGACTCACAGGACTCAGGACTCAGGACTCACAGGACTCAGGACTCAGGACTCACAGGACTCACAGGACTCAGGACTCAGGACTCAGGACTCACAGGACTCAGAGGACTCAGAGGACTCAGAGGACTCAGAGGACTCAGAGGACTCAGGACCCAGGACTCACAGGACTCAGGACTCAGGACTCAGAACTCAGTACTCAGGACTCAGGACTCACAGGACTCACAAGACTCAGGACTCACAGGACTCACAGGACTCAGGACTCACAGGACTCACAGGACTCACAGGACTCACAGGACTCACAGGACTCAGGACTCAGAGGACTCACAGGACTCACAGGACTCACAGGACTCAGGACTCAGGACTCACAGGACTCAGGACTCAGGACTCACAGGACTCACAGGACTCACAGGACTCAGGACTCAGGACTCAGGACTCACAGGACTCACAGGACTCACAGGACTCAGGACTCACAGGACTCACAGGACTCACAGGACTCAGAGGACTCACAGGACTCACAGGACTCACAGGACTCAGGACTCAGGACTCACAGGACTCACAGGACTCACAGGACTCACAGGACTCACAGGACTCACAGGACTCAGGACTCACAGGACTCACAGGACTCACAGGACTCACACTACTCACAGGACTCACAGGACTCAGGACTCAGAGGACTCACAGGACTCACAGGACTCAGGACTCAGGACTCACAGGACTCACAGGACTCACAGGACTCACACTACTCACAGGACTCACAGGACTCAGGACTCAGAGGACTCAGAGGACTCACAGGACTCAGGACTCCCAGGACTCACATGACTCACAAGGACTCACAGGACTCAGAGGACTCAGAGGACTCAGAGGACTCACAGGACTCAGGACTCACAGGACTCACAGGACTCACAGGACTCACAGGACTCAGAACTCAGGACTCAGGACTCAGGACTCACAGGACTCACAGGACTCACAGGACTCACAGGACTCAGGACTCACAGGACTCACAGGACTCACAGGACTCACACTACTCACAGGACTCACAGGACTCAGGACTCAGAGGACTCAGAGGACTCACAGGACTCAGGACTCCCAGGACTCACATGACTCACAAGGACTCACAGGACTCAGAGGACTCAGAGGACTCAGAGGACTCACAGGACTCAGGACTCACAGGACTCACAGGACTCACAGGACTCACAGGACTCAGAACTCAGGACTCAGGACTCAGGACTCACAGGACTCACAGGACTCACAGGACTCAGGACTCAGGACTCACAGGACTCACAGGACTCTCAGGACTCACAGGCCTCAGGACTCAGGACTCCCAGGACTCACAGGACTCACAAGGACTCACAGGACTCAGGACTCAGGACTCAGGACTCACAGGACTCACAGGACTCAGGACTCAGGACTCACAGGACTCACAGGACTCACAAGACTCAGGACTCACAGGACTCACAAGACTCAGGACTCACAGGACTCACAGGACTCACGGACTCAGGACTCAGGACTCACAGGACTCGCAGGACTCACAGGACTCACAGGACTCACAGGACTCAGGACTCAGGACTCACAGGACTCAGGACTCACAGGACTCAGGACTCAGGACTCAGGACTCACAGGACTCACAGGACTCACAGGACTCAGGACTCAGGACTCACAGGACTCAGGACTCAGGACTCAGGACTCACAGGACTCACAGGACTCACAGGACTCACAGGACTCAGGACTCAGGACTCACAGGACTCACAGGACTCAGAGGACTCACAGGACTCAGGACTCAGGACTCACAGGACTCAGAGGACTCACAGGACTCAGGACTCAGGACTCAGGACTCACAGGACTCAGGACTCAGGACTCACAGGACTCATAGGACTCACAGGACTCAGGACTCAGGACTCACAGGACTCACAGGACTCACAGGACTCAGAGGACTCACAGGACTCAGGACTCAGTACTCAGGACTCACAGGACTCAGGACTCAGGACTCAGGACTCAGGACTCAGGACTCACAGGACTCACAGGACTCACAGGACTCAGGACTCAGGACTCACAGGACTCAGGACTCAGGACTCAGGACTCACAGGACTCACAGGACTCACAGGACTCACAGGACTCAGGACTCAGGACTCACAGGACTCACAGGACTCAGAGGACTCACAGGACTCAGGACTCAGGACTCACAGGACTCAGAGGACTCACAGGACTCAGGACTCAGGACTCAGGACTCACAGGACTCAGGACTCAGGACTCACAGGACTCACAGGACTCACAGGACTCAGGACTCAGGACTCACAGGACTCACAGGACTCACAGGACTCAGAGGACTCACAGGACTCAGGACTCAGAACTCAGGACTCACAGGACTCAGGACTCAGGACTCACAGGACTCACAGGACTCACAGGACTCAGGACTCAGGACCCACAGGACTCACAGGACTCACAGGACTCACAAGACTCAGGACTCACAGGACTCACAAGACTCAGGACTCACAGGACTCACAGGACTCACGGACTCAGGACTCAGGACTCACAGGACTCACAGGACTCACGGGACTCACAGGCCTCAGGACTCAGGACTCCCAGGACTCACAGGACTCACAAGGACTCACAGGACTCACAGGACTCAGGACTCAGGACTCACAGGACTCACAGGACTCACAGGACTCACAGGACTCACAGGACTCACAGGACTCACAGGACTCAGGACTCAGAGGACTCACAGGACTCACAGGACTCACAGGACTCAGGACTCAGGACTCAGGAATCACAGGACTCAGAGGACCCAGAGGACTCACAGGACTCAGGACTCAGGACTCACAGGACTCAGGACTCACAGGACTCACAGGACTCAGGACTCACAGGACTCACAGGACTCACAGGACTCACAGGACTCACAGGACTCAGGACTCAGGACTCCCAGGACTCACAGGACTCACAAGGACTCACAGGACTCACAGGACTCAGGACTCAGGACTCACAGGACTCACAGGACTCACAGGACTCACAGGACTAAGGACTCACAGGACTCACAGGACTCACAGGACTCACAGGACTCAGGACTCAGAGGACTCACAGGACTCACAGGACTCACAGGACTCAGGACTCAGGACTCACAGGACTCAGAGGACTCAGAGGACTCACAGGACTCAGGACTCAGGACTCACAGGACTCAGGACTCAGGACTCACAGGACTCACAGGACTCACAGGACTCACAGGACTCACAGGACTCAGGACTCACAGGGCTCACAGGACTCACAGGACTCAGAACTCAGGACTCAGGACTCAGGACTCACAGGACTCAGGACTCACAGGACTCACAGGACTCACAGGACTCACAGGACTCACAGGACTCACAGGACTCAGGACTCAGAGGACTCACAGGACTCACAGGACTCACAGGACTCAGGACTCAGGACTCAGGAATCACAGGACTCAGAGGACCCAGAGGACTCACAGGACTCAGGACTCAGGACTCACAGGACTCAGGACTCACAGGACTCACAGGACTCAGGACTCAGGACTCCCAGGACTCACAGGACTCACAGGACTCAGGACTCAGGACTCCCAGGACTCACAGGACTCACAAGGACTCACAGGACTCACAGGACTCAGGACTCAGGACTCACAGGACTCACAGGACTCACAGGACTCACAGGACTAAAGACTCACAGGACTCACAGGACTCACAGGACTCACAGGACTCAGGACTCAGAGGACTCACAGGACTCACAGGACTCACAGGACTCAGGACTCAGGACTCACAGGACTCAGAGGACTCAGAGGACTCACAGGACTCAGGACTCAGGACTCACAGGACTCAGGACTCAGGACTCACAGGACTCACAGGACTCACAGGACTCACAGGACTCACAGGACTCAGGACTCACAGGGCTCACAGGACTCACAGGACTCACAGGACTCAGAACTCAGGACTCAGGACTCAGGACTCAGGACTCACAGGACTCACAGGACTCACAGGACTCAGGACTCAGGACTCACAGGACTCACAGGACTCACAGGACTCACAGGACTCAGGACTCAGGACTCACAGGACTCAGGACTCAGGACTCAGGACTCACAGGACTCACAGGACTCACAGGACTCAGGACTCACAGGACTCAGGACTCAGGACTCACAGGACTCACAGGACTCAGGACTCACAGGACTCACAGGACTCACAGGACTCACAGGACTCACAGGACTCAGGACTCACAGGACTCACAGGACTCACAGGACTCACAGGACTCACAGGACTCAGAACTCAGGACTCAGGACTCAGGACTCAGGACTCACAGGACTCACAGGACTCACAGGACTCACAGGACTCAGGACTCAGGACTCACAGGACTCACAGGACTCACAGGACTCACAGGACTCAGGACTCAGGACTCACAGGACTCAGGACTCAGGACTCACAGGACTCACAAGGACTCACAGGACTCACAGGACTCAGGACTCAGGACTCACAGGACTCACAGGACTCAGGACTCAGGACTCCCAGGACTCACAGGACTCACAAGGACTCACAGGACTCACAGGACTCAGGACTCAGGACTCACAGGACTCACAGGACTCACAGGACTCACAGGACTAAGGACTCACAGGACTCACAGGACTCACAGGACTCACAGGACTCAGGACTCAGAGGACTCACAGGACTCACAGGACTCACAGGACTCAGGACTCAGGACTCACAGGACTCAGAGGACTCAGAGGACTCACAGGACTCAGGACTCAGGACTCACAGGACTCAGGACTCAGGACTCACAGGACTCACAGGACTCACAGGACTCACAGGACTCACAGGACTCAGGACTCACAGGGCTCACAGGACTCACAGGACTCAGAACTCAGGACTCAGGACTCAGGACTCACAGGACTCAGGACTCACAGGACTCACAGGACTCACAGGACTCACAGGACTCACAGGACTCAGGACTCAGGACTCACAGGACTCACAGGACTCACAGGACTCAGGACTCAGGACTCAGGAGTCAGGACTCACAGGACTCACAGGACTCACAGGACTCACAGGACTCAGGACTCACAGGACTCACAGGACTCACAGGACTCACAGGACTCAGGACTCACAGGACTCATAGGACTCACAGGACTCAGGACTCACAGGACTCAGGACTCACAGGACTCAGGACTCATAGGACTCAGGACTCAGGACTCAGGACTCACAGGACTCACAGCACTCAGGACTCAGGACTCAGGACTCAGGACTCAGGACTCACAGGACTCACAGGACTCAGGACTCAGGACTCAGGACTCAGGACTCAGGACTCAGAACTCAGGACTCAGGACTCAGTACTCAAGACTTAGGACTCAGGACTCAGGACTAACAGGACTCACAGGACTCAGGACTCAGGACTCAGGACTCAGGACTCAGGACTCACACGACTCAGGACTCAGGACTCACAGGACTCACAAGACTCAGGACTCACAGGACTCACAGGACTCAGGACTCAGGACTCAGGACTCACAGGACTCAGGACTCACAGGACTCACAGGACTCACAGGACTCAGGACTCAGGACTCATAGGACTAACAGGACTCACAGGACTCAGGACTCAGGACTCAGGACTCACAGGACTCACAGGACTCACAGGACTCACAGGACTCAGGACTCAGGACTCAGGACTCACAGGACTCAGGACTCAGGACTCACAGGACTCACAGGACTCACAGGACTCACAAGACTCACAGGACTCACAGGACTCACAGGACTCACAAGACTCACAGGACTCACAAGACTCACAGGACTCAGGACTCAGGACTCAGGACTCAGGACTCACAGGACTCACAGGACTCAGGACTCAGGACTCACAGGACTCACAAGACTCAGGACTCGCAGGAATCACAGGACTCACAGGACTCAGGACTCACAGGACTCATAGGACTCACAGGACTCACAGGACTCAGGACTCAGGACTCAGGACTCACAGGACTCACAGGACTCACAGGACTCACAGGACTCACAGGACTCACAGGACTAAGGACTCAGGACTCAGGACTCACAGGACTCACAGGACTCACAGGACTCAGGACTCAGGACTCAGGACTCACAGGACTCTGGACTCAGGACTCACAGGACTCACAGGACTCACAGGACTCAGGACTCAGGACTCACAGGACTCACAGGACTCACAGGACTCACAGGACTCAGGACTCAGGACTCAGGACTCACAGGACTCTGGACTCAGGACTCACAGGACTCACAGGACTCACAGGACTCACAGGACTCAGGACTCAGGAGTCAGGACTCACAGGACTCACACGACTCACAGGACTCAGGACTCAGGACTCACAGGACTCACAAGACTCAGGACTCACAGGGCCCACAGGACGCAGGACTCAGGACTCACAAGACTCACAGGACTCACAGGACTCACAGGACTCAGGACGCAGGACTCACAGGACTCACAAGACTCACAGGACTAAGGACTCAGGACTCACAGGACTAAGGACTCAGGACTCACAGGACTCACAGGACTCACAGGACTCACAGGACTCAGGACGCAGGACTCACAGGACTCACAAGACTCACAAGACTCACAGGACTAAGGACTCAGGACTCACAGGACTAAGGACTCAGGACTCACAGGACTCACAGGACTCACAAGACTCAGGACTCACAGGACTCACAGTACTCACTGGACTCAGGACTCAGGACTCACAGGACTCACAGGACTCATAGGACTCACAGGACTCAGGACTCTGGACTCAGGACTCACAGGACTCACAGGACTCACAGGACTCAGGACTCAGGACTCACAGGACTCACAGGACTCACAGGACTCACAGGACTCACAGGACTCACAGGACTCAGGACTCAGGAGTCAGGACTCACAGGACTCACACGACTCACAGGACTCAGGACTCAGGACTCACAGGACTCACAAGACTCAGGACTCACAGGACTCACAGGACTCACAGGACCCACAGGACGCAGGACTCAGGACTCACAAGACTCACAGGACTCACAGGACTCACAGGACTCAGGACGCAGGACTCACAGGACTCACAAGACTCACAGGACTAAGGACTCAGGACTCACAGGACTAAGGACTCAGGACTCACAGGACTCACAGGACTCACAGGACTCACAGGACTCACAAGACTCAGGACTCACAGGAGGAGGAATTTTTTAAATATTTATTTGGGCAGCTCGGTACTGGAGTGGTACTGGAGTGAGCCCTATAGCAAAATCTCGAAATATAAGCCAGCAGGGGCGGGTTTTTTGCGTCTGCGCACCTAGTGGGCCTACTAAGAGCGGATGTACGTGAACATGCTCGCGGAGGAGCCCTTAATTAAGAAGATAATTCTTTAAATATTTATTTGGGCAGCTTGGTACTGGAGTGGTACTGGAGTGAGCCCTATAGCAAAATCTCGAAATATAAGCCAGCAGGGGCGGGTTTTTTGCGTCTGCGCACCTAGTGGGCCTACTAAGAGCCAATATACGTGAACATACTTGCAGAGGAGCCCTTAATTGGGAAGATAATTTTTTAAATATTTATTTAGGCAGCTCGGTGCTTGAGTGGTACTGGAGTGTGCCCTATAGCAAAATCTCGAAATATAAGCCAGCAGGGGCGGGTTTTTTGCGTCTGCGCACCTAGTGGGCCTACTAAGAGCCGATATACGTGAACATACTCGCGGAGGAGCCCTTAATTATTGAGAAGATAATTTTTTAAATATTTATTTGGGCAGCTCGGTACTGGAGTGGTACTGGAGTGAACTCAGGACACACAGGACTCACAGGACTCAGGACTCAGGACTCACAGGACTCACAGGACTCATAGGACTCACAGGACTCAGGACTCAGGACTCACAGGACTCACAGGACTCAGGACTTACAGGACTCACAGGACTCAGGACTCAGGACTCAGGACTCAGGACTCACAGGACTAAGGACTCACAGGACTCACAGAACTCACAGGACTCAGGACTCACAGGACTCAGGACTCATAGGACTCACAGGACTCACAGGACTCAGGACTCAGGACTCACAGGACTCACAGGACTCACAGTACTCACTGGACTCAGGACTCAGGACTCACAGGACTCACAGGACTCATAGGACTCACAGGACTCAGGACTCTGGACTCAGGACTCACAGGACTCACAGGACTCACAGGACTCAGGACTCAGGACTCACAGGACTCACAGGACTCACAGGACTCACAGGACTCACAGGACTCACAGGACTCAGGACTCAGGAGTCAGGACTCACAGGACTCACACGACTCACAGGACTCAGGACTCAGGACTCACAGGACTCACAAGACTCAGGACTCACAGGACTCACAGGACTCACAGGACCCACAGGACGCAGGACTCAGGACTCACAAGACTCACAGGACTCACAGGACTCACAGGACTCAGGACGCAGGACTCACAGGACTCACAAGACTCACAGGACTAAGGACTCACAACTCACAGGACTAAGGACTCAGGACTCACAGGACTCACAGGACTCACAGGACTCACAGGACTCACAAGACTCAGGACTCACAGGAGGAGGAATTTTTTAAATATTTATTTGGGCAGCTCGGTACTGGAGTGGTACTGGAGTGAGCCCTATAGTAAAATCTCGAAATATAAGTCAGCAGGGGCGGGTTTTTTGTGTCTGCGCACCTAGTGGGCCTACTAAGAGCCGATATAAGTCAAGATACTCGCGGAGGAGCCCTTAATTAAGAAGATATTTTTTTAAATGTTTATTTGGGCAGCTCGGTACTGGAGTGGTACTGGAGTGAGCCCTATAGCAAAATCTCGAAATATAAGCCAGCAGGGGCGGGTTTTTTGCGTCTGCGCACCTAGTGGGCCTACTAAGAGCGGATGTACGTGAACATGCTCGCGGAGGAGCCCTTAATTAAGAAGATAATTCTTTAAATATTTATTTGGGCAGCTTGGTACTGGAGTGGTACTGGAGTGAGCCCTATAGTAAAATCTCGAAATATAAGTCAGCAGGGGCGGGTTTTTTGTGTCTGCGCACCTAGTGGGCCTACTAAGAGCCGATATAAGTCAAGATACACGCGGAGGAGCCCTTAATTAAGAAGATAATTTTTTTAATATTTATTTGGGCAGCTCGGTACTGGAGTGGTACTGGAGTGAGCCCTATAGCAAAATCTCGAAATATAAGCCAGCAGGGGCGGGTTTTTTGCGTCTGCGCACATAGTGGGCTTACTAAGAGCCGATATACCTGAACATACTCGCAGAGGAGCCCCTAATTAAGAAGATAATTTTTTAAATATTTATTTGGGCAGCTCGGTACTGGAGTGGAACTGGAGTGAGCCCTATAGCAAAATCTCGAAATATAAGCCAGCAGGGGCGGGTTTTTTGCGTCTGCGCACCTAATGGGCCTACTAAGAGCCGATATACGTGAACATACTTGCAGAGGAGCCTTAATTGGGAAGATAATTTTTTAAATATTTATTTGGGCAGCTCGATACTGGAGTGGTACTGGAGTGGGCTCTATAGCAAAATCTCGAAATATAAGCCAGCAAGGGCGGGTTTTTTGCGTCTGCGCACCTAGTGGGCTTACTAAGAACCGATATACGTGAACATACTCGCGGAGGAGCCCTTAATTAAGAAGATAACTTTTTAATTATTTATTTGGGCAGCTCGGTACTGGAGTGGTGCTGGAGTTAACTCAGGACACACAGGACTCACAGGACTCAGGACTCAGGACTCACAGGACTCACAGGACTCACAGGACTCACAGGACTCACAGGACTCACAGGACTCAGGACTCAGGACTCAGGACTCAGGACTCAGGACTCACAGGACTCACAGGACTCAGGACTCAGGACTCACAGGACTCAGGACTCAGGACTCAGGACTCAGGACTCAGGACTCAGGACTCAGGACTCAGGACTCAGGACTCAGGACTCAGGACTCACAGGACTCACAGGACTCAGGACTCACAGGACTCACAGGACTCACAGGACTCACAGGACTCAGGACTCAGGACTCAGGACTCAGGACTCAGGACTCAGGACTCAGGACTAAGGACTCACAGGACTCACAGGACTCAGGACTCAGGACTCAGGACTCACAGGACTCAGGACTCAGGACTCAGGACTCAGGACTCAGGACTCAGGACTCAGGACTCAGGACTCACAGGACTCACAGGATTCAGGACTCAGGACTCAGGACTCACAGGACTCAGGACTCACAGGACTCACAAGACTCAGGACTCACAGGACTCACAGGACTCAGGACTCAGGACTCAGGACTCATGACACAGTACTAAGGACTCACAGGACTCACAGGACTCAGGACTCATAGGACTCACAGGACTCACAGGACTCAGGACTCAGGACTCAGGACTCACAGGACTCACAGGACTCACAGGACTCACAGGACTCAGGACTCATGACTCACAGGACTCACAGGACTCACAGGACTCACAGGACTCAGGACTCAGGACTCACAGGACTCACAGGACTCACAGGACTCAGGACTCAGGACTCACAGGACTCACAGGACTCAGGACTTAGGACTCAGGACTCACAGGACTCACAGGACTCACAGGACTCAGGACTCACAGCACTTACAGGACTCACAGGACTCACAGGACTCAGGTCTCACAGGACTCACAGGACTCACAGGACTCACAGGACTCACAGGACTCAGGACTCAGGACTCACAGGACTCAGGACTCAGGTCTCACAGGACTCAGGACTTACAGGACTCACAAGACTCAGGACTCACAGGACTCACAGGACTCAGGACTCAGGACTCAGTACTCACAGGACTCACAGGACTCACAGGACTCAGGACTCAGGACTCACAGGACTCACAAGACTCAGGACTCACAGGACTCACAGGACTCACAGGACTCAGGACTCACAGGACTCACAGGACTCACAGGACTCAGGACTCAGGACTCACAGGACTCACAGGACTCACAGGACTCAGGACTCAGGACTCACAGGACTCACACGACTCACAGGACTCAGGACTCAGGACTCACAGGACTCACAAGACTCAGGACTCACAGGACTCACAGGACTCACAGGACCCACAGGACTCAGGACTCAGGACTCACAAGACTCACAGGACTCACAGGACTCACAGGACTCAGGACGCAGGACTCACAGGACTCACAGGACTCACAGGACTAAGGACTCAGGACTCTCAGGACTCAGGACTCAGGACTCACAGGACTCACAGGAGGAGGAATTTTTTAAATATTTATTTGGGCAGCTCGGTACTGGAGTGGTACTGGAGTGAGCCCTATAGTAAAATCTCGAAATATAAGTCAGCAGGGGCGGGTTTTTTGTGTCTGCGCACCTAGTGGGCCTACTAAGAGCCGATATAAGTCAAGATACACGCGGAGGAGCACTTAATTAAGAAGATAATTTTTTTAATATTTATTTGGGCAGCTCGGTACTGGAGTGGTACTGGAGTGAGCCCTATAGCAAAATCTCGAAATATAAGCCAGCAGGGGCGGGTTTTTTGCGTCTGCGCACATAGTGGGCTTACTAAGAGCCGATATACCTGAACATACTCACGGAGGAGCCCCTAATTAAGAAGATAATTTTTTAAATATTTATTTGGGCAGCTCGGTACTGGAGTGGAACTGGAGTGAGCCCTATAGCAAAATCTCGAAATATAAGCCAGCAGGGGCGGGTTTTTTGCGTCTGCGCACCTAATGGGCCTACTAAGAGCCGATATACGTGAACATACTTGCAGAGGAGCCTTAATTGGGAAGATAATATTTTAAATATTTATTTGGGCAGCTCGATACTGGAGTGGTAATGGAGTGGGCTCTATAGCAAAACCTCGAAATATAAGCCAGCAGGGGCGGGTTTTTTGCGTCTGCGCACCTAGTGGGCTTACTAAGAACCGATATACGTGAACATACTCGCGGAGGAGCCCTTAATTAAGAAGATAACTTTTTAAATATTTATTTGGGCAGCTCGGTACTGGAGTGGTGCTGGAGTTAACTCAGGACACACAGGACTCACAGGACTCAGGACTCAGGACTCACAGGACTCACAGGACTCACAGGACTCACAGGACTCACAAGACTCAGGACTCACAGGACTCAGGACTCAGGACTCATAGGACTCACAGGACTCAGGACTCAGGACTCACAGGGCCCACAGGACTCACAGGACTCACAGGACTCACAGGACTCAGGACTCACAGGACTCACAGGACTCACAGGACTCACAGGACTCACAGGACTCACAGGACTCAGGACTCAGGACTCAGGACTCAGGACTCAGGACTCAGGACTCACAGGACTCACAGGACTCAGGACTCAGGACTCAGGACTCAGGACTCAGGACTCACAGGACTCAGGACTCAGGACTCAGGACTCAGGACTCAGGACTCAGGACTCAGGACTCAGGACTCAGGACTCAGGACTCAGGACTCAGGACTCACAGGACTCACAGGATTCAGGACTCAGGACTCAGGACTCACAGGACTCAGGACTCACAGGACTCACAAGACTCAGGACTCACAGGACTCACAGGACTCAGGACTCAGGACTCATGACACAGTACTAAGGACTCACAGGACTCACAGGACTCAGGACTCATAGGACTCACAGGACTCAGGACTCAGGACTCAGGACTCACAAGACTCACAGGACTCACAGGACTCACAGGACTCAGGACTCATGACTCACAGGACTCACAGGACTCACAGGACTCACAGGACTCAGGACTCAGGACTCACAGGACTCACAGGACTCACAGGACTCAGGACTCAGGACTCACAGGACTCACAGGACTCACAGGACTCAGGACTTAGGACTCAGGACTCACAGGACTCACAGGACTCACAGGACTCAGGACTCACAGCACTTACAGGACTCACAGGACTCACAGGACTCAGGTCTCACAGGACTCACAGGACTCACAGGACTCAGGACTCAGGACTCACAGGACTCAGGACTCAGGACTCACAGGACTCAGGACTTACAGGACTCACAAGACTCAGGACTCACAGGACTCACAGGACTCAGGACTCAGGACTCAGTACTCACAGGACTCACAGGACTCACAGGACTCAGGACTCAGGACTCACAGGACTCACAAGACTCAGGACTCACAGGACTCACAGGACTCACAGGACTCAGGACTCACAGGACTCACAGGACTCACAGGACTCAGGACTCAGGACTCACAGGACTCACAGGACTCACAGGACTCACAGGACTCAGGACTCAGGACTCACAGGACTCACACGACTCACAGGACTCAGGACTCAGGACTCACAGGACTCACAAGACTCAGGACTCACAGGACTCACAGGACTCACAGGACCCACAGGACTCAGGACTCAGGACTCACAAGACTCACAGGACTCACAGGACTCACAGGACTAAGGACTCAGGACTCTCAGGACTCAGGACTCAGGACTCACAGGACTCACAGGAGGAGGAATTTTTTAAATATTTATTTGGGCAGCTCGGTACTGGAGTGGTACTGGAGTGAGCCCTATAGTAAAATCTCGAAATATAAGTCAGCAGGGGCGGGTTTTTTGTGTCTGCGCACCTAGTGGGCCTACTAAGAGCCGATATAAGTCAAGATACACGCGGAGGAGCACTTAATTAAGAAGATAATTTTTTTAATATTTATTTGGGCAGCTCGGTACTGGAGTGGTACTGGAGTGAGCCCTATAGCAAAATCTCGAAATATAAGCCAGCAGGGGCGGGTTTTTTGCGTCTGCGCACATAGTGGGCTTACTAAGAGCCGATATACCTGAACATACTCGCGGAGGAGCCCCTAATTAAGAAGATAATTTTTTAAATATTTATTTGGGCAGCTCGGTACTGGAGTGGAACTGGAGTGAGCCCTATAGCAAAATCTCGAAATATAAGCCAGCAGGGGCGGGTTTTTTGCGTCTGCGCACCTAATGGGCCTACTAAGAGCCGATATACGTGAACATACTTGCAGAGGAGCCTTAATTGGGAAGATAATATTTTAAATATTTATTTGGGCAGCTCGATACTGGAGTGGTACTGGAGTGGGCTCTATAGCAAAACCTCGAAATATAAGCCAGCAGGGGCGGGTTTTTTGCGTCTGCGCACCTAGTGGGCTTACTAAGAACCGATATACGTGAACATACTCGCGGAGGAGCCCTTAATTAAGAAGATAACTTTTTAAATATTTATTTGGGCAGCTCGGTACTGGAGTGGTGCTGGAGTTAACTCAGGACACACAGGACTCACAGGACTCAGGACTCAGGACTCACAGGACTCACAGGACTCACAGGACTCACAGGACTCACAAGACTCAGGACTCACAGGACTCAGGACTCAGGACTCATAGGACTCACAGGACTCAGGACTCAGGACTCACAGGGCCCACAGGACTCACAGGACTCACAGGACTCACAGGACTCAGGACTCACAGGACTCACAGGACTCACAGGACTCACAGGACTCACAGGACTCACAGGACTCACAGGACTCAGGACTCAGGACTCAGGACTCAGGACTCACAGGACTCACAGGACTCAGGACTCAGGACTCAGGACTCAGGACTCAGGACTCACAGGACTCAGGACTCAGGACTCAGGACTCAGGACTCAGGACTCAGGACTCACAGGACTCACAGGATTCAGGACTCAGGACTCAGGACTCACAGGACTCAGGACTCACAGGACTCACAAGACTCAGGACTCACAGGACTCACAGGACTCAGGACTCAGGACTCAGGACTCAGGACTCATGACACAGTACTAAGGACTCACAGGACTCAAAGGACTCAGGACTCATAGGACTCACAGGACTCACAGGACTCAGGACTCAGGACTCAGGACTCACAGGACTCACAGGACTCACAGGACTCACAGGACTCAGGACTCATGACTCACATGACTCACAGGACTCACAGGACTCAGGACTCAGGACTCACAGGACTCACAGGACTCACAGGACTCAGGACTCAGGACTCACAGGACTCACAGGACTCACAGGACTCAGGACTTAGGACTCAGGACTCACAGGACTCACAGGACTCACAGGACTCAGGGCTCACAGCACTTACAGGACTCACAGGACTCACAGGACTCAGGTCTCACAGGACTCACAGGACTCACAGGACTCACAGGACTCAGGACTCAGGACTCACAGGACTCAGGACTCAGGACTCACAGGACTCAGGACTCACAGGACTCACAAGACTCAGGACTCACAGGACTCACAGGACTCAGGACTCAGGACTCAGTACTCACAGGACTCACAGGACTCACAGGACTCAGGACTCAGGACTCACAGGACTCACAAGACTCAGGACTCACAGGACTCACAGGACTCACAGGACTCAGGACTCACAGGACTCACAGGACTCAGGACTCAGGACTCACAGGACTCACAGGACTCACAGGACTCACAGGACTCACAGGACTCAGGACTCAGGACTCAGGACTCACAGGACTCACACGACTCACAGGACTCAGGACTCAGGACTCACAGGACTCACAAGACTCAGGACTCACAGGACTCACAGGACTCACAGGACCCACAGGACTCAGGACTCAGGACTCACAAGACTCACAGGACTCACAGGACTCACAGGACTCAGGACGCAGGACTCACAGGACTCACAGGACTCACAGGACTAAGGACTCAGGACTCTCAGGACTCAGGACTCAGGACTCACAGGACTCACAGGAGGAGGAATTTTTTAAATATTTATTTGGGCAGCTCGGTACTGGAGTGGTACTGGAGTGAGCCCTATAGTAAAATCTCGAAATATAAGTCAGCAGGGGCGGGTTTTTTGTGTCTGCGCACCTAGTGGGCCTACTAAGAGCCGATATAAGTCAAGATACACGCGGAGGAGCCCTTAATTAAGAAGGTAATTTTTTTAATATTTATTTGGGCAGCTCGGTACTGGAGTGGTACTGGAGTGAGCCCTATAGCAAAATCTCGAAATATAAGCCAGCAGGGGCGGGTTTTTTGCGTCTGCGCACATAGTGGGCTTACTAAGAGCCGATATACCTGAACATACTCGCGGAGGAGCCCCTAATTAAGAAGATACTTTTTTAAATATTTATTTGGGCAGCTCGGTACTGGAGTGGAACTGGAGTGAGCCCTATAGCAAAATCTCGAAATATAAGCCAGCAGGGGCGGGTTTTTTGCGTCTGCGCACCTAATGGGCCTACTAAGAGCCGATATACGTGAACATACTTGCAGAGGAGCCTTAATTGGGAAGATAATTTTTTAAATATTTATTTGGGCAGCTCGATACTGGAGTGGTACTGGAGTGGGCTCTATAGCAAAATCTCGAAATATAAGCCAGCAGGGGCGGGTTTTTTGCGTCTGCGCACCTAGTGGGCTTACTAAGAACCGATATACGTGAACATACTCGCGGAGGAGCCCTTAATTAAGAAGATAACTTTTTAAATATTTATTTGGGCAGCTCGGTACTGGAGTGGTGCTGGAGTTAACTCAGGACACACAGGACTTACAGGACTCAGGACTCAGGACTCACAGGACTCACAGGACTCACAGGACTCAGGACTCAGGACTCACAGGATTCACAGGACTCACCGGACTCACAGGACTCACAGGACTCAGGACTCAGGACTCACAGGACTCAGGACTCACAGGACTCAGGACTCACAGGACTCAGAACTCAGGACTCACAGGACTCACAGGACTCACAGGACTCACACGACTCACAGGACTCAGGAGTCAGGACTCACAGGACTCATAGGACTCACAAGACTCAGGACTCACAGGACTCACAGGACTCACAAGACTCAGGACTCACAGGACTCACAGGACTCAGAACTCAGGACTCAGTACTCACAGGACTCACAGGACTCAGGACTCAGAACTCAGGACACAGGACTCAGCACTCAGGACTCACAGGACTCACAATACTCAGGACTCACAGGACTCAGGACTCAGGACTCACAGGACTCAGGACTCACAGGACTCAGGACTCACAGGAATAACAGGACTCACAGGACTCACAGAACTCAGGACTCAGGACTCACAGGACTCACAGGACTCACAGGACTCAGGACTCAGAACTCACAGGACTCACAAGACTCAGGACTCACAGAACTCAGGAATCAGGACTCACAGGACTCACAGGACTCAGGACTCAGGACTCAGGACTCACAGGACTCACAGGACTCACAAGACTCAGGACTCACAGAACTCAGGAATCAGGACTCACAGGACTCAGGACTCACAGGACTCACAGGACTCAGGAGTCAGGACTCACAGGACTCACAGGACTCACAGGACTCAGGACTCAGGACTCAGGACTCAGGACTCACAGGACTCACAGGACTCACAAGACTCAAGACTCACAGGACTCAGAACTCTGGAATCAGGACTCACAGGACTCAGGACTCAGGACTCAGGACTCACAGGACTCACAGGACTCACAGGACTCACAGGACTCAGGACTCAGGACTCACAGGACTCACAGGACTCACAAGACTCAGGACTCACAAGACTCAGGACTCACAGGACAAACAGGACTCACAGGACTCAAAGGACTCAGGACTCAGGACTCACAGGACTCACAAGACTCACAGGACTCAGGACTCAGGACTCACAAGACTCACAGGACTCACAGGACTCAGGACTCAGGACTCACAGGACTCACAGGACTCACAGGACTCAGGACTCAGGACTCAGGGCTCACAGGACTCACAGGACTCGGGACTCAGGACTCACAAGACTCAGGACTCAGGATTCACAGGACTCAATGGACACAGGACTCAGGACTCACAAGACTCACAGGACTCACAGGACTCAGGACTCAGGACTCACAGGAATCACAGGACTCACAGGACTCACAGGACTCAGGACTCACAGGACTCAGGACTCAGGACTCACAGGACTCACAAGACTCAGGACTCACAGGACTCACAGGACTCAGGAATCAGGACTCACAGGACTCAGGACTCACAGGACTGACAAGACTCAGTACTCACAGGACTCACATGACTCACAGGACTGAGGACTCATTAATCAGGACTCACAGGACTCAGGACTCACAGGACTCAGGACTCACAGGACTCACAAGACTCAGGACTCACAGGTCTCACAGGACTCAGGACTCAGGACTCAGGACTCACAGGACTCACAAGACTCAGGACTCACAGGACTCAGGACTCAGGACTCACAGGACTCAGGACTCACAGGAATAACAGGACTCACAGGACTCACAGGACTCAGGACTCAGGACTCACAGGACTCAGGACTCACAGGACTCAGGACTCACAGGACTCACAGGACTCACAGGACTCACAGGACTCAGGACTCAGGACTCACAGGACTCACAGGACTCACAAGACTCAGAACTCACAGGACTCACAGGACTCAAAGGACTGAAAGGACTCAGGACTCAGGACTCACAGGACTCACAGGATTCAGGACTCAGGACTCAGGACTCACAGGACTCACAGGACTCACAGGACTCACAAGACTCAGGACTCACAGAACTCAGGAATCAGGACTCACAGCACTCAGGACTCAGGACTCACAGGACTAAGGAGTCAGGACTCACAGGACTCACAGGACTCAGGACTCAGGACTCAGGACTCAGGACTCAGGACTCACAGGACTCACAGGACTCACAAGACTCAAGACTCACAGGACTCACAGGACTCAGAACTGAGGAATCAGGACTCACGACTCAGGACTCAGGACTCAGGACTTACAGGACTCACAGGACTCACAGGACTCAGGAGTCAGGACTCACAGGACTCACAGGACTCAGGTGTCAGGACTCACAGGACTCACAGGACTCAGGAGTCAGGACTCAGGACTCACAGGACTCACAGGACTCACAGGACTCACAGGACTCACAAGACTCAGGACTCACAGGCCTCACAGGACCCACAGGACTCAAAGGACTCAGTACTCTCAGGACTCACAGGACACACAGGACTCAGGACTCAGGACTCACAAGACTCACAGGACTTACAGGACTCAGGACTCAGGACTCACAGGACTCACAGGACTCACAGGACTCACAGGACTCAGGACTCAGGACTCACAGGACTCACAGGACTCAGGACTCAGGACTCACATGACTCACAGGACTCACAAGACTCAGGACTCACAGGACTCAGAACTCAGAACTCACAGGACTCACAAGACTCAGGACTCACAGGACTCACACAAATATTTATTTGGGCAGCTCGGTACTGGAGTGGTACTGGAGTGAGCCCTATAGCAAATTCTCGAAATATAAGCCAGCAGGGGCGGGTTTTTTGCGTCTGCGCACCTAGTGGGCCTACTAAGAGCCGATATACGTGAACATACTTGCAGAGGAGCCCTTAATTGGGAAGATAATTTTTTAAATATTTATTTGGGCAGCTCGATACTGGAGTGGTACTGGAGTGGGCTCTATAGCAAAATCTCGAAATATAAGCCAGCAGGGGCGGGTTTTTTGCGACTGCGTACCTAGTGGGCTTACTAAGAGCTGATATACGTGAACATACTCGCAGAGAAGCCCTTAATTAAGAAGATAATTTTTTAAATATTTATTTGGGCAGCTCGGTACTGGAGTGGTACTGGAGTGTGCCCTATAGCAAAATCTCGAAATATAAGCCAGCAGGGGCGGGTTTTTTGCGTCTGCGCACCTAGTGGGCCTACTAAGAGCCGATATACGTGAACATACTTGCAGAGGAGTCCTTAATTGGGAAGATAATTTTTTAAATATTTATTTGGGCAGCTCGATACTGGAGTGGTACTGGAGTGGGCTCTATAGCAAAATCTCGAAATATAAGCCAGCAGGGGCGGGTTTTTTGCGTCTGCGCACCTAGTGGGCTTACTAAGAGCCGATATACGTGAACATACTCGCGGAGGAGCCCTTAATTAAGAAGATAACTTTTTAAATATTTATTTGGGCAGCTCGGTACTGGAGTGGTGCTGGAGCTAACTCAGGACACACAGGACTCACAGGACTCAGGACTCACAGGACTCACAGGACTCACAGAACTCAGGACTCAGGACTCACAGGATTCACAGGACTCACCGGACTCACAGGACTCACAGGACTCAGGACTCAGGACTCACAGGACTCAGGACTCACAGGACTCAGGACTCACAGGACTCAGGACTCAGGACTCACAGGACTCACAGGACTCACACGACTCACAGGACTCAGGAGTCAGGACTCACAGGACTCATAGGACTCACAAGACTCAGGACTCACAGGACTCACAGGACTCACAAGACTCAGGACTCACAGGACTCACAGGACTCAGAACTCAGGACTCAGTACTCACAGGACTCACAGGACTCACAGGACTCAGGAGTCAGGACTCAGGACTCACAGGACTCACAGGACTCACAAGACTCAGGACTCACAGGACTCACAGGACTCACAGGACTCAAAGGACTCAGCACTCAGGACTCACAGGACTCACAGGACTCACAGGACTCAGGACTCACAAGACTCACAGGACTCACAGGACTCAGGACTCAGGACTCACAGGAATCACAGGACTCACAGGACTCACATGACTCAGGACACACAGGACTCAGGACTCAGGACTCACAGGACTCACAAGACTCAGGACTCACAGGACTCACAGGACTCACAGGACTCAGGACTCAGGAATCAGGACTCACAGGACTCAGGACTCACAGAACTCACAGGACTCACAAGACTCAGGACTCACAGGACTCACAGGACTCAGGACTCAGGAATCAGGACTCACAGGACTCAGGACTCAGGACTCACAGGACTCACAGGACTCACAAGACTCAGGACTCACAGGTCTCACAGGACTCAGGACTCAGGACTCAGAACTCAGGACTCAGGACTCACAGGACTCAGCACTCAGGACTCACAGGACTCACAAGACTCAGGACTCACAGGACTAAGGACTCAGGACTCACAGGACTCAGGACTCACAGGACTCAGGACTCACAGGAATAACAGGACTCACAGGACTCACAGGACTCAGGACTCAGGACTCACAGGACTCAGGACTCACAGGACTCACAGGACTCACAGGACTCACAGGACTCAGGACTCAGAACTCACAGGACTCACAAGACTGAGGACTCACAGAACTCAGGAATCAGGACTCACAGGACTCACAGGACTCAGGACTCAGGACTCAGGACTCACAGGACTCACAGGACTCACAAGACTCAGGACTCACAGAACTCAGGAATCAGGACTCACAGGACTCAGGACTCACAGGACTCACAGGACTCAGGAGTCAGGACTCACAGGACTCAGGACTCAGGACTCAGGACTCACAGGACTCACAGGACTCACAAGACTCAAGACTCACAGGACTCACAGGACTCAGAACTCAGGAATCAGGACTCACAGGACTCAGGACTCAGGACTCAGGACTCACAGGACTCACAGGACTCACAGGACTCACAGGACTCAGGACTCAGGACTCACAGGACTCACAGGACTCACAAGACTCAGGACTCACAAGACAAACAGGACTCACAGGACTCAAAGGACTCAGGACTCAGGACTCAGGACTCACAGGACTCACAAGACTCACAGGACTCAGGACTCAGGACTCACAAGACTCACAGGACTCACAGGACTCAGGACTCAGGACTCACAGGACTCACAGGACTCACAGGACTCACAGGACTCAGGACTCAGGACTCAGGACTCACAGGACTCACAGGACTCGGGACTCAGGACTCACAGGACTCAGGACTCAGGATTCACAGGACTCACAGGACACAGGACTCAGGACTCACAAGACTCAGAGGACTCACAGGACTCAGGACTCAGGACTCACAGGAATCACAGGACTCACAGGACTCACAGGACTCAGGACTCACAGGACTCAGGACTCAGGACTCACAGGACTCACAAGACTCAGGACTCACAGGACTCAGGAATCAGGACTCACAGGACTCAGGACACACTGGACTCACAAGACTCAGTACTCACAGGACTCACATGACTCACAGGACTCAGGACTCATTAATCAGGACTCACAGGACTCAGGACTCACAGGACTCACAGGACTCACAAGTCTCAGGACTCACAGGTCTCACAGGACTCAGGACTCAGGACTCAGGACTCATAGGACTCACAAGACTCAGGACTCACAGGACTCAGGACTCACAGGACTCAGGACTCACAGGAATAACAGGACTCACAGGACTCACAGGACTCAGGACTCAGGACTCACAGGACTCAGGACTCACAGGACTCAGGACTCACGGGACTCACAGGACTCACAGGACTCACAGGACTCAGGACTCAGGACTCACAGGACTCACAGGACTCACAAGACTCACAAGACTCAGGACTCACAGAACTCAGGAATCAGGACTCACAGCACTCAGGACTCAGGACTCACAGGACTCACAGGACTCAGGAGTCAGGACTCACAGGACTCACAGGACTCAGGACTCAGGACTCAGGACTCAGGACTCAGGACTCAGGACTCACAGGACTCACAGGGCTCACAAGACTCAAGACTCACAGGACTCACAGGACTCAGAACTCAGGACTCAGGACTCACAGGACTCACAGGACTCACAAGACTCAGGACTCACAGAACTCAGGAATCAGGACTCACAGCACTCAGGACTCAGGACTCACAGGACTCACAGGACTCAGGAGTCAGGACTCACAGGACTCACAGGACTCAGGACTCAGGACTCAGGACTCAGGACTCAGGACTCACAGGACTCACAGGGCTCACAAGACTCACGACTCACAGGACTCACAGGACTCAGAACTCAGGAATCAGGACTCACAGGACTCAGGACTCAGGACTCAGGACTTACAGGACTCACAGGACTCACAGGACTCAGGAGTCAGGACTCACAGGACTCACAGGACTCAGGAGTCAGGACTCACAGGACTCACAGGACTCACAGGACTCAGGAGTCAGGACTCAGGACTCACAGGACTCACAGGACTCACAAGACTCAGGACTCACAGGATTCAGGACTCAGGACTCAGGACTCACAGGACTCACAGGACTCACAAGACTCAGGACTCACAGAACTCAGGAATCAGGACTCACAGCACTCAGGACTCAGGACTCACAGGACTCACAGGACTCAGGAGTCAGGACTCACGGGACTCACAGGACTCAGGACTCAGGACTCAGGACTCAGGACTCAGGACTCACAGGACTCACAGGGCTCACAAGACTCAAGACTCACAGGACTCACAGGACTCAGAACTCAGGAATCAGGACTCACAGGACTCAGGACTCAGGACTCAGGACTTACAGGACTCACAGGACTCACAGGACTCAGGAGTCAGGACTCACAGGACTCACAGGACTCAGGAGTCAGGACTCACAGGACTCACAGGACTCACAGGACTCAGGAGTCAGGACTCAGGACTCACAGGACTCACAAGACTCAGGACTCACAGGCCTCACAGGACCCACAGGACTCAAAGGACTCAGGACTCTCAGGACTCACAGGACACACAGGACTCAGGACTCAGGACTCACAAGACTCACAGGACTTACAGGACTCAGGACTCAGGACTCACAGGACTCACAGGACTCACAGGACTCACAGGACTCAGGACTCAGGACTCACAGGACTCACAGGACTCACAGGACTCAGGACTCAGGACTCACATGACTCACAGGACTCACAAGACTCAGGACTCACAGGACTCAGAACTCAGAACTCAGAACTCACAGGACTCACAAGACTCAGGACTCACAGGACTCACACAAATATTTATTTGGGCAGCTCGGTACTGGAGTGGTACTGGAGTGAGCCCTATAGCAAATTCTCGAAATATAAGCCAGCAGGGGCGGGTTTTTTGCGTCTGCGCACCTAGTGGGCCTACTAAGAGCCGATATACGTGAACATACTTGCAGAGGAGCCCTTAATTGGGAAGATAATTTTTTAAATATTTATTTGGGCAGCTCGATACTGGAGTGGTACTGGAGTGGGCTCTATAGCAAAATCTCGAAATATAAGCCAGCAGGGGCGGGTTTTTTGCGTCTGCGTACCTAGTGGGCTTACTAAGAGCTGATATACGTGAACATACTCGCAGAGAAGCCCTTAATTAAGAAGATAATTTTTTAAATATTTATTTGGGCAGCTCGGTACTGGAGTGGTACTGGAGTGTGCCCTATAGCAAAATCTCGAAATATAAGCCAGCAGGGGCGGGTTTTTTGCGTCTGCGCACCTAGTGGGCCTACTAAGAGCCGATATACGTGAACATACTTGCAGAGGAGCCCTTAATTGGGAAGATAATTTTTTAAATATTTATTTGGGCAGCTCGATACTGGAGTGGTACTGGAGTGGGCTCTATAGCAAAATCTCGAAATATAAGCCAGCAGGGGCGGGTTTTTTGCGTCTGCGCACCTAGTGGGCTTACTAAGAGCCGATATACGTGAACATACTCGCGGAGGAGCCCTTAATTAAGAAGATAACTTTTTAAATATTTATTTGGGCAGCTCGTTACTGGACTGGTACTGGAGTGAGCCATATAGCAAAATCTCGAAATATGAGCCAGCAGGGGCGGGTTTTTTGCGCCTGCGCACCTAGTGGGGCTACTAAGAGCCTATATACGTGAACATACTCGCGGAGGAGCCCTTAATTAAGAAGATAATTTTTTAAATATTTATTTGGGCAGCTCGGTACTGGAGTGGTGCTGGAGTTAACTCAGGACACACAGGACTCACAGGACTCAGGACTCAGGACTCAGGACTCACAGGACTCACAGGACTCATAGGACTCAGAACTCAGGACTCACAGGATTCACAGGACTCACAGGACTCACAGGACTCACAGGACTCAGGACTCACAGGACTCAGGACTCACAGGACTCAGGACTCACAGGACTCAGGACTCACACGACTCACAGGACTCACACGACTCACAGGACTCAGGAGTCAGGACTCACAGGACTCATAGGACACAGGACTCAGGACTCACAGGACTCACAGGACTCAGGACTCAGGACTCACAGGACTCACAGGACTCAGGACTCAGGACTCACAGGACTCACAGGACTCACAGGACTCACAGGACTAAGGACTCAGGACTCAGGACTCACAGGACTCACAGGACTCATAGGACTCAGAACTCAGGACTCACAGGATTCACAGGACTCACAGGACTCACAGGACTCACAGGACTCAGGACTCACAGGACTCAGGACTCACACGACTCACAGGACTCACACGACTCACAGGACTCAGGAGTCAGGACTCACAGGACTCATAGGACACAGGACTCAGGACTCACAGGACTCACAGGACTCAGGACTCAGGACTAACAGGACTCACAGGACTCAGGACTCAGGACTCAGGACTCACAGGACTCACAGGACTCACAGGACTCACAAGACTCAGGACTCACAGAACTCAGGAATCAGGACTCACAGCACTCAGGACTCAGGACTCACAGGACTAAGGAGTCAGGACTCACAGGACTCACAGGACTCAGGACTCAGGACTCAGGACTCAGGACTCAGGACTCACAGGACTCACAGGACTCACAAGACTCAAGACTCACAGGACTCACAGGACTCAGAACTGAGGAATCAGGACTCACAGGACTCAGGACTCAGGACTCAGGACTTACAGGACTCACAGGACTCACAGGACTCAGGAGTCAGGACTCACAGGACTCACAGGACTCAGGTGTCAGGACTCACAGGACTCACAGGACTCACAGGACTCAGGAGTCAGGACTCAGGACTCACAGGACTCACAGGACTCACAGGACTCACAGGACTCACAAGACTCAGGACTCACAGGCCTCACAGGACCCACAGGACTCAAAGGACTCAGTACTCTCAGGACTCACAGGACACACAGGACTCAGGACTCAGGACTCACAAGACTCACAGGACTTACAGGACTCAGGACTCAGGACTCACAGGACTCACAGGACTCACAGGACTCACAGCACTCAGGACTCAGGACTCACAGGACTCACAGGACTCAGGACTCAGGACTCACATGACTCACAGGACTCACAAGACTCAGGACTCACAGGACTCAGAACTCAGAACTCAGAACTCACAGGACTCACAAGACTCAGGACTCACAGGACTCACACAAATATTTATTTGGGCAGCTCGGTACTGGAGTGGTACTGGAGTGAACCCTATAGCAAATTCTCGAAATATAAGCCAGCAGGGGCGGGTTTTTTGCGTCTGCGCACCTAGTGGGCCTACTAAGAGCCGATATACGTGAACATACTTGCAGAGGAGCCCTTAATTGGGAAGATAATTTTTTAAATATTTATTTGGGCAGCTCGATACTGGAGTGGTACTGGAGTGGGCTCTATAGCAAAATCTCGAAATATAAGCCAGCAGGGGCGGGTTTTTTGCGACTGCGTACCTAGTGGGCTTACTAAGAGCTGATATACGTGAACATACTCGCAGAGAAGCCCTTAATTAAGAAGATAATTTTTTAAATATTTATTTGGGCAGCTCGGTACTGGAGTGGTACTGGAGTGTGCCCTATAGCAAAATCTCGAAATATAAGCCAGCAGGGGCGGGTTTTTTGCGTCTGCGCACCTAGTGGGCCTACTAAGAGCCGATATACGTGAACATACTTGCAGAGGAGTCCTTAATTGGGAAGATAATTTTTTAAATATTTATTTGGGCAGCTCGATACTGGAGTGGTACTGGAGTGGGCTCTATAGCAAAATCTCGAAATATAAGCCAGCAGGGGCGGGTTTTTTGCGTCTGCGCACCTAGTGGGCTTACTAAGAGCCGATATACGTGAACATACTCGCGGAGGAGCCCTTAATTAAGAAGATAACTTTTTTAATATTTATTTGGGCAGCTCGGTACTGGAGTGGTGCTGGAGCTAACTCAGGACACACAGGACTCACAGGACTCAGGACTCACAGGACTCACAGGACTCACAGAACTCAGGACTCAGGACTCACAGGATTCACAGGACTCACCGGACTCACAGGACTCACAGGACTCAGGACTCAGGACTCACAGGACTCAGGACTCACAGGACTCAGGACTCACAGGACTCAGGACTCAGGACTCACAGGACTCACACGACTCACAGGACTCAGGAGTCAGGACTCACAGGACTCATAGGACTCACAAGACTCAGGACTCACAGGACTCACAGGACTCACAAGACTCAGGACTCACAGGACTCACAGGACTCAGAACTCAGGACTCAGTACTCACAGGACTCACAGGACTCACAGGACTCAGGAGTCAGGACTCAGGACTCACAGGACTCACAGGACTCACAAGACTCAGGACTCACAGGACTCACAGGACTCAAAGGACTCAGCACTCAGGACTCACAGGACTCACAGGACTCACAGGACTCAGGACTCACAAGACTCACAGGACTCACAGGACTCAGGACTCAGGACTCACAGGAATCACAGGACTCACAGGACTCACATGACTCAGGACACACAGGACTCAGGACTCAGGACTCACAGGACTCACAAGACTCAGGACTCACAGGACTCACAGGACTCACAGGACTCAGGACTCAGGAATCAGGACTCACAGGACTCAGGACTCACAGGACTCACAGGACTCACAAGACTCAGGACTCACAGGACTCACAGGACTCAGGACTCAGGAATCAGGACTCACAGGACTCAGGACTCAGGACTCACAGGACTCACAGGACTCACAAGACTCAGGACTCACAGGTCTCACAGGACTCAGGACTCAGGACTCAGAACTCAGGACTCAGGACTCACAGGACTCAGCACTCAGGACTCACAGGACTCACAAGACTCAGGACTCACAGGACTAAGGACTCAGGACTCACAGGACTCAGGACTCACAGGACTCAGGACTCACAGGAATAACAGGACTCACAGGACTCACAGGACTCAGGACTCAGGACTCACAGGACTCAGGACTCACAGGACTCACAGGACTCACAGGACTCACAGGACTCAGGACTCAGAACTCACAGGACTCACAAGACTCAGGACTCACAGAACTCAGGAATCAGGACTCACAGGACTCACAGGACTCAGGACTCAGGACTCAGGACTCACAGGACTCACAAGACTCAGGACTCACAGAACTCAGGAATCAGGACTCACAGGACTCAGGACTCACAGGACTCAGGAGTCAGGACTCACAGGACTCAGGACTCAGGACTCAGGACTCACAGGACTCACAGGACTCACAAGACTCAAGACTCACAGGACTCACAGGACTCAGAACTCAGGAATCAGGACTCACAGGACTCAGGACTCAGGACTCAGGACTCACAGGACTCACAGGACTCACAGGACTCACAGGACTCAGGACTCAGGACTCACAGGACTCACAGGACTCACAAGACTCAGGACTCACAAGACAAACAGGACTCACAGGACTCAAAGGACTCAGGACTCAGGACTCAGGACTCACAGGACTCACAAGACTCACAGGACTCAGGACTCAGGACTCACAAGACTCACAGGACTCACAGGACTCAGGACTCAGGACTCACAGGACTCACAGGACTCACAGGAGTCACAGGACTCAGGACTCAGGACTCAGGACTCACAGGACTCACAGGACTCGGGACTCAGGACTCACAGGACTCAGGACTCAGGATTCACAGGACTCACAGGACACAGGACTCAAGACTCACAAGACTCACAGGACTCACAGGACTCAGGACTCAGGACTCACAGGAATCACAGGACTCACAGGACTCACAGGACTCAGGACTCACAGGACTCAGGACTCAGGACTCACAGGACTCACAAGACTCAGGACTCACAGGACTCAGGAATCAGGACTCACAGGACTCAGGACACACTGGACTCACAAGACTCAGTACTCACAGGACTCACATGACTCACAGGACTCAGGACTCATTAATCAGGACTCACAGGACTCAGGACTCACAGGACTCACAGGACTCACAAGTCTCAGGACTCACAGGTCTCACAGGACTCAGGACTCAGGACTCAGGACTCACAGGACTCACAAGACTCAGGACTCACAGGACTCAGGACTCACAGGACTCAGGACTCACAGGACTCACAGGACTCACAGGACTCACAGGACTCAGGACTCAGGACTCACAGGACTCAGGACTCACAGGACTCAGGACTCACAGGACTCACAGGACTCACAGGACTCACAGGACTCAGGACTCAGGACTCACAGGACTCACAGGACTCACAAGACTCACAAGACTCAGGACTCACAGAACTCAGGAATCAGGACTCACAGCACTCAGGACTCAGGACTCACAGGACTCACAGGACTCAGGAGTCAGGACTCACAGGACTCACAGGACTCAGGACTCAGGACTCAGGACTCAGGACTCAGGACTCACAGGACTCACAGGGCTCACAAGACTCAAGACTCACAGGACTCACAGGACTCAGAACTCAGGACTCAGGACTCACAGGACTCACAGGACTCACAAGACTCAGGACTCACAGAACTCAGGAATCAGGACTCACAGCACTCAGGACTCAGGACTCACAGGACTCACAGGACTCAGGAGTCAGGACTCACAGGACTCACAGGACTCAGGACTCAGGACTCAGGACTCAGGACTCAGGACTCACAGGACTCACAGGGCTCACAAGACTCAAGACTCACAGGACTCACAGGACTCAGAACTCAGGAATCAGGACTCACAGGACTCAGGACTCAGGACTCAGGACTTACAGGACTCACAGGACTCACAGGACTCAGGAGTCAGGACTCACAGGACTCACAGGACTCAGGAGTCAGGACTCACAGGACTCACAGGACTCACAGGACTCAGGAGTCAGGACTCAGGACTCACAGGACTCATAGGACTCACAAGACTCAGGACTCACAGGATTCAGGACTCAGGACTCAGGACTCACAGGACTCACAGGACTCACAAGACTCAGGACTCACAGAACTCAGGAATCAGGACTCACAGCACTCAGGACTCAGGACTCACAGGACTCACAGGACTCAGGAGTCAGGACTCAAAGGACTCACAGGACTCAGGACTCAGGACTCAGGACTCAGGACTCACAGGACTCACAGGGCTCACAAGACTCAAGACTCACAGGACTCACAGGACTCAGAACTCAGGAATCAGGACTCACAGGACTCAGGACTCAGGACTCAGGACTTACAGGACTCACAGGACTCACAGGACTCAGGAGTCAGGACTCACAGGACTCACAGGACTCAGGAGTCAGGATTCACAGGACTCACAGGACTCACAGGACTCAGGAGTCAGGACTCAGGACTCACAGGACTCACAGGACTCACAAGACTCAGGACTCACAGGCCTCACAGGACCCACAGGACTCAAAGGACTCAGGACTCTCAGGACTCACAGGACACACAGGACTCAGGACTCAGGACTCACAAGACTCACAGGACTTACAGGACTCAGGACTCAGGACTCACAGGACTCACAGGACTCACAGGACTCACAGGACTCAGGACTCAGGACTCACAGGACTCACAGGACTCACAGGACTCAGGACTCAGGACTCACATGACTCACAGGACTCACAAGACTCAGGACTCACAGGACTCAGAACTCAGAACTCAGAACTCACAGGACTCACAAGACTCAGGACTCACAGGACTCACACAAATATTTATTTGGGCAGCTCGGTACTGGAGTGGTACTGGAGTGAGCCCTATAGCAAATTCTCGAAATATAAGCCAGCAGGGGCGGGTTTTTTGCGTCTGCGCACCTAGTGGGCCTACTAAGAGCCGATATACGTGAACATACTTGCAGAGGAGCCCTTAATTGGGAAGATAATTTTTTAAATATTTATTTGGGCAGCTCGATACTGGAGTGGTACTGGAGTGGGCTCTATAGCAAAATCTCGAAATATAAGCCAGCAGGGGCGGGTTTTTTGCGTCTGCGTACCTAGTGGGCTTACTAAGAGCTGATATACGTGAACATACTCGCAGAGAAGCCCTTAATTAAGAAGATAATTTTTTAAATATTTATTTGGGCAGCTCGGTACTGGAGTGGTACTGGAGTGTGCCCTATAGCAAAATCTCGAAATATAAGCCAGCAGGGGCGGGTTTTTTGCGTCTGCGCACCTAGTGGGCCTACTAAGAGCCGATATACGTGAACATACTTGCAGAGGAGCCCTTAATTGGGAAGATAATTTTTTAAATATTTATTTGGGCAGCTCGATACTGGAGTGGTACTGGAGTGGGCTCTATAGCAAAATCTCGAAATATAAGCCAGCAGGGGCGGGTTTTTTGCGTCTGCGCACCTAGTGGGCTTACTAAGAGCCGATATACGTGACCATACTCGCGGAGGAGCCCTTAATTAAGAAGATAACTTTTTAAATATTTATTTGGGCAGCTCGTTACTGGAGTGGTATTGGAGTGAGCCATATAGCAAAATCTCGAAATATGAGCCAGCAGGGGCGGGTTTTTTGCGCCTGCGCACCTAGTGGGGCTACTAAGAGCCTATATACGTGAACATACTCGCGGAGGAGCCCTTAATTAAGAAGATAATTTTTTAAATATTTATTTGGGCAGCTCGGTACTGGAGTGGTGCTGGAGTTAACTCAGGACACACAGGACTCACAGGACTCAGGACTCAGGACTCAGGACTCACAGGACTCACAGGACTCATAGGACTCAGAACTCAGGACTCACAGGATTCACAGGACTCACAGGACTCACAGGACTCACAGGACTCAGGACTCACAGGACTCAGGACTCACAGGACTCAGGACTCACAGGACTCAGGACTCACACGACTCACAGGACTCACACGACTCACAGGACTCAGGAGTCAGGACTCACAGGACTCATAGGACACAGGACTCAGGACTCACAGGACTCACAGGACTCAGGACTCAGGACTCACAGGACTCACAGGACTCAGGACTCAGGACTCACAGGACTCACAGGACTCACAGGACTCACAGGACTAAGGACTCAGGACTCAGGACTCACAGGACTCACAAGACGCAGGACTCACAGGAGGAGGAATTTTTTAAATATTTATTTGGGCCGCTCGGTACTGGAGTGGTGCTGGAGTTAACTCAGGACACACAGGACTCAGGACTCACAGGACTCACAAGACTCACAGGACTCAGTACTCAGGACTCACAGGACTCACAGGACTCACAGGACTCAGGACTCAGAACTCAGGACTCAGGACTCACAGGACTCACAGGACTCACAGGACTCACAGGACTCACAGGACTCAGGACTCAGGGCTCACAGGACTCACAGGACTCAGGACTCAGGACTCAGGACTCACAGGACTCACAGGACTCACAAGACTCAGGACTCACAGGACTCACAGGACTCAGGACTCACAGGACTCACAAGACTCAGGACTCACAGGACTCACAGGACTTACAGGACTCAGGACTCAGGACTCAGGACTCACAGGACTCACAGGACTCACAGGACTCACAGGACTCAGGACTCAGGACTCAGGACTCAGGACTCACAGGACTCACAGGACTCACAGGACTCACAGGACTCAGGACTCAGGACTCATGACTCACAGGACTCACAGGACTCACAGGACTCACAGGACTCAGGACTCACAGGACTCACAGGACTCAGGACTCAGGACTCACAGGACTCACAGGACTCACAAGACTCAGGACTCACAGGACTCAGGACTCAGGACTCGCAGGACTCACAAGACTCAGGACTCACAGGACTCAGGACTCAGGACTCACAGGACTCAGGACTCACAGGACTCAGGACTCACAGGAATAACAGGACTCACAGGACTCACAGGACTCAGGACTCAGGACTCACAGGACTCACAGGACTTAGGACTCACAGGACTCAGGACGCACAGGACTCACAGGACTCACAGGACTCAGGACTCAGAACTCAGGACTCACAGGACTCAGGACTCAGGACTCAGAACTCAGGACTCACAGGACTCAGGACTCACAGGACTCACAGGACTCACAGGACTCACAGGACTCAGGACTCAGAACTCAGGACTCACAGGACTCAGGACTCAGGACTCAGAACTCAGGACTCACAGGACTCAGGACTCAGGACTCACAGGACTTGCAAGACTCAGGACTCACAGGACTCAGGACTCAGGACTCACAAGACTCAGGACTCACAGGACTCAGGACTCACAGGAATAACAGGACTCACAGGACTCACAGGACTCAGGACTCAGGACTCAGGACTCAGGACTCACAGGACTCACAGGACTCACAAGACTCAAGACTCACAGGACTCACAGGACTCAGAACTCAGGAATCAGGACTCACAGGACTCAAGACTCAGGACTCAGGACTCACAGGACTCACAGGACTCACAGGACTCAGGAGTCAGGACTCAGGACTCACAGGACTCACAGGACTCACAAGACTCAGGACTCACAGGACTCACAGGACTCACAGGACTCAAAGGACTCAGGACTCAGGACTCACAGGACTCACAGGACTCACAGGACTCAGGACTCAGGACTCACAAGACTCACAGGACTCACAGGACTCAGGACTCAGGACTCACAGGACTCACAGGAATCACAGGACTCAGGACTCAGGACTCACAGGACTCACAGGACTCAGGACTCAGGACTCACAGGACTCAGGACTCAGGATTCACAGGACTCACAGGACACAGGACTCAGGACTCAGGACTCACAAGACTCACAGGACTCACAGGACTCAGGACTCAGGACTCACAGAACTCACAAGACTCAGGACTCAGGACTCAGGACTCAGGACTCACAGGACTCACAGGACTCAGGATTTAGGACTCACAGGACTCAGGACTAACAGGACTCACAGGACTCAGGACTCAGGACTCAGGACTCACAGGACTCACAGGACTCACAGGACTCACAAGACTCAGGACTCACAGGACTCAGGACTCACAGGACTCAGGACTCACAGGACTCAGGACTCACAGGACTCACAAGACTCAGGACTCACAGGACTCACAAGACTCAAGACTCACAGGACTCACAGGACTCAGGACTCAGGACTTAGGACTCACAGGACTCACAGGACTCAGGACTCAGGACTCACAGGACTCACAGGACTCACAGGACTCAGGACTCAGGACTCACAGGACTCAGGACTCAGGACCCACAGAACTCACAGGACTCAGGACTCAGGACTCAGGACTCAGGACTCACAGGACTCACAGGACTCACAGGACTCAGGAGTCAGGACTCAGGACTCACAGGACTCACAGGACTCACAAGACTCAGGACTCACAGGACTCACAGGACTCACAGGACTCAAAGGACTCAGGACTCAGGACTCACAGGACTCACAGGACTCACAGGACTCAGGACTCAGGACTCACAAGACTCACAGGACTCACAGGACTCAGGACTCAGGACTCACAGGACTCACAGGAATCACAGGACTCAGGACTCAGGACTCACAGGACTCACAGGACTCAGGACTCAGGACTCACAGGACTCAGGACTCAGGATTCACAGGACTCACAGGACACAGGACTCAGGACTCAGGACTCACAAGACTCACAGGACTCACAGGACTCAGGACTCAGGACTCACAGAACTCACAAGACTCAGGACTCAGGACTCAGGACTCAGGACTCACAGGACTCACAGGACTCAGGATTTAGGACTCACAGGACTCAGGACTAACAGGACTCACAGGACTCAGGACTCAGGACTCAGGACTCACAGGACTCACAGGACTCACAGGACTCACAAGACTCAGGACTCACAGGACTCAGGACTCACAGGACTCAGGACTCACAGGACTCAGGACTCACAGGACTCACAAGACTCAGGACTCACAGGACTCACAAGACTCAGGACTCACAGGACTCACAGGACTCAGGACTCAGGACTTAGGACTCACAGGACTCACAGGACTCAGGACTCAGGACTCACAGGACTCACAGGACTCACAGGACTCAGGACTCAGGACTCACAGGACTCAGGACTCAGGACCCACAGAACTCACAGGACTCAGGACTCAGGACTCAGGACTCACAGGACTCACAGGACTCACGGGACTCAGGACTCAGGACTCACAGGACTCACAGGACTCACAGGACTCACAGGACTCACAGGACTCAGGACTCAGGACTCACAGGACTCACAGGACTCACAGGACTCACAGGACTCAAGACTCAGGACTCAGGACTCACAGGACTCACAGGACTCACAGGACTCAAGACTCAGGACTCAGGACTCACAGGACTCACAGGACTCACAGGACTCAGGAATCAGGACTCACAGGACTCACAGGACTCAAGACTCAAGACTCAGAACTCAGGACTCACAGGACTCACAGGACTCAGGACTCAGGACTCACAGGACTCACAGGACTCACAGGACTCACAGGACTCAGGACTCAGGACTCACAGGACTCACAGGACTCACAGGACTCACAGGACTCACAGGACTCAGGACTCACATAATTTCGACAAAGTCAGCATTATTTAATTGAGCGTCAAAAGTACATTCCTCGTATTTAATATAGCCGTCTCTTTAACATTTTTTTTATTTCTTTCATCCTTATATTTCCGCCGGTCTCTAGAAATATTTAGGACTTGTTCTATGCTGTACCGTAATATTTTCTCATACATATTTTAGTTTTGCAAATTTTTCACTAAAACATACTCTTTGCCTTCTATGCTTACCACGGATTTATTGGAAATTGCGAAAAGACTTACCGGAACAACCATTACCTAGATTGGTCGGAAAAAAAATATTAACGTGGACATCAAGAGAGCCAGCCGTAACCCGGGTTACTATATACTATTCTCTACTCGATACTGGAATCTTCGACGTAAGCTCTTAATTCGGTTTGATCAAACAATGAGGACCGAGGGTATCGATCGATATTGGAAAATGCCGAAGGAGACAATTCCAATATATATATTCCATAATATTTATTTATATGGAGTTCACAATTACGAATTGGAAACGAGACTAAATGCAGTAAGTGTCATACTGAACACTCGATACGCCGAACGACTCCACCGGAAATTGGAATACGGGTAAGGGCAGTAGTATAAAACCCGGTAGGTGAAGCGGGCGCGCTCTCTCTCTTCAGTAGCTCGTCAGTAGCTGGTAGTCGTTCAACTATAGTAGTCGGAGTTTGAAGCTAGCAAGAAAAAAAAAAGGTGAACTGGAAAAGAGAAGAACAAAGGAAGAAGAAAGTCAACATCAAAGGAAAATTCGAAGCCTGCTGGAGGATAGGAATATAAAGTTAGGAATTCCAAGGAAGTGGCGGAAGAAACTAGAAGGATGGCTGTGAACATCTCCGATTTTGGTGCGGAGTACACCCGAGGAAGGAGGCCGGCCCTCGCGTAAGCTGTGCGGTGGGATCCTTCGTTGGGGATAATTAGTATAAGTTAAGTACTTCTTTGCGTTTCTTTTTATATATACTATATATCATATAGGATAGTGCATGCCAGTTTTATTTTGTTCCTCTCCGCGATTTTTCATGTAACCTACGACGGGGAACACATTTATTCGGCGTTCGAGATACCTTGCTCGGCATTCCATATTACTTGTTCAGTAGTAGGCCAAGTATAATTTTATTGAATATTGCGGAATTATAGATCTTTGTTTTTTTTTTCCTTTATTTCGATTTATTTCGTTTATATGTACTAAGGTACCTTCCAAATCACAGTTCTTGGTTAACCTCAAACCGAGTGGCGCCCGACATATATATGCTGCTTATCTACAATCACCAAGATCGACGTACGATCGATTGGCGATCAGCCCTCGCTTGCTGTAAGTACCCGGCCCACTCTCCAATGCTAGCGGAGCAGCCTCACGCAGTAAACTTGCGTGTAACAATTTTGGCGCCCAACGTGGGGCCGATATTAAGTACAAAGGGCATGCAATCATATTTGCAAATCAGGCGATCAGTGCATTTGTGCAGCGGTATTATCCCCGGAAATTTGTGAATAGTTGAACAAGCTACGGCAGTGCGTCTAATAACAAGATAATTTATTCCTGATATAGAAAAATAGTCGGGATGTGTATATCGATCTAGTCAGTGGAAGCCGCTGAACGGGTAGTTAGTCTGCGATAAGCCGAGCAAGGTAGCGAGTACACGAGGAATCAGAATTTTGGAGCACATAATAGCTGAAATATAACGGGTTTTCGAGAAGCTAAAAATATATCAGCTCCACCAAGTGCTAAGTTTTGGCAGGATCGGTGTTTTCGCTACTTATTCATATATGCGTGCGGATTCTCTGGGAACTCGTAGTAGCGCATTCAGTGCACATTACAACTCGGTCAAGCCGCGTGACCTTGAGTTGTCGCTCCAGCAGATGATATATTTTTTTTTGTCGTGAAGGCTTCACGCTGTGGTGCGATAAGAATACACCATCCGATCAGATTTTGTATGAAGGGAGAGTAAACTACAATAGATCGGTACTTTGGTTAAACTGGAGCGTTTATTGTTGATACGAATATTGGTTGCAATTAATTGAATCGCATATGTTCGTTCGACGGAAAAATAAATTTAATTTCTTAAGCACTGTAAGTAGTTTATCTGTCACCGGACTTATTTATGGTCCATGGATATTTTTTTTTCTGCAGAAATTTAGCACGCCTCTTTTGTTTTACGTCGCGTCAGCAGATATGCTAAGCGCAATATTGGAATTCGAGCGGCGTCCAGTGCCTGGCGTTTGCAATCCCGGCAAGTATTTAGATTTTGGACGGAACTTGTTTATCTTTTAGAATAGGAGTAAGGTTAAGTTGCCCAACTGAAGTTTCTGTTTTGGAGCTGGAAGCCCGATACGCTTACATTGGCATATTTACTTAGGTTAGGTGTTTTTTTCGGAAATTGACCGCAGTTCATTTTGATGGCATGTTTTGGGGGGCAATGGATGAATAAACTTGGATTTGAGATAGAACATATTTTTTTTTTTGAGCAAGTAATGAATATTAATCGGTAAGAAAGAATTGCCCTCCATTCAGTCGGCTGGTACTTAGTGGGAATTTTTTTTATTTAAGAATCTAATAGCTCGGAAGGCTGCCTTTAGGAAGATGATCACAGCTGATAAGTGGATTTTAGTAATCAGTCATTTGGTTGTCTAGACAAAGTTTTGCAGCGTAGTGTTAGTGGTGTGAGCCTCATTGCGCGATTGCCACTTTTTTTTTCTTTTTTTTTCTTTTCTTGAATATTTTTATTTTCTCTATCTATCATCTATTGATGGCAGCTTTTTTTTTTATTGAGAAACAAGGACCCATCACGGAAGTTAGCATTTGGTCTAAATTCCGCTTGTGGCCTCTAAGCATTTGATAATTTCTTGGGAGAACCAAGAGAGTCAAGTTCCCTAATTCTACTACCGGATTCGTAACATTGAGTCTGCCTCCACGATTTTCCTAAGTTGAAAGTTGTTTCTTTTTTGAAGTGAGAGGAGCTCTCGACTCAAGCTCGGGTTCATTAACTTCGTTGCAAATTAATAACTCGGCCAGTTGATTAGGAAATTATAATTTAAGATGGAGATAAATAGACTCAGCCAGGAAGAGTTAGCCTATGAACTGAAATTAGAGGTTGGCCTGTGGGAAAGGTCGATGACATGCGTGCGTCAATACGCGAAGTGCTCAGAATAGAAAAGGATGGCCAATCCCTCCTTCTGGCGGAATATCCTTTCACCTTCGCGGAGGATGAAAAGGCCCTGGAGGCCAAAGCGAAGGAGATTCAGGAACTTTTGAAAAATTTTGAGGGAGACTCTACAAGCTCCGACTATAAGAAGATTGCGGTGAAGATAGAGTGGGCTCTAAGAAGGCTAAGTAGAACTCACCCCGAGGGAACGGAGCAAATGGAAGCAAAGGGTCGATTGCGTGCGATGATATATTCAGCGCTAAGTTCGTTATAGTTGATGGCGGATGCTTTGGCGGGTGTTGTTGACGAGGAAGAGGGTTCCGAAGAATTCTCGAGCCTCGCTCAAAATCTATCAACGACGCCCACTGTGCAGAGCAGTAAAGAATTACCCTACAAATGGAATGTGAAGTTTTCAGGGGAGATCGGTCAATCTGTAAACTCTTTCTTGGAAAGAGTGAATGAACTTTCGCAAGCTAGAGGCCTAACAAAACCCCAATTATTCCGGTCAGCATTGGACCTTTTCACAGGTCGTGCTTTGTTATGGTTTAGGGCTAACAAACCCAAATTTAACACTTGGACTGATTTGGTAAGGGAGTTGAAAAAATAATTCCTCCCTGCGGATTACGATGAAAGGCTTCTCGATGAAATTAAGCGTCGTACGCAAGGAAAAGACGAGACAATCGGTGTATATTCTGCGGTAATGACTACTATGTTCGCCCGTTTGAGCGACCACTGTCTGAGATAATGAAGTTGTTGTGGGAGCGAGCTCTCAACAGCCCGGCTAAAACTGTTGCTCTGCGGTTTGGCGGCAGCGCGAGCTGGCAGGCTAGCATAGCGGTAGTGTGGGGGGGTTGCCGAAGCCGTATTTTGCCGCAGAGACGAGCTGCCCGCAACATGAAAATCTCGCGCAGACAGGATCGACTAATACAAGTCAAAGGGGGGAAAAGAAGGACCGTCGCAGGAGGAACCCCTGTTCCTGCTCACAAATTGACTCTCCGAAAGGGGGATTCCGCTGGAATGGATCCCCCTGGCCTAGCCCCAACCGCCCAATGACCTCCCATTGGCCCAAAATATTTGGGAGGTCCCTTATGAAAAATTTAACGAGAAGACGCGAAACCGACGAAGAGGCTGAAGGAGTTAGAGGGAATTTTGGGAGCAATTAAATTTCGGCGGATCACTTCATGATTCTATTTTAATATCCTTTTCTTCTTCATTTTACATTACCAAACGACATAAAAAAAATTTGTTTTTTTTTTTGTTGATGTACAGTTGTGGACTTATGATTAAAATAAGAGATAAAAAAAATTAATAAGAAAAACAAAGAAGGTAACGAGTCCCTACTACCCTAGTTTTTTTTTTTCTTCGTTTCTTTTCTTTTACTATCTATACATATTTATATATAGGCATATACATTAATAAGATTTTTGTTAAATAATTTTTTTTTTCTTAGAGTTTCGATTGAGTCTTGAAATTTTTGTTTTTATTTAGAAATTTTGCGAAAAGGAGAAAGAAAAAAAAAAATTTGCCTATATATATATACAAAAAGGAATTTTAAGTCAATTCACAGAAAATTTACTTTATAATTTAGTTTAATTCCTTCGTCATTTTGAAATTTCTTTCGGTTGGAAAATTATTTTCTTTTTCCTTTGTTCTATCAGAATTCCAATTATATCCTATTTATTTTTATTATTATTTAGTTTAATTATTTAAGCAAAAAAAAAATAAAAAAAACGGATATGAAATTAAATGTAGGCATAAAAACCTTGTTTTAGCAATTGCTAATAATGTTGATCGTAGGGCTGCTGCAGCTGATCGTAGAAATGCTGATGATGATGGTGATGGAGTTGAAGGAACTGCCAAGATGATGGGCGGCCGCCGCTGCTGTTGTTGAAGTGAATGTAGAGTTTCTCCCTCGTTGGGGGGTGGAGGTCCATATGTTTAGAATTCCTCCTCGGATCCCCCGGATGTCTCGTACACACTTTCCTTCTAATTTGATTTTTGTCATTATTGTTTTATCATCCTTTGCTTTTTGGATTAGATTTATTTTTTTTTTCTTTAGGTATGGTTTCCTTGTATAGGTTATTGTGTATTTTGATTTTCGTTTAACCTAATTATTTATTTATATAATAGTTTATTTTATTTTATTGTCTTTTAAATCGGTTGTTTTTTTTTTTTTGTTTTTATTACTACACTTTTCTTTTACTTTAATTTGGCTCCTACAAGACTTGCCTAGTTATTTTTACGTTATTTCACTTCATTTTATTTCGTTTTAGTTTATTTAACAAAAAGAACTTTTCTTAAAGACCACCATTTTTGTTTCCGGGAGGATATGTTTAATTTTATAATTGCTAGTTCCAATCAATAGAAACAAAAGGAATACATTTATTCCGAAAACTAATTCTAACATTAGGGCAAAAAAAAAATAGTTCTTTTCTGGCCACTTTGTCTATAGAGTTATAATCATTCCGATGCCATGTAGTTTTATCCTTTATGTTTCTTTTCTTTCTAATAGGCAAAACAATTACAAAAAAAAAATTCTCGGGGATCTTCGTGGGCAAAGGATCACGACGCCAGATTACATTTCACTGGCAGACTTTGAAATTTTACCGCGTAATCAATTCAACAATTTTACCGTAGCAGCCCATTTTAGTTCCTCACAAAAAAATTGACTCATAGCCAAGGGAGTACGTGTCTGCAGAGATTGATGTCACTAGAGACTCTATCAATCACACGCCCAGGAACACATGTCTTACAATTCGATTAAGGGACGCAGGTCGAAATTTTTAAGGCGGAAACTATGTACGCAATACGATCGGGAAGCATTTCGAAGTACAATCTCGAGAATTCGTTTTTTTTTCTTTTTGTTAACAGCGACGGTGAACACTGACACATATACCGAGGCTTTACACTGCTTAAGGCGTCCTTACGCGGTTTACGGCAGCTTAACAAGGCCTTACGCTGCTTAAAGCGTCCTTACGCGGCTTAAGGTAGCTCAATGAGATCGCACAGCCAACACCCAATGGCATATCGCCCAATGCCGCACTCTTAGGAGCACAACAAAAAATGAACTTCGATCCTCTCCCACTGGACACTTCGCTTGTCTTCATTAACATCGGGAACAAGTTCCAGAACAATCTATTCACTGTCTTCCAGCCGAAATAATTTTCTTGGCGACGCCCGCAACCGAATCCCAAATCACTGGTACAATTAGCCGCCCGACACTGACTTGTCGTTCGAGATTAGGTCAATTTCTGAAGGGACTTCAATAACAAAAAAAAATTGTCTGCACTTTTATTAGGGACTTTATTTGTTTCCCTAGTCTTAATTCCAAACTATCTGAAAAAACTTTATGCGCACGCAGCCTCTGGATATACGACCCGTCACCGTCCGTTCGTAGTGCAACCTCGATCCCCACTGACCTAACGAGAAGCTCTCGTGTACGTGAAGGGAGATTCCTCCGCTTCATTTTGGCGCCAGACGCTAAGATTATGAGTCCGTTGCTTCGATCCTCATAGCTGTTGCGCTCTTCATTCTTTTGGTCTCCTCGGCCGTTTATTATTTCCCACAAATTAGTGCGCTATTGGGAAGTAGGACCTAGAGAAACTTTACAGTCACAGCTGCAGTAAAGGGCTCTTGGTGACGAATTTTTCCGTCTGCCGTATATGCATTGCATATATTTTAAATTTTGTTTCGGCTGTACTTAGCGGAATTTGTTGAGAATTTCTCTCCAGTCATAGCTGTAATATAGGCGATTTGCTGGAGGGGCCTTTAGCCAGCGTAGGTCGGATGGAGCTATTTTTAGACGGGGCCCCGTTGTGGGCTGCATTTAGCAATCATACGATTGAATTTTGGTGCCTACGAGGATGGCATGGAAATTTTTGTTTTCTTATTTTTTTTCAGCTTATACCGGGGCTATTACAGCCGAGAGGTTTTTTTAAAAAAATGGGCCAGGACTTCTTTAATATTTTTGCGAGATGGTCCGCTTAAATTGACCATAACAAAGTTGAAGATTATGAAGAGAAATCTTAACCCATTTTACCAGACACAACTCGCTCTGCTTAAAGTCGAATCCGTGGACGAGATGATCGAACTTGGTAGGAAGCTGGAAATGGTTAGGATCTCTGTGGAATCGTTTGCTCCTCCCCCATCGAAAAGGGGAAATCAATTGCTGGAACCTGACTTACGTAGCCACACCGCCTCCCGTAGTTGCCGCCGTAAATAATAGCAATAATAATTTAGGCCGTAGTCCTAGTGCGTTTAACACCAGGTGTTTCCGGTGCGGTCGGTCCGGTCATATAGCAAGATCTTGAGTAGTAAGTGTACCACCCCACGTCTACTTATCATTAGGTGCATAAGGGACAAGCTACCTCACGATCGGTTGGCATCCCACCGGTGGGGTTTTCTACAAGACGGTTCCCACCGCCTGATAAGAAGTGTGTGAGGTGGGAGCGGGAAAGACATGTCCCTGTTCCGAGCACAGGGGGTAAAAATAAAAAGCTGTGTCGAGGTCGAGTTGTGTTGTTGTAGATGGCTGGTTGGAGGGGGAGAGTTGGTGCTGCCTTTGGAAAGGGCCAGCTGATAGGATGGCTGTGGCTGGTGGGTGCAAGTAGGTGCGCTATGGGAGTTTTTTTTATAACAAGAGCAAAAAGGCAGGAGGCCGAGTGGGCAAAGTGATCGTGCCTGTGAAATGATCGGGCGAAAGAGTGGGTAAGCAGCTTTTGAAAAAATAAAACAAAGGCAAAAAGTCGTGATGCTGCCGCGTGCCTCGGGGAGAAGGTGAAAAAGCCGCTTGAAAACAAAAAGACAAATAGAAAAGTTGCTGGCCGGAGCAGCTTGAGAAAGAACAAGTTCTGATGTTATGCATGCACGTGGTCTTGTGCCGGTCAATGCGTGCAGCGTGTGATAAAGAGCTGGAGCAAAAAGATTAAAGAAAGATGATGACCGTCCGCAGTCGGTGAACCTGGTGTTGTGAATGACGCGAATGTGGGTGAAGGTTAGGTAAAAGAATGAATAAAAAACGAATTCGGTTGAGATAAAATGTTTTTTTATTGCAGGTTAAATCGTTCATCAAAGACAGTATGCCTGTGTGACGGGCGTAGATGTAGATGTAGATTGTCATGAGGCGGGTAGATAAACCCTGCACTTAGACTAAAGGTCCATTGTACAAACCTCGAGAAGAGAGACCGACATCTGAGTTAATCTCGGTGCCCAGATTGAGCCGTTAGACGACCAGTTCTTCTAACAAAGCTCAAGATGGTGGGCAGCGTGAGTTTATGTAGATCGTTTGGATCTACATGGTAGTTCCCGAATAGAGCGGTTCTGGCTCTGTTGTAGAACGGACATGCACACAGAAAGTGAGCAATAGTCTCGTCCTCCAACTCGCATCCGCAAAGCGGCGAATCCGCTATTCGTAAAGTATGAAGATGCTTGTTCAGCCTGCAATGGCCGGTAATGATGGCCATTGCTAGGCTCAACTCGCATCTACTAAGATTGAGTAGACGTCTACTGAGGCCAAGGTCGACCCGATGCAAGAACATCTTAGACTGTCTACAATCCGATCTAGCGGCCCACCTCTCATTGTGCTCCGAGAGGACCCAATCCTCCATCGAGCGACTGATGAGAGATGGTGCAACACCCACATAGGGTTCTGGTCCTATGAAGGAAGAGCAGGCCCCTTCTTTCGCCAACCTGTCCGCAGTCTCATTACCTGCTATATTACAGTGGCCAGGGACCCAGATTATTGAGACTTGATTAGAGGTCGCAATAAGATCAAGCGAGTGACGACACTCACTGAGAAGTTTAGACAAAACTAAGTGCGAGTCAAGTGCTTTCAGAGCAGCTTGACTGTCGGAGAAAATAAAAATGTTTTTCCCACTCAGTTTCCTCTTCAAAATCTCTTGTGCACAGATTAGGATGCCAAGAACTTCCGCCTGGAAAACGGAGACGAACCTGCCTAGCGAGCGGGAGATGCACACGTCATCATTCAGACCGTACACTCCGACTCCAGCCAGACCCTCTGCGAGGGATCCGTCCGTGAACCACGCAGAGCTGGCGTCCGGCACTGTGTTGCCGAGATAGTCCTCATCCCACTCCGTTCTGGAGGGAATGGACACAACATACCTTTTATATAGGCTGAGATGGGGCGTTACATAATCCGAGATCATTTGGACGCAACTGTTGGTATGTAACAGTTTGTCCCAGATCTTGGAGTGCCCTATCGGCCGATGGTTGGGTCGCCAGAGATTATTTCGAACGAGGCGCAGGGCCGAATTCATCGCTTCTTTGTGCACGATGATATCTAGCGGAGCCAGGGAGAGAGCCAACTCAATAGCTGCAGTTGGAGAAGATCTCATTGCCCCTGTGATGGCTAAGCAGGCCAATCTTTGTACCTTAGATAATGTACCTTTGATGGTGCTTAGATTTGTCTTTTCCCACCAGACCAACGCCCCGTAACAGAGACTCGGTCTGATGACAGCAATATACATCCAATGGATGATTTTTGGACTAATGCCCCAAGTACGACCGAACGCTCTTCTGCACTGCCAAAAGGTCGAGATGGCCTTTTGTGTTTTGCAGCCCAGGTGTAGCTTCCAGTCCAGCTTGATGTCCAGGATCACTCCTAGGTATTTTACGCTTTTTGCGTAGATGATCTCTCTGTCAAATATTCTCATTTGTCTGAGACCCTCCAGCTTCCTTCTATTAGAGAAGAGTAGAGCAGAGGTCTTGTCAGCGTTAACTGACAAGTTCCTGTCCCTGCACCACCTCTCCACTATTCGCAAGGCCTGCTGCTGGAGATCACAGAGAGTACTGAGGAATTTGCCTCTGCACAGTATCACTATGTCATCCGCATAGGCTACTGTGAAGTGGCCCCTCCGGTCCAGTAACCTGATGAGGCCATCAACCACCATGCACCACAGGAGAGGAGACAGAATACCACCTTGCGGACAGCCCCTACCTACCCTCCTGACCGCTGTGTGGGAACCTACCTCAGTGGATACAATACGGCTTTGCAGCATATTGATAATCCACCTGGTTACGGTTTGGTTTACACCATGCTCCTGCAAGGCACAGGCCATTGCAGAGAAGCTGGTGTTGTCGAACGCTCCCTCGATGTCCAAAAAGACACCGAGGGCCGCTTCTTTATCTTGAAAAACCCTTTCAATGTAGGAGATTGTATGATGGAGGGCCGAATCAGTAGATCTCCCTCTCTGATAGGCGTGCTGCGCTACGTGCAGCGGGAATGCCTTCAGATTGTTCGACCTAATGAAAGAGTCCAGCATCTTCTCCAGCGATTTCAACAGAAAGCTCGTGAGTGAAATCGGTCGGAAGGATTTGGCAGCCTTGTAGTTACACCTCCCAGGTTTTGGTATGAATATTACCCTGGAAAGGCGCCAGCTACAAGGAATATACCCGAAAGCCAGGACCGCTCTGAAGATTGTGGTCAGATGATCCTGAATCAAGGAGAATGCCTCTTGCAGCATGACCGGGGAGATACCATCTCTACCAGGGCTCTTAAAAGGCGAGAAAGAAAAGACTGCCCATTTAAGAAGATCCCTGTCTATAACAGACCTGGCGACAGCCCAGTCCGAATCATCCGGATTGTGCTGTTCAGCCGCTATGTTATCTTCTAGTACCGGCTCACAACCAGGAAAGTGGGTTTCCAACAGATGAGACGCAACAGAAGGGTCATCATCGATGAAATCACCACAGGGTAGCTGGAGTGAGCCCAGCTGGACGGCCTTGTCTTTTTTGAGAATCTTGTGGATTCTCGCGGTGTCTCTCATCCCTTCAAGGTCTGAGCAGAATTTTTTCCAAGAAAGTAGCTTGGCAGATTTCACCTCTTTCTTGTAGGCCCTCTGTTTCTCTCGGAAGAGTTCCCATTCGGGTACAGAGTTGAGGTTTTTAGCTCGGTTATGTTGCTTCCTAACTCCTTTTCTAAGCAACATAAGCCTGCGATTCCACCAGGGGCATTTGCCCTTGGAGCTGGGGGTGGTAAGTGGGCATGCCTCTTCGAAACTAGAGGAAATAGCCCTCTCTATTACCCTAATCGACAGATCCAGGTCACTGACGTTAACGATCAATGGCAACCATCCCTCCAGTCTCAGACCCAGAGCGGATCTGTAAAGGTCCCAGTTAGTTTTCCTGGGGTTCCTGAAACTGGGAGGAGCTGGACAGTCCGCCGAGATCTTCAGCGAGATGGCTCTGTGATCGGATGTAAGAATGTCATCCGTAACTCTCCATTCAGAAATGAAGTCGACGAGACTGATCGAGCATAAAGTAATGTCAATCGTCTCGCACCTGATGGAGTTTACGAAAGTAGGTCCGGTGCCGTTGTTGAGGACAGTCAGCTCCGTAGAAATTATGTATTCGAGGAGCGACTGACCCCTACTGTTTACATCGGAGCTACCCCAACAGGTATGGTGCGAGTTAGCGTCGCAACCGATTACCATAGGGAGGTTTTTCCTGCGGCAGAAATCTACGACCTCTACGAGTTCAGAACTCGGCGGAGGTTCAGCAGAGTCATACGGCAGGTATGAGGAAACAATGATAACATCCTGAGCGCCACCTGCCAGGTTCAGAGTTACTCGAATAGTAGCCTGATCTCTGGAGCTGTGCTCATGAATTTGCGCCGCCTTTAAACCGTTCGCGATCCAGATACATGCCCTAGGTTTAGAGGCGGCGTCTGCCGCAAACACACGGCCATTGCCTAGACCCAGTCCACGAACCTGATTTTGGAACAACCAGGGTTCCTGAACTAGGGCTAGTTTTGTGTGCCCCATAGCCAGGACTCTGCATAATTCTGCTGAGGCCGACTTGCCATGTTGCAAGTTAATCTGTAAGATATTGAAAGAGTCGTCACCCATTTTACAGTGCGCTCATTTCAACATCTTTGACAGGGGGTAGCCCCGCGGAGATCTCTGTGGAGACGGCACACTCCACGGCCGCCTCAGGCCCGGAGGCGGCGACGTCGACATTGGTCGCCGTCACCTCCCCCGACTCCGAGTCCACCGAGTCGTCACCATTCTCCCCAGAGCCTTCATCTGATTTACCCCTGATGCGCGCCTTGAGCTCAAGGAACCCATAATAGACCTTTCCTCCGCGCGCCATCAGTGTTTCGAGGGACAGATGGTCGAGTCCCAACAGCAGAAGGGTTCCCTTTGGGGGCTCGTCCTTCATGTGGAACAATCGCCATCTGTCAACCCCTAGCGCTTTGTTTTGCTTCTGCAGCCTAGCATGAAGCTGTTCTGCGGAAACATTGCAGCACTCCGGGATCCAGAGCGTGACTTTGGTATGCCTGGGAATTCTAGAGAATTCGCAGGCAACCATCTCGGCTCCGTTCCACGGCGCTTTCATGCTTTTTGCGAATTCTATAAGCCATCGCTTGGTTTCCGCGTCTAAGCAAACTATCGCCAGGTAGCCACGGTTATCGCGGCCCCTACCGACGAAGTTTGCACCCCGGAAAGCAAGCGAGGGCCCATCGCCTTCCACATTAAAAATCTCTTCTGAGATTAGATCCTTAAGCGAAGCAGCCTGTTCGCTGGTTAGGAGAAGGTCTTCCGTTTTGGGACCAAAAGCCATACGAATGCTTTGGTCGCTAGCGACCTCGGCAAAAGTCGGCCTTGGTGCACCAGAACCGCCTTCTCCAACCTTAGCTGCAGCCTTGCAGCGCTTGACCTCCCGCTTCGCCTCAGGTGGAGTTTTATCCGGCGAAAGTGGGCGTTTGGGCGTACCGGAACAGCCCTTGACAACTTTTTCCAGGGGTTCTGCAGCACTCCCAAACACCCCTTTCTGCTCTTCGAGCGAAAGCAGGTGTTTTCGCATCGCCGCATTTCTACGGCGACGCGCATTTTTGCTTGGCACAGGGAGCTCACTACTTGCCCGGCCTGTACCAAGAGCTTTGCCGGCGAAAGCTTGCGACAACGAAGGCGCGCACCTTCGCTCACGCAAAATACTGGGCCCTGCCGCTCCCAATTGGTGGGTGCCTTTACTGACGGGCTGGACTGCTTTGACAGCCACTTTGCCAATCGAGAGCGGAGCACCTCCAGACCCACGTACCTGCAACCTGCCAGGTACGTCGGCAGGTGTAGTTCCGGGCTTGTTGCTGCCGCCCTTTCGTCTTCTCCCGCGCGCAGTTTTCCACAGTCCGTCCTCCCTCTCCGAGGCAGTTGGCTGACATTCCACCGGCAGGCTGGAGCTCCTAGCGACCGACTGGACCATCCCTCCGGAACAGCTTCCAGGCACATCAGGCGGGCGTAGAATGGGGGCCAAAACTACGCTACATTGAGAAATACGCGTCTTAAATCTGTATCGATCCAGCGCATCAATTTCCCAGGGTCCTTTACGGCGCTTCGGTAGGCATAACTCCAGACATATAGATATTTAACTTCTATCAGTTTTTGAAAACTCACTTGTTTTTTCATTTCCGTGTAAACTGTTCGTAAAAATAATATATCTCGCAGCATATGCCAAACAAAATGAACGATGCTCCAAGAACTTTAAAAGTGTTTAGGACACGGCTCGTGTATTTTGATGGTGTAGATCGATTGTTGTACGGTCCACATACATCCTTACCATTTGCATATAGTTGAAGATGTTCTGCCTCAACGTCGTCAGGTGTGTTTAAGGCGCTCATTTCCATACAGCAAAAGTAACATTTTACTATATCTTTTAGATTGGTGTAAAAGAATCCGCTCCTTGCTAGTTTGTAAGATTTTCTATCGTCCAAAGTTAAATTCTTAAATGTTTTTAGTCGGTCAGATTCACGTTTTAAGATCAGCATTGTGACTGCAATAAGAACTGCTTATACAACATCTTTTATATTAATCCATGTGTTGTGCTTTTGTGGAAAGCCAAGCCATTTAACATAAACTTTATCCCCACGTCGTTTTAAAACTTTTTCTACAAGGTAAACGTCGAGATATCTGACGGGGGTTAGTTCAAGCTGGTAAAAAGCGCCTTGTATTATATCTCCTTGATAGTCTTCAAGAATGTAAGTTACCGGATAAGTGTTTTTTACCTCTTTTATTTTGAAAATTTCAGTGGACCAGTTTGGGGTGTAGCCTTTTTCAAAAACATGTTTATATTTACTTATGCGAACAAAGTCTCCTACTTTGTACTTTGGTTTTGATTTTGATTTTGGTTTTTTATACACAGTCAGCAATAAACGTACCTCATTAGCAAGGTCTACATCTATAGGCCTCATCTTAATAGTTCGATGTTTTGTTCTGTTATATTTGTCTGTTAACTTGTCCAGCATACTCAGCCAATGATAATTACCGTTCATACTAAATTCTTTCCATATAATATTTTTCAACGTTCTATTAAATCTTTCTACAATTGATGCCTTTAATGAGCTATAAGTCGAGTAATGATTAACATCATATTTTTCCATCAAGTGTCTGAACGACTTGTTGTAGAACTCTTTCCCATCATCTGTTTGCAAGTTTCTTGGAATACGACCCTGGCTGAAAATTAGCTGCATTGCTTTAGCGACTTCTATCCCACTTTTGTCTCTAATTGGTAAAGTCCATGCATATTTAGAAAATGTATCAATAACAGTTAGCAAAAAACGAAAGTTTTGATTTCTGTCGCATATGAACTCATATCAACCAAGTCTGCCTGCCACAGGTCATCTTTGCCTTTAATCGTGACACGACGGCGCTTGAAGTTTGTGCGGGCTGGTCTATGAAGTTCGTTAATAATTTGTCTTCTGCTCATTCTTGAAAGAGTATATAAGTACTTATTTGCAAAAAAATATGGGGTTTATATACAAAAAGGCTTGTTGTCAAGAGTTTTTTTTTTGTTTTTGTGGCAGAAATGATCGCGTTCAAACATCCATTTACAATGATCGTGGCAGGGCCTTCCGGATGTGGAAAGACTACGTTTATTAAAAATCTTTTGAACGATGTTTCGTTAACACAACCGGAAATTACGAGGATTATATGGTGTAATGCAGAACGCGAAGCTTTGCCAGTAGATATTGCGCCCACAAACATAGAATATATAGACAGTGTACCCGATGAGTTTATAAATTATACAAATGAACCCACGCTGATTGTTATAGATGACATGATGTTGAATGCTTTTAGTAAGCAGGTCTGTGAGCTTTTTACTAAAGGATCACATCATCGTAATTTTTCAGTAATTCTTGTAACACAAAACGTATTTCATCAGGGAAAATTCTGCAGAGATATATCGCTGAACTGTAAGTACCTCGTCGTTTTTAAAAATCCCCGCGATAAAAGTCAATTCGTGCATTTAGCGAGGCAAATTTATCCGGAAGATAGTTTGGAACTTCTAAAAATATATAAAGAGACCACTCAGGAGCCTTACGGGTGTTTACTGATAGATCTTACTCAGGAGATTAACGACCCATTAAGATTCCGAACGGACATTTTTAACAAAGACTTTGCAACCTGTTTTTGGTCACAAAGTTCCATGAATAGAAAAAATGGTGTCAAGAGTGAAACGATTAAAGGACAACAAGCATATGCTTTATGTACTTAAAAATGCTAAATCAAACTTAAGAAATGGTATCATTAAAAATGCCGATCCCGAGGTTATAAAAACTCTTTGTGAAATCATACACAACACATTAAAAGGAAATCATATGCCTCATGGTAAAATATATAATTCGCTGTGTAAGTATAAAAAGGATATGCGAAAATTAGTTGACGCAAAAAGATCTGTAGACATATAACAGACAACGTAAGTTGCTAATACAACGAGGAGGATTTTTGCTAGTTTTAATAGGAAGTGTGCTATCGGGTGTAATAGGCTAGCTAATTGAAAAATATGCATAAAGCTAATAGCCTTAACAAAATGCTACTTCTTTCACCGGAAGTATATAATATTTTAAAAGGTGAAATTGAGCATTCTGCAAACTCGTCATTATTTAATAAATCAATGAATAAGATATTAAAAAGTAAAAATCTGTCTGACAAAGAAAAATGGTATAATTATAGGAATGAATTAATAAAGTTTTTTAATGTAAAACGTAAAAAGGCCCAAGTTATCGAAAAACAGAAAACTAAAGTTCCTATCGAAGAAAATTTACCAGTTAGACATAGAAGGTTAAGAGACACAAATTTGTATTTACCACGAGAAGAAAACGTGAGGCAAAAAAGTTTAAGAGACAGTGCAACACAGACAAAAATGATATTTAAAGATGAGATTTCCACCCAAACCTCTCCCGTCAATTTCAACGAAGAGATTTTCGAGATTGAAGAAAAAACACCACCTAAGCGATCTTTTATCGCCAGCTGCAAAACGACGTTTAACAGCTAGTGGGATAGCAAAAAGTCTTAAACCCCCAGCAAAAGTACCAAAATTGCAAAATAAAGACTATAAGGTAATCACCGATGCTGACGGTATAACCCAGTATACGGTGCCTGTGGATATGAGTATTAACGAAGCAGCTAGCCTTATAGACGAGTTAGAGCAAGATGATCCAGAAGAAAAGGTTCCGACTAGAAGGCCTATATTAAGGCCCTCACAACTAGATCCTGGCCAATACGAGCTTGCATTCCCAGTGAAAAAAGGACCGCGACAAAGTGAACGCATAAAAAGCAGAAAAGAGCGAAGTTCAAGTGTACCAGACGTTGCTTGGATTAGGTTTTAATATACATATAAAAAATGCCTGTAGACATAGTGAATAAGGACTTTTACGTATGTCTTTTTAGCAACAATTCTATGCAAATTTATCCTGAAAACACTTTGTCCGCTTTTACAAATGCACTTGCCAGCCCATGTAAATTTTCTAATAGCTGGAGCGTTGAGGTAACTGAAATATCATTACCGAACTATGACATAAATAAAAAGAAGGGGGTGAAGCGCGATGTGGCTGACACGGTAGATGAGAGTAGCATTAAAAGGGTAAAGCGCGAAACACCTGATAACCCGTTAAAGGAAATAAGAGAGCAACAAAAAGAAGAATTCAAATCACTGACAGTAAAAATAAATGATAATGTCAAACTTGAGTGGACAAAAGAAAGTCTTGAACAAGCTAGCTATAGAGTGGGAGTGGGTAAATTTTTCAGCCTTTCTACTAACATTTTACAATGCAGTCAGTCCTTCTTGGTATACTATGTTTTTGGACGACGTTAAAAAAGCAATGTGGGATCGGCTGGAAGCTGACTTTTACGACGAGGTGATACCTGAAATAAGTTACACACAAAAGCCGGGCGAGTTTATATTACACATCTATCAAGGGAAAAAAGCTTCAGAAAATGTCGTTTTAAAGTATAAGGACTATGAAACAGTTGAAGCATTTGTTGATGACATTATTGGACAAATTCCTAGAAGAAAAAGAAAGCAAATTGTCATACAGAATTCAATTGATAATTACACACATCCTGCCCTTAGCATTAAAAAAGCCTGAGATAAAGCCACAAAAGGTACCGCCAAAAAGGTGCATGATATGTTTGAACTACGGCTAAAAGACTTGAAAGTAACAATAAAGATAAAAAAAACCACTACCATCACACCTTAATGTTAAAGATCTTGTCCCGCTTTTAATGTCAAATGTGCATTTTGACGATCAATCAATTACCGAGCAAGAAAAGCAAAAAAAGATTATTCAGATTAAAGATACAATTTTCGGTATTTTAAACAGGCTAAAAAAAGATTCATTAACTGCATAAGCACCTGATCCGCGACAAATTGCTAAAGATAGTAATGTTTTGGATGTACCATACGAAAAGCAGAGTTCGGGAGAATACTTGACAACACCGGTGCATATTGATACAAATATAGAAAATTTGTCGGATTTCTTTACGGATATATTTCTTCAGACACCTGAGGAAAAGCGTAAACCTGATAAACCAATACTTTCGGAAATAAAAGAATCATTTAACACTGCTGGACTACGTCAAGAGCATATGTCAATTATTAATAAAATTAATGGTCTGGAAAGTACGATCAATGAATTAATACAAAGATTCCCCCCGAGAATCTATGGAGATATCAAAAAACTGCTATGATAAAAATTTAATTTTCATTTACACCGATATTATTAAACCAAGAATTATTGGTAATAAATTAGCTCGATACTTACGAGTGATACCGACACAGTCGTGTGAGGGTGTACTAAGATTTGAGCATGTAGAATACTGCCCAATCGAGAAAATATTTGTAGAAGGTATTTCTATAAAAATAACTGATAGCCAGGGTGAATTGATAAATTTTAAACCAAGTTATATTCCAACTTATGTAATGCTTCATTTTAAAAAACAATAAGCTATAAATATATGTGCACCCCCCAGCCAATTTTTAATTTGATAGCACTTTGTCTGACTCCAGTCTTTATTAAAAATGAATGCATATTATACTCGATACTACTTACTGCAGAGCGGTGGTAACTTGTCGGATATAGGAGAATTGTACCGAACGCCACTTACTTACCAGCAAGGAAGAGGTATTGGCAGCTTCTTCAGCGGGCTATTTCGCTATTTACAGCCATTAGTTTCTTCAGGGGCTAAAGTTATAAAACAGCAAGCCCTAAGAACTGGAAAAACAATACTGCAAGAAATTGGCAGCAAGCCGGTTAAGGATATTTTAAAAGAACAGGGAAAAGTTGCAGTACAAGACCTAGCGCAAAAGGGTATAAATAAACTCTTCAATAGTATGGACGGTGCAGGTATAAATAATCGCACGATTATTAAAAGAGCTAATCCATTTACGACGTTACGCTTAGCGAAGTCTCCAAAACGAAAAAGACGTTCAAAGCAAACAAAACGGACTACGAAAAAAACAGCAAGCAAGAAGAAAAAATCTATAAAAGGCAAACACGGTTTTCGTAAACGCGTATTGGATATTTTTGATAAATAAAGAAAATGTCTACTTATAACGAGTGCATGAAATCTGAGTTGGACCTTTTCTCTACACCGGCTATTCAAAGTATATTTTATATTATTTATTTTAAAAACCGAAGAAGTAGCATACAAGCCTATAGCCTCATTGGATAACTCATCAGTTTTGGAATTTGTTTCGCTGGGACATGGAGATACATATCGAGACTTGTCAAGTAGATACCTACGTTTAAAAGTGCAGCTAATTAAATTTAAAGATGGAAAAGAAGTACTTTATACCGGAAAAGATATTACCGTAACTGCCCCAGATGGTTCCGTGAAGACTACGACTGATGAAGGTCCTGGTGTTGTCAATAACATGCTTCACTCGCTCTTTCGCCAGTGCACTATTTACCTGAATGGGAGACCTGTTGTTCAAACTGACAATAACTACAATTATAGGGCATATATCGAAAATTTGTTAAATTATGGAAAAGATGCGGTATCAACACATTTGGAATCTGTTGGTTGGTATATTGATGAAGACAATATGGAGGTTGTTCAAAGTCGCGAAGAAAATATAGGCTACTTAGCAAGACAGAAACTTTTTAATAAGAGCAACGTTGTCGAGCTAATGGGGAAAATACATGCTGATATGTTTAACCAAGATAAATTACTAATGAATGGTGTGGATCTGCGCGTAGTGTTATCACTTGAAAAACCCGAATTTTACCTTTTGTTAAGAGATGATGACAACTCCCCACGAGTTAAGATTGTAGAGGCTACTATGTACATGAATCACGTATCTGTTAACCCCAGTATCATGCTGGCTCATGAAACTGTTTTACAACGGTCAAATGCTGTATACCCATACAAACGTGTCGAAGTTAAAACATATACTATACCTGCAAACACATATACATTATCCTTAGACAATATTGTCATAGGGCAATTACCAAACTTACTAGTGTTCGGTATGGTTGATAACGACGCATATACAGGAAATCGAACAAAAAATGCCTATAATTTTAAACATAATAACATGACAAGGTTTAATTTATCAGTAAATGGTGTCCAGATACCAAACCAGCCTATAGAATTCCATTATTCAAGAGAAAAGCCAATTAGTACAAGGGGATACATGTCCTTGTTCAAAGGCACTGGAATACATTATTTCGATAAAGGACATCAGATTTCAAAGAAATTCTTTGACAACGGCTGTTTTCTTCTCGCTTTTGATTTAACTTCTGACCGTTCATATAATTCAACCTGCGGTAGTCTATTAAACCAAGGTACGGTTAGAATTGAAGGAAGATTTAAGGAGGCTTTGAAGACAACAGTAACTTGCATCGTGTATGCTGAATATGACGGAAGTGTGGAAATCGACAAAGATAGGAACGTATATACCAGCTTTTAAAAAGGCTATATAAGGCGATACAATTTAAAATTAATCATAGTGCCTCGACAGTGAACCCTGCTATCATGAGTTCCTTAATAAACGTCGAATACTTTTCTGGAGGTTGCTTGACCTTCTTGAAAAAGGTTTCTTTTGCGGGATTCACTGCACAAAGTAAATTATTTACCAAGGAGATTGTCTTTAAATACCCTATATCAGCTCCAGGGTGTATCGACCAATCAAATAAATTGGGTAACATTGAACTTAGACGTTTAGATGAAGACCTAAGAAAAACATTAGCAAAATTTACGACAGTACTTGTTTGCGACGCGCCAACTAAGGAATTTATAAACAACTATGTTACATCCTATACCAACGTTATTGACGTGGGAATAGCAACCCAGGCTTCCGAACAAGAATGAACACGATTGATCTTACAAAGTCACTAGCAAATAACCCTACTACAAAAAGGCTCTTTAGAGGAGTATTTGCTTGTGACCGTCTACCAAAAGAAATAAAAAGGCCTGCATGCGTCATAGCTAATACGGACCCTGCACGAAAGAGCGGCACCCACTGGGTTGCATTTTACATTCCAGAAAAAGGTCCCCCCACCCCCCCAGTAACAGGTTTTTCGCAACTTCTTACATACAAATTCAGATGTGTTTGTAAACAGTAAAAAACGATTGCAAGGTGCACTTTCATCTACCTGTGGTCATTATTGCTGTGTGCATCTGTATTTTCGGTGTAAAGGAAAAAGTTTAAAACATTTTCTGAAACAATTTTCCTTTAATAATTTTAGATTAAATGATAACAAAGTTGTGAATTTATATCGCAAAATATACTTGAAAAAATATTTAAAATCTGGTGGGGGTAGATATAACCAGTTATGTATACCGGAAAATAAGCGAATAAATACGAGGCGATGGTGATGCACACTTAATGTTAAAGTATAAGTCGTTGTTTTAAGATGGAGCCAGCACCTAAAGCTAAAAGGTCTAAACAGTTGAGTGCAAAAAGAGTGTGTGCAGAAAAGTTTAAGCTTATGGACACAAAATCGAAAAAGCAAAAACTTAGATCGCCACAAACGAAAGGCAATAAATAATCAGAGGTTCCTGGCGAAAATCTTTTGCTAAACTATACATATCATCTGGCTCATCACCATAATCAGAAGGCCGTCCTCGGATTTGATACGACCTCGTTTGAGGCAAAGATAGTCTTCCACCGCCATGGTCTCGCGCCTGTCTTAACATTTTACTCTGGATGGCTGGAAGTTTACAAACATCTAGCCAAACTGAAAGACGAGGTTATTCCAGACATGTTCCCGCCAAACCAAGAAGTGCTTCAGACGAAATACACAATCCCCGTTGGTACAGGTACTATTCAGCTGACCCTTGATGAACTCTATAAATTGGTTGATATGCAGGATTTCTTCAAGATTGTTATGTTCCACAATAACAATGCCGCCGAAAGTGTGGAGTACTATAAGCAATATTGTGAGAAGTGTAAAAACAAAAATGCAATTTTGCTGTCAGACAAAGACTTTTTTATTCCGTTTAGAACTTCTTATGTCCATCTAAATTATTCTAGGCTTTTCTTCGAGATACCTTTGTTCTGTAGTACCAATATTCTGTTCGACATTATAAGCATTGAATAAATTTTTTAAATAAAAACAAATAAAGTGTTTTTTAATTTTATTTTATGATTTTATTGATTAACATATACAGGTATATATTTACACAGTTTTGTCGAGCACAACGGATAAAAGATACATTATTGTGGATTTTGCAAGGAAGTTGATAATTTGCAAGTTCACATAGCCTAGGCATTTCTCCAAGCTCGATGATTTCTGAAGTGGGCGAGTATTTGCTGACAAATGAAGCCTTGATTACACCTTTTACATACACTGTTGTATTTTTAAATCTTGAAAACACTTCGGGTATGTTGTTGTAGCTGATGTCCCCGCCACTCCAATGTAGACCATTTATATTTTCCACGTCATACTGGTTCTGTCGTCTTGCCTTCGATGACAACTCCTGGTATGGGTAGGGAGGCATGAAATGATAAGCATCCGGGATGATCGTTCCAACAGCAAGGATGGCAAGTTCTTTAATAAAATACTGGCCATTATTTCCGAATACAAGCTGGATGTCCAAGATAAATTTGGCCATATTATAGCTTGACGATGAAATACGGTATGAAGCGAAGCTGTGCGTGAACATTTATATATATGTGTGTATTATACATGTTTTTCATTTTAACAAATTGCGAATCACACAGTTTGAAGCCTGATCTTTACACCTGTTACCAGGTGAGGGCCTTTAAATTAGTAAAAACACAATACGGGCTTCGCGTCACAACGCATTTTGTGAACAATACGTATGTGTTTTTGTCGCCTCGGTTTGCTGAAAAAATTAAAACCCAGAGACAAATTGAGGGCCTTAATCAGCACGTAGGATGTTACTTAATCTTTGACGGAAAAGATGAGTCCCGAGGAGGTTTTTTAAAAATTAATTTCTCGAAACACGAGTAAAAAGAAACAACGACTTTTCTAAAACCCAATTGTACACCCGTCGCACAGGCATACTGTCTTTGTTGCAATAAAAACATTATATATCAACAAATCGTTTTTTATTCATTCTTTTACCTAACCTTCACCCAGATTCGCGTCATTCACAATACCAGGTTCACCGACTGCGGCCGGTCATCATCTTTCTTTAATCTTTTTGCTCCAGCTCTTTATCACACGCTGCACGCATTGACCGGCACAAGACCACGTGCATGCATAACAACATCAGAACTTGTTCTTTCTCAAGCTGCTCCGGCCAGCAACTTTTCTCTTTGTCTTTTTGTTTTCAAGCGGCTTTTTCACCTTCTCCCCGAGGCACGCGGCAGCATCACGACTTTTTGCCTTTGTTATATTTTTTCAAAAGCTGCTTACCCACTCTTTCGCCCGATCATTTCACAGGCACGATCACTTTGCCCACTCGGCCTCCTGCCTTTTTTGCTCTTGTCATCAAAAAAACTCCTATAGCGCACCTACTTGCACCCACCAGCCACAGCCATCCTATCAGCTGGCCCTTTCCAAAACCTGTTATTGTCTCCCGTCCTTCCCACAGGCAGCACCAACTCTCCCCCTCCAACCAGCCATCTACAGCAACACAACTCGACCACGCCACAGCTTTTTATTTTTACCCCCTGTGCTCCCCCTGGTGGGATGCCAACCGATCGTGAGGTAGCTTGTCCCTTATGCGCCTAATGATAAGTAGACGTGGGGTGGTACTCTTACTACTTATTTCGTTTTGGGTAACTCGTAATATAAAATATATTCGTGCAAAATCTGTGAAGATCTAGAACACTGTTTTTAAACATTTCATCTAGCACGTCTAGAAGATGAGATCTTTACGAAAAACGATTTTCCTACACTAATTAACATGAATGATGAAAACTCAAGGTCTGTACCTACAAAAACTTAAACGTAAGCTTTCTAACATCCCCACATATCCCAATCGTCAGCTCTGTTATGGTTTGCAGGCAGAAGACACTTTTTCTGACAATTTTACTGGAATATGGGGTGATCGCTGTAATCTTCCTCCTTATGGTGACCGTTCAAATCTTTTAGACATGACATCTCTCGCGCTATAAGCTCACCCAGCCTTTTACGCTTTTAAGTCTGTAAATTTACTTTAAGTCTTTAACATAAATTCGCGTCCTCGTCTGAGTAGAGGACATTTACTTTACTTTAAGTGTCGCAGGTCCAATTATGGCTATAATTATATCGTCTCGTTTTCTTTGTTAAATTGTATTTGGGATAAGTTAGCATTAAAAAAGGTCATATGTAAATTAGGAAAACGCAAGTTTCTCTTTCCACTTTATTGGCTGCATATTATTTCTATTTAAAAAAAGCCAGATGATCTATTATTGTACCTGTTGATGAAGAAATAAATAAACTTTAGGATATTTGAACAACGGAAATGTTGATACCAATGCTTTTGGATTTTTTATACGCTAAAATTTATAAAATATTTCTTGTATAAGAATATCCTTACCCTTTAAACAGTCCATTTTAAATAAAATGCGAGAGACTTTCTGTGTCATATAAACACCTGTTTATTATCAGCTATCCGTGTGATTATCCTTAGTCTACTGGAATCGGCAAACTAAAAGCATATAAGGAACAGCAATAATGTGTATAACCCGTGTATGGGAGTGAGGCAAAATTTGATGCACATCCGACTGTCAATTCTTCCTTATGAAAGACGATTTGCAGCTTGCCGGTCAACATTTTTGTTTACTTGGGTGGAAAACTGCAATTTGTTACCGAGTTACAGAGTGAAAAATCCAATTGCAAGTGCATTTGAAGTGACACTATGGTGTATTAAGAACTATTGTTGATATTAATGAAATCGAGAATTAATGCCTATTCATTCAAAAATCGCTACTTAAGTGAAGTTATTATTGTGTTAAATTTGCCTTGTAATAGTATTTGTTTTTGCCTCAACAATTTACCCTTTTTGGGGTTTTCTGTTCCTTATAGGTTCTTAGTTCGTTAACTGGGATGCAGTTTTCTTGACTTTATTGCCACACATTAAAAGCAGAGGGGCACAACTCAAACTAAACTGTCCACACGCACAGCCAAATTAAAAAAAGAAGCAAAAGCTGGGCTTCTACAGCGCGTTTTTCTGGTTCCTGACATATTGAGTTTAATTTCAAATTTAAACGGTTAAGATGTTGAAAATATTACTATGTTCAGAAGTAGTCAATATTGGAGACCAGTTTTGCAGGCCTTTAAGTGTAAATATAAAATATCTTATAACGTCCTCGCACAAAAAAAAATAATAACCGTTCATATTTTTGTTGTTATCACTAATATAATATATACATACCGTCAGCTTAGAGTCTAAACTTGCTAAATCCATTTTTTGCCCGGTATGAAATTTGTATCCACGACATGGAACGAGATGAAGAATGGCGTATGAAAAACATCTATGGGCAATTCAACTCGTTGTTGTTATAAACACTTGATGGGTAAAACAGCCAAATCTACTTTATTAAAAATTCCGATAAATTACAAAAACGCATATTAATAAAAAAAAATCATCACAATGTAAAAAATTTGTCTTATCTATTAATGAACAAAAGAAAGAATAAGTCTCAACTACTGTATTTTAATTTTAATTTAAAGCCTTAAGTTAAGGTTCAATTACAGTTTTGTGTTTCCCCTGTAAAATTTGCTTTTTGTTAGTTAGCAGGTTCACACTCTTAAGCTGACGACATATATATTATATATGTTATGTAAGTTCAAAGAGCTTCACTAATAGTGATCGCTGCAGGTGCGGTTGGCTTTTCTCCTTTCAGAATCTTCTGTATTTCTGAAAGTGATTTACCTTTCGTTTCCGGAACGCAAAAGTAAACAAAAATGGTCCCGACAATCGATAGTGCAGAGAATAACCAAAATGTTTCACCAATACCCATTGCTGTGTTAAGATCTACAAACGTCTTAGTTACAACAAAAGCTAATAACCAATTGGTTGTTCCAGCTATCGGTCCGGCAATAGCCTTGATATCAGTTGCAAATAACTCCCCCATCATTAACCAAGGAATGGGACCAAATCCGATCGAAAACATTATTATGAAAATACAGAGGCAAACAATCGGAAGCCATCCGAAATTCTCTACGGAGTGGGCATTTTGTTTCTGTAGGTAAAAATAAACTCCTATGAAAATGGTACAAACAGCCATAATCGAAGAGGATGTTATCAAGAGAATTCTGCGGCCCAGCTTGTCTACAACCATGGACGACACAAACGTTGCGATGAATTGCATCACACCAACTAAAATTGTTGCTATACTGTCCTCAATACCGGTGTTGGCATACTGAAAAGAAAAATTTGTAAAATGTTTCATTATTTATAATATATACATGTATATAAAAATGGAGAACTATAATGGATGCAAGTTCATGATTGAAGGAATGATTGAATATGGAGGCCAATGTGCAAGATACTTCATGGACGCTAAAGGTGGATCCGAAACTAGTCCTTCCAACCAGTGATGAGGAAGCTTATAGGCTACGAAGGAAATGAGGACAAACGTACTCACGTTTTCCTTCTAAATGTCTGCGTGACAAGAGTACAAGCCAAATCCATGACTGCACACAGAGGAAATTATGACAAGCCCATATATGTATGTATATTGTTAAGCCTTAAGAAGGTTATGTGTCAAGTCTCGTCTCTACAAAAATTTATATATCGCCGTTCCAGAAGAACAATGACGTAACTGCCAAATTGAAATTGTTCAGAAAACGCAAAAAACCTACAGTTATATTTTTATAAAATCTTAGTTAAAGTCCAAAATACGCCGAATTTCACAATTGCGTCATTGTTCCACCGGACACTAACACAGACTCGATCACGTCAGGCACAGAACTGACACATGCAGCGTTGTTCTACCGAAATTTTGTCATAAACAGCTCATATTTCTACAACGACGCAACTTCCCTAACAACTAGAATTACGTCATTGTTTTCAAATACGCGCTACATATTGTTGAGAACAGTGGGGTACTTAACTCCAATTACTGTAATTTGCAGTTACGACGTTACGTCATTGTTCTTCTGGAACAGCGATATGTTAGTGAGCAAAACGTGTCAGCCCGCAGTTGCAAATCTTAATATAGCCATACAAACACTAGTGTGCTACTGTTATTTTTGTGTGCTATGTAAATTTTTGGATATGTAAGTCAAATCCCACCAAAAACATAATTGTGAAAAAGGGGGCCAGTTTGGTACAAAAAACAAAAGGGTTTTTCGATTTTGCAGTTTTTACACACGAGGTATTTACATATTATAAATAAAATTCACCAAGCCAAAAATTTAGTAATAAGTAAGAATAATTTATCTTTTTAAACAATTTAAACAATATTATATATATTTCTAAAGGATGTTTTCCCACCTTGAGAGTTTTTTTAGCTTATATAAATCTGAATCGAATTTTAAGTTGTTTCTACTTTCTTGTTGTTTGCTTCTTAGATCATTTTTTATCTTCTATTGAATTTTTAGCCTTGTTTGTTGTAGTCCAGGAGCCAGCGACAGGTTTTGCTTACCAATTTCCTTATGGCTCAATGTTTCATAAAATGCTCTAGACAGTTGTACTACGTAGCATCGTAGCTGTCAGCTGCGGCACTATCGGTGGAATAGACAACTGCAGCCTCCCACGCACGGTAGAAAAGATAATATTTTTTATCATTACCTATCGATTGAAAACTTGTCAAACGATAGTTGTTAATGATCTTTTATAAAAAAAAAACCTCAGCTGGCTGTACGATGGTGGATATTACGTCAGCTGATCATACGAACTTGATGAAATGAAATATGAATTCAGTCATTCCCTTTCACATAAAACTTTGCCAAAAGATAGTTTTCATAACATTTAAAATAAATAAAATCGTCAGCTGGTTGTATATTGGGGGAAAGATTTTCAGCTGATAGAGAAAAGGGTGTGGTAGAAGAGACAGTTGGGAACGTCGATCGCGCTTTTAAATAGCCTGGCTGACGTGTTTTTCCTCAGCAAATTACCAGCTGATTTTTTTTAATATTTACTTGATGATTTAAATAATTACCTGACACATTTTCAAACGTAAGGAATAACGTATCTGAATTTATTCGAGACCATGCTCTTTGCGCGTACAGCATATAAAGTGCGTTCTTGAGTTCCATTTAAAATACGTTAAAATTTGTGTAGATATTTAGTTTAAAGTAATTAATATAATTATATATATATATATATAATAAATAATTCATATTAATGTAAGGTGCCATATAATCTTCTTTCCAATTTTCAATCAAAAGCTGCACAAATGCTTCTTTGAAATTAGAATTTTTCAGCTCAACTGAAAAATCTCTCCGCCGCACTTGATCAGGGCCATCGATGCGAAAGTCAGTTTGCTCTATTTTGTGTTCCGTATCTTTGATCGATGGAAAAATGTACCGAGCAAAGGCAATTGTGATGGTTTTTGCCCTGCAGTCTAGTGCGGGCCACCGATTGTACGCGCCGCCCGATGAGACAGTTTAGTTTGAGTAACCCAGCGTTCATAACGGCTCAAGATCTGATATAAGTTCTAAAATGTCTAATATAATTCCTTTTTGTGTATTTTGTCAAAAGGAAAATTCAACATTAAAATTATTCAACGAAGAAAATCTGTGGAAAATCTGTGCAAGTGCCGTAATATACTCACTATTCGGTAAAATAATAATTTAGCAGCAAGAGATGTAATACTTCCTGAGCAACCTAATGATTTTCAATTGTATCATAGCGGTTGCTATCGACGTTTTACAACTTTACTGCCGAAATATAGAAAATCTGAATCAGAACACATAGAAGCCTCTTCTTCAATACCACAGTATGTACAACAATAAAAATTTATATTTTTTTTTGTTAAACTTCTCTTTCCATATTTTGGGATAAATAGTATAGTTTATGACAAAATATTTTTAAATTTAAATGTATTAAAAGTGTAATAAATTTATTGTAGGCAACAAGAATATGATCATAATGATTCAAGGGTAGAGACTAATGAATCAAGTGATGTCGTAAATATTGACGTTAGTGAAAACCCACAAGTTTCTGAAGTTTCTAACGTTGCTGTAGAAGCTGATACAGTTGATCAAGATGTCACTCAAAGCAAAAATATTATTATATGTTTCTTTTGTGAAAAAAGTAGAAAAAAAGTTAAAGGTCGCGAGGAGAAGTTATCTCTTTTTACGCCAGCTGGACGCTTGACAACAAAAAATCTCGCTATAAGAAGCCAAGACTCCAATATGATCAACAAACTAGAGAACCAATCGGGCGAGCAAGAATGTTTCTGCTATACAGCCTGTAAAAATATATACATCACATCGCAAGAATCAAAATTAAATAAAGAAAAAGAAAAAAGTGACTGGCATTATGCGAGAGATATCCGTGCAGAAGCTTATGATTTGGTTGAACAATTTGTTTCTCAAACTATTGTTAATCAAGAGCAGTCTTATTTCTTGAAGTTTTGAAATGATATGTTTATTAATCATTTAGAAAATAATAAGCATGATGTTTCTAATTATACATCGAAGCCATATCATTTAAAAGAAAGATTACTTAAAAAGTTTCCAAAAACAATTAATTTAATAACTTTTAATGGTCAAACTCTTGTTAAGCCATACAAAGGTATTATGGTAAACAACGAAGTTTAAAAGTTTAATATTTTAAATACTGCTGCACAGATTTTAAATGAAGAAATACTTAAAATGAACCAACAATGAACAAGTTACCTTCCCAAATTACTACGAAACATTTAAAAGAAGGTGAATATGATATACCAGAAACATTGATAAATTTCTATACAAAGGTGATTTCTGGTGAAAACTATAGAAAAAAAAAGAAAAAAACCACTAGATTAGCGAAATCATTTTCTGAAGATCTTATTTATGCTGTTTCTAATGGCCGAATAAAACCATCAAAACATATGTGCCTTGGAATAACTTTAAAAAGTTTGACCAACAGCAAAACCATTGTTAATATTATTAATCGGTACGGTCATTGCTGCAGTTATAGTACATTGGAAGGTCTTGAAACTGAGGCAACGTTCAAGTCTTGCGGGCAGTCAGATATTTATCCGGAGGGTATTGTACGAACACCTGGATTATGCACTGGAGTCGCATTTAACAATTTTGATCGCTTTATGGAAACTTCTTCTGGTAAAGACACGCTTCACGATACTGTTGGTATAATTTTTCAGATAGCTACCCAAGTAAATAATGAAAAAGTGACTGATAGTGAAAATCAGGAAAGCACACAAGAAAATACTTATGGTAACATCGTTGAAGGATCCAACTCACAGTCTCGTAAACATAGGAGGAGTTTTGACATGATTGCCCCAGAACGAGAACGATACACGAAGCGACCGCGAATTGTCGAAAGTATGCTGCCATTTGAGTCATTGCTATGCTTAAGTAATGTCAACCTGAAATCAGTGCATCATATTGATTTTGCATGGCTACTTTCGCACTTTTTACATGTACCTGATACACCTATGTGGGTTGGTTTTAATAGTTTGTTGTATAATGATTTAGCGCCTCAGCAAACTGTTTGCTACTTAACAACTATTAATGCTTCACGAACGAATAAAGATGTTGTCTTAGACTATGGTTCAAAGTAAACAAATTGCTCGTGAGTGTGGAGAAGATTACATCGAAGTGACGTACGATCTTGCTATTGCGAAAATTGCGCTGCAAATCCAAAGTACTGAAAAGGGATCATTTGAACAACTTTTCATTCACCTTGGAGTATTTCACATAATGATGGCTTATTTTAAAGCAGTGGGTAAATTTATTGATAACTGCGGTTTGACAGTTATCATGGTGAATGAAGATATGATCGCTAATGGATCAGTCAATGGTTTAATAAGCGGAAAACACTTTAATAGATGGATACGCTTACATCCATTGATAACGCTAGCATTAAAAATGTTGCATTTTGAAAGCTTTCTCCAACAAGAAAAAGAAGCATTATCAGATGAATTACGTCCGTGTTTGATGCAGTTTTTAAAATCAAAATCATCTGAACCGTCCTTTGAAGAACCTCAATTATTGCAATTACTAGAAAAATATGAACTATTCACATTACAAACTTTGGAAGGCAAACACGGTAAAACAGCACAGTATTACATGCTGTACGTAAAATTCATAGATTATTACATAATGTTAAATACGAGTATCCGTACCAGTAACTTCGAAATGTTTAAATATTCTTTATCTAAAATAACTAACATGTTTTTCGCGTTCAATCAACCAAATTATGCAAGGTATTTAGTAAAATACCTTGATAAATTATGCAAGGGATTTAGTAAAATACCTTGATAATTTAATGAAAATTGATAAAACACATTCAGGGTTAAGTGAACAATTTAAGAAAGGAACATTCGGTAAAGTAAAACCTTTTTCTAAACAACCGATAGATCTCACTCTTGAGCAGACCATCAATGCTGACGCTGCGAATAAATTGACTGGTATAGCGCACGTAACAAATTCAATATCAGCTAGACAGCGATGGTGCCGCAGTCGCACTATTCGATCGACTATCATATCTCATACAAAGGAACAAACAGGACTAAAAAATTGCAAGATGTGACAGCAGATCTTCATAAAAGTCGAATAATTACGAGTACAGCACAGATTCACAGATTTATTGATGGTGTAAAACGTAATATCAACCCATTTGATGATAATTTAGATAAAGAATGTTTACACAACATTTCCACTGGCGAAGCTGCACCCGCACAGGTCAAGAACTTTTTAATTAATGTTGAAGAAGAAGGCTGCAATAAACGAAAACAATTCATCGAAATTTGTATAAATGATCCAAATAAGTTTGAACAGCTAATTTCAAGATTAAAGTTACATACTTTTACAGACATGATTGAAAAAAAAGTTACTGTAGCTCACAAAACGATGGAAGTGCGAATGCAGCGAGACTTATTTGGTCAACTTCTTCACATTTCTTTAACAAAAGACATATGACACATCCATTAACGCCAGTACCACTATCTTTATGTCACCTTGACGGCACAATTTGCAAAACGCAAAAATCGGCATTGATGAACATGTTAGAAAAATATGTAAAATCTGAGCCACCTAAAGATACTGATATGGTATACGATGGATATTTTATATTACATATGCTGAAAGATGTACCGATCAACTATGGAAATATTTCAAAATAAGTTTTGCAAACCATATGTGCGAGTAGGGCAAACACCATCATAATTGCATTTGATCGGTACATTTTTCCATCGATCAAAGACACGGAACACAAAATGCGAGGCATGTAGCAAACTGACTTTCGCATCGATGGCCCTGATCAAGTGCGACAGAGAGATTTTTCAGTTGAGCTGAAAAATCCTAATTTCAAAGAAGCATTTGTGCAGTTTTTGATTGAAAATTGGAAAGAAGATTATATGGCACCTTACATCAATAATACAATTATTTACCTCAATGCAGACATGTGTTATAAGTATGTGGTCAATAATAACAAAGTAATAAGAAGTTTGGAACCAACATTAACATGCCCGACGCACGAGGAAGCCGATACTAAGATGGTCTTCCACATTTGTCAATTAGACTTTGATGTTACCATTCGGTGTTCCGACACCGACGTATTAATTATGTTAGCCAGATTATTAAAAAATATTCACGTGTGCATGGAAGTCGGTGTTGGAAACAATAGACGATTCATCAATGTAACACAATTACATGAAGCTCTTGGTAACAATTTAAGTGCAGCTCTTCCAGCATTCCATGCTTTTACAGGCTGTGATTACAACCCAGCATTTTTCAGAAAAGGCAAAAAGAAACCGTTTTCCATCATGACTAAATCCGAAGAGTATACAGAGTGCTTTATCGAAATGGCAAAGCCAATTTCGGATCGAAGAGAAAATTTTTTTGGTAAAATAGAAGCGTTTGTATGTCAAATGTATAATTTTAAAAGCTTGAAAAATATCAACGAGGCAAGAGTAGCTATGTTTCAGAAAACCTATAAATTCCGCGAAAATGATAATGTTTTCAAATTACCAAAAAACAGCATTGATGGCTCAACTCTACCTCCATGCAAACCAGAATTACATAAGCAATTTTTAAGGGCTTGCTATATAGCCCAAATGTGGTCACAAGCACACAAAAAAATTATTTGCACTGATTCACCATCAGATTATGGCTGGATAGAAGTCAACAACAAATACGACTTTTGTGGTTTGATGGAGATCAGCTTCCAAAGACGATTTCCGAAATTACTATTCAGCCTATTTTCTTCATATTGCTTATATTATGAAGAATATTATTACCTAATTGTTATTGTTAATAACAGGTGATGACGAAGAAGATACAAACACAGACAGCTCTGACAGCGACACTGACAGTGCAACAGAGAGAGAAGAAAGTAGCTCGAGCGAAACAGATTACGATTAGGAATAAAAGAAAAAAAAATTGTAATTTACAGTTAATTTGAATCAAAACATAAATTCATACAATTTTTAATTAGAAATAATGATTTATTTATACGTCTGTTTTCATTTATTTAATTTCAGTGTGAAATTTTCGAAAAATCGATTTTTTTTTGTTGCATTATCGGATAGTATACACTGTAATAAACATTCTCTCAAATTGTCAAAACGAAATTCAAATTATTACGGTCGCTACAGCGTTTCTTGTAGAAATGGAACGGAGGGAACTGATGAGAATCCTTCCTTGTCCTTCCTTCGGGAGGAGATTCGTGGTGCGAATGGCGCAAAGCTGAGGCCAATGGATTTCAGGAAAAATATTCTCATCCACCAGCGCTCGATGACGATGTCCAAGAGGTTTTGAAGCCAATCTACGAAGATTTGACCACCGACGATTTGTTAGAGAGATATACGGGCGCTTCAATCTTTAAACGCGTTTTTCTCAGAATGGTGTTTTTCAAAACGGTGTCCACTCTCAAAGGAAGAGTTTTGCATATATCTAGTTCCAATTTGGAGAGAACATTTCTAACGTCATTCTTTATCGCGCTATGGAAGCTTCTTTTTTTTTGAAATCTTCCTATTTTTTTTTACGAAAAACTGTCGAAAAAAAGGGCCAAATTCGATAATTTTTGTTCAAACCGCCGCCATTTGGTCAAATAAAAAAAAAACACCCCTCCATAGCTCCATAGCGCCATAGCGACTTCCCTACAGATTAATAATCTTTTTGAAATTTTTGTTTCCGATCAAAATTGCGGCCGCAATCGTGGACATCGTACAAGACCTTTTTTTTTTTACGTGTCATTTCAACAATTTATTCAACATACATACACCTAATAAATAAACATAAAAAAAATCATTTTGTATTCATCATGAATGTATTTATTTATAAAAAAAAAAAAAACCGGACCGATTAGTTTATTTGAACATTAAAAAAAAAATCACGAAAATCAGTGATTTTTCGGAGGGTCACACTGAGACGATCCTTTAAAAACACAACCGCTCTGTACGACTGGTTTATTCAGAAGAAAGCCAAAGATCGATAGCGATCTCTCTGCTCTTACGATAACCTATATACATGTCTGTCTAGTCGGTATATAAAAGCGAGAGCGCTACATTCCAAGTTCACTTAGAGTAAATAAAGTAAACAGTAGCCAAACCACGATGTGTAGTGAAAATAGGTGAGCGTTATAAGGTGAGTATGAATTTTTCATAATTTGATATTAGATATATTCTAGTGATTTCTTTTACTTTCAGGCATTTAACCAGATTGACTACAATATCTACACAAATTTTAACGTATTTTAAATGGAACTGAAGAACGCACTTTATATGCTGTACGCGCAAAGAGCATGGTCTCAAATAAATTCAGATACGTTATTTCCTCACGTTTGAAAATGTGTCAGGTAATTATTTAAATCATCAAGTAAATATTTAAAAAAATCAGCTGGCAATTTGCTGGGGAAAAACACGTCAGCCAGGCTATTTAAAAGCGCGATCGACGTTCCCAACTGTCTCTTCTACCACACCCTTTTCTGTATCAGCTGACAATCTTTCCCCCAATATACAACTAGCTGACGATTTTATTTATTTTAAATGTTATGAAAACTATCTTTTGGCAAAGTTTCATGTGAAAGGGAATGACTGAATTCATATTTCATTTCATCAAGTTCGTATGATCAGCTGACGTAATATCCACCATCGTACAGCCAGCTGAGGTTTTTTTTTTTATAAAAGATCATTAACAACTATCGTTTGACAAGTTTTCAATCGATAGGTAATGATAAAAAATATCTTTTTTACCGTGCGTGGGAGGTTGCATTTGTCTATTCCACCGATACTGGCGCAGCTGAAGGCCACGATGCTATATGGTACTACTGTCTAGAACATTTTATGAGTCATTCAGCCGTAAGGAAATGGACGACTTAAATATGTCGCTGGCTCCTGGCCTATTGTTTGTAGCTTATTAATGAATTTTTTGAACTTAACTGAATTTAAGGCATTTCTTAGTGAAAATTTTCTAAGGGATAATAGGGAAGAGGTTTCATTTAATTGGGCATTAACTGAAATATTGAAGAAATTTTGCTTGGACACAATTTAACATGCAAAGCTTTTGGGTTACCAGTGCCGGCATACATGCGAAATGCAGTTGATATGGATGCATTTGACCCAATGAAAGAACAATTTTATAGATTATTGAATGATTTAGCCACGGATGAATCTAATAAAAGTAAGTTATTTGGAGACAAAACAATTTTGCTGTGGTGATTATCGTCAGATTCGGTCTGATAGAAAACTAGGAGGTTACTTTGATTGAAAATTGTGCTACAAGTTGGAGTGAATGGAGATGATAGAAGCTTCGCTTCAAAAACTAAAAACCTAACAAAACATGGTGGACGTCTGACAAGAAACATTGTAGGAAAAGGGGTTTCTGGTTTTTTATGACAAACTGCATACTTTATCACGCTTTCAGACAAATTTCTACATAGTAAAATATCATGCATTACTTTCGAAAGGTGCATTATTTTAAATTATAATGGTCTTTCCAATTCATTCGCTACTCTTTGAATATTTTTGGCAGCAATCATGGCACGGATTTAGAAATGCCAAAAGAGGGAACAAGTTCGCAATGCTCCTTTTTTGAGGTACCCTAAAACCTTATGGAAATGTTCCGTTTATGGTCGGAATTAGTGAATTAGGTAAGTATTGTTCAATGCAAGCAATAATTTCCCCAAAATTAGCTTGCTTTAGCTTGTTTTAATACCAAAAATTGAAAATTTTGTTAAAGGAAAATCATCTGTCAGAAGATATTTTTTAAGAAAGGTAAATTTCGTACCGATGTTTAAAAAGTTATATACCATGTACATGAGCACAAATTTCGATTGTACAAAACAAGGACGATGCGAATAGCCACTCTGAATAATTTTATATCTCGAAAACAGAAGTCAAAGTCAATTGATTTTTGCAATTTTTGGTGTTAAAACAAGATAATTTTTGGGAAATTATACTTACCTAATTCACTCGTTCCGACCATAAACGGAACATTTCCATAAGGTTTTAGGGCACCTCAAAAAAAGAAGCATTGCGAACTTAAGCCTCCACAACCTCCTACATCGAGACTAGTTACGTGGCTCCACTTCAGCTTTATTACTTAGATTGACGTTCTTAGCAACATATTTGATAGCCATCACAATGGTAGTAGAATGCATTTTCTCTATAATTACCATCGTTTATTCGAAAAACTTACCTTAAAAATAGTCGTTGTGTAAAAAATAACAGCATTGATTCCACACATTTGCTGGAAAAACATTAGCCCTAAACTTATAGAAAGTGCTTTAATTGACGTTTTCCTGCATAAAGCACTGCCAACTGAGACTGGATTTTCCTTGATGCGTTGATCTTCATTTTGTAATTCTGATATTTCTTCATTATAATTATACTCGTCTCCTCGTAACCACTTTATGGATGATTTGGCACTCTCAAGTTTGCCTTTACTAACCTTTAGATGGAAAATTAATTAGTACTGTAATTTATCATAAGAGCTACGATCATACCAAATATGCTGGAGACTCTGGCATGAAGAAGAATATAACGCCAAATATTAAAGGTACTACTCCTCCAATGATGCTAATAACGTAGACGCTCAATTTCCAACCGATGATGTAAACGAATAGAATACCAATAGTGATCATAAGTTGAAAGAAACTTCCTAGAGTACCTCTAATTTCTTTCTGGGCTATTTCGCCAGTATATATGGGTGCTGTTATACAAAAAGCACCTCCCGATACTCCAAGTATATACCTTGCTGCAAGCATCATTTCAACACTTGTTGCCCAAATTAGAAGAGCCCAACCAAGTGTAAACGGCAGGACAAGGAGCAGCATGGTTAATTTTCTGCCTATGGCATTCATTAGGAAACCGATAGGTATGCAAACACTCGCCGCGCCCAATGTCATTGCAGCACTAACCCACGAGAATTGTGTTTCACTTATTATGAAACCATATTCATGCCCGTCAACTAAACGTGGCCCAGCTGGTGAAGTCCATCCCAGAAGAATGCCTGCAGCTAAAGCACCACCGCTTGCAGCGAGAGCAGCTATATACTGTCGTAGTTTCTTCGCAGCATTGTCCGTTCCACCCATTTCGTGTTGTCCCTATAATTTGTATTAATACTTTTAGATTTACGAAGTTAATAAATAGTCAATAAAGTAGGTATGTCGCTAAATGTCTACCGGTATTTGAGTTCCATACCCCGCACCTAAGGAAGAGTTCCCGATCGATAATAATCGTTGCCTTTCCATCATAATAGGTTCGCGTTAAACTACACAATGATAATATAACATATCAAAAAATCACAATTTCGGAGTCAAGGCATTTTGAGTTTGTTTTCAACGCAGAATTCATATTGTTTTGTTTATTCACATATTCAAAAAGCACACGAGCATGAGCTCCTCGGAGGATTTAACAAGTATTAACAGTTTTTTCCTTCAAGATCCCAGCAGGCAGCAATCAAATCAAGATGAGCCGACATATTAAACGTCAAAGGCACCTAGTGCATGAAGTGAGCAAAATTTTAAATGGGAAGTACAGGGTGTTTGCTTTTTTGCTACTAAAAAGTAGCACGTACTGAAGACTGACATATAGGAACTGGACGGCTAATTTCTAATCTCCATTAAAAAAACAAACCATGGCTAGATCCCAACCGAACCAACCAATATAGCAGCATCTCTTTCATTTGCATTGAAATTGTTGTCACTCATTGACTACGTATACACGATATCTAAAGTCGCGACTTTGGCATAGCGTAGCCCAAAGTCGCGATTATCTTTGCCGTGTAAACGGGCAAGTCCAAACTTTGGCTTAGTCCCGATTGAATTGGGTCTAAGCCTGATATATCTGTGTGTGTGCTCGATCAATCAACCCAGCAGGAAATTGGAGATTGCGTGAAATTGTACATCGATGATTTCATGCATGACTAAGGTATGTATGCCAATTCTGAGGACATAGCCATGCTAACAGGAAGGCATAGGAGTTTGTTTGTTTCAAGTGAGCTGAAGTTTTATTGGGGTTTTGTTGTTTCATGCGCTTCTCAGTAATCCAAATCTTCTTCTTTTTGTATTTTTGTGATGACCCCATACATTCCGTGGTCATGCAGAAAGGCATGCATGACTTTCCAATGACATCGCCGTGAGAAATGTCATCGATGTTGGAATGAGTATACATGCCCTTTTATTGATGACTTCCTCGATGCCGTCATGTGTAAATTTCCTGCTGGGAAATGTCACAAATTTACTCGCGCAAAGATAACATACAAGGGAAAATTTCCTAGTGCACTTTGTGTCGTTTACACGAGCAGCCGTGATTTTGGCCTACAACCGGTTTCTAGTCCTGATTTGGGACTGTCGTGTATACGTAGTCTATAATACACATCAGTGGTCAACTTTAGCAATAGCAGTAGCTTTTTGCTCTGTGTTAGAATAGCCATTTTGTGTTGCCACATGCAATTCAGCGCATACTGCTGACTGACATTTCAAAATACATTGGTAATAATATCTATGTTCGCTTGCTGGTATTTTTCCATTGTAGTTTCAAGAGAGTAATCTAATCCGTGTTTTATCAGACTATTTGACACCAGTCGGAGTTGTTGGGAGGGATTCGATCATAGAAATACAAACTAAGCACGGAACGGCTATATCGTATATGAACCCTGTACATGAGCGACCACCTAATGGGACCTACCTAGAGGAGAACAGCAACAGCGTGTATGAGGGAAGCTGAATAAAACAGCTGATCCGACTGTCAAATTTAATCTGTGCTACCTCGAAGTTTTAGTGGATTAAACCGGAAAAGTACAAGTTTTCGAGTGTATATTTATAATTGTGGCAACAGCCCGCGAGGATTATATAAAGAACTATTTTACGCGTTGTTTAAGTGCAGTTAGCAGTGCGAAAAAACTAAACTGTACGAGAATTTACGATATGAAGTGCTCTGTGGTGGGTTGTCGCAACAACAAGAGTTATACGCGGGGGAAATCGTTTTTTAGGTAAGTGGATGGATAGAAATGCATGATAAACATTCTATTTCATCAAACCGCATTAAAAGGAGTTACATTAACTTCAGAAAATTAAGAAAATGGCCTTTTTTTTAAATTTCGCTGGTTTTGTTTACCTCCCACAAAAGCATTAGGCCAAGCGGTGAATGGCAGCGTGTAAATAGATGTTAAGGGGGGCATAGACATTATGGAAGGAACTTCGGAAAATTTTGAATTGTAAGCCCCCTCCTGATTATGGCTTCATATTTACGCCTGTACTGCGTGACTATTACGAACACAGCCAATTCTAACACATCAGGAAATGTGGTACGCTAAATCTGGCTTACAGCCGTTCCGTGCTTAGTTTGTATTTCTATGGATTCGATCTTACTTTGAGTTGGGATGAGTTGAGAACTGATGGATGACAGCTATCGGGGTTGACAAAACGAAAGGCAGAACATCTTCCGACAAATTTCACTACAGACGGTGGTAAAATGTAAGTATGTACTACAAGACTCCCAAACGGACCAAAGCACGGATATGGGCAAAATTATAAGGGTTGGCTGCTTTCAACATTTATATCAGATTTGTCAAATAGCGGTATGACTATTCGGCGTTTTTGACAGCATTTTCGGGTGCCTCTTTAATATTACACGGAGTGGTTTAGATAAAGCTGATATTGTAATCACTCGAATAAATCTAATTTGTACGGACGTGATTTTTTAGCAAATTCAGCCTTAATGGTTTTGCTTCTATCGTGGTTTGGTCGTGGTGTAGTTTCTTATGCAAATTAGGCATTACACACGTCTGAAAAACGAAACCATTTTTAGCCCAGGCCCAAACCATTAAGGCAAATCATGAGCAGTTCCGTCATACCCGAGGTTTTCCAATTTGACAACGGATTCTTAAGGGTTGTCATCAAGAAAGAATTTTCAGAGAATCGATTTTTTTTTTCATATTATAGTAGCCAAAAGGGTCTAGATTAAGTCCTTCGAAGAATTTTTTTGATACCTTCATTATTTCCGGAGATACAGCTATTTTCATTGAGCGACGTGACGAGCGCTGTATCGCTCCGTAAGTCGGCTCACTGCAGGTTTCTTCATTTTCAAAGTAGCATTCGACGAGTTCACAGTAAAAATGAAACACCGTAAAGGTTCTCGGGAAACGTTAGGGCGCTCATCATGCACCAAGAAACGTAAAAATCAATCAGCGCAGCAAAGATGGAAAGTTCACATAATACATAACGAAACTTTCAAACGCGTTTTTCTCGAAACACGATTTTTAAACTGGTGTCGGTGATAACTCGAGCAAAAATTGACAGATTGACTTCATTTTTGAAACACACATTGATATTAATGTTCTCTACGGCTTAACCGGATAGATTTTCGATATCAGTTTTTATTGGAAAATTATATATAATTTTTTGGAGAAAAATTGGTATTTTTTTTTCAAATGGTCGCCATTTTTTCATTTTTCAAAATTTCGAAAAAAGATCCGGTTAAGCCGTGAAAAACATAATTCCCAAAATAAATAATTCGGAATTTTTTGTTTCAGATTGGCGGAACTTAAAAATTCGTCGACACCGTTTGGCCCCGAGATTTTCGCGTCGTTCGAAATTTTTTTAAATAAATCAATCAATTGTTGATATTTTCGAAATATAAAACAATTGCCATTTTTTGAGTTTTTTATTCATATGTGTGCCAAATTTCAAGTCTCTATCTTTACATTTCGCTTCAATATTGAAGTTCGAATTTTAGTGAGATTTCAGTCAAATCTTCTTGGTGACACCCCTTAAGCATTTCGTGGCTCTTCTAAACAATTTCAAAACCCATATCGCGTACTTTGCCAGATATTCATAAAAATATTAAATTTTATCTATCAAAATAATGAATATATAAAATGCATTTAAAAAATAGTCAGCTAAAATTGGAAAACAACAGATTCACAGATTCTCAGTGGAGTTACCCACACTTTACTTTACTTTACTAAAATCAATGCGCAACGATTTAAATCGAATTAAAACACACAAAACATGAAAACCACACAACATTTAAATGGAATTCCAACACCTCACTGACATTTTCCGCTGCATTTACTGAAGTTCATTGAACTTAATTTGAGAGATTGGAAAATCCTTCATATTCTGCAGGGTTCGACAAAACTAAAATTTAATTTACATTTTTTGAAGGAATCAATTTTGCTCTATATGGTAATATAGGTGTATATTTAATAATGGGACCAGGCCGTATCTTTATGTCTATTAATAAGGTAAATCAATAATTATTGACGATTCAGAGTACATACTATTACTTATTTTTAACAATAGACTACAATTTTACATTTTCGATAATTTGTTACTAAAGTGAAATATTCTATTATAATTCCACTGCCATGTCTCTGTAGCGACACCATCTTAATCCTACTATTAAAAAGTTTATGTGCTAAAATGTATCCAAGAACAAAATTAATTATTTTAAGATAAGATTCTAAATGCTAGGTATCGTTGTTAAATTATAAAATACCTAATTTATCAATTAAATATTTCCTGATCTATTTATTAATACGTGAGTACATTTTTTGTCCTCCCGTTTTATGGTGTTTCGTAACATAAAAATAAAATGTATGGTACATCATTTCAAAGGTATTCTCGAGTAGATGTGCACATAAGAAAAATGAAGCCGATTTTGTTACTAATAAGTAGTCATAATAAATCAAAAACTTCGTTTCCTATGCCGTTTATGAGCCACTAATTTAAACCAATTCACCACTAAATATTCACTTTTACCAATTTTTTCCACATTCATTTTTCTCATTTCTGGTGCTAATGGTCATCCTATTATAAAAATGTTAGTATGTCCGACGCACGACTGAAGTGAATATTTTACACCCGAGTTTACCACTAATCGTTCTCTTATACGCACAGGCCCATCGTCTATATCCCCCCTCCAAAGACGTTAAATGTAAGCGTTATACGTAATACGGTTATACGAACTTCTACGCACAGGCTCGTTGTCTACTTCACCCTCTATCTACACCTACGCACAGGCCATACCCCCTCTCCTAAAGCGTTAGATTTTAGCGTTAAACGTTAAACGGTCCGGTGTCTTGTAAGAAGTAATTCACTTCAAAAACAATTCGTCCTTTAGTTTACAACCAGTAGTAGTAGGGAGGCAACCCCTTTCCTAAATGTCCCAGTGGTTTCATTAAATCAAGCATACATTCATACATCACTTTCACCTACTCTTAATACTTTTTTCACTTTAAGCAAATCAATTGCCAAGATACCGAGAAAAAGTTTTAAATTCTTGACGGAGCTGCGGATCGAAATGTAGCGACGAAAATTTCCAGTGAAATTAGCTTACGCTATAACCATAAATAAAAGTCAGAGGCAGATTTTAGATCGTGTAGGTTTAGATTTGACAGACAAATGTTTTTGCTCATGGCCAGCTTTATGTTGCATTACGTAGCGTTAGATCAGCAAAAAATTTAAAGGTTGTAGTTTCAGACAATAATATTATTTTATGTGTAGCACATAGAAAAATGTATAATAGTTTATTGGGAACTTATAACTACTTTTTTATTATAACTATAATAGGTAAATTATGGTATAGGGATATAATATTTATTTTGTGTGTATATTTGGAGAACTACATGATCAATTGTTAGGTCCTCCAATGTTCTATTAGGGAAAATATTATATTGCATATAAAAATAATTTAATATTAGTTTACATCGATTAATGTTTGGAGCTTTCGATATTACTGGAGAGTATTAGGTGCTAGGTTTTCTATTTTTCATTCCATATATTATTGTATAATTTTGAATCAAGAATTTTGAACAGCTATTGTTTTTTTGCTTTTCTGAAATATTATAATTACATTTTTCTTTCATGGCAGTCCATTCGCATTAGTTATTAATTAAGTATTTGATTGGGGTACATTAGGACTTTTCATTTCATGATGATATATGTATTCGGTGGGTTTAGAGGCTCAGAAAGTAATGTTAGGATTGTGAGGTTCATAGGACCCAAATTCCTCAACTTTGGGATCACAGAATTAAAATGACAAAAATTGAAGATGGCGGTCCCAATATGATAAAAGGGAAACAGGCAGTAGACATTTTGTTAAAGGAAGATATTCAGTCACCCACCGACGTTGCAGATAGGACATTACGCTCACACAATACAAACGGTCATCTCACAAAATCTAGATAGAATCATAGTGTGTGGAACGCCTTTTCTCCACCTTTGTACTTTACAACGCTTTTGTTTTAAAGGCCTGGAAGCATAAAGCACAGAGCAAAACAATTTAAAATTTGATTTCAATTCAATTCGAAGATTTGCTATTAGCGTTTTAAAATTGATTTTTCACCCATTTCCAGGCCTTCTGAGGCTCTGTTATGGCGGTTATCGAACATACTCTTCAACAGCAAATATAATAATTTCAAAATAAAATTGTGTCACGTGTCATGACACGTATCATATCACATGCCACAAAACATGTAACGTGACGACCTCTATAATATGGAACGTCTAATTCTTATGGAAAAAATCACAATCATCACGTTCCCTCGGCGACATGAATCAACTGTGGTGCTTCAATTTGTGCGGGCTTTAGAGAATTCAAATTCCAGCCAGAGCAATTGAAGATTTAGCCTCAATTCAAAATTTGAGTTTGCTTAAGATTTGAGTTCGCTCAGTATTTGAGTTTACGCCACAAGCTCAAAGGTGAGGAATGAGTTGGGTGCAGATTTGAGCTCGCTCGTTCACATCCCTGGAGGAAAGCTTCTTTACCAGAGAAGTTTAGTAAAAGATCTGCTAGAGGGAGCTAATGCTTTGTTGATCATCCGTGAGTAGCTGCGTTCGACTCACCACTGCCTCAGTGAGCCGGCTCAGTTTGCTCACTGAGCTGCATCTTTTTTCTCACTCCTAATGTCCCTCTTTTTCCGGAGGCCATCGCCAGCGCTTTCTGAGCCAGAACTGAGTAACCTGAGCCAGCTAATTCTGTTCTCAGTTGGCTCACCTCAGTTCCTCCAAAATTTATACATGTTTGGTTGTTAGATTTTAACATGACATGATATTATTACAGTAATTCTAATCTGAAGAATCTGTATCAGATTCGCTGTTCAGAATCAACCCATTTCACCATTTTGACAACACAATTAAAATATCAAATTCCTTCTAAGAGTTTGTTCTGCACAGCCACGCTCGCTAAGCCAAAATTTAGCAAGTCAATTTGGCAGCAGATTTAAAAGTAAGCCGGTTCACTGAGGCAGTGGCGAGTCGAACGCAGCTAGTGGCATATTTCGTGAAATTTGCATATAAATAAAATCTAAACTAACAGCAATATTCTAACGGTAGAATCCATAAGCTTGGTGACTTCATCGTAAATTAGAGATCCGAAGGAGCATCCAGACCGAAAATTATGAGGGCTTTAAAATACGGTGAAAAGCTTCGACGGGTACAGCAGTGCCTCGAAAAGGTACAGTGGTGCCTCGAAAAGGTATAGTAGTGCCTTCCTCGACTTGGCAGGGACACTACCGTATAGGCAAATAATGTTAAGCCTATGTGGAAAATATTAATAAAATTATTATTATTATTTTTCAATTCAAAACAAAATTCGTAAATATAGCCTGATGTTTCAGTTTCTCACGAATGACGAATTAAATGTATAAATCTCTTTAGATAATAAGGTTAGTGTGAAATCGTAAGGAAACTTGGCACGAGGGCAACTAGGAAATATTTGATTCTTTAACCAGGTGATAATGCTGTTTATCATACTAGAGACTATTAGAAAACAGTTGTGGTAGTTAGGAGACAAAGCGAAACTTAATCGCACGTAATTAAAAAAATTTAATAAGAAGAAATACATAGTGTTCCAATAAAGTCATATGAAGATCCAGAATAAGTGTCCAAAGGCCGTGCGAATTCCGTCGTAAAAATAACATCATCATATGAATGCTCCTCTCAAAAGGTGACAACAAATATACAAATAAATTTATGAGTTTCATAAATCCTATACACTCTTTTCTATTATAAATATATATTTAAACTGCGATATTTTTCAAAAATAAATCACGAAATACTATGAACTATGGATATTATATAAATGGAAAAAAAACGTATAATTTATTGAACAAAACTTTGAAAGAATGAAGATAAGTGATATTGGAGAACAAGTCGAATTTATAAACTAATGCCGGTCATGTCAACCTATGAAAAGTGCCTGCCCTGCCCCGGTCTCACCTCTTCAAGTCGGTTCAAATGTGTACATATATACAAAATATATAATAGATGTAATAAAGAACCAACATTATAAAACGGTCTGGTGTGGAAATACGCATGTGTTTTGCTTAACAGAATGTTTGAATTAATTACTGTTACAGAGAAATGCACACAGATATATCTTATCAAAATCGTTTCATTTACACGATTTTTTCCAGTTATTACAATGAACTGCATTCTTTTAATTTCATAATTGGCAAAATGTAGAAAGTTGCCAATCGGAGCTCTTAAAAAAATAATTAATACGCTACAAATGCCAGCGCAACTAGAAGTTGCTAGTAGGTCTAACTAAGCTTGTAGGAAGTTTTTTATTGTTGTTACGTGGTCGCATTCTTAGACGATTTAAGGTGTTTCTCCAAGCTAAAATAATAACAATATCGATAACAACAAGGATTTTTGAGAAGCGAGAAAACAACGTGAAAGGAATAAAATTATTTGCATAAAATTCTTATTAGGTGTATTATGTAGAACAGGGAATTATTAAAAAAGAACAACAGTTGTTAGGAAGCAGCTTATGTATCTGAATATTTTGTGGATTTAAATATGTGAACGCTTTCGAGCAGCATGTCGTTGACTGTAAGGTTAAATATTAAAGCGCAATAAATAAAACTTGTTTTGAACATCGACACTATAATTAGGAATATCTCAGCCTCATGCATACTACGTAAATGGAATATAGTTAATCAACATGATTGTTGGCTTTATATTAAGAGATAAAGTTTAGTCAGTTCCGTAAATAAATTATCTTTGAATAACAAATATAGTAAGCAATTGACATTTTACTGATTAAAAGTAATAAATGGTATTACTGTAAATACTATGATTTTTGTCGCAAATATTCTTTCCCTCGTTATCAGGCAGCTTCAGTGTTATCATTATTTGAGATTATCATATATTGAGTTTTTAAATAACAGATTGCTTTAACATACATATTTTGTTTTTGATATACAAATGTACGGTATATTTGCGTACTGAAAAATTTCACAATATGTGATATTGTGAAATACAGTATGTGCATATTGCATATCTTATCTGCCTGTTTTCCATTTTTATTGAATAATTTTGGTGTTGATACAGTCAATGACTTGTACGAAATACCACTGATACCTACATATGTGCATTGTAAGATAAGTTATAATATAATATTCTGAACATTGATTCAAAAGCACTCTTTATCCGGTTATTTATTTTAAGATATAAATAAATTTTATTTATATAAATAAGTTCATAAAATATTATTCCAAACACGAGTTTTTTAAATGTACATACAGGGTGTCCCGTAAATAGTGGATAATCTTTAAACTGGTGATGGGCAGCTTATTAGCTATCAAATGAGCACAATATATCGAATCGTAAATTCCTACGTTATATGAATAACACTAGTTTACAAATTTTAGGAAAATTTCGAGTACCAGAAGAAAAATATTTCCATTTATTTTTCCAAAGAAGCGTTTTTGAGATATTAGCAAAATACTGGTTTTTGGTTTTTTATCCAAAAAACGGCCAAAAAATCCTACAACAACACACTGCTCCAACCTAAAATGTGTACTAATAGTAAGGTTTCGTTTCCCCTTACGCCAATATCTTAGTTGTGTCCACTGTAACTGTATTTTTTGAGTTACAAGCGTTCAAATTGTAAAAAAAAGTGAATTTTCAAGCTTTCTTCTGTAAATTAAATTAATTTAAATGCAACGAAAAATGTTTCAACATATTTCAATGACTGCATGTGAAAGATACTTTTGTTACGGAAATACAAAATCAAACTGGGCCAAAATCAGATGGCAATTGCAGAAGATATAATACATTAAGTAAAAGTAGGGGGCTGATAAACGGTAGGGGGACACAGTGGCTCACAAGTGTTGGCGTGCCACAGCGCGCGCATTAAATGCACCAGGGTTGCCGCGCGAACGAAAAGTTCATTGTTCTTTTTTTAATATCTCCTGCAGATTATATTTTCACGTTCTGCTTTTTGCATAATATTCTTTAGTAGTTGTACCATTCGATAAATGATAGCAGTTTCAGCACTATTGATATTTCTTCAGAAAAATATTATTTGTCTCAAAATGTGAGTCCACCAAATTTCTATTGCGCGAATTTAACAGTTGGTGGTGTCAGTCATTTTAAAAACTTGAATAATTAGTCAAGATTGTAAATTGGTATCACACTTCATCTTCTGAAATAAAAGGTTACTTCAAGTGAATTACGCGCACGAATTGCGCGCCTTTTTTCCTGATGCAGACCCTGCATCTTATGTAGTTGCTCTTGAGTCGGCGCGCATACTCAGCGTGATTAATATCTTTAGCTGCAATGCGGGCATTCCTATTAACGGTATGGTTCTCATTGGTTCTGTTGTATACTTTTTCTTTAAGGAAAAGAACTCCAGTGTTGAAATCATTGAATCCGGCGATCGCGATAGTCACAGAATAGGGCTGATTCATCTTTTAGGATAGGCACTATTCTATCCCCTGAGATCATCGCTGGACATCCGTCATTTTGGAGCCACATTGTTACTTTCAAAGCAAGTGGAACTTCTTCCAGTAGCAACGGGAGTTCAGTTTGAAGGAATTCCGAATAGTAACCCGCATTGAGTGTATGAGATAGCTCGAAGGACCTATGATTCCAGTGCACAGATTTATTTTAAATTGGTGCTGAAACCTGCCTTCCTTCATGTAGATTGTGTAGATTCATAAATCGGTCCCTACTTGTTTCATTAAATATTCCCTACACACGTAGATAGTGGTTTTTTAAAACTGCAGTAGAGATTTGGATGCACATATGTTATATGTACATACATATTTTCGTATATATAGTATTTCGTATTTATACCATTTTCAAGCAAAATTTCACCTTTTTTCTCGCAAAAATATCGATTTCCATTTAAAACGAATAAAAATCCATTTCAAAAGTGCTCTTTTTCATTTAAAAAAAATCCAAGCATTAGTATCGAAATTTAATACAAAAGTGCTAATTTTTACAAATGCAATGTATTGTAATTAATTAAATTTACTTCTAACGTATTAGGGGTGATCACGCTTTGGTACGAATGGATCTTGAACCGCTGCAAACGGTGCAAAAGTGCATAAAGCAATCCGTTGAAAATTATGAAATTTTACACTCGATGCAAGCGTGCAGCGCCTATTTGCACCAAAGCGTCAATACCCCTATTGTTTCTAATATTTTTATTTGAAAACTAGAGCACGCTTCTTTAAATAAAAGTATACTATTAAATAATAAACAAAAAACCCGACTACAATAAACAAGGTCATTTTAATATGTAAAGTAGGTAGGTACCAACTAAGAATTTTATTTAAACTTTAATATTACAGGTAAAGCAGACGCGACCCATTCACAAATTTGACCTAGCTTATAGTTAATAATGATAAAGTTATAGTGATAATTGATTGATTTACGATTTAAGGCATTATTACAATAAAAGAAAAACAAGAATCCACTCACCTGCTTGTCATTCTGCCACGCTCTTCAAGTGCGTGCTATTCATTATGTCATAGTCCACAAATGTGTGCTTGGCAGCGCGATAACAGGTGAGTAAATTTTTATGTTACTTTTAATAATGCTTTTTTCAGAGTTTTAAATAAATAAATAGTGAATATGGGCCTTATTCCGGTTCTCACCTCACGCCCGTGACAAACCTCACTGTCGTGTCACCTCACGTCACATGTGGTATTCCCATTGTCGCGTGACGTGAGAATTTATGCCGTGAGAGCAATTCGAGTATCGATTGTTTTGACATTTAAAGTTTAGTTGTTTGAGGCAAAACAAGTTAATATTTGCAAAATTGAACTGAAAGATGAGTTCAAATGAACTGTGGTTCAGCGATACTGATGATGAAGACGAACAGGAAAGGAATCGCCAAATAATATTGAAAAGTTTTGTTAGTGTCTCGGAATGAAAAATATCGAGAGTCACGGTATTCTCGTTGTCACTTGAAGCCGATCCAAGTGACCATTTTAGTCGCTATCAAATTGTAGGTGACCGAAAGAAGTCACTCAAAGTGACAACGAGAATACCGAATCTGTAGACTCACCTCACATGGCATGTGACGTGAGAACCAGAATAAGGGCCTATGTGTAGTGTAAAGGGTTTTTGTCTCAATTTCGAGGAATTGTGCGGGTGGGAAGGAAATTTGGGGCCGAAATATTCAACTTTTAATTTTGACAATTTGCCAAATTTAAAAGTTGGATAATTCAGAAATTAAGGACGCGCCCGAGAAATTGTTCGAAATCCGAACGTATTGTAAACTTGTTCCCATTTGTTTTAAATCGTGGGCAATCACGTGACCCAATCGCTGATGCCACTTCAGTAGATCAGTGTCCTTGAAATCAGTTGTACCTCAGTGGGGGTACTCAGGACACGGGATACCTCGGGAACTATCCGCTTAAAATTGGAGCACTTATTGTTCATACCTTCCTCTTCTATGTAAACCTCAATGTTATTAAAATTATTTATAACAATCACAATTTTGATGAATATATGTATATAATGCTTAAATCTGCATTTGTGTTCTTTGTGAGATGGTATTCTTATTTTTGGACTCGAAACGCGATTTTCCTCTTCTGAGCAATCACCCACCACCGCCGCAATTTTGGAGTTCTTGATACAAAAAAACACCACGTGTAGTAAAGACTGTCAACAATATTGCAAATTTTCAAGAAAACATTTTCGATGCGTTCTTTCTTTAAGAAAAAAAAACAAACACGGAAACGGTCGTTTTCTCCTTTCCCTAACTATAATCCCCCTAGAGTGACGCTAAGTGCTGCCACGAGTGACTACAAGCGATCAAAACGCCTGTGATCGCTTGCGACCAAGTGTTCGAATTGGAATCGCTTGCGATTCAGCATTTGAAATTTCATTTAAAATTGGAATCTGATGAAAATAAACTTTTTTCATATTTCCGGATGAATGCATCCACTTTTAATTATACCGGATGGTCGGAGAAGTTACGTCCAAAGGTAAAATTGCCTCATATTGAGGGGTATCCGAATCACCACCATGTAAGGTGAGGATTATAACACATCACGCAATAAGTTCCGGGCCTAACAATAAAACAACAACTTTCAGACAAAATTTACCTTTATTCATCAAGATACTCTCCTTCAAGATTGATACATTGATTGAGTCCAGCGCTCCTATAAATTTTTAATAGCTTTCTCATAGAATGATTTGTCTTTGTTTGCAAAATAGGCTTCAACTTCGGTAATCACTTCTTTATTTGAGCAAAACTTCTTTCCCTGAAACATTCTTTTGAGGTCTGCAAACAGCCAGTAGGCAATGGGGGCCAGACCTGGACTATATGGTGGTTGGCAAAGCAATTCGAAGCGCAGTTCGTTCAATTTGACCATCGTTCTCATCGATTTGTGACACGGCGCGTTATCCTGGTGAAACAACTCTTTTTTTCTTTTGCATATGAGGACGGTTTTTCTTTATTTCTTCACTCAGTCGATCCAATAAAGCCTTATAATATTCGCTGTTCAAGGTTTTGCCTTTTCCAAATGTAGTCAATGAACAAGATTCCATGCGCATCCCAAAATACGGAGGCCATAACCTTGGCAGATGACGTTTGAGTTTTTGGTCGCTTTGGACGGCTTTCACCGGCTGCTGTCCACTCAGCTGATGATCTCTTTGATTCTGGCTTGTAGTAATGGATCCACGTTTCGTTAATTGTCACATATCGACGCAAAATATCCGTTGGATTTCGCTTAAACAGCTCCAAACAGTACGTTGAATCGTCAACGCGTTACTGTTTTTGATTAACTATAACCAACCCGGCACCCATTTTGAACACAGCTTCTCATTGAGAAATGTTTATGCAAAATAATAAATACACTTCCTTCTGATATCTTTAACTCCTTTGCTATTCCGCACAATTTCGATTTACGATCGACCAAAATGATTTTATGGACTTTTTTGATGTTTTCTGAGACAACCGCTGAATTCGGGCGACCTGAACGTTCACTGTCATTTGCGTCTTTTTTCATCCATTGTTTATGAACAAACAAAAGTTGCTTCACTGTAACTCTGTAACTAAACGTCAGATTGCCATGAAGTTTGGAACTACGAAGTGAGGTTGAGAAAAATTAGGAAGTGGCGTCATCTATATATAACGTTACTTCTCCGACGAACCTGTATAGTAAAAACAATCGAACCAGAAGTAAAAAAAAAGCATAACAAATTTTCAGCGAGTAATATCATTGATGGTGGCACCACCGCGGTGGCGCGAATGCAGACATATTATAACTGTGGACTATTTACTTCGAAAAAGTTCTTGATAAAAACACTCATGCTACCCTATATTTTTCGGAATTAAAAGTAAAACTTTTGATGTGAAAACACTCAGGAATGAACGTGCTCAAGTACGATTTATTTGAAATATAGAGGTTAAAAGTTGCGAACCGTACCCGCGAGGTAGCGGTCGCATTTTACAGATGGTTGCGGAGCGTTACAATAGTTTTACCGCGAATGAATTCAGATACAAATTGAAAGTTTCATACATCCAATCAATCGAGAGCAAAAACAAGAGTTTCATTTTTAATTCCCGAAATTAAAATGTGATCAACAGAATTTTTTTGATATACATAATTATAAATATTTACAACTTCAAACGCATTCAATAAACTTTTTAACATCCATTTTTCTTTCCGAAAAGTTGCTCGCAAGTAGCGCCAAAACACAAACTGGGGCGTTCTCTTTCTCGCGATTTGGTCGCGCTAGGACGCGTTGCATCGTTTGGTGGTCACGCTTAGCATAAACGATTCTATGGAAAACAAGAAGATATAAAAGATAAGGAGACCGAACTGCGTTCCCTATACAAAGGGAGCGATGGTACGAAATATGGGCACCGCTTCGTAGCGCTGCGAGCGCACCATTGACCTGCGCAATGCCCTACTGTGTAGTTGCTGTGTAGGTCGTATTTCTAGTGTTCTTGGTATAAACAAGCAACGCGCTTCACTCCTTGTACACAGATTACCACTAACCCAAACATAACCTGCGCAGTAGTGCATTGCGCAGCGCTACAAAGCGACGACCATCTTTCGTCCCACTCGCGACACGCGAGTTCATTCTCCTTATATTCTATATCTTTTTGATGAAAATAAAACCATGTGTTGGATTTGGCAGCGAGAGGCAGCGGGAGGCAGCGGCTGGCAACTATTGGCAGCAACGCTTAGACCTCATCTACACGATCGCCCTCTTGTTCGGCTTAGTCTTCGATGCCGCTTTAATGTTTCTTGATTTCGGTTTGCTCTGTCTGTCCCTCTCATCTCGCTCATCCTAGTTCTCGAGTATCCGCCGGCATGAGTTTGTGTCTGTAAATGGGGTTTTAGCTTAAACACACCATTAAAGTTTATTATATTTTGTAATCATAGTTTAGGATTTACCGCACCATTTGAGTTGTATCTTAAATTTCTGAAATCTGTAAATAATTTTTATGAATTAAAGAAAATCACCCAAAATCGGATTTAAGTGAATTGTCACTATTTGACACCGTTTTTGTCAAAAGCTTTAGCTGGTTCAACGTTTTCATTTCCAATTTCGTAACCTACCATATAGAAAAAAAAATTATATGGGCATCACCAATTCGTATTTCAAAGGTGAAATCCTTGTCGATCAGTGTTATCTGTCCTAACGCTACATTTTAGAATACATTTATATATAGTAATTAATATTGTAATTAAGAAATAGAATTCGTTTTATATGGAAAAGATTTGTATTACTATTCGCAGAAAGAGAAAATTTCCCCCCTAGTGGTACCACTTGATTATTTATAATTATTCGTATGCATCAGACGTTGTAAATCCCCCGTACGTATTACGTAATTCTCAGTAATCGGGTCCAGAATTGAGGCATACAATTATTGCTACGATTGACAAAGCTTTTAGTAATACATCGTCGATTTCTACTTATTTCGGTATAATATATTACGATAAGAGCTTATCAGTACGAGTGTTAAGCCAATTGTGTCTAAAATCTTAAAGCTTTTAAAAATATTGCATTAGTATGTAGCTGATACTGGATTAAGATTCATTTCCAAAATATTGATTTGCACTTGCATGTATCTTTTTGTGAATGGAACGTATCTTACAAAGTAATAATTTAGATGGATGAACCTCGACATACTAAATCAACTATGTAATCTGTTTACTAAGTACTTAGCTTTATCGGGTTTGGTATTTCTTCTTCAAATTCAAATACATAGATTGCTTGCGACTCGAAAAGCCCAGGAAACCATTTGTTTCTTTATATACAAAACAATATGAATAAAACAATAAATGCATAACTTACGGGATTGCACGTGCAATTGTTAGGGTTGTGATTTAATGCTACAACTTGCAAGATAAACAATAGGTTGGCGGCAGAGTTGAAAATGTAAGATAAGCGAAACTGCGAAGCACTTTAAAAATTACTCGATGAGGCGATGCACCCAAAAAATCGTGTAGCACAATTAAATAAGTTAGTTGCTTAACTGGACACGAACTACCCGCCACAGGTTTGCGGACTGACTGCCTCTGCGAATCTGCGATGACACCTGGGCTCTCTCATCCACTTCGCAACGCAATCACACCAGCTTTGAATCGTAAAGACGATGGCCACTTCGTATGGATCCAAATCAAACTCAAACTCAAAGAACATAGGTACGTGCGCCTTACCCGTGCGACCAAATTTCGGCGGCTTATCAAAATACATCGTCAACAATATTCTCTCTCGGACTGGTTAATGTTATCAAAAGTACATATACATATATACATAATTCCGACCGGTCCACTGAAAGCGATTACCACGATTTCTGGCGGCAGTCAGCCTATTGTTTACGCTTTGCCGCTATCGCAGTATCGCTATATCATTCACCTTGCGACTGCGGGTACTGAAAGGGGGCTCGCCACTTGACGTCACTTATAATTTTTCTCCGATGTGTACCTATGTCGGTATGTAGAATAGAAGACGCTATTACACTTCCCAACCCATCTTGTCGGGCGCAAATTGTAGGCTCGCAATACTAATCGGGCCCGACAGATTGGCCCATGACTTCGATTGTACTGTGTAGACATGTTCTTGGCCGTCTTCCTAAATAGGGAATTCGCATATTAAGCCGACTGACCCACCACCTCACCTCGAGTGTGTCATGCAGATTTGCTGGAGGATGGTGAAGTATGACGACTTGTGCATGCATGTAGAATAGAAACCAAAACGTTTTGATTTTTATCATCCTGCAAATGCGCACACCTCTGCCTGCATGAAACCCATATCACAGTGGATACGGTGACGGGTAACCATATTTTTTCGAATTTACAAGGTGAGCTCGCAGTTTTCGTACTATTTTTTTTTCTTTTTAGTTCACATTGCTACAAAAGCGTGTTTTTTGGTTTTTTTTAACTATAATTTTTTTACTTATGTACATATTTTGTAATGATATTCAAAGTAATTACAATATAAACTAAATTATGTTAATGGGCCACTTACGTACAGGGGAGTCCCAATCAGAACTAGACAAATTCAATTACATTACAACACCCTGGAATTGAAATTTGTAATTGATATGTTGAATTCCTTAGAACTGGACTTTGAGCATAACAAGGAATTGTAATTGTTATTTGGTAATGATCAATTCCTTAGTAATGGAATTGAATCATCCAGAATTGTACTTATAATTGAATTTGTCTCCATTCTAAAATGTGATTTAGAAAGTACTTGGACAAAAGGAATTGCTGAGTTATTTCACGGTGTGTGAGAGCTTGCAAGAGTAGCAACTTTATTTTCACAATATTAAATACATCGGTAATATTTTAAGTCATGATTTGCTGGAACTAAATTGTATGGCTGCTGATCCTTAATGTCACTCAGAAGCAGAAAAATATCAGAGATGTAAGTGGATAATATTAGACAGGGGGCATTTCAATAAAGTCACTGCATATAAATTATTAATATTGTGTGCTTTCTATTATTTTTATTTGTCTGTAAACCTAAACGAAATATATAGGCAGTCATAGTTTGGTGGAATTTAACAATTTATAACTTTATATGCCTCCTGTAATACGTGCCAATAAGCCGCCACACACGAGACGGTTTCATACGTACAAGCATGCGTTCAAACGTAAGTTTGACCGTGTGTGGGCAACTTGAGGTGCAACCATAAGATTGTCACAAAACCGTCCCAAATATCCTCTATGTTTGATATTTCGGTTTTACGTCAGACATCAAATATCTCGCTCTGAAATAAGAAACTTAGTAGGGAATTTTTCTGGCTTATATATTTAAATATAAGAATAATCCGTGCATATAGAAATTTAAAACTCACGATTATTTGGAGAGAAACTTGAAGCATGAAGCATCTGATTACATCAAAATTGTGTTCGCAAATAAAATCCGACGCCGTGTGTAGGCATCGAGGCGTACACACGATTGATTGTCCCACGATTGTCAGAAAGTTTAAGGCTTATTATATTTTGAAATCATAGCTTAGGCTCTACCCCGTCATTTGAGTCGTATCCTAAATTTGTGAAACGCGTTCAACATTTTTTTTTGATTTAAGAAAATCACCTAAAATCGAATTTAAGGGAACTCTCATAATTTGACACCGTTTTTCTTAAAAACTTTAGCTGGTTAAAAGTTTTCTTTTCCAAATTCGTAACCTATAGAAAAAAATGATGTGGATATCACCTATTCGTATTTCAAATGCAAAATCCTTGTCGATCAGTGTTATCACTCTGTCTTAACGCTACCTACTTGGGAATACAATTATATACATAATTTGTAGGTAAGAAATAGAATTCGTTTTATATGAAAAAGATTTGTATTACTATTCGCAGAATGAGATAAATTTCCCAATAGCGGTACCACTTGACCATTTATGATTATTGGCATGCATCAGAGATTGTAATGCCCGCTCTCCAATGGGCTTACCGACCAAAAACCAACAACCGACCAGTTGGCTGACAAAATGCGTTCGGACATAATTCTATCAATGTAGATGTGAACAGTCAGAGAGCTCTGTTTGTTGTGATCGGTGAAATGCAAAGAAACGATCTAAGTTTTATTTTATTTATTTTTAACAATTAGCTAATTTAGCAGAACTAGCTGCTTAATAAATTCCATTTCTTCGTTTCTACACACTTTTGTGGCGTTAGGCGTAAATAATTACTTGAGGTTAAGCTCACTTTTGCTTGAATTTTGACAATTTTCATGTACTAAATACGTATCTAGGGCCCGAACCACTGCTAAAAAGTGCTGAATTAAATGCGGCAACTCAAATGGTTTAACTAACACAAAGGAAAAGTTAGACCATGTCGACCAAAACACGAGTAAGATGGGAGACTCATTTTATAATGAGAAGGAAAAGGCTGCAGCATTTTGGTTGGTTGGTTTTTGGTCGGTAAGCCCATTGGAGAGCGGGCATAAGTCCCCGTACGCATTACGTAATTCTCAGAAATGGGGTCCAAAATTGAGGTATACAATTATTGCTACGATTGACAAAGCTTTTAGTAATACATCGTCGATTTCTACTTATTTCGGTATAATATATTACGATAAGAGCTTATCAGTACGAGTGTTAAGCCAATTGTGTCTAAAATCTTAAAGCTTTTAAAAATATTGCATTAGTATGTAGCTGATACTGGATTAAGATTCATTTCCAAAATATTGATTTGCACTTGCATGTATCTTTTTGTGAATGGAACGTACATATCTTACAAAGTAATAAGATAGATGGATGAACGACTACATATTAATCAACTATGTAATCTGTTTACTAAGTACTTAGCTTTATCGGGTTTTGTATTTCTTCTTCAAATAGATTGCTTGCGACTCGAAAAAGAGCCAGGAAACCCTTTGTTTCTTTACATACAAAACAATAAATGAATAACACGGGATTGCACGTGCAATTGTTAGGGTTGTCATATTAATGCTACAACTTGCAAGATAAACAATAGGTTCGCGGCAGAGTTGAAAATGTGAGATAAGCGAAACTGCGAAGCACTTTAAAAATTACTCGATGAGGCGATGCACCCAAAAAATCGTGTAGCACAATCAAATAAGTCAGTTGCTTAACTGGACACGAACTACCCGCCACAGGTTTGCGGACTGACTGTCTCTGCGAATCTGCGATGACCCCTGGGCTCTCTCATCTACTTCGCAACGCAATCACACCAGGTTTGATTCGTAAAGACGATGGGCACTTCGTTTCGATCCAAATCAAACTCAAACTCGAAGAACATAATGTAAATGTAGGTACGTGCGCCATGCCTGTGCGACCAAATTTCGGCGGCTTATTAAAATACATCATCAACAATATTCTCTCTCGGACTGGTTAATGTAATCAAAAGTACATAATACATATATTCCGACCGGTCCACTGAAAGCGATTACCCCGATTTCTGGCTGCAGTCAGCCTATTGTCGCTATCGGAGTATCTCTATATCATTCACCTTACGCCTGCGGGTACAGAAAAGGGGCTCGCCATTTGACGTCACCTATAATTTCGCACAATTTTCCTCCGATGCGTACTGTGCCTAGCTATGTAGAAGGCGCTACATACTTCGCGTATCAAGCCGACTGACCCAACACCTCACCTCATGTGGCCTTGCAGATTTGCTGGTGGATGGCGAAGTATGACAACTTGTGCATTGCATGCATGTAGGATAGAAACCACAACGTTTTGATTTTTCTCATCCTGCAACTGCGCACACCGCTGCCTGCATGACACCCATATCACAGTGGATATGGCGACGGGTGACCATAATTTTTCGAATTTACTAATTCAGACAAATGCTTTCCAGTCAGTCTGTTCATTAAATCTCTACAAATGATTTTTGTTTCAGATTGCAATGTGATATAAAGAAGAAAGCATCGATAATCGAAATATCGGTGTCAGTATCGCCCATCCCTAATCCGACATATAACCGTGGTATTATATGTATGGATGTGGTCTGTGCTCTATCCATGGAAATATAAACTAAGCACGGAACGGCTGTATAGTGTATAAACCCTGTAGATGAGCGACCACCTAAAGTTAGTTACGCAGAGGAGTACAGCAACAGCGTGTATGAATGAAGCTGCATAAAACATCAAAAGCATCGTAGCTTGCCATTGAATGGCGGCGTGTAAATAGATTTTAAGGGGGCTATGGATATTATGACAGCAACTTCGGTAAGTTGTGAATTGTAAGCCCTCTTCTGATTATGTCTTTATGTTTACGCCTGCACTGAGCGACTAATCCGAACACAGCCAATTCTAACACATCAGGGAATGTGGTGCGCTAAATCTGGCTTACAGCCGTTCCGTACTTAGTTTATATTTCTATGGTTTATACACGATACAGCCGTTCCTTGCTTAGTTTATATTTCTTAAGCTCTATCCTCAAATTTCTTTAAGTTGAGACTCCTGTTTGTCAGATTTGACAACTGTTTATTCGGTTCGGAGATTGTTTTTCTCAAAGAAAATGGTTGAAATCCAGGTATCCCCTCGTGCATATACGAAAATGATATTTCATGCGGCTAAATATCCGCACTGTGCTGTGAATGGAATTCTGTTGTCGTACAAAGCACTTAATAAATCGCCTCTTCAAATTGTCGATGCGATTCCACTATTTCATCAGTGCTTGTATGTGTCGCCGATGGCGGAAATTGCGTTAATTCAGGTATAGTTATTTGTGTTCTTCACATATGTGCTTAATTACTGAATAAAGCTATATAAGATTGATGCTTTGACATCCGAAGAGGATTTGCAAATTGCTGGGTATTATGTCGCAGCTGAGAACTGTCCTGATAACCCTTTAGAAAAGGCTCCTGGGGTAAAAATAGCAGACAAAATTGCTGAAAACTACTCTGATGCTTGCTTTTTTGTGGTAAGTGGTGAATATTAATTGTCTATTTTGTAAAAGTAGTCTCGCTCGTTTCCAGATTGATAACGAAAACTTCTGCTCTAATGCAGCAATTAAAGCTTTCCAACATTCCGATAATCGATGGCATGACGCTAAGTTTTCTATAGAGCAATCAAAGGGCACATTAAAAGCCGTAGAGGAACTTTTGCAGAGAGGTGCAATGAAAGACGTTATTGACTTTGATAATCACTTTGACAATCCAGAAAACGATTGGACGAATAAGCACTTAAATAGGGATTTGCAGCAGATAATGGCTATGTACTGATAGTTGAATACAAAGTTTGTACGCAATTGATTTTCATACTAGGGGTGGTTTTACAATATGAGCAAGACATCTTTATATTTCAAAAAAAATGTTACGGGTAGAATACAGAGGTATGGATATTTTTATTAATTCTAGAGGCAGATATTACGCTCTATATTACGAAGAACTGACTAATTTCGTGGGGAAAACGTCGGAAGGAAACTGTTTGACGATGGTTCTATCACAAGGAGTCATAGAATTATTTGCTCCACGCTTTTTAAATTGAACCGGTTTGGAGCGAGAAACAATTGAACATTTTCTGCCAGCTGGAAACTCAGCGCAACCCAATTCTGGCTATCACGAAATTAGAGCTTCCTACTTGATAGATGTAAATGATCTAAAACTAGGTACAGAATTGAGTTGCCTGGGTGCAAACATTCACTCTAAATGTTAAGAAACATATTCCTAATAGAAAGCAAAGTGGAGAAACAGAATTGCGGCGTTTCGATCAGCAGTAGCTTCAGTTTAATTATTTCTGACAATTTACAATGTTAAGGTTGCAAAACTTTTTCTGACGTTTATGCACAGGTAAATAACTGACAATCTTCCCCACTCTGAGGCTGAGGGACTTTAGGCGACGCACAGTGGGGCAGAATCCCAAAAAGCTGGCCAAAAATCAAATTTTTGAGTTGTGTATATTCGTCTATATACCATCAGATCTTGTTTAGGGATTGTCCTAGAACATAATTCCGGACCGGGCAGGTAAATACCTGCTCTAGGGTCGCCTGGACATCATTTGACATTTGGCCTCCGTTGAGTACGCACGAAAAAAGTGTGCGCGTGGAAAAATTCTTTCCTGTTTGAAGTGCTGCGAAACTGAGGAAACTAGTTCAATTCGAATTCGGTAAAATGGATTCATTTTCTGGAGGTATGTAGAATTTATGCTTATGCACAATTATTGCTCATTTTATGTTTGTGATATTTAAATCTCGCGACAAGTATGTAGTATATTTTTTTTTATATTTATATAAAATCGATTTTCTAATTGAGTTTTAAAAAAAGTCCTGCTAGGTCCCGTCTTGTTTCGACAAGGAACTGATAGTATACAGTGTTAAATATAACATACTAAAAAACTGGCTGCTTCTGAGTGCTTCTGAGTGCCTTTTGAGTAGTGAGACTAATTTTTATGGAAAAACGCGTGGCGCGACATTAAGGGGGTATTCTCATGTGAACGCATAAATTCTACCTCTTTTTAGGGAATCGAAAAAAAAATCGAATGGAATATTGTTCAGTAGGTCTGTCGCTATCGTCCCTACCAAAATTAATCAATTTCATTGAAAAAAAAAAAAAAAATGGCGGACTAGATGTTTTTTGTTTTTTTTTTAAATCGTTCAAAAAAAATAAGAAAATAATTTTGAAAATACGTAATTCTGGTACGGACGATAACTACTAATTAGTAGAAGAACATATATAAATTTCGAAGCAATCGGTTGAATAGTTTTTTGTTTAGGCCCATGAGAGTTTTAGAAAATGATGTTTCGAGAAAAATGCGTTTAGAGTTTCAAGAGCAGAATTTTCGTGGAAAGTTTATATTTACACTAATGAATTTATCATATCAATTTTACAATACTTTTACGATGTTTTTGGTCTAATTTAACTCCTGAATCGTAAGCAATAACCTCGAAAACCAAATTACATGAGATTTCACTTCATATTTTCAACGTATGAAACATAGTCCGCCATATTGGATCCGCCATTTTGAATTTTGAAAATCTGACCTCAGATTCGTAATCAGCGATCCCAAAAACCCCCCGAGTAACCACTTTCAGTGAAATTAATAGAAATTCGGATTTTTTTGTCCGCCATATTGGATCCGCCATTTTGAATTTTGAAAATCGGACCTCAGATTCGTAATCAGCGATTCCAAAAACCCCCGAGTAACCAGTTTCAGTCAAATTAATAGAAATTCGAAATTTTTGTCCGCCATATTGGAGCCGCCATTTTGAATTTTGGAAATCTGACTTCAGATTCGTAATCAGCGACCTCGAAAACCCCCATATAGGTAATTTGGGATTTTTGGCCACAAAATCGGGATTCTGCCCCACTGTGCGACGTGACCGGCGACCGCTGGGGAGATACTGTCGTCTGAGTAGTTGCGCTGGCACCCGAAGCCGCCCAGCGGGAACAGAAGCACTTAAAAGTGGGATCGGTTTGTACCTCCTATAGGGTTAGGTTGCATTTTTAATATCGGAAATTTAAAGTAAATAAACGAAAGAACTCAATTAGCCCAAAGTCATGTTATTGGACTTGAACGATCAGCGCACTGCTTCCGCTCAAAGTAAAATCAGGAATTAATCATTTTCAACCGGCATTCACGAACTGCGTCGACGAGGAGCTCGTATGGAAAGGGCGTGAGTGAGAAGAAATTATGCAAGGTGATTTTGTTCGCGCTTGTGCTTCCGTCTAGCTTCCATGCCTGGAATTGATGGTGAAAAGTTTTCTTTGCTTCCACAAGGCTTCGGTTGGAATGCCTGACCAAATTGCCCGCTGGGTGATAATTACTCCTGCTGTGTATCTTTTACAGAATAAACTTACAATACCTGGATATATATATCCGGATTATATGAATATCGAGATAGCTGGGTGCTTTACCCCTGGTACATGTAAAACTGAATATAGCGCTGTCAAAGTTGTATAAATTTAAAATTTCAAAATTAAATCAGAATTTTGTAAAATTTTAAAAAGTTGAAGCATTAGTTGGGGGAACATTCCGCCCACATTTTATTATCCTAATTAACGGAAAAATATTAAAAAAAATTCTACTCGCCCCGCTTTCGAGATTTTTAATAAAATAATTAGTACTTTTGCTATATTCAAAATGTCAACTGACTGATTATTTACCTTTTACAAATAATCTACTCGTTGAAATTATTTACCTTTTACAAATTGATGCCAACAGACTGATTATTTACCTTTAACAAATTGTTTCGAAGCCAGCTTTTGAATTTATAAATTTTAGAGGCACCCCGTATGGAAGCGCAGCCATTAGTTGGACTAGTTCAGATAAAGCGAGAGCACATTTTTGTTAACTTTGTCCAATTTATTTGCATATTTAGTTGTCTCCATTGGCTTTGTATTTTGCAATTTCACTAATTAATTCACACACTCGTGGAGCTGCGTGCAGTAAAACATATCTACCTAGACATTTTTGGGGGTTTAGGATGTCACGTTGAAAATGAAGCACTTTAAACAATTAGGCAATCATATGTATATTTCTTTAATTAAGCGGGTTTTCTAGGCCTCTCAGGTGCCTTTCGATCTATAAGATCGATTGTGCTAATCTCTTCCACATTAAACCCCTTGAAGTAGGGTTCATCGGTGCTTAAGTGTATCAGCTTTTGGCGATCTATGGCTCAAAGACTGCCCCTTGCATAGCCTTTAATTGACCTGCATTGAAGGTCTCCTCAGGAGGGCCAACTGTTCTTTCTGGGCGGACCTGTCTGGGTGTCGAGCGCCTCTGTTTCGAAGAGGATAGCCAGCTCTTATTTACTTGCTAAGTAAAAGTGTTGATAGGAAAAAACGGCGCTGGCAAACATTTCATTCATGTAAAAGAGACCTTAAATATGATTTTGAAACCCAGCAGCAAAACGAACTGATATGTGAGAATATTCCATAAAAAAAGATTTTCTCTGATAAGTGGGATGGACAGGGACGATGCATTACACGTCAACACGAGAGAGATGGAAAAACCAAACATTCTCGTCAAGACTATTAACAACCCGCTTTTAACGAAATTTAATAATTTAGATCGTACCCAGAATAAGTTCGATGAGGAAGGAACCCACAAAGGTATAGAATTACATATACCGCGAGAGGTGAGCATATATTTTCAAATGTTTCCAGCGTGACCACAAGACAGTAAAATAGGCCTCTTTGGAATCCTTACTGGCAGCATTCGCAGTACTCCTAAAAAAACTTTTAATTGCTACAATAAAATAAAGAATTTTATCAATTTTATTGATAAAATAACAGTAAAAGTTGAAAATAAGAGAACAATATTTTATGTACCAACAATTTATTTGCTGTAGCCTTTATTTTGACGCGATGAAATGAAGAATTAAATTGAAATAATTGATAAAATAATATCAATGAAAATGAAAAATGAGACGAAAAAAGGTTAATTTAAAAAACCAAAAAACCCGACTGACTGTAATACAGAACTAAAAAGATGTAAACAAGACACATTCATAATTAAATCTATAAATAAATCAGTACTATGCGTCGTTCTAGTTGTATGCTGATAGTGAGTGCACCTAAAGGTTTATTACGTACATATATATTGCTAACATAAATACTGATGTATCTAACTGGTATCAATATTTGTAATAAACTGGCAAGTATACCAAATTGGCAGTCGAAGGCTACGCATATTTTTGTTAGGCTCTGTAGGTAGCCGTATGCGGCTTTGCCCTTTTTACATAAATACCTTATCTTTGTGGCATGCGACCACGGCTATGCTCAGCACATCACCGTACCTATGTGCCGATTTGAATTAAGTAAAGAAAGAAAGAATATGTTTTTGAAGTGAATAACCTCTTACATGACACCGGACCTTTTAACGTTTAACGCTAAAATCTAACGCTTTAGGAGAGGGGGTATGACCTGTGCGTAGGTGTAGGTAGAGGGTGAAGTAGACAACGAGTCTGTGCGTGGAAGTTCGTATAACCGTATTACGTATAACGCTTACATTTAACGTCTTTGGAGGGGGGATATAGACGATGGGCCTGTGCGTATAAGAGAAAGATAAGTGGTAAACTCGGGTGTAAAATATTCAGTTCAGTCGTGCGTCGCGACACACTAATTAATTTTTGTTTTATAATTTTCTTTTCTTCGTAGTCGGGTTTCTTTTTTTTATAATAATTTTTGTTGTTGGATTTCAAAATTATATGTAAGGTCTCTTTTACATGAGATGGTTGCTAGACCAATGTTTCCCTAACAAAATTTTTTTTTTAGAAAATTTTAATTTTAGTTTCTCTAAGGCTAGCACTCGTCGTTGATTACCGTTAGTCGTTGTCGTTGATTAGCAATAAACTCACGGACAATATATATTCGTGGTCTGATCTCAGATGAGATGCAGCACAAAAATAGTTGAAAAAAATTTCTCTATTGTGAGCTTATCAATCCGATTGCATCAAATCGGACTCTTAAGGTGGCTGAAGATCTTCAGTTAGAAGTAGTCAAAATGCTTAAATTTGACGAAGTTTTAGTGACAATTATATTACCCAAATGTAACGCAACCCCCAAATATCTACATATATGTCAAAACAATGTTTTCAAAGTCGGTATTCAATATTTAATCTAATCTGTTCTCCGACAGACTTGCAATTTTTCGAAATTAAACTATACTAAATTTAGGGGTAGAGAGCCCTTTCTCTATTGAAAAAAACACAAAAATTACCGAATTTAAGACGATATGTTTTTATTCTACTACATTCCAAATATCTGTCTCAACAAAATCTGATGACATAAAAATAAAATGTTTAATGATTTTCGTTGAAATTTCACTCATTATACAAACCAGTATTCCAGATAATGGATCAACGTAGGAAACCACACACACATGTTGTCTTCTGCTATTTATGGAATATAGATGGATTGGAATAGAAGTAAAGGGGAATACACACAGAAATTATCGGAACAAATTCACTGCAGTCAGAATTAAAAGGTTATATTAGGTTATAAAAAGTCAAATCTGATTGCGATATAACTGCTGCGACGTAAATATTACATCTAATTTTAATTATTAACATAAATGACAATAAAAAAACTAACAAAACCATAAGTACTTGTACTATTTGAAAATATTCACACATCGTTTTATTTTTTAATTGTAAACTTATAAACTTATTTCGTTGGACTTGCATTAAATTTTAGCCATGGTTAAATTATCGACACTATACATATAAAGAAGTTTCTTGTAGAAAAAAATAAAACGCGTTGCTTTTCGTCCATAGGGCCTTGCTTTTCTGTATGAATCTTGCTCCCATTACAGGAAATGTTCGATTTTTAAATAAGTATGTTAGATATCCCAATTATTAGAACAGAGCTCACTAAGTATAGATTTACAATTTTCGTATTTTCGTTAATATGTCTCGAAAAGCTGCCTTACGCTATTATTATTACACATCTCAGCGTTCCAACTCAACAGGGTTATATGAAAATAGCGCTGTTTTAGTATTCATGTTTGCTATTCCGCCTGCATATCGTTTTTCCGTACTCGACTGTACTTTGAAATATTATATTTCCACTAGTTTATAAGGATATTGTGATTCCGATATAAATTTTTAAGTAGATTACGAACTCAAAAACGAAAATATTTCAGCATCAAAGATTTCTATTAAAATAAGGCCAAACATTGAAAAAAACTCCATTTTTGTCAATTTTTAAAATTCAAATAAAAATTAATAATACATCACAAAAATCGAGCGCCTACTGTAATATTTGTTTAGTAGTATTTCGTTTCTAAAATATGTTCATTTAGCATTTTCATGTGCGCACGCTTTATGCAAGTATTCTTCTCAGCGTTGCTATCTGTAAGAATTTTTCTTAGGATCTTAGATATATTGACTCAAGGCATTTTAAGAAATCTTAAGAAATAAACTGTATAGATTTACCATAGGTTTGAATTTCACTTCAATTCAAATTCTGCGCGCGGAGTTTGCCGAATTATATAATATTTTAATATGTGAAATGAAAATGCGCCGTTTCCAAAACCGAAATGGGAGACTGAACGAAGAAATACCCAGTTCTCTCCGAATACATGCTGGATTTCAACTATTATTTCCACAAATAAACCTCAATAAAACAAAAATTCCGAATCGTCCCGACAACGATACATGAACTGTTATTTACATACAAAAAGTTTCATTGACGAAAACAATTGTTACGACTGATGTAACATTTTACAAGAATTTGATAGCACTTCATTGTGACAAAATTTATAACACAAAACCGGGCAAGTGAGTGTCGTACACGCGTCAACTTAGGGCTCCGTAGCACGTACTAAGTGACAAGAATTATTTTTCCTTTCGTCAGGATTGTAAAAATAAAAACAATTCATCCTCATTGAAATTGAATTTTTTCGTCGAAACTATACAATAATTTATAAGTAAGTATTAAGCCTTGACCAAGCACTGCACATAGTGGGCGAGCGAGCGTTTAGCTACACGCTGCGAAATCAAGGCAATTTGAAGTGTGAATAATGCAATTTCTTTGTTGAATATCTACTTAGTAGATTACTGCTATTGAAAACTGATAATTGTGGATATCTATAAAACTTGTTAACTTGTCTTATGCTACTATGTTACTTTTTTCAGATTTTTTAATCACATGGTTGGAAAGTTAGAGGAGGGTGGGGGTACATTTTCCCGCATTTAGCAGCCTATATTTCTGAAGCTATTCACTTAAAAACCTTTATTGCTTTTGTGTACCTGCCTACCTTTTCTGTATTAAATCTACGACAACCCACACAATGGTGTCGCAGAAAAAAATTCATCCCCCTAATTTTTTTCACATTTAATTACACTACTAAGACAGACAGATGGACATGACATAATTATAAGGGTTCCGCTTTGGCCATTTGGCTACGGAACCCTAAAAAAGGTCGTAATTACAAAACGCTGATTCTTCTCTACCGCCGCTTAATATAATCAAATGTCAAATGTAATCGAAATCCCCTCAATCACAATTGTGTATGCGCATACGCAAGCATCTAGGGCTATACTCACCATCGCAGATAATATATAGCTGCGTTCTCGGCTGCACCTTGTCTGGAATAGCTACACATTAATCTGCTTGTTGAACAGAGCATGCCGACCAAATAGTGTATCTATGAAAACCTAGGTGATGTTAAATTAAATTTCCCAAAAGGATTTTGTCGGCTTTCCTAAAAGTATCAGCTGATAGCTGCGTTCTATTGGGATGTGTAGAGTACTCGCGAGTACTTGTATCTACCCGCAACTACTCAAGCTCTTCCTTTCGCCAAATTCTTCCGCCAGATAGTTTTTGATGCAAAGTGGCTTTTAACCCCTTTTCGCAATACTTTGAAAATAAAAGCAGTCGTTTATGGACAAATTATTTTTCATTAACGAGAATTAAATTAAGAATTTAACTAACTCCACTTCAATGAACCTTAAAATGATTAAAAATTAAAAATCTGCAATATCGTTAATGTCTGTGTTTGTTATGCCAGACAAGCTGGCAGGTGGAGCCCTAAGGATTAAGTGTAAAAAAGATCCCACCAAAAACATTCTGTAAAAAACTAGCCAAGTCTCGATGGAGCTGCTTGTTTATCTCTAAAAAGTAATGAAATCTAGACAAAGTCGTGCCAAGTCTAAGGTTCCTTACTGCGATTTCTTTATTATTATAGTTAATGTTGTGTGACCTAGCCGTTGAACATTCTTTATACGTTAGTGGGTACAAGTCAATTTTGTTTACACGTAATGTTATTAGGTCCGCAACTAAGTTCTCGCTGTTTTTTTTTATGAATATAAAACTTTATTATGAAAAAATGGTTACAAATGAGTTATTCAAAGTACTGCCCATCGCTAGCGACAACCTTTTCCCATCTTTCTGGCAGAGCTCGAATACCGTCACGATAGAAGTGTTCGTCTTTTGAGGTTATCCATGAATCAAGCCAATTTACGATGTCGTCATATGAACGGAACTCCTGATTAGTCAGAGCATGTGCCATCGAACGGAATAAGTGATAATCGGACGGCGCAATATCTGGGGAATATAGCGGGTGGGGTAGGACTTCCCATTTGAGTGTTTCTAAGTAGGTTTTGACGGGTTTGGCAACGTGAGGCCGATCGTTGTCGTGCTGTAAAATCACTTTTTCGTGCCCTGATCGTATTGTGGCCGCTTTTCGCGCAGTGCTCGGCTCAATCGCATCAATTGAGTTCGATACCGTTCCCCAGTGATCGTTTCGTTCGGTTTCAACGTCTTTTCAGCGTTTTCGAAGATTTTCGGCCTTCCTTCACGCGAACGGTCGTCAACATCAAAATCACCGTCTTTGAAGCGACGGAACCAATCACGGCACGTTGTTTCACTTAGAGCAGCATCTCCGTAAACTTTTTGGAGTTCTCGATGCGCTTGAGCCGCCGTTTTCTTCGAATGAAAAACGAAAAGCAACACTTCCCCGCAAATGACGATTATTTGGCACATAATCAGACATTTTCACACAACCAAAAGTATATGTTCCAAAAACAAAATCACAAATGTATCAAAGCGGCTTGCTTACCATATGTCTAAGCTTGGTTCATGACGTTTTAGTAATGCTATAATCGACCAACTCTTACTACTGCAGCCATCTATTGAAAAACAGCGGGAACTTAGTTGCGGACCTAATATATCTGTTGTAACTACCTATGTTTGTTAAGCGAGATAATAGCCCATACTGGTATTGGTAATTGGACGCTAGTGTCGGCCAAGTCACACAACATTAACTATAATAATAAAGGAATCGCAGTAAGGAACCTTAGACTTGGCACGACTTTGTCTAGATTTCATTACTTTTTAGAGATAAACAAGCAGCTCCATCGAGACTTGGCTAGTTTTTTACAGAATGTTTTTGGTGGGATTTCACTTCTTTTTGTAGAAATGTGGGCATATTGATTTATTTTATTTATTATTTTTATATTTTTATTTTCTTATTTGACACAGTTTTTTTCTTTTTAGGAGTAGTTTTTTTATTATTACAAATCTTTCTTTTTTTCCGATTCTGATTCTTATACAGTAGCAACAGTTTTTCGTATTGCCCATTCGCGTTCATTATTTATTCTTTTAGACGGTTTAGACGGTTTAATTTCTGAAATATCGGCGCGGTATTTACGCCTAAGCCGATTGTATTCGGTGATCGCTGAAGCTCTTGTGTTTTCTAATCAGGGTTACCAGGTACTCCAGATCTTCGATTATCCTAGTTTTTATAGTTTTCCCTTTATGTGGCCATTAAATCCTAACTCTGTATCAAATTTCAGCTCTCTGAGTTTATGGGAAGTACTAGTTCTATTCTGATGATCATGAGTGAGTGAGTGAGTGTCATAAATGCGAAACTTTGCTTTCGCTTAACTTCGGAACTAAATGACCTACAGACTTGAAATTTTATGGATTTTAAGTATGTGATTATAGCTTACTGGATGACGAAAATTTCTGCGTTCTGGTCTTATCCAGAGGTTCTCAAATAGGGGCCTGAAAATGCGGCGAAATGGTTCCAGTAAAGGATGGTACGGCAGTGTTTGCTTCGCGCTCGACTTGGCGGGGGCACTGCCGTGCCCCCCGATAGCTGCGTTCGACTTTCCACTGCCTTAGTGAGCCGGCTCACTTTGAAATCAGTTATCAAATTGACTTGCCCAGTTTCGGCTCAGTGAGCGAGAATGTGCGAGAAAAACGCTTAGAAGTGATTTGATTTTTCAATTGTGTTCCCAAAATGGTTAGAGGGCTTGAACAGCGAATCTGATACAGATTGTTCAGATAAGAATTACTGTACATCATGCATAAATTTCAGAAGAACTGAGCTGTGCCAACTGAGAACAGATTTAGCTGGCTCAGGTAACTCATACAATTTTTTTTTGAAAACTTACTTTTCTTTAAAAATATTTTTAAAAAATCAACCAAAAAGCCGTAATAAAAGATACAAAATTATTTCTTTGCTGACTGAAAGTTACGGTAATTATAATTACAATAATAACAAATAACTAACCAAATTTTTATTCATGATGTACGACTGAAAGAAAAGCAAGGCGTGCGAACTTTGATTACATACAATCATAGAAAGTGCATTTGAAATTAATGCTTCTCATTATTCATATGTTGGAATGGCTCCCAGGAAGCTCTAAATTTGAAATGAAATACGTACAATTAAAAATATATTTACTTCTAATAATAACTTATTTTTTTCTGAAAGTTGCAGGGGATGACTTATCCCATAATTGTGGCCTTTCTACGCGCAAATTATCTTCTTTATCACTGCTGCTGTGGGGATTCTTATATCCCTGGCCCCAATCTTTGGGAACGGGGTTCGAAACATTTTGCTGTGCTAATTAACGGAAAAATAATGAAAAAATTCTATCTTGACCCGTTTTCGAGATATAGGGCAAATTGGCGAGCCATCTAACGTTCGTAACTTTTAGGAAAATTCTATTATATTATTATAATTTCCCTTTTACAAACTGCCGGTGGAGTTAACTTTCCTTTTACAAACTACCGGTGGAGTTAATTAGCACAGCAAAATGTTTCGAACCCCGTTCCCAAAAATTGGGGCCAAGGTTATAAGAATCGGGAACAAGTTCCCAATGCTGGTTTTTTTGGAAATGCCCTAAAACCTTATGGAAATGTTCCATTTATGGTCGGAACGAGTGAATTAGGAAAGTATAAGTTCCCGCAAACAATACTTTCCCAAAAATTAGCTTATTATCATTGAAAACCTAATCATAGAGATATTCCACGCCACGTTTAAAATTTTTGTTCGGCATGGAACTTCTTTATGTTTAGTTTTTCTATGATATTATGTATATTTACTATATACTTTTAACCTAACCTAAAGTAGGTGAAAGATTTCGAAAATATACTTCTTGTTCTGTATCAATAAGTTTGGCTTTCGCCAGTTAACGCTGACGGGCAGACGGAGTTCTGAGGACTGCTGTGCTCTCTAGCTGTGACATGAGAATTCTGGTTTACCCTACCAAAGAATATCTAACAAGAAGAGACACTCGTGACGTTTTCCCTTATCTTTTAGTGACTTTGGGTACCGTTAACCGGACCAAACGTTTCATTTTGTTGGAAATATGTAGATAGTTTTAAGCAAGTAATATGTGAGAGCAAGGCAACAATTTGATGGGAGGTGCTAAGAAAATTGAAACACTTCTACAGTGTGCATGATTTTATTTTGAACAATTTCTATTTCCCAGCAAGGTACAAAAGTTATATCCTGATAATTGTCCCTTGCAAAGCCACACACCAAACGTCTTATATGAGGTGTACCCATCATTTTTAAAACGAAAGAGCAGCTATTTACTTAATTGCATTTTAAAATATTCCGAACATTTCAAGTCAAGGCAAATCTCGCAACAAAATAATACCACCCGCACACAGTCGCTGAGAATCGGTAGAAATCGCCTGAAAGTGCACAGTGAAAAAATGAGAGCAACCGCGTAGGTAAATATCAACTACGTTTGCGTTACCTGCGTTCCCCCTTCTTGATTCGCATTGTTCCTATGCTTTATGATCACGAGGAGAGGTAGCACTCAGATGGCATGGTAATAGATAGAATTAGAAATCGCCTGAAAACTCCATAGTAAAAAAACGCTGCATTTTGTATCTGACACTGTACATGCTGTATGTGAGAAATTTTTGACTATGGTTCTCTCTCTTAATTGGTTACGGGAATAGTATGGGACTCGTTCGTTTCTGTTTTAGCTAATGGGAAATTTTTCTTGATGTTTTCCAGATATTGAGTACTAGTGAGGCATTTTCAGGCGTATAAGAGTGTCCCTTCTTGTTGATAGATATTCTTTGACCCTACTCTGGTGTTTCGGTGTGGTATTTCAGATTAAAGATTGCTGTGTGCTCATCCTGGAGAGGCCTGTAATGGGCTTTCAACAAAAGCAAAATTTTTTGTGGCACATTTGAACTTCCGAATATAATTGCCATTACGTCGGAGTGTAGAATAACACCGAATATCTATCCATGTCATTTGAATTTGATATAATATTCTAAGAAAGCAAAAGAAGCCTATGGGGTCCACCGCTTGTATTATTAATTTGTTTGGGGACACTTCCATTCTGGGTGCGCCTAAATTTAAAAGAGGGCTTCGAGGCACTTTGTTATCCAAATCAACGGAAAATTATTGAAAAAATTCCTCTTCGCCTCACTATTCGTTTTCGAGATATTTAATAAAATAGTTAGTACTTTTGCAGTATTAAAAATTTCCACTAACTGATTATTTACATTTTACAGATTGTCTACTCGCTGAAATTATTTACCTTATCCAAGTTGATGCATGCGGACTGATTATTTACCTTTCACAAATTGTTTCGAACCCCGCTTTCAACTTGGTCTTGAAAGTCTACGAAATAGAAAAATGTCACTGGAAATCGACTCTGGCAGTACGACTTAAAGACGATTCATAAAAGACACTCGCGATAAGGCCGTTTAGCTCAATAAAGAGCAAAGAGATCAACGGTTTGAAAGATGTAACGTCGTCGATTTTTCGTGTAAAAATAATTGGTCAATCGACATATATCCCAATTTTCCAAATTCGTTCGGCTTTTTATGAGTATTTCCGCTTCGTCGTGGACGACGATAGGTTCAACAAGATTGAACAACATCGCGATGCTACATGTTTATCACGACGTAGTCTATGAAATTGATCTCGAATTGTTGATGAATGGATTTATTTCGCGAAACACCAAACGAGCTGCAGTCTTAGCGAAAAGTGTAAATAGTAGTTTTATATGCGCATTAAAAAAAACATATAATTCAATGTAAAAATTAAAATTGACGTTTGTTAAAATACAATACAGCTCTTCTTCCTGCCACATTTCAAATTCAACACACGGCATGGAGCAGTTGCGCCACCTCATAAATCTAAAGTTTTTTTCTATTTTTAAATGGTAATACATACATACATATGTTACAATCAAAGACCAAACCCTATGCGCTGCTGCCAGGTTTGACAAGTCAATCCTCAGGTTGGGCAATACGCCTTAGTCAAAATGCGCAAGCTATCTTGCGTTTCCACCTTTGACTGATGCGTTTTTAATTAGTCCCAGGAGTGCCTAAAATCAGCAGTCAAACCACGAACCAACAAAATTTACCGAAAATCGAACTTTTTTTTCCACAGCCCATAAGAAGACAACTAAGATGATCTGGAAGACTTTCCACTATAGTCAAAACAAATTAAAATGGTGGTATTTAATTTGTATTTTATTTTGTTTTATCTTATTTTGTTTTATTTTGCTGTAGTTTTGGATTTATTTTATTAACAATTTATAGTAGATGTGTTTTGATTGTTGCCTTGCTACGAAAAGCAACTTAGTTTTTAGTTCTGCATGGAATTTCTCTATACGTAATTTGATTTTACTCTTTAATAATCTAGAAATATGAAAGAAACAAAAAATTAGATTATATTAAAGAAAGAGACAATTTTTAATCATAAGGCGGTTCCGATGTAAAATTTAAAGTGCTACTGTTGACAAAAATAAAATTGCATTTTTGTACCAACTCTTAGGAAAGACTGAGTACTAACGATGACGTATGTACATAAAAAACTTTGTTAGAGTCAAGTGATAATTATTAAAAGTTTGTATTTATGTATGTCTGTTTTTAATGAGTTCAATTACTATAGTAACTACTGCAGCACACAGTGTCTTCGAAAACCAATATGTCCACATGGACTTCTCAAAATTTTTGTTTAGGTGTGAATTTACATATTTATATTTCTCCTCCAGATTAATACTATTAATTTTTTTGCATTTTACAGAACACAAATCGAAATGGTCTTAAGTAAGTGTAGTATTTTTTGTTAATAAACATGCTTTCATTATAAATACAAGCTTTTCTGTACTGCGCTTACACAAATTTCTTGTAAGAAATATTTATAGGTAATGTACGATAGTGCATCTATCCTTACTTTTTACAAGCTTTGAGTATTTTCTGGCTTATTATTATAATACTAATCAACAATATTCTTACTAGTTATAACTTGAACAAATTAGAAAATCTTCATATGAAGCGGTTCTATTTTGTTCTGCATTAAAGATGCTTTTACAGGAAAGGTGTTATCTTCGTTCCTCTGATTTAGTCTTCTTCGATTAAATTAAACTTGATTGGGCTTTGCTTTAAATCTTATTGCTTATCAAAGTAAATTTACAATTTCGCGGCTTTCCAAGTTACCATGCACTATGAAGGTTGCTTGTAAATGCGTTCTCTGCAATACTGATAAAAAATTCGATGTGATCTTAGGCTTTGATCATAACAAGCAGAAAATGTGAAATTGTACTTATGAAAACCAATACCATACTAGTCTGCATTTATTGCTTTATTAGAATGGCATATATAGAACGTAGCAATTGCTATTGAAGCTGGTATCAAAACGAATATCGAAAGTCGAATAAGAAACGTTCGGTCATGACGGTATTCGAAATAATTTGTGTGGTACACGTTGTGAATCCTTGTTGCAGGGAACACAAAATCTTTTCTCACCATCCTTTTTGTTATAATAACCATGGTTGCTTCCGCGGTGCCTTCTGATTCAGTTGAGAAATTATAATTCTTGTTTTTCTTAACAGCCCAAAATTGTAATCGATTTAATTGGCAACTAAATCAGAGAAATAATTCTCATGCTATTGCACTTCCTGACATAGTCGAAGCCTGCCTATCATTGGAATGATCTCTTCCTCTATCATGCTCTGTTGATTCTGAGCTGTTGGGATTGATATTATTAAAATATTCAGTTACTTTTTTTTTACTTACTTTGATCGTACAGTTTTTGGGCTACCTGGATCTCCTAATATTGGATTATTGTTATTAGTACTCGCCGATGACCGCCGACCATTTCCTGTTTTACTGCAATCGAAAATTGCATCCGTGTCTAAATCATTCTCAATCTGCTAAAGAAAAATAATATTTATATATTTAAAAAAAAACTTTCCAAACATTACTTTAAAACAAAAACTACAGAAGTTAAACATTTTAGTTAATCGACTTAGAAGAAAGAATGTTATGTGTATAATATGTTCGTCGTGATGTATGCAATGTTTGTTTAGTGTGCACGATTCTGTCAAAAACTATTGAATGGACAAGTTTTCGGCATCTTACAGGCAGAGCAGTCTCCACGAGATTTTAGAGTTCTTCTTTTTTTTTAAAATAAAATGACGACTTTTACTCGGAATAAATTATATTAAAATATCATGATAATTGCGCAAATAGTTTGCAACAGTAATTCGTATTTATTTAAGCTCAAAAACAAATAAAACAAATTTTAAAGGTGTGCACTCACTTCTGATTTTCATAGTATACAAATCACTTCGTCCCAATCAATCGATCAGCAATCATTTTGATTTTTTGTTTTCTGCAGTCGTCTTTTTGTTGCAGTTCATAATTTAATTCTTCAGCTCAACTGATTCAAGTGCTAGTTGCGCGCCCTTTTATTTCGGAAGGAAAAGGAAACCATCCGTAGTCCAATGGTTTAAGTTCCAGTTGAACTATAAAACTTGCAAGCAGACAGTGATCGTGCTATTTCACTACATTTTGACAATCATAACTCGCCTTGCATTTTTGCCCATTCAAATGGTTCGTAATAATAAGTCCCACAATACCAAATTGCAAAAATAGTCAACTCATCATTACACTGTAATAAAGCGATAGGAAAATTATCTATCCTACAAAAAAATCCCGATATTTGCAAAGAAGATTACTAACACGTCCTAACTCGTAAGTTTCGTATTATATGTTGGACGAAAATAAGCAGGTTTTTGTTTTTTTGCCCTCCGCGGACTTCCGTGAAGCAACCACGTCGTTATTTGAAAAGGTTCAAACTCATCAAGCGTCCTTCGAGTTCCGACTTAATAAATCAAAGCGGCTTTTGTTTGTTTGTTATCACCAAGCATACAGTATATAGAGAACTCATCTCTAACAAAAATTTGTTCGCCGTGCTTATGAACATTTTGTCTTCGATTGGCCAAGAGGCCAAGAGGCGGCTGGTCCGCGATCTGCGGCCTGGGAGCTGTTGTGACTCATCTGTATGCTTTGGAATATTTACATTTGAGCAAGCAGGTGATTGTGCCCATTGCGCTCGTTCTTAATTGATGAATGCAATTTCGCGTGTGCGGGGCATAAAGGGCAACAGAGAACGACGACGTACTGTTCGACCGATGTAATTGTTTTTAACGGACTATACTATATCGTCAATTTTGCTGTTTTCCCAAGGCATATGGAAGGATTCAAATGGAATTTTTTATATAGCTCTTTCACGGTTAAGTACTGATGCCATCGAAAATCTTTTTTACCTAATAAGGTCCAGGGCAATAATATGAGCATATGAGCAATAATAACCCAACACCGATGTGATGCATCGATCGATGTAATTGTTTTTAACCGACTTCCAAAATATTTTCTTCAAATTTGAATGGGACTACCTCAGGACTATACCCTTTAAAAAAAAAATAAAGATTTTTTTAAATTGGTTCACAGTTGACGAAAATATCGGTGAAATAATGTAATTTTATATACTGTATACTTGATGGTACTATCGAGTGCTCGGCTTTATTATCTTGTTTCAATTCATCAATTCCGTGTCGCAGAATTTTTAAAAATCAATATATAACTAATGATTTTCATGAGCCACAACCATGTGTCGATGTTTTAGTGAGAAATTTGATTGTGCCGATTTTAATTTGTGTAGGACATGATATGATCTAATTGTATTTTAGTTGAATTGTTTTTCTAGAATTGCAAGTATTCTGTCTCTGATCAATTCGTAAATAAATAAATAAATTTCAAATAAAATATAAAGGATAAAATCCCTTTGTATTGCTTTTTAGTTAGACCTGTGGCTTAATAAATAATTTCTTAACCCTTTGAGCACTGAATGAACCGGCAAATCATTTTACAAGCATGCATTGGAAAAACATATTCTTATTAGGTTTGTTTTTTCTTTTAGCTCTCGCCTTTACAAGCGTCGTTGGTATGGAACGCAAATACGTTTTCATTGTTCAAATTGAATGTTTGTGTGAAAAGACATAATGGATTGATATTTATATTATATATGATTTTTCGAAACGCATAAATGGGTTCATAGCGCTCAAAGGGTTAACAAACTATATCTCTAAAAGTTCAAAAAATGCACATTTTTGTCTCTTCTCTTTGTGGAACAATAAGGCTAATTAGTTTCCAGAAAGGTTTAGGAAATTATATTATATGTTCTATTACTCACCTGCCTTTTGTAACAAAGTCTTTCACTTGAATCAGATCCACAAGAGGAACTTTCTGAAACTGCTTGGGTTACTGTGGGAATATTTGGCGGACTGCTAGGTCCCGGAAACCTTTTTGAGCAAACCTGTGATTGAATATGTTCACATATTCGCCTAAAGCGACGAATATTGCCTACAAATTTAAAATTTTCATGTATACTGTTATTGTTCACATGTATTATAATACCTGATAAAAGAGTAAACGTTATCGCGAATAACATATCTGCAACATCACCTTGTTTACAAATAGCACTAATATCGACCTATAGGAAGCAGTCAAAATATTCGCTTAGTCTATAGCATAAATAGTAAAATATACGCATACTTGAAATCGCACATGTCTTTGAAACATCGAGGGCCCAGTTCCATTTCGTTTGTATTCTACTCTAAATGATGTTGGTGAGACGACACTATGCGACAGTTCGGCCATCTGGAAAAAAAAGACAAATTAAGGCATATGTTTACCTATAATTCAGTGCCTCTTTGTCCTTGGGCCACCCCGGAGCTCAGGAGCCTGTTCGATCCATGAAAAACAAGCCCGGTCAAGTGCGAGTCAGGCTCGCGCACCGACAGTTCCGTACAATTTTATAATTTTGTTCATACAATATAATCTATCAATTAAGGAGTTGGGTGGAGTAGAAAATTGGCAGATTTAACTATAAATGTCTGGAACTTAGTTTTATTTTTCCTGTAATATATATCAGACCTTATACCAGTATTAGTACGAATTTTTGGATTATAACCATCGGTGATGAATGGTACTCGTATTTTTCGCGCAAATTTAGGATTAAGTCAAAAATACTTGTGTAACCCTTAAAGCAAGGCCTTTCATGATATGATACCCTACTACACCTACACCATATATACGTAGTATATAAATATTCTTAATTTTTTTTTATTTCAATAAAAAATTTTTGAAATTTTTGTAACCGGGAATACACCAATTACTTTTACAACGGTACCAAATTTCAAGATGTCAATAGTAGGTACTAAGAGAAATTGGGGTGAAATAGAGACACCGTACCTTTTATATATGTATATAATATAATAACAACTATAAATTGGAAACAAAGAGAGGAGCAAAAATAAGGATTCAATATAATAAATGACACAATTCTTCACATTTATTTAAAAACTACCTTGCGTACTTGGCGTTCATTTTAAACGCCCTCCTTTCTGCACCCCTCCCGTGAATAACCCAGCGAGGTGGGGGTGGTCTCACTAAATCAAGCGTAAATTCATACACAATATGCCAATACATCACTTTCACATGTTCCTAATACTGTTTTAACTATAAATAAATCAATTCTTTTTATTTATTTACATTCAGCCGGGGTATACTTTTTGCCGCTTTCGAATTTCAACACCAAAATTTGTATGGGATGTTTTACGCAATTTCCCCGCTAATTGGGAACCGATTTTAATAATTCCTTTTTTAGTGAATAGGCTCGAGGGTGGTCCCATTTAAATATGAAAAAAATAATATTATGAGGATATAATAATAAAGGGATGAACAGAGCTCTAGAAAGCCGAGAAATGGATGAAAAACCAATTTTAAGATGCGATGGGTAATTTTTCAATAAATGTTTAGACCTTGGGGGGTTCTGTACATCCCTTCGGGGTTTTCAAGCGGGTTGGTCGAATATGCTCTAACACATTATGCACGAAACATGCTCAACACGTCGCGTGATATAATTTGTGATAAATTTTGTTTTTGCTAGTTCATACATACATATATATGTATATATGTCACTGCCATCTCTATCCCTCATGGGTTGTGGCTTTACCCAGGATTATTATATCCCTACGGACATTTCCATGACTTCTTCATGATTTTTCCTTTTTTTTTTTTAATTGATTTTATTTAAAAAGAGTCGGCAACCAGTTTTGTTTATATGGCTGTTTTATTTTTTCCCTTTGAAATATTTATTATTGTACAAAGAACAATATTTGAATTATTGCAATGCAATTTGATGTTCTTTACTCCAAATTAAACAGTTTTGTTATAGATTTGGGCTCAAATCTGATCCAAAGCAGGTTATGAAAAAAACGCAACTATTAAGATTTATTTAATCGAAGGTGTTACGAAAATCAGGAAAAAAGTCAGTAGACTTGCATGCTTGCTTGTGTAGCAGATTGACATGATTTAGTAAATTCCAACAGGTTGGTATGGATTTACCTTTAATAAAGCCGTGTTGAAAAGAACCTACGAAAGTACGGGGCTGACACTTTTAGCTGTGTTTTTTTCCTGTCCGAAGTAGAACAGCAAAATTTGCATTGATTTGAAATTTATAAATAGTTACTTATAGCAAGACTATTTAATTTTGAGGAAATAACATCAAATTGTATTGATTTATACCCATTTGCGTCGAAAAAGTAATCCAATAATTGTTCAGATTTTTATTTGAAATTTGGATGCGCTTCTTGCAAATTTTAAAACTTTTGATATAGCATTTATACTTCAAAAGGAGTAACTAATTCAAAACCATGTACAACAAAATCAATATCAACCACAACTTTTTTAAATACTTAATAACTTTTTCGGATTCAATAACAACTATCTCAATTTCTGTAACAACCATTTCAAATTTTAAAGCAACTTTTTCAAAATAGCCCAGTTAAATTAGATTTTGACAACGTAAAAAGTTTGAACAAGCTGGATTTTTGTGAAGACCTTTATTTCGATGTCACAAGCATATCTTGAAAAGTGCCTTAAATTCGACCCTTGGGTTGTAAGAACAGCAACATTCGCATTGAATTGAATTATTAATTTTAAAATTGTTATCTACTTATATAAATAGCATTTACACTTAAAAAACAACCAAATCAACATCACGAACAACTAATTCAAAATCATGTACAACCAAATTAAAATCAACTGCATCTTTTTCAAACAGTTAAAAACATTTTCAATTTCAATAGCAACTACATATTTCAAATTCAATTTAAACATTTTCAATTTCTATAACAACCATTTCAATTTTTAAAGCACCTTCTTCAATATACCCCACTAAATTAGATTTAGACAATAAAAAAAAAGTTCGAACAAACTAAATTTTTGTGGAGACCTGATTTCGATGTCCTAAGCATATCCAGAAAAGTGCCCCTAATTGGAAACGTAAGTTGTTTTTATTTGGGATTGAAGGGGTGAAATCTAGATTTTTGCAAATAACTTGTAAGCTTTCAATTTTTAAAAGAAAATAAGAAAAATTGCAGCACAATTCTGCACAAAACAGGTCCCTTCTACCCCCACGGTAGTAAGGAAATGAGATTGTATTTGAAAAAAACAAACAGATATTTCCACTTTACGGCACGTTTTACTCAAAAACTATTGAAACGATCGACGGAAAAAAGTTGTGCTGAATTTTATAAGCCCCCCCTTTAACCACATAGAAAAACAACTCAAGCGTTAAAAATTTAGGATACTTTTCAGAATATGCTTCGAAATAAAAGTTCCACCAAAATTTAGTTTGTTCAGACTTTTTCCGCTGTCAAAATCTAATTTTACTGGGCTATATTGAAGAAGTTGCTTTAAAAATTTAAATGTTATAGAAATTGAAAAAGTTGTTTTTGAGTTTGAAATATGAAGTTGCTATTGAAATTGAAAATGTTTTTAACTGTTTGAAAAAGTTGCGGTTGATTTTGATTTGGTTGCACATGATTTTGAATTAGTTACACTTGGATATAAATTAGTTGTTCGTGATGTTGATTTGGTTGCTTTTGAAGTGTGAATGCTATATATATTATACATATATGTAGATTGCCGTTTTATAAATCCAATTCAATGCGAATTTTGCTGTTCTGCTCCGGACACGAAAAAAACACATCTTTTATATAACTCGGTCAATGGCCAGGTTATAGAAACTTAATAGAAACTTTGAATTTATCTTTTATTCTAATTTTACGTAACATTTCATTACAGAATCTTTATCCGATATGCATCTTCGCAACCCATTAACATAAAAGCCCGTTGTATACAGAGCTGTTGAAATTGGTTACTAATATAGTTTTCAATTTTAAAAGTTGTTCACAAGCTATTATTTTATGCACTCTAATATAAAAAAAAAGTTGTTTGTTGAAAGGTTTAATAAAACATTATCATATAAATTATTTTGTCCCTTCAATATGAATACTTACGGATAAAAAAGCATGAATTAGGTGAGCTTTAACTGTAGCAATTGGTTTACCCTTGACCAGCACAGTAAATGTTTCATCTTTCTCTGTAGTCATTAAATTTCCAAACCATGAGCGCTTCGTAAGTTCCGGAGATGAGTCCGGTGTTAAATGAACTTCATCTGCAGAAACTAAATATGGGGGAAGGAATGTTTTAATTGAAAAAAAAAAAAATCTTGGTACCTTGAAGTTTTCTTCGGTGAAATCTGGGACTTCCTAAGAAACTGTTCTTGATATTAGTCAATCTAGTTTTCCAAAGTTGTCCACCGGTTGTACTGCATGTAGAACCAGTCATTACAACTGGTGGAGCATTAATGTGGGGTGAGCCAGGTGGGGTCATGACTGTAGAAAGAGTTTTATTTAGTATTAAACATTTACTATATATAATATTTAACATTACCATTGTTACTTTCGGGATCTTGAAACATGCTTATTGCAATCGTTGGGCCAGAGTTGGCACGATGATGGGCAGGCGATGTATTGTTAGATTCCGTATTGCTTGTTTGCGATGGAGTTCGACTAACTGGTGTTGGGGCATGAGTGGAGTGTCTGACTGTTGGTGTAACAGTAGCTGGTGATGATGGTCTAGATATTACTGATCCTGTCGAATTTATTGCTGCGCTTCTTGTGGGACTATGGTATGAGGAAGTACGCACGGATGAAGTAGAAGATGGTGACCTTCTGGTATGATTTCTGGTATTACTATATGAGCGGAAACTGTAATTAGAATTGCTGAAAAAACTTGCACACAATGACAATAAATATGCAAGTAAATGCAATTGTGATGCTACTTACTTAAAAGCTTGTCGCCGTGGAGTCAGTGGTGATCCTTCACTAATTTGACCAAAATTTAAACAATTTTGACCATTAACCCGACATGTGTCTAATCTTTTTCTAGGTGGATCAGCAGTTTCAGTTTCATTGCGCGGTTTAAGTAATTCATCATCATCTTCTAAAGCTGGCCGACGCCTTTTTCGCTCCAGAAGAAGGAAGTATATCACTTTCTCCGTGTTATGGCTGAAATTAGTGTCATGAATGCACATATACATATAGCTTTCCATTTCAAAAGCAACCTAATCAACATCAAGAATAGCTAAATTCTAACTAATTCAAAATCATGCACAACCAAATCAGAACTAACTGTAATTTTTTCAAACAGTTAAGACCTTTTTCAATTTCAATAGCAACTATGTAAATTTCTATAATACCATTGACACACTATGCGCGAAATTTAGAGTTTCGCCTCTTTTCTCAATTTCGATCTACATTTCAAGTCAATGCAGCTGTTCGTACTCAATTTCGCGAATTGAGTAATTGAGAAATTTAGCGTGCAAACTGAAAAGGAAGCCTGCTGCAACCGATTTGATTTTCCTACCTATCAACGAAATTGATTTTATTGCAACCTTTTAATTATCTTCATCCTCTCTTCGCAAACTTTTTGAAACTTATTTTGCGCTAACAGGAAAGTCTCTTATACATAAAAATATTATAATAAAATTTATTACATTTAAAATTTTTTATTAAATTTAAAATCTGGATGTTGAATCCATTTTCTCCGCTGTTAATAATTTGACATTTGAAACAGAAACAGGAGTGTGTCTGGGGGTCGCGAAATTGAGATTGCAATTCGGTATTTTAGCCATAGTGTGTCAGTGGTATAACAACCATTTCAAATTTTCAAGTAACTTTTTCAATATAGCCCAGTAAGTTATTTGCAAAAAACTAGAATTCACCCCTTAAACGCCATTAAAACCAACCTACGGCTTAAAATGTGGGTACTTTTCAGAATATGCTTAGGACATCGAAACAAATGTCTCCACAAAAATCTTGCTTGTTCGACCTTTTTTTCGTAGCCATAATGTAGTTTTACTGGGTTGTATTGAAAAAATCGCTTTAAAAATTGAAATGGTTGTTATAGAAATTGAAATAGTTGCTATTGAATTTGAAAAAGTTGCGGCTGGTTTTGATTTGATTGTACGTGATTTTGAATTAGTTACACTTGAATTTGAGTTAGTGGTTCTTGATGTTGAATTGGTTGTTTTTAAAGTGTAAATGCTACATATATATATAAATGAAAAGAAAAATTACTTTGGACTTAGAAGTTCTTGAATGAGCTTGTCTTTCTCTTTAAAACAGCCCAATGAACAAATTGCATTTAAAACATCCGGATCAACAGCTGATGCAGATGGTATCACATGTGTTTGAACGACTTCCATCATCGGAAGCTCTAACTCTAATTCACCTTTTCCTCCAGCAGTCACCCATGGATGTCTATTTATTTCCGATAGCTAAGGGGTATTTAAAGTAGTTTTACTTTTTTTAATAACATTTTTCATACTTACCGTTAGCCGGCGATCAGGATTCACTTCGATCATGCCCCTTAGTAAGCTCTGACAGTCAGGAGGAACAAAATGTGGTATATGAAAAACACCTCGTTTTACTTTCTCGAGCAATTGCCTCAAATTATCGTCATCGAATGGTAAAGCACCAACAAGCAATGCATACAATATTACGCCACACGACCAGACATCGGCTTTTCTGCCATCATATTTTTCGCCCTGCAAAACACGCAAAGGTTAAGCTTTTATTACAATAATTAATAATACAATAACAAATATTTTCGCAAAGAATATAAGAAATAAGTGAAATTAAAAACGCCCAAATAGGCTCAATAGATTGGCTAAGCACACAAAATACATTTAAAAAATATACAAACCCGTATTACTTCTGGACAAGCATAATGAGGGGAACCACAAGATGTTTCTAACATTGATCCGGCCGGTTGTAGTGATGCCATTCCAAAATCAGCTATTTTTATGTTATTTTTTTCATCTAATAGTAGGTTTTCTGGTTTCAAATCTCTGTGGCTTTAAATAATTAAAAAGCGTCGTTTACATGCAGTCGTTTAAATTTTCTCTCTCCTTACCATATAGAATGAGAGTGGCAAAAATCAAGCGCTGAAATAATTTGCCGGAAAAATTTTCGAGCCTCTTTTGGAGTAAGTCGGCCTTTTTTAACTAAATAATCGAAAAGCTCGCCACCGGAAACGTGTTCCAGTACCAAATACAGATACTTCTTATTTTCATAGACGTCTGATAATCCGAGAACATGAGGATGATCTATCAGTTTCATAATCGCTATTTCCCTCTCAACCTAGAAGCCAACAATTGAAAGAAGTCCTTTATACTTTTGATTTTAATATGCAATGTCATAGAATATATACCTTCATTAACACAGACTCACTAAGCTTTTCCCGGTTGATTATTTTAATAGCTACTTTTTTCCCGACTACGCAATGGACTCCGAGTTTTACAAGACCTAATATTCATAATGGAGAGAATTTCATAATTTAGAAGAATTCGTATCGATTATAATGAAAACACTGAATTATTTCTGTGCTTACATCAAAGTCGAGGATTGCATATGTATATGTATGGAAAAGAAACGATAGGATAACTAACAAAGGAAATTATTAAAGAAATAATCATCTCGTTAAGTCTATTATGCATAGCCGCACAGAATTATATATGAATTGTGATACCATTCCCAGCAACACCAAGTATGTATATTTTTTTTTACTTCAAACGCAGTGTGAGACCCCAAGGATGTATAGTTGTGAGTCGAACATTCGTTTATTTTGCCTTAACTTCTTCCGGATTACCATATTTGCGTCGCAGCATTACTATTTACTCTATTTACGATTATCACAGCATGCATAGATCGCATGAGATGAGAGCCGATTGCTGGCTATATTGAGCCGAGGCGCTCGTCGCGACCTACGTAATATGCCGAATATTAAAAAAACCTGCTACAACTACAAGCTGTAAACTAGCTTTTCTGAAGTTGATCTAGCCATAAATGCATTTTATAACTTGAATCTAGATGGTATTTCGCATTTTCTTCTTCTGGTTAAAATAAAGAGTTTCATGTACCATCCTGTCTGGTATGATAATACATACTGTTAAGATTACTGAGATATCAAGAAATACTGTTTAGCACGCTTATATGAAAGTAAAGAACGTTGCTGATTTGATTATATTCTCTATTCTAGCCTTCGGAAAGAATTTAATAAATATTTAAATTCTCTATATCGGCATCCGTCAGTACATACATACATATGTATATAGATCGCGTGAGCATGAATATTATTATAATTTCGAGGAAATTTGGAATTTTGTTAATTGCAAAAGAAAGAGTAATCCCATTAAAAACATTTCATGTAAAAAATGTAGACAACTCTCCCGACTTTTTCACTCTAAAAAATTTATGAGATCTCATGTAGAGCCAAGTCTATTCCTCCTAAGAACCCTTAATACTTTCATTCTCAGTTCAATCCAACCCAGCTGGAAATGCTGGCAGTGCTCCTTTTCAGAGGCATAAGGGAGCAGTAATATTTTCCTATTTCTCTCCAGTGTGTAGCATATGGTAGGGCTTCCACAAAGCCTCTCCACATCCGAGGCTCTGCTTCAGTTTGTTTAATCGTTTTTGTTCGCTATGCTGGGTGATCAGCCCGCAGTAGCTATCCTAAGAGTGCAAGCGTGGGGTCCGAGTAGGATTTGAACCTTGGACTTTTGGATAACACGCTTACCAATAGACTATTCGCGTCCCTAACGGAGCAGTATAGCAAAATGATTTTTTTAAACTGGGAATCTCCTCTCAAAAATGTTAAAACTCCCTTATTACTCCCCTAGTGATCGCCCTCGTTTACGTGGAACATTTCCCGTTAAATTGTGAAATTTAGTTTGGAGAAAGGATTTTCAGAATTAAGTTTTTTTTACAAATTCTTTTCAAACAAAACATTTATTTCTTTTAAAGATATTATTACAATGCATTTAATTAAATACATTTTTGCAATTTATAATTTTTTTCTCCAAAATAAATGTAAAGGGTTAATTTGTAAAACATGTTGGAAAATATCAGCAAAATTTTCGGAAAATGATTATTTTTATAACGTTTTCGCAATCAGCGACCGCCAGAAACCGGAAATCGAAGATAGGGCAACTTATTGGAAATCAAATGAGCACAATATAGCCTTATGAAAAGTTTCAGCGTTTTAGAGTTATTTATGTTTATATTTTTGTTCCAAAATTCCTACGTTATATCAATTGTTTACATACCATTTGTGTGAACAATAATATGTGTATTTGCGTTCTGTTTTTCGCAGAGACCTTGGTATCAGTGTATGTACTTATAACTTTTCTACTATAAATGAGAGTTTTATAAAGTCTAAGTAGTATAAGCTTAAGTACTATACATGGTGGTGTGGGGGCAGAGTACAATGGACTATTCGTCTGAGTGCTCGGGGCTTCGCTCCCCCCATTTCTTACAATTACAATTACTATACATGGTAGTATAAGTTCAAGTGAAAAACATGTAAAAGTACAAGTATAAGTATCATAGCAATTCTTTGAACTTGAGAATTTTCGGTTGGTCAAGACACATTTTTTTTAAACTAATATGTAGAGACTTGGAGTGATCTGAAATGTTTTTGATGCGATAGAAGTTTTCAGCAGCAGTTTTTCAAAAAAAATAGGGTCTTTCTCAAAATGTGGCTCTACCAAATTGTCAAAGGTGCGATTTTTATACTAAGCCAAACGTGTCAATTGTTTTAAAACCTTGCTTATTTAGTTAAGATTTTAAATTGGTATCACACTTCCCATTTCTGTTCTTTAATATAAAAAAAGGTATTGTTTCTAAAGTGACAAAGCAGATATTTTACACAAATTAAAAATCTGACCAAAATATTCTTTTTCTCAAATTCTGTCCAGTGAAATCAAATTACGTTTCTACATTTTAACCCACGTAACATGAGGGAAAAAAGTTCCCAGCACCAATTTCAAATCTATGGACTGAAATTCTAAAAAATCATATCCCACATACATACATATATAGAGTTGAAAAAGATTCTTAATATAAATTGTTTTTTTAAAAAAATCGAACCGACTCCAACAAATTTCAAGCCCTAAAAAGCTTTAAATAATTTCACTTAAAAATCCTCTGCTACTACTTTGAACATTGAATCCTAAGACTTCACTAAATTTTTGAAGTCGGTGCGAAAACCTTATACCAACTTAGTAACGAAGACATTCAGTTTGTCTGGATTATTTAGTATTGGAATTAAATCAGTCAGGATTAAGCATCGACTTCACAAATCTAGTAATATTTTACGATAATGTTGAAAGTAGTAGCAGAGGATATTTAAGTGAAATTATTATATAAAAAACTGTTTAGGGCTTCAAATTTGTTGGAGTTTAAATTTCGTACACCATATTGAATCCGCCATTTTGAATTTCCAAGTTTTGACATCAAATTCGAAATGAGCATCCCCCAAAACCCTCGATGGCAATCCCTTGAAGTTTAAAAATCAATAGTATTCGATTTCATTGTAATCACTTGACAATTGAATATTTCGGTCGGCATATTGGATCCGCCATTTTGAATTTCCAAATTGTTCTATACTGGATTCTCAATCAGCGAGTTCAAAAACCTCAAAGTAATCAATTTTATCGCAATTACTTGATATTAAGCAAAATATCGGCCGCCATTTAGAATTTTCATATTTTGATAGCAGATTCGAAATCAGCGATCCTCAAAGTCCCCAAGTATTCAATTTCATCACACTCACTCGACATTTGAAAATTTCGGTCGCCTTATTGGATCAGCCATTTTGAATATACACACTGTTATACACTAAAACCTCCTCAGAAATATAAAGATTATATCAGCTAAAGAATCATCAAAATCGGACCATTGGTTTTTGAGAAAATCTCGTACAAACATATACTTGGGAAACATAGAGCCTCTTTTTTTAGTCTGTTAAAAATAAAAAAGTATTTTTACTGAATTAGTCCAATAAAAAGAAGGAACAAAAAAGTGCCTCACTGGAGATAGTGAACATTACAATAAATGCTCGAATTGAGCGTTTCTACCCTGATGCAGGCCCTGCGTTACGGAAGCTCGTCCTTAATTCCGCTATGGTTCTTATGGGTCTGCTAAGACTTAGACATCCCCAGAAAAAAATTCCAGCGGATTCAAATCCGACGATCGCGTTGGCCACAGAATAGGTCCTAAGCGGTTGATCCATCTTTCAGGATAGCCACTAACCAGATATCCACGCCATATCATTGTATAATGTGCCACACTGTAGCCCTCAAAGCTAGTGGAATTTCCTCCAGTAACAGCGGGAGTTAATTTTGAAGGAATTCCAAATAGTAAGCCGCATTGAGTGTATGGGGTAGGTCGAATGGGCCTATGATCTGCCCATTTGGGATTCCAGTTCACAGATTACTTTTAGATTGTTGCTGAGACCTGTCTTCCCTTTAAATCTAAAAATGTAATTTGATTTCATGCTTCTAGTCCGGGAGCCAATGGAGCTAGGACTTGATCATTTCATGATGGCTGAAACCGACATGAATTGTTTGTCGAAGTATCGGTGAATAATGAATGGATTGTCAGCTGGCGTAAGAGGGGAGGAGCTTAAAGGTACGAATCTTTTCGGAAAAAAAAAATTATGATAGCTGAAAATGTTTGTGGTGCTTTATTATGATATATACCGAAAAAAATCGCTGTCAGTACCGGTGGAATATTATATACCTATGTCAGCTGACTATGACAAAGAGCGAATATTTATATTTTTCAAGATTATTTCATGATGCTTGGAAATTCATACACGTTACAGTTACTTCACTATAATCAACGAAATAATTGTCAGCTGCTTGTTTCTTGGTGGAATAGTTGTTAGCTGACGTTAAGGTTCAACATTAATCGGCTCAGAAGGAGATACGCGGTGGCTTTGAAGTCTCAGCTGGTGACTATTGACTATTTGACTAACAAATAAGCAGCTGACTATTATTTTCGTTTATATTAATGAAACACCTATAACGTGTATCAATTTCAAGCATCATGAAATGTTTTCCACCGAGATACGAGTATAGCCGATAAGGCTTCTTCGTGTCAGTTTATTTCTGCACCGATTTTAATGATTCCAATACTGATCGAAAGCTTATCCACTGAATATGCAACATCACTTTTAAAAGGGCAAAATGGCGGATCCCATATGGCGACCGAAAATTGTCAACTTCCTGAACCGATTTGTTTTACACCGTGCATAGCCGGTCATAAAAGCTAATATCTAATAATCGTTCGTATAACACGATATTTATTTCAAAAATAATCTAACCCACCTAAAAGCACAACTCTCATAAGTTTACACGAATTGGAAACCGCATGCAGATTTGGAAATTTTTCCTACGATTAAACGCTTATTAGAGCAACGCGGCTTACAATCACAGTTTTTGAACGCTTTCAAAAAAATTTACATAGAACTTGAACCGTTTAAAATCTAATAAAATGAAAATTTTTTTTAAATCAATTTCTGTTCCATTCTCATTCATTCATTTCCGACGGCTTTTGTCCTTCATGTGTGGATGGTGTTCCTTTTGAGGATACTCAACTTGTTGGGATCTGACAATTCAAATATTTTTGCTATTATATAATGTTCCATTTGTTTTCACGTTCTTTGTAACGACAATTCTAAACCGATATTTACTTCTTTCCAACACCCACTGATTGTTTGCAGGAGGATCAGCCCACAACAAGGCCGTGATGGTGATGGCTTCTCAGCTTCTGTTAAAGTTTTCATTCCTGAAAGAGCCTATATGTAATGCAATTATTCACATGGATATTTTGCCGCCTGTTACTATCGTGCATGGTTTATTCGTTCCGAGGACTCATACTGGCGCTAATTTTGCATTAAAAAAAGTATCAGGGAATACACCCATACTGCGCAAACGAAATGGGTCTTCTCTCAAAAACAACTGCGTTGTTTGCTGTTACTAGCATGGCCGTTGCGAGCACGACATAACTGCATAGTGCATGGAGATATTAAGGACTGCGAGCTCTTCATCCCTGGGTTCCAGGTTTTTCGCTGGAACCGTTCTCGTAACACTGTCACTGCGCCTGTTGGAGGTGGAGTACTGTGTGTTGTGGGCGCCGACATCCATTTTGTTTTTAAGCCCCCTCCCCCCCCCCCCCCCCCCCCCCCACAAACACACAAGTAACTCAGGCATACAATACCGTGAGGCTCGCCTCATACAAAATCAAGTTTATTTTAATATTTAAATGGGTCGCAGGATCGACGAGCCAATTGCCCACAGACGAGGAAAAATTGAGACAGTAAGACCGTGCGTTATAATTCGCCTGAGTTGCTCCTATGTCTGTGGAGGGCTTTAGTGGATGTTGCCGTATGCGGTGATCTGGAACTTCTGTGTGTCGTTCTACAGCTACCAGACAGAAAAATATACGTCGTGATCGTTTACATACCGCCCAGCACCACTTCTAACGTTTATGGAAGTCTTTCCCTAACTATCGACGGGCTTTTAGACATGTTGCGACTTTTTGAAGACATCATACTTTTTGGTGATTATAACATGCCTTCGGTCGGATGGGAGTATTTTAATTGTGTTGATATGCTGATCCTATTTTCTATTCTCGTTCCTTTTTTGGTATGACTCAGCATAACGATGTGCTGAATGACTCCGCTAAGCTGCTGGAACTAGTTTTTTCGACCAATTCGGCGGAATTATTGGTGAAAAAATGCATGAACAATCTTGTTCCGGCGTCTCACCATCATCCTGCGCTTCGCGCTGTTCTTTGTTCTGATCCACTAAACGTTAATTTTGTTAATTTTGTTGATAATTGTAGTTATTTTTGTAACTTTCAGAAAGCCGATTTTTCAAATTCTTACAAACACATTTCTGAATATGACTGGCAGCCTATGCTCAAGGAACATGGCATTGACAAAGCCTTACATATTTTTTATGATAATTGATATTTTACTAAATGTGTACAATTTTCCGCTTCGAAAAATGCTGTTTGCAGGATTGGTTCTGCAGCTACTTACACAGCTACTACAGGTTTTGCGCCTCAAGGAGCGAAGAGGACTACCAGAATTTCGTTGATCTTAGCACTCAATTCAGCGCGAGATGAAGCTTAGTAATTCTAAGAGGGGTACTCCCATTCAAATTGCAAATACGTTTGTCAACTTCTTTGGCACTGCATTTTCTGATTCTGATTTTGATGTTAGTTTTAGTGATATTTCCCACTTGACTAAGCTTCCACCCACTACTGTCAAAATGAAAGATCTTGTGTTCGATGAAATCACCGTTTTAGACCTATCAGACCTCTCCGATGGTTACGATGGCGGTCCTTCCTTTTTGAAGAAATACAACGCGTGTCTGGCTACTGTCCTCTGTTATCTATTTAACTTGTCCTTGCTTAGAAGCTGTTTTACTAAATTGTGGAGGCAGTCTCTTATAATTCCTCTACATGGAAAAGGTGACAGGTCTGCTACATCTAATTATACACCTGTTGCCAATTTGTGCCATCTTGCTAAGATTCTTGAGGGACTGGTTAATAATATTTTATGTTTCCACTGCAGGTATGTTCTGAGCTCGTTCCAGCAAACAAATTTTCCAAAGGTAAATCCACCACAACAAACTTGCTGGCATTGTACATTATTGTATTCTTGCGCTGGAGGTCATCCTACTCATCCAGAATTTTACTGATGTGTGGTCTACTGATACTTTTCGGATGCATATGAAAAAGATAGAATGATTTACCTAAGTTTCTTTCTCATACAAAACACAGATTTTAGCATGTTGTGTGCTTCCTATCTTTATATTACGTGAACTTTGGATAAAGCACACAAATCGGCATTGAAATGATTCAACGCGATTTAAATACTTATGTGAGGAGAGAAGTAATGGGACCACATACAAGAGGTTTACTACAGAATAGGTCGAACAAAGGTGCAATATAGGGTCCGGGTCATGTAGGGATCCTAAAATTCCTTCGCCCATCTCTTTATGAAGCCATTAGCTTTGTTAACGATAGAATCAATGTGAACCGCAAAGTTTATGTGATTATCGAAGACGACGCCCAAATCTTTCGATTCTATTGACTCTAATCAAAACACGTTTATCAATACAATATTTATAAAATTTAAGAGTAATTCAGCGTAGGGACATTTGAAGTATACTTATTTATATTAAGTGGAAGAGACTTCATAGAACAGCATTTGAAAAAGACGTCCAAGTCAGTATTCAAAAATTCATAATCACGACTGGAAGACACAATGCGAAAAATCTTGGCGTCATCAGCATAACATAAAACATTGGAATTAGGTGGGAATGTAAGTAGATCCTTAATAAATATTGTAAAGAGGAGGGGACGCAAGTGACCACCCTGAGCTACACCGGAAGAATTTATTGTTTCTTTAGATAGGTTACCGCCCGAACAGTACGATGTTATTAAGAGTTGTCCCTGTTATAAACACTGGAAGTAAATTGGCCATAAAACACTTTACCGATTGTGGAAAGCTTCTATGCAATAGCCGGTCTTCCGAATGTTGCTGGACTAGATGGAACCCTCATTAAGATAAATGCTCCTCACGAACATAAAGATCGTTTTGTTGAACGTCACGGTAACCATTCTATAAACTGTATGCTAGTTAGTCTGTGGTCCGAATTTACGGTTTTATTATGCGAGTGCTAAATGGCCAGGAAAAGTTCACGATTCCAAGGTAACGCAACACTGCGCTATATTCAAAAATGCCAAGTGGTTGGAGGCCGTACCCACTATCGGTTTTATTAGACGACTCAGGATACGGCTGCAACGAGTGGCTGATAACTCCGCAACGAAGCAACCCAGAAAACTTCGCAGTACAGAGATTCAACTGAGCGCATATAGTAGGTCAACAAGACGAGTAATAGAGAATGCTATAAGCCTATTGAAAGAAAAATTTCGTGCTTATATTATTTATGCGTACAATCTGTTAGCCAATCTGTTAGTCAAAAAACGTCCGAACAGGCTGAATTTTTTCGGAGGCCTTTGCTTCGATGTCCTATGTATTTCCTGAAAAGTTGCCTAAATTTGAGGGCCTGGTTTTTATTCTTTTGGGGGTTACAGGGGGCTAGTTCTAGTTTTTGGAAATATCTTTTAAAGTATCTCTTTGTCTAGGAAACTTGTTATGAGAAAATTGTAGCCTATGAATTTCTGCGCAAACCAGGTCCTTACACTTTTTTCTATAGAATCAATCGTTTTTGTGTAAAATGTGCGGTAAAGTGGCAATTTCCGTTGTTTTCAAATACATACTTTTATTCACATCACCGCGGAGGTAGAATACTGGGATATAAAATATAATTCGAGTTGCACGTGCACAAAAATAGGTCTCCGCTGTTCTTCAGTATGTGAGATATCGATAAAGAAATTGATCCTATGGTTCAATAAATGATAGAATCAACGAGGCCGAATAATTTGAAACAATGATTTTTTTATTTCATTTTTATGTGTATTAGGGTTACTGCGGACACCACATAAAAAAACTCGCCTAGTATTTTACCCCCAAGGTGGTGTGGAAAGGAGTGTATTTGAAAAAAAAATGATATTCAAACCGCACATTTTACACAAAGCCGATTGATTCTACGGGAAAAAGTGTAAGAATAATTTTTGTGCAGAACTCCATAGGCTACAAGTTTCTCAGAACTATAATAGTTTCCTCGATAAATTTGTAATAAAAAAAAATAAAGCGGTAAGCACCAGTAATTGCACGTAGAAATTTGTTTGTTTTTGACTTCTTTGAATTATCTCCCGATTTGTTTTTTTAGTACAACCCCAGAGTTGGATTCCACACGTCCAGATTAGTTTAGTTGCAGACTGATAGATTAGACGTTTACAGTAAAGGTTCAGCTTGGAGTATCTACCTACTAACCAATACATTTCTCATTGTTTTAGTCAGATATGTTCTGCCTAACTTGATGTGGTCCAGTTCAAGCTTAAATCGAGGTGTAATTCGAGATATTTTATTGATTCAACTTCAGGAATTTGCATTCCATTGAGGAAAGTGTGTAGGTTGCCATCAATATTACGCAGCGGGTATGCAACATGGATTGATTTTGGTTCATTGAGTTTTATTTTCCACTTCTTTGTCCATTGGCTAATTTTGTTAAGCACATGTTGTAAGTCGAATTTCTTCAGAGGCGCTTGATGCGATTACAACAGTATGATCGGTAAAAGTTCAAATAAATGTTTTATTAGTTGTTGGTATATCAGCGTTGTAAACCAGATACAAAGTAGATCTTCAAATTCTGCCTTACTCTGAATTTTCTCAGTACGACTCGAGGAGATTGCAATAATTTCCTAATTTTATAACTCAGGCCATTCCGTCAGAAGCTTGCGGAACATCAAGAAATACTGCTCGGAGGAACTGCTTTTCTTCGAATACTTGTTCTATCTTCATCCCACGGCGAACTTGGTTGATGGTGGTGTGTTAATTCATGAATCCGATTTAAAGTCAGGTATCCTGATCAACGGTCTTTTTGATAGAAATTTCTCAAATAACTTAGAGATAGTAATTATAATATTTGTGCAATCTTAAAACGTTCAGGCATGTTTAAATGTATTAAGTTCGGATATGAAGGATTTTTCGGCAAGAAATCAAAAAAAATCCAAGCAGCCGTTCAGGCGTGATTGAAAGACATACAAACAAACAGATTTTCCATTATATATATGTATGTAAGGAAGGGATATAGGAAGAGAGATGATATTGATATCTAGAGATATTAGACAACATATCGTCCCTGCGCGTGCAAAACCGCGGAAGAGCAGTTTGTTAATACCGCGTAACAGGAAAAGGCGCAAATTTGGAACATCGCGCTAGTGAATGCTTAACGCGTAGTAGGCTGGTAGTAGATTTGACACATTTTCAATTAGCCAATAAGGAAGGATTTTGACATTGAAACAATACCGCGGAACAGTTGTGTGTCGGAAGTTGGCAGCATTATATCCAGTTTTTTTCACCTTCTGTAAAATCGTACAAAAGCCGATACGCGGTATTAACAAACTGCTCTTCCGCGGTTTTGCACGCGCAGCGACGATATTGTCTTTATTTTTTTTTTACTCCGCACAATCTCTATCTTCTCTAGACCAGGGTAATAATTATGATACTCAATAAAACTTATCTTTGCAAGATTGGTATTAATACAACTTATAACAGGTTGTACAATGATAGAACTTCTAACTAATTTTATCATTAAAAGTCACATAATATTTTTAAGCATAGATTAAATGATTCTATAGTAGTAAATCAATCAATCAGACTAATTAGTGATGTTGCTTTAACATTTACAATATAATGAATTTCACAATTTCGTTTACCTGTTTGTCCTTTTCCAAGAGTTTTTTCCAGCCGGTAGGGTCCAACATATTGATGGTGTTCACCTGGAGCAGTGTTTTCTTTCTGCATTGTATTTAGAATAATATAGTTGATGAATTCTTTAGAGCGGATACAGTTTGGCGTGACCAAGAACTGCTCAATGTAGCACTTTGATTTATAATTATATTTTCACGATATTACAATGCATATGTTTATGTTTCTCCATAATGAAATTTGGAACCGTTTGTTTTGCAATCTAAGTAAATTCATGAATTATATATCGAATTTTTAACAGACTAAAACAAATGTTTCCTTATAACCTGAATATTTACAGTAGACTTATAGACATAACAGTGTAAGCAGCATGGAAAACGATCTTTATTTAATATCTTTACTGCTACATGTTTTTTCCTTTCAAGTATATATACATATATGTATGTATATAAATGACGCGACTACCTTTAGCGATTCTTTCTGGACGGACACGATTTCTGTTGAATGTAATAATCGATTTTGAGGAATAGAGTCAGTCCAAAAATTATATTGCATAAAATCCAGACATGAGGAAGACTCAGTTATAAATAAATACATATATCTAAATACGGACCGACAAAGAAATAGAATTAATATTAAATAAATATGCAATATCTAATTCCAATAATAAAACACATTTTTTCTATTGTCCACTGATTAAGAAAATTGAACATCGCTGAAACTAACCCGAGGGAGAGCTAAAAATTAGGAAGGCACCGTCTTAAAACGTAAGCAATAATCACATCCTTAGAATAACGTATGTAACAGCTTTCACATTACCATAGACATGCAGTGGCAAAATGCAATGTGAACCATTTCATATTTTTTAGTTGAATGCACTTAACCAACTTTTTGAGAACTTTAATTAGGTACTTTTCTTAATGAATAAGCACTTGCTGTGAGCAGTTACATCCAACCTTCACATTTTTTAAAGACGATAACGCTTCGAAATCACAGGATATCACAAGTAAAGCCGTGCAACGCACAGCACCCACAGCAAAAGAACACTACTATGAACGTTCGACAAATCCGCCATTTTTGTTTTAAAAATCGATATTTCCAGACTAATTTTTACCAACTCGGAATTTACTGTCATAAGCACTGCAAATCATTAAGGGGAGATACAATGTCTAATTAAATAAAAGGACCACCAAATATACCATTTATCATCTGCACAAAATCATACCGAAACCACCGTGAAAATCGAATCATAGAGCAGTCAACAATTTTCGAATAGTAGCTGTAGGATGGCACCGAACTGCAAGATTTTACAAAGCATTTGACAGTTGGATAGAATAAAACAAAAAAGTACATGTAAGCTTTCGCATAGGCAGGACGAAGGATGCATGCCTGCCCATACCTAAATACACAATTTCAAAATGCGGGCTACATAGGCTAGAATTGTTTGCGATTGTGTGTTCGCCCCTCTGCAAAAGTCGCACAGAATGTATCCATACAGTGTCAGTGACTTGCATAGCTTAGGGGAACGTCTTCCCGTTCCGGGAGACGCATGCGCAAAACCACAGTTCAGGAGTGTGAGATGCATTTTCCAGTTGTACATACATAGTTATTTAAAAACCCACGTTGCTTTGCTTCACAATTACGAAGTTTGCAGCGTTTCAAAGAATAATTTGCGATAAACGTTCGTTTTCGAAGGCAGAAAGTAGAAAAAACATTATTTCAAATCTAGCAAAATCGTTCCGGACTTGTCTGAGCTTTTCCGTACTTGTGAATTAAAACTGCAGAATGAACAAAACTGTGTCCATTTTCATCTGAATTCATGTGTGGAAAAACTGTGAATGAAGCAAACTTCTGCATGCACGGAGAGGGTTTTCCACTTTTCCGCAAGAACCAAAAACCTTCCCGTTACCTTCAATCACGCCCGACAAAATATTCTACCATCCAGTGAACGTCCCATTGAAATTGGTTACACCGTTCCTAAGTCAGCCCGGAAAAACCGGCAGACATACAATAAGTAGCCTGCATCAGGCTCGAACAAATACTCTACGTTCCATGAAAGTCCTATTGAAATCGGTTTAGCTCCCGAGAGCACGCCCAGACAAACAGATATAATTTTAATAAAGTTTGTTTGAGTTTTGTCATCGTGTAAATAAACGTCTCATCAAAAACATTTCATGTAAAAAATGCAGCCCAGTCTCGGGAATCTTTCCTTCTTCAAAATTTATAAAATCTCATATAGAGCCAAGTTTCTCCTACGAACTCTAACACTTTCATTCTCAGATCACTCCAAGTCTCTACATCTTAATTTAAAAAAAGAAAATGGTCCAGAAATGTATGGACCAAAAACCCAGAATCGATACGGACGAATGAGATACCAATCGATTCCTTATAATGCACTATTTACACCACCAAAAGAGCAAAGCCAAAACCCATGAGGTATATGAGCTATAGGCTGACAAAGTACATATGTATGACAAATCATGACCAACTTACGTTTTTGTTCTTTTATATAAATCTAGTTATTATCGACAATAATGACGCGAAAACTTAATATCGTTTAATGATGACCATATTGAGGAAGAAAATATTCCTACGACAAGGACAAGCACGGCTGAGGCTGAAAATAAAAGGCGTGCAATTTTGAAATTATTAAAAAATAATTTAAACTGATATAATAAGAAAATATATGTATGTTTCAGTCTCATAAATAAAATTCAAATAGTAAATGTACATTTTTGCTTTCCCTTTCAGTGTAAAGGACGGAATCAAAAATCATAATTTCTGAAATAGCGTAAAATTCAGTTTACGATAACTACATATGTACGTTAAAGAATTTATCAATTTGACAATAGATGCGTTTACTTCGCCAAGTCTGACTATTGCTTATGATCTGGCCAAAGAAACGCAACTACTGATAAATTTATGTGTTTTCAATTGTTTTTGAATTATGCAGGTATTTTAATTCAATTTCATTACGTTGCAGTCGCTCCTCTTTTTATAATTAAAATCTTCAGCTTTTCATCTTTTTTAATTAGCAATGCTATGTCTTCTTTTCTAAGCTCGAATTGCTGATCAATTTCATAGCGCTTTAAAGCCGTTTTCTCCCTTTCTAAATTAATTTTCTTTCTTTCGAGCTTAACCAATTTTCGATCATGGTCAATTTGCAGCTCTTTTTTTTGTTTGTCCAACTCTAACTTTTTGTCCTAAATATCTGCTAAAAATTGCATTGTACTTTGTTTACATCTTACCTCTTTTTTTGGAGGTTTTTCCAGATGCTTTTTAATTGTATGAAAGCTATCGTTAAATGAAAACACATTTTCCTTTTCACTTTCAACGAGCTGCACAGGTTCTGAGTTGTCTTGCCCGAGCCCGAAATCCACACTCGAGTCATCTAATATGACAGGCAGGCTTGCTAGTACTTCAATATACATATTTCTCAAAATCTTCCTCATCAAGTTCGCTATCGAAAATTTCATCGGGATTCACTTTTTTTCTCTGCCCAAAAATCTGCTCTAGTAAGATCCAGTGCGGACACAATTTAAATAAGTAATTTAAATAAAATACAACTATTTAATTTTACTTCGCAGAACCAATGATCACACAACTTTACCTTTGACTGTTTTTTCTTCTCCTTGTTCTAAGAGTCCTGCGCCTGTAGCATTCTCCCATTCTTTTGCCTTCACGAAGGACTGCTTTAAATTTCTTAGTTTATTTTCCACCACATTCCATCCCATAGAAGATATTCCCAGATTATTGCATTTTTGGAATATTTTAGCATAACATTTTTGAGATGTTGGCTTCTGTATTGTTAAGTATTAAAGAGGAAATTGAACATACATAAATCGGAAACACACCTCAAGTTGCTCCGGCTTATCTTTAATCAAGTCCACAATCCTTCCAAGCAACACGACTGTTTCCGTATTGGTCCAACGATGCGCTGTGACTATACGTCTTTTTCTTTTTTGTGGATCCTTATAAGAAAAAAATGTATTTAAATAATGTCCTATAGTAGAGACATTCCATATTTATTCACGCCAATCTTTATATTTACTATTTCCACCGATTAAGTAAAAAGGCATTGTTATGCAAAATAGCTGTGTTTGACAGAAATTGAGAATTACGAGGTTCAAATTTAAGAGGACAATTTTGCGCGACTATTTAGGCTCATAAATTTAACGAGGGCGCGTAAAGTAAAAATTGTACGGATCTCGTAATTGTTACGCGATTTTCCCCAGTTACGAGAAATACGAAGCATACGAGGGCATGACGTGAATACTCCTACTGATATGTAAGACTACAGTTTCGTGCATTATCGTTCTGCGTAATGGTCAAGTCACGACATTTTCTTAAACTAAAATGAAGAGCTATGTTCACCCCTTCCGAACATGCTCTACATCATGATGCATTAAAAAAATTATATGTCACGTGTCATGACACGTGCCATAACACGTTTCATATTTCATATCACATGCCACAAAACATGCAACGTAACCACCTCCACAACATTGTGCATTTGATATGAATCAGCTGCCGTGCTTCAATTAGTGCCGGGCTTTAGAGATGCAAAGTTTCTTTTGTTTTTCTTCGGGGCAGCTCCCGGGTACGATGCATTTCTAGATAGCTATTCATGAGCATGACTATTTTGACTATTGCCTAAATACAAAACAACCTGATTAAAAGCCTGGTGTTACCTTCATCATCATGTAGATTGCTGTATTCCAGCAGAGATGGTTTTCCAGACTATATGCCACAGAAGAATGATGGGAGAGCGCAGGCAGTTGGCCAGAGGAATTAAAATGCTATGTTATAGGCTAAGAAGCTAGCTCCATATTGATCCCGAGTTTTACCTAAACTCGACCTATTGATACAAAACTATTTTACGAGTATAAACACTTAAAAAACGCGGCGCACTAAAGGTTTTATATTACATTAGCCATATCGAGCTACTTCGACCCCCTATAACTCATTACACCTTTGTTATTTTGTTTATATATCAGGGCCCCCAAAGTTACCCAGAATCAGCGTCCGATTCCATGAGCCCCGAGATAGTTTTCATCCCATTCCGATCTAGAGGGGATGACCACGTTAAGGCCTACCCCCATAGAGTCCGTCGGCATCAGGCGTCGCTTCAGGCGTCGTCGCACAACTATTGAATACATGCATTCAAGCCTAGCCCCCATAGAATCCGTCGGCTTCAGGCGTCGCTTTTGCAACTATTGAATGCATGCATTCATATGGGAGCTAACCCATAGCCGCGGCAGCGCGTGGCGAGAGAGAATTTTTGAGGAACCTGCAATAATTCGGCAAAAGGGAAGCCTGGCCCCCATAGAATCCGTCGGCTTCAGGCGTCGCTTTTGCAACTATTGAATGCATGCATTCATATGGGAGCTAACCCATAGCAGGCGCCGCGGCAGCGCGTCGCGTGAGAGAATTTTAGAGGAAACTCTAATATTTCGGCAAAAGCGACGCGCCGTATAATAGCTTTGGTGAGAGAGTTCTACAAGTTGCGATTGGCCAGTTGGGATTCGTTGAATCAGCTGTTTATTTGACAAGTAAGCTTTGAATTTGATATCTGTGAACTGTTTTGGTGATTTTGTAATTATTCGGTTTCCTGTTTCTTCGTTTGGATTTCCTGGAAGGTGCCGAGTTTTTCCCGAATTCATTAGTCTAGTTTCTTGACGAATTGCTACTAGATTTCTTGTTAATTCACCTTCGGAGCATACTGCGCCAGTTGGCGGTTGGTCTCGAATTGTCATAAACAGCTGAGCGATAGCGAAAGCGACGCCCGAAGCCGACGGATTCTATGGGTTCGGCTCTCTCTTGCCGCGCTAAAAAGGTGAAAGCTCCGCGGCAAAGCGACGCGCCGACGCGTTCTATGGGGTTAGCCCTGGACGCGCCGTACAAGAGCTTTGCTGAGAGAGCTCTGACAAGTTGAGATTGGCTAGTTGGGATTCGTTGAATCAGCTGTTTATTTGACAAGTAAGGTTTGAATTTGATATCTGTGAACTGTTTTGGTGATTTTGTAATTATTCGGTTTCCTGTTTCTTCGTTTGGATTTCCTGGAGGGTGCCGAGTTTTTCCCGAATTCATTAGTCTAGTTTTTTGACGAATTGCTACTAGATTTCTTGTTAATTCACCTTCGGAGCATACTGCGCCAGTTGGCGGTTGGTCTCGAATTGTCATAAACAGCTGAGCGGCAGCGAAAGCGACGCCTGAATGCCGATGGATTCTATGGGTTCGGCTCTCTCTTGCCGCGCTAAAAAGTGAAAGCTCCGCGGCAAAAGCGACGCGCGACTCGATGCCTACGGAATCTATGGGGGTAGGCCTTCATACTTTCCGCGTTAACAGTTAAAGGCCTAAACCCATAGAGTCCGTCGGCATCAGGCGTCGCACAACTATTGAATACATGCATTCATATGGGAGCTAACCCATAGCAGGCGCCGCGGCAGCGCGTCGCGAGAGAGAATATTAGAGGAACCTCTAATATTTCGGCAAAAGCGACGCGCCGTATAAGAGCTTTGCTGAGAGAGCTCTGACAAGTTGAGATTGGCCAGTTGGGATTCGTTGAATCAGCTGTTTATTTGACAAGTAAGGTTTGAATTTGATATCTGTTAACTGTTTTGGTGATTTTGTAATTATTCGGTTTCCTGTTTCTTCGTTTGGATTTCCTGGAGCGTCCCGAGTTTTCCCCGAATTCATTAGTCTAGTTTCTTGACGAATTGCTACTAGATTTCTTGTTAATTCACCTTCGGAGCATACTGCGCCAGTTGGCGGTTGGTCTCGAATTGTCATAAACAGCTGAGCGATAGCGAAAGCGACGCCTGAAGCCGACGGATTCTATGGGTTCGGCTCTCTCTTGCCGCGCTAAAAAGGTGAAAGCTCCGCGGAAAGCGACGCGCCGACGCGTTCTATGGGGTTAGCCCTTCAACTTGTCAGAGCTCTCTCAGCAAAGCTCTTATACGGCGCGTCGCTTTTGCCGAAATATTAGAGGTTCCTCTAATAATCTCTCTCGCAACGCGTTGCCGCCTCGTCGGGTCATAGAATCCGTCGGCTTCAGGCGTCGATTTCGCTATCGCTCAGCTGTTTATGACAATTCGAGACCAACCGCCAACTGGCGCAGTATACTCCGAAGGTGAATTAACAAGAAATCTAGTACCAATTCGTCAAGAAACTAGACTAATGAATTCGGGAAAAACCGGTACTTTCCAGGAAATCCAAACGAAGAAACAGGAAACAGAATAATTACAAAATCACCAAAACAGTTCACAGATATCAAATTCAAACCTTACTTGTCAAATAAACAGCTGATTCAACGAATCCCAACTGGCCAGTCTCAACTTGTCAGAGCTCTCTCAGCAAAGCTATTTTACGGCGCGTCGCTTTTGCCGAAATATTAGAGGTTCCTCTAATAATCTCTCTCGCAACGCGTTGCCGCGGCGCCGGCTATGGGTTAGCTCCCATATGAATGCATGCATTCAATAGTTGCAAAAGCGACGCCTGAAGCCGACGGATTCTATGGGGGCCAGGCTTTAAGCGCGGCCCCCATAGAACGCGTCGGCGTGTCGCTTTGCCGCTGAGCTTTCACCTTTTTAGCGCGGCAAGAGAGAGCCGAACCCATAGAATCCATCGGCTTCAGGCGTCGCTTTCGCTATCGCTCAGCTGTTTATGACAATTCGAGACCAACCGCCAACTGGCGCAGTATGCTTCGAAGGTGAATTAACAAGAAATCTAGTAGCAATTCGTGAAGAAACTAGACTAATGAATTCTGGAAAAACTCGGCACTTTCCAGGAAATCCAAACGAAGAAACAGGAAACCGAATAATTACAAAATCACCAAAACAGTTCACAGTTATCAAATTCAAACCTTACTTGTCAAATAAACACCAGATTCAACGAATCCCAACTGGCCAATCTCAACTTGTCAGAGCTCTCTCAGCAAAGCTCTTATACGGCGCGTCGCTTTTGCCGAAATATTAGAGGTTCCTCTAATAATCTCTCTCGCAACGCGTTGCCGCCTCGTCGACTATGACTGCGTATACACGATATCCAAAGTCGCGACTTTGGCCTAGCGTAGCCCAAAGTCGCGATTATCTTTGTCGTGTAAACGGGCAAGTCCCAAATCTGGCCTAGCCCCGATTGATTTGGGCCTAGGCCTGATATATGTGTATGTGTGTGCTCGATCCCTCAAACGTCATAAATCTTACTTGCACACAGATAGCACACAAAGGCAAATATCCTAGTCCACTTTTGTGCCGTTTACACGAGCAGCCCTGATTTTGGCCTACAACCGGTTTCTAGGCCTGATTTGGGACTGTCGTGTATACGTACTCTATGGGTTAGCTCCCATATGAATGCATGCATTCAATAGTTGCAAAAGCGACGCCTGAAGCCGACGGATTCTATGGGGGCCAGGCTTTAGCTCCCATATGAATGCATGCATTCAATAGTTCCAAAAGCGACGCCTGAAGCCGACGGATTCTATGAGGGCCAGCCTTAAAAATGCTTTAAGCTCTCAAGCTCGCGACGCTGCGTTTGTGTTGACGGATTCTATGGGGGCCTGTCTTTACGCAAGAGAGATGGAAGCGATTTAAAAAAAATATAATTGGTGCAGACTATTATCGGATAAAAAGCTTTAAATAATCTGTGTAATTATAATTGTCTCTGCTCAAACGTTGCTGCTAGCTTAACACACGTAAAAAACGCACCTATAATAACATATAACATCAGCCTTTTAAATATCGATAATGTCAAGCCAATAAATCGATGGTCATATTCATCGAACATCGGTGGCAAAACATCGATATTCCGATGCTATCGAGGGGCCCATCCCTTCTGCACTGTACTTGTCAAAAGACAGAAACTATCAAGTTGTGGTGAAGTGCAGTGCTGGTTGATGCGATATCCCAAGAATAATATATGCAATGTTTGGTAGCGAAAACATTTTATGTAAATTTGGTACCCAGTTAGAAGTCATAGAGGAAGGTTTGTTGTATTACAAAATATGTATTTTTATCTGAGTAATTGTTGTTGTTGTTTTATTTAAATTGGCCTTCGTCAGAAGGCGTCACAAAAGTGACTTAATGGTCCGGCCAGCTTGTCATATTACCATAAATCTCCTTCGAAGTTTTCAAGAAGCTCAGTAGGGTAGCTCCATCAACAGCAAATCTTATCTTTCCTTATCCGCTGGTTTCGTATGCAGCGGTGCGACTGTCAGCCAACGGGGGCGGGACACCACGTTTAACTATATGTCGAGATGGCCAAACGAAGCAAAATCCCACATAAAAATAACAGAAACATATCAAAAAGGACGGTACAACAGTGAGCCAAGTTTACATCACAAAGAATACAGATTGATGGGTGTGAAAAGCTAGCGTCCTCAAGGAAATCAAATCCATGCAATATTAACCATAAAGTAGGCAATCCTATCTCCTCACATTCGGTGATTAATGGTTATAAGAAAATGCAGTAAGAATTTATGTATTTTGTTGTTGTTTTGTGTTTAAAGTTGACCCTTCTATGAAGGGAGCCATTGAGGTTGCTCTATGTTAACTTTATTAAGTAGAAAACGACTTTCGCGATTTAATTGCCACTCGCTCTCCAGGTTTTTTCGCTGCCGGCATTCACAAGCTACCATTAAGATGGCGAAAATGTATCGATAGTTTAGGGTTAGTTGTAGTTTGATTTATTATCTTTTCTTGCTTGGAATATATTACACAAAACTTTAAGTTCAAAATCGAGTAGTTCAACCTAACATTTTGCTTTTTATTTGCAGATGAAATACCTACGAAAAAACCAGTTTCGGTAGAGGATCAAATAGTAACTGATAGCAATGGTAAGAGAAGATTTCACGGCGCCTTCACAGGCGGATTCAGTGCCGGCTTTTGGAACACAGTTGGTTCTCTGGAAGGATGGAAACCTCAGCAATATAAAAGTTCACGTTCTGAAAAAGCTGAAACAAAAGTAATGTATTTTCCACAATGCTTTATAAAACTTTATTTATGCTCAAATTTTTTTCAGGCGCAAAAACCGGTTGATTTTATGGATGAAGAAGATCTTGGGGAATTTGGAATTGCACCACAAAGAATACAAACAACGGAAGATTTTAGTACACAAGAATCGAGTTCAACTGGGAATATCAGAAAGAGGAAATATATACAATCTTTGGGTCCCATTCCAGGAATTCCTGTACTTCAGAAGCTACTGCAACCTGCAAGAGAAAGTGTCGCTATTAGACTACTGAAAAAGATGGGGTGGAAAGTCGGACAAGGAATAGGAGCTAGACAAACACGAAAAGAAAAAAAGGCGGCTTCTAAAAAGATTACTAGCGAGCACTATGGTTTAAAGAATTATGGCTGTGAAGTAGGTCCATTGGAATATAAACGTGTAATTTCCCCACACGAAGCAAGTGAAAGCGATGATACAGATGAAGAAATAACGTATGCCCCCGATGATTACGAGCAGTTCTTTGTTGGTGTGAAAGATAACATGTTTGGGTTGGGGTATGTTGGGTTGAAAACGAATCCTCTTCCTAAAATAGCGCAGCATATCGATTTGTTTGGGCCCTTTGAGATGATGAGCAAAAATAACAAGAAATTATCTATAAGGGGACAGGCATTCGGAGTAGGAGCACTAGAAGAAGAAGATGAGGACATTTATGCTAAGGAAGATATGACTAAATACGATTTTTCTTTAGATGATCGAAAAAGTTTGCCCAAAAAAAGAAATAATGTAAGCGATGTTGGAGTAATTGATGGGTTTCATGTACGGGAGAATGAAAATGTGCACAAAACGGTTTTCCAAGTTGATCTTCCTGAACAATTTAAACCGCGTAACTGGACTGTACGAAGAAGTAGATTTGAACCGTTGGATGAGGAGAAAGCTGTTGCTCTAAAGCTGAAAAATGAGCATAAAAGAATGGGCTTAGGTAGACATGATCTAGGGCACCATGAACGCCGCAATATATTAGAAAATTTGGATAAGAAGTCTTACAGGTCAGATGCAAGTCAACCTCAAGAATGTGTTAAAAACAACTATTGGAAAAAAATTAACCAAAAATATAAAGATCGTGATTCAAAGACTGCGCAGGTTTTAAGCTTACTTGAGACAAATAAAAGTAATTTCACCACAGGTGGACTGTTAACAATTGATGGCAAAGAAACAAATTTGCAAGATGAAGTTATAGAAAAACTCACAGAAGTTTCGAATATAGCTGACCCCATAGGTATATTTAACAATATAATATAAAGGTTCAAATAAGACGACATACTTTTCTCTGCTTATAGGTAAAAATAACACCATTTTCAAACCCTTTGTCTTTGATGAAAGGAAGCAAAATAGATATGACACATATTTGGAAGCGAATTTAAAAACTGATGAAGAAATAACGAGCTTTCTGGAAACTATTCAACCTTTGGAAATGTCTGATTGGGATAAAGAAATGGAGAAAAAGGAATTCATCCAAGCAAGTAAAATCTATAAACCTTTAAAAGGGCTAATGTCTGATAGGTAAGTAGATATTACGGATGAAAGCATCAATTTACATTATTTTGCTTTTCAGATTTATAACGGAAGGTAGTGTAAAGACTAATACAACAAACCAAGAAACATATGCCGATCCAAAGAAGACGGAAGTCAAAAGAACTAAAATAATTTGGCATCCTTGTGCGCTGCTATGCAAACGTTTCAATGTAGCTCAACCTTATGTTGAAACAAAGATAGAAGATAATTCCAAAAAGAAAAGCCGATTTTCCGTGTTTGATTATATAGAAGCACCCATTAATACTAAAAAAGATTTTGTGACGCCCGTTATTATTCCATCTAAAATCGAAAAATCGAAGGAAATAATTTCCCAAAATGAATGCGATTCATTCGAAAATCAAAGACTAACAACGAAGGAATTGTTTATCAAAGAGAAGCAGAACTTTAATCAGTGTAATACCAATAGTACAATCTGTGATACAAATAAAAAACAACCTATTTCAAGCCCTGCATTAAGCTCTGGCGAAATTAATGCATCAAGTAAAGTTACTGCTGAAAGAAATTTACACGGCAAAATGGAACTAGAAAAACAAATTAAGGCTATGAAAAATGAGCACGCATCAGAAAAAAAAGATTTGTTTAAAGCAATATTCGAAAGTTCTAGCGGCGAAGAAGATGAAAATTCAAATGAGAGAGGTGAGGATAGTTCAAGCAATACAGAAATATATACTCAGAAATCTGTTAATCTAAAAGCATCGCCCGCTGAATTGAATATATTAAGAAATACGTCTCCGCCTAGAGGAATTTTTGCATACTTGTTTTCTGAACATAAAGAACAAAAACCACTAAACCATGATTCCATAAAAAAAACAGAAAACTATAGCGAGAAGGACTTCAAAGATGAAGACAAAAAAGGGGATACATTCGGAAGTGACCCCATTGTAGAAAAAAGTTCCTCCGAATATTATGGACCAGCGATACCCACTGTAAGAACAATAGTTGAATGTTCTAAGTCGTCCTCAAAAATAGAAGATTTAGACGAGAAATTAACAAAACTAGTGACTAAATCCAAAAACAGGGTTAAACTTGTGGAAGAGTGGATTGAAAAATCTGGAGACAAAAAAGCGAAAAAAAGAAAGAAAAACAAGAAAAAGAAATCAAAAAAGACAAAGAAAGAAAAGCATATAAAATCATCAGACGAGTAAGTGTTATGTATCTATTATCGAATAATAGACAGAAAAATAGAATCAAAGTATTTATTGCAGGTGTCTCGCAATTAAAACCTTTCAAATAAAGTTTTAAATATTTTTAATCAAACAAGTGTCGTTATTTTCCAGACTTTAATTTGGTGTGATATTTATTTTTACTGGTGAAATTTCCGTGAAACTTGAGATCGACATGAATGGTAATTTACTTTAAAATTAACACATTAAACTGCTTTCAGTTTAATTTATTCCAACTGAAAAGCTAGAAGAGAAGTTGAATTTCCGAATCGCCCCGAACCGCCCTGGCTGGGTAGTGACAAATGTCTCAAAATTGTCTATAAAACGCAGGGTAGGTTTCCCGGGGGTTACCTGTGTCGAAACAGAACTGCGGTTCAACACTAAATAATTGGGATAATTCTGCCAACATTTTTACAATAAGATTTGTTGAGGTAATTTTTACCGGTCTTAAAATGACGAACTTGGCAAAGGAATCAATAATACCAACCAGATACATATATCCCTTACTACTTTTAGGGTATGGCCACAAATGGTCAGTATGAATGGTATTAAAAGGAATAAAGAAAAGTTTCGTCATTTCCTCTTTTATTGTAAGCACAAGCTATACAATTGTCGATATATTTTCTTACAAAATCCCTCATTCTCAGAAATCAATGTTTTTTAATATACGCTAAAGTGCGATGCAGTCCTAAGTGGCCAAACCCGTCGTGAAAGGTTCTCGCGATAAGCCACTGCATTCCTTTGGGAACTTAAAATTTTAAGCCGTCGGAGGTTTTACAAAACACTTTTTCACCCTTCATATCATAAGTCTGCTTCATGGGTGCTTATCTTTTTGATACGGCAGAATGCGAATTATTTCGTTTATTTCTCCATCTTGGCATTGAAGAGTGACGACCCAGTCAGTCTCTGCGATTAGCCTCAACTATAATAGCCTTACGGGACCTTAAGGCTGCTTAAGATTTTATACGATTATATGAAGTGCTGTACTGACAACTATAATAGTCTTATCCAATCTTTCGTCAACTTTCGAAATCTTTCGGCAAGTCTTAAAGGTACGGTCCGGAGCGTACAAATCTTGGGAACTTGACAAAAGTGACGTTTGTGTAAAAATTGGTTGATTTATCGAGAGAAATTCTTTAATAGCTCTATAAACTCATCATTAAAATGTGCGGACATTGTACATAACTTGTTTAAGATCCCACTGACATCTCACTTTTTGCAACTGCTTAAGGCGATTGTAGTTGAGCTTAAGATTCGATACGCTTAACAGAAACTTGAAAAACCTTAGGGAGCCTTAAGGCCATTATAGATGGGCCTAATTCAATCGTAGCTGGACAGGATTTGTAACAGATCCATATATACGCAGCCTATGTGAGCTGCCGCTGCTTCGGTACTGACAACGGCAATAACCCGTTTCAGAGCTTTTCGATTTATTGTTTATTTTGGCGTTAAGTTTGAACAAATAAGCAAAATCCAAATTAAATTGTTGAAATCCTCTAAGCAGTTTTCGCTGAAATCCCAAAAGAAGGCAATTGTCATATGGGCTGCCCATTCCCGGCTGTTCTGTTTCAGCCTATCGATTTACGAGGTTGTGCTGCCGCTGCTCGCTGTTCTGGGGTAATTTACACATGGCGGCATCGATAAAAGTTCAAAAACGCATTTACCGCGCTTCATATGGCCAGTCAAAAATTCAATAAGCATCATGAACGCACCTGATGCGTAAAAGCAGAGCAACGAGCGCATCATGGTTGTCGATGATGCAATGTTACTTTACTAGTGACAGGGCCGGCTAAAATAACAATGGAGCATTTATTATTATATTGCTATAGAGCTGTTCCTTTAGCTATATTAATTCTATCCAAAGCGACGCGGAAACTGGCACAAACAAGTTCTGTTTAATGACGTGCAAAAAGTACAAAACAAGGCATCAGTATCGGGGCTGTGTAAAGCTGGGCTTCACCGCGATGATGAGGTCGTGATAAGCAATGATGCCCTTATGATCCAAGGAATTGACGGTTTTGAATTTACTCCTTTTTAGACCCCATTTACAAGTATGAACTCTTATGCTACGCACCCTCATCCTAATTTCCGAGCATCCGTCGGCATGACCTCGTACTTGTAAATGGGGTCTTAGGCTTTTAACAGGAATTCCTCTAATTCTAACACTTTACGCATTTTCAACATTTTGAAAGCGGTTTAGGGGTCAAGTTTACCCTGGCGATTTTTCTCGACTATTAAATTTTCTTCGGTCATTTTTCCGCTTTGTATTTCAGTCTATAAAACAATTTGTAAAAGGTACATTTCAGTCTATTAGTCAGAAACTTAGAAAGGGAAAAATGACTGGGGCAAATTTATCCCCTGGAAAAAAAGGCTAAGGGGCAACAGGGCAGGGGCTCGGGTGAAATTCGAATTGAAGAACGTAGTCCGTGCAGCCTCGCGCGACCCTTCCTTACCTCGTTTATTCTCTGTGAGTGTGGTGCCTTTTGCACTTTGCATAGGAGCTTTTCCATAATCAATTTTTCTTCGTAGGTATTTCACAGGGACTTTATCTTCGCAAATATGCCAACGGGTTCAAATTCTATCTTAATTTAATGATTATAAATAGAACAAAAAAAACGAAGAGGATGAACAAAAACATATAGCACATATGCTTTCCCCCGCTGTGTTTTCCTAGACGCATCACTCTAGACATTGTATTGGAAAGAAAACCTCCAGTCCTATCCATATCATCGTCTATTCCGCGGAGAAGCTTATCCTGATATCGCACCTCGTTTCCTATGTCTATAGTGAGGGATTTTAGAGCTCCGATTTTCTCCTTCAACTCCTCTGCGGCTCTTTCATTTTCCTCTTCAAGGGTATCTTGAGTCGTATTTGGGGCGCTCTGGGGCAATGGCTGGTAATTGTAATTGGTTCTTCGCATTGTTTCAGCCTTCCGTGCCACGGTGCTAACGTTTCTGTGGGGAAAGTCCTTCAATTAAATAGATCGTCAATAGAATGCACATATAGAAACACACCGGGATAATGTAGGATAAGATAAATAAAGAAATGTCAATGTTAAAACTCCGATGCAAAGACTGATGTTTTCAGAGGTCCCACCATATATCTTTAAATTATTTCCGCTTTAAATAACTATTCATGCACTTGATATTCAGAATAACAATAGCACGGGGTTCATTTGTAACTATTTGTTCCAATTAAGCTTCCAAAATGCTTAAAACCGCTGACAGTGACAGTTAACATTTCATACAAATAATGGACTACGTACGCACGCAATCCCCAGAGGAATGATCGGAATCGCACACAAAAGCCGTGTACCACCTAGACCCCAACTATTACGTTGATATGCATTGTTAAAATGTCGAGTGGAAATTTGGGTTGAGTTTGACCTGTTAACCCCATTAACAAGTACGAACTCTAATGCGACGCATTCTTTGATTCCGCTTTGATTCGTTCCTCTCATCTCCTTCATTATAGTTTTCGAGTGTCCGCCGGTTTGAGTTCGTGCGGGTAACAGATAAGTATTTTGTAATTGCGGGTTTGCTTCTATGTTTCTAGAATGGCTGCACCGAGAAAACATATAGATATTAAGAGGGACATAGATATTATGGCAAGAACTTCGGAAAATTTTGAATTGTGCGCCCTCTTCTGATTATGGTCTTCACATATACGCCTGCATTGAGCGACAAATACGACCACAGCGAATTCTCTCATGCATGCTAAAAATCCTTTATTAGGTATATCTTATATATATATTTATTTAAATATATACATTTAAATTTTTTATGTAAAAACCGACGCAGTGACATCAAGCCAAACAGCTGTGATCTGTCAAACAATTGTCCAGCATACCTTTTCTTTCTATACTGTGATGACTGCCATGCCATTCAATTCACCCCACTCAGTTTAAGTTTGGTTTTGTGTTGTGTGTATTTCGATCAAATTCCATAGTTCGATACGATAAATCATGCACAGTTTTTTCCCTGTGCACTAAAGTTTAAACCAGATAGTTTTTCAGAGATTGCCAAGATTAAATGCGCAATGTCCAAAGAGGCTGACTCAAAATTGTACGGCTTTTTACCCCTTATATTCTGCGGCCTCTCGATTCCTTTAGCTATCTTCATGTGGCTTGGGAATATTACATTTATGAAGTTGTTACGGGATCCAGAGAGTGACGGTAAAAACGGTATTATCTAATTATATAGAAGGAGTAACTGTTTTTTCCAGAAAACTATGGCATCCCACCCACGAGATGGTTGTTTGCTACTTTCACCTCCCTGACCTTAATGGTATATGCAGTAAAACGTAAGGCGGTTCTGGTATCTGCAGGAGCCCTCGGATTTTTGTTGGCTGTAATACTATCTGTAGCTAGTCATGCATTTTTCGCAAGCCTAATAGCATTTTTTTTATCGTCTTCGAAAGCGACAAAATTCAGAGGGCATATGAAGAAGAAATTTGAAAAAGATTTCCAGGAGGGTAAGAACAGAATATATGTTATGGTATCTATTTAAACACTGAAGCGGTCTTCAATCCCTAGAAGAGGGACACAGAAATTGGGTACAAGTGCTTTGCAACGGTGGTGTGGCCACTCTGCTATCATTGCTTTATTTGATGGATTGCGGCAGCGGAGAAAGACCTATAAACTTCACAACCAGCTACAGGTGCAGTTGGCTAGGAATAGGAGTTTTAAGTACGATTCCAATTTTTAATTCTAATCAATGCTAAGTAATTTATTCCAGGCTCTTTTTCTTGCTGTAACGGGGATACTTGGGCTAGTGAGTTAGGCAGTGTTATCAGCAAATCTGATCCGTTTTTAATAATTTCGGGCAGGCGAGTACCGCGAGGAACGAATGGGGGAGTGTCATTTGTTGGGCTGTTAGTAAGCTTTATGGGAGGTTTGCTCATTGGCGTTGCTTACTACATTACAATTGTTTATAGTATGCAAGCACAGCAATTGCTTGTAAGTCCTTCCCAGTGGCCAATTATCTTATTTGGTGGTTTCGCTGGACTTTTTGGATCGGTAGTAGATTCTGTGCTTGGAGCAACAATTCAATATTCAGGTGTTGATGCTGAAGGCAAGATTGTTGAAAAACCGGGTCGAGACGTAAATCACATTAGTGGTTTGAGCATAATTGACAATCACAGCGTAAACCTAATCTCCAGCATTGTGACAGCTGTGACTGTACCTGTAATTGCCGCAAGGCTGTGGCCAGAAATTTGAAAATTTGCTTATGAGATTCAATTGTAGTTTTAAGTTTTCGTTTTGTTTCTGTGATGCGTTCTACTAAAAATCTGACTTCTTTCAATAAAAACAATATTCCCTTTGTATATTTTGAATTGTTGTATTAGTGTTAAAAGGATTTCTTGTACGAATTTGGCGGGGTGTAGTTTCGTTCATTTCTAGGTTTACAAAGTTACAGTTAACGCTGAAAGTTTTTCATCGAGCATGTCTGGAATGTGAGATATTTACGAAAAACTATTTTTCTACTATAGTTAGCAGGGCGGCGAAAGCTCAAGGTCTGGGACTGCAAAAACTCAAACAGAAATTTGTCTAACACCCCCGCCCCCAAATATCGATGACGCAATTATTGTGGACGATTTGCAAGCAGAAAATACAAATTTGACTGGACTAATAAATGTTAACCCGCTCGAAATCAAATGCTTTACAACACGGGACCCCTACCGCAGCCTGATGGCAACAGTTCGACAAGTTTGTGTATGAAGTATGATGAACCCTTATAAATACTACTGGGACGTCTGCTAGTGTGCCATGCGTGGCATCTTTCTCATCTTCAGGCAGGCTCTCCACTGCAGTTTGCTGGCTGTTAAAATTTTTCTATATATATATATATATGTATCCATATACATACTATGATGATTTAAAGCGAATTTGATATTTTATTTGCCTTTTCTTTTGAATGAAGTTTAGTAACTTTGTCATACATGAACATGTCAATGATTTTTAGATAATGTATCTATTCGTATAGAATAACTACATTGGGGACTCATTAACAGACGTAAATTAAGTTATGTACATGGGTGCCTAGTTCTAAAATTGCCGGAAGAAATGCAAAAATAGAAAACCTAGACATATAATAAGATTGTTCAGATAGATTGCATATTTGTTTTAAATATAGTGCCAAACTCCGTATAACGAACTACTATTTAACGTAAACTCCCTAAAACGTAGAAATTACTTATTGTTGGTTGGTTTACCTTATTACCCATACATTGATACACTCTATGTACCCAGTAGGAAATGTAATGATTACCGGATCAATGCAGTACTTGCTATTGGTAATGTTTTATTTTATTGGTTTGAAAACGCTTTCTAAGTTGCCGAAATTGATAAGAACTGGCAATGGATTTACAGACTAAGACAACATACTGTACGCAATAATGTTATCTAATTTGTTGTTGTTGTTGATTTAAATTTGCCCCGACAAAGCGAGGCGTCGCAAAACTGCAACTTACTGGTCTCGGCCAACCAGCCACACGACCACGAGACTCTCAGTGATCTTCCACAATGCCGTTCCGTGTGGATGTAAGTTAATGTATAGGAAGGCAGCAGCGCCAGCAAATATTACTCCCAAAGCAGTCCAAAGAATTTTGTTCTCTCTATTTTATCAGACGGTATCGGAGTGCATTTAGATACCTCCTGCCACTACTTTCCCTGATGAAAGATACATCACGCTCCACACGACACCCAAGAAATAAAAGCCAACAGTGACAATGCAGACACAAAAAGGAAAGCACACTAGACGAAAGGAAAAACAAGATACATTTAGGTTAGAAAAAATTTTTCCTTATAAAATTAGGCAGTCTATTCGTACCCGATTTTCCCGTGTAAATACACGGGTACAATGGCAGTGCGAAAACATTTCAGTGCTTAGATATTTTGAAAAAGGCACATATTCACTCAGTAGGCTATGCATTTCGCGGATTGCGGTCGTACGGATACACCCACACATGCACATAGTTGGGTGCAAATAGACACTTCCATAAAATTATGAAGCAGTGAGCCGGGCTTACATTTTTAGTTTGATGTCAGGAATGTTCCTACACATTTTAATGCATTCTAATTCTTTCAATAGATTAAGATTAAGATTTTTGAAAAAGGACCTGTACCTGAAGGTTAGATTAAGATCGGGGAGGACCACTCCCATACCATTTCAATCCTCCCCAATTGACGCATTCATCGCAGCTATCAGATAAACCGACGGAAAATTATACCTCTTAGCCCAACACTTCGCAAAAGGTGTATCCGGGTGCCCCTTTAGATGCTGCACAAAAAATCTGGTAAATCGACGGGTCAAAAACCAAGGAAGGGATAGGTATTGGCGTATATGGCCCAAAGTGCCGCATTTCAAAGGCACTAGGTAAAACCCCTACCATATTTCAAGCTGAAATACTGGCCATACTAGAATGCGTCAATCTGCATTAACAGAACCATAAATGGTTCTATTATTTTTATATTATCAGATAGTCAAGCTGCATTAAAAGCGATCAAATCCTTAGTGTAGACTCAAAGCTGTTTTGGGAATGCCTGGAATACCTGAAGCTTTTGGCAAGTAACAACAAAGTTATGCTCATGTGGATCCCAAGACACTAAAGGCTACACAGACAACCAAGTAGCCGATGGCCTTTCAAAACAATGGGCGTAATCTCCCCTTATTGGTCCGGAACCCTTCTGTGGCGTCTCCAAAAGCCACCTAAAAGGGGCCATACAAAACTGGGAGAAAAGTAGCCGACTCCGATATTGGAACGACACCCAAGGTTGTCGGCAATCCAAAGCCTTCATAATCGCACCGCATGATAAGGCCGAGAAACTCCTCCGTCTAAACAAACAAGAGCTCAGAACACTCACTGGACTCTTCACTGGAGATTTCTCCTTAAGGTATCACCTTAAAAAGATAAGGAAAGCTGAAATTGACACCTGTCGCTATTGCGCGGAAGCCTCAGAGACAGCGGTGCATATTCTTTGTCAGTGTACAGCCCTGGCCAGACTCAGCCTAACACAGTTAGAAGAGGCCTTTCCAACACCGGAACAGGTTTGGAACATGACTCCCAGGGAAATTTTGGACTTCTCCAAGAAGCTAGACTTAGGATGAAATCTAGATGGGAATTCACAATAGATCCCAGCGGTCGCGGTGATCGAAAGGGCACACGCCTAAACGCCCCCTTTCCAACTAACTAACTAACTACCTGAACAGAGTCCGTTATGCAGGAAGTCTATATGAAACCAGCAGGCGACAGGTATCCAGAGTCCACATACTCACGACCAAGCTACCTTTGGCCACGCATCCCTCGGCATATGCTGTTGCACCTTGGATTAGGGTGATTTTTAAAAGAATTTCCGTTTCTCCTCCCGACTATATTTGTCAGTAGAAACGTGAATGTACCGGGAGCCTGTTTCCGTCCATCCCCACGTGGAAGGTATAGTCGCACTTCCATCAGTATATGTATACAGTTACGCCATGCACACACAGATACGGCACGCACACCGAAGTGTTACATGATAGTCCCCTTGTGTGCAAATTTAGTTCCCCTGTGACAGCTGACGGACCTATATTACGCTTCTCCATTTTTCAAAAGCTTTCGACAGTATATGCCATTCAAGAATGCTAAACAAGCTGAATTATCACTTCAACTTCTCCGAAGATGCAGTTCTCATATTCAAGGGCTTTCTTTACCAAAGGTTACAAAGCGTAACTTTGCGAGTGGGCAATTGGCTCTGACCTTCTTCCACTAAACTTCTGTGGCGTCTCCAAAAGCCACCTAAAAGGGGCCATACAAAACTGGGAGAAAAATAGCCGACTCCGATATTGGAACGACACCCAAGGTTGTCGGCAATCCAAAGCCTTCATAATCGCACCGCATGATAAGGCCGAGAAACTCCTCCGTCTAAACAAACAAGAGCTCAGAACACTCACTGGGCTCTTCACTGGAGATTTCTCCTTAAGGTATCACCTTAAAAAGATAAGGAAAGCTGAAATTGACACCTGTCGCTATTGCGCGGAAGCCTCAGAGACAGCGGTGCATATTCTTTGTCAGTGTACAGCCCTGGCCAGACTCAGCCTAACACAGTTAGAAGAGGCCTTTCCAACACCGGAACAGGTTTGGAACATGACTCCCAGGGAAATTTTGGACTTCTCCAAGAAGCTAGACCTAGGATGAAATCTAGATGGGAATTCACAATAGATCCCAGCGGTCGCGGTGATCGAAAGGGCACACGCCTAAACGCCCCCTTTCCAACTAACTAACTAACTACCTGAACAGAGTCCGTTATGCAGGAAGTCTATATGAAACCAGCAGGCGACAGGTATCCAGAGCCCACATACTCACGACCAAGCTACCTTTGGCCACGCATCCCTCGGCATATGCTGTTGCACCTTGGATTAGGGTGATTTTTAAAAGAATTTCCGTTTCTCCTCCCGACTATATTGGTCAGTAGAAACGTGAATGTACCGGGAGCCTGTTTCCGTCCATCCCCACGTGGAAGGTATAGTCGCACTTCCATCAGTATATGTATACAGTTACGCCATGCACACACAGATACGGCACGCACACCGAAGTGTTACATGATAGTCCCCTTGTGTGCAAATTTAGTTCCCCTGTGACAGCTGACGGACCTATATTACGCTTCTCCATTTTTCAAAAGCTTTCGACAGTATATGCCATTCAAGAATGCTAAACAAGCTGAATTATCACTTCAACTTCTCCGAAGATGCAGTTCTCATATTCAAGGGCTTTCTTTACCAAAGGTTACAAAGCGTAACTTTGCGAGTGGGCAATTGGCTCTGACCTTCTTCCACTAAACTGTAGCGCACCACAGGGATCTGTACTTGGGTCACTACTTTTCACCCTGTGTATAAAGGATTTCTCCAAGGATTTACGTCATGTTACATAAACATATTTATGCTGACGATGTACAACTTTGTCTCAGCAGTCTCATACACCTCAATAATGACCCAGTGTCTAAAATATATAGTGATTTGCATAAAATATAGCTTCAGCTGTCAGTGGAAAATAACTTGAAATTGAATCCAGGGAAGTCGCAATGTATTGCCATTTCTACTGTACTTTCGGACCTCTCATTGCCTCCAAAATTGCTGAACGGTATGGAAATACCTTATGAGGGGAGTGCACTGAAACTGTGATTATGTCAATACAGTCATTACTCTTGCCAAATTTTACAAAGGGATGCCTTGTTTTCGGTAAAATAGACTCATACCGCCTCCGAAATTTAAAAATGGCAATAAATGATTACATTCGATTTGTATTCGGGTTGCGAACATTTGATAATGTGTCTTATATTAACTCCACATTACTAGGATGTTCACTGCAGGTAAGATATATTTAAAACGTCGAATTTTGTATTCCCTATGCCATATCTATCGTTCAACATTCTTACCTAAGCAAAACAATTCACGCCTTGAATTTCCGCAGGGGATATAAGCTAAAACTATCTATTTTTCAAGGATCTTACACTATACAGTCGATTCGACTTTGGAACGCTTTGCCAAGTGGTATTCAGACGGCGAGTACTTTCAGCGCATTCAGGGGAAGTCTTGCTGAATTTCTGAAATAGTGGTCATTAGAGCTTGTTTTTGATTTATACGCACTACACTAACTATTTTTTTTCTTTTTACTTTCAATTAGCTGAAATTTCTTTAATTTGATTAATTTCGGATGATTTCTTATTTCATTTCTTTAAATCAAACGTCCCAGTTATAATTATTGTGTTTCCGCAATTAATACTTGGTGCTAAAAAATGAACGTGATTGTTGTAGTATATTTGACCTCAAATAAATATAAAATAATAACGATAATAATAATTAGGCGGAAAAAAATTGTCTTTTCATCACCTTCCCTTACCAATGCAATACATCAACATAACATTAGAAAGCAGTAGTTGGAAATTCTTAAAATAATTGGTTTCGTTTTCTAGGATTACAATTGCATCCAAAGGGTGCATCGATAAATAACCTTTTAAATTTGGATGGCAGATGACGCTTTTCATTTGGCCCTGGAGATTGGAGGAGTTGCTGCGGTGAATATATACATAGATCGATGTCCACATGTAGTTCAAATATATTAAAAAGAATATAATAAAGTAGCTGGCACTGCGGTGGAGTGAAGGTGTCTTTATTGCATTCTGTATTATGTTTAGAAAAGTCCTATGCAAGCGCTTCAGACGTGCGATGGATGTTAAATGCATAACTGCTACATTATTTTAATAAACGCTAATTTACTGTATTTAGAGTGACATTCAATTAGGAATGACCTTTTAGTTACAATATTTATTTGAGAATGTGGGGAAATCCGAATATCCGAATTGGTTTTCTTTCTTGTCTGAGCAGAGTAACGCCACCGTAAAGCAAAAGACAATTTCTCATTTAGCCCTTATAAAGAAAAATGCTTATGCTGATTGGATGTGGCTATTATTCGGAACAATTCGGGCAGATTTGGGATGCTACCAGGCAATAAGTGTCCATGGCACGGACTTCCTGCCTAAGTATCACAATTGAGGGACTCGGACTTTTACACACTTTTTGTAATAGCAATTTAGCTTTGAGCGTGAGTCTTGGCTCGTGGAGTCTTTTGAATAAGTGGGGTGGGGTAGATTTAGGATGCAACAAGAGCAACAACAAAATTCCCAATAGAACGACCTACGGCGGCGGTGAACTTGCAGAGGAACGCTTTAGGCGGAATATTCTATCGCAGATTCTATGATCCATTTGATCCATTGTCTCCATATTCCGGAAGCTCACTCCAAATTAGTTGTTCCACACTCCTAAAATTCCTAATTTACACACCTATTCGAGACACTCTTTCTGATAGCAATTTAGCTTTGAGCATGAGTCTTGGCTCGCGGTGTCTTTTGAATAAGTGGGGTGCGGTAGATTTAGGATGCAACAAGTGGCCCTGCGACCTGCCTTACCTGAGTCGTGCAATTTAAGTTGACAGATTCGGTTCGTCGGTGGCGGTTTTTCGAGGTTAAAAAAACGTCCCTTGAGGCTCGTTGCGCGTTGCCGGTCGTATTCTTTGTTTCTGTTTTCCAGTGAAAATTGTGCAAAAAGCAGAGCAAAGTTTAGTTGTGGGTAAGTGCGGAAAATCGGTTTGGTGCAGTGTTTTGTGAAAATGGCCTATATATGAAATTTTGGCTGTGCAAAAGATAACGCCAATAAGTGATAACGCCATGAGTTCCGGCCAGTCCTGTTAGTTTGTGTTGTGTGTGTTTCCAGTGAAAATTTTCCAAAAAGCAGAGCAAAGTTTAGTTGTGGGAAAGTGCGCCAAATCGGTTTAGTGCAGTGTTTTGTGAAAATGGCCTGTATATGAAATTTTGGCTGTGCAAAAGATAACGCCAATAAGTGATAACGCCATGAGTTCCGGCCGGTCCTGTTAGTTTGTGTTGTGTGTGTGTTTCCAGTGAAAATTTTCCAAAAAGCAGAGCAAAGTTTAGTTGTGGGAAAGTGCGGCAAATCGGTTTGGTGCAGTGTTTTGTGAAAATGGCCTGTATATGAAATTTTGGCTGTGCAAAAGATAACGCCAATAAGTGAAGTGCCGTTCGTTATTTTATTGTGTTTTCGAGCAGCAAACACTGAAGAAAACGCAATGGGTAAGTGATTTTTCTTTAGAATAAGTCACCGTTGGACCTTATGAGAAAATGTGGCAAGAAAGCTTACAATTCATCGATATTCGGGGAAGCGCTCCTCTGCTGAAATCGACTGCTTCTCCGACATTTTTCGCTACTTGGTTCGTTTCTCGAATGAGGGAATTTATCGGACGAATTCTGCAGCATTTTTTTCCATCTCCCTTTATTCGGAATTAAATTAAATCGGATAGTTATTTGATGGACAGCCAGTTCCGCTGCTCCACAGGTAACCCCAAAATTGCCTATCTCCGATTTAAAGACGATTCGGGCCGATCTTCTCTGATTTGTAGTGCAGGGCGATTGCCGCCAAGTTAGAGAGTCAGATGTGACGCGACTTCTCCAAGCTTCCGGTCCCCGTCGGAGCAAAGTACGTGTAAAAGCCATTCGGGTTGCAAGATTTGTAGGATATCTTCCCCGAGTAATCTCTATCAGCTCCGCTTCGCTATTATATATATTCGATATTTTGGGGAAATTTTTTACAAGAAAATAAAATAAAACCAGTCATTGCAGAAAGGACATTTCATTATTTTTTTTTTATTCCTAATGCGCGCAGAGATGCATCAAGCATAACGACCATCTCGCGCAACTGGCCGGTCAAGGAAAGACTTAAATGAGTTGGTGCGCCAGAGCAGTATACCGTGGCTTCACCAAGGTGTAACTCAACCAAACAACAAACTCCCCTTGTGGAGCACATGAAAAAAAGCTTCGAAAAACTTCGCCGTTATTTCGAAAGGCACATAGAGTTGTGATGCGATGGAATAGGAATTGATTTGTTTTGTTTTGTTTTTTGTTTTTCCTTCAAATCAGTCCTGCGTACTGACATTTTCATAATTAAACCCTCTGTAAATTTTTTCACAGTTTTTATTTTGCATTGAACAAAATGTAGATGTCAACAAATATTTTAACACAATTTTCTTAACAGTTAGCATTAAATGTTTTTATGAAACGGGCGCGCAGATCACCATTTTCCTCAAAAATTGTTCATTGCCATGAGTAGGTTGGGAAGGGGGGTTTGTTAGGAAGCGAATATGACATACAGAATCAACAGCTGAAATTTACAAACTTGTTACAGGGAGGGGATGTTGGGCGCATTCGGGTGGGAGGAATTCGATAATTCGCTGAGGTTCAAGATGGGTAAGAGTGCAGTAAGCAACAATCCTTTCGTTCCGTTAGCAAGGCGAAATGGAGTTCTAGACGTTTTTCGGGGTTTTGGGGGTTGATTGCAGGGCGTAGTCTTGCCTTAGTGCTAATCACCGCGAACAGGGTTACCGAGAATTATTTTTTAATTGATTTTTTTTTGTGTGCATACATCCATGAACATACCATGGGATAATTTACTAGATGGAGGGGATCTTAAAAGTCCGTGTAGGGTAGTGCGACACGTGGTTTACTGAAGGTGATCGGCCGGTAGTAGTCCTGCATTTGGTTCCACCCACGAGCCTGGAGGTGGTACCCTCTAGAATCCCATTTATTTAAAAAAAAAATGTTGTCATTTTAATCCTTAAAGCCCCAAATTTCATTTTATTGTACGAAATGGGGCAAAAATTCTGCCCACCCACCCCGCATAAAATAACATTGAATAACCTTTTTGCTTTTAATATTTTTTACTAGTATGTAAATCATTTAAAAATGTGAAATTATGTCTAATAAATGTCTAGGATGTCACGAAGGTAACTGACGGATTTTTCGGCCTTTTCATTTTATATAAAAATTCCCCTGTAGTAGGACTAAAGAGAAGGCCATGCAAATAAAACGAACAGAAGTTTCTACCAATTAAATCAAAAATTTTAGTAGCCATTTATTGATTTGTCTGTAGTTTCATCCATTGTTCGGTAAATCGTCTATATCGTTGGGGAAATGCTTTAACAATAAAATAAAATTATAGGACTAACCAAGGCATAAAAACTTGCGCAAAAAATGTATGATGAACCCAATCATCTATGGAAGTTGAGGTATTCAAAACCAATAATCGACTTTTCGTCGAATATCGATTTTTTTCATATGGAAATTGAGCTATTCAAAATCGATAATCGACTTTATGTCGACTTCCGCATTTCATTTAAATATTTCAACTTCCGTATTCGATTTGCAATGTCGACATATTTTAAGATTGGTCGATAGTTTGCTGAGTTACAAGTTTTAGTTAAAGAATAATAAAAAATTGTTTGATTTTGATAAGTAGATAAAAAAGAATTATTAGCCGCTGAACAATCGAATAATTTTACGGTTACAATTGGAGTCATTAAAGAGCAATACGTTTATTTGATTGGTGGTGTAGTGAAACTAAGTCGACCAAAAAGTCAAACAGCACGATAGAGAGAAATAAAAATGCAAACGCTAAAAGTTCTGCAAGAGACCGATAAAAAATCGAGCATTTTACCAAACAATTTAATCGATTCGGCTAAATCCCTAGGCTAACCCAAGAGATGCTCTTTTAAAAAACTAGCATTGAATTTATTACATTTTAAGTCGACTAGAAGTTGATTTTAAAAATCTCGCTGCTTTAGAAGTATAAATTGAAAGGGCATTTGACAGGTTGCTTAATGATTTCATATTACACTAAAGTGCTGAATACCACGTTTTGAGAACATGTATTCATTTCAAAGGAATATTTTTGTTGGTTGACATTATTCATTTGTATTAATTGAGACCTCTACGTTACGTTTAATATCGACTTCTAAGTAAAAAATTTTATTGTCGATCATAAATGTCGATTTTGAAGTCTTTTAATATCGATATTGAGCGTCAGCGTAAAATGTCGATTTTGACGATCGACTTGCATAAACCAACAGACGAATTATTTTGAAAACAATCATTGCTATAAAGAAATTTACTACTACGTATAACATCGTTAGTTATGTGGATAATTTTAATATTTGTTTTGACGTAAACATAGGAAAGATTGCAATTTAATGACAAAAACACAAACCAAACAGAATACCAAAAAGTGTCCTAAGTAACAATAATAAATTAAGGGGGATTCAGAAACAAAGTGGCCCGAAACCGATACAAACGATATAAAATATATACAAAAAATGTAAATGCCTTAAACATTTTAAATTAATTCCCAAAAGATATAGAAGTACGCGTTAAATATACAAACAAAGTAAAAGAAAAATGCTGAAACGAAATAAAGAAAACTCAAAAAGTTACAAAACATAAAAGTGAACAATTTTCTAAGTTACAAATATGTGAAAGGGTTAATTGACAAAACAAAAAATTTATTCAATTCAACAAATGTATGTTCCTATATTACGAACTTTTAATTAATATTAAAATTTTACTTTCACTGAAGTTTTAAAAGAATGTGTGCAAGAGATGGCAAAAAGATATATGTTATAGAAACATGAGTACAAAGAAGATGCGCTTCTAACATAGATAGTGCCCCACTACAGTGCTAGAAGTGCTTTGTCTAAATACTTATTTCTCTAAGCAATAATCCAGACATAACTGATTAAAAGGTTAGTGAAAGTTCGGGGATCTATAGAGAAAAGAATCCTAGGCATGCATATAAAAGATTAGTAAAACACGAAAAAAACAAGAAAGATATAGGATAAAGAAAAATTAATGCTGATAATAAATCTCAATTGGGCAGCTGGTGACCCATTTTGCTAATTTTGATTTATCTTTCAGTTACTGATCAAACTAGAACTAAAGCATTAAAAAGAGCAACACGCCCAACAACAGATGTGGCTAAGTGTAAAGAAAATGATAACAAACACGATTTGAACAGGAAATATACGAGAGGAGATAATAACTAAAATAAAATAAATTGTTGACAACAAATGTAACAAAAAAGCGAACTCTTGTAAACATACACAGCCATATGCATGGTGTACCGCAGTTAGCCTTCATATGCACATATTAATTATATTTTATTATATTCATTAAAAAAGAAAAAAAGACAAAAACACGAAAAAGAAAAGTGCAACAAAATATAGAAAATGAAGAAAATACAAAATAACAACAATATTAATTAAATAAGGGAAAAGAGTAGAAATTTTCATCTTAGTCTGTAAGCAAAGAAAAAAATGAAAAAGAAGAACAAAACGTTAATAAGAAGATTACAAAGCCACAGAAAATAGGAAAATAAATTTCCATGTGAATTTAGTAGATGTGATTTTATTCAACCCCAGAGATAATGCATCTGTCCGCCTCCCTGTTCCCAGCTAAAGCCAACAAAAGTATCACTAACGCTTTATTAAGTGTAAAAAACGTGAATCTGGCAAAGGAAGCAAGGAATCGATTAACATATTCCATCCAACTTGTTTGTCGAACACCCTGTTGGTTACAAAAATGGCGATACATTTCAGGCATTTTACAAACATCGGTTTGCCAAAAAAAATCAGAGCGCTCTTACGATATTTATAAAGCTACCCCTTTTCTTATAAAACTTTCTCAGTATAAACAAGGTTTATAACAGGTTTATTTAAACAGGTTTAACATTGGCCTGGTTGCTTTTATAAAAAGAGCACACTTAGGCCATGCTAGGCTCAGTGTGAAACTGCATAGGAATGTTTCATAAAGGTCCCCATATACGGTCGAACAAATTGTGCAAACTTTTCTTCGCTACATGTACATACATCACGCAACAAATTGCACAAACTTTAGTGACTTCTATGTTCTCGTCGCGAAAATATGTGTGAAGCTGTGTTGTCCACAACAACAACAACCCACAATAAAAAGGCGATGAGATTGTTATTGAGCCAACACATAGAAATACTAACTAAGCACGGAACGGCTGTATCGTGTATGAACCCTATACGTGAGCGACCACCTAAGGGGTGCTTCCTAGAGGAGAACAGCAACAGCGTTTATGAAGCGTTTATGAGGGAGAGCTAAATAAGAATCCTCACAAGCGGGGCGCAAGCGGTGAATGGCAGCGTGTAAATAAATGTTAAAGGGGGCATAGACATTATGGAAAGAACTTCAGAAAATTTTGAATTGTAAGCCCCCTTCTGATTATGTCTACATATTTACGCCTGCACTGAGCGACCATACGAACACAGCCAATTCTAACACATCAGGGAATGTGGTACGCTAAATCTGGCTTACAGCCGTTCCGTGCTTAGTTCATATTTCCATGAGCCAACATCGCCATACACGACAAAATAATTTGCGCAACGCACCAGACTGCACCATACAAGCATGTTTGCACAGCGGCTGCGTTCTGCAAAGTGATCGACAGTGTATGGGGCCCTTAATGTATCAAACTGCGTCATACATGGGAAATGTTGGCATAACGTCCTGCGTTGTGTGTGCTCTTGTATGGAGCCCTTCGATCGATGACCACATGTAGTTCAATAATATTAAAAAGAATATAATAAAGTAGCTGGCACTGCGGTGGAGTGAAGGTGTCTTTATTGCATTCTGTATTATGTTTAGAAAAGTCCTATGCAAGCGCTTCAGACGTGCCATGGATGTTAAACGCATAACTGCTACATTATTTTAATAAACGCTAATTTACTGTATTTAGAGTGACATTCAATTAGGAATGACCTTTTAGTTACAATATTTATTTGAGAATGTGGGGAAATCCGAATATGCTGCGCAAAAAACTGTCACAATGGCAATTACCTTTTCCCCCAATAGCTTTCGGAATACCCTTTCTGCGACAGGTATTTGCGGATAAGCTTAATACGTAACGGGAAAAGCTGACACTTTTTATTGAATTTTCTTGTATCACACCGTAGGCCTGAATGCTATGATTGACAGGTGGAGATTTAATTTGGTTTGCTTTCTCGCAGGCTTCAAGCTATACTCGTAATAATGGTAATAGATTCCTGCAGCAATGAAATCTATGCATGACTTGAGATTGACACAATGCCAGTTTCCACGACATTTTAGGCCTAAATGTGCTTCCTTCCTCGTCATGGTAAATCCTTTGTGGTTCGTGTTGAATTTGCTAAGCAAATCACTCTTGCGTCTTTGGAATGTTCAGCCGTGTTACTTCAAAATATTTTCACACGTGGTTGACGCCTATGATGGATTGCATTATGGATATCAACGAAAGATATGTCAACTCTTTATAACTCATCGCTGTCATGAAAATAAGATGATATCAAATGCACAATATTGACGGGTAGTGGTTCGGGAAAAAATGTCCATAGATCCAAATCGAGAGTTCAAAATCAAATTACATATATATGTATATATATGTATATAATAAAAAATACGCGTCTGAAAATTAAACCGTCTCGCATATCAATATTTTCCACAACTGTGCCTTTTCGTGTCTTCAAAAACGTGATGTTTTCCGCGTTAAGGGTTCCGTATACTACATATGTGTAGTTTTTATTGTGATATTTTAACTTCAACATTTTCGGAATTCTCTATAAATAACTGAATAATGGATAGAGCAATTTTTTCACGCCGCTTAGAAGCAAGTAAGTAAGTACACAAAAGACATTAAAGTATGTCAAAGATCCATCGGTATGGTATGATATAACACTGAAGTAGAATGTTTACCGGGGAAATGCGTGAAATTAACTCGAGTCGTTTTCTAGAGTAAACTATACAATTTTATTATTAACTTTGAATATGGTGCAGTACCAAATATATGTAAATAATAAAAATAGTTGAATGCCGATAATGTTGGTACTGTGGAATGGAATTCTATCCTACCGTGAACATGGCCGTCGATACTTTTTAATCGGCATACATATAGTTTCTATATGAATAGAGGAAAAGTTTTCAAAAATTAACAATTCACACATTTATTGTAAATTGAAAAAAAGTTGCGATTTGTCACAAAAAAGGCCATTGAAAGACATAAATTATTTTTAGAGTTTTCTTTAAAAATAATTTCATATCTTTTATCTTCGTATATATTGAAGATAATTATATTCTTCGAGAGTATGTTCAGTTTCAAGTTGTTCCATTCATTAGTTTTTGAGCAATCTTGTACGCCATTTCGCAAAAAAGTGATTCTTGGGAAAACAAGTTTAAAAATTGATATGCTTGGCAGTTAGACACGCTATTGATTTGCTTGGCTCGATTTCCCAATTTGTTCTGCCGAAAAGGCGGTTAAACTTATGTACAGGATGACTGACAAAAACATTATATCTATAGAGTATTTACGCAGCAGCTCTGAAACTGTTACGGTTTAAGGGGGTCTACTAGTGTGACATTTTTCAAAAATCGATTTTTCTTTTTTTGCATATTTCGATAGTCTATACCTTTAAAAATAACATACTAAAATTTCAAGTGCATATCTCAAATAGTTTTTGAGTTACAGCCATATTAAGAGCAGCCGTTCATCGGTTCGAAAGTTGCGGTCAAAAAACAGAATTCTGAGCAAAATCGAATTAAAGTTTGACTTTACAGAAGAAACATAAAGTTTATCAACGAAAAAGCTACTTAGAAACGCACTGATTAAGGTTTGTTTACACAACAAACACAACAGAGAATCACAGGGAACGTAGTTGCTCTGCTGTGAACCAAAAATAGCGCGGATTTAGCGCGTCAATTAGGCTTCCGTTATTACAGAGTACTTGAAGTACTTTTTTTAACGACACATCTAAAAGTTAAAAAAACGCATAACTTCGTTATTTTCTTACGGATTTGAGTTTAGTTTGCAGCGTTTTACTCGGAAATAGTTGAACAAAAAGAAAAACCAAAATAAAAAAAAATCGAAAATTTTCCATATAGGCCCCTTAAACTTTAGAAGCGTTTTTCTCGAAACCACATTTGTCAAATTGGCTGCAGTTATAACTCGAAGACAAATCATCCGATCGATTTGATTTTTATTGCAGCTTCTTTCAAAGATGTTTCTACGTACCATGAACCTCCAGTTTTTTGATCAAATCAAAAATGTAATTTTGACAGGCCAAAAATCATTAAATTTTCGCGCGAAATTTGCAATTTTTTTTAGAAACTCCGCCATTTTGTTAAAATTAAATTTTTTTTTTAGCCCGAGGGTCATGGTACGGGAAAAACCTTTAAGTTTAATAAACTTTGTTGTTTTTTTGATTTCAGGCACTGTGAAGGTCGCTATCACTGCAGCCGTTTAGTGACTTTTTTTTTTGGAGCCTTGGGAGATTGCAAATAACTTGCTAAATTTTCGATTTTTTGGTCCGACAATTTTATCATGGATTTACTATATATCCACAAAACTATCCTTAAAACATTAAAACATTCCATGCAGTAGTTTTCTTTTAAAAAAAATCCCAAATATCACCTTTTTTGAGGCGGTCACACTAGTAGACCCCCTTAATGTGTCCAAAGCGGGCCCGAGTGTCGACTGTCATCGAATAATTTCAAGCATCCCTTTTCATCCATGACCTCCAACATTGAGTTGGTTTCCTTTCGATAAGTTTTTCTTCGCCATTTCCTATGTACATACATATGTATGTTATATTACCGCCGATTCATAACTCAAGCGCTCAAGTTGCGGTTACTTGGCTTTATTTCAAGTCGATCCGATAAATTTTTCGGATCGATTTGAGTCAAGTAGGTAGCAGTAGTAGTCGATTTAACGTTACATGACTTTTAAGTCGACGTCAAGATGGCTTCAAGTCAGTATGTAACCCTGGTAATTGTAATATTATTACAAGTGTAAACATTTTTACATAATTATTGTAATTTTGTTTCCAGTTTACACCATCAAGTGCCACCGTACCACTTCAGTATTAAAAAGCTAACAGAATTTTACAAATTTACATTCGATGTGACTCGTAAGTGGTTAGGTATACATAGTAATCAAAAGAAAGGCGTGCATATTAATTGTCCAGAGATATATTGGTAAGGTAAGAAAATTATAAAGTGCATAAATAGGTCAATCAAAACACTAAAGCTTTCATCATAGCTTCCATAAGCGGAGGTCCTTTTGGTCGACATCCGTAAAATTACTTATACGACCATTATACTCCCCATGCTTACATCATAAATTCCCAAGTGCCGCATACTATTTATCTAAAGCCACCAACAACGGCGACCCAACTGCCCCCATATGGTCTGGTCCAGTCGCCTACAAGAGTGCTTAAGCTATAGTCGCTATTAAAAGGGTTGAAATGATCGTACAGCCTTACTAATGCCATGACCATTTTCTAAACTGGACAAGGGTGAAACAAGGAATTTAATTTTCAGGCAAAAGAATTTCCCGGCGAAGTTGTTATGGGCGGAGAGTTTTGTAGGGAACACATAATTGCCACATCCTGGCATGAGCTTAGTGCCAATTCGATCAATGGGAGCTGTCTACCGTTTATTCTAAGGGTAAAGTTAATTGAATTTTCGTTCCCAGCGTTTTAGATTTGTGCAGGGCGTTTGTTTTGTTGAGAAGAACTCACCCCTTTCTAAAATTGTTCTTGATAATTCTATGCAATGGGTTGCATATAATCATTTGAAACAAAGCTTCAGATTATAAATATAAATGCAATGTGCTCTAACTGTTATATATAATTTTTCAGCTATAATTATAACTACATTTTGTGGAATATGACTGAATATTTGGGGCCGTAAAATGTTAAAAAAGCAAGCGTTTGTTTATTTACCAAACAAATCATGATGGCGATTTTGGTCCAATACAAATGATCCATATGCCAAACAAATAAAAGCTTATGACGCAAGCAAAAACTGTAAAGTGCCGCAGAAGAAAGATTTTATAAAATGATATTCCCTTCCCCGGTTACCGGATATGAGAGACTTCTTAGACTAATTTTGATAATAAAATTTCATCATTTACACATATTCCTCAACGCTATAACCTCCCATGGTGATTTGTCACACACTACTGAACAATTTACAACAAATTTGACAGATGTTGCTTTAACAACATAGGCGTTATAACTTAAACGATATATGTATATTGAAAGACCCTTTATAAACTGCACTCTCACGGCAACGACTTGTGTCAACGCGTGCACAGCAAAATAGCCCAGTAAAATTAGACTTTGACAACGAAAAGTCCCTAAATTTGAATCGTGGGTTTTTTTAGTGGTCTTACTGAGTCTGTCTAGCGGAAATTTTTCAAATTTGATCTGAAGCGCGCCTTCTGTGTTGGATTCTATAATAATATAATAATAAAATTCGTTGGACAAAAATAGTCAACGTATCCTGGACAAGCTAGTTACTTATATAAAACATTTTTAAAATAAAAATACAAGTTTTCAAAAACAACTTGTTTAATTGTTGAATTTCCCACATGAAATGTCAAAAAATCTCTAAGCGGAAAAATTTGGCGGGTTAAGTAAGGCACATTACACCCTGATCTACTCTTAAACTCACACCGTGAAACCGAAAAACGGCTAAGGGGAGCTGGGATGGGATGATCAGAGCTTAAGCACGCACAGTGAAATCGGAAACCTACCAACAATGTGCTTACCTAATTCTTTGAGGGTCTCAGTCTAAAAATGTTCCAAAGGCCTCACATTGTGTTGTTACGCCCCTGGACTCACATAGGTGGAGCAAAAATCTAAAACACCTTATAACTCGCAGGAGGTCGAGTTGAGAATATACCCCACAGCTCAAAAGTAATGGTTGTTTTGACCTCCTCTATAACTTCCATCCGGATTAGCCACCGATGCCTGGATACCCTTTATAATGATGTATAAAGTTGTTCTTCGAAAATTCAGATAAAATTTCATCACACTGTAATCATATTATTGGCAAATCTTATAAATAGTTAATAAGATGCTCGAGGGATCTAATAGGAATTATCAAGCTGAGTCTTCCGAATTTTGTGCAAAAAGTGCCACAGCCGGATACTACATACAACTTTTGAGTTAATCCCATTGAAAAGTTTTTCTTAACAAACATACATATGTTAAGAGTTCATATCGTGTACGACGGAACTTTACCTGTAATTGTATTCTGCTCAAAACCGGAAATTGACTGCATAAAAAACAACTTACGTAAAAGTAATCATTAGGGGCATAACAAGATTCATGGATGTTGGCTTGAAGAGTACTTGGAAAGCTGTGTGTATAAGGAAAACATATTTGACGGAAAATCGTGACTACAAAGGACCACAAATTATTTCTTTAAAGTGCATTCTGAAAGCATTAAAATATTTCTAGCACTAATCAGAATGTGAACAATGGGAATAATGGTATAGAAAGAAGGGGTTCAATACAGGAAATTGACTTCAGATAACTTAACAGCCATATTATGCACGTTCTCAGTGGCCATGGGCTAAAAATATCTATCCAACAAGAAGGGACACTACGTCACGTCACGTTTTTTCTTATCTTTCAACGATCTTGGCTACCGTTAATCGGGCCAGATGTTTCATTTTGTTAGAAATAGATAGCTACAAAGAAGAAATTAGTGAGAGCAAGACAAAAATTTGGGGGTAGATGCTATGAAAATTGAAACGCTTTTACAGGGTGCATGATTTTATTTTGAACATTTTCTACTTTTCAGTAAGGCACAAAACTTAATTCCTTATAATTGTTTCTTGCAAAGCCACACACCAAACACCTTATATGATGTTTACCCATAACTTTTAAAACGAAAGAACAGCTATTTACTTGATGGCATTTCAAGTCAAATATCTCAATTCAATAAATTAACACCACTCTGCACTGGCTCTCTCGTATTGTCCCTATACGTTATCATAGCTTGGGAAGGTAGAAGGCCGCACACAGTCTCCCTACGTCACGTTTAAGAATCTATTGTAAAAAAATTCTGCGTTTTATATCTCAATCTGTACATGCTGTACGTGAGAAATTTTCGCCGACTATGGCTCCCTCTCTTAATTTCTTACAGGAATAGAATGGTACTCGTTCGTTGCTGTTTTAGCTATTGGAAAATTTTTCAGGATGTACATATGTACATATGTATATTCCAGACATTGCATCCTGGTTAGGGATTAGCAGGCGTATAAGAGTGTCCCTTCTTGTTGATAGATATTCTTTGCCATGGGCTCTTCGTCCAGAGGATTTCAATACAATTTTATAACTTCTCAAGAAAATAACGTCTCTATATTTGTATGTATCTATGTATGTAATAAAATATACAGATTGTTCCCTCCATTTCCTCCAATAATTACTCCATTGGGTGCTTTCACGGAAGTACTCGTCGTCTTCTTATCAGCAATGTACAAACATACATAACATACATATATCGTTGGCCTTAAGAACCTCAGTTGCTAATATTTTCTCGCTCAGCAATATGGCTTCACAAATATTTAAGGTGCTGGATATTGTTCCCGGTTTTAATTTTATACTAATGTAGACTCCATTCCGACTCAGATGCGTAATCTCTTTACAAAAGCTTATTTAAATATTTACTCATGTTATCCCTAAAAAACTTCTGCCTCCCACATTCCTTTGACTGCCAAGGCAAATGCAGGGCGTATCTCGCAGACGTACACTTCCCATACTTCGCCTCTCAAGGCAGGAAAAACTTTCCCCATTGATAGAACTGGTGAAAATTCCTAACAATTGATAGCTAAGCCATTCATGGAGCCCATAAAAAGAGGCCAAGTGAGTGATTCGACGATATTGGAAATGGTTCACCCGTAGATCGATTTGATAGCTCCGAAAAGAGTTCTTTTCCCAAGGCGAAGTTTGAAGACATTTTCCATTTGTTTGATCATTTATGGCCTTAAGAAGGAATGTGTAAGAAGGCTAATACGAAGACCATGAAAGATATTCTTCTGCCGAGGAAAGGGTAAGAAGATTGCAGTAGAAAATTTCTTTGTTTATAAAGAAGTCCCATTGAACTTAGAATTATATCATCATTTAGTTAATATGTCTGAATATGTTTGATATCAGTGGATAGAATTAATTCTTAGCAGCATGAAGCGCGACTCTTGATTATTAATAGGATAAAAGAAAACACAAGTTTTATCTATGTTAGCATTTATAAAAGTATCATCTGCCAGCAACTGCGAAGCTACATATGAAAGTTAATAAATAATAAAACAAAGGTCTGAACATCTGAATTCATTTCAATATGTTGCATGGTTTTGATTAAAATTTGTTTTTTAATGTTACAATGAGTATGAGGAATAAAACTCCCAATTTTTATTGTTTTTTAATTTCTTTTACACATGAAGTTATAGGCTTGTGATAATAAGATATATACAGTGTGTCTCTACATTCAGCGAAAATACGTCGTCGATTGTAGTTTTGAATTTATTGGTAAAATGCTTCAATTCGTATTAGGTTTGTTGTATAAATATGTAATAAGCTGTGTCTGAAGTATCTGAACCGAAGTCGATATTGATATAGTACAGTAGTGATACTCCCAAAACGAGAAATGACCGAATTTCATAGCAATCCCACGAAGTTTGAAATTTTCAGGCACCGTATTGGATCCACCACCTTTGATTTTTGCTTCGATTAGTAGATTCGAAATCAGCAACCCGGAAACATAAAAACACCGAATTTTTGAGCAATTCTTCGAAGACAAGAACTTTCAGCCTCCATATTCGATCCGCCATCTTTAATTTTCATTTCGATTGTAGTTTCAAGATCAGTGACTCCGAAAACATAAAAGGGCAACATTTTGGAGCAATCATTCGAAGTTACTGAACAATTTTCCCTAGGACAATTTGGTTTTTTTTCCTCAATTTTAAAGCGGGTTCACACATCCTCAGTTGTGGCTACAATCCAAAAGTAGCGAGTACTTTTATTATTTATCAAGAGCAACACGAAAAGCCACAATTATTTGGTTCCGGGCGCTCATTTGCAAAAGCAGCAGCTTAAACACCCGGCCGCCGCCGTTACAATGATCGGTATATTATCTAATTTAAAATCTCTAACAATTTTAACATTCAAAATAATTGTGGTTTAACAATAAGGCAACCTACAGGAAAAAAGGTATAAAAAACCCACTGGAATCTACGAGAAAATAAATATAAAATGTATGCCAACGTGCGCGGTTTGCGTTTGTATTAGTGCATGTATGTGTGTGTGTGTGTATTACCATAGCCAAATAAAACATAAAAATTAACCACTTCAAATAAGCAAAACGCGACCAAAATTTCAGAGAGCTCCACAAGTGCGACGGTAACTGGCGAGCTGGACATATTAAAAGCCCCAGTTATTCAGTGCGGCCTGCTTTTTGCGAGTCAGAAAAACACCACGAAAACACACACACTGAGTACGACCAAAATTCGAGGAAATCAAGGTAAAACACAGCTAGAAAAGCCAAGAACAGATAGTTTATGAATAAAAATTTGTGAAAAATTCTATCAAAGGCCTTGCTAAAATTAGTGAAAATGCAATCAACTTGTTTTCCAGATTCAATAGGTGACGTACATTGATTGGAAAACTCCAAAAGACTAGTTACCTATGTATATATGTATTTTTTTTTTTACAGTCTACAGAGGGTAGGACCAACAGACTAATTTTCAATTAATTTTGTCATTCCTTTTACAATGAAGCTATACCCCTATAAAAATAAAACCAAAAAAGCTGAAACTAGAAACCTACTATTTATTCAATGTAGTCGATTTCCCTATCATGAACCCATGTTGAATAGCAGGAAAAGCTTACAGCAGAAATAAAGCACTTCGCATACCGTGGCCTCGAAGACATTAGCTATAGGACATAAATTGGCAACAGACTTATAATTCACGGAAACTTTCCAAGGCAAAGACACCAACAGAGAGAGAGAGATAAATTAAAGAAATACACAGAATAGGCGCCACAGCAAAGTCACAGACTAGTGTTCAAGAACAATTTTGTCATAATATATAAGATCCTTAGGTTGAATAGTAGTCGGCGGAAGCCCCGTTAGGTGGTTAAAACCATTAAAGCTAATATCGCAGGTGTTATCACAGAATGCAGTTTTAAAGAAATCTGCGAAGATATTGGAAATAACTAGGGGATCGGTGCTCTTGTTAGTCTCGAAAAGTAGTGAAGTCGGGTATCCATCAGGACCACGTTTGGAGTTAACAAACCTCCAGAACTGTTTCGGATCAGCACGGAGAGAAGACTTAATGTTACTAAGATAATCCAAGTAGGGATCATTGACTGCAGTGATGAATTGATTACGGAGATCTTCATAAGAAAGATAAAGTTTCACTCCGAGAGGGAAAAAAATTTGTCCAAGCCTTGCTCTTCACATTCTTAAGATGCTAAGGGAATTGAGCCAAGGCTGTAAAACATGAATGGTTACTTGGCTAATAGGCTACCTATACAGACTGACAAATATATGCGTAGCCTCCGACTGCCAATTAGTTATACTTTGTCAGTTTATTGCAAATATTGACCAGTTAGATACCTCATAGTACACCAGTTCTTATGTTAGCAATATGTATAATATACCTTTAGGTGCACTCACTATCAGCATACAACTAAACCGACGCAAGCACAATTTTAATAGTACTGATTTATTTATAGATTTAATTATGAATGTCTCTTGTTTAAATCTTTTTAGTTCTTTTTAACAGTCAGTCGGGTTTTTTGGTTTTTTAAATAAACTTTTTTATTTCTATCTTTTCAGTTAATTTATTAAGTAAGTTTGAAAACTTTAAGTTTACAATTTTTCACTCAGTCGGATTTTTGTTTTTTTCAATGATTTTTTTTAGCATTTCTCATTCCAAATTACAGTTAAACATATAATTTTTGTAAGCCATTTAAAAAACCCGTTACATTGATAACCCATTCGATAGGTTTTGAGGGAAAAAATGTTTTGAAGACATAACATTGCGCCAAAAATCGGCCATTTTATTGTTTGTAATTTTGATATCTCACAATTAAGACGAATCTAACGACAGCTTGCAAGTTAAAATCCATCAAGCCGTTTAGGCTACAGAGCGTGCCAAAAAAATATATACATATACATACATACACTCGAAAAACATAACCCTCCTTGTCCTTCTGGTGCAATCGGGTAATCAAAACAGGTAGATCACAGAGCCTCGGCAGAGGCATATATTAGGGAATTTACTCTTGGGAAATAAAAATTCCGAGAATTAAATGTACGCTTAACAGAATCCAGAGAGACCAGAGCCAATCCACCCGAAGGACAGGTCGCAGATTATCATCTAGAGCGGGGAGAAAAGTGATCCTCCAATACCAAACGATGATAAAACGACAGGTAAATACGAACGAACCACAACACCGCAATATATTCAGAACTAAATAAAAACACAGCCGACCAGTTGACAGTTCTTATTCTCATTGTAAGTATTTTGATGTTCGGAGAGTGAGATAAGACAGTAGCGGAATAACGAAATTTTGATGGCGGATATTTTGTAAATTATGTATATTGGTTAGAAACTTATAATTTGGTAGTTCTTTTTCTGCATTAAATCCCCTCGGTGACAGAAATCTCAGGTTTTTACTCTTATCACAATTACAAAAGATAGACTCTCGACCGAGTGCCAAATCAGCGCTAAGGAGTGAGATTTATCACTTCACTTATTTTGGCACGCGTTATAAAAACATCATGTAAAATAAAAAAATAAGTAATAATACTTGACCCGGCGCAAAACAATCAATGAAATGTTCTGTTTTCTGTTATAGCTAAAATTAATTAAAATTGCAACAATAACAAACGTAAACCCAATTAAGAGAAACTCTTTTGCGTTTTACTTTACACCGAATGCCAATTTTGCGGCTGAACCGGTCAAGTCAGAATTATTCGTTAATTAAGTTAAGCTGAAGCAAATTATTTAGTAAGAATACAACGCCATAAACAATATACTTAATCTTCATTCAAAGTGGTCTACTTTTAATCACATATCAGAAAAGATGCACCTTCGTTATTTTGCGTGCCTTGAATTGCGTACTAATTATATCTTAATTTATCAAGCTTGTCCTTGACATCGAATAGTTGTCGAAGGAGGTCAAACGCACGACAGGTATGAAGTGGAGATGAGCTAACCAAGCACAAGTGCTAATAGCACTCACAGTACGATGAGCATTTTCAATCGTGTTGCTGTGAAGCGAAGAGGGTCATTGCTAATAAAAATCGAGAACTCAAGTCGAATAAATGGAAGAAGTGCTAGTTTCCACTTTCCATGAATGCATGCAATCGCTACCTCACGTGATAATTAAAATTTTATTTGCAGTAAAGACTGCCACTATTTACTTTTCTGTTCTTAAATGTTTAAATATGTCGTTCTTGCACATGTATTAAGAATAAGTCTAACACTAATTCGCCACAAACTGTAATGAATGTTGTAATTGCCCTCGTATCTTGCTTTTATGAATACAGAACAATAATTTGCATTTCATTGTTTGGATCCATGGGTTTTCGCTGAAGTTAATTAAATTTCCAAAAGTATTCAGAATTATGACTGAGTTTACTATGAACGGGGTATTTTCCCAGGGGAAAACTTGTTTAGCGTTGAGTTATAATGTTATGCGAAGAAATAATCCAAGTTCCTAAACTTTTAATTAAATGGAGGTGCCCTGTCTAGAACAGCATGGATATAGCTTTGATTCGTTTCATCAAATCGTGTGTGGGTTAATAATCCCATTTGGAGCACAATAAAGAATCGCATCAGAAAAAAAAAATAGGGAACTTCAGGGCGAACGATCGAATCTGAGAGTGTTCGAAGCATTTTTGTTTTGCTAAGATATTCTGCATTAGTCGAGATAAAACAGGAATAGTTTAGCCTTGATCATCTTAAAAATTGATCATAAAAACAGCTGTTGGGAAGTCAGGTGCTTAAAAACAAACCCATCTAAGTAACTTATTAAATGAAGCTTTATGCAGACACAACGTAGAATGTTTCCTACAAAAACATGATAAAACCGGCTTTCTTAGAGCACCAGCAAACTGGTTTGATTATAGTTCCTCAACCAATTCAAGGACAGGTAAGAAACTTTTGAATATGTCGCGTCATGCTGCTAGCTTCTATTTCAGAACTACAAGCCAGGTGCATATTTTCACTGTTTTTGGTAATTATGAATTAATGACTTCAACGTAAATATAAAATGGTTTTGCAACACACTGAAATATTATGAATTCACCGGACCAACTAATAATTAATTAAATAGCACAGTTGAAGACAATAGCAAAATTTCACTCAAGGAGGCTGGATCAAAAACTAAAATCACGGGAGAATTAAATCAAATTTCGCTAGATGATAGTTTAGCATCATATAAATCAATCACAAAAAAAAATTTCAAGTCATCGACAAAATAAAAGAGAAAAATCAAACTAAAATTTTTTAAGGGGTTATTACCAGCTTAATATTTTTTCCATTTTTTTTCTATTGGCTTAAATAATGCCCGAACATCCCTCGAATCAAAACATACTTTGTAGAAAGGTGTATTTAAATGTTAAAATGCCTCTAAACGAATTTTTCCGAAACCACTTTTTCCATTTTTTTGACGCGTTTTTCTCGGAACCACGTTTTAAAAATCGGCCGGCAGTAGAACTCGAACAGTTTCCATTGACTTCAAATTTTAACTGGACCTTTATTATTAAATTATCTAACGAAGTACACACGATTATATTATATATATTATAAAAAAATTCTTAAAATATAATCATGTGTATGCACTTCGGTAGCAAAAATCATGTAGATAATGAAACAATTTTTTTTAATTTACTTTGGACGAGACTTCTACTGCCGGCCGTGGAAGACCTTTTTTAAATGGTAGTTTACGCGACCTACTGTATAGCCGCCATTTTGGAATATTTTTCAATGAAACAATTTTTTTTTGTAGTTCAAGAAGTACTTAATCAAATGTAGTATCATACTTATAAAATTTATTTAAAAAAACAATTAAGCTGGTAATAACCCCTTAATAAATTTTAGTTTGATTTTTCTCTTCTATTTTGTCGGTGACTTGAAATTTATTTTTGTGTAATTGATTTATATGATGCTAAACTATTATCTAGAGAAATTTTATTTAATTCTCCCGTGATTTTAGTTTTCGATCCAGCCTCCTTAAGCAAAGTAATAAACGATCAAGCGAACTTATTTTGTCTTTAAATGACTACGCACTAAATGTGTGTCTGTTAGTTGGTGGATGTGGGTCAAAAATTCAAAATAATAATAATAATAATTTATTTGAAAAATCTGTACAAAGGACTGGCCTTATGATGTACACTGTATTTAAAATTATCTGATTGTAACTTGTTATGTGTTAAAATTAATTAATGAAAAAAACAAATTAAGTTAATATGAATCTAAGATGACAAAAAGGAAAAAATTAAAATTTAGTAAATTAAAACCTTAACCTAATACATACTAAAATAAATATAAAGATAAAAAGAAGAGAAAGTCAATACATATAAAAATTACAAAAGAATTAAAGTTATAACAAAACTAATAAAATGAATATGGAAAACTATACTTAAAAAGAAAGTGTTAAATCAAAAACAAATCAAGGTCTATTGATACACAATTCCCTATACGTCTGCTTAAATTGGCTCTCAGTTTTTGACATTTTACACTTCATTGGGAGGGCATTCCAGAGTTTAGTTGCGCAAACAAAGAATGAGTCTTTTGACTGCATATATTTAAATCGCGGGATAAGTAAATTTTGCGTTCGTGCTGATGGTAAAAATTGAATTTTTTCATATAAAAACGAAGGTGATTGCTGCTTAATTAGTCGGAACAAAAACAAACATTTACGGAAGTTCAAGTGCTCTTCTAGACTCATATCAAGTAAGCGTCTAGAGTATGGTGATACGTGGTCAAATCGGCGTAAACTAAAAACAAAGCGGATACAGGCGTTATAAGCCCTTCGCAATTTGACAGACGATGCTGAGTCGAGATATGAATAAAGACAGTCACAGTAATTTATGAGCGGCATGATACTGGTCTTAACCAAGTGCTTCAGGACTCCAATCGATAAGCCCCTACAGGAGCTCCACCATTGCCGAACAATCCCGAATATCCGTCCCGCTAAATAGCTAGCATGGTCAGACCAGGTCAATGTTGAATTGAATATAACTCCTAAGTTCTTGACCTTATTCGCAAAAGGAACAATCACCCCATTAATAAGGATTGGGGGTAAATTAGATGCTTCGATGCTGTTTTTATAAATTATGATAGACTGAGTCTTACTCGGATTAAGAGTTAAATTATTACACTTAGCCCATTGATGTACCGATTCAAGGTCCTGATTTACGTCACGAATAGTATCACAGATAGAAACTTTGGGAACAGAAACATACATTTGAACATCGTCTGCATATTTGATTAAGTTGCACTTTAATTTTAAAGAGTCCAGGTCGTCAATATACATTGAAAATAAGAGAGGCCCCAAAATCGATCCCTGAGGGACCCCACAAATCAAATCAATGTAATCAGAGAGACTGTCACCCACCTGCACAGCCTGACGGCGGTCCACAATATAATTTTTAATCAATGTAATAGACGCAGGCGAGAAACCGAAACGATGTTCAAGTTTAGCCAGTAGAATTCCATGGTCAACTGAGAGCCTTTGAAAAATCTAATAGCACAAGAATAGTGGCTTGATCTAAGTCAATTTTGCCTCGTACATTCTCAGACAGCTTTAAAAGTGCAGTAAGGGTGCTATGCCCTTTTCGAAATCCATTCTGGCTTGATGACAAAAGGTGATGTTCATTTATAAAATCAGTTATTTGCTGGTGAATGATTTTTTCAAAAATTTTAGAACAATAGGGCAAGATACTAATTGGCCTGAAGTCATTAGGGAGATTAGCCGAGTTACTTTTCGCCACAGGGACCACCTTAGCAGTCTTCCAAACGTCAGGATAATGTGATGTAGTCAATATATAATTTATGATATGCGTCAAAAAGGGAATTGTAAATGGTAAAACTAGTTTTAAAAATCTGGTGTTCACGAGGTCTAGCCCATCAGCTTCTGATTGTATGGCTTTCATGGTTAATATAATTTCATCGTCAGTAACATTACGAAAGTATAAGGGATCAGGAATAATACGTCGTGCAACAGCGTTCCCTGTTATCCCTACTACTCCTTGTTTTTTAAATAACGAAACTGTTATGATGCGCACTTTCTCACTTACAGGGTGAGTATTAAAACTCACCCCAAAGAATTATAATCCATTTGCCCGAAAACAGGAATTGGTATATATCTAAGGATGTATATCAGTCGTAACCTTTAGCAGAGCAGATACGATTGGATCGAAAACCAGATTGCCAGAGAATCTGTTTCAAGGTCTTCACAAACCGTAGAATGTCAGACGTTCGCTCAGAGAAATTTCTCTCTTTGAAATCAAACCCGGTTATCTATAGATGAATGGCTAGAGCGGTGGTCTTATGTTCTAGAGGACCCGAGTTTGAATTTCACATTATTCAAATTGTTTTCCTTTCTAAATAGTCAGATTATAAGTGAAGGAGATATGAAGCGTCTAATGGAATAGTGGCAAAGTATCCCGACTAGAAGCTAAAGCGACCCGTGTTCGAATCTCATCGGAAACGACACAAATACTTTAGATAAGAAATGAAAGCAATTGGCAATACGCGAACGGAAGCGTATAATCAATCTCAATAGGAATTCAAATATGTTCATTTCATTATGAATTTAACATCTTCAATGACAATATCAAACAGATTTATGTTTCAAACAAATAGAAATCATTTTGGTGCCAAATCATATGTGTGTGATTTTATTTGAATTACATATGAATCTATTCAAATTTTTCTCAGTGTATTGTAAAAGATATAAATTAACTTTTCTTTCCAGCTTTTGAGACGCTTGCATCTGACTCTAAGTGAATGGGGGAGTATGTTGGCTTAAAATCCATAAACACTGTTCTTTTCCCTGAAATTGGTATCCATTATTCAGATTGGTAAAGATATCGACGAACAACTGGCATGCCCTCTAACTGAAAGAAAGAACAATTAATGGTTTCTATGTTACCGCACGTTATTTGAGTTACAGTCGTTTTCAACAAGTACCTTCGCAAACAAGAAGGTGTGGGTGGCTACACCCCAAAATTCAACAATTTAATTACGTCAAGAATTTGAATGATTGCCAGTGGAATAATTCTCATCTTTGGTCTGCATCAATTGGCTTGCGTACCCTCTACTCTTAATTGCTTTGAATTATAAGTTTTCAAGGGAAAATATCCCTAGGCGTATGGCTGCAAGCGATGAACAATTCAAAGTATGTCTACTGAAATTTCTCAACTTTTATTCGACAATTTTTGAAGCCCTTCAATATAAAGAATTTTTGTAGTAGCATTTCCTCCAGATCTGAATAAATAAAATTTACTCCTCTTAAGGAATTTCCGAAATTTCAAATTATTTCATATTTCCTACGCTCCCATCGGCATCCGAAAAATCCTAATGTGGGAAGAAAGACGGATTTAACAAGAATTTGGGAGAGATACGGTAGCATTTGAACAGATAAAATATTATAATTGATTTTCAAGTACCATTCCAAGGACAATGATTCCATAGATCAATTACTACAAGACTACAGGCATTTAACGTTTTCTTTTATTTACAAAGCAGATAAGTTGGTATATTTTCGACGATCTAGAAATTGTTATAGCCATGAAAGTAAATGATAGATAGATAGATATTTATTTATTAACATAATCTACAATGAGTAATTTACAGTGATTAGAATCTTTGTTCTTTACAATCTGAGATCTAATGACATGACTAATGAAGAGCTAATTTATAGAATATTATAATAATAAGTGAAGGGAAAATTTAATGATTGCAAAAACCCTTACCAAGTCTTATACCTATTTTAACTAAACCTAATTATTGCACTAAATTAACGCTATATACTGTTTTATGAAAACAATTTTGAGATGTATTGATTTTTATGATACATAGTGCTTCGTACAAACTGTTTTAGCAAGTTAGAGACTTCTTTTGAAACAAGATCGATGTTAGCTTTATCATGTAACTTACGTGTAGAGAAAAACCATGGCAGATTAAATATCATCTTTAATATTTTATTTTGCATCCTTTGAAGCTTATTAGTATGGGTTTTAGCGCAATCAGCCCAAACAGGAGCTCCATAAAGTAAAACGGCTCTAAAAATAACTTTATATATAATTAATTTATTTTCCACACTTAGGTCCGAATTCCGATTAATAAAAGGATACAAAGATTTAATCAAATTTGCAACTTTGTGAAGTGTAGCTTGAATGAGCTTATCGAATAATAGTTTTTTATCGAAAGTAATTCCGAGGTATTTTAGTTCATTGCACCATTCCTGAAAAGTAGAGGATAGTATGTACTAGTTTTGACTTTCGTTTTCAAATGAATAATTTACGAGGTTTTAAAGCGCAATGATAAATTTTGTAGAATATATGTATATTATATGTTCATATGCACGTACCTACACATAACATATAATATGTGTATCTACCATATATACTCCGCACGAGATTCCCGATCAAGTCATTGCTCTTTTTTACGTGAAATCACATTTGATTGTTTTAACTCAATGTTTTTAACAAGTAACACTAATAAAACTTCCAGAGTTTCTTGTTGCGTTTGCAACTACAGATATTATGATAGTTCATCAACAATCTGATTACTTACACTAAAGTATCAAAGAAAATTATTAACGAAGCACACTTTTTACTTGGCCTCTCGATAAATGAGTATTAGGGTAACGTAAATTGAAAAGACGTAACATCGAAGCAACAGGCTCATTGAAACCGTAATTAGTGCGATTGTATGTTAGTTGGAAAAAATTATATGTATTTTCTCATGGATAGTGCTGGAATACACATATGCAAATGTTTAGGCTAGCAAGAGAACACGACAGTTGACGTCACCGGATGGATGGGCGGACCGAGCCACCTATGGACAGCCTATTATCCAAAGTTTTGTGCCTGTGATCAGCTTGCTATCCAAAATATCCAGCCTGTTTATCTAAAATTGTGTGCCTATGTGAATAGTTGTTATCTATACTATATTATACATTATACATATTGTCTGTTCAGTTGTTTGTTGAGCTTTCACGCAAGATGTGCTTATACGATTGGGAAGTTTACATGTCACGCATTTAATTGGAAAGTGGAGGGGAGAAGGAAGTTTTTATAATTATTTTGCATTTAAAAAAATTATTGTTTTATATTCATATATAATATTTTTATTTATTTCGATGGTCATCTCATTAATTTAATTTATCGACTACGTCAAACAACTTTCCCATATGTTCGTGCACATCTTCGCCGTTGTGCATCCGTTGCAGGATAAGTTGTTTTAACAACGTAGTTTTACGCGCTGGACCGGTCGACTGATACGTATTCTGTATTCTCCAGTCTGAGCCACACTTTGCGCGAAGTGCTGCAGCCCTTCACTATTTTCAGCTCCGATGCGTTAATGGTCAGTATTATTATTATTATTGTCCCATTCTGCTACTGTTGCTTTGCTTCGTTGTCCTTCGTGCTGTGGGCCTGAGTTCTGCTCCGCTTATTAATTCCCATTCATATGGGGCGATTGCACGGCCGTGATCTGACCCGTTTGAATTTAAAACCTGTTGCAAATTTTTAGATTGAATTGTTTTCGCGCGTCTGGGACCATAACCTGTTTGTAACAGCGAATCAGAGACGAATTTAGTATATATAGTTTAGTTTACACATATATTTTAATACAATCTCAATACAATACGGGCCGGAAAATGCCATAAACGGGTGGGGTAGTAAATAAAGTAAAAAAGATATGTGTATGAAGGTAAATATGTTTTATAACCTATTGGGAATAAGTTAGCGCTGTGACTATTTGCCCGTCGCTGCACTATGGGGTGTTTTTCGAAAAAAAGTGCTGAAAATTCAGAAAATTATATTTGATCCTCGACGTTTAGCTTATATGACAAAATACATTATAGATCCCTGCGCATTATATACCGTACGAATAAAGCCGAGAAAGCAGCACATTTCGACGCCCTGGCACACCAAACTCATTAAATTTTGATTCTACATAAAACTTGAGGTTGCATAGCAAAATATAATCATAGGTTTTGAGTGGCTATATTTATGTTTATTCCAAAATACCAATTACACAGATTTTTATTATGGCATCATCTTCAGTATTACGTAAATGTACTATCTACATACTTTTGTATAACATTACAATAATAATAGCAATGTAGTCAATAGGCCAAGCAGACACATAAAATACATATTTCTTTCTAGAAGGAGGTATGTATTTAAAAAGGTAGTTGCAGAGTAGTTCGGATGAGTACAGGATAAGTTCGATAAATATTACAATTTTAGAAGGAATTACGAAGATTTGCGCATTTTTGCGCCATTTTTAATTAAGCTTTATTAGCGTAGCTTCTCTATTAACTCGTATGTCTCTTACGTATACCTATAAACTGGCTAATTTTTTTGCATTCGATAGAGAGTTATTTGAATTTCACGACATAAATTGTTTTGTGTGAGAGACGTACCACCACACACACCAGTTCCAATCCAGTGAAATGGGACGTGTCCACCAATCCTTAAGGTATCTTACGTCGTACAGCACATAAGCCTCCGTCACCAACAGGAGCATTTGATGTTGAATGACGGTCGCGTACGTCCTTAATTTCGCTACACACCTGGCTGTTAAACAGACTATGTCAAAAGTTGATTTCGTCGAGGCAATAAAAACACGAGTCGGCTTCGAGCGTAGTTCAGTTATGTTGGCGTAGTAGAGGGAAATATCACAGTTATTTCCTTACTAATGGCAGTAAATTTTTATCAAAAACCATCTTTCCTGCACCATTTATCTGGCTTTGTTTATCGACCTAATATCAATGGAACAGATAGCACACCTGTTAGCGCACATTGGCTAGCAGTACAAGACGCTGACGTCAGCTTGGGCGCCTGCCTACAAGTGGTACCTGCGAATCAATTTATTTAATAATTTTCCATCGTTGGTCTAGTAAACGTTTTCGTCACCCTTAAAAAGTTCCCTCTTCATTACCCACAGTTTCCACATTTATTAACATTTTCATCCCACGTACTGCCCCATATGCTTGCACTTCTTAAAAAAAATTCTCATCTCACTCGTCTTTTCGCTAAAAAGTGAACCTCTTTTATACTTTATTCAATTTTACTAAAAACCTATTATTAATTAAATGTTCATATGTTCACCTAATTACACTACTGTCTAAGGAACTTCCAATAAACCCTCCCGCAATACGCTGCGATCAGTACTTACCGAGATATCTCCAATATAATCCATTTATATAAAAATTTCCTTTCTAGGGCCTCAGAATTTTGATGGCCGCTTGTTTTTGGCGTTATCTTCTCTAACGTGCAATTTAATATATTAAATAAATAAACACCTATTTTCGCTTATATTATGATTCGAGTAGTAAACGCAAAACGCCTTGAGATATGAATACTTATTTTGAGCATTACTACTTTTTGGCCCACGTCATAGAACATTTAAGGGGGACGCTAGTATGACTACTACGCACAACGATAGCTACTTTCATATATGTAGATATTTATACATTTTTTTTACATAACCCTTCATCACAATATCGATGGAAGAAGTGTTTTTTATCATCACATCGAGGCTCATATCATTGTACATTTTCAACATTTGTCAATAAAAGTTGGTATTAATTGTTGAATATATACATAATAGAATATTTTTTACCCTATCTTAAGATAATTAATTGACCCGTCACGATGGCGTTTCCCCTTATGGCATAGAAATATTATTATTAATTTCACTTATTTTATGAGGTTTACTAGGGACTCTTGTTCTTTTAAATGAAGTAAGAAACATTTTTGTAGGATCTTAAGCTTTCAATTGTTTCCTCACTTCATTTAGACGAACTAGAGTCCCTAGTAAACCTCATACTTACTCAACTTTCAACAAGCATTTGTAACAACCTGTCTGTTATTTTAATGTCATTAATTTGTCTTATTTTTGAGAATAAAGCGTTACATATATGTAGCTGATGTGGGGACATAATAATGTTCACAATTTCCGCACTTCTTTCCTTGTTTTCGCAGCAAAGCGAAACAATTAATTGAATTTTGAACGATCGGCATTGCTTCGCTGATATTTCTACCTTGGATTTAAACCCCTCATTGGACTCTTGCCCGATAATAATTAGTATTCAATAATAATAAAACACACTGGTATTCGGAGTCGAGCTACTATTTAGTCTCACTTCTCAGTCACATTAGCTAACAGATCGCATTTATTGCGCCTGTTCTTGGCGCGTATTGATAGTGCACATAGAATACATAATGGATTTCCTAATTCCATGTCATTGTCAGTCTTTCTTTGCTTATGATGCTCGCAAACGTAGTTTTTAAGCACATTAGATCGCTGTGGTGTGTCTCATCCGTTATTAATTACTGTTGCGCCACACTTAACAGCAATTGAGATGCATTTACATATAAACAAGCATGATTTTTGTCTCCACATGCTGGTGCGCATTTACCCTCTTCACAGGTTTAAGGCACAAGTGATACGCTAAACTTCCATACATAACGCGGATTTTTATATTTAAGCGCCTTCATTCCAATGTGAAAACACATTTTAAATACAGGAATACAGCATGCACTTTCGAGAGCGTAAAAGAGCCATTTCCTGTTTTATTAAAATTTCTTTGAGAAGACCAACGTCAGCTGACAACAGCGTAATTCCCTTTACTTTTAATTTTTCTGATCCATATTTGTCGGGACGTCAGCAGTTTAAATGTTTGAAAGGCGAAGTGATATTTCTACAGCTCTTGTTCTCATCCTTTTGTGAACATTTGTCTCTTCTCTCCCCCGGTACAAAGGCTATTCATTACTTTAACTAATCGATAATATCTCCTTTTATGTAAATTTTAAATATGAGAGGCATTATTTGAAGAAACTTTTCAGCATAGAAAACATCGATTCTTAAAGTCCTAGGGGTATAGGGTGAGTGTTGATGCCCAATTGTGCATACAACACTTTTGGTGCCTTTGTGCTTTGGGTGGAGGTGGGATATGAGGCCGTACTCTTCCAACCCAATTCCCTTGACTCAACAACAAGTCAAGAGCACTCGACCAACTTTTTTAGCTTTTGCATTGAACATTTTCTATAACATTTCATTCTCGTTCTGTTCTTCGCGACCAGTAGTTTATTATTTTTTGTTCTCTGTGCATTGTGTATTATATCAGAATATTGTAAGTGCTAATCACAAGCTGCTTCTGCCGTTGTAAAATATTAAGTTTTGGGGTTAATGTTCTTTTGTTCAATTTCCAATTAAATGTTCACCAAAGTTGATCTTACAAAAGTAAGTTAGTACTTATTTTCACATTAACCTGCTGTCCTTAGTTAATTTGGCAACCTAACAGAGAATCCCCGGAAAATGCTTATTGTTGACAAATACGTTTGCTATACCGTGGAGAATTTTATTTCGACAAAATCATCAAACTAATCAACATCTGAGTAAGTAAAGGATGAGATGCCGTAGTCCGGAGAGTTGCTTTGCTTGATGTGAGGAAAAAGTATTGTGTAAGTTCCTTCAGAGTTTTTCAAGTCGTCTTAATTCTTAATTCAGCGCTTAGGCAAGTCAGCCGTGGCGAGATAATCCCTGGACCGCATTTGTCGTATGAAAAGTTTTGCCAAGAGCTGGGATTAAATAAGCAAGCTACGAGATAAGAAATCCAGGCTAGCAACCAAGGCCCTAGGTCTTTATCTTGAGAGTCTTTCAGAGCCGTTATTGTTGTTGCAAATGGGTTTTGGTGATGGTGGCGTTCTACAGGAACTGTTTCCATTCTCCCTTACATTCCTCCACCGGCGTTTTATTTTGAAGAGCGCAACCGTTTTTATGATAATAGCTATTCATGGAGAGCTTTGTGCACCACTATTAACGTATTGTTGCATTCTGTTAATCTGGAGCCTTTGAGTTCCTTAAGATTTCCTCCTATTTTGAAAGCTTTCAGCTTGATTAGAGGGGACGATTTGCAGGCACTCAGATAGCAAGCATTGCACATTCCTGCCACCATGTGAACAAAAGGGTTTACCCCCATACAGATGAGGTGCACCTATCAACGAAAATTATGCTCTCTTAAAAACACATAATTACTACCTAAAAGAGCTTCAAACTGATTAATTCCGAGAAAAAGAATTATTTTCCATATTTTTAGCGGAAAACTCTGTTTTCATTGTCGTTGTCATTTCAGGTCGAGATGTGAAAGCACATTTTGTTCAAGAATTTTTGCACTTTTGCCTCTTTAAGTATGTCAACAAGGCACTCGACACCTGCTGCAGCTGTACAAAGCAATGGTGCCGGCCCACACGTTTGCCAAGATTCTTTTTAGCATACCTGGAAGATTTGAAACACAAATTAAAAGGAACGACAAGCAGCTTTAAAACTGGAGATTGGATGGACGCGCTCGAATCTTTGAATGTTGTGATTAACGAAACTATGGAATTGAAATGTACGGGATTTTACGGTATTTCTAGATGCGCAAAATATAAGCACATCAAATTATTATAATGCAAAAGATACAATAATACTCATAGAATGCAATGATGATCTTTTTTTTTTTGTTGAGCCATCGTAGTTTAAACCAAAAACAACATGTATTTATTATTATTATTCAGTCCACAGAACGTGCCTTACAGACCAATAAATATTTAATAATGTGAACTACATAAGTTCATTGCGTTCTAAATGGAAGTCAATGAGATTATAATACTTCTAAAACATTTCGTAGCTATTGTAATAGGTGCTTGAACCCCATAATTCGTTTTATGATAATCATGTATTAACGAATCTCTTGAACGCATTTGGTGGTAAGGAACATACAAATTCACACTTGCAAACAGATCAGGACAGTTTATGTGATCAGTTAAAAAATCGAATACAAATAAGACGCAAGTAACACTACCTCTTTTCTCTAGAGTAAATAAATAACAATGTAAATCCAAAAAAACAAAGATCTTGTTTTATAAGATGAGATATTTACCCAAATATTCAATTTAAACGGCATGAATTTTGGTGAACGATTTTTGTACATATCCTATTCTATTAATATAAGAGTTATAATTGGATGACCTGTCACATGAGTGAGCCAAGTTGAGAGTACACAGCCGTGTCTAGCCGGCTTAAAGCTACAAGTTGTCTGAAAAATCTGGAACTACATATGTTCCTGCCTTTATGCAGAGAACTTTGTCTTAAGTGATGTCGCCAATCAGAATGATATAATGGATATGTAATGTAAACATCTTAACTTTCGGTAGGGGAGGGCTCACTAGGAAATTTGAAATTTAAAGATGGCAGATTACAATGAAAACGGGTCCTTTCAGGTTTCCGCGGTCGCTGATCTCGAACCTACTATTGAAATGGAAATTAAGGATAGCGGATCCAATATGACGCGTGAAAATTCCTAAATTGGAAGAATTGCTATAAAATTCGTTTCTTTTATATTTTTGATGTCGCTGATCTAGAATCTATAGTCGAATTAGAAATAAAAGATGGTACAACATGGTGACCGAAAAATCCCAAATTCGAAGGACCGTTATGAAATCGGGTCCATTGAGTTTCGGAGTCGCTGATCTCTTACTATTCAACAAACGTAATCTACGAATGGATGCGAATCGAAGCATTTCAACAATAAATTCAAAAACTATCATCGACGCTGTGTTCTCGCTGTATGTAGGAACACTACAATAACAGCTGTATATATCTTATTTCAGTTATCACAAGCCAATAATTTCATGTGTGAAAGAAATTAAAAATCAATAAATTTGGAAGTTTGATTCTCCATAATTCTTATTGTAACATTATAACACAAAATTTAACCAAAACCATGTAACATAATTCCGAAACTGGATTAAATTGCACTTAGATGTTTACACATCAATTCTCGTGAGTACCGCGTCACTCACACTTTATATATATTCTTACCACTACTATCTACAAGCGTTCCAAAAGAGAAACCCCGGCATTATGCACTCCCTCCCTGCCTTGACTCGATCTGATAGATAGAAACTTACCTAAATCTTGACCTAAACCTGTTTTTACCCTAATGATACTTATTTTCAAAGCAACTTAAAACGGACAATACTTTCAGTGAATGTTTGATTATTTAAATGTGTTCTAACTACATTTTGCAAGTAAAGGTAAGTGTAACTGATGGATGCAACTCATAATATGTTGCATGAGTATAAAATCAAATTCGTTGACGAGGAAAGCATGTGCAACATGCCTGCCCAAGTGCAAGAAATAGGCGGGAAGGTTGCACTTTGGATTGTTGTATACAAAAAGTAACTAGTCTTTAAATAAAAAAGTCTTTTACCTTGAAGTGTACATGGCGGCGGCGTTGATATACATATGTATGTATAACACAAACAACTTTTAGGGTACCTATATCTTGTTTAAGCTGCATTCATACGCTCCAGTATATTAGCACAGCTCTCTAGCTCAGCTGTTCCAAGAGCTACGTGTTAAATAGACTGATGAACTAAAGCATGCTCTTCGAGTTTTGTTTTGGTCCTGAGATTCGTAACACACCATCTCCTCCAGCTTGAATAACTTCGGAGAGGTGAGTGTGCCCTTGTTCATTGCAAGGTGAGGTGAGTTGTTCTATGTGCTGTAAATGCACCTGCCTCATTAAATTCGTATAGAATTCTAAGTTGCACAGCTAAGATGGGCAAACCAAACTGCGCTGTATAGGTAAGCAAAAATAAAAGCATTTTATCGATTACCAGTTTTCACAATTTTAAAAGTAATCATGAAAATTAGCACTTTATTTGCTTTAGAATAAGCGAATATCATGTAAAGCTTGAGGCATAGAGTTTGCGTCAGAAAACAAAAAGCTTGAGGAGTGACGAGAAGCTTCCCTGTTGGGGGAAATATATAACCTGAAATCAGTAGTCGAATACCTTTAGTTTATGCCGGATTTTCAGTCTAGAAGTACATACATATCTGTAGGCCGGGCATTAAGCCGTTCGATTTGTTAGAAATTCCATAAAGTGAAGCTGTGCTTCCACCGACCAGTTGTACACGAGTAGGCGAGTTGAAATGTCGTTTAGTTTAGAGCTCGGCCGAAGTTAATAAGCCTATAAAGTTTAGCTGGGTGTTCAATCTGCGCGTTCGGAACCCGTAGTGTTTATGTCGTGCTTTCGTAGCTCGCTATTCCGTCTGTCATGCTAAATGCACCTACCCAAGGATACTGTGATTAGGGCTGAACCCATATTACTTCGTAAAAGTTTAATATTTAACCAGTGAAATAATTTTACCCAAAGAAGCACTTTAATCTGAGTGCCGTGCTTTTTCTTATGTGCAAAAGCGTTTTTAAAAAATCACAAGGTGCGTTACCCGAAATTGAATTTTTAATTGAATAAATTAAGTTCGGTGTGGTGTTTTGGTTGCTTTGCCGATGCAGTAATACGGATGATGCCTAAAATGAGCGACGAAACCCAACAATCAAAAGCAAAAAATTGTACGTTTCCCCCTTCAAAGCGGAAAGTTTTGTAAAAGAGAATTTAATGTACATGAGGATTTATTATTCATAACCATTGAGAGAGAATTACATTTTCTTTCGCTTCGTAGGTGCAAACATCTGATGGATTCAGGCGGAAAAAAACAAAAGCCGCTTCTTTTAAAAGAGATTAGGGTGAAATTCTGCTTTCCGTGTAAAGGCCGAACAAACAGCGAAAATTATCTGCCTCTCATTGTTTTCTTAAAGTCAATTTGGTTTCGGGAGCTAAAATGGAAAATTTTTATTTAGTGGTTTTTATCAATCAGTTTCGAATTCTTTACCTATTCGTAAATAATATTTAAAATCATACATTTATTTATTATGCATATTTATAAAGCTTGGAGAATTTTACTATCTAAAAGTTCTAATTTGAGATAAGCAAGATCAAGTATTGCAATTTGATCTTACCTACTATATGTCTTATAGGTAGCACTTAATATCTCGTTGTTTTATGAATTATTCCTAATTGAATCACTTTCAATATTAACTGTGACGTTTATTACATCCTTAATGTGCTAACATTGTGGTTTTGTTTTCTTATTTGTACATATATTAATCCAAAATGGCCTGTTCTTGATTAACCTTTTCACCTTGATTAGTTTGAATCAAATGAAGCTTATAGGAAAAAAAAGGGGCTCATCGACTAATTCAAATTTGTGCAGAATTTTACCTTTTGTGTCTGGTGTAACATAAGATAAGATCACCATATTTTAACCTTGGTTTATTACAACTCTTATAAGGAATCATCCGTTTTAGCAACTTTTGTTGAAGTTTCTTCGTAGGACTATTTTAAGAGAAAATTTTAGCGTTGAAATGTCAAAATCGTGAAAAATACATTGAGTCCCTTGGTGCCCTGTACTCTTCAGATGCATATGTATATGTATGTATGTACAGCCAGTCGTGACTGATGATTATATATTTTAATCCAGTCTTTTAATTTGCCATGTGTTTAAAAAATAATAAATAGAAGCTATATATATCTAATGTACAGCGAGATGCGCTATGCACACGATTGTTAGAGTGTTGTCATCAACGTGAAGAGAATTTCTTCCTCCCCCTTAAATTCTTACACAGATCATTTTTAGGGTCCCATAAGTCTTATAACAAAAATTAAACCCTTTTTGTGAATCCGTTGTATGGCCGCGGATACGCAAACTCATTTTTAGTGTTCCGTATAAAAAAGGGATCCCTTCGGTGTTCGGCCGTCTGTCATAGGCCATTTTCTGTGGAACTATTCGACATAACAATTTGAAATTTAGCACAGAGATAGAGTGTCATGGCCCAATTATAGAGATGTGGTAAATCGGGAAATGGAAAAACAAAATTTTTTCAAGGCAGGAAGTTAAATGAAAGCTTATTGAAGCAGGAATTCAATGTGTTCTTTTATGAATTTTTGTAAAGATTTTTTGGGAAAAACGCTTAACATTTGTTGTCTCCCACCTTTATCACCAAAAAGATCAGTTGGAAAAATCATAATCATTGGGAATTAGATGTAGATTGAATGAAAGTAATCACGACTGAAAACTTCCAGTGCGATCAATTGTTATAAAAAATTTAGTTGTTTGTTTACTTATAGTCCAAGAGGCAACTGCAAAAGTGGATGGAGTCCATAGAGAGGAGCACCGAAATTTTATCTAGAATTAACATCCCTCCTTCACAATTTTTGACGTTTTCTGAAATTTTATGCTTCGGTTGTTTTTTAATATAAAAAATAAACCATGATTTTGGAGGCCCCCAAGTTAATGGTTTATTTTTTATATATTAAAAAAAATGATCGCTCCTCTAGATGGACTCCAATTTTTTTGGTCGTCTCTCCGGCTGTTATAACTGCTGAACGGAACACTAATCTTGCAATGCAATTATAGCTTGCACTTGATTTAAATTTTTATATACTAGCAAGTGAAGCATTGCTTGAAAGAGCTTTGTTTGAGCATTCCAAAAATTCTTTAATTTTATATTTATATTATTATTTTTGACTAAAAGAAATATATGTTAATTATAAGGTTCTGAAATGCTGATAGCTGTAGTGATGATTATCTGGATATAAAGGAGTTAGATACTATTAATGATGATAGTGATTTGGACTTTGCGCCGATCAAATGTTCATATTATAAAAACATCTGATAACCAAGTTCTTAAATATGATAGTGAAAGTGATGATAATTCGAACTGTAAATAACGATTAATGGCGTGAGGATACATCGGTATGCTTTATACATTCACATTACAGCAAACGACCGTGGAGAAATATCTAGGGATATAACTACACAATCAATAATAATAATACTTTAGTCATTATTGTGCTAAAGACTACAATCTTACATAGTTCTAAAAATTAGGACAAGTTGTTGCATCAGTTTTAATTTTAATTTTGACATAAACTGAAAGAACTTCTTTTTTTATTTGTAGAAGAAAAGAAAGAAAGCTAAAAAAGAAGAAGAAAAATTACAGGAAAAGTTATATGAAGAAAATTTAAAAATTAAGGACTATTTGTTGTAGCGTGCGCCAAGAAATAGACAACAATTGCCTCCTCTTTAATCCCCAAGTCGACAAGGTGCCAATAAGGCATTTCACATGCCCAAAAGATTGTTCTACCTTGATCCTAGGACAAATTTCAAAAATTATGAATAGAATTCGGCGCGACAAACATAATGATGATAGTGATTGCCATTTCATTCCATTCATTTTTATAGGAAATGACCTCGCTTAACGCCTCCTCTCTCTTACATCAACCATGCATTTGGGGCATCTTGAATCTACTGTCTGTATTACTACTATACTATCTGTATTCCTATGAAATCTATATATTGATAGTGATAACATTAATGTCAGAAGTAAGTGAGAAGAAGATTTATCATTGACTTGTATAGTATGAGTGTTTTCTAATACTGTGACCAAAAGTGACTGGTGGATAGATCTCACGTATCCAAACATTTTATATTTGTATGTATGTATGTTTTTCCGGATATCATGGTCTAGAGCCGAACTGGATTTACCGATTTGGAAAAATAAGGTATCGTTCGAATCTTATTAATTCTCCGGAAGTTATAGACTACATACATATATAGCGTTAAAAACAAGTAAAATGGCGGGTACGATAAGTCAAAATATCTAACAATTACAAGAAATTTAATCACATATTATTAATATGGGTATCAAATGAAAGACCTGGATGAGTGAAATACGATAAACTGTGTGACGTTATTCTAATATCAATATGGCGGATGCTCCAAGGTTGCGGATTACCACTTTCTTTACAACTTCCTCGACATTTTTACCAAATAAAAGGTTTTGACGAGCAGAATACAACAAGATATGTGATGTTATTATAAACCCAGTATGGCGTACGCCCCAAAGTGGCGGATTACATCTTTCCTCATAACCCTTTGACATGTGAATCAAATGAAAGGGTTCGACGAGCAGAATACGACAAACTATGTGACGTCATTGCCATTGATAACGTCTTGACTGCAGTACTGTCTTAACATCATTGGTTTCGATTGCACTACGAACAATTATGGTCTTCGGATACATTTCCGATAATTGTAGAACAATTACAAAAAAACCCTTGAAATTACCGCCTTGTGATTTGGAAGTAAGATATTTTTTTAAATTTAAAACACCTTTCCATTTTTCCAGTTTTGTGCTAAGGCGGTGGCGTAGCAAACGCAGCGAGTATAATGCATCATATTCTGCTGAGAAGATCGAGTTCATTCTATTAGTAGCGGAAAACCATTTTGCGTATAATTAAGGGGGATCACGTATTAAAGCAACTCCAAATATACATATGTATATGCTTTACATATATATATATTTTTTTTCATGTGGACGATTATTTGTGTTTCCTATGTAGGCCATGCCGTTATTTGACCGGTGCTTAGAGCATTCTTTCTATAATATACATATATATAAAAATTCAGCTTCCGTATGTTTGTGTCCGCAAAACTCGAAAAGAAGTCGATATAAGAGTGTTTGTATATACTTTTTATCCCATTTTTCTAGAATTCAAGATGGTGAATCCAATATGGGGCGAATTTTCCTACTTCAAAGAATGTTTCTGAAAAAGGTTACTCGGGGGTGTTTGGGGTCACTGATTTCGACTCTGCCATCAAAATTTCCAAATTCAAAATAACGGATCATCTTTATTTGAAAATGAAAGTTTTCTTACATATTATAAGGCATATTATCAGCTGTAAAAAAAATTATTTTCAAAACATTTTGATGCTGTATATCCTAGAAATGCATGGCCGAATGACGTCACTTTTTTTTATGGCGGACATGGTTTCTCACGTGTGGATCATCGGAAACAAAAAAATTAAATTGATTCTTAAAGAGTACATGAGTGGTTATCGTCCCTACCTTTTTGTTTTTTTCAATTTTTTCCCATGTTTTTGGACATAAATGTTGTTGTTATGTTGGTAATAATAAACTCAAAATTATGTTCGAGGTAGGGACAATAGCAAGGCGTTTTGTGAACATTCATGCAAAATTTGGTGGAAATCGGTCAAGTAACTCGGCCGGAAACATGTCCAAGAGTTTGAAAAACACTGTTTCGAGAAAAAAGCGTTTAAAGTTTGAGGTAAGAAAAATGCATACAGAGATTGACATGAATGAATAATCAATACGACAGTTTATTGGAACACGTTTTTTCGACACACGGATGCAGGATTACTGTCGCGATACAGGTTTAGAAAGGATACGTGGATGACAGCGTGAAACCAAACGATTTGACTCCGAGCGCCAGGTGTATGTTACGTTTCGAGCGTCCCGAACGTCGTGCGGTATTGTAGTTTTTGGGCCCCTTCCGAGAACTTTTGCGGTAAAAGTAGGTTTCTAAATAAATTTTGAGGGTATAAGGAAACGGAAAATGCAACAAACAAAAATTCGATTTTCAAAAAAAAAAGTAGTGTGCTACCCCCTTAAGAAAAATAAATTATCTAATACTGTTATAAACTATGTGCAAAACGAAAATAGAAAAACATTTAGACATAGTGAAAAAAGTGTTTACCCTTGAGGCATTGATTTTTTACAAACTTGAGGAGAAAAATAAATATCTCGATAATTAATAGACGTAGTGTATTGTAGGCGGGCTCAATTAATGCACCTTGGAGAGTAGTATAATTACGTAAATATATGAAGATATAATGATTAATAGTTTTTTAGTAAAATAGAACAAAGTGTGATGGAGGTAGGATTTAACTATGACAAGAGCATGATATAATAATAATATATAATAAAAAAAATGAAACAAGGTGTGTGCGAAATTTTGGGATGGAAATATTAATAAATTTAGAAACTGTAGGTGTTCATAGATAGATAGATTCATAAATATCTAAATTGGTAAAGAAGAACGATCATTGCTCTTACCCTTTTACTCAATACAGAGTCAAATGTCAAAGTAAAAAATGCATTAACCTATTTCCATTAACCCTTTCTATTATATTTTTCATGTTCAACAAACTAATAAGTTTTATAAAAGTAATCATGGCTAAAAACAGCGAAAATATTCAAATGATAAATTTAAAAAAAACAGTGGATATCTATCACTATGTTTGGTTTATTTGCAGATATCGAGATGTAAAAGTAGCTAGGCACTGGGAGCACTATATGCATTACTTATAACATTCTGCTACAAAAAATGTTAGTTTGCGGTAAAATTTGGACAGAAAAGTTAACACTGTGAACAACATACTAAGGCGTAATCCTGTATGAAACTTCAAGCCAGTTTAAAGATTCATTTGTAAAACGCACCGAAGTCAAGTGGAATCAGGTAAGCCAATACAAGCGCTAGTTGAAATAATTTGCATTCTGTTCAGTTATTTCTCGCACTTTGTTTCTGGGGACTAATAGGTATAATAAGATTAACAAAGAAACACCTTCCGAGTTCGCATCCTGCTTCTCAAAGAGACAAATGAGTCAGTATATTATAAAGAAGTCTCACATAGCCAAATATGTTTTGACATCAATTCTGCTATCTCTAATGAGACCCGCGCCATACATAATACATTTGATGTTATTTTAGACCACATGCAGCCGTGAGCTGGTTAGAAGACAATTTTTAAGTGCATCCATCGTGTTGACACATGCACGTCGGCAAGTGCAGTTCCTACTATGCCATGCATGCACATTTCTAAGATCATTGCAACTTCGCTTTATGCACTTGTACTTGCAAAACTAGTTTAACAACATTGGCATTCAGGTGCTAGATAATCCGACAGCTGGTGCTTTAATGCGCTCCACGGCTGATGAATGCAAGAGTTATGCTACTCGTATCTTGAAAAATAAAATTTTTTTCACAATTAATACAAGTGGAGAAACCTCCGATGTTAATTACTTTTTATTGTACGAAAATTTTATACGCTAAAGTACGTTTAACGGCCGACGAACTGTGCAACACCGAATATATCAATTGGATTAAGATTATGTACATAAACATACTGTACGAGTACATAGGTAACATACTTGCAGCAAATGGCCATTTTCGCTCAAACACATGTTTTCTAAAAATAATATAAGCAACTCGTTAATGATGACCCAAAGCTTTCGTAGGTATTGTGCAGATTAAGGACTAAAGCTCTCACACATAACACTGGTGTTGGGAGGATGTCAACCCAAAGGTTAATTCTTGCAAGATGAATGGTCGTTTTCCTGAAATCTGCTAGTGCTGCCATTCAGGAAAGAAATATTTTCAAGAAATTTCACTTGTAATATCCGGTTGAATACCTATTAAGTTTACGTCAGTTTCAGTTACAGTGCTTCTGCTTCTCGTTTTTGACATAGCGTACGTTTTGTACTGAACAGACAATACCTATATAGCTATCGAGAAATCCTACAACCAGTCAATAATAGGACAGAAAGATTACTTCATGGAACCGCAATCTTAAATCGTCTCCTCCGTAAGTAAAGCGAACTCTTCTTAGAGCCGCTATGGAGTGGGAATCTTCTGAGATATTGTTCCCATTCTTTTCTTCCTTTGAATGGATGTCATACAAATTATTTTCTGTTCACTGAGCACTATTAAGGGCGCTCGTAACTCTGTCCGTTGAGATGGGGAGTTTAAGGGGGTATTTAGTGTTCGCACAAGATGAACTTTTGTCACTAATTACACGACGCTGGTCATTTCAGCTCCCTATCTGAGTCGTTTCGGGGTACCATTGTTTTAACTTATCGGTGATTTTCTTTGAAATGTTTTTGTCTACTGCTCCTCTGCTTCCACTTGACTGAATCGCATCTGGTGAATGTTTAACTGACAAAGCATACGATTTCTTTGTTCGCAACTTTAGTAACCTTGACTTTCTGTTTTACCAAGGCACGCATAAAGCCACAATTCACCTACAAAAACCAAGACAACGATTTTATGCCAAGTCTGCCAAGCATTTCTGAGGTAATTCACTGCCGCAATATACGCTTACGTAACGCTAGCAGAAGTGTGGTTAATCGTGTTTTCTATTTTTCTGTTCTTTTCATGCTTAATTTATTCGCTAGTTAAATTTTTTCTTGAATTTGCAATCGTATTGAACTATAAAAACATTTAAATTTTAACGCAAAGTGCCTGCATAAGCCTGTGAGCTTTCTCATTAGATCCATAATTTCGATAATATTGAGAAGAAATGTCCAACCAATTTAACACTACTGCAATCAAAATAATAAGAGACTTCCTTCCTTCCGTTTGAATTTGGACTTCGTCGCTTCTGTGATTTCAGTAAGAAACAGCAATCGTATGTCTGCAATTCCGGATATATTTCCGAAAGCTTGAGTCGCGTAGATGGTCCATCCACGTCAATCATTTCGCGTGCTGCAATGCAACTAAATTTATTTTCAAGTCTTCTAAACAGTGCATAGTTTTTCATTGGGTGTGGATAGCAGTTAAAGCAGAAGTCCAACAAAATCATAACAAATGTCTTCTATACGGGAAGAGTCTCAGTCAATTTTACGACAATAATAATTAGTAAAACGTTCTATGAAACAGTCGGTTGACATCATTTTAAAAATATATTTCAATAAGTCGTTTGTAAACAGTTCTTTCGGCTTAGTGAATGAAGCTTCTTCACTACTTAACCTCTTGCTAATCATGTGCAAGAACACTGTGACACGTTTTGCTAACATGAATAATCTTACCTGCTTTGAATTACATATTCGACGGTAATCATAATTGCCTAATGTACAAAGTACATGGGCATTGTGCAATAAATCAAATCTCAACTCTGAAAGGCTCAAGTCCTGTTCATATATGAACATGCTATTGACACAGCAAATTTAGAACCGATTATTGCAAAATTGTACCATTTTCGAATTCATGCTGTGAAGATTCTTGGAATAATATAATTAACACTATTTTTACATGGTCAGATCATGTTGATTGTTTGGCCGGAAAGATTTTTGGAATTATTAGGCAGTGGTGAATTCGTGCAGGGATCTGTCAGTAAGGGTTCGGAAACACCGAGTTAAGACTAATACCGGTCCTCTATCATTGTGTTTATTTTTATTACTATTTGGGCGCTGCAGAAGAACTAAGGCTCCAAAGAGCGTATAACGCGTGCATCCGTTTTGTTTTCCGTCTACGTCGAATTGATCATGTCCCACCTGAAAGAAAATTTAATATTAAACAATTCACTATACAAGCAGATATACATATGTGTGTGAAGCTGTGTAAAAATAGTCACAAGCATCACGGATATGTTCTGTTTGTGCGAATAAATAATACACACACTTGTTTTACTCATATACATATGTATTAATATGCTATACTCACGGCAATTAACGGTGTGTGATTTTATTTATGAGTAAAAATCATACTTATACTTGCATTGTTTCCTCTACTGTTGACTATGCGAGCTTTTAAATGCCTGACACAGTTTTGGAATCCTCAGATTACCGTTCTTCATCGAAACGTATAAAACAACTTACATCACATCGCTCCACAATTGAATTAAACCGAGTTAAAAATATATGTTCCTGGAAGAGATCATATCTGGCAGTCAGGTTTGTACATGGGTGCGTAATTGCACGGAATTGCATTGAAGATGGGAGGGGGGCGTTCGGGGGTATTTGATGTTGCTGATTTCGAATCTGCCATCAAAATTTCCAAATTCAAAAAGGCGGATCCAATATGGCGACCGAAAAAGTTAAACTTCAAGGGATCACCCTGAAAATCTTCTCTAATGGGTGCTCGGTCACTGATTTCGAATTTTCCTTTAAAATTTCCAAATTCAAGATGGCGGATCCAAAAGGGCGACCGAAATGTTAAACTTCAAGGGATTGCCCTATAAATCCGCACAGACGGGTTTCCGGCGGCGCTAATTTCAAATCTGCCATCAAGATTTCCGAATTCTAGATGGCGGATCCAATAGGGCGGCCGTAAAATTAAAACTTCAAGGGATTGCCCAGAAAATCCCTAAAAGGGGGTTTCCGGGGGCGTTGATTTCGAATCTGATTTTCATTAATAAAACACAATAAATTGAACTTTAGTTTATGTACTTAGATATTTAATACTCATTTAATGTCTATTTAGCTGGTTTAGGACAGATTACAATAAAAATATTAAAGTACATATGAGGCGGTGAGTTCCAAAACTCACTTAAGAAGCCAATATTCAGAAATCGCGAAAATCGTATATCTGGAAAAACTGACTCTGGTGAGATTCCGTTATGCTCTTATAGCTTACAATGCAATTAGTGGAGATCGGGAGTCGGAAGAGGTATTGCTAATGTTGTAAAAGCACCTATTTCCCCCGTTTTTGAGGGTGTTGAATCCAAATATGCTACTGGAAAAGTTTTTACACTGCGCTCGCACCTAAAATGTCCACAAATCCCCGTTTTTTTCGTTTCCACCTATAGGCGAGTTCTGATTAAGCTATAGAGATTTAAAATTTTTCACACAAGTAAAGGTCCGGCGACAATGCAATATAGCATATCTAATATCGTTTCACATTCAATATGGGGGACGCCCTAATATGGCGATTTTCAAGTGTGCAAAATTTCAAAGCTCTGGCTTAATTAGAACTCGCATACACGTGGAAGCAAAAAAGGAGAGTTTTTGGTAGTCGTCAGCATGGCAAAGAATTCTCGAGTCTCTTAAAAGGAAAGATACATAATTAATGTAAATTATGAAAAGAAGAGAACCGAGATGACTGCCCTGAGGAACGCCTAATGTGTTACTTATTTCGTCAGAAAGAACTTCAGGAAATTTAACTCACTGCGTCCGATCCGTTAAATAAGAATGAAGCCAGCTGACAAAACAGTGGGTGAACCGAGATGGTTTTATGCTAAATTTTACCGAAAGCTTTGCTAAAATCAGTAAAAATGTGATCAATCTGCATACCATTCTATAGCCGATGTACAGAAATTAGTGAATTCCAAAAGGTTTGTAGTAGTGGATTCACCCTTCATAAAGCCGTGTTGGAAGAAAGCTTGGAAGGATCTGCAGTGGAAATATAAAAAGTCGCACCCAGAGCTTCTAAGATTTTAGCAAAACAGCATAAGTTAGCGATAGGTCGGTAGTTTGAAATATAACACTTATTACCTTTCTTGTGTAAGGGAATAATCACAAAAAGCTTCCACTGTTTTTGAAAGATACCATATAAATTAAAGAAATAACATAAAATGGAAACAATTGACACACTACAACGTTTGACAAACGGGGCAGGAACACCATCAGAACCACTCGAGAAACTATTGGCCATATTACAAATAAATTTATAGAGAGGCTCGACGTCAAATACAAGGTCCTTAGCCTGAAGAGAAGTTAGTGGAAGCTTCACCAAATGGGAGAAGTCGTCAGTATTAATATTACAATGGTTATCACAGAAACCGGTTTTAAAGAAGTTTCCAAAGAGATTGGCAATATAAAGCGGATCAGCCTTGATTGTCGCCGAGTTTTAAGGATTAAGGGTAGCCATTAGATCTTCGCTTCGAGTTAACGAATCTCCAGAATTGCTTTGGATCACTGCGGAAGGCTACTTTCATCCTCACTAGATATTCGCTGTCGGAAATAAACTGAGTGAACAGATCGTAATAAATAATGAAATCGGCATCGCTCCGCGAGGAACAAAAACTCCTCCATGCCTCACTTTTTAAGTTCTTGAGATGCCTTAAGGGGGTATTGCGCTTTGAACGTCATTTTTGGAGCAAGATTTAAAATTTTTTTTCTCAGAAACTACAAAAGATATTTTGATTTTTGTTTTTGTTATTTATTAATACATGTCTCTGGTATCAAAATATATTTTTTTCGTTGACAATACAAAAAAATTCCAGCTGTCAGAGCTGGTCAAAGTGGAGATGTTTTTCGCGAAGGGGTAAACGGTCACCATGATTGCAGCCCTCAGAGACGTCTGAAACAAAAAATTCCAAATTGTTGTTAATTTGCATCCTCTTGGTTATCGCCTGAACTAGGGAAAAGTAAAAATATAGAAATTTGCCCAAGTTATACAAATTTTTAAAAAAAGTTCGATTTTTTGAGGTTTTTTTCGAAGTAAATGTTGCATTAAAAAAAAACTATTTATCGCATAAGCAAGATCGTAGTACCGGCGATAGCCACTAGTATAAGGATGATTCTGTATAAATTTGAAACAAATCGGTCGAGTAGAACTTGAGATATCGTGGTGACCGTTTTGAAAAATGCTGTTTCGAGAAAAACGCGATTAAAGTTAGATTGATCGCCGCACTCGCATCGCATCGCGCTCGCCGCTCAACTTTGAGGCATCGTAACTACGTCAATTTTATGAATTTTTGAACAATTCTTTTTGTAATACAATCTTAAATACAATAACAATAGATATATCAAAGAAAAAAAATTTCGATCTTTTCAAAATTTCAAAGCGCAATACCCCCTTAAGGCATCGTTCATCCAAGGCTGGCATGTTGACGCAAATTTAGAAGCCGTCAAGGAAATGCGATTGCGCAAAACAAATAAAGAGAATATTATAAAAAAGATCAACCACTTTGTCAATGTCGGGCTCGCTCAGAACATTAGACCAGTCACAAGCAGAAAGGTAGTCATTAATTTCCGTAAAATCAGCCTTTTTAAAGTTATAACAGAAATTAATAGTAGAGTAAGATGGAATAGATGCAGCGACCGGGTTAAAAAAAAAAGAATGATGTGAAGCGCCGGATGATGGACAGACTCTGCAACTAGCGGAGCAAGGCAGCGCTTTACAATAGTCCCGTCCGGATCTGATGAGAACACTAGATCGAGAAGCCTGTCAGAGCAATTGGATATGCTGCTATACCGGAAAAGTCCATGGGACAACACGTGGTAGATGAAGTTGACAACATGTTTGGGCGCAGCTGAGAGAGATGGTAAAAACACCAGTCTCCGTCGAGAGTTCCCAAGCAGTAAGTTAAAATCGCCCATTGGAATCCTGAAGATCCAAGGAGCACATAAACCGTGCCGACGTATACCTTCTTGCGCGGAAGCTTGAGGGCAATGCATAAAAATTTTAAGTTATATTATAACATTATCGACAAGCACGCGAGGCAAATCACGGCAAACAGCGAGCGCTCCTTCACTAACAGGGGTATCGGTTGTGAGAAGATGTCGGTCGCGACGAAAACCCAAAACTTCAGTACCAAATAGCTTAGCATCAGCGATTTTACCACAAATCTAGGTTTCGGTCAAACAGACCAGGTCAAAACAGGAGTTCATTGAGTTGGCATAGTGGGGGGAGACTTCGCTGATAAGTTTTATGCTGAAGCCAGGGATCCAGGATGCCTCCTAGGAATAAATTTCCGTACAATGGAGTAAGCGGGCCAACGATCAGGAGACAATGCTGCCTGAAATATCTCCCCCGGTGCAAAAATTTGGAAAGAGACCGAGTATAAGCGTCCACTACTACGGGAACTGCCGAGCGTATGAGTCAGAATGAAAAGAGATGTGGTACGCTAGTTCCTGTTCAGTAGTCTCCGGATGAATACGAGAAATAAGGATTCATTGTGGTAGTATTGCCGGTCTCACGGAAGAAGAAGTAGACTGCAGTGATCCCGCAGAAGATGCGCACGAAGATGAAGAGCCGCTATTAATCTGCGGTGATCGGCACCTCCGACGAGAGCCTAGATTTTGTTTGGTGGGCGGTCGGCAAAATAAATAAGCAAGAAATACCATTGTCAAACCGCAATCAATGTCAAAGCCTGGCACAAACCGAAGTAGCTAAAATTAGTCGATAAAAATCACAAAGTCACAGTAAAAAATATCACAGTTCGGTAAATCACAGAGCGTGAATCTGTAAATGCGAATTTCTAGCCTGAGAAGCACCAAACAATCGGCAATATGTCTGAAAACGTGAAGAGCAAAATAACACGATCGAGCCACCCACCCAGCTGTCCTTTACGTGCTTACATATTATATTATATTTTAATTCGTTCGACAAGACACAAGCTTTCGAATGAAAACCTAATAATATTGTTACAGTTAAAGAATACGATTTTTACAGTTCCGCCGAAAATTCTCACATTATTATAATAGAGAATAAGGGCTCAGAGTTACTTTGTCAGAGAAAAAACTGTGCAAAATTTGAGTGGTTTTTCCATATTTAAGTATGTTTGACTTAACTTTTGTAGAGTGGGAATATCCACATCGCAGCGGGTCTTTAAACTATTTCAGATTCAAGGATATTTTTGATAGAATCTCTAATTAAAATAAGCCATCTCAAGATTAACAAGAATTTAAATCTTTTTCATGTAGGTATGTACGTATTATATATGTAAGTACTTCTCAGCTTGCAATATTTTCGACTTTTTGGATAGGTGAAAAGAAACTTCGAAGCACCATGTCCACACGGTTCTCATGGCGAACTAGGTTACGTTGTGAAACACTTTGACGACAACTTACATATAGTATTTCGCAGTGTTTTACGTCGAAGAGCTATTCCCTCAGCCAGATCGTGCCCAAGTTCAGGGTGCGTAATAATTTTACCGCGAGTTATTCCCACCAAGTTGCTATTACGTAACGTTATGCATATCTATTTTACAGCTTTAAGATGACATGTATGTAAATATACCCACCAGTTTATAATTCTTCTGTTGAGGTAATTGCAAATACGTACAAGGTCATCTCGGCAGCATGATATTGACTATGGCACTTGTCACTTCTCTTACGGTCCATTGATCAAAAGCAATGTAACTTGTGTAGGTAAGTGTGTCATGAGCTAGTTATTTATCACTGTACACCTTAAAAATGGAGATGTAAGGTGGTATCGCAAATAATTGATTTCTCACTTATGAAGGTTATTTCTTCATACCTCTTCACATTTCCTCTTCTCCCAAATTAAACGTGCCCATTTTTTTTCAATATTATGCATGCCATTGCCCACGCTAATTTGGTCTACGCACGCTTAATTTAGAATATTAATTCGGTTAAAGATGGAAAAGGTTAGTATTTCATTTTGATTTCTTCGCTGAATTTGCCAATTATTTAGAAAATTAATTTTCATTACACGCTTGCTTACGCCACTCCAGTGCTTTATAATATTATTGGTGTGGTTACTATCAAGTCTACCTTGACGAAACAAAGCAGAGCTTTCGTTGACTGCACGTACAACAATTCCTTTACTCTTTGTTGCAGTAATGTTAGCTAATCAGCATAATGAAGTAAACAGATGCGAATTGTTTGCGTTAAATACTTTGTACTTTTCCAACGCGTTCGTGATTCTGTGCGCGGAAAAGCTCGCAGTCACGACCATTTTTGATCGACTTTAAAAAGATAGGTTATTATCAATTCCATACGGATCGACATACATATATTTACATACATATGGTATATGTATAATATTTTATAAATTAATTTTGACCAAGTTTTCAAATATAGCTGTATCCCTTTCGCACACACGGTAACCGCTCTCAAATGGGAGTGCGTTTCACTTGCACATTACCACTGCACCGGCCGCGGCGCCTCGCGATCGCGAGTCTCGCTGGCACCGGGCAAGCGCGATTGTTGTCCTATCTATGCCTACGCGAGTTACGTTTTCTAACTTTTAGTTAGTTAAAAAAAATTAAACACCAAGTGACGAGAATAAAAATTTATTGACCGAAGTGTCTCACTTGATTACAGATTTATTACTGAACTCACTTAATTTCTATATTCAACTTTACAGCTAGCGATCAATGCTGAGTCGATGTGATTACAAGGTGGCTTACTTCTATATTGCTGAGGTAGCGTCTACGACTTTGACACCGCTTCCTCAGGTATTTCGGGTAGTTGGTATGATTTGGGAAATTGCGAAATTTCGGGGAATGAGGGAATGACCTCAAGTGCGCATTGTGAGGGACGTAACTCGCGCCCCGCGGAGAATAATTTATGTGCTTAAAGTACTATAGGGCATATCATTGCCGACGACCTTAAAGACGATGCGGATATTGAAAGGGAGCGCAGGGCTTTGGCAGTCAGGGGTAATATGTTGGCTTGCAGATTTTCCCGTTGTACTAAGCAAGTCAAGGTAACGCTTTTCAAGGCATATTGCTTGCATATGGGGGACCTGTGGGTCGGGTATGCCAAAATATCACTGGACACCTAGCGCCTCCAATATAATAATATCTTCAGGATGATGATGGGATTGGCCCCCGCTTCTGCAGTGCGTCAGGGATGTTTGCGGAGTACCAGACTGATGACTTTGCAGCCGTCATTCGAAAAAAAACTATATCCCTGATCCGTAGAACACGGGAAATTCCCAACAGCATCCTAAAGACTATAGCTGATAGGTTCACTTTGCGACTTGGAAGTGCCTTGTGCGGAGGGTGATCTCGGAAAACAGCTTGCCACCCCCTCGGGGCTCTTTAGTTTTGTAGTTAACAAATAACAATATGGCTTAAATATAATTAATACTTAACCAAGTCAGTTAGAGGCATGGGGTTTGATCCCTCCTCGTGAGTGATCACGGCAGAAGAACTAAACGCCATGCTGATGACATTTGCCTAGTTCCTCAGATCGAAACAGTTATGCATTTCTAACTTCGTTTACTTCCAGTGAATGAGAAACATCTTTGAAAATATTTCCGTTCCCTATACTTGTGGGATTATAACTATTATAGAAATTGTAATTTTCATGCTATTTGATACATTTTTATCTCATTTTTGTAATCAGCGGGAAAATATAACCAAAATCAATAATAAATTAAAGATAAAAAAAATAAATGCTACATACTTCGATCCGATGCTGCTAGAACACTAAATACCGATAATGTGAGGATTATTTAAGTTTTGTAATTCTGAATAAACGCAAGGGATGTATTCTCTGCAAGGGGTGTTCATTTCACCAGAAAATGTTCTACTGTGTATGAAAATGGAAATTTAAAGCTGCTCAGAATTTGGAGTCTGCCTTTAAGATTTGAGATACTAGATGACGATGACGATTGGATTAATAAGTTAGATTTGTGGTCCTGTTCAGGTCTGGTTTATTTTCAAAAATGGAAAAGCTCAGACAATACCGGTTGAAAGCCTTCTACTCTTCCAATAATTCTCCAAACTCTCATATTAACTCGCCTTGTTTTCATACGCATGTCAATAAAAAAAATTGCGAGTGCGATTTAGACTCGCACGTTAAGGATTATATGTGGTATAAATATAATCGTTTAATAGCCTAATATAGACAATTAATATTGAAATATTGATAACATATGTATTAGTACATATGTTATACATACATATATTATCGTAGATATCATATTCAAACAGGTTTTGCAAAATAATGAATTACCCACCAAATTTCTTACGAACAAAATCTGTCATTTTGTTTTTAGAAATTCCTATAGTCTATGGCCACGATATTTAGAAATTTTCCAATAATGATAGCCCTCGATTCATGCATTTAAGATAGGTACCTCGAAGAAGTCGCGTGTGGGTGGGGGCGTAAGTGATTGAAGTGAACGGAAGTGAAGAAAAGAATCATCCAAAATTAAAAATAAAAATAAAAAGATTCTTAATCAGTAAAAATGCCTTCATGGGCCCGTCCTAGATTCAAACAATTTAATAAAAAATACGAAATTGACGGCTGTTTAAAATTAACAGGTATATATTTAACCGGACGTTTTGAGATTATTATTTGTTAAAATTAAATTTGGAATATGAAAATATGAAAGTAGCTATACCGAAGAATCTGCAGAATAACGTATAAACATTTCAGATCGATCGGTTCAATAGTTTTTTTTATTCTTACGGCAACTCGGTTCAACAAGTAGAATGCGGTTAGCTGTATACATATAAGTCAATTTCGAACAGTTCCCGTTATCAGAATTGGCTCAAACTAGGAACGCATATATGAACCCTATGACAATGCAATAATATGTTGACCTTGACCTGATGCTGCATGCACACTACAAAACTGCACAATAGCTTACAGCAGATAAATTCTAAAAAGTGATTAATTATAAAACTGTGAAATATACTATTTTTTAAAAAAAAGCTTCCTTTTAAGTCAAATGTTCTAAAAAGTAAAAAAGGTATAATGAAATGTAGTGTGTGTGAATGCAGAGTTTTCATACCACTTAGTTTAGTAAAATTGGTTATAGTTTCTGCACATTTCAAAAATGCCATAATAGGTAGGTATACATATATGTAATTGAGTAGGTAATTATTATTTTATTTTTTACTTTTTAGTACATTTGATTTAAATTAAAGCTTGTTTTAAAATAATATTTTTTAAAGTTCTTTTTTTCCTGTTAGTAGAGAATTTTATATTTAATTAGATCCTAATAAGCTTCAACTAAATGAAGTTTTTCAGCATCCAAAAATAAAATAAATATGGGTTGCCGAAGGGTTTCATCACGATTTGCATGGGCAGCCCTATATTTTTAAATAAGGTTCTAAAAAAGTATTATAAAAGCTTGATATGACTTAAAAGTCTTAACTCAAGTCAATTTTAATTACGAGTATATTGAGTTTACCAAAACAATGGAGTTTTCCCCGGCGCTCGACCAAGTGTGGGTTGCTATATAGTTAGTTGTGTCAGAGGATAACATGATCATTTACTGAACATGTCGTTGCCCAATTACATACCATATACATACATATATACAATACACTCTTCTACGATCGCATCTCATCTCTGCATAATACACGTTTACAGAATGGAATAGAAATTGATTTAGAAAAATATGGTCATTTTATGTGGTTTTAATCGGTTCAAGATTTAAGTAAATTTTCCTAAAAACGCTAAAAAAAATTGTTATTGTAAGCGGTTTGTGGTATTATACGGGTTGCTTTAAAAGGGGTTTAATTGTACGAAAAATGTCAAAATCTTCACACGGTTTTCAGTGTGCACTTATGAGAGTGTGATTTTTGGCGGGCTCGACTGTAATTGAATTTTTACATGTAATTTTTAGGAGGCAAATAATTCGTAATTATTGAAAGAGAAGTACTTAAAAAAATTCGTGTCATAAAGACTTGGTAATAGTTTAAGGCATAATCGTGCCAAGTTTATTTGAAGCGGCCAAGTAGTTTTCAAGATACAATTCTATCTTATATTAAATTTCGCTCGTTGCCTAGTTTGTGGCCTATAATTAAAGTTAAAGGCTATAATTTTATTAACTGTAAGAACTTCTAAGTGCAAGTATGATTGTATTGTCAAATAAACGCTTTGGGAATAACTTCGTTTTACCCACGCTGTTACCTATAATAAATCTATGAATTTCATTTAAGGGATCAATTTGCTTGTTATTATTGCATATGTAAATACAATTACATTAAGCTTCGATTATGCATAAAGCGAATAAACTAGCAGTAGAACGAAGATTCATAATGTTGCACATTTTTCTGAGCATAAGAAAGAAATTATAAGTAGCCCCCGAAAATTGATTTTTGTGTTGTGGTCGTAACATCTCTAACTGTATCTTCCTTTTACGGCTGAATTAGAGTGATAAACAGCTCTGCAATCATATTTTGTATGCCGCGAGTATCAGTGTTCCTTTAATTTGTATTGTCCTTAATTCGTTAATAATCCTTTAATTCCCCCATCACTTCTGCGGGCTCCCTGAATATTGAGTAATGGACAATTTAATTGACTTTATAGGTTGCAGTGAGTAGATACTGCCACCGGAAATACTTAATATTAACCTTCGATAAAAAAACCTTCCAGGGTAAAACAGACAGGTGGAGTAATTTCTCAAGCGAAGAAGCCATTCATTTACTGGTAATTTGTTGTTGGGGGACCAAGACAATATGCCACCTTGCGGCTCTCGTGTAGTCGTTCAGATAATGCTTACCTAAGGTTTCTTATATACTGCCGAGTCAAGAACGGATTAAGTCATTTGAGGTACGCTTCGGCGATATTTGCTTTAGAGGAGCTGTGCACCCCAATTGCATATTAGTATTATTGGGACATTAGAAAATAAATTTAAGGATCGATCAGGTAAATGTACCTACCTCCACTGCTTATTGCATTACAGTTCAAGGTATCATCCAGGCATCCATGTGGGTAGAAGAACAAATGGAGAATAACCCCTTATTCGCATAAAGCAGCCCTTTACGACGTCGAAACACTTCAAGGATTATTTATTTTTATGAGAATGTCAACTTCATCCCTTGACCGAAATGACGCACTATAGCATGCCGTCTTGTTTATTGGAATCTACGGTTATGGTTATCTGCCGACTAACAAAGTAGTAAATGCTTCAAGAGTTGCAAACTTGTAGACGCACGGGGGCAAATGATTTAACGACCTCATCCTTTATAGGACAACACCACATTTCACGAATATAAACTTACCCTCCGTGCCGTTAAATGTTATGCTGACTTTAATATAGCAACTTTTGTTACTTCAAAGTGCACAGTGATAATTCCTTGGATAATGGCATGGACTAGATATAGAATGTGTCGTATGTAATACCACCTAATGAAATTTTACATAAGGTAGAAGGTTCGAATGAGCCATAAAAGCTAAGATCCAGCCAATGCGTAGAACAGGCAAGATGAAAATCGATTATTTTAATATAATAACAAGGAGTGTCTCCCCCAAAACAGGTCCAGAGGCTTAATCCTTTGCATAAAAAATTAAAGCACCTAAAACGGAAATGCTTGGATATGAATAGGCTGCAGAGCAATATAGCGATGTATTTCTGTTTTTTGTTCGCTAAGTTCGAAAATTGTCACTTGCTATTTTATTGGTGAATATGATATAATTTGCGAGAATTTCTATTTTACATTTGTCAACACCACTCAAAATGCAGACCACTCTCGACTCAGACATTTTTTTAGTGAAATAGAAGGCAGTCTTGTGTACTTACTGTTAGCATTTGAAGTTCCAAGCATTGAATAAAAGTGTAAAATATGTTTGACTTAATGAGATGATAAAGGCCAGGTATTTTACTGAGCACTAGCTGACCCATAACCGGCCAGCTCCGCTTTATTTTTCTATATTATTTAAAAGTCAATGACGACACTCTTCACTCACTCAAGGTTAGCTATCTGATTCAGATTAAAAAAGCCACTTTCCTTACCCACCAACAACGAAAATCTCATATATTTATGTACATGTGTATGTAATACGATAGTTTGGGCTTTCACAGTCCGTAATCTTGCATTTATTGGATTTTAACGATAGACTTGAAATCAGGGACCCCGAAAACCCTCAGATACCATTTTAGTGGCAATCAAATTCCTATGTGACTGTGCAACATCCAGAAATCGTTATTTTTAACAGCAGATGAGAATGGATCCATAAATTATAATTTTAACAATTTAAACAACCACCTAATAATATTCCTGACAGATCACGGCAATAATAAAATATAGTAAAGTATGGTATATAATTACTTATTTAACTGTAGGTAAAGATCCTGTAAATACAAATGCAATACGTACCTATAGTAGATAATAGGTTTTACACTCTTTTAGTGTGAAGAATAAAAATCAAAAGTACCTAGAAGCCTAAAACCCGAATACGGAAAAACGAACTGAAAACTACGAGTATGCAAGAAGAAAATATTCATTCTTTCTTTACTTACTTCCAATTGACACATACATAGGTACGGTGATGTTCACAGTATAGCCGTGGTCGCATGCCATAACAATAACGTATTTATGTAAGAAGGCACCCATAGGGCAAAGCGGTGTTCCGCAGTCGTGCAAAAACCATAGCGTACAATAGGGCCACATTGATAAAGCAATATATGGCAATGAAATTTATCTAGTTAGATCCGAATACTTTGTGCTTATATGGCACTCCACATTTTATCTTACTTTTATATTATTACAATCCCTTTCTTTTAATCAAAATTCGCAAGACCTCTCTCGGTTATTCTACTATATAACATCTTTACCAAATAAACTTTATTCGTATGTCTTTCATTTAACGATAAATTATATGTATATAATGAATCATAGTAATACCTACCGTATTTAAAGACAGAATATAGTTTTGGGTTTGTGAATTTTTTACTGAAATTGGCTAAAAATTCCAGACAACATCATACCCCTGGCGACCGATTTTCATATATTTATAATAACATTATTATTAAACTTTTGTTAAATTGTCAAATAACACTTTTTATAAAAATATTTCTTTATATGTTATTAAAATTATCCTTAAACCTTATTTATATAATTTTGTATAATTATTTGAATCTATGCATATAATAAAATGATAACTAGGGACCTGTGTGTGCGCCATAAAAACCGAACAAACAAAATTTTAATAGAAAATAGGACCCCAAGTGATCGAGCAGAGTAAAATTGGACGTTATTCTGGTGGTGGTGTATCTCACTTTCCGTATCATGAAGCTTAGGGCTAAATTTCCAGTGTTGATTCTTATGTGGTAGGTAAATGTATTCAGCCATAAGATTCATGTCACGGAAAGTGTGGTAACCAGAATCAGGCCTATAACTTTTCACTTTTGGCAAAGCGCCTGGAGTAATCCTGTTTTTAATTGTTTTAATTTAAGTAAAGTAAAGTAATAAAGTAAAGGATGGGTATATCCTTTGATTTACGCGGTAGGCACGATCCTGGAAAAATCGTGCAAACCGAAACCGTGTACAACCAGACACAGGATTAATTCAAAATACAATGATATGTTCATTTTAATCGTGTAAAATGAGATGAGAATTAAATGAAAACATGAAAAACATCAAAAGTATTTAAGAACATCACAAAAACAAACAATAAAAAACACAAATATTAATTAACAATACTCCGAACAAATAAAAGTAATAAAAGAATGTAAACATAAATAGCCTACATAACAACTATATCTTAAAAATCAATCCCTAATCTTCTTCAGAGCGTTGTGAAGCTCGAATTCTCTTTGTTTTAAAGTGCAGTTGTAACATCACCAAAATTAAAACCTTATTAAGAAATAAATTATGAAGAATATAAAACTGGATTTATTTTATTAATTTATTAAATTCAATTACACATTTTCTTTCTTTTTTTGACGTTTGTTTTTGAAAGTGCGTTCATTAATATGATAATTTTCTACATATCCATATATGGATACTATGTAAATGTAAATGAGGAAGGCTTTTCGGCCCTTATATCTCGCAAACTACTAAATTGATTCTAATGGCACTTTCACTGTTGGTTAGCTTGGTTCTTCGGGAAGGTTTTAGGCTATATGTTATTGTGGAGTTTCGGATCCAGTAGGGTAATCGAAAATTCTGAACTTGAACGGATTTTCATGGAAATGAATATATAGGGAGTTTTGGGATCGCTGTTTTAAATCTGCTTCCAAAATTTCGAATTTCAATATGGCGGCCAAAAGTCAAGTCAATGTTTTTCATGGAATTGGGTTCTAAGGGTCTGTTTTTTCATATTAACTGTCCTTTCCCAAGCTTATTTGTACGATACCAAACCCATACAATCATTTCAAAAATTTTTGCTTTTCCGTCTGTTTGTCGGGGCTAATGTCGGGAACGGCTAAGCCATTTTTATACGATTTTCACTGGTAGAATATTTTGTCGTTCATGATTCAATATGGCAACCAAAAATTCTACTAAATTCTAAACTTATACAGATTTCCGTGTAAATTAATATATAGTTATTTTTAGGACCGGTAATTTTAAATTTGCTATATTGCTATTACAAGCAAAAAAATATTTATGAAATATTATGAATATGACTTTGGTAATCTTTCCAATAAAGTTCTTTTGAATTTGTCAAATGGCCAGTTTGGATCACACAGACGAAGTCGTAGGTATCAGCTAGCAAATAAATAAATAAAAAACAAACTTCGGTTAAAATATAAATGGTCTTGATATTTTCTTATGGTCCTAATTCTAGTAAATTCTCTGGGAATGGGTGGCAGGTGTTAGGTACAAATTTTATGGCTTTACAATTTGAACAAGTGAAGGTGTTTCACTGATCATGTGCGAAGTTTAGATAACTTAACAGATGTGCATGCCTCAGTTCAGTTAAGGTTATGCGGGGAAAAAAATAAAGTTGATGGATACAGAAGTTGTTCGTTGCCGTTAACCCACGCTTAAATTAAAACTAAATATTTACATTTTCAGTTTCTGCAATGCATTTGTTGCACGCTTTTGGGTTTCTGGCAGTCCTTAGCTGGTTTGGAACTAATGCAACAGATCCAATTGGTAAGTAGAACTTTTCGAAACATTATTTTTGAGAAACTGCAAAAACTTGTTTTAAAATATGTCTTCAAAGATTCATTTATTTCTAGGTACCCACCCAGCAACATTTTGAAATTCTCCATTTAAAGGGACTTCAATTCAATATTAAAATTTTCGCTTGGGAGGGAGGGGCAATCTCAACCGTTTTCGAGTTACAGGGTGATTCATAACTTCGGTATGCACATTAAGGTTTAATTTTTAATTTTTGATCTACTGAACTCAGCGACATAAGTGAGAAAATGTTCTGAAAATTCCTGAAATTCACATATCTCCCACATTTTCCCCGAAATTCATGAAACTAATAAACTTGGTTTTGATCTTTATGAAATTGCCCATCTTGTTGCCTTTATAAAGAGGTATGTACAACATAACCAGGTAGAGAAAGAATAAAAAAATGTATACGTAGAAAACTTTTGCAGAATTATAAAAGAATTTGCATTTTGCAAAAATTTAACTTGGAACTGCACAAGACAGGCAATTGTTGTATTAGTTGCATGAATTTCGGAGAAAATATGGGAGAATCGTGAATTTTAGAGTATTTTTTAATTTATCAAGTGACTGTACTTGCAGTGGTATAGATAGATGCACACTGGTGGCATTGGAAAGCACTTTGAGATAGGAGTCGTTTGGCGTAAGTTTAATGTCAGTGTGTTTGAGAGATCAAAAGCTAAAATGAAATAATAATGTGCATCCCGAATTTATTAATGGCCCTGTCACTCCCAAATGTTTGACATGGTCAATCCACCCCGGTCGTACTTTATTTTTGTTTGCCTATGTGAGATCTATTACACCATTCTTTTTATCCTGGATAGATGAAACACCATGTATACATATGTATGTGAATGTATGTGTTTCATTATTGTACATATCAATCTCTTCAAACCTTTATTAGCTACAACTGTCAGTTTTTACCCGCACTAGAATATAGAAAATAGTTTTAAATTTAACTAGATTTGAACATTCTCATTGACACACATATTAATATGCCCAAATTATCTGTGTCCCTTTCAAGCCAACTACCGAATCTTCCGTATCAGTTTATACGAAAGATGAACTTGCATAAAAATGTGCAAATGAAATACAAGACCATTAATCATTCTTGGTCGACTAAATCCGCTGAGCGATGTGGTGCGGAAATTAACTTCACCCATTGCGGATCCCCAATTTTGTGCAATTTTTACCCGTCAATACTATACTTTCTATGAACAAACAGAGTATCGTCTGGATTAGATTTATAGTCCTTCGCAATGAAACTCGATTTATTTTTATTTATGAAAAGGATTTGCAGGCGTGATTTTTTAAATTAAAGAACTTGCATATTTTTATGATTTGGCAATTTTATTTATTTAATTAGTTTTTGCCTATACAAAAGGCAAAAGAAAAAGACAACCAACACTATTAAATTTGCAATTATTAAAATTTAGTATGAATCTCGAACGCTTAATAATGAGCATAATTTTTATTTTTGTTTATAATTTTTTGGGCATAAAATTCTTCGGAAATTACTATTTATTTAATTTATTTCTGCCGTCTTTAGAAGTCCATGTACGAGAATAGTCTGCACCAAACAATGAGCCAGATATGGAATGTAGCGTTGCGATATGGTTGTCCTGTGTGTGATTAAATCATTTCTAGAGGGAAAAACATACACATCAGGGGATGTGTGTCTTCGATAATATTCTTCGTACTCACAATGAAGTACATAAAAAATAATAACAATTTCCTGTGGGTCGTATAGGGCGTTTTGCTTGAGAGAGATATAACTTTGAAATGAATTAAAACACATAAAAATCATCTTTATAGCCATGATATTGGCTTTATGGCTAAGGTGATTTTATACCATTAGTGTTTAAATATGATTTCGGTCATATTGGTGTGCCGTGGCTGGCTCGAATGAAGCGCCATGTGGATGTCCAATTTTCGACCACTTTTCCGACCAGCTGGGGCTGTATATCGGCAATAACGCGGCGAATGTTGACTTCCAAGTGGTCCATCGTCTTTAGTTTATCGGAGTAGACTAGCGACTTCACATATGTTACCCCAAAAAAAATAAATCCATATGTAGGTGTGATATCACACGATCGTAGAGGCCAATTCACAGGCCTATTACGCGAAATTGCAAGCGTTGTTCAGGGTGAAAGGGTATATTCATGGTGAAATGATTAACCATACTGAGATTGTTCTCTATTAGCTGTCAAATTAACAATTGAAACAGTGTTGCAAAATCGAAAAACAAATCTTTAAAAAAAAATCCCTTTTCCTATGTACATGGACCTGTGTGTATCTGACTTTTATGAACATTTACGGATTCACCATTATATAATACATGTTATATGTAAATATATATATATATATATAATAAAATGTTAAGTTGAAGTTGGTATAACTTGAGTAAAAGTATTTTAGTTTGATTGTTAATTCGTATTACATAGGGTGGCCGGAGAAGTGGCGTCCAAAGGTAAAATTTAAGTGGCTCATATTGAGGAGTATTCGAATCACTCCCATGTATGTTCTGCGATTTCGCGTAGTTTTTGAGTTACAGGGTGATTAATAATCTCGGGATGCACATTATTATTTTATGCTTTCGACCTAATTAACGTAGCGACATCAAATTTACGCCAAGCAACTACTATTTTAATGTGCTTTCCAAAAATGCCACCAATGTCGATCTATGTACCTCTACCACTGCAGGTAGAGGCACGTGCGAAATTGAAAAAAAAAATGCTTTGAAATTTCCTGGAAATCCTTCTCCCACATTTTCTCCGAAAGTCATGTATTTAATACATCCCTTTTTTTATTTTTATTGAATTATCCATCTAATTATCTTTCTCTAGAGGCACAACATGTATAAGTAAAGAAAGATTGTATATATGCATAGAAAACCGTTTGCGGAGTTCTAAAAATCTGAAGTTAAATAAAAATTGTTCAATTTAAAAGTTTGTGACGTAGTACCATTAACTGTACTAAATTATAAATTAGAGCAATGGCATTTTGGGGGTTTACGAAATTTTAGAGCATTTTTCACGTTTGCAAATGATTTCAGTAGGAGTGATGGATTGACATTGGAAATATAATATTATATAATAATATATGGAGTTATAGTAGTTGTTTGGCGTGAGTTTGATATCGATGCGTTTATTTGATCAAAATATAACTCGAAAGCGGTTGAGACTCCCCTCTAACATTTTTTGTTCAGCTAGGTGAGATATATCATCACTATCATTTCTGCATGTGTTATACGCTACACCCTATATAGGGACTCTTGGGGTCGCCGATTTTAAATCTGCTATCGAAATGCCGAATTTCAAGATGGCTGCCAAACGTTGCCAACGTAAACGATTTTTCATGGAATTGGGTCTGTGATTTTGAAATAACTGCGTTTTGCTGAGCTCATGTGTTTATTTACACGATACCAAAACCCAAACGGAGGGTCCGTTGACTCGTATACATAGAATATGCGTTGTAATTGGGAAAAGTGGTGGAAGGAGGGCGGTGGAGTGAATTACAAACAGTGATGTTTGGGGTGAGTCCCTCAAAAAGGAATGACATTTCGCAGGCGTTCTACTCATGACCTCCTGAGTGGCATAGGCTATGCACCGTGATTAGAAAGTGGTGTGGAAGGGGATAAATGTAAAAGTGGAGGGAGGGGTATTGAGCAGTGACGCAAACCCATTATAATATTATTAAAATCTTTCTATTGTTTTAAATAGCATTTGTTAAATGTGACCAGGAAGATTAAATGTAAGATAGGGCAATTAGACATATGCAAACTGTGCATTGATTTTAAGAATTAAGCAAAAGACCTTCCTTTCACGTCAGTTTTTTTGCACTCTTTTATCCTAACGGTTCGTTAAATCCTATTTCAAGTTTTATACTTTTTAGTTTAGTCATACTTTGATTAAGCTTTTGCTTTCTTTAGCAGAATTATTGCGCCCAGGCAAGGCCGGGTACGGATCAACTAGTATTATTATATAAGGAGGAAAAGTTTATTTGCACGCAAAAAATACTAATCTGATTAGGAATAAATTTTACAGTCATGTTTCGAATGACCTTCTGAGTGACATAGGTTATTCAAAGTAATTGGAAAGGGATGGGGGAGTGACTGTCAAGCAGTAATGCATATGATGAGACACGCAAAAAGAACTTATTCAATTTACATGAAATTTTACAGGCTTGGGTGTTGGGCAAGAGCAAGTTGTCCTGAACTGTATAGACTTTGCATTGTAATCACTATCACTACATATTACTAGTATAAAGCAAAGTCCCTTGCCGCATCTGTCTGTTTAAAGTTTAAGTGTATGTTAGATATGTATAATTCAATGAATGTTTTGTTTAAATTAGCCGACATACGACGATGAATATACGGAAAGAAAGCAATCGTCGATGGGATAATTGTCGCGCGCGCTGAGTACACTGTTGGTGCAAGGAATGCATGACAATATTGTTCATCGTAAAAAATTCTACAAAAAACTCCGCGACAGCATTCATATGTCTAACATACTAAGGTTAACCCATATTATAAAAATCTATCTCAAAACTAGACGCGAAAAAATTCTTCAACTAATGAATGAAAATCAAAAGAGTAATAGTACAAGAAACTGACTCATCATGAAATATTCCGAGCTATAAAGCCTACAAACTTGAAATTTAATAAGAAGGTTTCTTATACGAAGAAACACCCGCTACGAAGAGATTTTTGAAGATCATCTCCGCGCATGTAATAGTTTCATGCATTCTGTAACAGTTTTACCGCGCATGAATTCATTTTGCAACAGTTTTAGCTTGCAAGTATTAAAAGGCCGGGCAAGGCCGATGCGGATCTGATAATACTACATAAGTTAACTATTTTTAGTATTCTTTCATCGCGTTCCTCACTGTTGTGTGTGCAGAAACACATTCATAATTGACGTCGACCTAGTCAACTGTCCCTAATTTTCGCGATTATTTTTATCTTAATTCTTCTGAATTTGAAAAAAACACCTTCGCAGTATACATTTAACATTAATTATTTAATAGTAAAATCAAAATTAATTATAATTTAGTTTACCTATTTGTTCTTCAGGTACAGGTGGACCGTCAGTTGTGGCAGAGGGAAAGGATGCTCTACTTACGTGCGTAGTTACTGTACCCTATTTAAATGATACCGTGCTTTGGAGGAAGGGTTCGCAAGACATTTTATCAGCTGGTGTAAATAGAGTCACTAATGATAAGCGAATAAGCATTTTACATGACGAAAGTAAGTAAACATTTGCAGTTATTTATTTATTTATAAAATTAAAACGATTATATGCAGAATGCCAGTTACATACTACCTATTACATATACATATGTATGATATAATACACTCTGTTGTATAATGATGCACGCACCATTAAATTTACGAATATTTTTGTTTTTTGAAAATTTTATTTAAAACTGTTTTAATTGAGTGAATTAAGGTTCGTAAATATGCTGAACCACTAAAGATTATAAACCTGAACTTTTCTTATTGAAGAATAACTGAAAGAAATAAAATAAAGTAAACTAAAACGCAACTACGGCTTCAACTGACATTTAAAAAGTGTTGAACAAGACGTAGCTATACCTATATTGTGTATAATAATAACACAGAAAATCACCTACTAAAGATAATGAAATCTTATGATAAATATAACACGTACAGTTACTACATTCACTATTGTGATAAAATATTCCGCTATACATAAACACCGTAGTCACTTGCGGTTTTCTCAATTAAGATAAATTAGGTTAAAATGACGTCATATATATTATTGTATTCTGCTCGTTAAACCCTTTCATTTCACACCCATAACAAAAAAGTTGTGAAAAAAGAGGTAGATAATCCGCCATCTTGGAGCATCCGCCATATGGAAGTGGGCGGACCATTCTAAAACTTCAATTTTACTTTGAAATTTAGTTTTTTCACTCCTGAGGGAATGAACTAAAGCATTATCATGTTGAAATGTTAAAGATTATAGCCGAAATCTTCGCAACAATTTCACTAAATTATTTACGAGCATTCCCTGATACCCTGCGCTGTTCATTCACGTAGAAGGAAACGACAGATCAAACAAGTATTGAAATGATGTGCAAATTTATAAGTAGAAGAAAACCTTGTGCAGAATATTAAGAAATTTGAATTCAAAAATTTTTTAGTTCAAATTAAACTTTTTTAACGTACTACCATTAACTATAATAAATTTTTAATTTAATTAGAAAAACTTTGGGGTCTATTTCAGCTAATTTTTTTATAAAATCCTCATCAAGGTTTATACGTATAAAGGCAACAAGATGGGCAATGTAATAAAAATGAAAAGGAGATGTGTTAATATACCTAGAATTTCGGAGAAAATGTAGGAGAAACGCGAAATTCAAGGCAATTCGAGAGCATTATTTTCATTTTCGCTAGTGACTGTAGGTACTGTAGTGGTGGAAACTGTGTGCAGTAACAAATGAAAGGAACATTTTGATTGTAGCGGTAAAATAATAAAATATCAATATCCGAAAAAATACAAAATATATTTCGGATTTCACTTCCGCAGAAAACGTTAATACGTTAAAAACAAGCTCTTTGTTTATAATAGTTATCAATTAAAACGACGGAAGGAAATCACAATGGCCTTTTTGTTTAGTTTAATACATAGCATATATATGTACATAATACAAAGCCGAGCAGGAATTGAGCAAGTAATAACGTAAGTAAAGCAACGCCTTGCATTCACAAAACTTTGAAGACTTGTTCAATTTATATAAATTACTACATCCATAGAGCAGCTGTTTGGAAAAAAATACGCCCTTCTCTAAATTCTACTGAGGTTTTGATGACATTAAATTAAAAGCTTGGGAAACAGATGAACCTATCAAGAAGTAATTATACTTTTCAACATTTTTCACCATACCTAGCAGGATTAATACCTGAAGAATTATCAGCCAAATCTTATAAAGCAGCAAATATATTGGTACCTACGGGATAAAAAGTAGGACGTCATGTCCTCAACTGATTTATGACTGCTCATTTAGAACTCATTAATGTGCCACATTTTTGTCACGATACCTTTCTGTCTCATGAAGAATTCTATTTTGCTCCGCGCAAAGTTCCAACGATGGGAGATGGTCCTGTTGGAATTTTCAGCGAATAAATTTCCACAAATTACATTTATGGAAGGGTTGAGAAGACACAATTTAAGAGAGACAAAATTAAACCCTTACAGACTGAATTTCGTCCTTCTGCTCTTAGCATGTAATTTACAGAATTAATTTTTCGGCATTTAAGTGATTCGGTAATAAATGGAAATTTCGGGATTTGCCAGTACGATTTGGCAGAACTTTATGTAGCTACCGTGGAGTGGTTGAATTAATTTTTCTCGACCTAATGAACAAGTGTCCACAATAAAAGTGCACCTATAATAGATTTATTGATTTTGAACGAGTGGAGAGAGCAAACCTCAAGCGCTTAGACTCTCACGAGCTAATTCACTCATCCCCAACTCTATCCGAAGTTTTCAGTATTAATTAATTTAATTGTATAACACAACGCCGTCGGGTGGCATATTTAGAATTTGAAATTTAAATGAAATAAAATCAAAGAATACAGATGCGGATTTTATTTAAAATAGTGCCGTCCAAATATCTTCTCTCGAATTGTACACATTCGTGCTACGCGCTGCAATAGCGATGTCACTTATGTATATCGCGAATAATTAGAAATATTCATAGTATACGAATTCACTCCTTGGATTTCCACTTGAAATGTACCTAGTTAACCGTTGTCTTCAACGGTTGCATGGAATAGTATATACTCCAAAACCAGTTTTATAATCATTTAGGCATATTAAACTACTTTTGCCACAATGTGATTCTCATTTTGGCAAGCGTTCATTATTTGTCCAGTGTGTGCGTGTCTGGAATCAGTTGCTTTCACATATTCAACGGCCGACCGACGTCCAACGGATCTTTTTATGGGTTACTTCAACTATTTGAATTATTAATTTACGTAGGGCTGGCCAGGTTAACTGGCCTGCTACATCACCGGATCTTACTTCGCCACATTTCTACGTATTCCAGATTCGCATTCATAGGTCCAAGTTTGAACGTACCGACCTCTCCCCTGCGAAAATACAGCGCGCCGTAAACTTTGAACTCTTTTTCTCAGATCGAATACCGTTAAAGCAAATGACCTGAAACTTGCTCTTACTTATTCTGTGTATCAAGGGATTGTTCGTGAACAAAGGTTTTTTTGAAAAAAATAATGGTTGAAAAAATGGCAGCTGTCTTAAACAAATACAGGGCTCTTCGCATTGTTAATTTGTTGTTTCTCTTCATTAAAAATAACTTTTAATTAAAATAAAAAAGCTTCGTGAACGAGGAAACCCTAAATACACAGAATAATGTCGAGAAAGTTTTAAATCGATTGCTTTAATGGTTCTCGAGATATCGTGTACACCGATCAGACTTTCTCCAAAAATTCGTTTCGAGAAAAACGAGTTTAAATTTTGAGCGAACTATACTCGTATGCTCGCAAGGCGGCCGCTGCGCGTCCAAACGTGTACAACTTTGTCAATTTTCGTCCGATTGACATGACATTTTTTGAAAGCATTCTTGCAATGGCGATGGCGTACCTACTTCCAAAATATGCATAAACCTAAAAATCTATTTTTCCTATTTACCTAACTACCCATGACCTCTTAATTACCCTTTTTTGTCAAAAATGAAACTGGATAATTTGATTATAATTTTTTAAAAAACATTTCCTCAAAAAAATGTAATAATATTAATACCTTTTTTATTAACATGAAATGTAATCTGAGCGGATGGTGGTCCTTTTTTTAGGTCCGAAGGGACAAACTCCTACTGGAGGTGATGTCTGGGTGTTGCTTATACGAGAGACAAAACCATCAGATACAGATGTTTACGTATGTGAAGTCAATAGCGATCCTGTCGTTAAAAGCTTTCACCCGCTTATGAGTAAGGCTCTTCAAAATTATGATAACCTCGAACTTACTGATGTTCTTTCAGTTAAAAGTGCAAATGATTCGCTCGCCGGAAGAGACTTCGCCGGACTATTAACTTCGCCAGATGTACCACCACCATTGCCAACATCAACTAATTTGCCATCTCTGTCCCACGACTTTACGGAATGCTGTGAAGGAGAAAATGTAACATCCCAGTGCATTGGATTCTGTAACGTCCATAATATCCTTGATGGTACGACAGGTATCGAGCCAGAGGCCTGCGAGCGGGATTTTCCGAGCATTGTGAAATGCATGGCAGATGGACGTAATCATGTTCCTTGCTGTGAGAATAAGGAAATACCTGATTTGTGTCAGGATATGTGCCGGGGAGAGTATACTCCTTTTACCGATTATTTGAAATCACGTGTCTCATGTGTACGATACACTCTTCCTGGGTTACAGTGCATATTGGAGGGCGTTCAAAAACTTCCGAGCATGCCACAAGACATATATGCGGAGCCTCTAACAGAAAAATCTCTAGAAATCGGTTGGGCTTCCCCAGCAAAGCTTGGGGAGACGGTGAAGCAGTACAGTATAAATGTCACTGCACTGCATATTTTTGATCAAGACAATTTACTAAACCGCACGATACTTCCCGCAGTAAGTGTCACAGTTCCTGGAGACCAAAGATCAACAGTCATCAATGACCTCAAACCTTTTACTATGTATTCGATAACAGTGACAGCAATTAATGAGCATGGGTCCAGTTTACCCAGCTTCAGAGTGCGAGCGCTTACCTTAGACAGCGGAATTGGAAAACAAACTAGTGTCGCTGTCGTCCCAGTTCTCCCAGGTTGGCTAAAATGAAAACTTTGCATTAAAATTAAATCGAATCATGCTCTCTGCTTCCAGATGTTCGAAGCTGTTGTGAGCGGAATGGTATGTCACATCGAATGTGCTTAGACAAATTGTGTGATCCGAAAAAAACTGATTTGGCTGAAATACCTGACTTCATGGTATGCGCTCCTTGGGCGAACATTACCTTCTCTTGTTTGACGAATAATATAGATCACACGCCCTGTTGTAAATCAAGAGGAATCCCACCAGTTTGCCTTCCTCTATGCTCAGGAAATGTGACTACAATTGATTTCAGTTTATTTAAGTAAGACCTGAAGAACAAGGGCACTAGTTGTTTGTAAAAGGTGTATTATGTTGCAGGTGCCTACGCTACATGTCTGAATATAGCAGTTGCTTACTGCAGGGGTATGGAGTGCTGCCAGGTCCTCCCTCCCATCTTAGACCTAATATGCTATCATCTCATTTTGCCATTATTGATTGGAATCCACCCAAGATTTTACCAGATACCGTCATATCATTTCATGTTTATTTTCGGAAGCTCGGTAGCGGAGATGAATACGCCGTAACTCAAAAGGTTCAATGATTGATTCAATGCGTTCTTTCCCTTTGAAGGAAAAAGCTCCCTACTCTTAGTAAATTAATATCTTTTCAGGAACATCCGCCATTAATATTAGAAGGCCTTGAAGCTGGTGTATATTATGAAGTATTTTCGGCTGCTGTGAATGCTCATGGCAAGGGAAGACCATCCCCAAGGCTTGTGTTCAGGACGAAATTTCAGGTGAATTTTACCTGCGGCTCCATGTGATATGAAATTATGAATAAATATCGAAATTTCTTAGGAGAACAATCAAGAACCAACCCCCCCTTATAATATGACTTTGTGTTGTACGGCTTCAGGTCTCCTTCCGCAATGCATGCCTCTGTGCTCTTACGATTTGAAAATGTCTGATATGCAGGCTCTTGGCTCTACATGCCAAGCACAAATGGGTAATTAATTTTTCTAAAACATACCCTGTCCTGGGAAGATAAATCACATGCAAAGCCCACATATAAATTTAATAAAATTATGCCATAATTATAATTTCCTCTTTCCTCAGGTACAATAACTAGATGTGCCGCAGGTGGCCGTGATCATACGCCGTGCTGTAATCGCAGAGGTGTAATTCCGGGCTGTATTTCGTTATGCCGCGGAGTTCTCCCACCTTCAATGGGCTCATCCGATTGCTTATCATATGCCGGCAACATATTACAATGCTTCGAAGAAGGTACGTCTAATCTTTCATATTTTGCCGTTTTTAGGGGCTGTACCCGATGAAATTTGTACATTAGGTTTGGGAAGAGATAATTTGTATACTACTCTCGAAATGTTTGTGCATTTATCAGATGAAATTGATGTTCACACCCTGTAGTCATGTACATTATACATACATCAACCTCATTTTCGCGTTTCACTTATCGAAATCTGTCGTTCTTATTTCTATTTTCCTCAAGGTTCCTGTATTTCAATCGCTTTATGCGCTTGTGCGATCAGACAAAGATTTTTGTGTTCTTCTCACAAATTGTGCTACTTGTAGGTACCGGAAATATTCCTGGGCCTGTGGAGGACGTACATGTGATATCGGTTACAAATAACAGCATCGCCTTAGCGTGGGTTCCATCAGAACAGGATCTTAATAACACAGAGGCAAAATATATTGATTTTGTCGTGCAATATGGAAGAGTCAATAACATGACCATGTACGAAACTGTAGTTAAACTCGAAAACGTAAGTATAACAATTATCATCACTTAAGATTTTAATGCGATCAGTTCAAAACACTAACAAAAGAATCAGAGCATTTAGAAAAATTACCTTTTTCTTGAGTGCAGAAACGAAACTGCTTGCGAATATGCAATTAAATAGACGAGTTGCAAATTATAATTATTTTAGCAGCATACTGTAGCAATGTAAATTATTTTTACTTTCAAGGGATCATAGCAGGTTAAAAAACATTTGAACTGTCCAACTGGTCGTTGCTTTACCACTTCTAGGGCCGCCGAAACGACATATCAATTCTCAACAGGGAGTGAATAGCCAGCAGTAGCTATAGTAATTGGGGCTTCCATCTTTCGCTTATTAAGAAAGGCGCCCTCTGGGGGTGGAAGCGTGGCGTTCGAGTGGAATTCAAACCTAAGACCTACTCCTATACTACAAGCGTCCATCCTCGGGTTAATCTTACGTGCTAGATGAAACGAGTTTATATTTAAAATTAATGTCCCAAAAACCCCTTACATCAATAATTGTCAAAACACCAAGAGGTCTTTCAGAACGTACGCACTAACGGTAAAGATAAAGGAATAGATTCAGACTATCACCCATAATTATCTATAATTGATGATTTGCTACTTGTTTTTATAAAATTTTTATTCTTGCATGTAAATAAGAGGAGTGATAGATCTCATTTAGAAAAACAAAAAGATTTATGGCAGGCGAGGAGTGGGGGAGGGGGAGGGCGGATCGGTGGAATGATAAGCAACTTCTTGTGACCTAAACTACCATATAATGCCAACGACATGTGGTTCTAGTATCATCTATAATACAAATATTGGCTTGTCACCACTTCAGTAACAAACAGAGCCCCCCACCAGAAGTCATTGAAAGACCCTTTATATTTTGACTGTATAATTTGTTTGTCTGAATTAATTTTGTGATTGACAAATGAGCCTTAGGAAATACCTGCATTTTCTAGGTTTTTTTTTTTATATAAAATCAAAAAGTCAAAAGTTAATTGTGTTTCCGTGTTTTATAAACAGTTTTCTATAATTCATGTAAAAATCCCTTATAAAATGTCTTGCGAAGTGCTGCATAAATGGTTTCGTCAGATCCCTATGTGTCAAGCCCAAGCTAATCACCTCCGAAAAGATTTATTAACCCCAGCAACATTCGAAATTTCTGATTCAACTAACATTTCCGACCAAGATAGCGACGACTTTGACGATTTTTCTCGCGACAGCGAATAAAAATTTAAATAAATACTATGTATAAATATGATTTTTGAATTGAAACAAAGGAAAAGTAAGTTTAAACGAAAAAACTTTTGTTTAATTGAAATAGTCGGCAATTTTGTTTTTTGAAACACAATGATTGAATTCGTGATCAGCGACCTCAAAAACATTTATATACCAATTTACAACACATTAGGGTAAATGTTTGAATTTTGGCCATGATATCGGGCAAACGGACCACTCTGCGTCGTCGTTAACCTCAGTACCAAATATTAAATTAAGGAACGAACAAATGTTAACAGATGATGACATGAAGCATCCTTTATCAGAAGTATTCCTCTAGACATCAGGAAGAATAAAGTCTTCAAGTATTAGGATGTCATCTAAAACTCCGAGCTGATACATTACAGAAGTTCTATTTCCAATATATATAGACACTTCCTTAGTGCTATGTCACATTTTTTTAGATCAGTTGAGAAGTTAGAGTCACGTGGAGCACATATCTCTGACTGACCCGTCTAAATAGAAATGTTATATGACATGTTTAGTTGTGTAAAAGACCTATTACACATATACACTGACATCCAACTCGAACATAATAGTTCCACTTTCGATGTTATGTATGTATGTACTCCAAAATGTTTTTTTAGTATCGTTCTCTTGTGAAATTTCATTTTAAAAAGCGGCAAAATGTAGGAATTTCGACGGTATGATACAAGAACAGACGAACTGGCGGACATGACCTCTGTAAGGGCGTCTAATAACTACGGAACCATAAAAACTATATAGCTATAATAATTGCTACGTTTGATCGGAAACAAACAAAATGATTGATATGACCGATTGCAGTTTACGGCACTATAGTCAAAAACTAACTAGCTGATTAGGTGTTATGATTCTACTTAATAAAGAAAATCGTATCAACATTAGTTCTAGCGCTTTTAAACATCTACGCAAACAATATTTGTTATTTCAATTTAGAGGATTACTATCAAAGCAATAAAATACTTTTATATGAAGTAAAGAACAACTGCTTCATAAATCCTCCTTGAGCAGCACACGCCATAAATCTCCTTTAATTGAATGATCTGTCTCTGCTCGCAGGAATTGAATACGACAGAGTCTGAAATTGAGTTAAACAATTTGGAACCGTTGTCACTGTATAGGATACTGGTTGTAGCTCGAGGGAAACATGGGTCATCACTTCCTTCTTCAATGTTACTAATTAATACAACGAATATAGGTAAATGCATAACAGGAATATATAAATTTAGGTAATAAATCTAATCACTTCTACCCAATAAAATAGATTCGTCAACATCAGTGTATGGAGCTCCATCTCCCCCGCACTCTTTGGCTATAACTGCGCACAGTGCTACATGGGTGACAATTTCATGGCAACCCCCAGAGTTTTCACATCCGCATGAAACAATGTCGTATAAGTGAGTATTGATTTTTAAATCCCATCCTCACCTAAAGCAAATACATTACGTCGTAAGAAAAAGTGTTTGCTCTTAATACATGTAATTTCTAAGTATGCATGTATCACAGCATTCGTTAGTTTTTCTTCTGATTGTGCAAACGCAGTCTGAATCGCTTAGAGAACTCGAATAATACTTATTTGGTTCATTAAGCAATTAGCACATTTTAAAGACGTTCTTCCGGTAACCTATCACGTAGTGGTTTCAACAATATGTTTCACATGTTTCTCATGAATTAATCTGTTGGGACGCATCATTCAAATTCAGTCTCATTAGCAATAATCTTTGCTCTGTTACCGAGCAATCTTTGAAGTTTATTGATTCCTTGCGAGCGCTTCCGGAGTTGGTTGCCGGAAACTTATCTCCAAATTACAATCCAGTGCTGATGGTACAGCAACTCAATGCCTGTGCAAAATGAAAAATGACACAAATTGTTCTCCGCTGTATTCCCCGCAGTCCCCGAAGTGCAAACAATCTGACACACACAAGCATTTGTTAAATGTTGTGTTTTTCTGAAGATTCTCTAGAGCCTTTATTAGAAGTGAGCACGCGGAACATCGCGGAAGTTTGGTTTACCACAATTAACGACGACATTCATCTAGTTGTAGTGTTGGTTTTTATATATAACACCCATTTTTCAACCCAATTTAACTGCATGTATATTTTATCACAGAGTATACCACAAGCCGACTTCAGCAGATAAGTTTTCCTTAATCGAGACTCGTTTATTATGGACGCGTTTGAATAATTTAAAGCCCAATTCTCAGCATGTAGTGTATGTAGAAGCCGTTGGTGCAAAAGGAATCAGTTTGCCGTCAGAAACACTTGTTGCATGGACAGATCCTGCATTACCTGCATTTGTTGATGTGAGTATTATTGTGGTACAAAAGCATTGTCTTTAGCTGTCCATTCCCAATTTTTTACGGTTCACAGCCACCCACCATACATCCAGCTGATTTTGTTTCTGAAGGTGGAACTATGACAATATTGTGCCTAGCACTTGGAAATCCTGCCCCAACGATATCGTTATATGTGGGTGGGCACTTAGTACGCCAAGATACATCACGACATATGGTTACGGTCATCCATAATGTTACTGCTGATATGGAACACGTTTCCTGTTATGCCGACAACGGATACGGTGTACCAATGCAATCTTCGAGGAAAGTTAACATCAGCTGTATGTATCATTTACGAAAATTTTCTTTGCATGTACATGAAATAGATACATTTTTTTCAATTTTATAGATTCTCCCAGAGTGCAGGCTTCTGGCATAACCGTAGCATATCTTGGGGAAGAAGTAGATCTTAAATGTACTGTAAAAGCGAAGCCAACCCCAAAAGCAATATTTTGGCGAGACCATGATGGTAGAGTTCCGGTCATACAGGGTGGAAACTATGATATGTCTTTGACTAATGATCAATCGGATCAGTCAATGTATATTATGAACCTTCATATATCAAAATTACAAGCCGCTGATGTTGGTGATTATTTCTGTCATGCGGAGAACGCTTTAGGATCAGCAACCATTCCAGTGTCTGTACGCGTCAGAAACACTCCAGCAGCTCATAATATTTCAGAGTGTTGCATATCCCAGAATGTGTCGATGGCTTGCATGTCAGCGTGCAGCTTTTACATTGACATTGATGCTGTTATAGATCGGCCTGAATGTATTGTTGATTTTGACAAACTTATGAAATGTGCTGCAGATGGTTCTGATCACAGAATGTGTTGCGCTAATTCAGACGTTCCCAGAAAATGTTTGAACTGGTGTAGAGGAGAGCCCATTGGTCAAGTAGGCCTCTGCACTTTGCAACACACGAGAACTATTATTGGATGTTTCCAGTCAAACAGAGATAGACTTCCAGGGCCACCGCAAAATTTGGCGGTCACAATCATCTCCGACAGCGAAGTCCAAATACGGTGAGTGCATTAATTTTATAAATGTGTTTGGCCGCTCCACATAACACTTCGACACAACGTCTGAAATATTAAAGCCCCTGAAAGTCAAAACATTACACATTAACTAAATCTTGCCATAAAGTGTGTGCACAAGATATATATAGCACAGTATTTTTGTATCTTGTGATAATTATCGGAATCCCACGTAAAACGCTACATCCAGTTGTAATGTTCAAAAATTGATTTTATTTCGCATAGTTCTAATAAAATGAACTTTAAGAACACTTTGGTGTAAGTTCCGTGCAAAATATCGCAGAATTTATTTCACTTTAAATGATTATTGTGAAATACACGTCTGTTAATAATAATGAACATCATTTAATTTATTTGTAATTAATTTTTTGAGAAAACGTGATTTTCCGGCTCTCATATTTTACCTTTTACAACTGATGTAACCCCTTAAAGTGATTAATGATCAACGTGTTTATAAAAGGGGTACAGAACACTTGACGTGTGTTTATTAAATTGAAGTTGAATGTTTCTTTTTGTTATATACTTTTTCAAAGTCAATGTCGATGTCCTCATTGAATATTTAGCAATCCGAATTGATGTTACACCAAACAAATTAATGCTTCTATCTACACGGAATAGCCTATTTGCAAATTTAAATATATCGGCAAATTAGTCTTTTGGAATAAATGAAATTAAATATTCTACAGATGGGACCCACCGATTAAAAATCCTCATGCTGTTGATGGTTACCGAATATTCTACCAGGAAGCGGAAGGAAGCGTAACTGATTTGTCTGTGAAAGATAATTCAGTAGGCACTAACCGTATTGATGTTGAAGGAATGAGTGTTAACATAAATAGTCTTAAACGAGATGTTTTATATGAGCTGGTAGCGAAGGCTGGCAATCAGTATGGTACAGTTAAAAATACTTTGTAGAGCATTCAGTTGATAATTTATTTAATTAAAAGGCGCTAGTATTCTCACGGATCCTATTAGGTTCACCCTCGGAGATCACCATATAACATCTGCTTCTCATTCAAATACTGCGGGCACAATAAGTGGTATTCTGGCCGGAATTCTAGCTATTTTGTTAGCTATAGCAGCAGTGCTGTTTTATAAGAAACGAAGAGCTAATGAGAAAGCTGCAAATGGTGTTGCATTTGAAAATCCGAGTTACTTGCGGGGAGTAGAACACGTTCAGGTATGTAGCTATTTATTATGTACTTTAGTCATGAAAGTTAGTATACAAAGTTCATCGCTATCCTCGTAGAATGCTTATTTGCTCCACAAAAAAATATAGCGAAAATCATTTTTCAACGAACAAACATCTCTTTTAAAGACAAAGTAATAAAAATAAGAAAACAAATTGAAATAAAACTAATAGTAAATTCATATCACTAAAGTAAATATACAATAGGAACAAAAAATCACTTTGTTAATTCTTTGGGTTTGAACTTTTATTCCTAACTAGCTAAGTTACCCGGCTTCGCAGGGCGCGTGATTGTACTGCATTTGACATTACAATGATCCTATTTACACATTTAATTTCTTGTAATTCATTACTGTTACTTATTCATCGGAAAATGCTGTTTTATTCTGATCAAAAAAATTTACATATATACATGCATACATATGTATGTTAACTTTCACTGAAATCGAAGAGTTTCGTTCGCTCTTCTAGGTCTTTCACACCATATTTGGAAATTGTAATAAGCCCCCATTTCTTTTCTCTATTCAATTACAAATGGCAGGTGCGAAAACGGAGAACTCTTGAAATTAAAAAAGCTCTATTGCCATTTTGGATCTGCCATATTAAATTAGCTCTTTCTGCTATAAAAATTCAAGATCTGCACCCTAAGAAACCATAAGTACTATTTTTCGGGGTGTGCCTTTTAAAACTTTGGGTTGCCATTATTGGGCCGCCATCTTGAATTTTGAAATTGTTGTTGATTTGAAATCAGTAGCCTTAAAGAGAATTGTTTATAAAATGGAAGACAGGGCAATCAGTTGAAGTTTAAGAACTTTGATAGTTATTATGTGTCCGCTATCTTAAATTTTAGTAAATTTGAAATTCATATACCCTTAGTCTTCTTTATATTCATTTTTATTAACATTGCTTAAAGCGCAGGGGCTTAGGTAGCTATATCGGATCCACCATTTTAAATTTGGAAATTTTGATGGCAGATTTGAAACCAACAACACGAGAAACCCCCTTGTGCGCATTTTCAGGGCACTTCCTTGGAGTTTAACTTTCTCGGTAGCCATTTTGGGTCCGCCATCTTAAATTTTGGTAGCTTTGAGCTCTGTAACCCTATGGACGTATTCATATTAAACTTCATTAAAATTGCTTAAAATTGAGGAATTTCTGTCATTATACTGGATCCGCCATTTTGAATTTAGAAATATTGATGGTAGATTCGAAATCAAAATTGATTTCGAAAATCAGTGGCCCGAAAACCTCCTAGTGAGGATTTTTAGGGCAATCTCTTAAAGTTTTGCTTTTCGGTACCCATATAGGATCCGCCATTTTGAATATAGTAATTTTGATGGTGGATTCGAAATAAACGACCCGGAAATCTCTCTAGTGAGGATTTTCAGAATAAATCCTTAAATTTTAACTTTTTCGGTTGCCATTTTGTGTCCGCCATTTTGAACTTTGGTAGATTTGAGTTCTGTGACACCAAAGATGTCTGCATGTAAACTTTTATCAGAATTGCTTCAAATTGAGGAATTTCGGTCGCCATATTAGATCCGCCATTTTGAATTTATAAAGAAATGTTTTACATAAAATTCAAATATTTTGGCACAAATATCATTTTTTGTATTTTTACTTTATTCTTCGTAGTTGTTCTTTTAAGTTTTGAAGCTCATAAGGTTTTTCAAAATACCTACATCTATAAACACTTCATAATCATATTTACACAAACACTTAAACATATGTAAAAATTGAGAAAATCGCTTATTATAAATTGATTTTTATTATAAGATTTGTACCCGTACGGCATCATATGGGCGTTTCGTTAACTTGTCTGGAGAATTCATTTTTCCTGCGAGGAAAGCAAGTATATAAATATACTTTTATGGAATGACCTATATCAAAGAAAGTAAATTGATAAAAGCGGCTTCAATTTGCAAAGGATCATAAGAAATGAATTTTAACAAAAACAGTCTTAAGTCAAGATCAAATTTTATAGTTACCGTAAAATACGCCAGAGTGCCGGAGCGTTTGTATTATTTTGTGTTGCATCTCGACAGACAGATTAAAAAACATCAGACCATTCACATAAACAGTACCTGACCTTGCGAAAGAATGATCTTAAATTAGCCAAAATATATGACAAAACTTAGTGGACAGGAGTTTTGCATAAATGACAGCTATAATAAAAGACAAAGAATACACCACGAAGTATTAGGAATATAAGTTTAAACGAAAATATATCAAAATGTGATCCTTTCTTCGGACTGTATGCTTTCTGTGGTGTTATAAATTTTATATATTATATTAGGTAAGTGTGTGTACTTTCTTAATTTTAATTTTATTTTCTGATTCTTATTATTTTAAGGAGATGTTTGTTAATTATAAAACTAATTTCGTTTCTTTGAAATTAAGGCATTGGTGTGCAAGAAGAATGTAATTAATTAAGGGGTGTATACTTACTTTTGTGACTAACTGTATATATATTGTGTATATAAATATTAGATAATTCTAAAAGTTATTTTTTTGATGGGTGTTTAAAATAACATCACAAGCACATTAGTGAAAGAGTTAGTAATCAAATTCATGTCATAACATTCAATGCTTTCAAAGACACTTCGTTTTTCCTTCGTGGGAATCATATTGCCTTACAGATACATAAAGGGTTTCCCAATAGCGATGATCTGTTTTGATAGCTCATGGCGGCCATATTTGTTTATGGTTTTTTGACAGGTCAGTTATGTTCAGTAAGGTTTGCGATTTCATCATGACACGTTTCACTTTGATCCAACGCTTGGAAATTGTCCAAAATTATTACGCATATTCGCATTCTCATGTCGGTACTGTAAGAGCGCTTCGTGCAAAAAACGTTGGTCATAATGCTCCTTCTGAGCACGCTATAAGGCGCATAATAACAAAGTTTGATAGTGAATTCACTCTTCACGATACAAAGGTGCCTGCAAGACAAAAAAATACGCGAAGTGAACAAAATATTGCCGCCGTTCAAACCAGTGTTCGTGAAAACTCAAATGCGGCTGTTCCGCACATTCTTAAGAGTTGAGGCTCTCCAGGATGACAACCTGGCGAATTTTGCGATTGGATTTGGGTCTGCATCCTTATTAGATGGTATTGGTACAAGAACTCAAGCCAACCGACCATCACATTCCTCGTCAGTTCGCTGATTGGTCACTAGAAATGATGGAAGCCGGCGGTGATTTTCATCGCAAAATCATCTTATCAGATGAGGCTCATTTCTGGCTCAATGGATTCGTGAACAAGCAAAATTGCCGCTATTGGAGTGAGTCAAATCTACGAGTGTTTCATGAATCACCATTGCATCCACAAAAATTAACCGTTTGGTGTGGATTATTGTGTGGCGGAATCATCGGACCTTATTTCTTTTGAAATGAGGCAGGAGATGCCGTTACCATTAATAGCAACCGCTATAACACGATGTTGACCAATATTTTTCCCGGAATTCGATGAAATTGATGCAGACGACCTTTATTTCCAACAAGACGGTGCACCGCCTCACACTTCCCGACTTAACATGGACTTATTGCGCGGTAAGTTCGGTGAGTCGTTAATTTCCAGAAATGGTGCCATCGCTTGGCCGCGTAGATCGTGTGATTTAATGCCTTTGGATTATTTCCTTTGGGGCCACATTAAGTCGAAGGTGTACAGCAGCCATCCTACAACTCTTGAGGCATTGGAAGTCAATATTCGTCAAGTCATAGCTGAGACACCGGCCGAAATGTTGCACGGAGTCATCGAAAATTGGCGTGAGCAGATGAACGTATGCAAGAGGAGTCGCGGTGGCCATTTGGCTGATATTTTATTCAAATCATAAATCACATAAAATTATCTTTCAAATAAAGCAATCAGAACTATTTTTACTCGAAAATTTTGTATTTTATTCAAATTTAAAGCTCGGACGTTCTTATTGGGAAACCCTATATGTATGTTCTTCAATTGGCAACTTACCCATCACCAAATTACAAATTCATTTTAATGCAATTAAAAGACACTAAAACTAATACTCTTGAATTTCATAACTAACTTAAGCGAATTTCTCAACAACAGAAACGGTGAACAATAACATAATTTCTAGAATGTCCTAATTTATATATATATTGCAAATAAATGAATAGTAATTAATTAATACTTTCGCACACAATTAGATTCCCACAGTAACCGCGGATTCTGCTACACCTTGGCGGCAGGAAACATTGCAACCACCAGCTTCAACGCAATTCAACTCATCAACAACATCGACACTGCCCACGTCCACAAATAGTTCAAGCCGAACAGCAGACACTGCCGTTGTTTCAATGGCAACTGAAGTTAATCCGTCACTTTATGAAGAGCTCAAACTAGGTCATGAAGGTGCGGGCTTCAAAAGGCTTGTTTCATAGAAGTTGGTTAGCTAGGTGTCATGTACATAGATTGTGCGCACTTTGTTTGAATTGAAAGATTCGAAAAACAATTTTGTTTAACTGCGATATCGTTTTTACATCTCACTGGATAGTGATAGTTAAATGAAATCATAATTGCCCTCAACTATTCGTAAGTGTATAATGCAATCTTCCATGTCAGCCAGTCCGTGCACATAGCGAAGTGAGCCTGGGACTGTGTCTGGAAATGTGTGCCTGATACCAAATTGAGCTTCTGACTGGAGTTGCAAAGGTTTAAATACTTCCTCTCCACTGCACGTTCTAAAACTCACAAGGTTAACTACACTGCTGAAAAATGTCCGAACGAGTCCCGGTACTTGGAAAAGTGCCCATTGTCATTAAAGGTGCTGTAAATCTGTTTTCTGGGCAATTGATAGGTTTAAATGAGAACAAGTAACCGTGATAAATCTTAATAAGTAATTTTTAAGTACAGATGTGAGCAAAATAGGAACAATAATAATTCTTAGTCGCAATTTAGTGAAATTAACTATACACATAAAATATGATTTTAGTGTGAGTGCATACAAAATTTTGCTAGAGTATGCCTGTACGATGTAGATATGTGTAAGTATCTGTATAAATTTGATATTAGTATGCTAATTAGTCTTGTAATTGTTTTACATGGTTTTTTTTAAAAAAAATTTCCTTTAATTCTTTCCGTTGTTCCCATAGAGCTTAAACCAGTAGAAAATTTTCTCCTACTATTTAAAATAAATTTTCTTGTCTTTTCAGGGTTATGATTTATGAAGATACTTTGTTTTCTAGTCAGGTTTGTGTTTGCAGTTTTAAACCAGACAATTAGTTTTAGATTGTTTGTTGTCCAAGGTGTTTTTTAACTAAAAATTTGAGATATGTGTTTTATAACAATTTATACATACAACGTAAGAAAATGAGAGACATTTGTGAGGCATTTTGGAAAGAAATTGTTTCTTCGGAATAAATACTAACGAAATGAGAATGAACAAAAAACCATGTAAAATATTTTATTATAATGTTTTTTTAATAAAAAATGAATGAGAGATTTTCAGGCGTTTTTACCTTATTTCCTTTATAATCTTATATTAAAAGCGCACATTTCCTTTTGATGTATGCATGCCCCCGATATGAAAATGCCCATCATAAAAATGTTCTTTTACTTCCCTCAGAAAACACAGATTGCGTTGAAATTTTTTTAGGATGTTTGTTCTACATATTATACTAGCTGAGTTACCCGGCTTCGCACGGCGGCGCGTGACTTTACTGAGTTTGACCTTACTTACTTTAATGATCCTATTTAATTATATATTTTCATTTAAGTTCCTCAAAGTCGAATAATTTCGGTTGCTTGATCCATCATGTTAAATTTGCAAATTTTCATGTTCTCCAGGGATCTTGGTTTCATGACTCAGGAGAAAATCCTAGATGGCCTCAAGAGTTAAAGCATCACAGAGGTTCCTTCCTGCCTTCCTTCGAAATCAGCGACCCGGAAGCATAAAAATACCGAATTTTTGAGCAATCCTTCGAAGAAAGGAATTTTCAGGAGCCATATTTGATCCGCCATTTTTAATTTCCATTTCGATAGTAGATTTGAGATCAACGACCTCGAAAACATAGCGCCATATGGTCACTGCTACGGAGTACGCGTATTAGAACCAGGGCAATAGGTTCACCTTTGTACCTGTAAAAATAAGATAAATAAACAAATCATTTAAGATCCGCTAGAATTGAAATTTAGAGAAGTTTTAAAATTAATCCAAAGAAATTTGTATATAAGATTTGTCCTAATCCTAACGCAAATCGTCGGCACAACGGTTTCTTGCAGCAAACGCGTGCCAGGGCAATATTTCTAAGCCTATTACGCAGGAAGAGATTCTGTAGATAAATTTCTTCCTACTAGGGTCACGTCGTTCATCTTTGAGCGTGCCGTCAGTTATTTCACGTCAATTCAATTTTTAGGAATTCATGATAAATGCAGGCAGGGCAGCAGACATCATATTATAAAATATTCCCGGAATTAATATCTACGACCCACCTCAGAATAATGAACCGTGACTTAGTCGCTTTTTCCCTTTTTCGTTGCTCAACAGTCTCGTCTTCCATTCCCCTTTCATCCTGCCTGCCCCGCCAACACCATTAGACCAGCAGTGCACTCGGAAAACAGAGACTGAAACATTCAAAATTTGAGAGACAAACGCATTTATTTATTGATAAAATGAATTCTTGTGGAAAGGGACACTCAATGAAATCGCTTAAGAAAGTGACGCAATGTCATAATTGCCAAATTTTCGGCCATGGATCAAAATACTGCCGTGTGAAAATACTTCTGTGCCCGCTGTTCTAAACCTCATCCAACAGCTGAGTGTAACTGGGAAAAACAACATTAAATGTGCCATGGAAGACATACATATGTCAACCCCAGTCGTATAAACTACGTCGACTCCCGACAGAACTAAGGGATCCGGAGAGTACCTCTTACTATTAGAGGATATGTCCGCCGTCTATAAGAGTTGCCACCCATGAGGAAAGGAAATCACTACAATCAACAAAAGACCCATACCACTACATTAAACTTATTAATTTAAATCGTAGAAATGTTAGGTCCAATATTACCGAACTTTTCAATTTCCTAGCTACTAATTGATATAGCCTTAATTACTGAAGCGGACCTTAATCCTAGTTTTCTTCCACGACAAATATAACTACAATATATTGTATTAGGAAAGTTCCAGAGGTGGACGAGTTGTAATTATCACAAATAAAAGTTTTACAGTCAACCTATTGTCAACAATTAACTTCAAACTAATTGAAACCATAGGAGTCTAATCACAAAATAATGTGGAAGACCCAATAAATTTAGTTAGTGGTCATAGAATTATTAAATAATTGTTCCTAAAGCCCTAAGTTATAATAAGTTTTCCAAAATTGAAACCTTGAAAACCTGCTGATAACAGAGCCAGTTATAAATAAGTACCAAAATAACGTATTAAGTAATAAAGCCGAAATCTTAGAAATAGTCATTATACTCAAAATAGCAGGATTTACAGATATAACATAAATAAAATAATACCTATCGAGGAATTTGATTTAGATCAGGGCATAAACTTGCCAACTAGACATGTCAAAGGCAATTTTGAAAGGAAAAGATCTACAGGATTTATACTTCTCGATATACAGTCAGCTTTATCTGGCATGATGCTTTGCTACACAAAATTATGGTTTTAAAGGGCCGTATCAGACGACGGTTTTCTGCGGCAGCGTAGACGCAACGGCAACTGCAATCCGTTTCGACAGAACATTATTTTAAATGGGGCAATGCATACGAGCCTCTGTCAACTCTTATTCCTCATAAAAAGGGGCTGCTTGTACGAATTTGGGTACGATTTTCAAAATCAAACTGTATATTCTCTTTTGAAGTCGATCTACATGGAGTGGCACAACTATACAAGGTGTTAATTGCTCAATTCACTAATCAACTCGGAGCAAAGATAGGTAGGAAAATCAGTCATTGATTTGGGTTGAACAATTATGTTGTTAAAAGATAAGACATGCTATGTGTGACCTTTGGGTTTTTATTTACAGAAAGGAGGAAGTCATACATTCACATAAAGAGTCACTTTTCATAATTCTTTAAATTTGATACGGTCACGCCATACGTAAATGAAATCCGCTTCATTCATATTTTGCATCTTTTTCCCAATTCTTGTAAAGAACTTTGTCGTTCCGTGATGGGTAGGTAGCCATAAAACCCAAAGGTGACCCAAACCGCAGTACGTGTGGATTGCTCGCGTCCGTTGACGCACCGTCCGTTTATTTTTAATTGAATGGGCCGCTCACTTGCAAATGCGGCCAATAATAAGTATATGTATATTTACATGGACTTACGAAGGAGGCTAAGAACAATGTGACATCTACAACATACGACCAATTTTGTAAATTTGTACAAGGGAATTGACATCGGCGATAAATAATAAACTTTAATTTCATTTCTTTTTGTTACAGTAGGATTATAAGTTACGAATAAATCCCCTTTTTGTTACAGAAACTCCGTATCGCTTATTTGGTTGCCTTAACCCCTTAAGATATAGTTACATAATCATTACATACATTCATATTTGCATTTGATCTTCCATTGATACCGCGTACATAAGTATAAACTTGGAGAAACCCTTACCTATTCGAGCCTTTCCCGCCAATTCGGTTTATTATCGCAATCGACGTTATTGCACATCCAAGTGAGTTATTTCAACTCACTTATGTGTCATTTTGATGTAGTCACTTTTTACTCGTTTTCGTTCGAGTTTTTCCAGAACGCCTGTATGTCTGTAAAATTTTTCTACACGTTCTACATGACTTGTTTTTAGATGAGGGTAGTAGTTTGGGACGGGGTGACTCAGGCTAGTTATAGGTACCCACTACCCATACAAAGAGGGAACCATTGCGGTCGCCTCTTGTCATAATAAGTCCAGAGTACTTATTCTATTTAAGAGGATTGCACTGAGGCATCATGAAAACTTACAATTTTTCAAATAATTACATATCATATGGTTTCAATGCGCGCGTTGACATATCAATATGTTGCAAACCATACAAAACAAAATACTTAAAATGGTACTCAATCTGCCATGGCACTTCTCCACCTCGGAACTACACGATATCACAGAAATAGAGCTTACAATAACGAAACCACAATTGCAAGTAAATTTTTCGAAAACTGCTCATCTTCAGACAGCCATTTAATTCTAAAGCTTGTATGTACATCCAAATGGATTGTAGTAGTAGTCGCCTTAAATAGTAAGTTAATCTTTAACGTGTGAACTCTAACTTTAAGTAGAAACATTTCATTGGTTTTTGTTTTCAAATTCGATTTCCTCCTAAATTTTTCTTTTCATTTTTGCATTGCATTCATCATTCTTTTCGCTTTGCTAGACTACGTAATAATATTATAGATGGATACATTTTAAGTCTGTCTCTAATTATAAAATTGTTATTGTATAAACTCCTTTGAAATTTATACATATATGTATATATATATATATTTCTTCTTGTGTAAACATTAAAGCAGTGCCTGTGAATATGTAAAGTGTGAAATGTGTGTTTTGTAAAATAAGACCAGTTTCACACATGCTATTGTATCATTGATGTGAAATTCAAATAAAATTTTTTCGGATGCTTTTTTATCCGTTTTCTTGTTGCGGTGCTTTGAAGCAAATTAAAAAAGTCCTGTACGTGACTGGAAAGCAATTTTCATAGAAAGAAATCGAACGGACGAGTACCAAATGTAGGATAACGCCTGACCCTCTATGGTCAAATGGGCCTTTAGCCATAGTTGTGGCAAATCCCCAATAAACTGTTACGTGTTGCGGATTTCTATGGCACATCTCATGTTTTTATTAGTTTACCTTTCATTTCCACCGTAAACAAATACTTTTTTGATCGCATTGCTTGCCGCGCTTTTTGTAAGTAAGAAATATATTTCTATTTTAAAAGAACCTGTTTGTGCCCTGCGCACGTATTTTGCCGAAAATTGATGGTGAACCAAACGGCCTTCGTGCTACACAGCGGATTGGGAACTTAAAATAATATTCAATTTATAGGTGGCTTTTACTTATGTGGCAGTGGTGCCTTAAAAATTATCTTTTTAAATGCCTCTGTACTTTGCATGTTTACTTTTGTGGATTATTGTTTTAGTTGTTTCGTGTTTGATTACTAGTTTTGTTGCTCTGTTGTAATATATGTACATATAGTTTAGTAACATTAGGTATCGATTATATCTTTTGACGAATCGAATATCTAAATATTTAACAACATGATTTTTTACATTTGGTATTTGTCTGCCGAGCGAAAAGTCCCAGAGTGATATTTTTCTAATAAGCGACAGATGGAAGCCCCATCAACTTGAATATCTGTGGCGGACTAATCACCTCAGCATAGCGAACATAAAGGAGTCAAGAAACGGAAGCAGAGTCTCATCGTGGATAGGCTTTGTGGAAACCCTATGCTCCTTCCTAACTGGAGTGAAGTAGGAAATATTTACAGAAAGCACAACGCTTCTATTCCTTTCTAACAAAGTACTTCTTTCACAAACTAAAAAATGTTGACAATATCGGTGTCTTAAAACTAATACATACAAAATTGCAGGAGAATTATACATAATATAACATAACAATTTGATGAAAAGTGCTGGTGTTTAAGTTTTTATTTAAAGTTTACCATTCTATCGTCTAAGTTGGGCTTCCATTCTCTCTCATTATAAAATGCCTTTTTTTTATATTTCGAAAAAGGATTGAAATTTTTATATAAATTTTGTGAAATATTGAAGGTTACTTACAAGTGGGGCGTAATCGGCTCCAAAAATTGTTTTAAGCATCTAGGGCAATTTTAATAATGTAGTAATAGCTAATTTAAGGCGGGGAAGTGGTTAAAAAAACACCATTTTTTCCATAGTCGGTAGAAGAGCCCAGCCGTAAGAATTGAGAAGACTTCACAAGAATCAAAAAGGACAACTAAAAAGCAACAAGGCTACTGGAACTGAAAGGAAAGAAGGCAACATCATTTGTAGAATCATATCTGCCTCCGAAACATAAATTAACTTACAGCAACGGTTTATGTTCGGATTGGCTTTGGCAGCAACTTGCAGAGAACATCATCAGGCGAAAAAAGAGAAGTCGTTTTTTATAAGAACATAAATTAAACAGGAACATTATTAAAGGAGCGTCTTTCGTGTGTATTAAACATTAAACACAGATATGCTGATTAGATTACTTCACCCAATCAAAAATGGACCTTAATCAAGCAACGAGAATAATCCTCTTGGTTAATACAATAAAATTTTCATTTTTCAATAAGAAAGCAGACGAAAAGTCACACAGCTTCATTGTGTTAAGACAGTGGCATTTTACGGTAAATCCATAAAACACGAACAGATGGCAGTTTGAAAGCCTCTTCCATTTGCAAACACTAAAATTCGCGATCATAAACTGAGAATGTTGAGCATAAAATACGGAAATAAAATTGAATTTAAAATCTAATTATTCCTTACATCTACGAAATGTAATCAAAATATTACCCTGGGTTCAATTTCCGAAAGGCGTAAGAAATTCTCGACTAAGTGGAGGACCACCAAAAGAAATAAAACCACCGAAGTGTACGTCAAACAGTAAAATCGTCTTATGGTGAATAGCAGGATATTTTATGACGATTGTAAATATCTCCTAGGATGCAATACACAGCGATCTCTATAACAAACTTTTATGACCCACACCTTTCTCATAGAGCAGTGATTTGTGGCTTCTATTACGGACATAATTTACAAGCTACTGTAGTTTAATATTAAAATACATATTTCAAAATAAACTTGGAGGCCAAAAAATTGGCCCACTTCATGTTTCTTAAAAAAAACAATTAACTGTAATACCAAGAACAAACCCTCGACTTATTAAAAAACAGATAAGCCAAATGCAACGATGGATTTGGTAGACCCTTCTCATTCATCGTTGCCATGAAGATTCATTTAAAATTCGTCCGTTAAGATAACGGCCCCCATTTTTCCAGTGATCAACAAAACCCACCCCCAGGAGTGGTGGAACGCTCATAATATAGTTTCTACCTACCCGACCTACCGGATCTTCCTTTTCGGTGGTGCTGAAGACAACAGTAGTAATAGGAATCCCCCTTGATTGCACCCACTGCAGTGCAGACGTGCAAAAACCACCCTCGAAAGGGGTGAAATTCTTTTTGTTTTTTATATAAAGTAGAAAATGTATGTACTACCCGTCGTGGTGGTAGCGAAAACTTCCCTAGCACATCCTCAAAAGGGTGAAATTTTGTTTTTAAACAAAGGAGAAAATCTATGACGGTACCAGTAAACAGATTTCTTCTCGTGCCTTACCTACTTTTTTGATCGTTCATCGTAATTTCCTCCTTAGCTGTAAAATAAGAAAAGCATAGTTGTAGTGAAAATAAAACATTAAAAAACAGTCGATAACATTTATTTTGTTATGACAAAACTTAATATATTATTACTTAACTTACGTCTTTTACAACTAGTCATAACTAAAACATCATCAGCTGTATCAGAATCGCTGATGTGAGTTTGCGGTACAAAATTAATCAATATATCGCAACTATTCTCATTTTCCTCGCTTTATTCGCCAGGGGTGTCTTTTTCGTCCTCGAAAGGAATATTATAATATACAATTCTCCCAATTCTACTGCATTTCAATCCTAAATCGACAACAAAACAGGTGAATATGCGTTTTACGCAACCGAAATTGTCATGCAACCCAAGGGATGGATGTGTGACGATAATATATGCTCTTTATCTATGTATATTTTCCATGCAGCTCAAATTTTATTTGCTCCACATATAATATATTTTACATATTATATATTTTTGCATATATGTCTCCTAGATTCAGAATACTTTTCATTAATTTAAAGTAAATATACTTGTTCTTATATTTTTCAAATAAATCGCATAAATCGGATAAGTAAATTTTGTCTGAATTGAATTCGAAACGAACATGAAAAGTGGAGTGTTTATTTCATATTTTCCAACTAAATTTAAATGCAAAATCCTTTTTGATTTAACAGTAATAGTTCTTTAAGAGATATGTAAAACACTTTTTAGATACTGAATACCCCATTTCCTAAATAACTCAGCAAGGACCAATAAATATTTAAAAAAAGGTGAGATGATTTCTTGAATTTATTGAATATGGATTTCTAATTAAGCTAACCTTTTCATTTATGTATTTTATATTCACGGCTGCAAGATCTTCACATTTTTCTTTTAGGATGTTAAAGCATGTGGTTCATTTTTTCCTTAAAAATTAAATTATGACTATATTTACAATACTTGTCTAAAGCATAATACTCTAAATTATCATTTATGGGAATAAATATAAATAAATCCTGTAGAAAGTATAAAGATGGCTGAACATGAATTCTAATTTGGTCTTGAGCTGTCAGTAAATTTTGTTATTGATCAAAGAATATTTTCACCAAAACAAATTAGTAAATATACACTTATATTATATGAGGAATATATAATACACACACATTATTGTGTATGCATGTAAGTATTTATGTGAGGCCCATACAATGCGTATATGTCAAACATATATTACACAAATATTTATTTGTATTTATTTATCATCATCAACAGGTTGATTACACCATCTGATCTTAACATAACAAACACTGATTTAAATTTATTCCTAATGAGTAACAATTTTTTGATTAAATCTTTGCTACAATGAAAGTCTACTGAGGAAAATCTAGTATTGTAAATTTTGGACATGGCCGATACCGGTTCAAAAGTGCCATAATTAGTTCTGTGGTACATGGAGTATAGAAAGTCCTTTCCTCTAGTAGAAAGGGGGCGTGAGTTAAAATTAACAAGATTTAAAGGCTTTGGAGAGTCTATAATGCCAGTAATGATATCGTGCATGAACGTAACACTTGAGATTTCTCTACGGTTGGATAGAGTCGTCAAACCTAAAAGTTTAAGTCTGTCTTCATACCGAGGAAGACTATGCGGGTCACGCCAGGGTAGGTGACGAAGACTGAACCGGAGAAAACGCTTTTGGACTGCCTCGATACGGTCTACATACACAGAATAATGAGGAGACCAAACAACAGAAACATATTCCAAAATAGGTCGGACAAACGCACAAAACAATGTTTTTAAGAGATAAGGATCATTAAAATCCTTGGACCAGCGCTTCACAAAACCAAGGGTGGAATTTGCACGATTTATTATTTCATCATATCATCATAACATTTTTGTATATAGCAAATATAAAATACATGTATTCTGCGTATATTGAAATTATAGTGTACTTATATTATGCGTATATAAAGAATATACGCAAGGCGACAAAATTCATGTAGATATTCGCCGTATACGTTGAAATGTATTTTTGAAATATGTTTTTTTTATGTTTCGACTAATGGGGGTGGTTTTTTCCCTCTATTGGGGGTTAAGGCAACCGTAAAAAGAAATTGTGAGATCAACACCGTGCTCAGCACGCTCGAAAACGGGGAAAGGTAGTCTCGTTCGAATACAAAATAGTGTCCCATTCGTCCGACTCACAAACTCCACTGAATTTAATGCTCTGCAGCTCTTGCATGGACATATTTTTTATTACGACTTACCCAAAACGAGATAAATGCGAAAAACAAATCGAGGTCCTAATTTTTTAACCTTTTTCGCGCTGTGACTTAAAAAATATTACCTTTACGAAAAAAGCTGATATAACTACTTAAATATGCAGAGATTTTCGAGAACTAACCAAATGTTTTTAAATTTTTGACTAGCATGATTAGAAGATGAGATATTTAAGAAAAAAGGTTTTCCTACTATTATTAATATACCAAGCTTGGGCTACGGTTCTGCCCAGGCACACAAGGTGTAAAGGTTTGGGAGTGGTTACAGGTCAAGAAAAAACACGAATGCTTTAGATAAAAAGAACAAACTTTGTGCCAGAAAAAACAAAGAGTCCTGTGTGCAGCAGTCCCATACTTGACGTTCGTCGTCTTCTTTTTAGTTGTTGAATAGGACAAGGCACAGTGGAGGTTTAGGTAACCTCGTTAATATCCAACAAAAGGAGATTTCTTACGGTCGCTGTGAGTACTAACATTTAAAAAATATTTCATCCTGTTGCCCGACAGGCCAACTTTTTTTCAGCCACTTCTTGAACTAATTGAGTTTGGAAACTTTTGCGACAGGACCCGGCGGGAAATAGGAGTATAACAACATGCATCCATAAGGCCTCTCAAGGACTAATCCATTTAACCTTCTCTCTATGCATAGACATTTTAACGTAACTCCAGTGCGCGGGGTGCAATACATGCCATAGATTTCTAGTAACATTTTTAATCCTTGGGCGTTCATTTACCTGTTACTCCTGTAGAAATAGGTGGCAATTCAAGCATGCAACTAAACATTGAAATCCAAACAAATAACCTCATAATGTGATAACCTGGCTTAGGAGACGGCGACTATAGATTCACCCTTTATTCCAGAACTTGTCTTCAGTGTAGCATGAGTCGTTATATGCGTATACATATTTTTTTCTTCTGGCTACCTGCCACTCTGCCTAGTCTTCTTATTTTCGCCATGTAACATATACCCATGTTAAATCTCAGGATGAAAAATTCCTGTCTAAAAGAATAGTTGGGTTTGGGTTTTAGTCCCGTACGATATGTACATATGAGACATAAAGAAAAAGAAAATAAATCAAACAATAAAATAGGTAATTGCAGCAGTTTTTTATATTAATGAATGATCGATCTATGTAAGTACCTACCTAACAATATCTCTTGCCTCAGGTAAGGTAACGATTTGTACTCCCAATTTTCGATTCGAACGGCCACTATCGATTTCTCTCTTTATGTTCCTGGCAACTCTGATTACCAGGAGAGTAATACCGAAGTTTTAAAATTGTTGAGAGGAGATTTTCAGTTCCGAAAAAGAATGGTAACTTACTGCTCCCTTATTTCTCTGAGCCACTCCCAGCATTTCCCGCTGGAGAGGAACAGCAATAGTTCATTATTACTGGAAAATTAATAAGAAAGATATTGAGCAAATCTTCATTTAAAGTTCGGCGTCGTTTGCTCTTTGTTAGTATATATACATATATACGTGCAGTGTGCACGTGCACGTTTTTAATATGGCTGGCTATTGACACGCGGAGTGCCGTTAGGGTGTCTTGAATGCCTTTAGGATACCTTTAGAGTGTCGTTGGAGTGTATAGAGTGGAGTGCCTTTAGGGTATCGTTAGAGTGGCGTAGAGTTAAATTTTAACATTAATATTTTGTAAAAGGTGAATATCAGTAAGAAAAGCAATTATAGTAAGCTGAATATATCCTTACGCCAATGGCACTCTTCTTGTCAATAGACACTTTCATTTAATATTTATGAGAATTGTTATCCTATCCTAATTGACCATTTCATCTTCGCAGCAATATTTAAAGATTACAAAAGTAGTCCATATCTAAGGCCAAGAGAGAGTTTAATTTGAAGGACTGCTTTCACACGAGTATGGACATTTTGGTAAAAAAAACTTTTGTGTAAGCTTACCATTTCCATTAGGCAAATTGAACATTTCAGGGAGTGCTTGCAATGTCGATAGCAATCACATTTGCGGCGATGATTCCGGTCAGATACGAAAAAGCTCTGTTCGGAAAAGTTGTTTCGGATTATCTTTGAAGTGATGATTTTATTTGCCTTGATGGGTTTGTGCTGATTGCACTGAATTAAGACCTCTTGGCTGGCTTTGAGGGAATACATTAGCTCTATCCTCGAGGACAGGATTGAAAGGACAAAGAGGCTCAAATTATTTCCCACTTTTAAATTTTCTTTCGGTAGGATTACTTACCTCAAATAATAAACGAGTCATTAAAGCTTAATATCTAATTGGCCCTGGTAGAATCTAAAAATTACATTAACGAGCTTATCTAATCCTTGGACTCTTAAAAGAGTTGAAATATCCAAAAATGCCACTCAGTTTTAACATTTCAGCGCGGCTCGGAATTAAACGCAATCCCCTGGAAAATCCTTAAATGTTTTTTACCTTATTTTCGAGACAACTCTGAAATTTCATTTCTAAGCAAATCTCCTTGGAACTGCCTACTTAATCTGTAAATTGGGGATAGAAGATTTAAATCCCTCGAGAAATAAATTTACATAATTCTATTTATTGAGCGCCCCTAAGGTGCTTCCTCTCCACTTTCACCACCACTGTCGCAAATGCTGGGCAGCAGATGTTTTAAATTTTCAGGAAAATTTTCTTAGCCGTGGAATCATGAGGTTATGATTGGTGTAAACAAAAACAAAGTATGGTATGTTTTGTTTATGAGAGCTTTATAGCTGCCATTATGTTTTCCTGGCAGGGTTTACACCTGATTTCAAAATAAATTGAAAATATTCGGTGGAATATAAATTTTCTTAAATGAGCAATTCCTGCAAAAAAGTGCCGAAGCCGGTGGCTAATTTAAAACATTATTTCTTTTTATTATATTTCTTGGGTTAATTAGTGCACCGCGCTTACTCAGTCAGTAATTTATTGATGCTATGTATGAAATTAGATGAGTTTGGATTTATTTTATTATAATTTAATTTAATATTTCTAATTAAAATAGTTTAGAAAGGTAGATGTATCTAAGATATACAGAGGGTATCGCATAACGCATGCATAAATTATAGAGGTGATAGATCTCACCTCGGCAAACAAAAAATTGTATGTCATGGGGTGGAATCTCAACCTTTATAGAGATACGGGGTGATTAATAAATATTGAATGCACATCTATCACCCTTATCATTTCTGCGTGCGTTATAAGATACACCTTGTATACATATTAAAAATATTTCCGAATTCGCCTACTGCGATTCTTGACTGTGTCAAATGACAGCTGATTTTCAGCTTGGCATTTTTTACCAACGTAAATGAATTTTCATGAAATTAGCGTCTGTGGTTTCTAACTACCTTTTTCTAAGCTCATATTATGTTACAATAACAAAAAACCAAGAAAACTTTTCAAAAGTATTTGTTCGTCCTTCTGTTTGTCGAGGCTAATATCGGGAACGGCTATAAAGATTAGGGACATTCACTCGGAAGTAGAGTATTTTGTCGAGCATGATTTAGGCTACTTTATTTCTGTCTGTCTGTTTGTTTATCCAGGACAATCTCGGGAACCGCTAAACATACTTGATAGTTCATAATTTAGACTACTTTTTAACCCAGGAGTATTTTGAGTTCTAACGGGAAATATAAAAACCCGTCTCTTCATTCATATTGCATGAATTCAGATAAAAATTGAATTGAATTGAATTTCATTCATTCTGGAACAGTTTACGTGGACAAGGCCGGGATGGGCCTTCTGTTTTTGGATAACAGGCTGCTCACAGGCTAAACTAGGGTTGTAGACCAAATATAGTAGTTTCGAGCCTCGTATCCATAAAAATATAGTGGATCGGGAAAGTTGTTACAGAGGCAACATGTTGGCCAGAGACAATACGGCGCTGGTATCTCCCACACTTGTTCAGTACATACAGAGCGTAACTAATAATTTCTTTTATTATCAATGCCGTATAAGTGAAACGTATCAGTTGTATTATTACGATGCATCTACCTATATGTATATTAGGAACATTTATGTTTCTTATTCATTTTGATTCAATTTAAAGTTGGGTTCATGTTATTCGTTAAGTTTAAAAAATTCGGTGGGGGCGGGCTGTTATATTCCTGGGTTTAATTCGCCAAGTTTAATTCTTTTACCAAAATCTTAAAAGTAAAGGCAAAACTGGCGCATCTTTGTACCTACCGGGCCTATTAGGAGCTCATCTACGTGAAAACATTGCATAAAAAGCCCTTCGTTGGGCAGATATGTTTTTAATTTATTTTAATAAAGCAAATAAAGCTCCACTGGGGTATCAACGTATGTAGACAGTTCAAATTCTAATATTCGCTTCCAAATGTATTCATAATTGATGAGAATAAAATTAAAAGCTTAAAATAAAAACTCGATCAAGAAATGATTAATAGCAATGTAAGTGATTAATGACTGGAAGCAGCCCCTAGTCATAATTAGAATGGTTTTGTTGGAGCAATCGACTTAATAACAAGGCGAGGCCATGTGGCCGGCCGGGATGATGAGAAGGAAAAGCAATTAACGATAGATAAAAATGATGGAAATAAAATCTCTTTGCCTACATTAGTTCATGAACTTCGCCAGCGCTTTTTCTTATACATACACATACGACTAGTTAATCGTATTATAGCTGCTCCTTTTTCGTAGTTCTGCCACAACCGAAAAAGCAATTATCTCCTTTTGAAACAAAACAAAATTAGGACACAAATTATGTTACGATTTTCATAGCTGCAGCAGGAATTAAATAAAAATATGTGGTGAGACTCAGTGTATTTTAATTATATTTTGAACACGATTTCCTCCTGGCTAAGCCAAAGTCACGTAACAAATAGTGAAACCTCTCCGAAGCCATAGGGAGCAACATCTCTTTGTCCTAGGTTTTTGTTAAGTGAAATAATTACAGCTCCGTAATCATGCATAATAGATTACAACGTCTTAATTAAGATTTCATAACACAGGGTTTTCTCGTGTCTTTAGTTCTAATATAATGCGTGCGCTGTTGAACTCCTCTTCTGGGGCTACATGACGCGGAGATATTCGTTGCGAAAGGATATTTGCTGTATGTCATTAGGATGTAATTTCCTCGCACAAGACCACGCGCACAATTCTGTATACCTATCATCTTAGGAATTTCTCCACACCCTCACCTTATGCGAGTGGCGGCGCTCAAACGTTTTTTGGTTCCATGACACCGTTTCACCTAAATCTATTCGTGAAATTCAGAGAGGTAGAGAAAATTACACTTAGCTAGGATGATGAGGGTAAGATATCACGTGAGAAGTGTTTCATTAGAAGATTGTCTTCTCTGCAATTATAAAATGTTTTATTAAAGGTTTGAGGACCTCAGTGCTGAACTTAATATTCGTATGTGGTTCCGCGCATTTGCTTTATGTTTACATGGTTTAATTGCTACGAGTACATTATTGCTTTATCCTGACATTGTTTCCTAACAGATTAACTATACACATGGGAAAAGCCTGGGAAATTATTGGAAGAATATAAATATTTATACCACAACTCATATAAAATAAATTCTCTTAAATGGGTTTGGATGGACGTTAAGAAAAGCTTGTTATCAATATTCGAAATCTAAAGTCTTTGAATAGAAAAGTTGTATTTTATTTATTTATTTTAATTTCATCACAGCTATGCCTACAAACGCTATACGTTCAGACCAGAAACACACCAGCCTGGAAATTGATCATCTTTCAGACCAAATATTTTGGACTTCAGTAATAGTATCATACTAGTAAAATAAGAAAATCAACGTCTGGCAGGATTGGCGTGGTTGGAATGGTACCCCTAAATTTTTTTAAATGCAAAATAATTATAAAAATTATTCTACTCGCAAAAGTCTGGCGTTCGAATATTTTTTAATTTATTATATATATTTTTATATATAGAAAAAAAATTGCCTGACAATTCTCTCATTTACAAATACCTGTCAGGTGAGCCTAAATTTGTTAAGAAAAGTAGTATTTCATAATGTCCTCCAGATCAGTGCATTGTTCACTATATTCAATGGAAGTACAGGTGAAATTCGTGTATCTCTAAGTGTCTACATGACAAATAAAGGGTCAATAGGGATTGTGACTATAGTAAGAAAGAAGTGTTTTGTTATGGAAAATACAACAAGTTATAGGACACATGTACATACATTTTTATTAAGAATAACATCATTTTGAAGCGCTGATGCGAAACGAATTTTTGTTGTGTTTTAATTGAATACTCGGCGGTTTCTACATCGTAGATAATTTCGTCTTCGCAATTTAAATGATGTTAATCGATTATTTCTTCATTCTATGAAATAATAAAGTTAATTTTAAAAATTTGTTACCTGACACGGAATCATATGATTGACGGGATTGTAACATAACCTTATATATAGACGATGGTATAGCATTTCCCTCTTGTCACTTGAAGCTGTATTCGTCTTCTTCTATTACCCTTCAATAATCGTCTGGTTTTAGTTTTGTAGGTTATTTTAAATTCGCGTTACGCCATATTATGTTAGTTATATATTGTGTCGGTAAAAGTTTCTCTTTCAATTCTGATTCACAGGGCGGTAAATTTTATGATGATGATAACTCAAATATTCCTTATTAGATGGTTCATTTTTATTCTTCGAACTGCATATACGTTGATATAAATTTATAGTGTCTGGCTTCATTGACATTATCTACTTTAATTGTTTAAATTTGATAAATGATATTAGAGGGTTGTAATAGCTCCGGGTTCAATTTAATTTCGGTTAAACGTTTGGATTTTTATTACGATTATTAAACAAATCTACACTGACCAACCATTTTTCTTTTTTCCCCTCTAAGCATATTTTTCTGGAAAACATGAAGTACCTAACGTAATACTTTCCTTTCTGCATTGCTAATTTTGAACCCACATATCACTTTCTAAACCCTTGTTTACATGTAATTGTTGGTACAAAGAGATGAAATATTTCTCAAAGACGATTCTTAGGCCAAAGATTAGCGCTCTTTCAAACAAGATAGAACCAAGATACATATAAAGGGTTTCCCAATAGGGATGACCTGGTTTTGATAGCTCGTGGCGGCCATATTTTTTATGGTTTTTTGACAGGTCTATGCAGTTATGTTCAGTAAGGTTTATGATTTCATCATGACATGTTTTACTTTGATCCAACGCTTGGAAATTCTATAAACTTATTACGCAAATTCGCATTCTCTTGTCGGTACTGCTTCGTGCAAAAAACGGTCGTCATAATGCTCCTTCTGAGCGCGCTATAAGACGTATAATAACAAAGTTTGAAAGTGAATTCACTCTTCACGATACAAAGGTTCCTGTAAGACAAAGAAATGCCCGAAGTGAACAAAATATTGCCGCCGTTCAAGCCAGTGTTCGTGAAAACTCAAATGCGTCTGTTCTGCGCATTCTCAAGAGTTGGGGCTCCCCAGGATGACAACATGGCGAATTTTGCGATTGGATTTGGGTCTGCATCCTTATAAGATGGTGTAGCGGATGATGGTGTCTTCGCTGCGTCCTGTATGACCTGGTTGGGGCCTAAGCAATCCCCCGCGACTACCGTGCCGCCGGGGAAGTTGTACACTGGGCCAGTTGAGCCTGGCTGCGACTGTATCCTTGCGTTGGTTCCAGCTCAGCGTTACCCTCGCTGAATGGAGCTGGTAGGTGGCTGAAGAAAATCAGCCGTTGATCAGCGACCAGAGGTACCTGGGAGAAGTGGTAGCACTGAAAAGAGATGGAAATGCCCTTGGTGCGTCTCTGAACGAGGGCTCTGTAACACTACTCAAACGAGGAAAACTCCGATTTTACAACTTAAAACATTTTTTTTTATACGGGAATCGTATCTCCCTTACAATTGTACAGGCAAACTCTAATGTACTGACTTTTCATTTTCAAAAACAATTCCTACTTCTCTCCCCGATCCTACTGGGTTTTCCCCGCACCCCTGCACCGATTTCAAAGTGCGAAACTTACAAAGTACAAATGTGTTTTTCCTAAAGCTACTGCTAATTTTTTTACTCTTCCTTCGCACTCAGACATTATTAATCGGTACCAGAAAGGACAACCGCGATTTCACTAAACATTGTGGTGACTCCCACCAAAGCCGAGAAAACCATCCACCTAGACTCTCAAAGTTTCTCAAGCTAACCAAGATGCAAAGAACTCCACGGCCGCCACAATGGTATTGGTACAAGAACTCAAGCCAACCGACCATCACATTCGTCGTCAGTTCGCTGATTGGTCACTAGAAATGTTGGAAGCCGGCGGTGATTTTCATCGCAAAATCATCTTCTCAGGTGAGGCTCATTTCTGGCTGAATGGATTCGTGAACAAGCAAAATTGCCGCTATTGGAGTGAGTCAAATCCACGAGTGGTTCATAAATCACCATTGCATCCACAAAAATTGACCGTTTGGTGTGGATTACGGTATGGCGGAATCATCGGACCTTATTTCTTTTGAAATGAGGCAGGAGATGCCGTTACCATTAGCAGCAACCGCTATAACACGATGTTTTTTTTTTCCGGAATTCGATGAAATTGATGCGGACGACCTTTATTTCCAACAAGACGGTGCACCGCCTCAAACTTCCCTACTTAAAATGGACTTATTGCACGGTAAGTTCGGTGAGTCGTTAATTTCCAGAAATTGGAAATTAAAATTGGAAGCCAATATTCGTCAAGCCATAGATACCGGTCGAAATGTTGCACACACTCATCGAAAATTGACGTGAGCGGATAAACGTATGTATGTACACTGAGAGAAAAACATGTTAAAATCAAGTAAAAATATATTTACCATAAATCAAACATTTTGAAATAAATCAGTCAGCTAAGTTTGAAAATAGTTAATTTAAAGCGAGTATTTTTAAATAAAGCAATTTCAAGCACTTTTAAATTGAAAATATACTTTTGATTTAAAAGCGTACATTTTTAATAAAGTAAATAAAGCGCACATTTCTAAATCTTTTTTATTTTGAATTTAGGAACAGTTTGCATGGGAAATGAAACTTAGTAGATTTTACTTAAATTGCCTTCTTCATTTCATATCTGCTACACTTATAATCTGACTCTTTAGAAAGGAAAAAAATCTCAACCATGTGCGATTCAAACCGGGGACCTTTCACCATTAGTCTAGAGATTGCGCCATGGGTACACAAATTGTTTGAAATAAACAATTACACTTTTAAAATATTCCCACTGCTGCTACATTTCGTAAGCGCCACTTTATAATCGAGGGGATTTGATGTCTTTTAAATTAAAAAATAACACTTTTATTTTAAGCGACACTTTGAAAATCAAAATATTTACTTTCGAATCAAATACGTGAGGAGATAAAAATATATTATATATTTTCAATTAAAGAGATTAACTTTTAATTTTAAAGCTGAATTTTTCTTTCAATGTATGTAAACTTTATGGATAAATCCTTTAAAAAGGTTAAACTAGGTCAAGTTGATCATCCAGGCTGATGATGAAAAGGGTGCCAGAACCTTATGTTTTCATCAGGGCTTATAGCGATAGCATAAACTGACACATAAACAAACTATAAATTAAATGTTGAGGATAAATTGGTTTACCCATGCCAAGGAAGCTTTTTTAGATTAATGGGATGGACAAAGGGAGAGTGATAAATGTATTTCCGCGTAATTCAAGCATACGTTTTCTATGCTTGTCGTGTATCAAAATATGACAAATTTTCTAAAGAGTTGCTTAAAAAGGTCCTTACACTATATTCATATAAAAACATATGTCAGGACTACTTACAGATGAATCCCACCGAATTGAGCAAGAGAAATCAGAGAAACTCAAATGCAATCAAAGTTGTGACACCATCTTGAAGATTGGTTGAGGTGCCTGTGGGAATTAATGAAATTCAATGTAAGCGTCTGCCTCCAAATTTACTTTTGTACGATACACCACATAACTCATTGCTTGATACAACAAAAAGATTTAGTCCCCAGGCCCCAAGGCTATCTCGAAGCTATGCAAGCGTAAATTTATTATTAAGTGTGATTGTGCTCGTCAACGTGTTGGTTGCGATGCTATGGCCTTTCGACCAGAAATTCAGCTCTCTTAACCTTTCATTGTGAGTTAAAGTTGAAGAGACTCAGAGTGGTTTTTATATTATTAAAACATTAAAGCTGGTGCTGGAGCGCCCGTTTCTTTACTACGCGCTCTTATTTAACATCACATCCGTGTGGCGTACATTTCGTAAATCAGTTTTAAGCAACCTACAAGGGAGATTCAGCCACAATATTTTGCATACGTATTTCGAATTGGCTTAACGTTTACCTTTTTTATTTGAATACAAAGTCAATTCATTCATATTCAAAATAAGTTAACTCAAAACTGAATCTGCTTCATATAGATGAGAAATGTCCTATACGGCATACAATTCCCGCCAATACTTTAAAAGTTATGAAAAAGTTTTCTGAAAAAGTAATTTCTAATATCTAACGACGCAAGACCTCCTGAGTCATATTTTGGACTATGGTCTGATTATTCAGTTATAACTCAAGAACCGCTAAACAGATTTATATATCAAGTTGTTTTTGTGTAATTAATTCAGCATTTTCCGGCGCAGGTTCTAGCCTATGTTTCAATGCTGTCAAGGTTTAATAACCCAAGATGCCAGACTGTAAAATCTTAAACTACAAACAATTGTAACGAATTTCAGTATTAGGTGGTTTTCGCTTTCGCCGCTTATTTTAAATGCCTGAAATAACGAATTGAAGAAAGCGGACTGACATATCTTCAATTGCAAGAATATTACTATTTGAAGCCTACTTTCACAATAAAGAAATATAAGAGCACCTACGCCAATCTCTTCCTTCTCAAAATACCTATTTAATAAATGTGTACAATATTATAACGTGGTTTGAGTGAGTTGTCGTTTAATTTTAAAGAATATAAAAAATGGTTCTGGGGAACGCCTCGTACGATTCAGCTGGTTTATTTTAAAATGTTGATTGATTTAGGGAGAGAACCTCTGAAGCTAATATTCAGTGGAATATTACTTTTCTATTTAAGCTACAGGGAATTTCTTGAGAAGTTGACTTTTTCCACCGTAAGATTATGGAAAAATACTAATGAACACTAATCATAAAAACTAATAAAACACTATAATTTTAGTATTTTCGCGCAATAATGCATCAGTACCATTAGTGTCATTAGTGGCACTTGTTCATCAGTGCGATTAGTGTCATTATTCGTACTAGTTTGATTAGTGTCATTTATAGTGGGGCCCGTTTATCAGTACACCACTAGAGCACATAAAAATACTGATCAAGTATACTTAATTTGTTCGGCTTCTTCCTTTTCCCACATTGGCTATAAGTTTGCGACAACTCCGGCACGGAAAACATCGAAACTAATAACTAAAGGAGCGCGACCCGCACAAGCCGTACTTAAAAACCGCGAACTGACATGATTCATTTGACAGCACCAAAGGCGTGCCCCTTATACAGAATGGTAAGGTATAGTGAAGAAGATATAGAATATAAGGAGGCTGTTCTCGCGTCCCGCGAGTGGGACCAAATTTGGAAGTCGCTTCGGGGCGCTACGAGCGCACCATTTACTTGCGCAATGCACTACTTCACAGGTGATGTTTGTTAGTGTGTTAGTGGGAATCTGTATACAAGGATCGCGACGCGTATTATTTGTTTATACCAACCCAGTAGGACTTTTAACAACCAGTGAATTAAGAATCAATGATTTCAACTGTGACTTTATCGGAAATGGAAATGCGTTCTATGGTAATGCAAAGGGTAATTGATAAAAGAACCAACAGAACGTGCTTCTAGCTAACTGCGTGCACTTCGTGAGTTTTCGAATCTCCTTTTTGTTTTCGTTTTTCCCGTTCAGTTAGTCGCTCGTGAGCAACGGAAGCAGTAGAAGATTGCAGCAGTTGGCAGGCAATCAAGTGCAGTGCAAGTTGTGAAAATTAAGTGCGCAATATTTAAAACTTCAGGTAAGAAAATATAATTTTTCATCTTTTCATTATAAAATTGTCGTAATAAAACTAGAGCAACTTCAAACAACGAATAAAATGGCAAAAAGGGGTTTAAGCTCGAGAAACCTAAAAAGACTGATCAAAAAGGAAATGGAAATTCAACTAAATAAATTCAGAAAAATTTTTGACCAGAATAATGCGAGCATCAGTATCATTAATGATACAAGTTCATGCGAAAAGGGGGAAGAAGAAGTCTATTTAGCAAATATTGAAAATGAAATTCACACTGTATGTTTTAAAGAAAAATTATTGAAATGGTACCATAAATATTGTCCTTCGAGAGAAAGCTTCGCGGCTCTTTTGCACATCCTTAGAGAAGACGGCTTGCAACTCCCACATAGTTTGAAGGGATTAAGAGGAAAAACTGAGAAAAAACTACACCGCTGTAATGCTACTCTACATCTTAGAGAATTACATCCACGTAAGTTTTTATAATAACACTTAAAAAAACACTTTCTCAATTTTTAAATTTTTATATAATAGAATGAAAATCAAGTGTGATGGCACCTAACAGATCATTAATTAATGAAATAAAAGGTATTTATGTACATATAATATATGTAAGCTATTCACAAAAGTAAATTAAAATAATAGTGAACTTCAAATTTTTTTCTTTTTCCTATCAATTAATTTTATTCTTATTATTTCCTTTCTTATTTCTGTATATACACTGTTTTTCACATTTCTTCCAATAATCTGAGGACAAACTTAGTAAACTATGTATATGTATATAATAAATTTATAATGATTTAAATTTGTATTTTATTAGAACCCAATATTCCCTATATAAAAACTAAAATTGCTTTTTAAAAAAGGAACGGAGGAAAGAAGAACTCATTTATTTGTTAAATCAACTCATTAGACTACTGCCTTCTGCTGATATCTGTCCAACTGATTGTTCTTTTGGTTTTTATTTTATTTACTGAAAATCTGCTACAATTATAAAATTATTAACAGCATAATGTTCAATTATATTAATTATTGCCTCCGTTCCCTTTCTGAAAGACAGTTTCAAATTTTCATGCGGCGAAACGAATGTAATTTATAACTTATTTTCTGCATGAATTTACATTTCCATTCATCAGTGAAGGAACGCATGTGCTTGGGATCGATCCCAACACTGTAAAATTCATTAGTGCAAAAATGCATGCACGCGTAATGTACAATCGCACAAGTTCTTGCCTATGACAACGCTGTGTAAAAGTAATCAGTGTTTTCCCGCAAAAAAGAAGCTGTGGGAGCTACAGTAAGCGATTACGACTTCTATTCCATAATCAATGCTGGTCCTACTGGGAAGCTAACTAGAAATACGACTAACACAGATTTTTACTAACCTAAACATCACCTGCGCAGTAGGGGATTGCACTCGATGCGCCACGATGCGCGTTCATATTTCGTCCCATTGCTAGAGAACTAAAGAACTATTATTAGGTTAAGCATATTTAACCCCTGGCTAATTAGCTAGCATTTTCGGGTCTTAAGGAAATCTATGGAGTTTAATTGTGAGAAGCACTGACTAGCAATAAGTGATTATCAGTGTCCGAGGCTGTCACTAATTAGTACTGATCAAGTCACTTATGCATGCTATTGCAAACTTATGAGCACTGATTAGATTTCATTAGTGAATAGATTTATAGATTTATGTATTTCTCACATCATTACTATACGCAAAATGCCCTTCTAATCAAATTATATTGTGTTTCATTTAACCAAAATCGCAAAGATCACTAAAAACAAAATAATAAAAACGAAATTACATAAAATTTATGGGGATTTTGAAATTCTCACTGCGTCCTTCAATTCACGTGATTTGATTCGGTACTGCGATAAATAGTTCTGCTCTTGGGGCCCACTTTTATAACAATACAATAATAAAACCGCTAGTAGTGCGAGTACCCATTCACTGAATTGCGGAGTTTTAGATCTTATGCTTATCGTTTTTGAATAGTTCCCTCGTGTTGCAAATGCGTAAATTTGTTCACGCATACTTTGATATTTGTCGCATTTATGTAACATATAATCTGGCTTATAGGGAAAGGGAAAAAATAGTTCAGCACACAAACAGAGCATTCGTAATAATTAATTATGATAAAACAGGTTGCATGAATTGGTTGTGACCGAATTCTTACGAGCCAGTACCCAAACGCAAAACGGGGCCGCAATTGAGGTAATTTCCACTCCCTGTATACAAACAGTTTCAGCGGTCAAGCTTTCTTGTTGAATGGGGAACAAAGATTAAAAGACGCCTGCCATACTGGCAAGGAACGAAAATTTGCATACTTTCGAGTCAGGCATACAAACATTCAGCAAAGCAAAGTATTGCTAGGGGATGAAATCGGGCATTGGCTACTGTGGCCACAGTGGCCACCTACCCCAAGAGGTGATCCTAGAAGGTTTTTCGTGTGGACTGCCTTCTGCTCCCATTGTATGTGGGTACATTATAAATAAACAGGATAGAGTGCAATAACGGTCAGTGTACGACTTTGTTTTAACCATATTCGGCTTTAGTGAAGACTCGGTAGTTAGTCAAAGGATGTTAGTTCAACCATTATACAGCAACGGGATTCCTGTTCTACCAGTAAGAAGGAAAGCAGTTTCCACATCAAAAAACTAATTGAAAGGGGAGTGGTGTTTCGGAGCGACTGGTGCTATCAAAAATTGATTTTCGCTGATATACTTCTAACTGGATATATTAGCAGACTCCTTAACCTAATTTCAGTCCTGCTGAGTGCGACACGGTATATTTGTTTAAAATGACCCCAGGTCGCTGTGTATGTTGTAGTGTGGCATAATTAAGTGTAATAAAAATACTATATTATAAAAATCAATCAATTCACACAATTAAAAAATAAATCACGCAAACTGTATAGTTCTTAAGTTACTAGAAGTATGTTGAATGAGGGTACATCACCTGATGCAATGCAATCGATGGACGACCAAATATCGCCACCACGTGCCAGTGCTGTAACGCCTTTCGAGCCCAACGCATCATCGTCCAGTCAGCTAAATGGAGGTGGAAATATAAACCTGCCGAACAGTTCAATGCAAACATCTGATACGAAGGATAACTCCCTCGATATAAACAATTCGCACATTCAGTTGCATAGTGAAGATGAAGATTTTGACAATTCTGTGCGCGGAAATAATGTGATGTCACTAAGTGGTGGTTACTGGAATCGAAACGAACAAAGTGGAGTCGTGAGTCCAAGTGTAGTAGACAATATGAGTGAAAATTCTTCTCAACCCCCTGTTATGCCGATGACGAGATCAAAATCGCGTCCAGAGCTGTCCTCAAACTCGGCAGTTGCTGTCAGTCGGTATTCAAATCTTTCTTATTGGAAAGCTCGGCGAGTAATATTTTACAGAAATGGGGATCCGTTCTTTCCTGGTGTGGAATTCCGCTTCCGCCCGGGACGGGATATTACGTCGCTTGAAGCTTTGTTAGACAAAATTTCGCCAAAGATTGATCTGCCACGTGGTGCTAGATATATTTTTTCGATGGATGGTGACCGAAAATACAACCTGGATGAGCTAGAAGATGGCGCGTCATATGTTGTGTCTTCTTTCAAATCATTTAAGGCAAGTAAGGCTACTGCCAATCAAAGCTTTATCAAATCTATATGCCGGCAGGAATTTTGAACTTATAAGAAATGGGGTTCTTTAAAAATCAATAAAACTGAAATATTTCGCGTTCAAAGAAATTCCAGGGTGGCTCGAAAATATTCGCAAGTGCTAGTAGGTAGTCGTTTCATCGAAACACGCAAAATCCATTCCAGCGGGCCAGTAAGGGATTTTCCCCAAAGCTCACTGACTTCACAGATTACTTTGCGAAGTGGTCAAGCTGAAAGATGAGGGGAAGAGAGGTCAAACGGCATAAGTATGTTTACTACATATCTCAGGTGAAGCGTGTTTGACCAAATTATTGAGGGCAAGGTCGTAAAATACTCGCTAGCGACTTAATTGGCGTTCGCTTTCTCCGTACACTTGATATTCCGTAATCGTCGGCCGTAATACATATATTTGCATGAAATTATGGCTGAATAGTAAAAAATGTAAAGAGGAAAAGAAAGAAATACCCTGCAGAACTTGAGCTTGCCTCCTGCTTTTAGTTAGTCCTTGTCTTTAAATTCATTCAGCTTAGCTTTTGTTACTTTCGGTTATCATAATTAGTTTACATCATTGTACGAGTTTAGTTAACATATGTGCATATGAAAATATTTTGTGATTTGAAATGAAGTGATGTTTAGTTCATACCCGGAATGAGTAAGTTTTTATAATTGCGGATGCTAGAATCTCTACTAGAAGCGAAATTACAATTTGCACCTCTGCACCCAGTTCATTCAGCATTCCCCCCAGGTCTTTCGCTACGCGGAGGTTTCGAGAAAAAATAAGGAGCTTGACTATGACATTAAGTTTTGTTAGAAATTCATGAGAATTCAATTAAATTGTGAAAATTATCTTATAAGCTGCATAAGCGGTCCTAAGCGCACAAAAACATACACATACAGTCTCTTATCGATAAAAGAATTTATTTACACAACGAAAGCAAGGCGTTTTGACCTCCCAACAGGGTAGTTTGACTCGGCCACTTTTCCTACAGATGTACCCAGAAAGTTAAAGCTGTGCCCTGACTGTTGTACTTTGTACACCTTCATGCTTGGAAGTAATTGGTTTAAATATTATGACATAACTAATCTACAAGGAAGCAACATCTATACTGCTGTATGGCGAAACAAAGACTCAATGTGCAGACCATTCGTATATGTTAAATGACCAAAACAACAATTTGACAGTCACTCGGAAACTGATTCCGTGAGCGGATCTAAAATGTAACGCTTTTTATTTTTAATAACGCTATTAACATATAAAATCGCTTTCAGGCAGTTCATGTTGCCGTATCACATAGGGCGCCGATTTTTCTTCCACTTCACAGTGACCGATAGGGATCTGCATAAAAAGTCCGAAAGTTCTTTTAGAGTTGTTTCGTGTTGTATAGAAGGGAAATTCTCTCCAAGCAGCAGTGGGATATCGATCCAAGAAATTGAGGTTTACCACTACACTCCTTATTAGCGGTGGAATTAAATTTCTAAGTGAATGATATTTATGTTGATGGTTTAGTAAGACTCACGCTAAGAGACGTAGGTAAGTTTTATCGGCAGGCATTTTTGCGGATAATAAAAAAATAACAAAACAGAAAACAACGTTTAAAATATAAATCACTAACACAAAACAGAAGTAAATGCGGGTCCATCAAAATATTTTGTAAGCTCTCGATAGCCAACTCCAGTCATTGTTCAGTAATTCCTTTATCTTTATGTTCTTTGGCAATTGGATCCTTTATAAGTATCTAAATCTTTGCAGTGAAATATATTTGATTGGTATTATCTCTTACTTATTGTGTATTCATTAATTTTCCTTTTCAATACAAATTTTAATATCCTCACATTATGATTGCATCCTTAGTAGCGTTCATCATACGACTGCATCCTTTGAAACTATTATATTTCACGAGCTCGAGGGTTTTTAAAACATATGAAGAGATCCTAAGATCTGTATCGTCATGAAAAGAAAATACATACAGAAGGTTGAGTGGTGAGGAAATGAAGTGATAATTACATGTTTTTTTTTTTGGGTTCCATGTTTTAAAGTCAAAGCAATATATGTATATCCAAACGTGTGGGAAAGTAATTTAAGACAAGATACTTTACACCCAGTGATGAATAAAAATCACAATGTGAAATAGTATAGAATGGGTTTCCTAATATGACTTATTAAAGATGCAGAAGCACGTACATACTTACAAGAAAGTAAATCTAGAATAAATATCAAATTAAAAATTCATCTCAAACGATGTAGGTACGTTATCTTTTCCTTTTACATGGTAGAATAATAACACAGGCCCACAAAAAAAAAAGTGATTGGTACCAGAAACTAGACCCATCATTTCTTATGGTTTTCGACGTGGTGAATCCGAATCCGAGGTCAAAAAAACTTTTACAACGTCATTTTTTTTAAATCGCCAAAAACTGTGTATTTTTGGGATTTTCAGCAGTTTTTGGCGGTTTAAAAAAAATGTCGTTGTAAAATGTCAAAAAAATCCATGGATTCACTGGATATCAGGCGTAGCGTCTGCAGAATTGCTATAATGTTTGACATCTTGAAAGGATCTATTGACTTTCCGCAACTGTTGGATACAATTTCAATTTCTATTTTGGTTCCCTCTCGCTGCTTGAGCGCTCATGATTTTCTTCTTGTCTTCTTGTCTTGCCATGTCATAGAACTAATTACGCCTATTGCTGCGATGTCCCTTTTGCCCAGCAGGCACATTTTTTGTTTTGATTTTAACATTTCAAAGACTGAGTTGAAGAATCAGCTCAAAATTTGTGATTAATGCTTATAACAATGTAGTAGTCTGTTATTCACGAATCTATTAAATAAATAACTTTATAATACATGGACCGATTTTAGGGCTTACCCTTTTCTTTGAATATACATAATATTATATAATAGATTCCTGGAATTGAGTTATAGAGTGCTATACAAATCAACATTTTGTGAAATATGGTGTCCAATTCCGAAAATTCGAGATGCGGGTCCAAATCTGCTAGTTACTGCTAATAATTTTCATTAGATATTCACAAATGTTAGCATATCTCAATTTTTAAGGGTTTATTATTGGTATTTATTGTACTTCATTTTAGAAGTCAAAATGGATTCAACTATGCCATTTTTTTTGCAATTGAAGCCACAGCTCCTTGGACGTAGATTCACATGTTAAGGCATTGAAATACTGTTTCCTTCGTTTTGCTATGACCCGTCATTATATTACTCTGTTGATCAAATAATTTGCTATTAATTTTGGTTCGGTTCCTCTTCTAACGTTGATGTAAGTCTCTTACAACCATCATATATTCAATTTCAACATTAAACCAAGGAGGATTGGAACCTAGGAACCTTGATAGGACATGGTTAAGATAAAGTATCTCATCCCAAGGCAACCTCATACAATCATGGATCAAAGCAGAATGGTCATGAATGAAGTCATAAAACTTCACGAGACGGTTGAGATTTCGTGTTGATAAGCGGCAAAAATGAAATCATGGTCTGAAGCAGCTTGGTTGTTAAACAGTGCTTTATGAGCACTATCCACAATAAAAAAATCTAACAAAGAGGAAGAACTACTATGAAAATGGCCATTTTCCTTACCTGATTGGACCTTTTTGAAGCTGCGTACGTTGATAAGTATGGGGAGAAATGTTAAGTGAGATTTATGAAACCAAACTGCATTTACGGTTTTCTCAGAGCGGGCAGTTTTAAAGTTAAAATTAGTATTTGTGTACTCTGTAGAGTTAAAAAAAACAATTGTTCGACTTTCGCAGTAACTGGACGCGAATTGATCATTTATTTGTGATCTATGTTATTTGCATTGTGAGTTTTATTTTACTTACTTTGAAAAAAATTGAACTTTTAGATGCAATCGTGAAGTTTACCTTTCCTATAATTATAATAGGACCATATCACTGGGAAACCCGATATGCATTGCGGCAGTACCCGTAGCCGTGATTCCACTGCTGGCCGAAACTCTATCTACTTTGTACCATTGCAAACAGTAGTTACGACGAGCGACGGAGCATATGAAACTGATACATTGATTTAGGTAAATAGCCGATCTACTCTACTACTCGTACAAACGCTGACTGATGGAAATATTGAAGATTATACAATAAAAAGCGTATGTCCATTGGAATCAAATTCATATAAAATCATGTGTTGGTCTCCTTTCTGCATCACACACACATCAACTGCGACGTTTTATTCGCTATGCCCTCAGTGGGCTCCCCATCCCCCCAATACCCCATTATCTTGCCTGCTTGTTACACTACCAGGTAGGTTTCATATTCAATAATTTTTGATTTTTCATGATATACATATGTACATTAAAGTATCGTAAACGCTTACTTGAACATATCAAGTGCATAACTCTTACCGTTTATGGTTTTTTTCTTTGCCGTGATAACATTTAAAATTGATCGTATAAGTGATACAAATTTTGGCTTCCCTTTAAATTTTACCAGTGCCACGTTAAACAATTTATGGTTTCTTAAACTTATACAAGTTTTTATTTGCAATATACATATGTATATTCTTTTGTACTGACAGACTAAATTTACGCGATTGTCATTCACGTAAAATGACTCCACGTGGAACAGATCCTTCGCGTAGATGGAAGGGTGTACCATTGTTTTATATAACATAGAGAAACACAATTGAAACACAGTGACCAGCAACTCAGTCTGCTTTTGACTTCATTTCGTATGGGCTCTAGCGCTCGGTTTTGATCAGTGAGCCACTTCTGTTTGGCCGGTGATTCGTAAAATAGAAAATGACCAAATTTGTCTTGGTTGCTTTTATCACTCCTTCACTGGTCCAAATTTAGTGTCTCTGGCTTCAGCAGCTACGACTCTATGTTGATAAGTCAGTCACTCAATCTGGACTTTTCTCTTTGTTATAATAGAATACCAATCCACGTATTTTTATTTAAAAATAAATAATATATGCCCATTCTTCCGGGAGGTAATCCCAAAAACGGGGTTTTGCGGTAAGTCATAGTTGAGTTATATAAAGTTAAAAGAATAATTAGACACACACATACTCCTAGATACATATATAGAAAATATTATAGGGTACAGACCTTGAACGAATGCATTTTCAAAATATTGATTACATATACTAACAAATTGATGCGTGTTCAAAAAATGAACTGCAATTTTCGATGAAAACTTGAAATTATATAGAATTAGGGATTCATTATTTCTATGTAAATTTAGATTTGCATGAATAGTAGAAAAATTACTATGTGCGGTGAAAAAGAAGCACTTATTTGGTTTTTTTCGTACTATTACATAATATGGATTACATGTACCTTGAATAACAACACAAAAGAGTTAGCGAAAATTTTTAAAAGCAGGGTAGATACGTTGGTGTTGATATATTTGGGAAGGAATGTAATTAATTTCTAAAAGTACATACATAGACCAGGTGTAGTTATCATGAGCGCTAGGAAGGGTTGCACGTGCGCGCCCCTGGCTCGGGAAAAATTCGGCAAATTTTCGGAGAAAAGCAATTTTCGTAATTTATGTAATTTAGATATTTTAGATAATTTAAGTAAAATAGGTATAAATGACAAAAGGAATATTACTTCAATGAAGTAATGCACTACAAATAGCTGAATCGAAAAGTTTTGGTTTGGTTCTACTCTCTTCCTGTGAACACTGAGCATGCAAAGCCCGCTCAATCTGCTGTCTCCCATACTGTGGTGTCCAATTTTAAACCATGTTATATTTACAAACTCGTTTATTTCGTTTTTACAGTTTTATAGGAATATGCAATAAATAGAAGAAGCACATTCTAGAAAATATGTGATTTTTTAACATAATAAGTTGTTTTGACAGCATCATAGGCCAAGAGCTCACTTATCGGGCAACAAGATGAAATGTATTTTAAATGTTAGTACTCACAGCTACCGAGTGAAAAATCTTTGTGTGCCTGGGCAGAACCATGGTCCAAGCTTGATATATTAATAATAGTATAAGACATATAATATAATAACAGTATGATTTCCAAGCTTCAACAAAAAAGTATTCTGGTGAATGTGCCCCACAATTTTATTTTAGTCTGATCAAAGCCCCAGATTGGTGACCCATAATTATTTTCTAGTTTTAAGTGCATCATCAATTGTGCAATAAGACCGTTTAACTTAAGAAGTTTTTTTACCTACTTTGTTATCTTATGTTATATTTGTTATATGTATATTTGGATTCTTAAAAACTTGTTAACAACTAATTTGCTGTCAAAATCATAAAGTAAAATGCAGTTTGTGAACTATCTAAAAAACAGATTTTTTTTCATTTTCTGGGACTTCCCAATAAACGATCAGAATTATTAAAGATTCTGAGACTGAATATTGTGTTACCACCAATTTTCGGATTCAGGCGTATACACCGAAATAAATGCTATTGAAAAATTATAACCAGTGGAGAATCTGTGACCGAAGGGAACGATTAGAATGTTTACACCTGACTTATGATAAAAATTATATGTGACTGCTGTAGTTTTTTTGGTGTAAAAGCTTTAAAATTGTGAAAGTGGCCTTTCCCATAGTTTTGGGCCATATATTTCTGGCTGAATTTATTTTCTAGCGCGATGGCTCTTTGGTGATAGCAAGAGGAATTAAAAAGACAAAATCAGCAATTACTCCCATGTTGGAGAATTCCAGATTTCCCCCTGTGTCAAAATGTGGTTCAGTCAATGAATGAATATTATTATGAATTCAAGTACGGTGGTCAACGATGTGAAAAATAATTAACTAAGAAGAGGGTGAAAACTGGGAAACCCCATTAATCTATAGTACGCTGGGAGAGACTTTATAAGTGGAATCAATCATCCCAAAGGGACTACGTGTGGCATCTCTATTTAAGGGGTGAGTGTTAAAACATGTGACATAACATATATTATGAATAATTTGTTTTCTCCCTCTATGTTTGGTCTTTCTTGCGTCATAGTAGCAATGCGATCCTCTCTACAATGTAGTAATATTTATTTTCAGTCCAAGAATTTCGAATTTATATAAAAGTACGGGAATAAAACATTAAATGTGCATGTATACATATTCTACGGTCAATGCGTACATGCATACGTATATAAAACAAAAATACATACATAATATTAAACCGTGCAGTTTCTTGGGAATTAAATCGGTTAATGTTGGAACGCAGAGTCGTATTTTCTAAACCGCGGCAATTATATGATAATCCAAATCCAGCAAAAAGAGTTAATTTCAACTTAGCATGCTAATTTGCTATAAACTAGAGAGTGTGTATAAGATTAGCCTTTTTGCGTTGAAAACTATCGAATATTTCTTGTGTGAGGTATTCGTGTTATTTCCACAAAAAAAGGACAAAAAGAAATTAACCAACATTTCCAAACATTGTTCTTAGTATTATACTTCCACAATTTACTTTCGCATGAGTACATTTTGGGGGCGCGAGATTGTTATCTCATCGTCTTTTATTTCATGAATTCATAGTGGCAAACCGCCTGAGTTGAGAAAAAATCTGGAATGCCTGTCAAGTGTAATAAATCACAAAGCAAATGGAGAAAATATGCTTTTCGTGATAATTTGTAGTTTGTAAGAACCAAAAGAAACCCCCTTCTGTAATGTCACGTGATCGATTAAACTCTTTATAAGTTGGTCAACTAATTTTTAGAGTACTTAAACTATTTTCCTTAGTAATAATAAAATGGAGAACTTCAATGGGGCACACAATTTTACATTTGTATTTCATTTATATGATACGTACCTACTACAACCTTGTGATAGTTAAATTATTGGATAAAACTGATTAAATGCATAGTTAATATTTTATGAGTAAAGCCCCTTCTGGAAATTTCTGCTTTAATAACTCAAAAACATTAAAATTATAAAACAGCTACAATGCGTTGCGATTGCGATATCATAATTTAATATATAAACTTTAAATCGAAGTTCGAAATTTAAATTTTCCATTTCCAATTTCTACACAAGGAAAATATCATACTTAAAAGCAGTAGACAAAGCATTCTCAATCCAGTACTCCCAAGTAGGTACGGTTATTTCTGTTTATAATTGCATTTAAACTATACTAAGTAAACTTGAGGAAAAGAATTATCTTAAATGCATTTGATATGAGGGACGAATACGTATACGTCGTATAATGTTATTTCTAGAAACAATATAAAATATGGTTGTCGTGAATTCGGATTTATGCTATAAATTATTCTCTGAAATAATTTCTCTCAGTGTATCTTCACTAAGTTCTGCACTGAGCGAAAAATGACGTTCTAAAATTAAGCAAATTTTTCTTATATGAAGAAAAATGTAAAGAATCTTATTTTAAGAGAGTTTTATCTGTGTTACAAGAACTTCTTAATTTAAGAATGGTTTTCCTGAAAATACGCATGTGTTTTTAAATCAAGAATGAATATGCTGAACTTGTAGGGAGAAGTCAAGAAATTTCGCTCTTTGAATTCAAACGCATCTATCTGTAGATCAGTGGCTAAAGTGGCGGCTTTATGTTCCAGAGGTCCCGAGTTCGAATTTAGCATTCATGATTGAGATTGTTTACCTTCGGAACCACACAAAGTCTTTACATTAAGAAAAGGAGACAATTCTCGTTCGCGTATTCAATATGGAATTACTTATGTATGGCTTTCTTCGAATCCAACAGTTTTTCACTTCAAATATTAATTTGTGAATTGAAGATTTTTAATGACTTCAAAATATTAAACAGATCTAGGTTTTAAAAGTGAAGAAAGTTCTATATTTTAGCACTTAACTATAATGAAGCTTAAAATTAGAATGCTCTCAATCCTGTATCAAGAATAAACAAGCTTGATTCAGAATTTCAGAAAAATTGAGAATTTTCTATATTAACTTAAGCAAAAAGGTCTTTACGTCAAAATCATTAATAGATATATGTATAAGAAATATTAAGCATGGTTTTGCTCAATATGAGAACTTTTTTCTCTCAGTGTGCGGTTTCGAACCACCCTCGCATGTTAACGATGCCGCGCCTTATTTGTATACATATATGTAAATTAAACATTATTCTTAAAAGCTTGCCTATTCAGTAGATTCATCGGAGTTAACGTAATTCTTAAAAAATTGCATAATCAAAATACAACATAAAACACATTTTCGGTATTGGCTTCGTACCAAGTAAGTACGCTATATTTTCAATCGAATTGTGGAGAGGATTTGCGTAACTATGTATGTATAGCGTTTAAAGCTATAATTCATTCCTTGTGAAGTTATTACGAAATTGAAGGACATGTTAAAGCCACTCCTTTGTTTAATTTCTTTATACGCCCGTTGAGGCCGTTCATTCGCTCTTATTGCTAAGAAAGAAGTATGTAAAGACTGTATATGGATAATGATAATTCGCGTGACCAACTCTATATTATCAATGAACGAACTGAACTGTTATCTTTGTGATGTCGATTATAGGCTGACATCATAGAATAGCCGTGCAAACACTTAAGGACAATCATGTGTGAAAACTAAAGAAAATGAAAATTAACTCGCTTACACGAAGCCCCCACCCTACGTATTTGTAAAGCAGTAACCACATGAAAACCACGGCCAATATACACGAAGGGTTGAAATATAGCTTTCATATGCCCCCACTCTACATACACCTCGATGTCAGCCCATGCGAGGCGCTACGGCATTAGCAGAAAGTTTTGCCTTATAAGATGGCGTTTAAATCAAAGCATGGGAGAAATGGGGTTACAGTCAGGTGCGAGGAATGGAAAGCATACTCTGACCGTAAGAAAACACGACTAATGTTCGTTAAAGTTGTACATTTTGCTATAAGGTTTCCTTAAGAATACATACATATCTGGAAGGAGGGGGTTCTTTGGTGCGGTGGTAAATATCGGACTACCTAATTGCCGTTTTAAGTCGTGAAATTTCGAAAGTGAAAACTTTTGTCAGTCATAACAGAGCTTTGAATAAAAAGTGACCAAGAATTGTAGTCAAGTTGTGGCTCAAGAGGTTAGGTCCGAACGATAACATACAGATTAAAAATTGTTAAATAGTTTTGTGAAATACACAGTGCTCCTATGGATTTCGAAATACTGGGTCCGATGTTTGATAGTGATGACGACTCCCCATTTTTGGTGTTATCGTCTCCAACACGTAATTGGGTGAAAATCATTCTTTCATGAATATGGGTTTATAATTATAATTAGTGAAACCAGCTTAAATTTATTTTTCTTCATCTTACAGCCAGCCAGTTACGGGAAAAAAAACGGAATGTGGTATGCATCGCCTGGTAATCAGGGATGGGGCTCGAAGCCAATAAGTCGCAAACCGTCAATAATGGAAGCTGATTTGGGGACATTGTCTACAACTTCTGGCTCAATCAAACGTAGCGCAGGACGTGTCATAAGAATAATAAATAATTTAGATCACACCATTCAGGTAAGTTTCCTTACGAAAATGTCTTACACTCGGTTCTCATATTTCAAATAACCTTGAGAACAACCACAGCTAAGGGCATTATTGATATGCACAAACCAGGCGGTATACCTCCTTCCTATGATACAACGTAGGCGAGAAGAAGGAATAATAACACGCGCTTATTTTTCTAACACTGTATTGGTATTGTTTTCATATCAAGCAGCACAGCAGACAATCTGAATTAACCATGTGCTAATATTGTTTCCTTTTGTGCTCACGTCTTGTAATTTTTATGAGTAATGCAAGACATCTTGAATTGCCTTTTTCTTCTTTCTTTTGTGTCCACCTCCCTAAATTTTTTTATTTATCTCTTGTTGTAAGAAAGTAAGGAAAACAACTCAGAAATTGTGCTGGAGTAGCAAAACCGTAAGGAGGGACGATCATTCGGTTCCATGAACTACACCTATCGTAACTACAAAAGTTTGTAACCAAGTTTAAATAAGTAATTCCTAAAATCGTTAGTACTTATTAAGGTGATAAAAAACACTACTATTATTTTAGCCTACTAATAGTAGCCGTTAACGGAAAATGTAAACTGAAAGTTTGATAAAATTGAATTCCAGAACTAAAATCTGCGGTTTATATTGTACGTATAACACATATATACAGTTATAGACTAAACGATGTCAAAAATGAGACTCATCAACTCCGCACGGATATGAAATATCTCCAATGGTGGCCTAGTGGTTAAAGTACATACCTACAAACATATGCCCAATAATAGCCAAGTGTCATACGCAGAGATCTACAAATTATAATGAAATAACTATAAAAAATAATTTTTTTTAAATCAAGCTTTTATTGCAGCCAAATGTGCTAAAAAATAAAAAAATTAATTAACATTACCTATTCAATTACCTACCTATAACTAACCAATTTCATTAAAATACAATTTTGAATCAATTGCTATTACTTTATATAAAAGCTTTTTGCGATGTGGGATGAAAACTCAACATACCACATCGCAACAAGCTTTTATATCACGTGATCGCAATTGACACAGTAATTTATTTTGATAATATTGGTTAGAGTTAGTGCAATTCCAAAAGTTCTCAAAGTTTCATAAATAGGTAGGTAATTGAATAGGCAATATTTTCCAATTTTTTATTTTTTAGTACATTTGGCTTGATTTCAAAAAATTATTTTTGATAGTTATTATATTATTTAGTTTTTAGTTTTTCGTTATTATGCTTTTTTTTTGGTGATTTAATATTTAATTTTGATGGCGTCATCTAGCTAATCTTATTCTACTGGTCGAAACCTTTCATTTGATACAGAACTAGTTGAAATTTTGATTGCAAGATTTGTGGTAGCCAGACAACAAAGTAAGTTTAATAAAAACTTGTAAAAAGTAATAAATACATATGTTCTGCTTTTTTTACAACTAGATGCGAGTATATTTCTAAGTGGATTCCAAGTATGGATTCGGTCTTCATACTGACTAAATGACATCACGTACTTCCTTTGCGCTTGGCTTGGTTATACATGATACTCTAAGGAACCTGCAGACACTTTTTTACACATCCTTTAAAGGCAGTTAACTTGTCTTTTGTGAAACCGCTATTGGCGTATAGTTTAATTATGCAACTCATTAGGTGCAAACATTTGTGTTGAAAATAATTATAGGCGACAGAATTTAGTACAATAATTGTCGCGGTTTTATACAAATCCGTAAGGAAGATGTGGGGTGTAAAAACACATAAAAAACAGAATATATTGTTCGAAAATACACATCAGTAAATAACACATTACGCACTCTGAGCCTAGTGAAATAATATCATAGTATTCTTTTTATTAGCACCACACTAAAAATACCAGTTTTTCAAAGTTTACCAAAATATTTACATCTACGTTGCTTTCATTCTTAACTGATCAGATACCTGTAAATATGATCATAAATTAAAAACGCTGAAAGAAAATTAATTGAAAAAAATGTGATGATTTTTGTAAATTTTTTTCAAATAAAATGAAAATTATTCGGTAAAGAGTCACTCTAATAAACCTTGCCTTTAGGCATATGTATGCTGTGGAAACATAAAGGAGAAAAGATAAAAGCGATTTTATTTACATATTTATATACGTAAGTTGCTGAAATTCACTGGAAAATAAAATGTGGGGTGACAAGAATTTATTTGCACAATGCATTAGTGTCAATAAAGGTATATCAATACCAATAGATCACATAGTAGTACACACACATCTGCAGAAGCATTCAAATAAATACATACACATACACAAATCGCGCGGGCGCACATTTTACGTATTTTTAACCGACTTCAAAAAAAAGGAAGAGGATCTCAATTCGACTATAATTTTTTTCTGTATGTTACGCGATATCTTCGCCGATTGTTATCCGATATGAATGATTCTTTTTTTTGTTGAATAGTTTATATCCCGAGGGTGCTCCCGTTAAATTGAAATTTAATTTAAAATTTGAAGAAACCAACTGTTAAGGGGGAGAAGGCGGTATGGGTGTATAGCGGGAAAAAGTAAAAAATAAATTAATTAAGAAAAAACCTTTCTTTACAAAAAATGCTTCTCTTTTAAAACCAAAATTCACTAAAAATGAGAAAATAATATTTTTTGAGTGGTTTAAGTTGATCAGAATAAGAGTATTTTAAGTGCCCAAATAAACAATATGTATACCTGAGGTAAATCTTTAGTATTTTTTCCGAAGTGAAACTCTGTTTTCCCTATGGGCTTTAAGTCGGGCTTTTGTATTATTTTTCCTAAGAAACCTACATTTATTTGGTATACACAAAATCATATTGAATTTGTTTCCCTATACTAGCCATACTGAACCCGCTGTGTAAGACGTTTTTCGTAAAAAAACAATTTCATTAATGAATGAATTATATCCATCAACTAAAATCTCCAATAGCTGCTTTTATATAATAATTCCTCTTTGGCAGTGTCGAGTGCTTCTGAATTTAAGAACATCACAGCCTTTTGAAGAGGTACTTGAAGACCTTGGGCAAGTGGTTAAAATAACAGGAGCGAAAAAAATGTACACTGTAAGCGGACAGGAGGTAATATCTCAGCGAGAAAGGCATACAACCGCTTAATTAAATACCAATAATTCTTATTAGGTTCGAAGCTTTTCGCAACTGCGAAATGAGTTTGCGGACGTAGACACATTTTATCTATCAATCGGAGCGGCTGTAGTCTCAGGCTCACCAATTCGTCGCTCTAGATCGAGAGCTGCATTGACCGCACCTATAGTTCAAGATGAGATACCTAAAGTTTCACCTCGACAACGAGCTCGCAGCAAAAGTAGGCCACGAATTCTTTACGCTCCAGAAAATGAAATAGTACGCCAGAGCGGCGAATATTCTATGTTAGATGTAATGAAAGAGGATCCAACAAAAGTAACCATCAGAGGATTGAGGCGAACGTTTTATCCGCCGGTGCACCACCCACCGCCAGACAATTCACCACCAGATAAAAAACTAATGCTCCAGTGGGTGTACGTGTCCTTTTCACCATCACTTTAGTCAAGAACTTTACTCTTAAGACCTAGGGTAATCTCGTAATTTTCTTGTACAGGCATGGATACAGAGGGATCGATGCTAGAAGAAATCTTTGGGTACTGCCGTCTGGCGAGCTTTTGTATTATGTCGCTGCGGTGGCAGTTCTTCTTGATAGAGATGAAGAGGCACAGCGACACTACACGGGGCATACCGAAGACATTATGTGGTAACGGTGTTTTTAACATTACATCTTTGGTTTAAAGTATTAAAACATTTATTTCTAGCATGGATGTTCATCCCTCTAGAGAATTAGTAGCTTCTGGTCAAAGAGCTGGCCGAGATAGGAAATCGCAGGCGCATGTACGAATATGGAGCACTGAATCGTTGCAGACGCTTTACGTATTTGGTATGGGCGAATTAGACACGGGTGTGATGGCAGTCGCATTTTCTCAATTGGTGAGAATAACTTAAATTTCCAAACAAAAAAAACCAAATGGTCAATTTAAAAATTGTGGAAAATTAAGTAAGAGTAATAAGCGGCCGGAGAACTGATGAAATGATGATGATGTGTTTTAAGAATCCAACTATAACATCCGTCCTTTATAGCTTATCTAACCCATAAAAAACGGTTGTGCAAAACGAAACAGTGCCAGAGTCATGAATTAATCTTTAAAATACAACGACACATTTGTATACAAATGTCAGCAATTATTAAAATGAAACAAATTAATTAGGAAAACTAAGTATTGATAAATATTTTAAGTAGTTTGTATTGCGTGAATCGTTAAATGCTCTCGAAATTTTGTCAATCTACTATTAATTTGGGCTCTTCATTAAACTGTTTGCTGAACAAATTAAATATTGAGCAATTAGTAAAGAAGTTATAAAGTAAATTAAAGGAATATATTAGTGTGCAAACAAAGTAATATTGCGCTATAATCAAAATTGCATTTCTATCATCCATGCAGAATGGTGGAAGCTATATTCTCGCAGTGGATGCCGGACGAGAAAGTATTCTATCAGTGTGGCAGTGGCAGTGGGGACATCTGCTAGGCAAAGTCGCGGTAATTTGGTTACGTCTGAATCCAACGTACTATTTGACATTGCCTCTAAAATCAATTTGTAGACACTTCAAGAAGGTCTCTCGGGTGCCGCTTTCCATCCTCTCGATGATAATCTGATTATAACTCATGGAAGAGGGCACCTAGCATTCTGGCATCGTCGAAAGGACGGATTTTTTGAGCGGACTGACATAGTAAAGCAACCATCTAGGACTCATGTTACAAGCGTTCAGTTTGAGCCTGATGGGGATGTCATTACCGCTGATAGTGATGGGTTTATTACCATATACAGTGTCGACTCTGATGGTGCTTACTTCGTCCGAATGGAATTTGAGGCTCATCAGAAAGGGATTGGTTGCTTAATTATGCTCTCAGAGGGAACTCTTTTATCGGGAGGGGAAAAGGATCGGAAAATCGCTGCTTGGGACTCGCTACAAAATTACAAACGCATAACGGACACCAAAGTCAGTATTACTTAAGTTTAATTTATTGTGCGTTATTCAACGACCACACATTGCTTTAGCTGCCAGAATCGGCTGGAGGAGTCCGAACTATATATCCTCAAAGGCCTGGACGAAATGATGGAAACATCTACGTTGGCACCACTCGAAATAACATTTTAGAAGGTTCTTTACAGAGAAGATTTAATCAAGTTGTATTTGGACACGGACGACAGCTATGGGGCCTTGCGGCCCACCCTGAAGATGAAATATACGCAACGGCTGGGCATGACAAACACATCGCCCTTTGGAGGAAACATAAATTACTTTGGACTATTCAAGCGGGATATGAATGCGTTTCACTTGCATTTCATCCGTTTGGAACGGCTTTAGCTGCTGGTAGCACAGAAGGACATTTATTAGTAATAAATTCCGAGAATGGCGCCATAATGCTCACTTTAAGAGTGTGCGGATCTCCGTTAAATTGCATTGCTTATAACCAAGGTAAAAATAAATTATTGCCAACTACTCCACTCATCGAATCTAATTTTATTATATTACAGTGGGTGATATGATTGCAATGGGCTCTCAAAATGGCAGCATATATTTGTTCAGAGTGTCTAGAGATGGTTTCTCGTATAAAAAAGTAAACAAAATCCGAGGATCGCAACCATTGACCCATCTTGATTGGAGCGTTGATGGGAATTTCGTTCAAACCGTTACAATGGATTTTGATTTACTATTTTGGGATGCGAAATCACTTTCCCCGGAACGCAGCCCCATTGCTATGAAAGATGTGAAATGGTTGACGCACAACTGTACTGTTGGCTTCCTAGTTGCGGGAATGTGGAATAACCGCTACTACACAAATACTTCCGCAATAATTGCTACTTGTAATAGGTCTTCTAATCAGGATGTTTTAGTATCAGGAGACGCAGATGGCTATCTACGAATTTTTAGGTAATCCGGTTTGCAATTATTAATTTATTTGAAATTGTTGAATTATTTATTTTCCAAATTAGATATCCTTGCATAAGCTCGCGTGCAGAATATAATGAGGCAAAGGTTTACTCAGGAATGCTAGCATGCGCTCGATTTTTGTATGGAGATCGCACTTTAGCAACCGTGGGAGGAACAGATGCATCACTAATGGTCTGGGAATTGGTTGAAGAATAGCCTTTATGGCCACCGTGGCGTTCAACTGCAGCTTATGAAATGCGCTACAACACCTACTATCGACACCGTTCAAGCGTGGTTTCTTCAATGGCTGACAGTGATTCTATTGATCTTTGATTAAAGTAAAATGAAAGTGCACTTCCTTTTTCAATCTACTATGTCTGTTTTTACAACTTCAATGACCGAAAGAGAAAGAAGGCAATTTTTACATGATCGAGAAAAGCAGGTGTATGAAGCATACTAAAGTCTACCTACTTTAAGATGGATGACTGTGTTCTGTTTATCAATCTTTTAATGTCATTGAGGTTTTCAAAGAACTGCCTTAATTGTTGACAGAGCCACAGTGGCCAAACAACGAAATAGCCCCTGAAACGATCTATTGTGATCGCACTTACAACAAAACATCATCATAATCCAAAAATACCGAACGGAAATCCATCAAACTTGAAAAAAGCCTTCCAACAAAGCAACAAACATCTCATCACGTTCAAATTTAGTCACCCTTGTTCAGTTAATGCAAAAGATTTTATTAAATAAATAATATTCAAAAATTCTCGAGTTGTTTTCATTTTAGCTATGGCGCAGGAAATTTTACGATAAATTAATAAAATATAGAGAATAATCCCAAGTTTGATTAAACTAATAACATTTAAATTGGAATAACAACAAACAAAACATTAATTCTTACTTCATTGAAAACAGTTAAAATAAGGCAAATCTAAAGATTTATATTTTTTATACTAAACTAGCGGACCGGCGCGCGTTACCAGAACATCCTTATCTGCATATACTCTTAAATAAACGACGACCAACTAAAAGAATGCCATAATATGGCCCACATTTAGTAAATAGATATTTTCAGAAGGAAATCAATGGTTTAGGCCCCCCTATAATTCGTCATCGGGAAATAAGACGTGCTGTATTAGGTCAATTCAGAAATTTCACTTCAAAAGCATTGAGAACATTGAAACTTCAAAGTGTAAGGTTCAGAATCAACACATACGTAATGGTGGTGGGAAGTCAATGAATTATTTTTTGGGGCTTTTCGAAATAAATCATAATTATACACTGTATGATATTTCGCATAATATTGTGTCAATAGCCGAGCGTGAGCTGTGCTGCCGCTAGAGAGCGTCGCGTTGCATTTACGATTTGTACTTTTGGATAAGTCTAAGAACTGCGTTGCCCCGCCAGCAGGCCATGAGAAATAAATTTCCTTGTTCCTTACTGTATTAGCACACTACATATAATTCTTATTTTAAATAATATTGGACAATGCGCCTACCTAAACTGGCATATTTCATTGCCTGTAAGAACACTTTGCCCCATTTGCCAGGCGTAAGAAGTATGTTCTCATTAATGATGTACAAAAAACTACCAACCAAGTTAATTTCAGGGTGAATAAGATTAGACAATTGAGATTTTTTTAAAGTCATCCCTATTAGCAGGTGCCCCAACCTCCAGGTGTAAGAAGTAGATTATTCACATAAGAAGGATGTGCCCTATGAGAAACACTTGGTTCCCTTTTGAATTAGATTAGAGAAGAAATTCGGTCACGGGCTCTCGATAGCCTTTTATCGTATAAAAACACCCGTATATTCCTTAATCAAATTTTCTTCTTCTTTGTTTTCATTTTCTCACAAGATGTGGAAATGACTTCGTACAAAGAAAGAAAAGTCTACTAATGTAACCAGGAAAAATTTAATTAAATGCACGTACCAACGACCAGATAAAGTTTAATATTTACCTCCCAGTTTGTAAAAATTCAGTGAATTGTTGTCGCTCAATAGATGCTCATGATAAGACGATATTCCCTATTTTCAGGTTGTTGAATGGAATCTGGTTGAACTTCGTATGTTAAGATTAATCTTCTCTGGGGCCTTTGTTTGCTCATAGAACACAGAATGTTTCAGATTGTATGAGATTCATCCTGACTTTTCAAATATCAAACGTTTCTGTGAATTGCTTGCAATCGTTTATATTGGATTTCATTGTAGTTTGAGGTAATCAACGCGAAATTTATTGCTTCAATAACAACTGGTAAGATTTATTAAGAACTAAACTGAAATCCATTGCTTATCGCTTACAGCTGCTTTAGTGAAATGTGTCTCCAACAGCCGCGTATACAGCCTAATTTCTTGGGGGGGCCATAAAGAAAAATTCAGTCATTAATTGTGACTATGTTATAAAGGGTGTGCCATTATTGTTCGTAAACTCGGAATATGGTGATATAAAGGGTTTCCAGTAAATAGTGGATAACCTGGAAACTGGTGATAGGTCCCCTTACTAGCTATCAAATTAGCACAATATGAATATCCTTATGAAAAGTCTCACGGTTTTCGAGTTATTTAAGTTTCCATTTTTTTTCGAAATTCCCTACCTTATATCAATTGTTTGCATGCCATTTGTACAATTTTTCTGTTTTTTGCATGATATTCTTTAGTAGTTGTACCATCAGAAGGTTATATTGTGCTTATTTGATAGCTAATAAGCTGGGTGATCATGATTAGACAAGCATGCTTTGAAATTCTGCATATTTCTAACGGACAACATCGGCACTTTGGCTACCTTTTCTTACTCGCTTCAAATTACTGATTCTGTCAATATGAGAGTGAATAAGATCAGACACGAAAAAGGTCATCGGCTCTTAGTCTAGTACAAGCTCTTAGGGTTTCTGGCAAATCAAGAAAATCGCAAATTTTCTTTATTTCTGCATTTTATTACTTACTACAGTTACTATGTTTATGTCAGCAAGAAGGGGAGTCACTTTATTTATTTTTTTGTTATTTAAAACAGTCCAGGAAAAGTAATTCAACCAGGCAAGACATACTTTGCAGGATTATTATAAGGCTAATTAAACTTGTGAATTATATCTAAGCTTCACAGTATAAAAGTCATTTAAATGTTCCAAAGTACTATAATATAGTAGATACTAGCTTGCCCGGACCCGGCGTTTCCCGGAATACTATTAAATTTGTATTCCTTAATTTTAAAACGCCTCCCTACTGCACAACCGCCTCTCCTATGTGACCCAGCGGGGTGGGGGTGGTCTCATTCATCAACCATAAATTCGTACACAATACACCCCATACATCACTTTCACCTATTCCTAATACTTTTTTAACTGTAAATTGTAAACTATTATTCAATTTAGTTTTTCTCACTTTGCACCACCTCCTTATTGCACCCCCTCTCCTATATCTTCCAGCGGGGTGGCGGTGGTCCCATATTTGGAAATTTGAATAACAGATTCGAAATCACTGATCCCGAAAATTCCCTAGAACGGATTTTCAGGGAAATCCCTTGAATTAGCGAAATCTGTCCAGCCGTTCACGCGTGATGGCGTGACCAAGGGAAATAGGGATTCATTTCTATATATGTATATAGATTACTCTGCTTCCTCAGCTATCGATTGGTGAAAAAATTATTCCAATTCATGCACTTTTCTTCCACAGCCGTTTCAATTTTGTCGGCACCCACCGAAAAAACCAATTTTTCACTATTTTCACCAACCCTATAGTGCGTCCCAATTTCCTATAGTGCGTCTTCGTCCTAACCCTGAGATACACTTCTGGGGGGTGTCACCCTCCACCCTCCCCCACAACAAAAACACGTTTCACCAATAATTCCCACATTTCACACTTTTCACCAACCTTTATTGCACCAACACATTCATCACTACCTCCCCTTTCCAACGATACCCATAACATGGCATGAATTTTTACAACAAATTTCCTCTTCTTCTTTCTGGACGCGACGGGAACGCGGTCGAACGGGATAAAAAGTCATATGTCCGTCTCCTGGTTCTAAGCTACCTCCCCACCAATTTTCAGTCAAATCGGTTCAGCCGTTCTTGAGTTATAAATAGTGTAACAACTAACACGACTTTCTTTTATATGTATATACATATAACATATGTAGATATGTACATATCTCCCGTGGTCGCTTAGTCTCTTCTCTGGAACTTTATGATACAGGGGCGATGTTAAAAATTGGAATATTTTACACTTCTTGCAATAGAAGAGTGTTTAAACGTTGAACTCACTCAAGATTTTGTCACTATTGTAAATTAATTCTTAAAAGAATATGAATTTTCCTCCATTGCTATCGAAACGTCTACATCCTATTATAGAATCACCCGTATATAACTCAAATGGAAAAAAAATGTGATATGTATAGGTCCGCAACTAAGTTCCCGCTGTTTTTCAATAGATGGCTCCAGTAGTAAGAGTTGGTCGATTATAGCATTACTAAAACGTCATGAACCAAGCTTAGACATATGCTAAGCAAGCCGCTTTGATACATTTGTGATTTTGTTTTTGGAACATATACTTTTGGTTGTGTGAAAATGTCTGATTATGTGCCAAATAATCGTCATTTGCGGGGAAGTGTTGCTTTTCGTTTTTTATTCGAAGAAAACGGCGGCTCAGCGCATCGAGAACTCCAAAAAGTTTACGGAGATGCTGCTCTAAGTGAAACAACGTGCCGTGATTGGTTCCGTCGCTTCAAAGACGGTGATTTTGATGTTGACGACCGTTCGCGTGAAGGAAGGCCGAAAATCTTCGAAAACGCTGAAAAGACGTTGAAACCGAACGAAACGATCACTGGGGAACGGTATCGAACTCAATTGATGCGATTGAGCCGAGCACTGCGCGAAAAGCGGCCACAATACGATCAGGGCACGAAAAAGTGATTTTACAGCACGACAACGATCGGCCTCACGTTGCCAAACCCGTCAAAACCCACTTAGAAACACTCAAATGGGAAGTCCTACCCCACCCGCTATATTCCCCAGATATTGCGCCGTCCGATTATCACTTATTCCGTTCGATGGCACATGCTCTGACTAATCAGGAGTTCCGTTCATATGACGACATCGTAAATTGGCTTGATTCATGGATAACCTCAAAAGACGAACACTTCTACCGTGACGGTATTCGAGCTCTGCCAGAAAGATGGGAAATGGTTGTCGCTAGCGATGGGCAGTACTTTGAATAACTCATTTGTAACCATTTTTTCATAATAAAGTTGCGGACCTAATATGTGCACTTAAAGAATTTTTTAAGGCAATTTTTATAAACAAAAGTAGTAGGTGAGGCGAATAAAGCCCACTTAAAAGATTTTATTTCATATACATATTATATTTACATATAATTAAGAAATTAATTTCATTAAGATTCCTAAATTCCTAAAGAATATTATTCTTTTTTTTTCGTCTTTTGCGGATTATTTAAAAACCTGAATCAAAACCAAATTCAAATTAAACGTTTGTAAGTTGTTATCATTAACTGTAATAAGTTTTTAATTTAATAAAAACCATGTTGGTGTTAATTTGAGTTAATTTTTATATTATATGCTGTATTCTTCAAAATCCCGCAAAAGGCTTTCTACGTATAATTTGTATATCCATTCTTCACCTGGACGTGTTTTACCTCCTTGGAAAGGCAACAATATGGGCAATTCAATAAAAGTATTAATGACGTGAATTTTGAAGAAATTGTAGGAAAAATGTGAAGTGTGGGAAATTTTAGAACATTTGTTCATTTTTGCAAGTGATTGTAACTGCAGTGGTAGGTAGATTGACATTGGTGAAATTTTTGGAGTTTTTTGGCGTGAGTGTGATGTCGCCGCGTTAATTAGATCAAATATAAAAATAAAATAATAGGATATGCATTTCGAATTTATTAATCACCCTGTAACTCGAAACCGGGCGAGATTCCCGCCGCACTTCCCACTCCCCCTCCCGTACAATTTTTGGTTTGTACACGAAAACGAAACACCCTGCACAGTAAACACTTGCTCTTTACTATTATTACATACACTATGTAATACTATTTCTAATCTCTACAAAATATTTCAATATATTATCAAACGTGGTAATGTAAAAATCGTTCTTTTTTTAATTTTTAATTCTGAACACCGCCGCGCCGCCACAAGCATTGGCATTAACTTGCCTACAAAAAGTTGGCTATCAACTGCTGGAAGCCAGAGACATTCGATTTCGTTGCAAGCTCGGCGGAAAATCTACCCAATGGGCAATGGAGCATTAGTTTAATAAATTCTCAGTAAACATTCACGGTGTATGGGTATAATCCCTAAATATTACATTGAATTTTATTGATTCTTATATGACTTTTTATTTCGTATGAAGAACGCAAAGATGTCCCCAAATATTGCCTGTTTCCCCCTACGGGACTCAGAGTAAAATATTTTAGGTTGCAAAAATATTACAAAAGTTGAAGTAATTGCGAAACTTCTTTCGTGGTTAAGACAAAAGAATTCATGAATATTTAAACAACAAAGCCCTCTGCGAGTTTCGTGAACAATTTTTTGATTTAAATTTAATTTTTAATTTCAAGTACAGGCAGATTTTCTTTTTATTTTCTTGTACTCGTACACAAAAAAATTGGATGCAGTGGAAACCTCTATTTATGCAAGCTTAGGGTCGTTCAGGGTAGTGATCATGTTTTATTCAGGAACTCAAATCGGGATTAGGCTTATCCAGTGAACAAAGTTTTTGTGCCTTCATGCCTGCATAAGTAGTTCACAGTAGAGAACAGGAGAATTTTGCGAGTGAGCTAGAAATTTCTGATGTGTGTCGTGGATTTACGATATGCCGTTTACCAAAATCTTTATATGAATGTTTAAAAGTGTGTCCACAATCCTGTTGATGTTATACCTTCTACGGAAGATGTTTTGCTATAAACATTAACACTGCACATTTGTCAAACCAAACCAATTAATTAATAAATTATTTCAACAGTTTCTTAGATTTTTGCTCCTTCAAACTTTCTTCATTATGATGAGCACGTTGGATGGATTACAAAGTATGTACGCGTAAATGAAATATTTTAATAAATTATCATAACTGTAATATGCCTAGAAGGGTGTACTTTATTTTAGGTTAACATCCCATAGCTCACTACAATTATATATTAAATATGTATGCATGTACCTTAAGACATTATTCCCGACTGCAGTAAGAGTTTACGTAAAAACGTTTTCCAGGTTTAATTAATTTAATATTTTTGGAACTAAAATATGTATTTATGATATAAATTCATTAACAAATATCTGAGCCAAGGTAAGCATTTAATAATGACATATTATATTTGTTAAATGGGTACTAGCAAAGTTCGATTTACATATAATATAAACGCACTAAATCAATAAAGTAGACTATTATTTTCAAATAGTTTTAAAGGCACCTTTTATACTATGCCATTTGGAATAGTGAATCACACATGCAGATAACCAATTAATTTTCAGAGCTACGACACAAAAACCGATAAATCAGACACTCCAACAAGATAAGTCTTTATCAAAAGGCCCAAATAGTGTGGGCGCCTAGTTAAAGAAAAAGTTTTTCTGAATTGAGTCACATTTGTGTACCGTTCCAAATCTACCATCTTAGGTATCAAATCAAATAATGATAATAATCAAATTAACTTTTTATATTGGTAAAAGTAGCCAAGGCAGAATATACTGACATTTCAAGGTATATAATCATAAACATATTATAGAATTTGTGCTTAATAAGTGTCTGTAATATCCGTTGAACCACATATGACATACAATAATTAAAGTGTTGTGATTTTTGTTGTCTGCTGTCTGTGATTGAACATAAAAAAATAATACCAGGGTTAGTGGAATACATAATGCTCTGAAAATGTTTTATGATTTATTCATAGCCTACCTGATATTACAAAAGCCCTTAAAGGCCTAAACCCATAGAGTCCGTCGGCATCAGGCGTCGCTTCAAGGGCTAAAGGGCGGCCCCCATAGAATCCTTCGCCGTCAACTTAAGCTTCGCCGCCGCTGCACAACTATTGAATCCATGCATTTCATATGAGAGCTAACCCATAGCCGACTTCACCGTCAGACCGTCGCGAGAGGAAATTTAGAGGAATTGTCAATATCTGGTTGCAGCAGACCGTCGTGAGGGAGCTTTGCTGAGAGGGCTTTTACAAGTTGTGATTGGCCAGTTGGGTTTCGTTGTATCAGCTGTTTATTTGACAAGTAAGGTTTGAATTTGATTTCTGTGAACTCTTTTGGTGATTTTGTAATTATTCGGTTTCCTGTTTCTTCGTTTGGATTTCCTGGAGGGTGCCGAGTTTTTCCCGAATTCATTAGTCTAGTTTCTTGACGAATTGGTACTAGATTTCTTGTTAATTCACCTTCGGAGCATACTGCGCCAGTTGGCGGTTGGTCTCGAATTGTCATAAACAGCTGAGCGATAGCGAAAGCGACGCCTGAAGCCGACGGATTCTATGGGTTCGGCTCTCTCTTGCCGCGCTAAAAAGGTGAAAGCTCCGCGGCAAAGCGACGCGCCGACGCGTTCTATGGGGTTAGCCCTTCAGGCGTCGTCGCACAACTATTGAATACATGCATTCATATGGGAGCTAACCCATAAGGCCTAAACCCATAGAGTCCGTCGGCATCAGGCGTCGCTTCAGGCGTCGTCGCACAACTATTGAATACATGCATTCATATGGGAGCTAACCCATAGCAGGCGCCGCGGCAGCACGTCGCGAGAGAGAATTTTAGAGGAACCTCTAAAGCCTGGCCCCCATAGAATCCGTCGGCTTCAGGCGTCGCTTTTGCAACTATTGAATGCATGCATTCATACGGGAGCTAACCCATAGCAGGCGCCGCGGCAGCGCGTCGCGTGAGAGAATTTTAGAGGAAACTCTAATATTTCGGCAAAAGCGACGCGCCGTATAATAGCTTTGCTGAGAGAGCTCTACAAGTTGCGATTGGCCAGTTGGGATTCGTTGAATCAGCTGTTTATTTGACAAGTAAGCTTTGAATTTGATATCTGTGAACTGTTTTGGTGATTTTGTAATTATTCGGTTTCCTGTTTCTTCGTTTGGATTTCCTGGAGGGTGCCGAGTTTTTCCCGAATTCATTAGTCTAGTTTCTTGACGAATTGCTACTAGATTTCTTGTTAATTCACCTTCGGAGCATACTGCGCCAGTTGGCGGTTGGTCTCCAATTGTCATAAACAGCTGAGCGATAGCGAAAGCGACGCCTGAAGCCGACGGATTCTATGGGTTCGGCTCTCTCTTGCCGCGCTAAAAAGGTGAAAGCTCCGCGGCAAAGCGACGCGCCGACGCGTTCTATGGGGTTAGCCCTTAATATTTCGGCAAAAGCGACGCGCCGTATAAGAGCTTTGCTGAGAGAGCTCTGACAAGTTGAGATTGGCCAGTTGGGATTCGTTGAATCAGCTGTTTATTTGACAAGTAAGGTTTGAATTTGATATCTGTGAACTGTTTTGGTGATTTTGTAATTATTCGGTTTCCTGTTTCTTCGTTTGGATTTCCTGGAAGGTGCCGAGTTTTTCCCGAATTCATTAGTCTAGTTTCTTGACGAATTGCTACTAGATTTCTTGTTAATTCACCTTCGGAGCATACTGCGCCAGTTGGCGGTTGGTCTCGAATTGTCATGAACAGCTGAGCGATAGCGAAAGCGACGCCTGTAGCCGACGGATTCTATGGGTTCGGCTCTCTCTTGCCGCGCTAAAAAGGTGAAAGCTCCGCGGCAAAGCGACGCGCCGACGCGTTCTATGGGGTTAGCCCTTAACCGAATAATTACAAAATTACCAAAACAGTTCACAGATATCAAATTCAAACCTTACTTGTCAAATAAACAGCTGATTCAACGAATCCCAACTGGCCAATCTCAACTTGTCAGAGCTCTCTCAGCAAAGCTCTTATACGGCGCGTCGCTTTTGCCGAAATATTAGAGGTTCTTCTAAAATTCTCTCTCGCGACGCGCTGCCGCGGTGCCTGCTATGGGTTAGCTCCCATATGAATGCATGTATTCAATAGTTGTGCGACGACGCCTGAAGCGACGCCTGATGCCGACGGACTCTATGGGTTTAGGCCTTTAGAGTTTCCTCTAATAATCTCTCTCGCAACGCGTTGCCGCGGCGCCGGCTATGGGTTAGCTCCCATATGAATGCATGCATTCAATAGTTGCAAAAGCGACGCCTGAAGCCGACGGATTCTATGGGGGCCAGGCTTTAGTCTTCTTTGTATTAAGTTTCACAAAAATTTAAAATATTGGAATTTTGATCGCCATATGAGATCCGCCATTTTGAATTTGGACATTTTGTTAAAATTGAGGAATTCCGGTCGCCATATTGGATCCGCCATCTTGAATTCCAAAGTTTTGAATGCAGATTCGAGATCAGCGGACCCGGAAACTCCCGAGTGCCTTTTTTCGTATAAATTCCTTGAAGTTATACAGGGTGATTGGGAGATGGGTGCAAAGCTTTAAGGCGCACCTAGTAGATACAATTTAGAACCATTTAAGCCATGGTTGTCTTAGACAAAGTCTGACTTTTGTTTTTTTAAATGAGGTCAGAAAACGGTATTCTTGATTTTTTAAATTTTTTTCATAAACTTCAAAAGTTTGTGAAAAAAAAACCTCATGACACAGACGCTTCGATCATGTTTTTGCTGGATGGCTCACACAATACTTTAATTAAATAAAATGAATATCAATTTAATTTGGCTGTAATTAGCCGAAAACTGTAAAATAATGGCTATTTTTTGTAAAAATAACATAAATATTAGTAAAAAAAAATAGTCAGACTTCGTCTAAGGCAACCATGGCTTAAATGGTTCTAAATTGTCTCTACTAGCTGCGCCTTAAAGCTTTGCACCCATCTCCCAATCACCCTGTATAAATAAAAATCTCTAACATAAATATACGAATTACATAATTATCCAATATGAGCTCTAATAGATTCTTTTGATAAATTGAAATCTGAACTGTCAAACCTTTCGTTAACGCACTGCGACATAGATGTAATTCGCTAATTGTAACCATAATTGATGCTTCGTTGAGGAACGCTTAGTAGAACCAGATTCCTCTAAGAGCGAGCAGATAAATTAAATAAAGAAAATAACTCAGGGAAATCAATGTTGCTCTGCAAGCAGTCCATAGCGAAGACAGTTTTGGAAATGTTTCGCCTGTAGTTTGATTCTATCCGCGTATGATGGTAGGTAATATAAGGGGAGTAGTCCACTACCAGCTACCACCCGGTTAATGCTTAGAAATATAAACTAAACACGGAACGACTGTATCGTGTAAAAACCCTGTACATGAGCGACCTAAAGATAGCTACGCAGAGGAGTACAGCAACAGCGTGTATGAGCGAAGCTGAATAAAATATCAAAAGCAATATAGCTATCAGTGAATGACAGCGTGTAAGTAGGTGCATTTAAGGGCGGCATAGACATTATGGAAAATGTTGAATTGTAAGCCCACTTCTGATTATGTCTTCATATTTTAGCCTGCACTGAGCGACCAATATGAATACAGCCAATTCTAACACATCAGGGTACCACATTCCTGGCTAAATCTGGTTAACAGCCGTTCCCTGCTTAGTTTATATTTCCAAGGAGCAGATGCTGATATAAGCTAAAACTAAATTGGAAATGAATGAGGTATAGATAAAAGATAAATGAAAAGGCTCATGGAATGAGTGTGTGCGTGGATTTAATTTACATAACTATTAATCATACATTATTGATTTAGGCAAACTCAAACTGCTCTAATATCAGCAGCCACTCCATTTCTGATTGAATTTCAGATTTCGTTTTGAATTGCTAACTTGACACAACTTTGACAGTGGGACACCGAGTTTATTTTGTACAATATGCTCATCCAGTCTACTCCTTTTTCCGTTTTAACGTCAAATAGATGTCAATCCATTTAAATTTGGCGCTCGAATCCTCATATCGTTAATGGTGGCATCTGTAGTTCATTTTAATAATTTAAGATTGAACTGTACCCATGGGCCATGCGCAGTACATAAATCAACCTATGCTCTACAAAAATGAAATATTTGTTTATGACGTAAAATATACACTAAGATTGCAAGGATAATTAAGATGATGTTTAGAAGTGTTTCATGGAAAGTTAGCAGCGTTGGCATAACAGTTTTCTGTTAAATTTGTATGGTGCATACGTTGGGTTTCTGTTCAGTGGTTTCTAATGTCGGGTTGTCAACGAGCTGTCCAATTTCTGTTGGATTTGTTTGGCTGTCAAATTGGTAAAAATCGCGTGTAGTACGCCGTTCTTTAATTGAACTCAGTTTGCGCTTCTCACAAATTCTATGAAGCAAGTACCCAGAGTTTCGGGGTGAGCCCACTTTTACAAGATTTATTTAAATTAATGCACTTAAAAGTGTACCTAAAATTGTTTTAGCCGTGATCGAGATCGGGACCGGGACAGGGAGAGAAGGCGTTCTCGAAGCAAGTCTAAATCGGCGGACAGGGAAAGAAAACGTAGGCGCTCTAGAAGCCGTGTTCGTGATGAAAAGCGGCGCCGAAGATCCAGATCAAGGAATCGTCGCAGTAGAACTCCGGAATACGAAAGGGATAAAAAATAGTAAATATTTGAATTAGACGGAGTTCGGCTTACAGTTTATGTTTTCAGCCGTGGGAACAATCGGAGGTCAAGATCTCCACGGGAAAAAGAAAGGGATCGGGAACGGGAAAGGGAAAAGGAACGCGATCGCGAGCGAGATCGAGAAATACTTGGTGACAAATCCAGGCCCAAGGATAAGGAGGATGCTCGGGAAAAGTCAAAAGAGGCAAAGGATGAACCGAAGCAAGAATCGCCTCCAGTTGAAACTTTGGACAAAGAAGAGGAACAAAAGCGTTTAGAACTGGAAATGATTAAACGAAGGGAAAGAATAGAGCGATGGCGCGCGGAAAGAAAACTTAAAGAATTGGAAAATAGTAAGAAGGAAGTGAAGGCTATAACTGTACCATCGGCAAAAAAGTGGAGTCTAGAAAATGATTCGGAAGATGAGGAGGACTCGAAAGAAAAGCTTAAGAAAGAAGAAGCCGGTGAGCAGGAGGAAGAGATCGACCCTTTAGACGCTTTTATGCAGGAAGTTGACAAGGAAGTTCGGAAGGTAAACCAACTTTCAAACCATGTGGGGAAGGGACCTGAAAAAGGTGTAATGGTAGTGACAGGCGTTGCAAAGAAAAAAAGCGAGAAAAAAAAAGGTGAGCTGATAGAACAAAACCAAGACGGGTTGGAATATTCAAGTGAGGAGGAACTTGAGGATATTAAGGACACCGCTGCAAATTTGGCTAACAAGCATAGAAAAGAACTGGCAAAAATAGATCATTCCGAGGTAAACTATGCTGCTTTTAGAAAAAACTTTTACGTTGAAGTGCCAGAACTTGCAAAAATGACACAAACTGAAGTAGAGAAATATAGGGAAGAGCTAGAAGGCATACAAGTGAAAGGGAAAGGGTGTCCTAAGCCCATAAAAGTAAGTCTCGCTTTTATGTACCGCATATATTTCTTATTAACGTATATATATACAGACTTGGGCACAATGCGGAGTATCTAAAAAAGAGTTGGATGTTCTGAAGAAACTTGGATTCGATAAACCAACTCCAATACAATGTCAGGCAATTCCGGCAATAATGTCAGGGCGGGATTTGATTGGAATTGCTAAAACAGGCAGCGGAAAAACATTGGCATTTATTTTACCAATGTTCAGACATATTCTCGATCAGCCACCTCTAGAGGATGGAGATGGGCCGATTGCTATTATAATGACACCGACGAGGGAACTGTGTATGCAAATTGGAAAGGACATTAAGAAATTTTCAAAATCCTTGGGCCTGCGTCCAGTGTGCGTTTATGGCGGCACTGGCATATCCGAGCAAATAGCCGAATTAAAAAGGGGCTCCGAAATAATAGTGTGTACGCCTGGTCGCATGATTGATATGTTAGCTGCCAATTCTGGTCGCGTCACAAATTTGCGACGGGTAACTTATGTAGTTTTGGACGAAGCAGACAGGATGTTTGACATGGGATTTGAGCCACAGGTAAGTTAAAAAGGACTCAACTATATGATCTATCTCTCTATAGTATTGACGTCAAATCAAAAAGGTGTACATATGCAAAAATTTATGGTGTCATAGCATGTCATGTGGGAAAGATTTTTTAAAAGTGACTTTCCTATCGGATCGCTTTTGATTTGATATTTTGCTTGATTAGACGGCACATTAAAGTAGTAAAAGATAAAATTTGACAGATCCCCCTAGTGAGTGTGGGCAGAGGTAGACATATCAAATGAATGCTTATACTATTTATACAAATATACAGTAGCAGACAATAAAATAGGTGTGACATATAAAGTGCATCCATGTATCTGAATGTGTTAAGGTGAAGACACCAGTAGTCGCCACACTGACGGACGTTTTATCGCAACAATGCTCAAATGAGGTTCATTTAATGCACTTATCATTTTTCTACATAGTACCTAAACTATGCAAACATTCAAACCGAATGAACAGTGTTGGAGGAAAATATTATTTTTGAAACTCTTGTAATTTGTCAGTAATCGCCACTCGAAAAACGGTATGCACTAGTAGTCGCTAGTTGGTTCCACACTAAAAGTCGTCACTTTCAGTTAACGTTTAATATTTCGTGATTAATAATTTTTAATAACAAAAAAATAGAACTGAAACTAAATATCTTTACAATGACCCTCACAGGTCATAAGGTAGGCCGCACTCTGGATCAATATTTTATCTTCAACAGATAAATTTTTTACTGATATTATTTAACACAGGCGTTCTTATGAGGAACCGCACACAGAGAAAATTTTGAGTTGACGCTATATTTATTAACTGTAAACTATTTTGTCAATTGGAAACATTTTTGAACTGATATATATATATATATCAATCGCAGTTGTTATCAGTTGCAGACAAATTTTGAATGAATACATATTTACTTTTGTGCCGTACTCTGTAGAATCTCAAACAGGTAATCTCAAAAGTAAATGTCAACCGAAGATTGCTTAATTTAGTAAAATAATACCCATGCTTATATTAAAACATTTATATTTCTTATTCGAAGAGAGATAACAGAATTATTCTGAAAACAAATTGCAAAGGAAAAAATTAAACAATATATTTCCACTGTAGGGCAATTGATCTCTCTGGGCCCTATTTTACAAGCGACAAGTGTGACCAGTAAAAGAGGAATAAAAGCGAGCAAGGCTATGGTCAATCTGCGAGCGATTTTACTGGTCGGACAAGACTTGTCGTTTCGTAAAATAAGGCCCTGGTGTCAAGTAATAGTCTGCTGGATAACTACTGTATGAGTTCTTTTTGCTCGATTTAGGACACTTTTCACTATCCTTTGGTGTTTAAAATACACTTTTAAAAACAGTGCTTTTTTTTACTCGGTACAGAAAACAAACCTTGACCCTGATAGAACTTATGTAGAACTCTGCAACATTTAATTATGGTATCAACTATACTCCTTTAAAACACATCGGTCTTTAAAAAACCTGAACTTTGGTGTCATAATTCCACACGTGCATTCAACTGATTGTGTCACAAATCCCAAGTTCCGCATTGGTTATGAAAATCCCGATTTTATAATTGTTTCTAGACCAATTTCTAATTTCCAGTCTAATCACTGTATGCAAGCTATTGAATCTGGTAAATAAGTCGATTGCATATTCACTGATTTTAGCAAGGCCTTTGATAGGATTAATCACAAAATCCTCATTCATAAATTGTCTGCTCTTGGCTTTCCCAACCGTTTTGTTAGTTGGATCTCTTCATATTTGTTTGACCGTATTCAGTATGTGTGTTTCCGTGGTCTTCTTTATGATTTTTTAAGAAACACATTGGTGCCCCACAAGGTAACCATCTAAATCCTCTTTTATTTATCATATATATCGATGTTTTTTCTCTTATTCCTATCCATTCGAGCTTTCTCTGTTATACTGACGACGTGAAACTATCTCGCACAATATCTAGTGATCCCGACTGCCATCTTTAAATTCTGACTAAGGTGCATTCCAGAAATGGTACTCTATTAATCACCTTCCTTTAAATGTTTCTAAATGTACTTGCATGTCTTTCACACGTAAAAAGAATCGAGAAAGAATCGAGGATCATATTGATTCTAACCGAGCCAACGCGACCTTAGGTTTTGTGAAACGTTGGTCTAAGGAATTCAACGAGCCTTACATTTATAAACTTCTATACTGCACCTTTGTCGGACCGATCCTCGAATATGCTAGTACTGTTTGGTCTCCCTTTTATGAGTGCCATATTAAACGAATTGAAGCTGTTCAACGTAGGTTTCTACGATCTTAGAGGTCTTCCCTGGAAAAACCATTTTTTTTTGCTGCCACCATACTCCGATAGCCTCAAACTTATTTCGTTTGGATCCTTGGAACACCGACGGCAGGCCTCCAGAACTGTTCTAACTTTTGATTGTCTGCAAGGTGTTATCAACTCTTCGGAGTTGCTTTCCGCCTTCAAAATTTCGGTCCCCACCCGCTCTCCAAGAGACCATGATTTTCTCTATTTAGCCCACCATCGCACAAATTATGGCTTTAATGAACCAATATCGTCTATGTCGAAAATCGATTTTTCTAAGGTTTTAAATGGAGATGCCCCCTTAAAGTCGTGGTATTTAATAATTGAACTTCAAAGTGATACGTAATCGTGAAATATTCTCTTCACTCTCTTATTATTATGAAGTAGAAAATAATTAGTTTGTATAGTTGGTAATAAGGAACAGTTAGTAAATAAATTTGATTGTAATAATTAAGCAAGGAAGCAATATTTCACCATTTTTAAATTTTTCCTTGCTCTATAAACTAAAGACTAACTGAATACCAAATTTAAAGTTTGTGGGTCTGCTAGAAGTACTTTCACTTATTTTACTTGTAGAATCTAGAGGAGATTAATAGGAACAGATTAAACGGCTAAGATCCGTTAGGCACTTGGGTACGAATTCCATCATCTAGTAAAACAGGCGTAGCGATTTAGGTGCACAACACCCTTCCTTCCTTCCCTTGAGATATATCTCAAACCTTTAATTTTGGCCTTTATTTATGCCCTGAATACCAGCCGAAGAATGAAAGGCCATGGCTCGCCAACTTCTTGTAACCACCATTCATGGTGGGGAGTTTAACGCCAAAATCCTTTGTGGAGATCTGCATGTTGGAATCCTAGAGGTATAGATGGCGACGGCCTGGATCCTGTATCCTGTTTAATTCCTCGAGCATAAGTAATATTGTGTGCATCTCACGGCACTCCCGAATATCGGGCAAATTGATCCGCCTGCCTAATAATACCGATTGGTGTTTACAACAACAATACATTTTTTCATAGGTAAAATAAGATTAGTCAAATATGAGCAGTTTAGAATAGGTCGCCAATCAAATATTTATTCCTAATAGCGCGTTAGGTTATAATAGTGCTACGCTAAGTGCTTAGTCTGTAAAAATAATTAAATAAATAAAGATATTATACAAGACTTATTTAATTTTTCTTTAAAGGTAATGCGCATAATCGACAATATACGACCAGATCGTCAAACCGTTATGTTTAGTGCGACTTTTCCCCGTCAAATGGAAGCTCTTGCTAGACGAATCTTGAAGAAACCAATTGAAGTTCAGGTTGGAGGCCGTTCTGTAGTCTGTAAGGATGTAGAACAGCACGTTGCAATTCTGGAGGATGAAGCGAAGTTTTTTAAATTATTAGAGCTACTTGGAGTTTACCAAGAGCATGGAAGCATTATTGTCTTTGTGGACAAGCAAGAAAATGCAGATATTTTGCTGAAGGATCTTATGAAAGCTGCATATCCCTGTATGAGTTTGCATGGTGGTATTGATCAATTTGATCGGGATTCAACTATTCTTGACTTTAAATCGGGTAAAGTTCGTTTGTTAATAGCCACTTCAGTTGCTGCCAGAGGATTAGATGTGAAGGATTTAATTCTCGTTGTAAATTATGACTGCACAAATCATTATGAGGATTATGTGCACAGGTAATAAATACTTTTCTAACTTAAAGACCAAAAAAGCGAGAAATTGCTTAATCTTTTAGATGTGGTCGTACAGGTAGGGCGGGTAAAAAAGGATTTGCATGGACATTCTTAACAACGGACCAAGGAAGATATGCAGGTGATGTTATTCGTGCTCTTGAGCTTTCAGGAAGGCCAATTCCTTCGGATCTTCAACAATTGTGGGATAAATACAAAGCAGCGCAAGAAGCTGAGGGTAAAAAGGTTCACACAGGAGGTGGTTTTAGCGGCAAGGGCTTCAAATTCGATGAACAGGAAGCTAACGCCGTTAAAGAAAGCAAGAAGTTACAAAAAGCAGCTCTTGGGCTTGCAGATTCAGATGACGAAGAAGACATTGAAAACGACATAGATCAACAAATAGAATGTATGTTTGCAGCAAAGCGAAACGTTAAGGAAACGCCTGTCATTCCCACTAATATTGCTGTGCCAGCAGCTACAGCCGGAGCTACAGCTCCCACAGCGGTTGTAAATGCAGCAACCATTGGTTCATCCGCTGACAAGTTAGAGTTAGCTCGGCGACTTGCATCTAGAATAAACGTCGCTAAAAATTTGGGTTACGAAGCAAAGGGAGCTACCCAGCAGGCGGCTGAGGCCATTCTTAAGGGAGGAGGATCCCAACCTTTAATTACTGTAACTATAGCTTTTGTTTTCTTTTACTTTCTTATTGTGTAACAAATTTTTCCAGGCTCGTACTGTCGTTGAGCAGCTAGCAGCTAAATTAAACAACAAATTGAATTATCAACCTAAAGAAGATGAAGATGGTCTCTTACCGGGGCAACAATCAATATTCACAAAATATGAAGAGGAACTCGAGATCAACGACTTTCCTCAGCAGGCTCGATGGAAAGTTACGTCAAAGGAAGCATTGGCCCAAATTTCAGAATATTCGGAAGCAGGCTTAACAGTACGAGGTACATATGTACCCCCAGGAAAGAATCCACCAGAGGGTGAGAGGAAGTTATACTTGGCCATTGAGAGTTGCAGTGAATTATCAGTTCAGAAAGCAAAGCGAGAAATAACCAGATTAATCAAAGAAGAACTTCTCAAACTTAGCTCAGCGCACCATGTATTTAATAAAGGACGATATAAAGTTCTCTAATATAATATTTAAGTGTTCTGGTATACCAATGTAAGCTTATATATACTCTGGACATAAAGGATAAAATATTAAACAATTGAGTTTTCAAGCGTGTACATTTCTATTAGCTAGGTTTGCGAAAAAAAGGCATGTATTTTTACATTTTGTTATTTGTAGATTTATAGAGATCTACAGGTCTGCTTTCCACCCATACTTCGGTTTTTTGTCTTTATAACCTTTTTTGTAATAAGAATCCTTTTCTTGCTTACTCCCACCGTTTGTTGTCGGCGCACAATAACATGACCTCTTCTGTGAATCCAAATAAGACTTACAACCAAGTGTCAATGTGCCTGTGAATAACACTTTAGCAGCCGTTTTGCAGCCCTTCACAACGATATCACCAACTAATGACTTCTCGTAGTTTTCGCAATGTTTATAAAGGCAACGCTTGAAATCGAGATCACACAGTTCTCTATCACTGTTGCACGTGTCATAGCAAATATCATGAGCATCGCAACATGATTTCATTTCTGCTGCAGGCAAGTATTCTGTGTTTATATGTAGCCCTAGAGACCCGCAACCATCCGCGGCCGGAACATAAAATTTATTCTTCACAGGAGCCAAATCTGAAAGAAATAGAAATGCATGTTTAGCTACGCACAGTGAGATAAATTGAATAAATTAAATATTTTAGTGTATATAAAAATTGTTTAATTGTATATCCTTAAAAAAGTGTTTCGACCTGAATAATGGAATCCGTATAATGGTACAGACTTTTGAGGCAGTGTGGCCGAATAGGCGGAGAGGCGACTGCATAAATGGAGTGAATCGAGTTGGTGGACGATAAAATTTCGTCTGATTCTTCTCATAAAACCTATTTTTATGGCAGTCTTACAGATATACAAATGTGGCGAAATTATTATCACTACTTGAAAAAAAACTAATTAATGTAGATTATAAAACTACTGTTGCATTCTTTTTCTAAATTGGCATGCCATTTACAAAGGTTACCTCAATTACGAAGAAGTACTGCAATAAAAATGTCATATTCTTGGAAATATCCCTTTCAGCAATTATTACCTGGATGACCTTTTCGGGAATGTAACAGCTTAGAGTTTTTATTGTGTTACTAACTGGTTTCAGTTACAAATTGCTTTAATTTTATGGTTACTGTGTAGTATTGAAGGATGAGCACCTAGCCGATGATATTTAGTCTCATTTGTAACTTCGAATAGTGAACGATATACAAATTTTATAGGACTATATAAAATTTAGTATGGGTAAAACAATATCAGTGCAGTGCCCAAAGCGAAAACTTCGACGTTGTTGGAAATAGGACAACATTCTCATGGAGTAATAGCTCAGAAAGTGGGAGTTAGCCGGTCATTTGTTAGCAAGTTTGCAAAAAAACTGCTGAGTTGTCAACAAGTCCTAATAGAAAAGGAAAATGTTGGAGCAGGCGAAAAACAACAGGCTACCAGGACCGCTATTTGCTGTAGAAAGCTAAAGAAGACCGAACCCTATCTTGTAAGTCTCTAAGGGCTACTATGCGTGACGTTGGTGCAGAAATATCGAAGCGGATAGTCAGACGTTGACTCACTCTGGGCTATGTGCAAGACGACCACGCAAGAAGTGGCTGAACTATAGGATGGTTCGACAAAGAAAAACATGGGCGGATGGATATTTGATATGGACTACAAATGATTGGGAAAACGTAAAGATGAGATAAACACTCGTTTTCATATTATTCTGAAAACACATTTTCCAATAAATATTTCACTTCACTTAAATTAACTCTATTTTTTGAACAGGTTATATTCAGTGACGAGACCATGGTGAGTTTGACACTACCAATGTCCAGGACTGTTCGCAGACCCAAAGGAGGAGAGTATTTACCTTCATGTGTCCACAGCAGGTCAAGCAGCCAGTAAGGGTCATGATCTGGTCAGCAATATCGTCCAAAAGACTCTTCCCACTCTACGTCGTTGACCGGATAATGAACGCGGAGCAGTATTTAACAGTCCTTCAGACACAGATGATCCCAACTATGCATGTAAACTTTAACGGAGATGGAATTTTAATGCAGGATAAAGCCCCTTGCTATACAGCAAGGAGAAATACGGAGTTTTTAAGGACTAACAACATTCAAATCCGCGAATAGTCCAGATATGAACCCTATCGAAAATATCTTGGCTATTTTTAAGCAAAAAGTGGCAGAAAAGTGCCCATGGGCCAAACCAGAATTGATTGAAGCCATGAAGGAAGTTTGGGAAAATGATGCCGCTTTGGTCACCATAACTAAAAACGCTATACCTGGAATACCACGTAGCATACAATTCTTGAAAAATGCAAGGGGAATGTTCACAAAATATAAATTTTTTTTTGGAATCATAAAGATACGTTTTCATACAATTTCACTAAAAATGTCTATAGGTGATAATAATTTGGCCACATCTGTATGTATCAAACTACAATTAACTACATTATAATCCACTACAAATTACACCTAGGTATTTAATTGCATGTACTTGTTCTATATTTGAGTTGTCTACTACTAAATTAAGATCACATTAAAGGAAACACATGCACTCAGTTTCACTTCTGCATGTGGCATGCATTTATATTGGTGCAATTGCCACCGACTGGCTTTAGTTTCTTCCAATCATATTTGATTGTTCATTGTTGTAATATTATAATTATAAATCACTCTAATTTCTTTCTGCTTTTATTAATCAAAAGGCAAAAGCATATATTTAATAATCACGTACCGCTCTGAAAACAAGGTCTAAAGGGTATCCTTGGTCAACTCGCGAAATACAGAACACTATGACCGAGTGTGATTACCTGTCCAAGCGATGCAAGGTCACTCGAGTTCTTGAAATATGTATTATATATGACAGGTATAAAATAGTAAGGAATAAGGTCAACCTTATGGTTAGGGATTCAAAGTGCATTTACTACAGTGGTAAGCTGAATGGTGAGTTCATTCCTAGAAAATTACGGCAGAATATACGTCATATAGGTATACATGTTAAGGAATCTCCAACAGTAAATCAAGAACCAATTTCGCTAAATGTCTTTTTAACGGCATGTTCCCAGTCAACATCTTCTTCGCTGGACAGTGAGTCAGACAGATTTTTTGTTATGTTCTCTCCTTGCAGCATCTATGAGGGAGCGAGATAGTTATAATTCGGCCAAAATTTAATCTAATGTTTGAAATGAATTTTGTATGGGATCAGCAGTTCTGAGCTTATATGTCAGTGACCTACTAAAATAAAGCGAATTTTTACTCATGACCTATCATTTTTCCAATAAGTTATACCGGGTGACTGAATTTTCTCTTTGAGGAAATCCAAAGTTAACGATTTATAGACTAATTTATGAGGTTTTAAAAGTACATAAATATGTGGAATACAAAAATCAGTACATACATATAAGAAATCAAGTAATTCTATTATAATTTTAAAGTTCCAACATAAGCATGAAATATACAATTTAAGCGGGTATTGCGCTTTGAAATGTTGAAAAAATCGAAATTTTTTTTTTTAATATTTCTATTGTTAATGTATTTAAGATTGTATTCCAAAATGAATTTTTCAAAAATTCATATAATTGCCGTAGTTATGATTGAATTGAATATGATGAAATTTGGAGCGGCGAGCTCATTTATTCACGTTTTTATTTTAATCCAAAACTTTAATCGCGTTTTTCTCGAAACAGCATTTTTCAAAACGGCGACCACGATATCTCAAGTTCTACTTGACCGATTTTCTTCAAATTTAGTCAGAATCATCCTTATACTAACCGCTATCGTCGGAACCACGATTTTGTTAATGCGATAAATAGTTTTTTTTAATCCAACATTTACTTCGAAAAAAACCCCAATAATCGAACTTTTTTTTTTAAATTTGCATAACTTTTGCAAATTTTTATATTTTGACTTTTCCCTGGTTCAGGCGATAACCAATAGGTTACAAATTAACAACAATTTGGAATTTTTTGTTTCAGACGTCTCTGCGGGCTGCAATCATGGTCGCCGTTAACCCCTTCGCGAAAAACATCTCTACTTAGACCAGCTCTGACAGCTGGAATTTTTTTTTGTATTGTCAATGAAAAAAATATATTTTGGCACCAGAAACTTGTATTAATAAATAACAAAAACAAAAATCAAAATATCTTTTGCAGTTTCTCAGAAAAAAAATCTTAAAATCTTGCTCCAAAAATGACGTTCAAAGCGCAATACCCCCTTAATGTAATATGAACTACTAATTTTGAAATCTGCTAATCCCAATCAGTCCCTAGAAACCTAGTAATAAATTTGGAAATACACAAAAGAAATTAAATTATGTTTTTAAGGTTTATTGGACCCTAAACTATTCATATAAAATAATAAATTTATATATACACATTTTGTTTACCTCCTGGGCATTTGTATATACAGTTTTCATCTACAGCAGCATCAAAAACTTCATGAACCACGCGAAACTTCTTCACAACCGTGATCAAATTTTTAAATACGTCGCCAAAAATTGCTTCTGCCGCTATAATAGCATCACGAAGGTTTACAATGATATTTGAGCCATACCCAGAATAAACATAAGTAAGAAACGTTAGAGCGTATATCGCCACTTTCATGTACGGAAGCTGCATTTCCTAGGAAATGTGTGATATATTCCAAATATTTGTAAAATTTGTCACAAATCCATACGACGCGCACCACTGACAGCTACTGGCGGCTTCGCTTTATATTTTACGAATCAGCGGTTCGGGGCTCTATATTTAGCACAAAGTGCGGTCAGCTGGCCAACTAAAGGAACAAAACTCATCTAGACCCTCCGGCCTCCGTACATGTGCTTTCAACAAGAATTATTCAATGATTGCACTTCGCTTGGGGAAATATAGCAAAATGTAAAAGTTCAAAATATAACTCAGAAAATTGAAAGCCTACCCAGAGCTTTGGCAACAACGAAATGAAAGCTTTCAGATCGGAGTGTTCCGAAGGCATTCAATGATGATAGGAAAAGCTTCTTCAAATGTAAAACATGATGCTAGTTAAAGCTTTCACGTAAAATTTTCTCAAGTGAAAATATATTGTAAAAGATTTGAGAGCCGGAAGCAGAGAGCAGAGGAACACTGGCCGGAAGAGGATGCAGCAAAGATCCCCAAAATTCCCCGCTGACAGCTCTTGCAAGCACAGATCTTTGACAACATTTATAATTTGTTCGTAAGCTTTAATTGATTTTACTCGGACTCTTTAGCGAGAGTGGAAAACAGTGGAAACTTGGAGGGGAAATGTAATGACTTGCCCAATGCACAATTCTCCTTGTAAAATGAGTTGCCAGCAACATCAAATAAAAATATGTATGTGCTTTCAAGTAAAAAATTTTGAGTTACATTTCATTATCTACAGCCGTGTGCATGAAAATAGCAGAGCCAGTCTGCGAAATAGTTACAATATTGTATTATTATGTATTTAGTCGTCAGTTTTTGATGAATTTTGAATAAAAAAATAGATAAAAAATTCCCCCTTTAAATAACAATGCTCTATTTTAGGTATCTAGGTATGCTGAATTAAAATATAGCTTTGGTTCTTTTATAGCACACCAAGATTTTTCTTATACAGGGTGTGCATCTCAGAATGTGCTTATTATAATCTTGTAATTAATCTCTATTGCTTTTAAGGATGCTTTCTGTTATATTAACCACAAACAGCACTATAATATAAACATATAACAATACACACCAAATGTATTAAAATAGCAGTGTTACAATTGGTTTCCTTGAAAAATTTGTTGGAAAATTCGAAACTGAAGCTTCATTCTTTTCATCGGCCCATAGTACAATGCAAGGATTATTCTGAAATATAATATGCAGAATTAAAGTACTTTATCTGTACCACAGAAGTCAGGCAAGTGCGATTCAAACTCGCGTGTAAAGAGTTCCGAATAATTGCCGTAAATTAAGTGACTGTAATTTAAAACAAATATTTATTCATGTGATCCTACAACACATTAACGATTTTCGGACTGTGAGACCTTACTTCTTGCCAAATTTCCTCAATTCTTGGTATCCTATAGATTTTGATTTATTTACGAGTGTTAAAATATGCGTTATAAATGGCCGTATTTTTTGATTGCGTTGTCTCCTTCTGGCGCAGTCGGGTAAAACAGTACAATTTCAAAAAATGTCCGTTTTATTCAACAAAAATATTATACACATACAATAAAATTAAAACAAAAAAGTTTCACATTTTCAACTGACTGGGTGGAAGGGTATAAATTTAAATGGCCACCATCCCTCGATCATGTTCATGCTAGGTATTAGACCTTTAGGTGCGTGGTAAACTATTACATCCTTAAAGTACATATTTGGGGTTGTGAAAGCAGTTTCATCAATTGCCCTATCAAAGGGATATCCAAAAGGCAGATTATCCAAATATCTACCTCCAGATCCAATTCCACATGATTTTGCGTGGTCGTATGTTAAGAATTGTTGAGAGCTGTCCGCCTTATAAGGAGTAATTATGACATACATCTGAAGAGGCATTCCTTCAATCCAACCTTTAGGTAAGAGCAAGCGATCAGGGAATCCACAGTGTGCTTCAGAATTATCCAGAAGGAATGGCTTTGCGCCATTAATGGCCATCATTACTTTTTGATACAATTCTGTATAAGTAGTGCGATCTCTAACACTCCAATAAAAGTCTTTCGACAGTCGCTTGATACTAACATTTCCAGCTGGCAGGTTATAGACGAATTGGTCTACTTGGAAGAAATTGTCACGATTATCAGAAAGGGGAACTATATTTCTGAATATGTCCAATTTCGGTCCCAAGAAGATTCGCACAGAAACGGTTTGCGGGGCATCAGTTAAAACATCAATGTTTACAATAAAAGGCTTGTGGTTCAAACGCTTCTGTTTAGCCAAAACTGTGTACTGCGGCTGCTGGACTTCAGATACATCATCAGGAGTTTTCTTACTAGATTTTACTCCGGGTGTCATGGAGATATCCCTGGCGCTAATATCTACATTATTTAGTCCATTAGTGATGTCACTCGCAAAGTAATCAAAATAGGTTATTAAGGGCGTAACTCGAACAGCTTGGATATTAACTCCTGGAAGTAGTAACTCTTGATACGCATATGGCTGTAAGTAAGTTTTGAATTGATAGTAATATGTTATCACTCTATTATAAAGCTGATAAAAGACGGGATCTCGCATTGCTGATTCGAAATGTTCCAACACACTAGGTTGTATTGTGTTATCATTGCCGAGTTTGGTGCTACCTCCTCCAAGCAGAACACGGGCCAAGAGAGTCATATAATCGAAGAACTGTGTATCAACGCTGTCTGGGTTCGCTTGAATAATATTTCCCAAGAATTCTACAGATTGAGGTGATCTCAAGTCAATTTTTTCACCACTTGGGAGAGTATAAGATCCAAAATCGATAATGTCTCGCAAGCGCCTTTCATAGTCCTGAACATCACTGAGGGTGTCAAAATCGCCTTCGGTCGTTACATCAAACAAATTTTTTCTTGAAGCAAACTCCAAACCGCTGTAGTATCTCAAATGGGGATTATATCCAGTTTTGATGGGCTTGAGCCAGGAGAACTGAGGGATTGGCCCGATATTTGCAGACAATCTTTCCAAGTGATACCTCGCTAATATTTGCTGATGTACAAAGAGATACAGCTCTCCTCGACGATCTTTGTTTAAATTGAAAACTGCTCCTCCCATCCAGAAAGGATAATCAATATGAAAATAGTAGTTATACGCATTCCATCCAATATCTTCTGTGAAATATGCAAGCTTAGATTCATCGTTCATTATCTCTAGGGCATCTGTATAATTGGCTAAGATGCTGGAGATAAAATTCTTCTTAGTAAAATCTGCAGCCTGCAGATTTGAAGCGGAACTCATTACTTCACCAGTGAAAAACATGTAAGGTTGAATTTCATATGGTGCTGGAAGTATGATTCCTTCCATATCCTTGCGATGCACAACAGCCACTGAGAGGGCATAAACGAACATAGCCTCGTTCATGTGCTGTCTTGCCCACAACACATTCTTGTAGAAGGTAGTCCAATCTTTCGAATAGTAGAACACATTAAATAAACTAATAGTTTGCTTCAGGTGACCCTCTTCCAGAATCGAGTATACGAAGTTTTGAGGGAGAACGCCACGCTCGTAAGAATCAAAAAATTCCTGAACAGGTTCATATTTCTATAATTATGATGTAAAGAAAGTATTGGAGAATTAGGTATATATAAAAGAAAATATTTAATGCACTTCTTCTTACCGTGTAATATTGTTCTCCTTCTAGGAAATTAGCTGCATCCTTCAAATATTCCGGGTTTTGAATTGGATGATGAATATTATCAAGAACGTCGAGAATGAATTTTTGCTTTTGCAAAAATGCAGGATCGGCTAAATTAATACACAAATCAATAAAAAAGTCCCTGCGTGAGCATTTATAATTACCATATGTTACATCGGCATAAATCTTTTTTGGTACAAGGATGGCTGTACCAAGGGCGACAAAGGCCGCCAAAGCAAAAAGAACTTTCATCACAACAAGCAGCTTCAAATCTTCGACCGAACTGATGAAAATGCTTCATACAACGCTTTTATATTATCGATCAAGTCCAGAAATATTCTAAAACAAAATTCCGTATCTTTCTTATTTAATTGACTCATGCTGCTATCACTATTTTGTGTATTCTTCCATTGTCGCGGGGTCGTTAATAGGACTTTTTTTCTCGCCTAATAATTGTGATGTAATCACGCTCTTCTCGGTGACAGAGGTTAAAAAGTTTTGATTTCGCCTACGCCTTATCGTTGTTATTCTATGCTTGAAGTATCTTTGGTAATTGTGCTAAAAGGTCATTCATTTTCATGTTTTTTTAATGAATTTCATTGCCGGAATGTTATTGAACTTGAAGTTTGTGATAGTGCCGTTAAATTTAAATTGTGTATGTCAGTTTGTGTGCTATGTTTTTGATGAGTCAGAAATCTTAGAAAGATCTGTGATTCATCCAAATCTACAATACTTTTCAAATAAATATATACAAAAAAAAGTTTGCCAAAGTGTTACATACACACACACCAGTGCCAAATTTACGTTTACGTTTACGAAGTTAGTAATTTAAAAATATTCAGGTCATTTTATTATCAGGTTACATTCGAGTAACTCAAATTAGTCGATAACTTTGTACTGCTTGAGGAGTCTGTTAAAATTCGACTAATTGAGTAATTAAGAAAAAAAAGTTGTTTGTGTTTCATCTCTTCCCATGAAACAACAACAGAAGCCCTTTTACCCGACTGCCCCAGAAGGACGGACAAACAAAAGTTACAATATATTTCGTTGTTGGTTTGTTCCCGCCTGCGATACATTTTAACATTATATTTATATATAATATTTTCTCTTAAATTGTTCTTTTAATTATGTATCGAAATTCCATATTCTATAGCTTGTTCTTCAGTTAATTATGTAGTACGATTTTTTTTTTAATACACATTGACAATAAATACTACTTTTTATATTTGCGTAAAATTATTGACATATTTAAAAAACAAATTACTTATTTCTATAATTGTTACTATTGTACGACAAGCCGAAAAGATGTGACAATGTTTTAGACATACAAATAACGTGGATTTTTTTTTCATATTTTTATCCGGCTATGAAAAAGGGAAAGTTTAACAGCATGCCTATACGTGTGTACGTATTTGGTACATAACAGGCTTTTCTCACCGGTCAGAATGATTGATGCAATTTTCAGTTATTGCATAATTGTGCAATGTGTATGTACCTATTATTAGAATATGTAAAGGGTTTCAAGTAATTGTGTGTCGGTTACAACGTTAAATTGAATATATGTAGTTAGAACGTCAATAATGGCGGCGACACTTAAGACATTTTGTTTCAAATGCTTTTGCAGGGCAACACTGCCACAGCAGCAATACAAGAAACAAATGAAAAGAAAATCTAAATATAAAAAGTAACTCTATGAAGATGTTCGCTCATCTTCTTTCGACCTAGGTCCCCCTATTTCAATGTACTTAGCGGGCTTGTGAGAAATAAAGAGTATCAAAAACTTATTCCTAAGAACAGTTTGGTTGCAAAGCTGTCCGAATTCAAGTCCTCGTCTTCGTCTCGTTATGACAGTTAATGTCGTCAGCTATTATAATACCATGGACAGACTAGATTTGATTTTGAACTAGTTCGTGACGTCAAAATGACGTAGCTCATGTAAAATTCCCATTGCCGAACTAGCTCAATGGTCCGCTCAATTCCACCGGTTCAAACTGAGTTTGCATACCTTTTGCTGGTATTAGCGCAATTATGTTATTATGCAATTGTCAATGCTGAAATCAAACTTCCTTTGCAATGGTGTAACTTAACGGTAAATCTAAGGATTAACGCCAACAAAGTGCCAAACGAGAAACAAAACTAGTTCAAAATAAATTGTGTGTGTCAGGGCGAGTTGAACCAGTTTTCAGATGTCAAACGTGACGTCATGAACTAGTTCAAGAATTGTAGTCTGTCCATGGCATAACAAATAAAGCAAACCCAATGGATAGCGGAAGATTGTTCCAGAGTCGAGCAATCTGGACGAGATACAAACTTTCCATAATAGCCCTTAGGAATCTAGGAATTATCAGGTTATTGTTGCAGGAGGAAGTGAATAAAAAGAATAAATCTGTCAGATATCCCGGTGACTTATTTTTAAGAAGATTAAATAGAAACACAGATTATTAGGCCTTTATTTGGCCTGCATTGAGGGTCTCCTCAGAGGGGCACGTTGCTGTCTGGGCTGATCTGCCTGGGCGTTGAACGCCTCTATTTCGGATAGGTCAGCCAGCTCTTCTGGAATAGGGCCTAACTAATCTGTCTAGCTGTGGCCCTGACTCGTTTCATAATGAACTCGAGGTTTCCTCGTGGGGCACATTTCCCCTAGATTTCGGCATTTCAGAGGTAGTACCTGTCTTGTATAAACATGTGTTTTTATCGATATAAAATTCACGTGTACGGGATTGAATGTCACCTGAGGGGAGAGGGCCGTTGTGCCCCGGGAAGGTTAAATTTAAACCGAAGGTCTCCAGGTATCCGGAGTTCGCATACTATATACTAAGCTTTCCCTTAGCGACGCAGCCTTCAGGGTATGTTGGTCCACCTTAGCTTGGGGATGTGCGGTTCGGAGCTCCTTATTTGGTATTGAGAGCAACCCTGTAAGGCTGAGGCTTTCTAAGTTTCTGCCGCCTCTAATCCCTACATTATCAAACTTCTGTATTGTACTTTTGTTAGGCCCTTTTCGGAGCATGACAACCCTGTTTGGGCCCCATTTGATTCGCTGCGTATTAATCGTGTCGAGGCGGTCCAGTCGATTTCTACGGTTCTCTCCGTGGTCTGCTATGGATCGATTGTTCGAACCTATCCCCTTACGTTCGATAGGCTCAAGCTGATCTCCCTGGATTCGCTGGACAAGAGGCGTGACATCTCTAGAATTGCCATAATGTCTGACATCTTGATAGGATCTATTGACTTTCTGGCACTGTTGGGAGCAATTTCTAGTTTGGTTACACGTCGCTCCTTCAAGGTTCATGATATCCTTCATTTGCCCTAACATACCTAGAACCAATTACGGAAGGTATTAATGAGCCTATAGCTGCAACGTCCCGTTTGTTCAACAGTTACATTTTTTGCTTTGATTTTGATATTTCAAAGACTCGCCTCAAAATTTGTAATTAATTTTGATAACATTGTAGTAATCAGTTGTTCGCTAATCTTGTGCAAATAAAATACAAATAAATAAATGAAGAGACGATACTGACTTTTGAAGCTCGAACTTATCTATACGAGGTATTAATATATAAAATAATGCACAATTTGATAGATTGCTCTGAATTGCTCACACAGATTAATATAAATATGCCACTTCGTTAGAAGAGTAAGTAACGTCGTCGTCGTTATTAAGAAACTTTTTAACTACAGCCTTATCGTACTTATTTCAAATTAAGGTCTCTTATGCCCAAAATTCAAAAGTTTCATGACAGCATTTAATCCTTCTAGCGCATTGTATTGCTGCAAGCCCATGTAATTCAGAACTTCCCTATTATATGAAATTAAGTTAAGCCCTTTAGTCTTTTCTAAATAATATTCATTATTATTTTGGTGTTTTAATTTAAATTTACTTTTTGCCTCTATTTCTAAGATCTTCAGTTTGAATCAAGTTTTCATATAATACCATTGTGGTGGTCCTAGGTGAGACCTAGTAAACCACGCAGCTAATGTGTACCCGGTGGAGGGGTACCACTGAAGAGTGGAGGCCGGCTCTATGCTGTATCTCCGCTTAAACGGAGTTGTGAGGAAGTTGACTGAAATCCGCAGTCGGTCGGGAAACACGGCGGCTCCTGGTGGAAACTTATCTGGAATAGGAAATGGAGATACGTCTTCGTTTCGCCGTAGTCTTTAATTAGACTCTGGATTGGGCCACTTTATCCCGATTAAATAAAAAACTTCGAATTAAAATTGGGAAAAAAACATCAATTTATTTGCCCAGAGATCTTCTCACAATGCACAATTGAACTCGACTCTTTTTATTAGAAAACAATTTTTTCTTCTCACAATTCAAGCCTACTCGATTTCCCCGCACCACTGCACCGATTTTCAAGTGCAAAATTTTCAAGTTTCCAAATCGGTTTCTTCCTAATACTACGGCTAATTTTTTAACCTTTTCCTCCGCACTCAGAACCATTAGGTTCCAGATAGGACGACCGCAACTTAACTCAAACTTGTAGTGACTTCCCCATACGTCGGGAAAATCATTCACCTGGACTCTCAGAGTTTCCGAACCAATCCAGACGCAAAGAACTCAACGGCCGCCACACCATATATAACATCCGGGGGTCCTCTAGTTTCTCGGCTGTTTTTTTATGGCTTTTTCAATAATTTTTTACGAGCAAACCATCGAAATAATCAATCTCATTGTTTTTGCATAATCTTTACTAACATTTAAATATGCTTTACAGATCTTTTGAAGTCAAAATATATAATAGTATAAAAGTTATAGTGGCCGACAGAAAGACATCAAGCAAAAAAGATGCTTGACGGCGACCAAGATTGCGGCTGTTCTGCTTATCGGAAATCAAAAAACTAAACGGCATTATAATCTTCATATTTAAGAGCGATTGAACTAGAATGAATTCTAAATTACAAAAATTAGTAGGTGCAGTAGTTTCTGAAATATCGTGGTCGCCGTTTCGAAAAATGGTGTTTCGAGAAAAACGCGTTTGAAAGTTCGCGCATGTGATTTATACTATTATTATTTACGTATACCTGCTCCGTTCCAGGGCCGTAACTTGTGAACCACTTCGAATATCGAAAAATCCTTTGGCACACGTTTTCTACACATGTTGTGAATGTGATTTATGAAAAAAAAATATGTTTTTTCGACCCGAGAAATTAGAGGACCCCCTTAACGGTTAAATTTTTCGTTCCAGCTTGGGAACTAAGCCCCGAAGTGCCGGATTCTAATCTTGACCTGTGCAATATTTTTGTTTCTATTTTTCTCGACTTATATTCACAATTATTTTATGCGTAACAGTGTGTAAAAAAAAGTTGTCTGGTGTATAAAGATTAATAGATATAAATAGAAATAAAATAACAGATTTGATGTTTCACTTCAATTCAATTCTGAAATTGTTCCTGTTCTACAAATGCACTAGAATAAAAATTAATAAATTGGCAAAAATAAGTGTCTAAAGGTATTGTCGAAAAAATCACTGATTGTACATATACATATGTATGTCCTACGCGGTTTATTTAGGTCAATTCATATTTTTCAGGACCACATAAGAACACGGCAATTGTCTGGTCATTATGACCATGTTTTCCAGTATATGCCTTTGGTCTCTCCACTCCATGTGGGGTTCCACTTATTTTCTACGATTTAAGCATTGAAGAATACAATACATTTGAGCATATCTACTTAATTACCTTATTTTTCATATAACATATTGAAATATTAGTCGTACAAATTATTTAATAATACCAAGTACACAGTTCCTCAGACACATGTAAAAATTCCTGTCCATGTTCGTTATCTTAGAGTTGTGTAGTATAAGTTTTGTTGCTATGTTATTTTGTTCTGCGAAGTATCTAAAAAAATTGAGAATCAATAGACCAAAACGTTCCTTGGAAGCTTAAAGAATAACATAAAAAGAATAGCAATCTTATCGCTCTCCGCTATTAGTCACATACTTATGTGTATAAAAAAGTTTCGAAATAAATTGTGACCTGTGATTTCCTATAAAAGTTCATTCTTGGGGATTTAGCATCAGTCGATTGTTTGATCTGAGAGGCGACGACATCATGAGAATATCTCTAATATTGCTAGCGGTGCTAGGCACTGCTGTTGCCATCGACCTCAAGAAGAAATCAATTATTCCAGTGAAATATGGTAAATGTTTTTTCTTCTTTAATGACATTTTTGATAACATTTTTGTTCTAGCTGATGCTATTTTGCTGCAAAAACAAAAATTCGTTTTGGAGATTTTGAGCCATATCCATGAGCCGCTTAACATTCCAGAATATGAACAGTATACTTCTTCCTGGGTTCAAGGCAAAGCCAACTATGTTGTGAGTTTTAGTTGAAAATCAAACGATATAATTTGTAAAATGTACTATTTGCTTTCAGGACTATGAGCCAATAATGGAACTAATTGAATATAGTCAAAATGGATTACTTCCCAGGAATGAAATCTTCTCCGTTTTCAACAAAAACCACTTGCAGCAAGCAATAAGCGTTTTCAATTTGCTTTACTTATCCAGCAATTGGGACACATTCTACAAGAATGCCATTTGGGCTCGTCAAAATGTTAACGAAGGAATGTTCGTGTATGCACTAACAGTAGCTATTGCTCATCGCTTAGACACCCAAGGAGTTGACCTACCTGCACCTTATGAAATCTTCCCTAATCTATTTTTCGACGGACAAACGGTGAATGATGCTCAAAATTGGAAGACCAAATCTACTCTGTTGAAGCCAGGAATTTATGTTGTGAATGCCAGCTATTCCAGCAATTATTACTTGATGAATGAAGACTCGAAGATGGCTTACTTTACCGAAGACATAGGCTGGAACTCATATTACTACAATTATCATATTGATTATCCTTTCTGGATGAATGGAACTGTATTTGGATTGAAAAAGGATCGACGGGGCGAGCTATTTTTATATATGCACCAACAAATCTTAGCTCGTTATAATCTGGAAAGATTATCAAATCGACTGGGTGAATCTGAAGAACTTTCTCTGACAGCATCTGTCAATTCTGGTTACAACCCCCACATGCGATACTATAACGGAGTACCATTCCCTCTAAGACGAAATAATTTCGATGTGTCTGCAATGGAAGATTATCAGTCCCTAGAGCTTATCAACGATTATGAACGCCGAGTTCGTGACGTTATTGATTACGGCTACTATACCACTAGAGATGGACAAAAAATTGACCTCAGGAAACCTGATGCTGTAGAAGTAATTGGAAATATCATAGAAGCTAATCCAGATAGCATTGATACACGATTTTTCGGGTACTGGAACTTGCTTGCTCACACCTTGTTTGGAGGGGAAATTATACCAAGTGTACTTGGACATTTTGAAACCACTTTAAGAGATCCTATCTTCTACCAACTTTACAACAGGATGCTAAAACAATATAACAGATTCGAACATTTTCTGCCTCCCTACAAGTATGAAGATCTTGTCGTTGCTAATATTAACATTACTAAGGTAACTGTCGGAAAATTGGTCACATTCTTCGATTACTACTACGCAGATATTACTAATGTGGTAGATTCCACTACGGTTCCGAGTACTACTTCAGCAACTACACTACCTGGAATGGTTTCACCAGTAATTTCAACTACTAAACCTTCTACTGTCTTTAAAGTCGTAGCGCGGCAAGCTCGTCTTAATCACAAACCTTTTGGAATTGCCATTGAAGTTAATTCTACAGCTCCGCAAACGGTTGTGGTACGAACCTTTTTGGGTCCAAAACATGATGAGTATGGAAACGACTATACGTTAAACGAAAATCGTGAAAATCTTGTGGAAATAGATCAGTTCCAATATGATCTTCCCATTGGGAAAGCAACTATTGTACGACTTTCAAAGAGTTTCTACTGGAGTGTAAAAGATCGCACTACTTACAAAGAATTATACAAAAACGTAATGAAGGCTGCTAGCGTAACTGCCCCACTTCTTCCCATTGATATGTCTGAAGCACAATGTGGGTTCCCTGACCGTCTCCTTCTTCCAAAGGGTTGGGTTAGCGGCTTGCCAATGCAGCTGTTTGTTGTTATAAGTGCTTACAAAGCTCCAGCAGTTCCACAATACGCAACCTATGACCATACAATCTCTTGTGGTGTTGGCTCTGGCAGTAGATATATAGATGATCTACCTTTTGGATACCCATATGAACGGGAAATTTCTAACTTAACGGAATTCACAGTACCTAACATATACACCAAGGATGTTCTCATTTACCATAAAACAGACGATCTCATTCGCGTGCCAATTTTTGAGTAACGGTAAACCTCAACCATAAAATTTGGCAGACAGATGTATAATTATATAATGATTAGATTTGTTTCCTGTTATTGCTTACATTTATAATAAATTTTTAAAATGAAAGTATTGGCGTTTTGAGTAAATCCTTTGAGATCATTCCCTATTTATTTACTAATTATTGTTAACGCAGACATAATTGTATTACACTATATGTCCATATTTTAGTACCTAAGCGCAGTAATAAAAAAAGTATACGCAAGCAACTTCTTTAAGGGGTTAAATATTTCTTAAATAAAACACATTTTGAAGATTTTTTTCAGCTTTTCTAGTCGATTAATCTTTTTTATATTTTAACCATATGTTAGTTACAATATATAGTGAAGACTTTACAACAATATTTGCAATAAAAAAAGTTTTGTTCATCCATCCATTCTGATGTGCATTGGCCGTAAATTACACAGAAAGACAACAAATTAAAATTGCTCTTATTAAACATGACTGTGGCTATCGATCTAGCGATTTTATGAAATTTCAAATCAATGTAAAACCACGATAAATCCAACAAATGTTTTGACTTTCCACGGAAAAACAAGAAATTTAGAAACAGCCTCGGGCCCCGCGAGTTTTTAATCCGGCCCTATACACACCGTCTTGAAAAAGTGGTTTTGAGAAAGACACTTTTAAAATTTCCAGTCTAATCAAATTTCGTAAGCCTAGTAGTTAACTGGCTCCATTAATTTTTCTATAACTTTGTGAATTTTGGGCTTGGCTTTGGACGGGAATATTCTTAAAAGATTAATATAATATACTAGCTTGTCCGGACCCCAGCGGGGTGGGGTGGTCTCATTACATGAAGCGTAAATTCATACACAATACCCCCATACATCACTTTCACCTATTCTTAATACTTATTTAACTAAAAATAAATCAAATTTTTCATTTATTTTCAATCACCATCAAGGGCAAAAAATTTCCCTGCTCTCAAAAATTTCCCAGTTTGAACACCCACAATTTCTCATTTATTAACATATTCATACTAAATTTCGCACACACCTTGCCATACATATTTTTTATTTTCGAAAATTATTTTCACATCCTCACCGCACCCTTCTCTTCCAAAAAGAAAACATTAATCCCACCTGCATTACATTTGTTCATTTCACTAAAAAACAATTATTCATTAAATGTTGATGTATGTTATATACGTAATTACACTACTCTCCAAGGCGCTTCCAGTGAGCCCATCCTCAATGCACTACGTCCATTAACTTAATTAACAAACTGATGTAGCCTCTTAACTCTTCAATTCCCATGTCAAAGTTAATAAAGATTTTTTTTTTTCTTTTTAGATAACATAGCTTACAAAGATGTAGTAATTACAAAAAAATATATTAAATGTAAATAAACTACCCCCATTTTTTTTAAGGGCGTGTCACCCACAGGTGACACTGGGCATTGTGTAGTTAAGACTGTGAAGGAGCATAGCATTTTTCTTATTCTTACAGTAGGAATAAAACGTAAGTTTTTAAAATAATGTTTATTTATATAAAAAAAATGAACACTCATTTATTGTGAAAGCTGTACCAACACACCTTCACCACACAGCGTTAAGGCCAAAATGTAAACTCCATTTATAATGCCCAGTGTCACCCACAAGTGACACGGCACATTTTTCAACGTTGTAGCAATAATGCAATAAGTTATTTTTGTAATAAAATATATTTGTACTGCAGCATATTTACTTATTTATTACATGTAATAAGTAAAAACAAAATACTTACGGTCTAGACATTTCTATTTCACTTTATGTCGCGTGAGATCAGACAAACTCCGCCTGCTTCAGTTTCGCGCGAAATAACCGAATGAATTTAACACATGACGTAATGCTAGTGTTGCGCCAGAAAAAAACAATTGATAGTGTTACTTATTGGCTTTGCTACAATAGTGGTATATTTCAAAAATAAAATCTATTTGTGGTAGAAAAAAAATATTAAACTTCGGTCACCTCCAAGTGACACTGGGAATTGAAGAGTTAAGGAAGTAGAAGTGATGCAGTCGGAACATCTGGTGGCTAGATCTCAAAAATAGTTAAAATTGACATTATTATAAAACACCGTAGGTTAAAAAAAAATGCATGAAAAAATGTTTAAAAACAAAGAATAAATTATTGTTTAATTACAAGTAACTAATTAGCCAAGATACGATATTTACAAAACTCATCCAAACAATACTACATACACTGCTTTTCGTATTTCAGCTTAACTGGGTTTAAGGAGACTCAAATTCAACTCAATTCAGAGTTAACTCTGCATGGAAACACAGTACTTCACCAACAATTAATGACTATTTGACGATTATCAAATTTACTGTTTGTAGCAAGGTATGTATTTGCAAAAGTATTCCTACTGGTACAATTGTGGATGGATAACGATATGCAACCGATCTATTGGGGATGCAAGTTTAAAAATCGGGACTAGATTTGGCTCTAGCTGGCGCAGAATGGAACGGTAAAACGTACTAATTATACTATTTTATCTTTTACCGCTTTCGAGATAATACGCTATCAACAACGAGGGTACACTTTAAGTTGCCGAAGGTCCGCATAGATTTCCCCAATTTCAACAAATTAATTTACCAATTGTTTCCCAATTGTCTTGAAAACAGTGAAAGATAAAGTACAACTTATAAGATTTAAAATCTTCATTATATCGGTGCCTTTATTTAAAATAAATAAATAAAAGGCCGTCAAAAGATTGGTTGTGCAGCCGCATTTCTAAACAAAGGGGCAATCGCATGTCTAAATAATCTTGCTTAGTAACTTAGGATCAACCTCCCCCGTATTAAATATGCTTATTAATACAACAAACTATTATGCTAATGTCTGCCGGCGAAGAAAACCCAACAAAATGTAATCTCAGTTTGTTGAATATTTTGAGCGGCAAGCAATTGTAAAAATGAACAGGTACTCAAAGATTATGTTTCGACTGAAGAGGAGTAATCAATTAAAGATAAAATCTGATGAGAGGAGCATTTTATCAGAACAAATAAATTTTACTGTCCGAAAGCATTACGTAATAAACTACTATAAAATAACTTGCCCCAAGTGCTTTTTTCCAGTGATCTATAATTGGAACGACATGCTGGGCATATTAAGTTTTGCGTTGCTCTTAGTGAGCATTTCTAACACATCCGGAGGACTGGCCCCCAGGATTGTTGGTGGAACTGACACATTAATTGAAAAAGTCCCTTGGCAAGCGGAATTGCTCTATTTTACGGTACATCGTTGTGGTGCTTCAATTCTTAATGAAACTACAATTATCACGGCAGCGCATTGTCTAGAAAGAGTAAGGAGGGCTAAGAGTTTAACAGTTCGCGTAGGAACCAGTTATCGGGCAAAAGGAAGGAACCATAACGACGGTGCAGTCACTGTGAAGAAATTTCTCAGACATCCGAAGTATGAAGACAGTGGAATGGATTATGACATTGCTTTACTGTGGCTCGAGACCCCTATTGAATTCAGTGAAAAAATCCAGCCGGTACAACTGCCACGTTTAAATGAACCTATTCCTGAAGGGTCCATTGGTGTAGTAAGCGGATGGGGAAAACTTTTCGAAAATGGCGTTATACCGGAAATTTTACATTCCGTCGCTGTACCAATTTGGCCGCAATCTAAGTGCGTTCAACTTTACAAACAGCGAAAAGAAGAAATCAGCGAAAATATGTTGTGCGCCGGAGAAGAGAGTGGTGGAAAAGACGCTTGCCAACAAGATTCAGGTGGCCCTCTCGTTGTTGGGAAAAAATTGGTCGGAGTAATATCATGGGCCGTCGGTTGTGGGCGGCCAAATCTCCCAGGAGTATATGCCCGCGTAGCATCTATGAGGGATTGGATAGATGAAGCAATGAATATGTAAGGAAAGGGAAATAAAAATTACTAAACCACTGATCTCTTATCAATTTTTTTATAAAATCCTCACCTTAGCTGAGAATTTTAAAAAAAGGGATTACACGTTAAACAGTATTCGCTTTACTTCGTAAGATCCTGTTTTTCGTTTTTGTGATTCCGTAAACTTGTCCTGCCTGCCTTGTTTATGCAGCTTAACAGTGCCGTAAGGTAAATTTCGTAGTTGACGTAGTAATCGAACATTTGAAATCTCTCTATTTGAATATCTACTTTAAAAGGCAGTGCTTATTTGCACCATGCATTTTAGCGTGTTAAGTCCGCGTGACACGCACTCGGCTAACTTCGGCTTGTGCGGCACTTTCGGATCCCGTGTAATTCCCTAATGTAATTTATAATTGTGTTTGATTCCATTTAAACGATATTTCTAAACAATCGTAGAATAGTATTTTGTGCAACTAGGGTGGAAACTAGCCGATTTCCCACGATGGCAGGGTTAGACGCACGAGCGAAGCGAGCGTGCGGAATAGTAGTGGTTTCCGCGCACGTGTGATAAAAATTCATTTGTGAATTTGTGATTTGTCCCACCGGGAAAAGAAGCAGTCCAAGATGCAAACGGAAGCAACTCCTGGGAAGCTATGGATGCATTCCCTTCCGTTGGACACTCCATGTCTTTTTAACATTGCATGTCCGCAGGAGGAAGCATTTAAAAAGCTTTTTAACTGCTTCCACTTAGCTTCTCCGGAATGTACATGGAATCTGGTTCAAACTGCTCCCAGCTTGCTTCTATGGAATGCAAGTGGAATCTTTTGAAATACTTTCATATTGCTCCCAGCTTGCATCTTTAGAAGTATAATCTCTAATGCATGACATGTTTTTCGTTTTAAGTCAAAGATCAGGGACAGGTCAAAAGGCGAACAAAAATGAAAGCACGCGCCTTACTGCACAGAAGATAAAACAGGGATGAGCAAGATTTCATTTTGTTGTCTTTTATGACTTAAAAACAAAGCGAGAAGGTTCGCTCCCAGCGATCAATTGAGTTGATGCATACCTGCCTTTCCCGGAATCAACAGGGAAGCAGCATATTTTTCTCTCATACAATTTACTGATTCCAAACCTGCTTCCCTAAGAATGCCTGACCAAATTTCCCGCTTGGGTGTGACACTACAACTCTGTAATTTTAATTGTGTCAGCCGTTAGTTTACCTCAAAGATCTTCTGTGTCTGTTGCTGACTTATCCTCCATCGGAAAACTCTTAGAGGGTGAAAATGGTAGACGAGCGTGTGCAAGAGCTTCGAAACTATAACTTGAATCAAAATGTCATCCAATGCTCAATGATAGCTTAAGAGATTCTTTTCTCAAATCGCTCAACAATTTGTCTTTGTTTAGTCGTCCTAATACCTCATTCAAAATAATTTTTGACGCGCATACATTGTAAATTACATTAATAATATTGGCAATATTACTCGGATTCTCCTGATTGCATTCCTTGCATTGTTTTGCGAATGTGTTCGGTACCCCTGTTAAACCTTTAACTTATCTATTTCGCAATTCGCATCAATAGGTCTTCCATTGCGGTCGCATTTTACATATTTAGTTTTTTGTTTCTTTTGTTTTGTGCTTCCGTTTGTGTTTTCGCATACGAAATGGAAAATTGTTGCACCAACGCAAACTGCAACACTACCGCCCCGCTTCCGACGCTCAAATGATACTAATTGCATTCTAGGAATTCATAGATAAACAGTTTGATTTTCGCGCCGTCTTCAAATCAAGGTGAAAAGATGTTATGCGAGTTATTAGAAGTTATTAGTAGCCACGGAGATTTCAGAGTTAACATTAATTTATGCTTTTTAGGGCCTCTGATTTTTAAAAGTGCTGAATTTGTTATTATTGTTTAAGTTAATGATTTCAATTACTTGTAATATTTATTAGTTTCTTATTTTTTGAGCCCATTCTTTTCTGAGAATTTCTCTGTACATCCATCGTCCACTTACAATTTTTTCTTAACAAAACTAAATTAAAGAAATCGAGAGTTTTAACTCTATGATCATAACAAGGATGCGTTTTGTCAAACCAATCAGTCGAAAAGGGATCATCAATGCATGTGTCCACAATCAGTTTTCGCAAATTTCGAATACACGGACGATTTTTGTATATTTTTGTAAATATTTCTACATGCTTTTGCAAATTATTATCAGTTGGTTTAATTTACCCTCCTTCTTCCCCAATAGTTTTATATTGTTTAACTATTATTAACATTTCACTTGTGTCATTTCTACCAGACTCCGGCTGTGTCATTTGGTTGCTGCATTCTTCGCATACCATTCCAATATTTTTCACAGTTTTTAAATAACAATATCCAGCAAAATATCGGATAGCAGCGCTGTTAATTTCGGAGTCCTCAGAAATAATTTCGCTATCCAGTGGATTTTCCGAAACTAAGGTTACGGGGCTAAGGCATAATTCGTTCAATGCACCACTATCATATTGATAATCCAATATACTCAGCAATTTTTAAAGACTTCTCAATTTCGTTTTGAATGCAGTCCGATGGTATAGAACCTGGGCAAGCCACGTAATAAATTGCAACTTTAAAATTTCCAATTAAACTTCTCAACATAAAGACACAAATAGATGTTGCCAATGTTTCTGTCCTACTATCGCCATAATCACCAAACCATCTATTCTGTCTTTATATTTATTATATACTAAATTAGTTTGTATAGACATTTCATCAAAAATCAAAGCAACATCTTTGTCTTCAGTTGGCAATTTCGAAACAGCCTTACTAATTTCGATAAGAACAGACTCATCAGGTCCTGGAGACAAACTTTTTATTTTGATCCAGTTATGAAATGAGGCAATGGAGGGCAAATGGAAACCTAAAATACCTCTTAAAAAACGATATCTTGTAGATGATCAAAAATATATATACTGAGATAACCATTTCTCCGCATCTGTGTAAGCATTATTTCCCAAATTTGAAATTGATTTTGAAAATACTTTTGCATTAACATTTGGCTTGGATAGAGCATCAATCCGGCTGTTTATATTAAAATCAGTGGTTGTTTTCAACAAATCATATTTTTTCTTATAATGAATTGCCTTGTTTTTCCAAAATTTATTCTTCTTAGCTGTCAAACCTTTTTGTAGCTTAAACTTTTTAAATTGTTGCTCCGTCATGTTCATTTTTTTCATGTAATATTTATTGGCTTTCAAATACTTCATGCAGTTGGAACACATAATTTCATTTTCGGTGCATTTGTCATCGGATGGCATGCACTTGGAACAGGCGATTAACTCTTCCGCAGTGAAGTCCATTGGCTCTACCATATTTTTTCTCGAATATGTTTTCGTTGCCATTGTAGGATCGGAGCCAGAGGTGACTTCCTTTCTTATTACATTTTGGGAGGAATTAGTTCCCAAAAGAAGAGAAGGAATCGCCCCTTTTTTCAAATATTTTTGCCCCCACATTTATCTTCAAAATGTACATGGCAAATATAAAAGGTTGCTTCCTGGTTTTAAGTACAACAGCGGACTCGCCTATAGCTTCAACCCAAGCATGATAAAAAACATTATTTTCTTCAGGGAAGTGGAAAAATTTTCTCCCAGGAAAATGTTTGCCAGTAGCTTGGCACGAAAGAATAATACATTTAGTTCTTTTCCAAGACATACTTAATAAAAAAAAATCAATTGTGTGTGCTTAAGACCACACGACAGAAGTGAAAACTTCAAAAGGTGAAATTAATAACACCAAATACAATTTTTTACGCTTTTGCCGCTTTGACAGCTCACTTTTCGGTTTATATTGAAATTAATAGAAGAGGTGCAAAAATATATAATAGTTGCATATAAATATAACAAAAAGTCGATTTTATACCGAAATCGCATTACAAAAAGCAGAAGCGTGGGAGCAAATCTCAAATTTCACGGGACAATCAGAAAGCAAGCAAAGCTTACACTGACTACGTATACACGATATCCAAAGTCGCGACTTTGGCCTAGCGTAGCCCAAAGTCGCGATTATCTTTGCCGTGTATACGGGCAAGTCCCAAATCTGGCCTAGCCCCGATTGATTTGGGCCCAGGCCTGATATATCTGTATGTGTGTGCTCGATCCCTCAAATATCACAAACCTTATTTGCACACAGATAGCACACAAGGGCATATTTCCTAGCCCACTTTTGTGTCGTTTACACGAGCAGCCCTGATTTTGGCCTACAACCGGTTTCTAGGCCTGATTTGGGACTGTCGTGTATACGTACTCACTGGGTCTTGCCGCAGATAAAGCGTTCAATATGACATAAAGCGACAAAAGCCGACAAAGCGGCTGGCGCTTTCAAAGCGCCGAAAACGTACATTGGGTTTCTACCTTTAGTCGACTCGATCCGACTTCACCCGAATGAGCGTTAATCAGCCGAGCGTGACGGCTCAGTTTAATTCAGTGCCCACAAAAAGTGCTAAACGCGCCTAAAGAAGTTTTCACTTCAAAAACGAAAACAAGATATAAAACAATAGTTTTGAAAATCCAAGTTAATTTCGAAGGCTAAACGCTTTTCGAAATCAATACAAAAATTCAGCAAATGTCAAATCGAAGTCCAATAAAAACAATCCAAATTCGTAAATTCCAAAATACAATATAGAATATCCAGTCGAAAATATCCGTTGAATCACTTCAGCTAGCAAACGAATAATATCCTACCCAAATACATTTCATTCGCCGCGGCTCTCGTGTTCTAAGAATTCAACCAGCAGAGCACACGCAGCCAGACGTAGCCCTAAATTCATATATAGCTAGGAAATAAAGCGCTTTGGCTGAAGCTGCTGCGCCTGAGGTTCAAAAGCTTTTGTCCGCTACGGTGACTGCTGCTACGAGTAAATTCTGGCTTACAGCTTTACTCGCCATCAAATTAGTTGCTCCACACTCCTAAAATTCCTAATTTACACCCCTATTCGAGACACTTTTTCTGATAGCAACTTAGCTTTGAGCATGAGTCTTGGCTCGTGGTGTCTTTTGAATAAGTGGGGTGCGGTAGATTTAGGATGCAACAAGTCGCCATGCCTTACCTGAGTGGTGCAATTTAAGTTGACAGATTCGGTTCGTCGGTGGCGGTTTTTCGAGGTTAAAAAAGCGTCCCTTGAGGCTCGTTGCGCGTTGCCGGTCGTATTCTATGTTTCTGTGTTTTCCAGTGAAAATTGTGCAAAAAGCAGAGCAAAGTTTAGTTGTGGGTAAGTGCGGAAAATCGGTTTGGTGCAGTGTTTTGTGAAAATGGCCTGTATATGAAATTTTGGCTGTGCAAAAGATAACGCCAATAAGTGATAACGCCATGAGTTCCGGCCGGTCCTGTTAGTTTGTGTTGTGTGTGTGTTTCCAGTGAAAATTTTCCAAAAAGCAGAGCAAAGTTTAGTTGTGGGAAAGTGCGGCAAATCGGTTTGGTGCAGTGTTTTGTGAAAATGGCCTGTATATGAAATTTTGGCTGTGCAAAAGATAACGCCAATAAGTGAAGTTATTTTATTGTGTTTTCGAGCAGCAAACACTGCAGAAAACGCAATGGGTAAGTAATTTTTCTTTAGAATAAGTCACCGTTGGACTTTACGAGAAAATGTGGCAAGGCAAGAAAGCTTACAATTCATCGATATTCGGGGAAGCGCTGCTCTGCTGAAATTCAACTGCTTCTCCGACATGTTTCGCTACTTGGTTCGTTTCTCGAATGAGGGAATTTATCGGACGAATTTGGCAGCATTTTTTTCCATCTCCCTTTATTCGGAATTAAATTAAATCTGATAGTTATTTGATGGACAGCCAGTTCTGCTGCTCCACAGGTAACCCCAAAATTGCCTATCTCCGATTTAAAGACGATCTTCTCTGATTTGTAGTGCAGGGCGATTGCCGCCAAGTTAGAGAGTCAGAAATGACGTGACTTCTCCAAGCTTCCGGTCCCCGTCGGAGCAAAGTGCCTGTACTTGAACTCGACGTTTTTGCATTCGGGTTGCAAGATTTGTAGGATATCTTCCCCGAGTAATCTCTATCACCTCCGCTTCGCTATTATATATATTTGATATTTTGGGGAAATTTTTTACAAGAAAATAAAATAAAACCAGTCATTGCGGAAAGGACATTTCATTAATTTTTTTTTATTCCTAATGCGCGCAGAGATGCATCAAGCATAACGACCATCTCGCGCAACTGGCCGGTCAAGGAAAGACTTAAATGAGTTGGTGCGCCAGAGCAGTATACCGTGGCTCCACCAAGGTGTAACTCAACCAAACAACAAACTCCCCTTGTGGAGCACATGAAAAAAAGCTTCGAAAAACTTCGCCGTTATTTCGAAAGGCACATAGAGTTGTGATGCGATGGAATAGGAATTGATTTGTTTTGTTTTGTTTTTTGTTTTTCCTTCAAATCAGTCCTGCGTACTGACATTTTCATAATTAAACCCTCTGTAAATTTTTTCACAGTTTTTATTTTGCATTGAACAAAATGTAGATGTCAATAAATATTTTAACACAATTTTCTTAACAGTTAGCATTAAATGTTTTTATGAAATGGGCGCGCAGATCACCATTTTCCTCAAAAATTGTTCATTGCCATGAGTAGGTTGGGAAGGGGTGTTTGTTAGGAAGCGAATATGACATACAGAATCAACAGCTGAAATTTACAAACTTATAGCTACCCTCGTTGAGACGACACGTTCCGTTTAACAATATTTCTGACGATGTTTAAACGAAAACAAGAAAGTTGAAAAATAAATAAGAGTAAATAGTAAGTTGGAGAAAAAAAAAACATGACAAACGTAAAAACATGGGAGGGGATGTTGGGCGCATGTTAGTGGGAGATATTCGATAATTCGCTGAGATTCAAGATGGGTAAGAATGCAGTAAGCAACAATCCTTTCGTTCCGTTAGCAAGGCGAAATGGATAACTAGACGTTTTGCGGGGTTTTGGGGGTTGATTGCAGGGCGTAGTCTTGCCCTAGTGCTAATCACCGCGAACAGGGTTGCCGAGAATTATTTTTTATTTGAATTTTTTGTGTGCATACATCCATGAACATACCATGGGATAATTTACTAGTCCGTGTAGGGTAGTTCGGCACGTGGTTTACTGAAGGTGATCGGCCGGTAGTAGTCCCGTATTTGGTTCCACCCACGAGCCTGGAGGTGGTACCCTCTAAAATCCCATTTATTTAAAAAAAAAATGTTGTCATTTTAATCCTTAAAGCCCCAATTTCATTTTATTCTACAAAACGGTGCAAAAATTCTGCCCACCCACCCCGCATAAAATAACATTTAATAACCTTTTTGCTTACAATATTTTTTAGCGATGTTCACAGGATAGCTGTGGTCCTATGCCGCAAAAATAGTGTATTTATTTAAGTACGGTAAAGCGACATGCGACCACACCACCGTAGAAACGAGCATAAGAAACTTTTCTTGAAAAGTTCGTTGCGCCTCCCGATGGACCCCACATTTTGTGGTCAGCTTCCCGCCTATTAGATTTCTATGCAAGTGCAAATCGAAATTCCACTTACACAGTTAAAATTAAAGTGTAATATTTACAGTAAATACTTTGGTATCTCCTTGTATTACCGACGCAAGTTCATGCAAGCAGTTTAAAATCAATATCTCTCCGCGAATTTCACCAATAAAAAATATGAGCAAATGGCAAAAAAAGTAGCAAATTTTTATGAGTTTGTTTGACGCTAAAGATTGGAAAAAGCCAATACATACTTTATAATTGTGAAAATGAAAGAACACATCTATGCACGGCAGTGGACAAGATTTATTCCATCGGTGCAAATTGGATTTAAATTACCCAGTGCTGAGCCATTACATTCGAACTTTACTCACGTCGAACATGCAACGGGGATTACAAATTTTCTGTCAGGTAGCTACCATCGTTGCTCATCGTCGTCACGTCAATTTGAATTTAAATTCCCCATGAGAGGAACATACTTCGAAGGACATCATACCCTTACGTGCCGAGGAGCCTCAACAAGCTTGTTACTCATTCTTGCAACTCTTTTCGTGGCAATGGCGGCAACCGTGGTGGTAGTCCTGGTGGAACTCTAGGTGAGTGTTAGATAAGTTAAGGTGGGCACCTAATGGCTTGGCTTAAGAGACTCACCCAGCAAAATGAATTTTCCTTCCTTCCACCCCAAACATGCACATGTGCATGTGCTCCCAAATGAATGAATTCGGCACCCCCGACACCTATTTGCACCTGTTGCAATATCCGGAGTATATCATTGTCAGAACATATCCTTTCATTGCGGATGGCATGTGCAAAATTGTGAATTTGAACGGATTATCATGAAAGATAGTGAACAGAAATATATTCGAGTACACATACTCGTACATACCATGTATGCTACTTTGCAAGTTTGCACTTTAATGGCCTTTCCTAACTTGAAAATACTGGAAAATATCAATTTCAAGTGACAATAGCATAGTGCCTGAAAACATTAAGTACTTTGATTACGCTTGTAAATAATAGTTGTGAACTGGTTAATATGTAAAGGGTGGTCCATTTAAAAATTGGAATTCCTTTAAGTTATAAAAAAAACGGCTCAATATTTTTCAATGGTATAACATTTATTTGAAAGGTTGTTTCATGTCATTTATTTATGAAAAACAATTTCGGTCAAATGACCACCAAGGCTGACTTGGCAGTAGCCCATTCGGTCCACCCAATTTTTGAGTACATTGTCGATTGTTTCGGGCCAGCAATTGCAGCTTGAATCTCGTACCTGAGATCTTGAATTGTTTCTGGTTTGTTTGTGCAACGTTCATCTTTCACCGCTTCCCAAATATAATAGTCCAACGGCGTCAAATCGCAGCTTCTTGCCGGCCAAATCACATCACCATTTTTGCTGATTATGCGATTTCCGAAGATAGGGCGCAAAAGATCGATTGTGGCGTTCGCTGTATGGTTCGGATGGTCAACGGGCTTTAGCTGCTGTACCAATTGAACTTTATAAGGCTTCATGGTAAGGACTTTACGCAAAATTCGCATCAAAGAAGTTCGTGCAATGTCCAATTGTTGAGAACGATGACAAGTTGATGTTGATGGTTACTCACGCACACTTTGAGCAACAGCAGCAATGTTTTCGATTGAGCGCACCGGACGAGTACGTACACGGGTTGGTTTATCGACCAACATTCCAATTTCACGAGCTCGCTTCACGAATTGATCCACAAATTGGGTTTTTGGATTTTTTTTTTGTGATTTTTTTTTCAAATTTCTCACAGATTGAGTAGAAGACTTTGGAAAAAAGTTTTTAATATTTGCTAACTTTCTTCAAGTGAATACCTTCCCAGTTCGTAAATGTTAAACCTTAAATTAAATTTCTGTCAAGTCGAGAATGACATATAATCAACTAAACTTCAAATTACCGGTATTTCAAATTCCAAAGACTAGATGGACCACCCTAGGTATATATACATAATTTGCATATTCATGTCATCGCTTATATAAACACATAGTCTAAAAAACAGGTAATTTTTCAGCAAAATATGTTCCACTAACAGATCCGTTCCACCTTTGCCCGGGTTTTTGCATACTTGCAAATTAAAATTGTTGCAAAATGAACGAAACTCTTTCCATTTTGATCTAAATTCATGCAAGGTAAAACTGTTGCAGAATGTATGAAACTCTTTCATGCGCGGAGATTAAAATAGGCTTAGCCTTTCTCGAGATTAGCCCGGACAAACAGACAGAGAGGCAAATATGTTTGATGTGTTTGTTTGGGATTTGGTATAAGAACTTAGAAATAGGCAGTTATTTCGAAAACACAAACTCTAAGAACCCAATTCCATGAATACTCATTTATTTAACTCTTGGCCGCCATATTGAATTTTGAAATTAGCAGATTTAACATCAGCAACCCCAAAAACCCCTATATATGCATTTTCACTTAAATCCGTTCAAGTGGAGAATTTTCGGTCAGCATATTGAATTCGCCATCTTTAATTTCTAAATTTTGATAGTAGATTCGAGATCAGAGACCCTAAAAACATAAACAGATGTGTTTTCATAACAATCCTTTGATTTAATAGTCTTGATAAGAAGAGTAACAACACAAAAACCTTATATACATATATCTATATATATACATATTATATATATAGAGATGTACTCGAATGATTTTTATTTGCAAATTATTCAGAGGTACCCCCCTTGAATGTAAATGAATGATGGCGCGGGAGAAACGGACTAATCTTCAGTCAACTTGGAAATTAGATTTTAGGCCATTTCTTAGAAAAATAAGCCAATCTCTTGTCCCGTTCTGATACAGACTATTCCTCTTATCTCTCAGCCTATACCCTATTCTCTGAACGCAGCAAATCTTTTTACCGTAGCTATCTCAATCAGATGCACCTTGACCTAATATCTGACCACAAAAAAGTGCTGGAAAAGTGATGTGTCGAACTACCGATCCGTAGCCAATTTGTCTTGAACTCTTTGAACACATTGTTTACGACTCCATGTTTTTTCATTGTAAGTCCATTTTCTCCACTTCCCAAAGTTTTTAATCTACTGTCGTCAAAGCGGTACTGACTCTAGTTACAATATTCTAGCTAACGACTGGCAGGTCAGCCGTAACACGGTAAGAGAAGACAACGTATGTTCATTGGAAGGATTTGTTTTGAAAATCGGGAAAATATCTATCGATAACTTTTGAGTACTTCAACGGAGAGAGGTGACCCAATGAATTGGACGTATGACGCTGGAAGTCTGAAATAGCGTCTGCCGGGGCTATGAGTTTTAACATCGAAAAAACGATACCAAGGGCTAAGATGTTTACACATCAAAGTTGCTCCAGTATGCGGTCCGCAAAGATTTGATATTCCCACCACATGAAAATATTGTTGTTATAATTTCTTTAACAAGTTGTCTTTTTCAGCAGAACATTTTGAAGGAGTACCTACATATGATCAGTCCTTACATTAGTGTAAAAACAAAAGAACGCAAACTTTGCATATCACGCTCCCGTGGAAGTAATTACAAGCCGAGCCATAAATAACAATAAATGTGAGCCACAGAGAAGCTTAGCTGTGTGCTCATACCAAGTGTAAAAAAACCATCTTGTGTCATAATTTAACCTCCGCCCCTGCAAAGTACACTATTCTGAGACTGTAATAGCCTAAGCACTGTCTTTTAAGGAAATGCTTACGTTAGTATGTTTGCATCATTATAGCACCTATATACTTCCTCCTCGGCAGCCAAGCAGTGCGGTATACTCGCGCCTGTATGTAAGTAAATGCGCTAAAACAACTTTGTACCGCCGTGCAACCCGTTGCTTTAATTTATGGCACATTGTTGCCCTCGAGCAGTTTCAAAAAACATATTTCTGATGCAATTTAGTTAAAAGCTTCCTTTTTGCAAGCCAGGCTCAATTTACGCTTTTTGAAATTAATATGTGGTTCTCGGAATGCATTCATGGGTATATACAATATGTAGGTATCCTTTATTTATGGAAAAATCGAAGTGAAGAAAGTAAACTTTAATTAGTGAAAGTACACACCATTCTTTATCATATAATACCGCCGAAATGTGACTTGCTAACCATTTGCACCCTTGAAGCAATTAAAATTGAATTACCCGCATAACGGTGGTATTCCTTCTCGGAAATATTACTTTTGCTCATCGTCGGTTGAAAGAAATTATACAATATCCAGTGCATTTCTTAGAACTTCTTTTGATAGTTCTCTCTCTTCATTAAATAGCATCAGATAAGATTAAAAATCCCAAATGACTAGGAATTTCGCAAATAGTTACTTTCACTTTTACATAAGTCCAGTCAATAGGTAGGGTGGACCTTGGAAAAGAGCCAGGAAAGTTTATACATACATATTTGGTGTAATTGTTAGATTCACGTATTGGAAGAATGGTGGCAAAATTTTGCGGTGCTTAAAGTTACGTAAAAAATAGTTGTTGACCGAAATGTAAGTTACTCAATTTCTTTCAGAAGTTGTTGTCAGACAAATAATTTCTGGGATACAAGAGTGTAAGGTGTTTCTATGAATTTGTGGAAATTTTCCTTTTCCTGTTTGGTGTTCGAGTGCATTAAAATATTTATTTTTACTCATTTCCGCACCACCACAGAGGTACATTTTACATTGAGGGAAATAACCATTGTCAAATCAAACAATATGCATTGTTGATATGAAATTTACACTGGGAGTAATTTTGCCATACAAGGTTCAAAAAAATTCATGGCAGGCTTAATATTTAAATAAACCACAAATCAATGCAAATCACACAAAAACATAACTAAAAAAATCTACAAAAAATAAGGCTATAATAAAAAATACTAATGTTTTAAAAATTAGGTCTTTAGATATAAAACAAAACTTGAAACTTGAAATAAGAGCATTGATTCTACGCAACTAGTAAAAGGGATCGTTCTCTGCAGAATTTTATAAACTGCAATTTTCTTATAAACATTTTCTTCGGAAATTTCATAATTTACGAGATATTTGCAAAAAATTATTAATATAATTCGTCTCCTAAACCACATGATTCAAAGTAAGGGTAATTTTCAGGATACGCTAAATCTAAAAGTACATCCAAATGAATCTATCCACAAAAATTCAGTCGGACTCTCTTTTCGCAATTTTGACCTATTTTGTGCCTAATTTTACTGGCCTATAACCTCAATCTGGGATATGCACATATCTATTATATTATGTACATATATAATACTAGCTTGCCCGGACCCGGCGTTTCCCGGGATACTATTAAATTTGTATTCCTTAATTTTACAACGCCTCCCTACTGCACAACCGCCTATCCTATGTGACCCAGCGGGGTGGGGGTGGTCTCATTAAATCAACCATAAATTCGTACACAATACACCCCATACCTCACTTTCACCTATTCCTAATACTTTTTTAACTGTAAACTGTAAAGTATTATTAAATTTAGTTTTCCTCATTTTACACCACCTTATTGCACCCCCTCTCCTATATCTCCCAGCGGGGTGGGGGTGGTGTCATATTTGGAAATTTGAATAACAGATTCGAAATCAGTGATCGCGAAAATCCCCAAGCGCGGATTTTCAGGGAAATCCCTTGAAGTTTAACTTTTCGGTCGCCATATTGATCCAGCATCTTGATTTCCAAAATTTTGATGGCAGATTCAAAATCAGTGACCCCAAAAACCCAAACCAAAAACATAATTTTCTAATTTTCCGCGCAATATTCTTAATTTTTTCTTTCATAAGAACCTTCTCCTGACAATAACAAACACAACAAAAAAAGAATTAGCGAAATCGGTCCAGCCGTTCACGCGTGATGGCGTGACCAAGGGAAATAGGGATTCATTTCTATATATATAGATAACTCTGCTTTCTTAGCTATCGATTGGTGAAAAAATTATTCCAATTCATGCATACACTTTTCTTCCACAGCCGTTTCAATTTTGTCGGCACCCACCGAAAAAACCAAGTTTTCACTATTTTCACCAACTTTCACCAACCCGGCCCAATTTCCTATAGTGCCTCTTCTTCCTACCCCTGAGATACACTTCTGGGGGTTGTCACCCCCCACCCCTCCCCCACAACAAAAACACGTTTTCACCAATAGTTCCCACATTTCACACTTTTCACCAACACATTCTACTAAATACGATATCACGTGTATTTGCTTAAAAACAGAAATGAAACCCGTGTACCTGTAAAAAAAAATCAAATTCTTTAAAGTATGGAACTCAACGAAATTCAAATCAAATATGTGTAAAAATCCAGCAATTCACCTAAAAGAAAAGCCAAACAGTGAAATATAAAATAGAAACATTTCATGTAAAACATTTAGCCAAGTCTCGCGACTCTTTCACTCTAAAAAATGGTGAGATATCTTGCAGAGCCAAGTCTATTCGTCCTACGAACTACAATACTAATTCACAGATCACTCTAAGTTTCTACATATAAGTGACTTGGCCATTACGCAGCAAGATACGTTTACATATATTATTCAGTAAGTATAGCAGTAAGCCTTTTGTGGACTTATTTTTACGTCCACATTTTTACGTCCGATCGTGGGATTTAATAACGTTCGTGCTGCGTAATGGCCAAGTCACGAATTTTTTTATACTTATACATATGTAGAGACTTGGAGTGATCTGTGAATTAGTGCTGCAGTTCGTAGGACGAATATACTTTGGTTTGCAAGATATCTCATCATTTTCGGATTGAAAGAGTCGCGAGAATTGGCCACATTTTTTACGTTTATGTGTTTCATTGGATCTCATTTCCTTTTGTAGATAGCTATAGTTTTTCCCACTTTCTCTCATCCATTCTCACCATCAATCAATCGCATTCGTGAATTTTTGAGACAACTTCAAAATGATACATAATCGTGAAATATTTTTTTCACTGTCTGATTATTATTTAAATAGAAGACAATTTATTTGTATAGTTGCTACTAAGGAAGACAAGTTAGTTCACCACCTAAAAAGAAATTATCTTGTAATAATTAAGTAATGGAAAGAATATTTCACCATTTCGAAATTTTTCTTTAAAGTTTCGTCCGTTTCACCGGATTTCAAGCAGTCACTTTTCACTCACTCTTTAACACTGCCGGCCGCTGGACATCTGTGTTATTTGTTTGTGGTACTATTGTATAACTCAGAAATGACACGCAGAAATTTCGAAATCCTTAGCAAGCTCAGACTAGCGGCTAAAGCAGGCTCAGCTTGCTCAGGCGTACCCCCGGCTACGGCCCTGGTTTACGCGCATCACAATAGGCTGGCGGCTTTACAAATAATATTTTGAGTTAAGTTTAAAGTCTAAACAATTGGTGCCGACTAGTAAATTATAAAGTTTACTAACTCGTGATAATTGTTGGATCACTTTAAACTTTCAACTACCCCTTCAACCAGGGGGCACCCCACAGTATGTTACACACAGCACCAGCGGGAAAAGAAGTTTCTTCGATCGGACGCTGGGACGGGATTCGGAAAAAGCAAAACGCGTACTTTTACTCTAATTACTTCGTTTATCGCACTCGAGATCGCTCGTCGTACAATCACCGGAACGCCATAACTTTCCTTCTCCGATTTCTGTGGCTGTGGACCACTGCATCACTGCTCCCGAGGGCTGCGCGTCTCGGGCTAATTAAAGCCCTAATCCTTCCGTTTTTTGTGTACGGTTTTGTGATGCTTCCTTGCCTTGACTCTAAATGTGCCAACAAAATAAATGTTGCCTTCAATGATTGTGTCCGATTCGTGTATGGCTTGCGTCGTGGTGATCATATTTCGCCGTATTTATCCTCTGTTCTTGGTTGTTCGCTTCAAACTTATGTATTTAAATGTCAAACTGTTGTGCTTTCTCCATAAACTTATTTATTCTAACAACCCCGAGTACTTGTCTTCTACCTTTGTTTTCCTTCGCTCCCAACGGGGGAATATGATCCTTTAGCCCAGTTTTAATACCTTGGTGGGCGAGCGTGCCTTTTCTGTCCAGGTTGCTCGATTGTGGAATTCACTTCCGCATGATATACAGCGACTGGCGGGTCATGGTGCGTTCAGGAGGCGTGTATTGGAGCATTATATTCGAGCGGGTTGATTATTGTATTTTTTACGGGTGGTGCGTGTCTGCTAGAGATTATCTGTAGCTTTTGTTTTGCTATTATTTTGTAATGCTACTTAATTTTTTCCGTGTCTTTTATTATTTTTTCTCCCTCATCATATATTTAGTTTAATTTTGCTTTTAGTTTTCTACTTTATCTCTGATTTCTATTTATTTCTATAGTCAGTTATTCCTAATTTTGTAATTCTAATTTTTCCCCCAATTATTTGTTTCCACTGCTTTAGGTACAGTTCAAAAGATGTTCTTTCTTGTTGTACCATTTTTCAATAAAAAATATCTATCTATCTATCTATTTCTATTTTTTTTTCAAACGGTTAGCTCCAACTCAACGTGAGCTTCTTCAGCGCTCACGTTGTCACCTGTTGTCAGCGTTTATTAATTTTTAAAAATAATCAAAATTTCCGACAATGCACGAAAATTGAACATAAAATATTAATTTGAAATATTATGTGCTGAAATAAAACAAAAAAGATGTAGAATTAAAAATGCTTTCTAGTCACGCAAATGTGAGCATTGCTTAAACATTTTGACAAAGCCCTTCATAATCCAGTCTTCCCTTCACTGAATTTTTTTCCTTCAGTATAATTCGTACTTGGAATTTAAACTGATAGCATAAGTATTCTGATATTTTTTGTCAAAATGAGGAGAATAGATAATAAGGACTAGGGATAAGTTGTTTTGTATTCTAGTGGAGCCTGTTTGAATCAAATGAGACCTTTAAACAAAAATTGCATACATTAGCTTTAAAATCAAGGAAATATATTGTTGACGACTGAATTTTTGTTCGTTTATAAATTTTATATATACGATATGATCTACGAATACTGCAGTATTTTCAAATCAATTATATTGTTACGAATTTACTCGATTTGCAGTTTACCTGAAAGAGAAGAAAGACAATATTTATTGTAGGAGCAAAATTAAACATAAATATGTTTGATTTGACCCGCGTCTTTCAAGCTGACCCATTTTATTCTCTGAGTGTAGCAATTTTTTGCACTTTGGATGCGATTTCCCGAGGCTACCAGTGTTTGCGTAAGGAAAGGGAACCCTGAGAATCCCTTGATGTCCCTTGATGACAGCTTTCATTCGGTGTCGGCGACAAAAAAGCAGCATTATAAATTTTATAAATTATTCGCAGAAATAGGAAGGGGTATCGCTTCTTTGATGGGAAATGAAATGAAACGAAAGGCAAAAAGCAACAACGAAAATGGTTCGATTTTGTACAGAATGATAGCAGCATGTTTTACTATAAATTGAACTGTTATAAAACTTTAAAATATTTTCAATATGCTCGGGAAACTGTTCATCCTCAATCTATCTATGCGCAGTGCAACAACATGAGCAATTACAAACTACAGCTCATCCACATCCAGTGCAACGATGACATAACATAACATATGTGTGACACAAATAGATCCCAAACAGCGAGCTGCTGGCCAAAGGTGTGTTAGTGGCTTTTAAATCGAATATGCATATTTATCTGTATTTTGCAACAAAATGAATGCATTGTTTTATATTGCGAATAACTGTTCGTGCATGAATGGACATTATGTTTCCAAATGTACGTTCATTGTGCTGCCGAACAGTTTTCACAGGACTACTCCAGCTCCACCCTGGCCACCACAACTTGAAAGTATATTGTTACATTCGAGAAGGAATTGAATACCTAAATGCTTGCGGGAGGTGGGTGATGTATGCATGACTAGCTGCACTCCATGGCCGGGAGAACGCGAGTTTCGCCACATGTATGCACATCCGACCCTAGATCTGGACGTTTTTATGTTTTTCAATTATTTCCAACATGGGTTACATGCGGTTTTATGGTTAATCTATGGTTTGTGAGCCCACACCCACTCAAATCATGGTAAGGTCTACTTGAGAATAAATTACGCTGTTGACTACATGGCGCTACTGCTCGATATTTGGTGAATGGCGGGATGCAATTACATTTTTGGCAAATGAATTTTTGCCTCCTGACTACGTCGTACAGACTACGCCAAATGCCGTTTTGTCAGAAAATTACCCTTTTCGTACTTCGAACATGACTCATTTGAAAAGCATTCATATACACAATAAAATGGAATTAAGCACTAAATATTTGCAATTATAAATCATCGTAAAGCAATTATCATTAGTTTACATTATCCAAAATTACAGTTTCAACCCAACTTCAAACTAAATGCACTGTTGTGCTTCTTTTTATTTGGAAGGGGTATTTTTGCAATGGCCAGTCGAAAGCTCTCAAAAATTAAGAACATATCACTGATAAGTGATACTACTGTTCCAAATTTAGTCGTTTAACTTAACCCATTAGCGCCCATGTAGAGCTAAAAGGAAGAACATTCACTTTTTGAAGAATGTTTATTTGGCTTGAACAGAACTAAAAACTTGCAGTCAACCTGAACTCAGTTTACAGAAAAGAACTAGTGCATTCGAGGGAGAGCTTGCATGGGCATATTTTCCTGCGCGACGTGACTTTGTCGCGGTTTCAAGAAGGTTGAGTTTTTCCGTTTGATTAAACGTTACTCCTGGAATGTTTCCTTTAAGTTATTTATTCACATTTAATATATGTTTTTACCTTTTATTTAATATAAACAAAATTACAATTGAGTTTAAAATTATTGTTATGAGGTTTGGTTGCATTTAGATTAATTTCTTCGATTGTAATAATTTTAGTCTATTTAGTTACATTGAGCTTTAATGAGGGTATTGTGTTCTTCAATTTGTTGTTATTTATTGCAATATTGCAATTATTAAATGTTATTGCCTTTTATTGCTATTTCCTGATCAATTCAATTTTGATGAACTTTAAATTTGTGGTTTCAATGATATTTTCATTAAATAATATGCAGTTTCTTGTGCATTTGATTTGAGGGACATATTTTCTTTTCTATGCTGCCCACGTGCGAATCATGCGCCCCCCCCCCCCCCCCCCCCCCCCCCCCCGTAAATAAACTTATTTGAGAATATGTGCAATGGAAAAAAGGAAAAAATGTGAACCAATTAATAATGTACATGCTGATAATAAACCTTTATTCCATACAAGTATAGGTTAATATAATTAGACTTAATATTATTAGAAACAAATTATACACCAACACAAATGAAAGGAACTTTAATTGTCAACAAAACTAGAAAGATATCAAGATTCGATCTAAACTCAATTTTGAACATAATGAGCTCAGAATTTTTCCATAATTAGTAAAATTGAGCTTTGCGACTTTTAATTTTTTGCAAATTCGTAGAATCGCTAATCCTGGCAACATTGTGGATCTCAATTAATTTGTGAGAAGTTTCAGTTTAGAATGAACGTTCACCTGAAGCCACTGACATCGGAAGAGCCAAACCATTTGCAAAGAATTGGTCAAATTCGAAATGTTGACGTTCATTTATTTGCTAAGATAAATTGCAGCAAGTTTAAAGATTTTTTTAATTCATGTGTTTAAACGCTTTTATTTCATTACATAAATCATTGCCGTCAATGGCAGATTCTTGTTTTTTTCATCAGTCAATTTTGAATGTAATGATCTGCAATAATTTAAAAGATCAAGATTTCTTTTGTGATAGTAATGACAACTGCGACAATGATCCACAGGGTCTTCCGTATTATCGTTATTATTGCCGCCGGAATTTTGCACCGGGAGGTTTTTTTCTTTACTTACTATCCATTGATATTACAAAAAGATTTTAACAGATTGAAGAATTCATGAGGAAATTCTCATAAAAGGAAATTAAAAAAAATCGATTAATTTACATTCGATTAAAAGATGTGTGTAAGATCATAGTGCGTCATTAAGGGGTTACATAGGTCTTGAAGGAAAGAAAAAACAACTTTTTCAAAAAATTGTATTTTAAAAACCCAAACTCTATTTTATTTGAAATTTAGAAGTTGAGCATTTCAGGAAGTTGTAAAAAAATGTTCAGCTAAGAATATTGAAAATTGTCGATTTTCCTGAAGTTTTCCTCGTCCAGCCTTTTTTTTGCGGTGGGCAAGATTTCTCGAGAAAGAATCGACCGATTTTGCTGAAACTTTGCACAGTTTCTCTTTATAGCATTGTTTCGTGATTAACCGAAGGGATTTTCAATCGGTAGACTCGTTCTTGTTTTATACGAAAAAAATATTTTAAAAACGATAAGAATCGGAAAATTGCTAAAAAATTTGTAACAAAAATACATTCAAACTTATTTCAAAGCTTTAAATTTCATCGAGCGAGAAGAAAGACCAGGACATTCTTTCTCCTGATTCTGCTTAGGCTTCCGGAGTTGATGTGGGCTTATATAAAATGGCTGCTATATCCTTTATTAATGGTTTTTGTTCAAAAAGCTTGACAGTTAGATATTTTGCTTTTCCTATAAATGGTTGAGGTTGTGTCGAAATGAAAATTTTGGAGTTCTTGGTAAGAAAATATCTTGGCTTCCACTTTCCCTCTTCTCCGCTGAATATTTGCTTCTCTGGTGGTGTCAGAGCAATAAGAATGACTACTAGATTCTCATATTCTCCAACCAGAGCCACCACAAGATGGTTTCTCGCTTTGTCAATTTCACTGCGAATAACTATACACTCAGCGCCATTTGCAGCCACTCGTCGGCACTTGTTTTTCGTATTCGATAGGAAATGCTCTTGTTGAACAGGAACTTTCGTAGTGACGGAATTTTCGTTGAAGTAATCGTGACGCTATTGCTGACGGTTTTCGAGACACGAGAAAAAAACCTGAACAAGTGATATTTAAACACCTCCCCCACCCACGAGGAATCAGGACACCTCAAGGAATAACTGTACTTACCAATGTTTAAAACTACACGAATTATTTGAGCTTATAGTTTAATTTTTAGCTAATTTTCTAACTTCATATAGGACATCGACTTATTACGAATATAATTTGCCGCAGTCAAGGCACGTAAATAACTCAGTACGGTCTGTCGCAAACTTCTTGTCAATTCATCCTACTGAGCAAGATGGGACAGCCCAACAAAAATGTACTTCAAAAGCCTTTCCACTGTAAAGCATTTATGCCACCGACAGAACAGGTTCACACGAACCGACAAAATTTACATTTAAATTAATTGTGTAATTTCATTTGTTTTTATTAAAACTATGAACAGAAACTCATTTTGCATTCATGATTGAAGGGGGCATAGCTGGTAGTCTAACTAAAATTATTGAAGCAGACAGTCTACTGTCACAGGAGTCAGTTCACTCGGAAGGATTACGGTTGCCTTATGATAGAGGCAGTATGTGCAAAGAGCAGCTCCAAGAAGAACTATAGTTTCAGATCCTTCTTGTTTAAATGAATTAAATGAAAACTAATTTGACATTTTCAATTACGAATAAATTGTTAATACAATTTGAAATTAAAGCACAGCGTCGATATAAAAATGCCTCTGTACTCACCGCTTCACGTACTTTCATATTAGCACTTGGTCGTCGCATAGTAGCGGCTTTATGTCTGATGATGGCTTTGCTGATTTAATAGCTCAAGGCCACCATAGACGGGCGAACAATTGTGCACTCTTCTTTCCCAAAAAATATATGATAAGCCATACACTACGCAAAGAATAGCGCAAACTTCAGTTGCATCTGTGTTCTCGTCGCAAAAACATGTGTGAAGGTGCATGTTCCGCAACAACAACACTGTACAATTCAAAGACGTTGAAATTATTATTGCGCCAACATCGCCATACACGACAAAATAATTTACGCAACGCCACCCGTTGCACAAAAGTTTTCAAATGCACGAAACTGCACCATACACGCGAAATATGTTTACGCAACGGCCAGCGTTCTGCAAATTGTTCGCCCGTGTATGGGGCCCTTTTTGTCTGGTCGCTGCAAGCGCCGGACATCTGTAAAGGAACCCGAAGAGTGCCTCCTTCTCATAGGGTCCCAGCATGCGTCAAAATGCGTTGAAATGAATTATCAGGCTGTTGCCATGAAGTTTTTTTTTTTTTTTTTTTTTTTGTTCCTAACTTGTAACTAACTATGTTTGTAAGAAAATCGTGGAATCTTAATTTGACCCACTTCCCGGTCTTCGATTAGGATGAAATTTTGCACACGCTCTGAGTTCTGATGACAATACATGACTAGCTAAGAAACGTCATTACAAATCCAATATGGCGGCCTCCCCAAGATGGCGGACTGGCTGTTTGAAATCCACCCCCATGATATGGGTATCAAATGAAAGGGTTTGCTGTCAGGAATACGAAAAAAATAGTCACGTGACTTAAATCCAATATGGCGGACAAGCTATTTGAAATGCACCCCCATGATATGGGTATCAAATGAAAGGGTTTGCTGTCAGGAATACGAAAAAAATAGTCACGTGACTTAAATCCAACATGGCAGACATCCAAGATGGCGGATTGGCTATTTGAAATGCACCCCCATGATATGGGTATTAAATGAAAGGGTTTGCTGATTGGGATACGAAAAAAATAATCACGTAACCTAAATCCAACATAGCGGTCGTTCCAAGGTGGCGGATTGGCTATTTGAAATGCAGCCCTATGATTTAGGTATAAAATGAAAAGGTTTGCTGAAAATAATGCGAAATGACATTTTCTTACCAAATTATCATGTCATGGGTATCAATCAATAAGGTTCAACGAGAGGAATACGAAGATTGGACTTTGAGTCTATGAGATCCCACCTAAGCCAAGGTAGGATACGCGCCGAGGGCTGAATGGTATGAGGGTGGTAAAAAATATCATGTCGCTAGCGGCACCTTAGGGCACCGGGCGCAACCCTATTGTAATTAGCCTTGCCCTCCTACATGGACCTCTGGGGGGGGGGGGGGGGGGGGGGGGTCGACCGTCTATTTGTCCACTACTCGTGGGAACAACATGATGAAAAATAAAACAAATAAAAATAATAGTTTAAAAAACTAAAAAACACGCTTTTAGCACGCACTAAAAATTACAAAATAATTCGGACATTTAGTTTCATGACTCAAGAGTTTTCCCTTTGCCAAATCTTCATTAGATCGCAGGTAAACATAAACAATTTCAGTTCGCGATGAACGATAAATAATTACCTATGCGAAATGGTTATAAGTAGGTAATCATCTTTATTAAATATTTACTATGATTTATTATGAAAGAAAGCGTGGAGCGTTTATGTAATTTTTACTCTTTTTGGACAAAACGCTCCTCCTCAAAGATCACGCTGGGACAGAAATATGAAGTAGTGCAAAAATTCCGGGAGAATTAATATCACCATTCAGACAGTCAAGAACAAAGACAGTTCTGGAATTATTTCGTCTACTCTCCAAAGTGCTCAGCGAGACTAGCTTGAGTCTGTCAGAATAAAGAGGTAATATGAGGCCAATTTCCCAAGGTAGACCACGGAGGGCAAAACGCAAAAATCTACGTTGGACAGCCTCAATTCTATTAATGTCCTTTACGTAGAAAAAAGACCAAACGGGGCTAGCGTATTCAAGGTCTCACGAATGAGCAGTATAACAGTCAAGAGATACCATATATGGATCGACAAACTTCTTAGACCACCTTTTTAAAAACCCCAAGGTTGCATAAGCCTTGTTGATTATGGCAATTATGTGGTCTTCCCAAGAAAAAGGCGAATTGAGTGTAATTCCTAAGTCTCGCACTGTGCCAAGTTGCCCATCGATCTTGAAATTGAAAAACAGAGAGTTCTCTTTTCCTGAAAAGAACATACAAGTACACTTATTGATGTTGAGGGGAAGAAGGTTAATAGAACACCATTTCTGAAAAGCGTCTAGGTCCGAGTTTAAAGTTTCACAGTCATGATCGTTAGATATTAAGCGAAAATTTTCGCTTCGTCAGCATAGCAGAGAATTCCCGTGTGGGTTGGAATAAAGGATACATCATTTCATTTGCGTACTCAATATAATCGGAAAGAAATCTACGGAAATGGACACATTGAGTATACGCTTAGAGAAAAACGAGAAAATCCAATCAACAAAACGGTTTGGGAAGCCGAGAACAGACAATTTATGTAAAGATTTAATTAGCTTGCAGGGCTTGCGTTAATTGCAAATGTTTTATCCCGTGGATAAGTTTCGTCAACAACCTTAAATGATGAAAAAGACTTTACAGTGGACATTGCTTTTTCTAAGGAAAAGGTAGACAAATTTTTGTTCGTACATTTTAGTGGGAAGTATTTATTCACAAAATATGCAATATCGTACATGAGTAAATTCAAGGGACTTAAAGTACGACATCGCTTAACTGTAAGAAATTTTTAAGTTTAGTCCATTGGCAAAAGTTACTGTGAGTGTGTTAAGTGATCGAACGTTGCACAACGGCAAGTTGCAAGGAAAACAGCAAAAGGATGAATTATGAATTGCCATAAATATCTCTCCCTGTATCAGCGAATGCAAAGCAACTCGACTACCCGCATTTACATTCGCTAGTAATCTCTTTGAAATGTAAGTCGCGTATGGCGGCAGGGCCTCTGTAGTACTTCCCGCAGATGTTGTTTATATACACAAAAAGAACATGCTGATTTGCATGTGCATACTAATTAATTTATGCATGGTTTCTCCATCAGACTTTCTTTTAGTAATATAATTCATTCCCGTAATTACATTTTGCGAGCTTTATAAAAAGTCACGAGTCTGAATCGAGTGCATAAAATAGAACTACCGCGCTGTACAGCGCTACTCTGAGAGCACTTAGACTTTTTATCTGAAGTGTGCAATTAAAACTATGAGTATACATAAGTATGTAAGCACGTGTAGGAACAGTTTTGGAACATTCAGTGTACTGCGTTCAAATGACAACTATTTCTGACAACTGACCTGGAAGAATCTATCGGTTGTTTTATATTATATTTTGGAACATGAATGTATGTATATACATACATATGTCTCATCATAACTTTGTGTAACTTTTACTTTTTATTACTTAGTATAGTTCGTGGTCAACAGGCTCGCGTTTTCTTACGAGATATTTGCAATCACTCACAGTGAAAAATCTCACTCTAAGAAAACACTCTCTGATCAGTTTTAACATATGTGTTGAAAGAAGAATCTCTTTTTAAAACTTAACCTTCTTAGTGTTATTAATATTACACCAAACCAAACTAAGCGCAGACTTTTGTTTCTTGGGAACTCAACCTAGTGGAATTTTCAGAGTTGGTGATTTTGAATATAATAGTAATTTATTGAATTATTGGTATAGAAAAATATTAAGAAAAAGTAAATAACTAACTAGAAGCATGGCATATAAAAACATTAAAAATAATTAGCGTTTCAATGGTCAAGTTCCTAACTACTAATTAATGGCTAGTGCTCTGTTAAAACTGCTCACGGATGTCGCAACCTTACACTCTGTACTTAGTTCGTTTCAAAGTTTAGCAGCCTGAACGAAGAATGAATTCTTCGACTGCAGATACTTAAACCTGTCGATTTCGAGCTGTCTTCAAAATTATACAATGTATTGCGGAAATAAGTATGGGGTGATAGATCTCACGTAAGCAAAAAAAGAACCACGAAGGCGGAGTGCAAACCTTAACCGTTTTGCAGTTACAGGGTGATCCATAAATTCGACATTTCCATCGTATGCACATTGTAAGGAATACCCTCAGGTGGTTCGTAAATTGTTCTTCTTTTATTCGCCCATGTAGAGTTCTGCTGCGGTTTAATTGTAATTTTAATTTTCGGGAGAAAATCTAAAATCGCATTAGCTGGATTTCGTCGATATTCAGGGTGTTTCGCATAACGCATGCAGAAATGAGTAGGGTGATAGATTCCACCTAGAAAAGCGGGAGCCAATCTTGACCGGTGGGAAGGCAATCTGGACCATATGGGAGTTACACAGGGATTCATAAATTCGATATGCACAGTATTATTTTATTTTTATATTTTAATCTGCTCAACGCAGCGATATCAATCTCACGCCATATGGCAGAATATCTTATCTTATCATGCATCACTCCAAAAGATTTCTTTATTCCGTTTGATCTATTACACAAGGGGTGGTTAAGAGTAAATTGAATTGGGTACTTTACATTTCTGGTTTAATAGAAACTTTACCATTCTGGATGCTCACCCTGGTAGTTTGGCATCTTCTAATCTTCGGTGAACTCCACGAGCCATCTTGCTTCCTAATGCGCTATACTTTCACTCTAAGCCCTTCCTAAGCTCCTTTCAGCACGGTTTCTGTAGAGGTAAATCCACGTCTTCTAACCTAGTGGAATTTACTAACTTTTGTACCTCCACCCTCGAGCAGGGCAAGCAAGTCGACTGTATTTATACAGATTTCAGTAAGGCTTTCGACCGCTTAAATCACCAGCTTTTCCTGTATAAGCTTAAACTCCTGGGGTTCCCTCCTCTTTTTGTGAACTGGCTGTCGTCTTATCTGTGCAATCGCTCACAACGAGTCATTTTTAGATCTTCTCTATCTAGGGAGGTCAAAATTGTATCGGGAGTTCCTCAGGGCAGCCACCTCGGCCCGTTACTCTTTATCATATTTATAAACGACATCAACATCGCTTTACCTCACTCTAACATTTTATGCTACGCTGACGACGCTAAAATCTTCCGCGTCATTAGCAGCTCCTCTGATTGTGCTGTGTTAAATTCCGACTTGACTCTTTTCAACAACTGGTGTCATCGCAATTTCCTACCGTTAAATATTTCTAAGTGCTCGGTTATGTCCTTTTCCCGTAATAAAAATCCACTTTCCTTCGTCTACGAGGTAGGTGGACGTTCATTAACAAGACTTGACAAATGCAAAGATTTAGGCGTCGTCTTCAATTCCAAACTCACTTTCGCTGATCATATAGATTATGTTGCACTTAAGGCCAATGCGGCTCTGGGTTTTGTGAAGAGATGGTCACGCGAGTTTTGCGATCCTTATATTTGCAAGCAGCTTTACTGTGCACTAGTAAGACTCATCCTCGAATACGCTTGCCCAGTCTGGTCTCCATACCAGACATCTGAGATAGGGCGAGTGGAATCTGTTCAGCGCAGATTCTTACGATTCGCTCTCGCGAACTTACCTTGGAGTGACCCTCTCAACCTGCCTCCTTACCTGGATAGATTGAAGTTGGTTGGCCTGACCAGTCTTGAAAGGAGGCGTGAAATATCTAAAACAACCTTCCTCTTCGATCTGCTTCAGGGTTCTATTAATTCCCCTGAATTACTTGACAACATTAGTATCCCCTCTCGTTCGCTGAGAAGTTCCGACTTCCTTCATGCCTCCTACCATCGCACAAATTACGGTATGAACATGCCATTACCTTCAATGTCGCGACTTTTCAACTTTTACTATAAGGATTGCATAGACTTTAACCTTAGTAAAGCCCAGTTGAAAGGCCTGCTCTCTTAGTTTTTTTTTGTATCCTCAGTAGTCAGATATTTGATGAATTTGTAAATAAATAAATTAAATTAAATTAATTCGTGCACAAACCGTCATTGATGACGAAAATGTATCCTGATTTCGCCAATAATAATAGGCGGTTAGACTTTGTCAAGGTTATTTTGACTTTTCCGATTTTTTGTCTTTTGTAAAAGTTCAAAAGCATTGATTACAAAATATTCAGACCACCGCAATACCTCGGCATTGAATTTATAGGATTTACTTTGTTTCCGTAATCGCTGAACCAAACTTTGCTCCTTTAAAATATAGTTGGTTTTTTCACGTGATTTAGATAACAAATTCAACAGAAAATGATCTGTAAGTGTTAAATATGTTTAAAATTCTCATTTCGAAAATATTTGTTGTTGCACCGTTTATACGATTGTAAATTCACCTATTCTTCTGGCCAACTGAAAACCTTTCCTGGAGAACTTTTCCGCAGGACATTCAAGAATTAAAATAAATTTGGGCATCATTGACTTCGACAAAGATATTTAAATGATCCAGTCCCCTGTAATTTGTTGCAAATTGAGATAGCAATTAACTCATTTCGAAGCAAAATTACTATGTAAATGGCTCACACCTATTTCTTTGACCAACTGTGTAGATCAACATTGGTGGCAGTTTTCTCTTCTCATCCTCACATTTCGTCATTTACAAAGTATTTCATTTCGTAGTTCCGCTTAGTTGTTAATCGTTAATATGAAATTATAATTTTGCTCAAGTTGAATAACATTTTATAGTAGTTGCCTTTTAAAATACTTACCCCTTGAAATAGTTATCTTTAGAAACATTTGCACTTTAGACATGTGTTTGTGAACTTTAATTGAACTATAAAAATACCAAATTACAAACTATGCGTTTCAATCCCACATACCTATAAATTAGGCATTTTGCAATCTAAATTGTTCTATTCTGAAAGAGAGTGTGTCTTTTACATGTGAGTAATTTTCAATTGGCAAAAGTGCTTTAATTCACTAGAAGGGAGCTGGATAGAAATAAAATCTTATTGGGCAGACGTCATTTCTAACTAAATTTTATTAGTATTGTATGTACAGACTAAACCTAAGATAACTTTAAATACCCGATATTAACCAAGCTTTAATCATTTGTTAACCTTTTACAGTTTTAACGCCAGATAAATTAGATAACGGTCTTTCTGTTTCTCCATCACAGGGTGAGCAACCACAAGAAGCTGGCACTTGTACCTGTAAAAAGAACAAACAGATGTAATCATTGCAAATTATGCACCTTATTAGCTTTATTCACCGTTTTGTAGATTTTGTAACCATCGTCGCATGTTAAAGTGACTGACAATTCGTTGAATGTCTTTACTGAGCAACACTCACAAATCTTATCCTGTCCATATGTCCCTAAAAGAAATATAATTGACATGAATCACACTTTAATTTTGTAATTTGAATGAATTTACATTTGTTAAATTTAGAGCCCGAGGAGCAAGATCCGTGGCATTCAGTAAATTCCATTATGGGTTCCTTGTTTCTACATAAGCCGTGTGAAGGCTGGAAAATTTGTATCAATTCTACCGTCTCAGCTAAAGATTCCGGAAGGCAGGTAACTGGAAAAATATTAGGAATAACAGTAAATAAATATTCGTTCCTGGATTCCAACTAAGAGCCCTTTGTAATCTAGTTTAGAGTGTAACCAAAAAGGGTTCTTACACAATTCTTTATTTTTCAAGGAAGAATAAAAGATTTTCTCTATGTATCCTTACATAGTATAAAAGGAAGTCCTCGACGCGAGTCTGTTTGTAAATTCGGTTTTCATTGTTATGATCAGCAATTGGTCGAAAAACGTTTATGTACCTATATTAAAACTTATCCTAACACTTTCCCCAAGGGGTAAAAAGGCACGACTGAGCTGATTTCGATGGAACTTTCACTGAAGGGTAGACTATTTTGTCGTTCATGATTTAGGCCACATTTGTTATAAACGTGTTTCGCAAACCCTTCTCAGTGACATACGCAATGTATCGTAATAGGAAAGTGGAGGGGCAGAGGGAGAAGTGAATGTCCAACAGTGATATTTAATCACGCAAAAAGTACTTATCCGTTATAGATGAAACTGTACAAGCGTGTTGTTCATGACCTCCTGAGTCATATAGACTATGCGTTGTAATATTTGTTATACGTGATCAAGAACATTAAATTTAATGTAGGCAAATTGGACTTAAATCTGTGCATCGATTTTAAGAATTAAGGAAAAGACCTTCCTTTTATTTCAGAGTTGTGGCACTTTTACCGTAACGATTGGTTGTGTTCTTTGGCAAATGGCCCAACATACATTTCTAAATAAGTAATTTAATCTGATACTTTTTCACTCTCGCAAATTACTGTACCTGCAGTGGTAGAGGTAGATGAACATTGTTGACGTTTTTGGGGAGAACACTGAGATAGTAATGAGAACGAGAGTTTGACGTCGAGAGTTTATGCAAAGTTTTAACTCAATTGAATCAAATAAATAGTTTTCCTCATACAAGGATTTATATCCCATCTTACCCCTTTCGGGTATTTATTTTGGTAAATGATGAAGTACTTCATAAACGGGGGAAAGTATTAAGAATGAGTGAAAGTGATGTATGCGGGCATTGTGTATGAATGTATGTTTGATTTAAGGGGGGACATCACAGTAAAATTTTCAATGTTTCGAAAAAATTTTTTTTCGCTTAAATGGTGCTTTAGGGTCTTAACAATAATATACCAAATGATGGAATACGGCAAAAGTGTCCGAGTGCCCAAATTTTTCATTCTGCGATTAGAGGTATATGAAATTTTCATATGGTTTCTCAGTACTTACAACTTTAAACGCGTTTTTCTCGAAACCACTTTTTTTGAGCTCGCCGAAGACATAACTCGAGCAAATCTTTACCGATCGACTTGAAATGTTGACAGTAGCTTCGAAATATCTTTCTCCACGGAGCTACGTAGGATTTTTATTTTATATGGCTTAGTTTTTTTTTTATCGACGATTTTATGGCGTTTTTTTTGTTAAAAATTAAATTTTTTTTTCAAACATGCACCATTTTGTGAAAAATCATTATATCGAAAAAATCCTACGTAGCTCGCTAGCTGTTGTTATGTGGAAACCAAAAAATTTTGGTTTTTTCTTCCAGGTCAAAAATTAAGGAGTCTACGTCTTCGGCCATCGACACGGTTTCAAAAATAGGCGCCTTGGGGCATATGCTGCGCAGCCGCCATTTTTAAATATTTTTTATTGAAAAAATTATATTTTGTACCTTTTTAGTATTGCTATAAAACCTACTTTACAGATTTTCGATTGATACTTTTATTCAGCCAAAATTAATTCCCGAAAGTATGCCTATTTTTTTGTGTGCTACTGTGATGTCCCCCCTTAATGAGACCACTCCCACCCTCTGGGATGTGTAGCAGAGGAGTGCAGTAGAGAGGAGGTGTAAAATTAAGGAACAAAATTTAGTAATAGTGTAGAGAAATAACCCGAAAATCACAAAAACGAGAGTGGGTAAAAAATTGGAAAAACGTGAATATGTTACTTAGTGGTGGAAATACAAGTTAAAAAGTAAATTTTCGGCATGACTTGGTTTTGAATCACGGACCCGTACTATCCCATTTGTTCCATATGTTTACCACTGAACCATCGTTGGAATTCATTCAAAGTTTGTCGCTCATAAATGGCATAGGAAAAGTGGTTGATCCAAAGTTTCAACTAAATTGGTTAAAAAAATATTCTTCCCCATTCAAAGATTTTTTTATTTTGAGAAATGATGAAACACGTCTTCCATTATTTGTGTTGTAGAGTGTTTATGTACGGTTTTAAGTAAATCAGTTAAAATAAATATTTTGTTCTATTCAAAGATTACCCCTTTTTACTCCTTTGGAGGTTGAATTTTGAGAACTGTACCTACCTGTAAGGCTTTCCCGAAAAATAGCATATATGGTGAAAATATGGGCTCAATCAACCCCATTGGTATAAAAGATATATTGCGGCGACACCTACCGGCACCACATCTAACTGCAAACCATGCTCGCAACCTAACTAACATACATACATATGCTGTGAATATCATTCGGTCAAGTGGTGTATATATTTAGATATATATATGTACATTATAGATACTAGCAGATACGTCCCGGCCTTGCTCGAGCTTTGACATACTTGTAAATCAAAACTGTTGTAGATGTTGAAAATGTTTCGTGCGCGAAGACGGTTTTTCATTTTCCCGCGAGAACTAAATTACCACCGGGGTAAAAAAGTAGCGTAAATCATGAACGGAAAAATACTCAAGCTCCCAGTAATCAGTTCAGCAGTCCCCGCGATTAGCCCGGATATAAACATATAGGCGAATCTAGAGATAAGTTTGTTTGGGTTTTGGTATCGTGTAAATATACATCAGACACTAATTTTGAAATAATAGACCCCAAGAACTAAATTTAATGAAAGCTCATTACATTGGTGACTTTTGGTCGCCATCTCTAAGTTGGAAAATTCGATAGCAGATTTAAAGTCAGCGACCACAAAAACCAATAAACATATGTTAAATTTATTGTTATATTCCGAGTAAGCCATTCCAGTTGAGTTTTCTTAGCAAACCCTTGATTTTTGAATCCTTACAATAAAAGGTAGCCTACATTTTAAGTTTAAACATGAAGAATTTAATTCAAGTAATTAATTCCTTGTGGTGATATATGTAATTGCGCACGGAATAAGAATCCCGTAAGGGCCAACACTGCAAGCATGCACCGACTTAACTGGCAGCACAGAACGCTGGACAATGAACCCGCTTGGCAGTGAACCTAGGTTGTTTGTTTATGCGCATTGCCGCGCTGTTGCTCCTATTAGTATCGATTTTTGACCAATAGGCTAAAATTAGACGTAAGCAAAATTGAATGATATATAAACGCAAACTAAAATAAAGAGTTTAGAACGGAACCAAGAGCCCTTGACTAGGGATCGCCATGCTGTTAAAGATAATCTCAAAAGCCTCTTGCCTGAGCCCCGGAGCTAAACGCTGTAAATCTATTCTGGGGAATTCCAAGCTTCTGTCAATCGGCATAAAGTTATTACATCCTATCAAAAATTTATTTATTCCTATTCAAACTTGTACACTTCCCCTATTATTATGTGCATGTTTTGCCCCCTTAAGGGTTCTTTTTCGGAATAAAAAGTATTACTACTAGTAGTCCTTTGTTGGGGTTCAAGGAACCTCTTCGCCAATTTTCGTCTAAATCTGTTCAGTGGTTAAGACGTTAAAAGGTAACAGACAGACTGACAGACAAACACACTTTCGCAATTATGATATTAGTAAGGATGGTTGGAATAATCGTATATTGTGGTTGAAAAACCGACCGCTACAGTTATATTTTTGCAACAGTTTCAGACCATATATTACAAGCATGTAGTAAAACCGATGCATATGAGGCACTGCCCTACAGACAACATATTTCTGCTATCGGCCATACGACACAAACATGTGATATTAAATTTAGTGAGAGCTTATACACATGCAAATACTATACCGTGTTTGTGTATATACGACCGTGTTAATACATACACGTATTGTCTAATGGCGGTACATACCTTGTGACTCCGGCTTTGGCTTACAAATAAAGCAGCAACCTTTCTTATGAAGCAATTCCTTTGCACAGTCGCTAACATCTGGGCAGGTCTCTTCATAGGATGATATAGAAAGTTGATTACCCTTAAAAGTGCAATGGATTACTAGAGTGACTTATCTTCTATAATAACCTACGTACTCTTTCATCGCATGAAAATTTAGTGCAATTATCCTGACTGTACCATACTTCACCTGGTTTATAAAGTTGGCCATCTAGATTACACATTGCTTGGACACATTTGCCGCAGCATTTTCCAAGATCTACAGAGTATTTAAATCCTTTGCCGCAGGACATGTCGCACATTTCTTCTTGCTCAATTTCTATAAGAACACCTTCGGGTCCGAATGAACAGACTTTCTGCACACAGGGATCATTCGGTACTGACCACTTGTCTCCAAAACGTTTCAGTGTTTGCTCGCCATTAATGGTTACAAGGCATGTATTTTTTGGGGCAGCTTTTATATATTTAACACACATATGAATTTTAATTTTACGTGTCATTTGCGATCAGTAAGAAACTTACCACATTTGTACGTTGGACAACATTCGTCGTCCTTGGTGACCTTGATAATTTCGTAGAGTTCATTATCACATTTCGTGGGCTTTGGTGGGCATTGTTGCTTATCACAAGTTATTTTTTGTGACGGACAACATCCAATTGTTTCAGTAACCAACTTTTCACCGGGTTTCAGTGGCCTTTGTGGAAGAAGTGGTTCACATTCGGATAGTGGCTTGCATTCTATTTGATCATTAGAAAAGCTTCAGTGACTCAGTTTATTACATATATGTATGTATGAATTTACTAACCGCAAACAAACTGGGGGCAACCATTCTTCGCAGTGAGAACTTTTCTATTTTGACCAGGTCCACATACCAATGGTGGAGCATCAGGGCATGTGAGCGATGGAGGGACAGTGGGCGCCGGTACTAAAAAATATTAAATTTAAATTTCATTAATAAAGAATGCTTGCTTGGGTTACCGCATATGAATTTGGGACAGCATTCATCCTCGCTACTCGCCTTGAGTGCATAGAAGCCGTCTGTGCATACTCGTTCCTGTACAGAACACTCTTTCTTGGTGCACTCCACTTTGCCAAGTCTATTGCAAGTACACTCCGTGCATTTGTCCTTAAACCATTCATCGCCGGGATAGTGATTATCATCGTCACATAAGGTGCATTCCTCTTCAGGAGCACATTTGTCGTTTATAAGGACTTTTCCTTTCGGACAAAAGCAACCTTCATACCGATCGGCAGAGCACGATTGATAGTCTGATTCGGTTCTTTGAAAGCGCACGTCGATCATATCATAAACTTCGGTATATTTTTTGGTGTCACAAGTTTCAGGACATCCACATGCTTCATAATGCAAGTGGGGTGGACAGTCATATGCGCAAAATACGTTACTTCTCCAATTGAGGCAAATGCCATTTCGCAGGCATTCTTTGGCATAGGCCGACAAAGACTCGCATGCACCCTTCTGATCAGAGCGATATTTGCACATGTCCTGTTGGCAAGCAGATACGTATATAGTGGGATCAATGACGAAGTGGCACTTTCCGAAAAGTTGTTTATCAAGTAGTTTGAAACATGGATCAACCCCTGGGTCTGGGACAATGCAATCATTTAGAACAACATCCTCACTGACACAATCTTGAATCCGCAGTCCGAGTTTTGGGTCGTCAGCTACCCATGTTTCTGCAATGTCAGCCAGGCTATTTCCTTTTATTTGCTTAGTATATTTTGGGTTAGAAAGTAAATCGTCCTCTGGATCACCATTGCAATTACCACAAAGGCCTTCCAACTTCGATGCATATTTAATACTAGGCACTCGTATCTATCGAATAAAAATTTAATATTTTTACTTCTGTGAAATCACCACAAATACCGAAAAACTATTTAGACTGAAATCACTTGCGATGTCGACTTGTGACCCTGCTAGAGATATTAAGGTTTCTGCACCGTTCTTGCTAATGTGGATCCAGGGTTTTTTAAATGGTAAAGTTTTCGCTGGCAGTCCATCGATTAAGATTTGAACGGAGTTGTCAGGTGACCGTTGAAGATGGATAATGTGCTCACCATATAAAATATGTAATGCTTGAGCGCAGCTTGATTTCGCAGATTTTTGCTTCACGCCGGAGTTTGCGCAGGGGCCCATGGTGACATACACCTATTGAAGATATTTGGCAGATTTTCTATATTCAAAGCTAGAAACCAATATGTATTTGTATAATAAGAGTTTAGTTTATGAAGATTTGCACGCCATGAATGGCAAGATAGACTCACTTCTGAGCTCACAGGAGAAACTAAATACCAAATTGGACTCATTTATGGAAACATCGCATAGCTTTTCCTCCAAGGTCATGTTATTGGCGAGTTCTGTGGAGGATTTGCGAGACTCCCTCTTGTCATCCGTACCTGTCGACGTTAGTGTTCTTCCGATTGTCGAGGACATTAGGAGAAGTGTGAAGTCGGTCCGTAATGACATAGGTGCTTGGACTTCATCAGCTTCTGTCGATTCCAAACTCCTTAGTGATATTGCCTCTGACATCAAGGCCCTGTCGCAGCGATCTGCCCCGACCATCGGACTCGGATCTGGATCCTCCCCCATGGACAGTGGCTTGTGTCCATCGTCTGCGGTTGAGTCGGCTACTGTGGAGCCTGTCTCGGTTGATCTGCCTGATAATCCGCGGGCTGATTCTGTGGCGTCCCGGCCTGTAAATGGTGGGAAAAAGTCGCGTCGCCGGCAGAGGTCGCAAAATGCCTCTAAAAAAGTCGATGGCACTATCCCATCCACACGGACCACTGTTCCATCGACTACGGCTCCTGCGATTGTGCCGGAGGTTGCACTGTCGTCGGATGCAATCGTTATAAGACCTGCTTTGCGTCCACGCACAATTTTTGTATCGAGGATCCATCCGGATACCTCTGAGTCCGATATTGAGCGATTGGTCACGTCGCGCCTGGGAGCGGTATCGAATTCCGTCACTTGCCGCAGGCTTAATACTGCTCGTGGCCGCGATGGACGTTCTTGTACATCTTCGTTTAAGCTTTTTGCTCCCGACCACCTTTTCGACGACATTATTTCTTCGGACATTTGGCCATCGGGCTCTATCGTGAGAGAGTTCACGCCCAGGGAGCGCAATAACTCTACGAGGGCATCAAAAAACTCATCACCGACATATCCTTGCACTATGCAAACGTAACTGGACTCCGCTCTAAGACGACACAACTCTTTTTGAGTGCGACTGTTTCTAATGTCGACGTGGTCTGCTTGACTGAAACCTGGCTCTGCGGAGGGATTGCTGATGGTGAGCTGTTTGGCTCTGATTTCCAGGTCTTCCGGCGCGACCGTCACGGTGGTTTGGACGCTCCTGTCGGCGGTGGAGTTTTGTGTGCGGTTCGGAGCCATGTACCAAGTGTATTGGTTGACACATCCCATCTGGCTGATATTGAGATATTGGGTGTTGTATTGCTCTTGCCGCATAAAAGGATTTATATTATGACGGTCTATGTTCCTCCAAGTTCGGCTTCGAGTGTGTATGTGCAGCTGTCATCATATATGGACGAACTCTCGAGCCGGATTGCTCCTTCTGACGAACTTTTATTGATAGGGGATTTCAACTTGCCCTCCCTGGACTGGAGATATTCTGAGGATGATGTTTTGCTTCCAAGTGTTCCGGCTTCTCCTCAATACGTATCAACATTTCTGGATGGACTCTCTTCTGCTGGATTGTACCAGTGCAATTCAGTAGCGAATGAATCTGGCCGTTATCTGGATCTGGTTTTTTCCTCCGATGTGGCAGGAACTACGGTTAAGCGTAGCACTTTGCCTCTGTTGCCCGAGTCGGGTCATCACCCAGCACTGTTGTTGACGTTTTCTTTTGATCCTGTTTGTGATCTTTCTGCTTCACCGTATAAATATTGTTATAACTTTAAAAAGGCCGACTTCTCTAATTTGAACGAATGGCTCTTGGCTTGTGACTGGAGTGGCGTTCTTGAAGAGCGTGACATGGAGAAGGCTGTGAAATCGTTTTACGATATCATCTCGCTTAGCTTTATGAAATATGTTCCAATTAAAAGATCAAATAATTTAAATGGTGGCCAGCCGTGGCTAAATAGCTCTGTGAGGCATTTCAAAAACCTAAGAAATAAGGCTTGGAGGAGGTTTTGCATTTCCCGGAGTGACGATGATTTCCTCGCTTATTGTGAGCAGAGAGATCAACTTAGTGCAGCGGTTAGTTTGTCCTATCACGCCTATATCGCCAATGTCAAGTCATCCTTACGTGAAAATCCTAGACAGTTCTGGAGTTTTGTCAATGCTAAACGTAAACAAGACGGATACCCATCTTCGTTTTTCTTTGATTCGGTACATAGCAGTAACCCAGATGTAATATCTAATCTATTCGCTGATCTTTTTAGCACGGCATTCTGTGATTCTAACTGTGATATTAGTTCTAAGGATTTTATGCACTTGACGAGGCTTCCGTCGACTTCACTTAAATTTAACGACCTTATTCTTGACGAATCAACTATTCTCAGAAAAATCTCTGGATTGGTTGACAATTTTGCGTGCGGCCCTGACGGCCTACCACCGTGCTTTCTAAAAAGATGTACCTCCGTCGTTCCTGTTTTGTGTTATTTATTTAATTTATCTCTTCGTGGTGGTGTCTTTCCAACTCCATGGAAGGTTTCCGTGATTATCCCTTTGCATAAAAAGGGCAATAAATGCGATATTTCTAACTACAGACCCGTTGCGAATTTAAGTTGCATAGCTAAACTCTTTGAAGCGCTTATCTGTGATACACTTTACTTTCACTGCAAACCTTTTCTTATGCCCTTTCAACACGGCTTTATGAAGGGTAAATCAACTACAACTAACCTTTTAGAATTATCCAATTTTTGCATTCCAGCCATTGAATCTGGTAAGCAAGTTGACTGCATTTTCACAGACTTTAGCAAGGCGTTTGATAGGATTAATCACGGGATCCTTATCTATAAGCTGTCCGCTCTTGGTTTCCCCTCTTGTTTTGTTGACTGGATTTCGTCATATTTGACTGGACGCACTCAGCGTGTCCGTTTTCGTGGGGTCCTTTCTAAATGTATTAAAAATACGTCGGGTGTACCACAGGGCAGTCACCTTGGTCCATTATTGTTTATCATTTACATCAACGATGTGTCGTTGACTCTATCTCACTCGAAAATTCTTTGTTATGCTGACGATGCGAAAATTTTTCGCATAGTATCTAATGAGTTTGACCGCGATGCTTTAAATACTGACTTGGATGTCTTCCAAAAATGGTGCTCCATCAATTGTCTTCCGCTAAATGTGAGTAAGTGTACCTGTATGTCTTTTTCACGCAAAAGGAATCCAATGCACTTTACGTATACGATTGATGGCCATTCTCTTGCTAGATTTGACAAGGTGAGGGATTTAGGGGTCATTCTTAATTCGCATTTTTCTTTCGAAGATCATATTGATTCCATTGTTTGCAAAGCTAACACGACTCTAGGGTTCGTTAAGAGGTGGAGCAAGGAGTTTAATGACCCCTATATCTCTCGACTGCTTTATTGCACTTTTGTAAGACCCATACTTGAGTATGCTAGTCCTGTCTGGTCTCCAATTCAGGACTGCCACATTAACCGTATCGAGGCTGTTCAACGCAAATTTTTACGGTTCGCTCTTCGTGGTCTTCCTTGGGAGGATAGCTTTTTTCTGCCCCCATATCTGAATAGACTCCAGCTAATTTCGCTTCACTCCCTGGAGGTTAGGCGATTTAACTCCAGAACTGTCTTTGCGTTTGATTGTCTTCAGGGAGTCATTAACTCTGCTGAATTGTTGAGTAAATTTAGTATATCGATTCCGGCGCGTTCTCTGAGGAATCGGGATTTCCTCCAACCAGCCTATCACCGTACTAATTATGGATTTAATGAGCCCATATCCGCTATGTCGCGCTCTTTTAACTCGCAATACTCTGACATTGACTTTAACTTATCGCGAGCTATTATAAAGGGTCGGCTTCGTTAAAGTTGCAGATTAGGATTTTTTTATTGTAATTCGAAGTAATCAGTCTGTTAATGAAATTGCCAGAAATAAATAAATAAATAAATAGGCAATTGATAATAATAGCTTCGTGCCTCCTCATTGCCTAGTTCGTATAATTTAAATTCTGGAATTATTGTGTTTTGTGCATATTTACTTCAAGAAGTACAAAAATATAAATTTTACTATTATAGAATCATACTACAAACAGCAATTTTGGACTTGTCATGGAAAGAGCCGGCAACTTGGCAAATCGTGAAATATTTAGTAAACCAATGTGATGAAATAATATAAGTACATTTTTTTTTAAATTCCCTTAAAATATTCAAATAAACATGGTAGAATGCATAAATAGATGCTGTTTTCATCTAAATGAATATATATATATATATACATATAATGAATGAGATAGAATAGCCATAGAGTAGTCGTTATTGATATTACAACATCAAAATCAGTCTTAAAATTTTTTTTCAATTTTAGTTCATTATCTGCATATATTTTAAAGACTATTCGCAAAAATGATAAATCACTGTTCTCTTACAACAAATTATTATTTGTTATTGATTCGTCAGCAATGTCCTCTTCATAAGCTGTATTTGAGGTCCTGTCATTCCGATTTGTTCTTACGTTTTTATTTTCAATATTAATTATGTTTTTATATCTTTCTCATTTTCTTTTGCCACAAAAGCTGCTTCATATGTTCTAATATTTGTGGCATTAAATCCTGCGTATTCAATAAAGTCGTATTTGAATTCTATGACGTGAGGTTTCGACCTTTCTAATTTTGTCCAGTGCATTTTAAACCAAATTACAGCTAACTCTTCAATTGTTTGTTTTTCTTTTAACGATAGAATTCTCTAATGAATTTGTTAAGACAAATTCCTGCTGTGTTATTAAAATTACATATGTATGTACTGTGCATACATGATGATTTCTTTTTGCTGGTTTTGATAATATCGTGGTGAAAAAATATTTTCAATTTTTTTCGCATGTGACGCGATAATGGTATTAATCATTAGGAAAATTGCTATTTATGTATGTCCACTTACACAAAATTTAATTTCAATTGCCTCAGCTCTTATTTCGGGCCTTTGAACCATTTTCAACAAACTTAAGCGAGCATGTGGATTGTACTTTTATTAAAATCATGGTAACCGAAATTATCGACATATGATATGGCCGCTGGAAATTGTTTAGGTCGTTCCTGTTGTAGTTTTAGCAAATAAGCATGGGAGAACATGTGAAAATCATCACATTTTATTACCAAAGTCAGTGCTCCGTTCGAAAAATTTCATCATCGAAAATCTTCTTTAGCGATGAGCGCTACAAAGCGATGATAACCAACTTCTTGTAGCCTAAATTGAATGATATGGATACCGACGACATGGGGTTCCAACAGGACGGTGCTATGTGCCACACAGCGCTTGCCACGATGGACATTCTGCAACATCGATTTGAGGACATAAACTGGCCACCGAGATCGTGCGATTTAACGCCTTTAGACTTCTTCCTTTGTGGTTATCTTAAATCACAGGTCTACGCGAATAAACCGCAGATCATTGATGCCCTCAAAGTCAACATAACGAATGCCATCCAACAAATTCAGCCAGATTTATGCAACAAAGTTATCGGAAATTGGACCTCCAATTGGAATACTTGCCACCAAGCATAGCCGTGATGGACATTAGAATGACGTTATATTCCATACTTAACGCCATAAAATATTCTTGCAAGGAAAATTACAATGGAGTCGATATCTCACTCGAAACTTGTTTTTTTTATATTTGAATGTCGAGCGTCCTTGTTGAAAGACCCTGTATAACAAACATATAATAACAACAATAGTCGTTTATTCGTCCGTCATTTACCTGGTAAGTAGACTGCGGATTATATGCAATTTAATGAAATATACAATAGTTGACCCATACATGGCGGCGTTCCCGGTCATCTTGCTCTGTATTCTTGCAATATTAAATTTGTAAATATTACTTCAAAAGCATTGAGAATATGGAAACTCCGCAAAGCCACTATCCTTACCCAGCAACAACAAATATCATATGACAGTTTGGGTCTTGACAGTCCGTCATCTTGTATTTGTTGGTTTTTAATGAAAGTCAGTGATCACGAGAACCCCTATACACCATGTTTTTGTGAAAACTATTGAAGGTTACATTTGAGAGACTGCATTCCGGAAATCATTATTTTTAATAGCGTAAATTTTAACAAGTTTAATAATCCCCGAATAATTATTTTCATAAAAGCCACATGGTAGTTAAGATTTGACAGTGGCTCATCTTGTTCCTAATTTTGGACATAATATTTTAAATCTGTAGTACCGAAAACTCCAAATAATAATATGTTCTTGAGTTATTAACTAGCAAACAGCATAGTAGATTCAGGAGGTCTTGGGAAACACGCCTGTAAAATTTCATCTAAATCAGATGAGTACGTTTCGCGTGAGAACGCTACAAATAATAATACACGCAAACTTTTCCTCTTCATATAATAGTATAGATATATAACAGGCTGCTCACAGGGAATATATTTTGGAGAGCAACCTATTCATTGGATGAATTATTTATATATATAACAGACTGTCTTTCACTGGCTGAATATTTTGGATAACAGGCTGTTCACAGGGGTCTCTGTCGCGTTGTTAGATTTTGTAAAAATTTTTCAGAATGCCTTTCATATTTTTTAAAGTATTGGCGGAAGTTGTATGCTGTATAGGACATTTCTTATCCACATTAAGCAAATTAAATTAAGATGTAATTTATGTTGATAAATATTAAGTTAATTAGCGTTAGAAAACACAGTGAATTACACTTTCATTTTTACTGTGTATTTTAAACTGTACACTAAAAACGCTTATTACTACTTAATTATTAAAGCTAGATATGTCCTACTGCAGCCCTTTTTGTAGATCATCTAATGCTATACAGTTATTTCCTACATATTAACCACATCTTTCTCTAACTGATGAAGCGGGAAGGCCACTGTGATTGGTCAAAAAAAAAAAAATTCCCTCTTAAATTAAAGTTTATATATTCAAAAATATGTGAAGACAATTTCAGGTCAAAATTCCAAAATTTCTCAAAGTTACAGCCATTTTAGTATAGTAGTAGTAGTAGACCGACTGTTTTCCGCTTGACGTCCCGATGAGAATGGCACGACCCTAAGTCCCTTGCTCAAACGTATTTATCAATAGATGACTTATTGGGATTCTTTTCTTCGAATTTCTTTTGTTATTGCTATATAAATATATTGTTCTATCGTTATATAAATGATAGCGAGAAAAATGGACTAAAAACTTTAAACACGTTTTTCTCGAAATGACTTTTTTCAAACTGGTCGCATCGATAACTCGGTCAATTATTAACCGGTTTTTAATTTTTTGCTTTTGTTATGTTCCTATTTGCGTGGCTAAGGTTAAGCGTAGCTGATTTAAAAAAATTTAATTTTTACTATCTTTTAGGCTGTTTTGAAACAAAAAAAAAGTCGAAATGATGGAAAAAATTTTCAATTTGTCGCCATTTTGTGTAAAATCAAAATAAAAAAAATCGGCTACGTACAACGAAAACTACATTCATATAGATTATAAAGAACTTTTATTTTGTTTTTTCTGATAACTCTTTCTTGAATAATCGATGCGACCATGGAGGGGGAATTTATTTTTGGACTCTACGGCAACGCTCATAACTTCAAAACTATTTAATATTTTTTAATTAAAATTTATGTAAATATTGGCCAATGTACACTTTAAAAAATAATTAAAAACGATCCTGATATTCCTTTATTTTCCCAGTCAAAAAAATTCTCGAAAATCACTCATTTTTTCGGCCGTCCCCCGCAGCATATGGTATAGTACATGGGACCGCGCTGCCTGCAAACTTTTTTCTTGACTTGATTAATTAATCCCTTTATTGGTCAGTTACTATAAGATATAGGGCAATAGACACAAACCTTCATCGAAAAATGCAGATCATAACAATGAAAACCGCATGCAAATCCGTTCAGGATTAAGAGACCGTTCGGTAAGCGCAGGCTGCTTTCAGAGCGGCCCGACGCGCGTTGTACAGAGGCTATACGCTTTTTGTTATGTGGAAGTCGAGCCGCATCCGATCGCCCCAGATCTCAGCGCCATAGAGCAGGACCGACTGAAACGGTACCCCCAGGTACTTAGCAGCAGGTTTCGTCTGAAAGCGTGGAATGTTAGCACTTACAACTTTACGGCTAATGGGTTCATTAAAGAAAATGGAAAACATTTCACTAAAATGCTATATCAGCTGATCCACAGATGTACAGTGGTAAATATAATCCCAAGGCAAATCCACTATTAAAGAGAAAGAGTACAAGACTATTAACTTAAATTCACGGTAGTAAAAAGCTTTGTTATGCTACGGAATATAGAGTGGGATGTCCTAAACAACACATCACAATCAGTTTCAGAATAAGGAAAGAAAATATTTCGCAGGTAGCATTATTAAAAGATGCAAACAAATACATATAATTGGTTTCTTAGCGTGATTTAAAAAAAATGGAAATGTTTTACCTGAAAAGTATATGTTCCTGGCACTAGAACATCACGAGACAATAAATATGTGCAGTTTCCATCAAATGTAAAATTTTTGCGATCATAGGTGACATATTTCGATTTTCCAATTCCATCGCATACACAGTCCTTACATTCGATTACAGAGACACAAATGTCACCTTTTCGCACAGTACCCTCTGGACAAAAACATCCAGAGAAACATTCATCGGATAATAACGGACATTCGGTTTTTCCAATCGTGCCACAAGATGGTTCACAACGTCTTTTGTAACAGTCCTTATAAATAAGTGGCGGTGGACATGCAATTTCTGTAATAATATAATTTTACCGAAAACGTTTAGTCCACTTTAGTTATCTAAAGGAAAAATATTACCGCAATTGGTTATGGCTCTCCAAGTGTCGAGCTGTATTTTAGGCTTAGCGGCTAGACATTCTTTAACAAAATTGTCTAACGCCAAGCATTTGCAGCGTGGGTGCTCTGTTGTACTATTGTTTTCCTCCTTAAGACATTCGCAGGTGGCTTCAATGCATTTCGAAATGAATCTGTCATAATCTATAGATTCTGAACAAGGTTTAAACACCTCGTGCCTGTATAGTTAATTCAGAATGAAGGGCCTTCAAAAGACGAAAAATATATTATACATTACTTAATAGAGTTGCAGATTTCTAATGCTGGTTTTGGATCTCCGGCACAAATATGTGGCTGGCAGAGGGTTTTTGGTATATCGTCGCTAAACCACGCTTCGCCAAATTCAGCAGTATTTTTTGCTGGAGATCCATTTGGTAAACGTTTATCATCTTCAGGATTATCGTTGTAGTATCCACAGAGGCCATCGACCGTATTTAGAAATCGCGAAGATACGCCAACCTTTATATCCTCGTTGTCACAGTAAGATACCCAAAAGCCGTGTTTTTTAGAAACGAAAAGGATGGTGTTTCCAGGTTGAGAAATAATAAATCCAAATTGGGGAGAAGTCTTTTCCAATTGCCGAACAGTGAAGTCAAAACCATTTAGGTTTACTGTTAGATCAGGTAACAATGTGAGTGAAAATTCATTCACTTTGTCTTCGATAACCACTTTTCTTTTACAGGCCTGATGATTCGTACAATTTACATTCACTGAAATAGCATTAGATAGAATTCCGCCTTTTAGAATGGACATAGAATACTTACGTATTACAGCCCAGTTACGATTTTTGAAGCCCCTTGCAAGAATATGGTTGCATGGATCGAATTTGAACTCAGCACCGTCAAATGTCTCAAATGTTTTTCCGAAGACCTTACAAACAGAATCTTTCTGGCGCACCGGATGGCATGTATAGGAAACGCACTGGTTCGCAGTTGGTTCCTTTGGCTTTTCAAACTGAGGTTCATAACCTTCTCGACATTGAGGCAAAGGACATGATAAGGTTTTATTATTTTGTACAAAAACGCAGATATATTCAGGACAATTAACTGGCGATATAGATTCAACTTGCTCATCAGGAATTTCAGCGGAGAGTTGAAAAGAAGATTTCGTCCGCTCTGCTGGACTTACGAGTATACTTTGCACGGTAACTTGGCTAAAAAATTAATTAATTCGCTTTGATTTATATCTTCCCTTTTTTTTATCTTGCGCTACTTACCTAGTATCAAACATTTCTGACATTTCCACTTCCTGAGTAACTCCAGTATGTTGGACTTGCATTCCTTCTGGACAAGCTGGATCTGGGCACGATTTATTCATAACTGTAGAAAACCGTTTTTAGCAATTTGTGGCATAAAATATATAATTATTTTACAAATATGTTCCTCTGGCATTTTTGGAATTGGAGTTGTGGGTCTGAAGCAATCTTTTTCATCATCTTCGCAATCTTGATAACCATTACACCAAAGGTCTTCTGGAATACAATCACCGCTAGAGGGACAAATGCGCTGGAATTGTGGGCAAGGTTCACATAGGCATGTGCAGGGCTTAGATTTATCTTTACGTAAACCTGGAGCACAAGGAGGGCATTTCTTTTCTGTACATTGTGAAATGCCACCTAGGACGCAAACGCATTCCTCACAATTAGTGTTTTCATAAATTGATCCCACGGAGTAGCTACGATTAAAAAAATAAAATATATAAATATGTATATTTGTAGGTATGTATGTGGTGTGTGAAATATCTTTGCTTCTATGAACATTTTGTGCATTATAGATTATTAACATTTATTATTTCTATTGGAATAGGAATGGTATTTAGTGAATGCAAATACATCAAATTAAAGGCTTTTCCAGACATTGTTTTCGGGAGATATGTATGTACATGCAAGAGCAGTAGTCTCAGCTAATTGCGAATAATGCCTTTGGTTAGAGATACATGAAGTGCCATACAAATGACGATATCCCGTATTACGAGTATTATCTGTGCTCTTTACTCTACCGCTTAAAAGGCTGATCGCAAGCCATAAAATCGAGACACTTACATAAAAGAAAGGGACAAAATAGTTCTAAAATCTGAATGAAAGTGCATTGGATTTTATGAGAAAAGCAATAAAAATATTATCCACCATCCGCCAAAAATATAATATCATACTTTATGGTAATACGTTCATTAACGTGAATAAAATAATATATTAAATTCCTTAGCTTTATATGGTGTTGTCGTATAGAATCGCCACTTCAAGCATTTTCCAACTTTCACATATGCCCCAATTATAGCACATAGCCGAGTAAAAATCCTTTTTTACGTTGAGTAATAATTACTCATAAGATATAATGTTAATTATGAGAACTTTGAACTACATATAAGACTCTCACAAATAAAATTCAACGCTTGTTTCAGAACGTTTTTGGCGATGTGTGTAGCAGTTATATTCTTAGATATTGTAATTATGACAATTTAAATAATAGATATTAACCTGACACTAGTACCTGAATAAAATCAACAGGTAACGCGGCGGAATTGCAAACAAAGCGAAAGGGCGGGTATGTATGATGATGGAAAAGCGTTTAAAAAGTAGGCGACAAAAGTAGGATTTAATAGGATTTCCATTCGGGGCAATTTTCTTTACAGGATGTGAAATCAAAAATTATAAGCGAGAGGATCCTGAAAATATGGAGTATATACATACATGGATAAACGTAATGATTTCAATATTTTTCAAATTACCTCAGATGATTCACTACACATGGACACATGTTTATCTCAACACAATTTCCTTTTCCATCCCAATATAGAGGTTCCTTGCATTTACAGTTGACGTCCATTGGTAACATGTTTGTTTCTACTTCCGGACATATAGGGCACACAGAAGGCTCTTGTTCAGGTATAGGCGTTACTTCAGCTAGGAATAAAATATTGGGTTTTACTATTGCGGTTGTTATATACAATTTCCCAACTAAGCAGAACCCAAGTCCAATCAAAGAGACACATTTCCCAATTAACTGGACATTTATTTCAAACAATATGAAGTTTAATTTGGTTTAAATGGTAATTTGGTATAAGTCTAATTCAATTGGGCAAATGTCTTTTTCAAAGGGCTTTCGGTTTGCTTAAGGATTCTTTCTCCTTTTTTCCAGTGAAGAAATGAAAAAAATTGTGGAATATTTTTTCTCGAGTGTTTTTTATATACAAAATTAAAATTTCTACACTCGGTTTTACTAGTATAAAATGCGTATGTATTGGTACATGTTTCATGTAAATTGATTTTACACTTTTATAGAGGGCACTAAATTTAAGGCTGGATCATTTGTCGGCTTTTCGTTTGCCATCATGACTCCTCTTATAAGGTCCGCGAGTAAAAACACACTGACGTTATAATACGCTTCATAATCAATTTATTTCAGATTTTTCCAATTAATACTTTAGGAATAAATGGAGTGGGACGAAAAATGTGTTTAATTTTTAATGCTTTTTCTTATAGAAATTTAACGAAATAATTTAAAAAAAAAATTTTCGTTTTCTATGCGTCAGTAGGTTTCTTTACGTACCCCACTCGATGGGGTTGAATGTTTTTAATTTTTTTATAACCTGTTAGACCCCCCATTATTATATTATTATCTATAATTATCCGAATTATTTATCCATCCACAGCCTAGGGCCATAACAATATTTGAGTATGCCAAATTGACAAATCTCAAAAGATTCAGTTCAACTTTTATTACCTTATCCTTTTACCATTTTACCGTTATAATTGATTATTAATTAGTGAGATAACAAATTAAATAGGTAGTTTCGAAAAGCTTCGAGTATTTCTGATTTTTCAACACAAGTGTGCCTTGATCAGGTGTTTTCTGGAGGAACTTTACTTATGGAAAAAAACTGGCTCCCGGTCACTTTTCCGACTGCAATCTCCCCACAAAAAATTTACTCGACAACTCATTTTCCTACAACACTTTTCACTTTTCCCGACAGACGAAATTGGCTCTTTACAAAATGTCTAATGAATGAATATTTTATTTTTATTTTACATATATTGTCAGGAAAGTACCTGTATGGAATAAAGGTTGTCGGTAATCTTATTTCACACAATAAATAATGGTAGGAGGTTCATTAAATTCATAGGGAAGGGATTTAATAATGAAACTACACAAGTTCATAGGGTGATTATTTGCATAGTTACAGAGTGATTATTAAAACCTACCTAGACTTTAAGCCCCGTTATTTAGAAAACCGTAATTACTAATTATGGTAAAAGCTAGTTAGCTGAAATAATTCCACGATATTCAGAGCCGATATCTACGTAGGCAGAGCGTGTGCCATTATTCCACAGTTTTCTGTTAAATAGCTCCTTTTTGTTTTTTTTCCTTTTTTTTATTGTGCGGAATTTAAATACACCAGAGCAATAATAGAACAATATTTATACTCACGATAAGGACGGAAACATCCAAGAGGTTCAATTCTCATATTAATGGCATCGTGCCATTCAACGGGCACCACTTTCAGCATTTGTGCTTGAATTGGGTATTGGAAGTAATTTATTTTTGGAGTGTCAGAATCAATATTTCCTTCGAACATTTGTAAGACACCCTCTGGAGTGAGTACTTTATTCCATAATTTTCCGTTCTTCGAGAACATTACTTTGTATGCGGTGACACATCCATCGGGACCGCCTTTAGTTTTAATACCAGTAATGTTTCTCGGCTCCAAGAAATCAAACTGAAAGAGGTGTTGCTTATTGTTGTGAACATTTGCTTGAAGAGGTAAATATTACCAAGACAAACTGATTTGGTCTGTTGACGGAAGGGCGCCATCCAATCGGTGAACTCATTTTGAGCATATCATAGAGGCGAGGTTTCTTCCCTTTGATAGGTTTTGGCCATAGTACACTGCTAGCTTGTACCTTTATAAACTAATTCTTTTGAAAATGATCTGTCTTACGGGGCTTACTTACCTGGCTTGGGCTTAATTTTTGGTTATCAACACCCATTTCGTCATCACAAACAGGTTCTACTGTGGCTATATTCACTGGATATTTGGTCGGCGGCAAAATCGACACCACATCAAATTTCGTAGCAGGAGTAGTAAAATCAAATGTTGTAGTGTCAGTCGTTTTGCTACACCCATATAATTCGACTCTCATGGCTATGGCTCCATGCCACTTTACTGGATATAATCGAACCACTTTGGCTTCTACTGGTACTGAAAATATTGAGCTTTTCGTTTGTCGAGAAGCCTCTGGGCCTCTGAATATTTGTGGTGATTTATTTTCGTCAAGAATAAAGTGAAATATGCCTCCATCAAAACTGTATGATACCTGTAAAAGAATTATTTTTAAAATATCGTGCAATTAACGCGGTATTTTTATTTTACTGCCATTAGTGGTAATTTTTAAAGCTACTCGCCGGCGACTGCTAAAGCGGTACGCTGCAGTTTTAATAAAAATAACAACTTTTTCCTTACAGTAATAGTTCCGAAGTGTTGCGAAAGGGGTGGAAGCAAATTTTCAGTCGCCCAAAAGAACTTGACTTAGTTTTACAGCATCCCGTCAGTTTTTGATGGAATTTTGTTAAGCGAGTAAAACAGATCACGAATTTATCAAGAACTGATATGTAGCGCATTGCATAGAAAAAGGCCTTGATAGAGTTACAGCGGTACGGATAAAACTTTCATTAAATGATTTTTTTTACTCCACCCTCCATAAAAAGTGATAACTGACGTTTGCAGCGTTTCACAGTGGAGAATTTGCCCGAAAATCTGGGAAAAATTCGAAAAAGGTTTGAATTGATTTGAAAGAAGGCATATATGAGTTTTCAGATTCGCTAATTACAATTTTTACAAGACTTGAGAAACTGACGATGATTCTTAAACTTAAAATATATTTATACTCATAGAAATAATCATTAAAAATCGTGTACTTCATATTTTATTGTTTTTTTTAATGTTATATTTCTGGTATCGAAGCAGAGTCATACTTATGTTTCCGAGTTTTCTATTTATAAATTAAGGTTGAAAATGTCAGTTATCATTCTCCACACTCCTTTCCGAGCATTGTCAAAAAAACTGAAGTTGGAAGCAGAAGTGCAAAATCAAAGTCAAAGTTTTATATCAGACTCATCCAAATAATAAACAACTTTGGAAGAACATATCTACTTCTACGCGATGAATGATCTTACAAGCGGTTAATTAATGTGACAGACAATATCAAATGCCTTTTAGTATAATCAGGAATCGCAAAGAAAGAAACGTGATTTGAAAGGAGTATCAGAATGTCATAAACTTAAAAGTTTGTCAGACGAAATATCTCTCAATCGTTCAATACATTAGTTTTTTCAAGACTTTGAAAAAAAAACTAAGAGACTAGTAGGTCGAAACTTAGTAGGCGAAGCAGGGACTTACACGTTTGGTATTGGAATAAAATTAGCGATTTTCCATATTAGACGCAAAAGGCAGGTGTTTAATATTATGCACCTTAGGGGTCAGCATGTTGATTACTTTTAGTGGAAAATCGACTTCTAAGGTCCTTACAGGAACAGTTTCTTTTGTTTTGGATATCTAACATGCTCCCAATTCTGAATAAAAAGAATCCTTAGTGTTAAGACTGTTAAGGCGTAGATTCCAAAGCTGATTTCAATTAGAATGTTTTACCTTATACAATGTGACGTATTGATCGAATATTGGGCTTCCTTGCATCACGACTCCAAAGAGTGGTAAAGCTTGAGGAAGAGTTATTTGAAGGTATTCCAATGGATCATTATTAGCTGGTGACCAACTGCCATTTGATTTTGTAGATGGCTTGCCGTGCAGTCTGGCGTATTGTGGTAAAAATGAGGAGCCTAAGACACTACTTGCAGCAAAAGCGGAATCGGGAATTCCATATGGCCCATTTATTATTGGAATCATGCTGGAACCAATAACATTATAATTTGCGTTAAATTATGAGCAGCAACTTACTCTTTTTCTTCACAAGGTTTTGGCGGCGTGACAGTGATTGGTACTATTAATGGACCTTCGGTGCTGGGTTTGAATGGTTTTTCTAAAATGGATTTTTTTAGCAGCTCTGCTAAACTTACATATTACAAAAATATACCTATCGGTACAAAAGTTTTTGGTTTTTCAGGCAGACATATTAGTTGGTTGTCTAAGCATTGGCACAGTTTGGATTCTCCGTTTTGAATTGATTCATATACATCGTGGGGCTGCAATAACAATAAAAATGAAATATTCATTTCTTTCCAAAGAGACGAATGCATTTCACCTTCATAGGTTTCCCATCAAGAGTCATGCATGGACATTCATTTTGCAGAACACAGGTGTCCTCATCACGCCATAATTTATTTGAAGCAGCGCAGTCTTGCTTTGCTTCGGTTTGCACACAGCCTTCTGCGCAAATATCACCCAGTTGGCACAATCCCCTCTGATGCAATAACTGAAACGAGAAGAATTAAAACATGTGCTGGAAAAAATCAGTTCTAAAAACCTTTTTGTAGTAATCACACGTCTTTTCACACATAATCGCACATTCCGACCATCTTTTACCGGGTGGGCATTCCAAAGGAGACGATGTGGTATGGTGAGAAATAATTTGGCAACTGGATTTAATGGCTTTCACTGATTCTGCGTCATCACATTCCTTCGTAAGGGAATTAAACAATTTCCATTCGGGGCAAGCCTCCTCCACATAACTCCAAATGTGTTTGCCAATTTTTTCGCATTTAAGGAACTTCCCACAATCGTTTGGTGATTCCACAAAAGGCTCAGTTGGTACACAGGGAAGGGACATAATCGGTGCATGGGTGGATGGAGTCGGGGAAGTTAATTTTGGATGGAGGCAATCCGGCTTAAGGATTTCTACATTAAAGATATGATCGCAAGTCATACTAATTGGATTATACATCATCGAAGGACCACACGTCTTCTCAACATTCGTCCAGATTCCGTCTGACCGCTGGATACAATGCAAGAATTTGTAGCAATCTCCGGGGAATTCACGATGAGGAATGGCCGGATCACATGTCTCTGAAGGTTTCGCAGTGCTACTTAATGTTGTTGGCGGCGTTGATGGGGTCAAAAATGGCGAAGTGCAAGGTGCACCACTGCATATTTCCTTCTTTCTGGTGCACCTACATGTTTGGCAGCTATCTGACCGAGTTACATCTCCTTCGTAATACACCACGCCGTCTTTTTCCATGCAAATAGGTTTACAAGATTTTTTCGGGACACATTCCCTAAAACTATCATTTAAATAAATCATGTCTTCGTCGCAAGGTTTTATGTGGCATCCTTCGAAGCAAGTCTCGGTTAGGCACATTCGCTCCGCTACACCCTGCTCCAAAAAGTTGTCACAGGTTTCGACTGGGCATGGCTGAGTGCATGATCTGTAGTCGGAACACTGTGGGTCGCATTGCATAGCTGAAGGATTATAATAATAAAAAAATGACCTAGAAATTTCGGAAATACTTACGGCATAAATCCGGTGTTCTCCACTTAATATTAATGCTTTTCAAAGAACATGCATAAGCATAAGCAGCTAAGGATGTACACAGGCATTCGCAGTCGCCTCCTTGATCGCAGGCACATGTGTCGAATACACATCTCTTCAAATATTTTTCGTAGGGAACTTCGGTGTGACACTCCTGTTTGTGATGAATTCAGTACATCAATTACTTATTAGGACCTTAAGACTATTTTTAGGAAAAGAACCTTAATCTCGTGGTCATAATGAAATGGGAGATCGCGAGAGTATTTGGTAGATGTGTGAGTCCTAACGGACTAGATACGGTATCAAATAGATATTCCAATATATATTTTTCCAACGAGTACATACTATAATATATTTATATATATTGGTACCGCCTAGTCATCTAATATTGAATTTAGGAGCCGAGGTAGGAGAAAATACAAATCGGCATTGCAACTTATTTAAAAGGATGTCCTGCCTTACCATAGATGGCATCAGAACTGGATATTGCGTCGCATACAAGAGCTGAGTATACAGATTTGGACATTCTGGAATGGACCAAAAATGTTTCAGAGTACGCTGAGAACAAATGTAGCTTTAACAGCAGTTTGGTATACATTTGGTCGACGCCCCTCAACGGCAGATGCGGGCAAATGTGAATCGATTGACGTATTCGCTGCTCTCTGCGATATCTGGTTCTCATGCCATATACGGTCTTGCTGAATTAAAGCTTTAGAGAAATCAAGCAAAATAAGAAATGCGGCGACAGCTCGTCTCGTATCCTCAGATAGTTTCAGCAAAGCAGTTAGTGTGCTGTATGATTTCCGAAACCCGTTTTGACATAAAAATTGTTTATTTAGTTCTAATCAAGCTTTTCTATAACTTTCGCAAATAGCAATTCTATGTTAATGGGTCGATAAAATCAGAGATCTAAGTAACAGGAGGGGAACCACAATAGATGGGCATATTAGCTTAATAAATGTTAGCCACATAAAATAAGCATAATACGCAGAAGCTCCTAATTTACACTCGATCTTCCCACGATAATATGGAAATGGTTCGAAGGTTGTAGTCACATGCGTTTAATTTTTTTCCTCGACATATTATATCAATTGGCGAAAGGTGTAAATTCATGATTCTATCACTTAACTTACTTTGAACACAGATGACTTTATAATTCCGCACTTAAGGTGAGCCCAAGATTCTCTTTCAGGATGTTCTTTGCAGGCATTTATTGGCTCCGTCGGGATAGAGCAATAATCCTGTAATTTCCAGGAGTGACCGAAAAGCATTGGACTTGTCTCCAAGCCCATGGAAGGTGACATCATATCATCCTGTGCGTCGTCATTGTAATTTCCACATAGCCCCCGAACTTTGTTTTTCCATCTGTCGCTAAGTTTAATATACACTCTTGTACCATGGTCCCATTTAACCTGGAGACCCAGGTCCAAAACCTCGACTACTATAAATACACCAGCTTCATAAACCGTGAAAGAATGGGAGCTCTCACCCTCGATCTTCTTATGTTCTGCAAACAAAGAAATAGTACAAATATTAAATTGTTAAATAAACTCTTCTACTTTCAATGGATTTTTGGTCTGAGGGCTCCGATGATAAGGTCAAGGATGCTTTTAATGTCCCCGTTAAAGTAATTGTAACGGACTTGGAGCAAGTAACTCCAAGTGTTCCACAAAGGACATTTTGAATTGTTATTGTAAATCCATCGCCATCTAATACTCCTGTTCCTTCGGATAATAGGTAATCACAAGCTCCTTGAAAATCAAAATCCCTTTTATCAAAAGTGGTGAAGTGCGAGTCTCCCCAAACACTGCACGTAGATGCACATATATTTTTCGTGCAATTCCATGTCCCTGACTTGCACTTGCTGAAATGCACTTTCAATAAAATTACAAGGACCACTTATTAAGTAAACGATTAACCAATTATTGCAATCTGCTTGAATTTCATCGCCATCATTGTAGCTTCTTCCCGCGTGGTGGCATGAGCAGTCTTGAGGTAGAACGCATTTATCCAGTGGAATATCCATCACGTAACCAGCTTGGCATACGCAGCCAGGGTCACAGTCTTCAAAATTATCAGTGTAAGCGTGCATATTTTTACATGTCTTTGGCTCCTTTGGAACACAAGTGGAGAACTCTGAATATGGTCTTGAAAGACACTTGCTTTTAAGAGCACCGGAAGGTGGATAACGGGAACTATCTTCAGGTGATGCCTCTATGCATTCCCATAAACCCTTAATGCAGGTGCTGAAAATTGTATTATCTATTATCGATTTCAAAATGAACAGTTGCCGCACAAAAGTTTTAAATTTAAAATCGGTTATTATTATAATTAGAAACACATATGAATACTTGAAATAAATTATTATATTATTATATTACCTTAGTCTTAAACTTACTAAGGCTTTCACTCACCATAGCTGTAAGATGTCTTGCTCTGGCCTTACTTCCTTATAGTTTGGTTCAAAACTGACACCATCATACCAACAACGGCAGCTCTCCGCAGGAATGCATTCATTCTTGTCATTCAAATATTCTCCAAGTGGGCATCGGCATCCCTCAACGCAATTTCCCTTGCAGGTATCTTTTCTCGTCAGGTCCTCGCATGTTCGAATGCATCCATCGCCACATTCATCATACACTTGACCAGCCGGACATTGCATAGCTGTGGATACAGGGCTGTATTTATAGAAACGAGATATTTATTCTTGTGACAGTACAGCATTCTTTAACTCCAAGTCTCCAGCTAGTATCAACTCCTTGCCGACTGCATTCAGTACCATATGCAGCTAATATGGGGCACAGGCAGGCTGAAATATCGTCCTTACAAGCGCACACGTCATACATGCAGTTCTCGTAGAACGGCTCCGGGTCCACTGACCAGTGACATTCTGCGAAATATTTTAAGGAAATTGATGTTTTCATGAACTAGTTGGAAGTAAATTAATACTGCCCCAAACCTCCAAACACGTCGCTCAAAATGTAATCGCAATATTTTTCAGCTTTCTCTCTGTTTTCCGGGTACATATCACAGGGGTATGGCGTGGGTGAGGCGTCAGAAAGGAAATCGCATGTGTCTTTGGTTTTCCATTTGTCAGCAAAAGGTTCAACGGCAGTTTCGATGTCGCCTTCTGGTGTTAAAAAATCGTCCTCGGCGTTGAGATTGAACGTACCACACAGGCCTTGAGTTTTGTTTTGGTAAGTAGCAGGGACGTCAATGTATACGCGGGTATTGCCATCCCACCAAATTCGAATTCCATTTGCAAAATCAACTACATTGGAACAATAAAATAAAATAAAAACATTAAGTTGTTTTCTAAATGGGTAGGTAAAACACAAGTGGCCTACCTAATTACTCTGGCGTTGAGAATGCTATTCAGAATATTCATAGTCCAGTTAAATGGTAATTTTGCTAAACATTTTGGGTACACAGCGATTTTTGTTTTCTGATATGTCGGGGAGTCGGTGGTGAGTATAAAACTGAGTTTTTGGCATTCTCCCCCCTCCCATTTGCCCGCCATCTTGAAAATAAGGGTGCTAGCGGCTTTTCAGCGATATCTGGCCCCTCACTCGTACGATAATTCTCAAAAGAGATTTTTTACAGAGAATCAAATTCTTTACAATTCCTTTTAAATAACTTTTTCATGTGAAATTAATAAAAAACAATTTAGAAGCCGGAAAAGGCGAAAATATTTGAACAAAAATTTTTTGGGACGCTATAACTTTTTTATTTTCAATTTTACAAAACAAATGCATTAGGGATTTTTTCTAGAGCATCTTCTTGCAATTAATTTTACCCATTTATTTTTCCAATTATCATAACTTTTAAGGGTTTGCAGGATCAAAAAGGAAGGGCAGTCATGTTTATGCATGTCACAATCAGATAAGTGCCATCGAAAACATATTTGTTTTTAACAGATTTTCTTGAAACCTAATTCTATAACACAAATAAGGGAACACGTGTTTCAGCATTCCTCAATATGCAACCCCTAATGGGTAAAATGGGGTAAACAAATTTTGTGTGGAGAAAAAAATTTTTAATCGGGTTTACTTGAAACTTAGTATAAATATTCCACAACATAAATAATGGAACACATGTTTCAGCATTTTTCAAAAATTGAACCCTAAAGAGTAAAAAGCGATATGAAAACTTTATTTATTTATTTATTTCTGTCTATCAATCTATACAATTTTACAGACTAGAAAACAATGATTCCTATTTTATCATATTCTCCAAAACAATAAGCTTTCCTTTATATTCCAATCTAGTAATGGTAAAATCTAAGTGATTGCAAAAAAAATTAAATTTGATTATACATCTGGTCAACACTTCACAAAATCCATAGTTCGTTCTATGTGAAGGAGCAATTAACAAATTTCTAGCCCGAAGAGGTCTTTCCAATGCATACAAATTAATTAAATTTAATAATTCAGGACAATTTATGTCAAAACACAATAAATCCTTAATGAATAAAGCGCAACTCATATCACGTCTAAAACGGAGGGTTGATAATCCAAACAACAAGCGTCTCGACTCATAGCAAGGAATAGTAGATTTCCACCATCCAAGCTTGTAACATAAAAACCTGGTAAAAGATTTTTGCACCGCTTCTATTCTGTTGACATGCACAGTATAGACAGGACTCCATATAGTTGCCCCATATTCAACGATTGGTAACACAAAAGACATATATAAAGCTTTTAAAGAAAAAATATTCGAAAATTCATTAGTATTTCTCTTAATGAAGCCAAGTGCCTTGTAAGCTCTAAAAATCACATGGTCGATGTGCTTATGAAAGGAAAGCTTTCTGTCCAAAATAACCCCCAAGTCTGTTATTTCATCAACGCGCACTACCAACTGGCCATTTATGGAATAATTAAATGCAATGAAGGTTCTTAGCCGATAAAAAGAGATGGTTCGGCATTTAGAAATGTTCAATTGTAAACTGTTTATAATACACCAACGAGATAACTTATTTAAGTCCTCTTGTAGCCTGATACAACTCTGAGAATCACGTATGATCGAAAACAATTTCAAGTCATCCGCATAAATCAGACAATTTGCATTTGTAAAACAATTAACGATATCATTGATAAATAAGACAAATAGAATAGGACCACAATGACTGCCCTGTGGCACACCCGACACAGCAGATCTCTAGATCGCCAATTGTCAATTGCAACGATTTGTTTTCTGTTTGAAAGGTATGAAGAAATCCATTGAAGGAAAAGAGAGTGAATGCCCATACAGCGAAGTTTCTCAACCAAAATAGCTATCTTTACCTTGTCAAACGCTTTAGAAAAATCTGTGTAAATTGCGTCTATTTGGCAGCCTTTTTCAAAGGCTTTCGAACAAAAATTCGTAAATAAAGCAAGATTGGTAACTGTAGAGCGACCCTTTAAAAATCCATGCTGCTGTGGGCAAATTAACTCCCTGACCAGAAAAGAGAGTTTTTTTGCAACAATACTGTCAAGTAATTTGGGAATTGTTTTCATTAAAGATACTGCTCTATAATTCTTTACTAAATGCTTCGCACCATTTTTATGTATGGGCTTAAGTAGTGAAGTTTTCCACGAATCTAGAAAATGACCTTCCCCGAGCGATAAATTAAAGATCTTGGTCAGTGGATCTGCTAAGGAATATATGCACATCTTAAGAAACGCAGGCGAGATATTGTCTGTATCCATGCCGTAATTCCAGTCCAGATTATTTACTGCCCCTATAACATCCTGATAATCTAAACTAAGGGATCCTATATTCAAAAAGCTCTCAGTTTCATTCATTGAGGAATAATTAGAACACGTGTCCTTGCAATAAACCGTTTCAAAGAAGTTAGCAAATAGTTCGCATGTTTCTTCTAGATTATTGGATTTAAAATCGTCATATTCCATTGTATTTGGAAAGCCAGATGATTGTCGCTTGTCATTAACATATCTCCAAAAGGCCCTACTATTATTCCTGATATTGTATTCAATGGAATCAATAAATTGCCTGTACAAAAAACGATGCAAATACTCAAATTCCTTTCTCAATCTGAGAAAATTTTTAAGGTTGAACTCATTACTAACTCTTTTGTACGCTTTATGAGCTTTGTTTCTAACATTTTTCAAGTGCAATAAAGATTTATTGAACCACCTTGGATGGTTATTTGAGCGATTTATTTTCAAAGGAACATACAATTGCAAAGCCGAATTTATAAAGTGAAGAAATTTGTTATGTGCTTCTTCTAACGATGAATTATTTAGAAGATCAGACCAGTTGATATCAAGAAAATATTCGTTAATCAAATCAAAATTAGCTTTTTTGAGGTTGTACTCTCGCCTTATAATATTATGACATAGATTAGCAAAAGTATAAAAAGAAATATTGAATTCCAAAGCCTTATGATGAAGATCACAACTAAGCAGTGGAGCTACTGACTCATTTACTCGAGTATATATATCTTCGGAAACAAAGATTAAGTCTAAAACTCTACCAAGAAAATTATGAACTGAATTAATTTGAAATAAATATAAATCTGCCATATTATCCAACATAAATGATTCAGTTGTCGATGAAATATTCGTAGGTGTCAAAAACGTCTCATTTTTTTCGAAGGACCAAGAAACGCTGCTCAGGTTAAAATCACCCAGTACGCACAAGTGGTCACTCTCTGATAACGTAGAAGAAACCAATTCAATAACATTAAAATGTTTTCTATATATCTCCAAATCTGAAGATGGAGGGATATAGCAGGCACAAATATATAATGAGGATCCATTAGATTTGATACGAACAACGATATTGTCAATTATGGCCTCACTATTAGCTGTTATAAAATGTTCACTGAAAAGTTTCGATCGGACGGCAATTAAAACACCGCCACCTCTTGTACAACCTGACGCAATTGGACACCGATCCTTTCTGAAAAACACGTATTTCTCAGTTGCAAATTCAGATGAAGAAATCTCACTCATCAACCAGGTCTCCGTGATAACAATAATATCAAAATCACATTCCACTAAAGCCAGTTTAAAATCATATAATTTAGTTCGCAAACCTCTAACATTTTGGTAATAAATTGATAGTGAACCATCATTCAATGTGACGGTGCGACTATTACTCAACCTACCACCGGCTGAGGCAACGCAGCCAAGTTTTTTGGACTATTGTTTTTAAAATCACTAATTCTTAGCCCAGTAGGCCAAATGGAACAATTCATAGCTTGTTTAAGCATATCCGAAGGAACACCCAATTTAAAATTAACGAATTTCATTGACGATAAATCAGCATCTTTTCTAATAAGTGGAAAACACTTTATCAGATCTTCATCAACCTTAAGTTTAGCGGATACATGACTAACAATATCCTCCGACGTTGTTGTAGCCAGGAAACGCGAGAGATGGATCCATTTAATTCCGCGGACGACTGATAATTTGGATGAGGATGAGTCGGTGCCGATAATTCTTCTGCTACGATTTTTCCTCTTTACAACCTGCCATTCCTCATTGATTACGGGACCTGCAGGCTCAGACTCGCAATGACTCAAAGTCGATGCACGCCGATCAGCTGTACTACGAAGAGACGGAGTATGTGACATAGCGGAGGCATTAGCCGGCCCAGCTGATGATGTACTCGCAGATCGTTGCGGTGGCACAGCTGATGGAGCCGCAATATTTGCCTGTTTCACTCTTACACTCTTAGTGCGCAGCGATGACGTTGATGCTTTTGATGCAGTAATCGCTGCAGACCTATCTGGTTCTGAATGTTTAGGAGCCGTTACAGATGGCTGATTTGCTTCCGAATTTTTATTTTGCAATAAAATATTCATATTATTTGAGAGCAAAGAAAATGAGTTTTTGAGTTCAGAAACTACACTTATTAGGGACTTCAGTTGCACAGATATACCCGGCACATTTACTCCAGAACAAGAAAAGCACTTCCACGATATGCACTGATTATTATCGAGAGTATCCAAAACATTTTTTGGTAATTTCGTACACCGTTTATGAAAAGTTCTTTCACAATATCCACAATTAACGTTCTTGTCGAAAAGTGGATCATTGCACTCAGCACAATTCGTGATTTGGTGCATTATACGGAACAACAATTAGAAGAAAGTAAAAACACGTCTGCACGTCTGCACGTCTTCACGCGAAGTTATATTTATAAATAGATAACAAGTTTTTTTATGTCAAAATTCACCAATTCATAGAGTACTGACATGATTTTCACATGTATTATATAAACATGATTTACTCTTGACTGCCTTCATTTGTGATGGCATAAAACTCTTAAAAATAATGATAATTAAAAAAAATGTAAGAAGATGCTCTAGGAAAAAGCTCTAATAAAATTTTTTGGTGAAAATTAACATGATTTCATAGATTTTTTGATCAAATATTCGCCCTTTTTCTGATTTCTACATTGTTTATTATTAATTTTACATGAAAAAGTTTCTAAATAAGAATTGTAGGGAATTTGATTCTCTGTAAAAAATGACTTTTGAAAAATCACCCTTATTTTCAAAATAGCGGACAAATGAGAGGGGCTAGAATCCCGAAAACTCAGTTTTATACTCACCATCGAACCCTCAATAGATTTACTCTGTACAAGTTTGGAATAATTTTTGTTTTTGATTTAACTAATGGGAGATAATTATGATCCATGATAAAGAGTCAAGGTATGCGTATAGCTACCGTCAATTGCTTTTTTTAATTACAATTTAGCTAGGGATACTAGTAACACTGAACCCATGACTACTCAGTCGATAGAGTGAAAGAACTCTGATTTTCAGGTTTAGACAACATGATAACTAGATAATTATGAAAATATGATATAATATGTAAATTACTGCATTAACACTCGTTGCAGTACGTATCTATACATCTAATGTTTGCCGAAATTTTGAACAGACATTTTCATAACTGATTAAATAAGCATTAGAAGAAAAACTAGCCTAGTGGAAGAAAGGCACTTACCTGAAACGAACGTTGAGCTCGCTTGACGCACAACCAGCACATTATTCCCCAAGCTTTTCGGGTAACTTTCGACTTCCCTGTCATTTACATATACTACAGGGCCTTGCGCTAATTTAATGGAAGTTTCTTTGCCATTGAGTGGCATTTTAATTGTAACTGACTTAGTGCACGACGGCAGTTCTGCTGATGTGCTCGGCGCAAGGTTCATAGCTGCTGATATGCTGCCTGGACAAGCAACATTTTCCGTTTCCACATCCAGTCCGTCTGACTTGAATAACGTATAGCTACATTTCCCCATAAAATCATATCGTTTGCCATCAAATGTAATGTAATGTGGATCTCCAATAGCTCCACATCTAGATCCACAAGTTTTGTCTGAGCAGTGCCATTTTCCAGCCTCGCAAGTACTTTAAAGAAAATAATGAAGTTTGTACGGAAGCAAGACAAGTTAATTTACCAAGTGTTGCAGTCTTTTGTAATTTTACTTCCGCTTTTAAATTCTTTATTTCGGATTGTACACGGGCATTGTTCAGGGAAAATGCAATCGCCTTTGTACTGCACAGTGCCCTCTGGACAGAAACATCCCTCCTGACAAACCTCCTTTAGGCTGTTTGCCACGGAGCCACATGTTGGCTCCATTGAGGGTCCACAAGCAGAGTATATTCTACCTTTTCCACATTTCACGGCTGAATGATTTAACTTAGTTTAACAAAATAATTTCTGAAAAATAAATAAAGTGGCACCTACGACATATATCCTGATTTCTCCAGCTATTAACGAATTTGCTTCCTTTGAGAATGCAGTCCTTGGCTAGCATTGACACAGTTTCGCAGATGCACAAGTTCCGGTTTTGTTTGTCAGAGCATTTACAATAATCTTCCACACAAGAAGCGATTAATGCTTTTGAATTAAACATCTGTGAAAAGGAGAAGTAACGACTTTTACCGATCGGTTTTTTTTACGTTTTTTAAAGGCTTTATGATAAGAAATTTAATAATAATAAAATAAAAGAGGTATTCGGCGGCAAGCAAAATCCCATTTAGGTAATAACGATCACTCCATAAATAGGGGACTGAGAGCCGGTAAATATTTTCGTGTCTGATCTTATTCACTCTCATATTAACCGAATAAGTAATTTGAAGGTACTCAAAGTGCTGATGTGCACTTGTTGGGGCAATTTTCCAAAAAAATATAATATTATAAACATGCAAAATGTCAGTTGAGGTAGGCGCATTGTCTAAAATTATTCAAAATAAAAATTATATATAACACACACCTGCCCCTACCTACACCACCTCCTTATTGCACCCCCTCCCCTATATCTCCCAAAAACCAAAACCAAAAACATAATCTTGTAATTTTCCGCGCAAAAACCTTCTCCTGACAATAACAAACACAACAAAAAAAGAATTAGCGAATTCGGTCCAGCCGTTCACGCGTGATGGCGTGACCAAGGGAAATAGGGATTCATCTTTTTATATATAGAAGATTACTCTGCTTCCTTAGTTATCGATTGGTGAAAAAATTATTCCAATTCATGCATACACTTTTCTTCCACAGCCGTTTCAATTTTGTCGGCACCTACCGAAAAAACCAAAACCAAGTTTTCACTATTTTCACCAACTTTCACCAACCCGGCCCAATTTCCTATAGTGTCTCTTCTTCCTACCCCTGAGATACACTTCTGGGTGCTGTCATCCCTCACCCCTCCCCCGCAACAAAACACGTTTTCACCAATAATTCCCACATTTCACACTTTTCACCAACTTGTCTTTCACCAACACATTCTACACTACCTTCCCAATATATGAAATTTTTACATTCATGCCGACTGCAGCGCCATCTGCCGGGCTGATTTGTGAATCTAAACCATCCAGGACGCCACCCAAACGCATACAAAAAAATTTATTCAAATCGGTCCAGCCGTTTAGGAGGAGTTCAGTCACAACACACGTACAGTAGAATTTTATATATAAAGAATAAATATAGGAACAAGGAAAATTACATCTTACGACCTGCAGGCGGGGCAATGCAGTTCTTACACTGATCCGAATGTACAAATCGTGAGTACTACGCGCCGTTCTTTCGTTGCGGCAGCGGCGTGATGCGCACTCGACTATTGATACAGTCATTATATGTATTATTAATTAAAATAATTTATTTTCGTTTCTCAAGTCATGTTATTTTTCGACTTTTTCGAGATGAATAAATAAAAATAAAATTTTTTAAATACAATGCACTAAAAGTAGAAAATAATATTTTTCCAGTGATTACAGACCAATGAGCATAATTTGCAACATTTGTATAAAGAAAATCATTGAGCGCTCATATTGTGAATAGTATGTTGTTGTGACATATCAGCAGTAATATTTTATGATCGCCGAATTGTTTTCTGGGTGCGAATGTTGAATATTATTTTGATTTGTATTATTTTCTACTTTTGAGTACTTTGGTCAAGTGCGAGTCGGACTCCCACACGAAAAGTTCCGTGCCATCGTACAAGATATAACACTACGTACTTTGTAAATTCTTTTGTAAAACAAACAAGAGAGGCGCTATAATATCATCAAAAAATTTTTTTCCTCTTTGCATAGCGGCCATTTAGGGATTCACCATTTTGATTTATCGTTAGTTTTTGTTATACCGGCAATAGAAATACACACTCTGTGAAAATTTCATCTCTCCACCTATTATGGTTCATGAGATTAAGAGCGCTGAAAGACAGACTGACGGACGGGCAGCGGAGGCTTAGTAATAGGGTCCCGTAGGGCACCCTTGGGGTACGGAACCCTAAAAACCATCGACCATTGTTCTAGAAAGTTGTTCAATGCGGTGAAAATTTGATAGCATGCAGAATGATACCCTTCATTGTATTCTTTCGTTTCCGGCAATAAATCTTTGGAATATTTTAATTTCAAAAGCTTTCGAATTTTTAATATTGTTGCACTTCTCGATTTTATTTTTATCAAAATTTGGTTTTTTAAACAAAATGCGCTCACTATTTTAACCATTTTGTAAAGCAATTAATTACTACAGGGACTAAAATGATCCTTCGTTGACGATATAGAGAATAGGAATGAGATTCGAGAATATTTCAAAGCAGCAATTATTAAAATATTACATACAATAACTGTGTAAATAGCCTGAGCCATGCCGCAGCTAAAGAGCGTCTTGTTGCATTCACGATTTGTACTTTTGGACCAGTGTAAGAACTGCATTGCCCCGCCTGCATGCTGTAAGTAACAAATTTCCTTGTTCCTTACCATATTAGCTTCCTTTGCATATAATTTTTATTTTGAATAATATTGGACAATGCTCCTACCTAAACTGACATAGAACACTTTGCCCCATTTTCCATTGCCATTTGCGTAAGAAGTATGTTTGCATAAACGATGTACAAAAAACTAACAACCAAGTTAACTTCATGTAAGAAGTGGATTATTCACATACGAAGGATGTGCTCTATCGGAAACAATTGGTTCCCTTGTGAATAAGATTAGAATAGAAATTAGGTCACGAGCTCTTGGTCTATAACATGCGCACTCAATTTGACGCACATTTGTTTGAACCGAAATATCTTAAAACCTATAATGAGTAGAGGAAAATACAAGATCTTATTTTGGTGTCAAAATGTTTGAATTATATTAAAAACATTATTTTATTCACAAACTGTCGGTATAAAAATTGTTTGTTTGTTCATACAAATTTTTGTGTGAAAATATTCAAGTGTAGGCATATCCGTTTCTTCATTTTATATACCAAACGGACGGGTTCAGACTGACAATCAGACATTTTTCAAAACAAAATACTTAAGAAATTAGAGGACGACACAAAATTTGCAGTAGAACTAGGAAAACAAATTAACTTCTTGGACTTGACTTTGGAAGAGCAAAATAATAGCTTAATCTGTGATATATATAGAAAAGACACCTTATCAGACCCTATAATTCTATATTCCTTAATTCACCCATGAAATATAAAAATACCGGCCTTTCATTCCATGATACATAGATTAGTTACGATCCTATTAAAGCAGCACGCATTTAATAAAGAATTTAAAACGATTTTGACAAGAGCACAACATAATGTGTATCAGAAACGCCGATTTATTATCTAATAAAATACAAAAGGATTCAATTCAATTTTTATACGCTGGACATAGATTATAACCCCTAGCTAGAGTATGGAAAAAAATCCCATTTGGTCTATTCGCGCACTCCGTGTCCGTGTAATATCCGTGTAATCTACGTAAAACTTTACAAACCACCGTTTTACATTCGCACATCGGCACAAAACAATTCGCAAATGGAAAATTTGCCTTTTACAACATTTCTATTGATTGAACATTTTCCTTTTACAAAATATCTATGGACTGAAATTTTCCTGTTTGTACCGTGTATTAAGCATGTACAGAGAGACTGATTCCGTGTAACTCTGTTTACTCCCGTGTACACAGAGATGAGAAGGATTTTACAAAACTTTTAACGTCCAAAGATATCAATCCCGATTTTTGCTGTGAAAACGCATTACAAAATTGTATTTTCAATCATGAAATAAAATCAAAATCTCATTAGAGAAAAGTGGGGTATATGAAATTAACTGTGATGATTGTTTTGGAATTTATGCACCCGCAAATCGAAGTGAACTTTAAAATCCAGATTAACTGAGCATATTGCGGGAGCTCGAAGCACGGCGCCACAGTCTGTTATCTCTCAAACATTTAAAAGAAAATAAATTTAACACAAGTTCAAACAGCATTAAAGAAACAAGCATAATATAACGGAGGAAAAATTTTGATGAGAGAAGACATTTTCGAAGTAAAGAAAGGCAAATACATTGGGCCAACTAAAGTTAGTGATCAGCTAGACTTCATGAACAATAGTCCGTTACTAGGCCTCTATTCAGTTGTGTGAATAAATTATTATTATTATAAGTACTATATAATTTTGTATTTTATGTTAACTAGCTTGTTCGCCCTTAATGGTGAATATTGACGGATTAAAAGTATTTTGTTATTGCTTACCTGAATACAGTTTGTGAGTTTCTCATCAACGAGAATCCGTTTACATAGTTCAAATCCATTGCGTTGTGTGTTGACGTCGCATTCAGGGCTTTCAAATTCTATCTTACTAGGCATAGCACACCTTTCTTCATTATCTCCAGGTTGAACTTGCCAAGCATCTGTGAAAGATTTCAAAGATTCGACTTTTTTCCCAGTTCTAGTCACCATGTCATTCGCAGGGTCCATATCCATAGTTCCACACAGCCCATAAATTCGATCCCACCATTTTGCACTGGCTTCAATCACTACTGACTTGTCTTTATCCCAGTACACTGTAATTCCTATCTTATCTAGATCTATTTTAATGAATTCAGCTACGGGATACACCTTTATCCCCAATAGTTGAACTGGTATTGGGAATTTCTTCTTCGGAGATTGCAAAGTCAACTGTCCGTCTGCAAATACACGGTTTATATTATAAATATAATTCAAAGAGTGAGTATTAAATAATGAAGGCAACCTTTATTTGAAAATTTGTAAGTGACGTCGTTATAAAATATCTGAATAGAGTGTGGACACGGTTCGCTTTGACCAAATGAGCATGCTTTAAGTATAATCCTGAATAAACCGTCAATCTTGTCCTCCGCTAAGACATGGGCACAGTGCAATGGTGTTCTAGTTTAAGAAGTAACTATGTGGAATACTTATACTCTTAAAAATTGTTGCATTTTACTTATAAATCAATCCGTCAAACGTCTTAATATTTTGTTTTCCCCAAGTTGCACACATGGCCGGCTCTGGGGATTTTATGTTTAAATTAGAGGTTAAGTACAAAGAGTGGGTACCATCCGTTTCCTATAATAAAGATATAGAGTATGGTTAATAGCTTGCACCAAAATAAAAATAATTCAATTACGGATTTAAAATTTGCAAATGGTAGTTGTCTGAGAATCTCTACTTGTTGTTGTGTTCCCTCATTATAGTTGGTGGAATGTTTTATTCCAAATTCTGATACTTTATATGAAAGGTCTCCACCTCTGAATATTTTTACCCCAGGAGCTGGAAGAGGCACAGTATGTAATTCCAATGTCTTCACAAAACGTGTAATACTTACGATACATGCAGTTTGGTATATTTGGATAAAATTTGTTTTTGCTATATTCACACACATATTCTGGAGATGGAGGGAATTCAAATTCTATGGATGCAGGGCACTGCACCTTACAAACAACTTCGTTTTGCTTAAATGAACACGAGTATATACCATTAAACCCAATTCGTGTTAAGTTGCAAGTATTTTCGCCTTATAAGAAGAGAAGATTTCTTTTATTATTATTAAGCCCAGGTACTTACTTTATGAATATGTTTAACATTATTATCACTTGGGAATTGCTGTGTAACGCATATTAAAATTTAATTTTTTTTGAGGGAGGAGGAATTGTAAATTTTCCGTTAACCCTAGGTTGTTAACGTTCGTCGATCCAATGAGCACTCTTTTGAATATACATATATGTATCGAATTACTTGAACGACTTAGAAGATAATAATTGTAATATTATGAAAAATGAAAAAAATTTCATTACATGTCTACAGTCTAACTAAACTTGACGTGAATGGTTAGATTAAATAGATGTTCGGAACGTTAGCTGTCTAGGGTTTAAAAAAACGTACCGAATTCGCATAACGGTCCTCTGAAATTTTTCCGACATGAGCAGCTGTTGTGTCCTTGACAAGATCCGCCATTTTGACATGGGGGATCACAAATTGCTGTAAGATGTAAAATTGAATATGTTTTGGAATATTATGAGTACATAAAGACATACGATTGCAGTTTGGAATTGATGCTGTTCTTGATTTGCCATGTATCCATTGACCATCTTCGCAGAGCATGTTCGTGATTTCACTTCCATCAATAAATTTGTAACCTTTAATGCACTGAACAGTGCAGACACTAAAAGTAAATATTTTATCTAAGAACTATTCAACTACTACCAAAGTATTTCATTTACGTTGAACTGCAATTCATGTTGGAATTATGCGGGATTTTAGGATAAGATTGACAAACAATATTTCTATGTTCACAATAGGCCCCACGAAAATTCTGTGGGCACTTGCAAAGACCAGGCTCAATGCAAATTCCATTATTCATACATGCTGGCATGCACACGGCTGAAATAAAATATTGGAAAATTTCAATATGTAAACGTAGAGTGTTCACAGTATCGGTGGCCAACCATGAGGGTCTGAGGGATATGTTAGGGGAATTCAGAATAGGCAAAAGTAAAAAGCGAGTTTGTACCGTCATCCCTGCCTAGTTACGGGTTTGTCAATTCTTAAATATCAAACGATCTTTACCCACCCTCATCTGCTGTTAAAACTAACGATATCTAGTTGACGGACTGTCAAATGTAAACTTCATTTGATTGACAAAAAATGGTGTATACAGGTTCCCGATTTCAAGTCTGTCATTAAAACCAATAAATGCAAGATGAAGAAATGTGTGAACATGGTTCCCATGTGAATAAGATTAGACAAGAAATTAAGTTACGGGCTCTGGACCTTAAGATGCCTAAGCAACGCCGGGTATGGATCAGCTACATAGTAAGAGTTATAAACGGTTTTTTCTTCTATTTCCAAAACCTATTATACTTAGTTGATCGTAGTAATTTCCATTCACATAGCAATTGCTTCATATATGTATGTATTTTGATTAGAGGGGAGACACTTTGATAACGACTTTGACAACAAATACATATGTCGTGAAGAATTTAAAAGTCCTACAAACTTGTTTGTTGCATTTTAGGAGATCTATCTAAAGCGACCTCACTCAACACTTTTAACTCCAAGGCAAGAGTTTATATGTAAATTTAATTTTGGACGCCATATCAATAGACAATTTTGCATTGTACTTATCCTGTTCGTGCCAGACGAACGCCTGTGCAAAAACTCTAGGGCAATTACTCCATTAGGCCATAAGGCCGGTGAGGTGATCTCGTCGAACAATGTAGCAGGGGCCATAATTTTAGGGGAAGCAAAGCTTCCACCATTGCCAAGCTTATGGTATACTTATGAAAATGGACCAAATTCCATAGAAATCAACTATCACTTATTGTTGGCAAATAATAAAATCTTTCAACCACTTCCTCACTAAATTATATACAATCGATCTTGCAAATTATTGGTTTTTACTTAAGAACTAAGGGAACCGAATATATTGCACAAATAGGACCTCTAGAGCCATGAAGAAGAAGTACTACTTACGTTCGCATGACGGTATTATATTCCAATCTGAATCTTTTATAACCCACTGGTCGTTTATGCAGCTTATCTGAAGTGTTGAGGCTCCAGTGGAAAATGTGTAGCCCTTTAGACAGCTTACACGACAGGTCTTTGTGGCATTTTGGCATTTGACATTGCTATTAGCAGGCACAGCTTTAAAAGAAGAGCAGCCAGCAATAGTTGGTAATTGTTGGGACAGAAGAAGTGTTTCATGTTGGTGGTATGGTTTTGGACTAAAAATGGAAATATTGTAAGTTTTAGAATTAAATACAATATTTCTAAATAAAACTTACTAGCTCCCCTTGATTGTGGATTTTGTGTTCCAATTTTCGAATGATGAACTGAAAGAATATAATTAGCTTGAAGTGAATCTGGTTTTTAGTAGGTAAAGATTAAAGTGTGTACTTTTATTTTAATAATGCTATGCTTTTAATGTGTTTAGAAGCTAAGTGCGGGTTAATACGCATCAAGTAATCTGTAGTTTCACCGACAGTCAAACTGCAATAAAATCCCTCACAAGTGTATTTACAACCTTCCCAATTGCATTGTAGTGCCATTTGTAGCAATAGCCCTCCACTGCTAACACTAATATATTTTATTCGTAACGTTGTATGTGAAAGATTAAGATCCCATGATTCAATAATTTATTTATTAATTGTGGTGTTTGCAAATAGTTTTCTGGCCATCAAAAATAATTTGAACTAGTTTTTATGACCGGTTTCGCACGGTGTAAAACAATTTACCAGTGCGGATTCTCCATTCCATGGAAATCGGTCCACGATGTTGAGAATTTTTGGCCACCATATTGATTCCGCCATCTTTAATTTCCAAATTTCGTTAGTTAATTCGAGAGCAGCAACCCCGAATTCATAAAACGACTCGTTTTCACAGTAATGATTGATTTGAAGTTGAACCTTTTCGGCCGCCATGTTGGATCCGTTTTTTTTCAAAGTTTTATTAATAATGTTCCATGCTCAGTTGATAGGCTTTCGATCAGTGTTGGAATCATTAAAATTGGTTCAGAAATAAATCCACAGGATGAGGCTCTCGAGATAGCGTTTTAGTTATGTAGATTAACAATTCGACAATACCAAAAGTCGACGTCTGTTCACAGCTAAAAATAAGTTGAACTGGAACTGGCTGCTTTGATAAAAGCCTTTTTTTACTATCAAGTCCTGTCCTAGTACATATATCCCAATTTTTAAATTTTGGATTTTGTACTGACATCTACCACAAACTCATCATTCACAAAATGCACCTTATACATATGGTGGACTGGGCCACAGTCAAATTCCGGGAAACTGTAAAGCCGGAGATTCTAATTGATTAGATCTAGTTGATGGGAATTCTATACCACGTGGTAACACAATGCACCATAACTGGCCTAACTTACCTTTTAGGCATTCACCCCAACCCAACCTAACGTTGTTAAACCAATCAATACACAATTAGGCTTACTCTACATTTTTTAAGCAGTTCTTTCGGGGTACAAGAGAATAGAGCGAGAGCTTACTGCAAAAAAGCTGGCCTAGCGGGCAACAGGATGAAATGTATTTTAAATGTTAGTGCTCACCTGTCCTCTTCCTGGTGTGCCTGGGCAAATTGATAGCCCAAGCTTGGTATGTTAATACTAGAATGAAAACTATATTTCCTAAATATCTCATCTCACACAAAACGAGATAACTACGAAAAACACATTGTGGTCCTAATTTATTAACTTTCTCGCTCTTTAACTTAAAAAGTATCAACTTGTTGACAAAAAGTTGATATAACTAAATTTGTAGAGAATTTTGAGATCTAACAAAATGTTTTTAAAGCTTTCTTCTAGCACATCTAGAAGATGAGATACTTACGAAATATAGTTTTCGTTCTATTATTAACATACCAAACTTGGACCATCGGTTTGCCGGGGCACACCCGGATTTTTCTTACTATCGCTGCGAGTGCTAACATTTAAAATTCAATTCTTTCTGTTGTCCGATAAGCCGGTTTCTTTGCAGTTAGCTCTTGGCCTACAAGGGCAAATGGAATGAAAAGAAGCATTTGAGGCGCTTCTGTAACAAATAAATATATAGATATTAATTCTCTTCATTTTTATGTACAATGGGTAATTTGTGCTTTTGTTTTCTGCAAAGCAAGAATTGATTTCAACATGTGTTACATGTATTTGAACTCACTATTTTTCTGATGCATCCTCTATTTGTAAATTAGGTTGGCTGGAATTAAATGGTCATTTGTTCAATTTACAATACACAAAAATATCCAATTGCTTAGAAGTACATAATACTGTTTAACTTACTAGTTGCCGAACGGCCTGTATGGAGATTTGTTAGGTGTTTGGCTGCCATAATCTGATTTTAGAGGTGGTTTCCTACAAAACAAATATTAATGACATGTTGCAGACTTTGTATTAATGTGATGAAAACAATTTAGGTGTAGTTCCTATTAGCTTAATTCTTACTTTTTAGAGTACTGGTCTCATCTTTAGATTGATTAGCAAAATCTTGTTCTAGTATGAATGTACTTATACATTTAAGGTAACTACCTCTAGAATATTTCGATTACGAAACATTTCATTTATTAGCTTACTCCATAATAGGAATACTGTGATAATGCACACACAACTAATTCAAAAATAGAGATAAAGTAAACATTCCCACAAAAATATTCTTCTCGATCAGTACGAACTTAAAATGAATATAGGCAATTAAAATGGCATATCTAGATACTTGCGTACATATTGCAGATACAGATGTTATCAACTGAACAATAGGCATGCAATGCTGATCATAGCACAAGCAACATATATGTATATGCAAAAGCAATTATATTTTGTATTCCTACCGTATGCAGATTTAATTTGTGAAAACTGAAGGACTCGTAGAGGAAAGTTTTTCCGAAAGGTGTGCGAATTAAGTAGGGAAAGCAGAACAAAATATTTCTTGGTATATACTATACATATTGAAAGCATCATGCAATTTTTTACTTGCAGGTAAGCTCATAATAATTACCTTAATTGAAACATTGTAATTATAAGAAAGCTAGAGGCCAAAACTAGCCATATATAGGGCAACCCCTTTTTCCGGTGTCTAACTTACTCGGATCCAAATTGTGACTGAGGGCTCCAATGAAAATGTGGCAAACCTCCCTGTCCATGAGGATGATTAGCATTCGGATGATTAGCATAAGGATGATTGCCAAATTGCTGACCCCTATATGACTGCCCTGCACTTGGATAATTAACAGGAGGCCAATTGTATGGCGAATCGGGATATACTATCTTCACAGAACTAAAAAAACAAATATATAAACAATAATAATTATCTAATTGACTTGCAGTGTGGACAATATTTGTGTAAATATTTTTATTTACTAATGATTATCATTGGCAAATCCATGCTGTAATGCAACTCCCCATTTTTGGTTTTTTTTTTCAAAATTGTGTTCTTAATAATATAATAGTGAAATTGTGTTAATTTCCAAATTTGTCTGTATTCTCTTTTGCCGAAAAATAAATTTTTTTATATATTGTTATACATATGTATGTATGCGGGTTGATCTTCTACTAAATTATGTTTCAACGCACTTTGAAGATATCACCAGGCGACAAGAATTTTATACTAGAAATACGAATACTGATAATATTTAACATGAAAAATGTTGACCAGTAATTTGACAGAATATTAATCCTATTATATAGTATTTGCTACTTACCCTGTTTTGACTCCACTCATGCTGAAAAGATAGAAACATGCTTAGAAATGTCTGCATTGCAATAACAAAAATAATATTTTACGGTATTGTTTTAATTCCATAATTTGTTCCACCTCCGCTTTGCGGTAATGGGAATCCATACGATGACCTGTTTGAAAAATGTGTTATTAGATATACATATATATATGTACATACAAGTAACTAATAAGACTTTCAATTAAATCGTAGTAGTGTAAATATGCCTGAATTATAATAAATAATGATAATCTTACTTGACACCTTGGCCTCCATATCCCTGTTGAGGTTTTTTTACACCAGCAAATCTAAAATTAAAATCATCATATAATGGACAAAGTTGATACAGGTGCCATAAATATATTAAATATCCATATATACATATGCAGGTTAAGTCTTTTCAAAAATACAACGCATTTTTCAATTTGCAACTATTTGCACTTCGGTGTGTCCGTGTGTGTGTTCAATTTAAGTACGTAGATATTTTGTAAAAGGCAAATAATCCGTTTATGTAATGCCAAATCGATAGCTCTAAAACTGAGCAAATTTTACTAAGGCGACATAGATAGATACTGTACTTCTTCACAGTCCCCAGAAAACGCTTGAAAACCGAAGATAAACACTCGCTAAAATTTTGAATCCTTATCTCCATAGCAACGGAAAACCAAAGGCCGATTCGCTATAACTGTAGTAGAGGCAGGCAGTAACTGAAAATTCCGTAGGTTGTACCTAAAAATGCCGAATTACTGGTACAAATCCGCAGATTTAAAACAAATCTCAATTTAATAAAACTTCGTGTCCCTTTGCGTGGCCTTCAACACATAACAGTTCAGTCAAATTGTCAGCAAAAATGCCTTCTCTCTGCAATAGAGCTGACGAGAGGGATAAATGCGAAAAACAAATTGGTGGCCTAATTTTTTTTAACTCTTTCGCGCTAGAACTCTAAAATAATTACTTCACGGAAAAAGTTGATGTAATTAGAAATTTGTAGAGAACTTTGAGATCTGAAATATTGTTTTTACAATTTTTGTCTAAAATATCAAACAGGTAAAATTTTAACGAAAACTATTTTGCCATATCCCCATCGTAAGCTCTATTGTGGACGATTTACAGGCAGAAAATACAATTTCACTGGACTACAAGGAGTAACTAACTACCAAGACGGGGATCTTTTAGTGAGGACATGAACATTAATTGGTGGCACTTTCACTTATTCTTCACGTACGGTAAACATTTAAATCATCTTTTCGAGCCAGGAATGATTCCCTCGCTATATTATTATGTATATACATATTATGGCTAGTATAGTCATAAAATATAACTATTTTTCTCAAAAATTTATAAACGTTAATTTCTCGTAAAAATCCGTAAATTGTCGGACAAAATCCGAAATCATGTTTTTGAGCTGCTCAGCAGGCGACCTTCCAACCTACTGGCCAACAGATAAGAAAAAAATTGCGACTTAACTGATTTCTGCATATACAAAAACCTAAACCTGGACCAAATCAAGCAGTCCATGCTTGACCTGTCAGACCACACACCTACCATCTACACTATCACCAGCACACAATTATTAGCAACCCTGCAGTATTAACGAACAACAGAACAAACTGGACCAAGTACCAACACCTACCAGAAACTCCTTCTGTCCAAACATATAGTTAAAAACCACAATCGACATAGATAACGCCTTAGAGTAACTGCATGACTCTATCAAAGAGAGCGCAGAACTAGCAACACCCCCACAGATAACAAACACCCGGATAGATCGCCCAACTACTACAACAAGAACATACTAGACCTCCTTAAAATTAAAAGGAAAGCTAAAGCAAGATGGCAACAAACAAGATCCCCCGAAGCCAAGACGGCTCTCAATACAGCCACCAAAAACCTCAAGGACGAACTTCCAGCCTAAAAAATTGCAAACATCGAGGACTACGTACGTCATATCAAAACTAAATCATCTGCCGGACACCAACTACTCCATCTGGAAATCCACTAATTGATTTATATGATGCTAAACTATCATCTAGCGAAATTTGATTTAATTCTCCCGTGATTTTCGATTCAGCCTCCTTAATGACTGTATCCGTTGCCTGGACTGAAACGCTATGCACACGTCTCCGCTCTTCGATCGTCTCTTATTGACCTCCCACTTGACACTTATTTGCTTCGGAAGGCTTCACTTTTTATGCACAGGCTCTTCTGTTTTCAAGCAGGCATTTTGGGTCTTCTAATCCCTCGCCACCATTACTCTGTTTTTGAGCACTCTCACCTTATCCATGTAGCACGTCATTGGAATAATCATCCGGTGAATTTACGATGTACAAGTTCTTTTGGCCGATTCAAGGAATTGCTTACTAGCTATATTGCTTCCTGGTCCTTTCTATAGGAGGAGCGATATGCAATATCGTAGAACTCTTTGTTCTTCACGAATATCCTTCATCTACGCCTCTTTGCTTCTATTTTTATTATTGTTATTTATTACTGTTCTCCCTTATCAATTAATTACTTTTCTACTGCTGAGTAATATGTATCATTAAAAGATTGTAATTTTCTGATACGTAATAACAATAAACTTGACTTTGATTTTAATCTAAATTGATCTTGTTCAACACGATCGGCCCTCTTTTACGAACTCGGAAGTCACTCTGATCAGAGTTTGATTCAATACACTTCACATATATATTATACGATATGTAACCACAACACAATCAATGAGCATTTCCATGTTACCGCTATTTTTTTAACGCATTTATGTATGTATGTATATTGTATATGTACATACCATATAAAGAGTATTTTACTTACGGATTAGATTTGGTCCCGAACTGATGGCTATTTCCACCCTGATTGAGAAACCTGTTTGTAGAAAAGGTACAATTTAGAAATGTTATAAGAAAGAGTTAAATACTATTGTCATATTGCATTTTTAGGGTTCCCTAGCCACATGGCAAACACGGAACACAGCCCTATAACTCCGCCATCTTTTCATCGATTCTTATGAAATTTCTCATACAAGTGTCTTGTGTGAATCTTCACTTACAATTAGTTATCTAATAAAATCAAAAAAAAAAATGGGTGGCGTACCATACATAGAACTGAGGGATGATGAAATATATTTTTTCACGCACCCCATTGTGTGGGTATCATTGGACAGGCCTCTAAAAATGAAGTAAAGTTTCTTAAGAGACTTTTGCCTCAGGTGAATAGTCTGCGAGATATAGGCTCCTAAAGTCGTTAATAATGTGACCCGTCCTCTCTAAGTTTTCAACCATGTGATTAAAAAATCTGATAAATATCTTACCTGAAAAGTACAAACAAGAGAGATTCCCAATCCGATACGTACGGTTTTGATGAGACTTGGGAGGAATATTACCTTTGATGAGACATTCAAAAACCGTTTTCAAACTGGGCTAATAAATGGTCCTTGGGGGACTATTCTATCCTATCTATCCTATATCCTAATAAAAATTCGTTTAGATCAAAAATGATACTTTTAAAACATTCCACCTGTTATTATATTTTATAAACGCCACTTTACAATTGTAGTATTGCCGCACTTTGAAAGTCAAAGTATTTACTATCGAAACAAATGCGAATTTTTCATTTAAACGCATTGACTTTAATTTTAAAGTGGGATTTTTCTCTCAGTGTAGGAATAGGACCATAAACATATGACATTGCGACAAGTGGTAGACCTGGACCAAAGCAAATAACATTTGCGATCGCAATCCTACTTTTTGTAAATGCTGCCCTTAGTTGACAATTTGTCAAGTCGCCCTAATGGGTCAAAATATAATAATATTGTAATAGTTTAGATCCCATGGCGCTTACAAGTAGTTCTGTGACAAATCCCAAAAGTCTGCCTTATTTAAAAGGAGTGCTTCATTGGACACACTGAGTGAAGCAGACTAAAAAATTGAGTTTTATGCGCAGACGATTTTAAATTGACGAAATTCCGGCAAAACTAAAAGTGGTAGCTGAACTCCTAGCTTACATTAAAATTGCTGCTCTTCATCAGTTAGAAATATTTCAAATCATCATCTAACGAAAAGTGGCCATATATGGGAATATTGACAATATGGACATATTGAATAGGGACAAACTAGTTATATATGTAAGTTACTATATCTTTTTCATTTCTTGAAATTGAAGGTAAGGCTTAACTAAATTAAATTTCAAAGTATTTCTTTGCTTCTCATCAAATAAGCATACACATTTAAAAAATATGATCATTTATGCGGAAAAACTATTCTTTTCCTTGTAGTTGGATGGTTGGATTTTTATATATATTTATCTTTCACAATGTTGCGCCATGTGTGTATAGCGGCTTGAAGTAATTCTTCTACCTTATGGAACATGGGCGTTTCATCTATGGGGGACAAAAATGAATGGGGTGATAAATTTCACATAGCCAAACAAAATATGTTATGACAGGGGGAAATCTCAACCGTTTCAAAGTTACAGGGTGATTATAAATTCAGGATGCACATTATAATTTTATTTTTACCGGCATCAAACTCAGGCCAAGCAACTACTGTCTTAATGGGCTTTCCAAAAATACCACCAATGTTGATATACCTCTACCACTGCAGGTACAGTTACGTATAAATTAGGGACCGTAATTGTTATAAGTTCAATCATAAAATTACACAAACCTGGTAATTACCGATTTGTTATAACTTAGCATTATTTCACTAGTTTTTGTTGTGAAATAAGAGTTTTGATCTACTTTTAAAATACTTGTCAATAATAAGAGTTACTATCCGATTTTTATTTTACTGCTTATTGGTTAACCATTATCTATCAATTTATTCTTTTTTGGTTATAAAATAAACTTTTAAGAACAAGGTACTTAAGGTGAGTTGCAATTGTAGTTTTCATAAGTTGTGATTTTCTCACAACATAAACTAAATTATTTTAATTATGGTACACGGATAAAAGGCTTCATACGCAATTCTTCAACTTAAAAAATTAGGCTCAAAATAATTTTTCTTAAGAGGTTACGCCTACTAGTAAATTTGAAGAAATCGATTTTGTTTTCATTTTCAGATCGTATAGTCTAGAGTTGAAAATCTTCGAATAGTTGAATAATCGAAGTATTATACATATTTGGATACGGGAACAAGATTTCTTATTATGCAGGGACCGTAACGGTTATGTAATTTTCCGGTGCGAAATATTATTTCCAGATTTTTATTTTAAGAAATGCAAAATAATCATAATCCAAAAAAATAAGAAGAGGGCTTTTGGGAATACCCCACAACATGGTCAGGTTACATGTTATGTGAATTGTTATATGTGATATGACATATTTTTATTGTACATTTTGTAGAGCAGGTATGAGAATCCTCCTTAGGAACTCCGGAGGGCTGCACAGAGCTCCAGGAAGCCTCGAAAGGAGTGGAAATTTGAGGCCCGGCTCATAATTCGAGCAGAGTCAAGTTTTGAATTGAGCTATGAGTTAAATGAGATGTAAGTTTTTTGGAACGTTGGATTTTAGTGACATTATAATCCACTTTAAATGGGATGAAACCAATTCTCTGATATAGATTCAAAAAAAGGCCCCGTGTAGCTTTTGAGTCACAACTAATAACACATTTGAAGATTTTGGATTGGAGTCAAATCAAATTCAACTCAACGATCAACTCAAACATTTAGTTCAATCGAATTATGAGCCGCGTCTTGAAATATATTTTTCACTCATTTCCAGGCTTCCAAGAGCTCTTTTCATACCTTGGGGTTTTCTTAGGGGGTTATCGAACCTGCTCTATATTATGGTGCAAAAAAAAAAATTATGTCACGCGTTTCATCACATGTTATATCACGTATCATGAAACCTGACCATGTTTTGGAGTGTTATGTTTATCAGAAACTATGGGTAATTCTTGCGAATCAACCAAAACAGTACGTAGATTTAAAATGTGCAAGAGCGAATAACAAAAAAAACAAACAAAAATAAAAATTAAATAATTACTCTTATTATTAAAAAGGATTAGAAAAAATTGGCCAAACCTCTTAGTTCTTAACCAAAAAAAAAATAAATTGTGAAATAATGGTTCACCGATAACCAGTAAAACGAAGTCGGAATATAAGTCTCATAAAAAATTAAAATTATAAAAGTTAATTATTACTACTGTTATCCCATATCCACCAAAAAAATTATCAAATAACTATTAATGTGTAGTTTCTAGTTTATTAGTTATATTTCTTAAAATTACGATAGAAATTAACAGTTCACTTGGCGAGGATGAGATTAGTCCATTTCATTGCATGATCAGATCACTTGTATTTCTCTGGGATTTTTTCATTTGGAAAACACGAAATAATAGTTATTTTCGGGTCCTGGCATAAATTTATATACTGTTTCTCGACTGGTCTTATTATTGTACCTCTTTCCAAAGGCAACAAGATGGGAAATAAAAATAAAAAAGGGGTACATTAATTAGAATAATTTCGGAGAAAAAATGGCAGAATCGTGAATTTTAGGAAAGTTTGAAGCATTTTTCAATTTCGCAAGTAACGCTACCTGCAGTGACAGAGCTAGATCAATAGTGGCGGCATTTTTAAAAAGCACATTCAGAAGAAGTTATTTGGCCTGAGTTTGATGTTGCTGCGGTAATTAGATCAAAAGTTAAAAATTAAATTATGATGTACATGTCGAACTTATTAATTATCCTGTAAATCCCAAACGGTTGAGGTTTGCTCCAGCATACGCTTTACGCTTTACGCTTTCAGTTTCAGATAAGCGATGATTTGGCCATGAAATTGAGAACAATGCAAAATCTCCAAAATGCAATAGTGCAGTTATACTTAAAACGAAAAGAAGAAAATGCTGAACTGATAACTGTGAGGAGCTTTCTTTACTAATTTCACCATATTACTAATTATGCATATAACTTCCGTTTACGACATGAAAGGATTTTATTCTGGAATATTTTTTATAAAAAAATATCAACTTCTTTTTATGAACTAAATCTTCCTAATTTAGATTTAAACCGAAATTAATATCCATATATTTATAATATGTCTCACTCAGTATCGTCGGGAAAAACCAGTCTTGATTGTTTATCTTCACAATTTCCCCGCACAACCACAAGAATAAAAATCACAAACGACTTCATTTTAATCCATTTTACAGATATTCACTAATTAAAATAACTAACTGTTCACAGTTTTTCAGATTACTGCCACTGGACTTTAAAGCAAACTAAGATTTTATGTGGTTCGACGGAGTTTATATAGAATCTCGTAATGAATTCTCAGTATATATGGTGTTAATGATATGGCCTTATCTTGACGTGATGCAACCTACGCGGTCTCAAGATTTTGCACTGCTTCCCTGAAATTAAAACCGAAAGTGCTATCGCTGCCAGATATCCAAAGAAGTACAGAAATTCTTTTCTGTACAGAATTCGGAGGACGGCGGCTAGACTGGTCTCTTATTTTATTTAAATTGTGTCAAGTTGATAACACACTTTGCTAAAATAAGACTTTGATGTTTTCAAGGAAACGATAAGCTCAGTAGACCTTGGCTTTGAAATCCGTCCTTACATAAGCAAAAGAAACGTCGTTATTCCGATATTGTATAGCAAAAAAGGCACTGACTACAAAATTCTTGAGTTTTGATAGTATTCATTCCATAGAAAGCCTGTAAAGTTCTGTCCAACATAGCTATACCAAATTATTGGGATTGTCTAAAAGTTCCTCGACATATGCTTCGTTTCCTCTTATTCTTTTTCTTTCCATCATGATGTTTGTATGTATTAGTTACAGATATTTCAAGTTTAAGACGTTATTTTTGTATAACAGCTGAAAATACCATGACTGGTGTCGGTCGATGTCTACACTCGAATACTGCTGTAATCGTGAACATTTCCTGATAGTAGGCATTTCATGCAGCTAGACAGTCGCAAATTTTTTTACGCATTAGAACTATCGGACCAAACATTCACATATTAAATTCCGTCATACATAGTTAAAGTTTTAATTATTATTATTCCACTTTCACTATAAAATATGACGCGGTTGGTCCAGATGGACTGTCGACGAGGTTTCTAAAGCTTATCACAACGCCTATTATTGCACCATTGGTGCACTTTTCAACTCGTACAATAAACACCTTCATTTACATTTATATTAGCAAACCCAAGAGCACATATCAACAAATAAACTTATGAGTGAAGGCCAATCTGCAGCAGGTTACAAGCGATACCCGTGCATCACTTGATAAGAGAGGAGTCACCATTCTTACACTTCTCGACTTTTTAAAGGCGTTTGATAGCGTCTGTTACATGAAGTTGCTAAACAAACTGCACACTCGTCTGGACTTCTCTAAGGACTCAATTCTCCTAGTAAAGGCTTTCTTTCTCTGGGATCACAAAGAGTTACTACTGGATGTGAAAACTGTTCTGACAGGATTTCTCTGAACCGTGGTGTCCCACAGCGGTCTATAATTGGACCTAAACGACCTTTCCGAAGATATGTTAGCTACCATGTTTATGCTGACGATGCGACGTTCAGGTCTACCTTAATTCTTCCATACATCTTATTGAGGAGTGCGCTTCTAAAATTAATAGTGATTTGTTTCATACACAAATAATAATAATAATTTTATTTACAAATGTTGTACAAAGGTATAAACCTTAAAACGTACACTTCATCTGCTAGAAAGAAAAGAAGGAGAAAATTGAGAATACTAACTACTAGGGAAGTTAAACAATAACAAATTATTTAAGAAATCAACAACAAGAATAAATGATATACATTAAAATAAAAAAGGATTAGATTAGGTTAAAACACTACGCAGTCATCGTACTAATAATTTCAGCATTCAAATCTAAGCCAAATTAGGCATACGCAATATCAGCTCAAATAAGTTTGCTTGTATAAGCTTAATAGCGATCAAGCAATTCTTCCTACACAAAACCAATCCTTAAAGTACCTAAATTTTTATCATTTTAATTTACGAACCCCTTAACTCTTAAGGGGGTAGTCTCATGTCCGAGGTTAACTTTTGAAGGTTTTTAAGAATATTTTTTTTTGTGGAAAATGAAATACAATCTTCTTATGATAATTTTATGTTATTATTAAACTATTGAACAATACAAAAACATTTCTTTTAAATAAAAAAAGAAATATTTTAAGGTCATTTTGGTGAGGCGAGTAATGCCCGCTCTCCAATGGGAATGCCGACAACCGACCAGTTGGCTGAGAAAATGCGTTCGTACATAATTCTATCAATGTAGATGTGAACAGTCAGAAAGCTCTGTTTGTTGTGATCGGTGAAATGCAAAGAAACGAACTAAATTTTATTTTATTTATTTTTAACAATTAGCTAATTTAGCAGAACTAGCTGCTTAATAAATTCCATTTCTTCGTTTCTACACACTTTTACACAATATTTACTTGAGCTTAAGCTCACTTTTGCTTGAAGTTTGACAATTTTCAAGTACTAAATACGTATCTAGGGCCCGAACCACTGCTAAAAAGTGCTGAATTAAATGCGGCAACTCAAATGGTTTAACTAACACAAAGGAAAAGTTAGAGCATGTCGACCAAAACACGAGCGAGAAGGGACACGCATTTTATAATGAGAAGGAAAAGGCAGCAGCATGGTTCGTGGTTGGTTTGTCGTTGGCATGCCCATTGGAGAGCAGGCATAAGTCTCTTCAAAAAAAAGTAGGTAGCTCGCCCCCTGATTGCTCCTTTCCCAATCATCTAAAATCAAAATTCCAAAAAGATTATTATTCAGTAGGGTTGTCATTCTGTCCCGTAGCAGATTTAAAAGATTTGAGTAAAAATAGCAAAATTGCGGCCTTGTAAAAAAATTTTAAAAAATCGACATAAAACAGAAAGAAATGGATAAAAACATCTAATTCTGGTACCGGCCAGAACCATTCATGTATTATATATAATAAAATGTGAAAATTTCAGCCCAATCGGTCTAATAGTTTTTCTTTAATCATCCGTGCCGACGAAAAAAAGTATTATAGTTTCGAGAAAAACGCGTTTAAAGTTTAGAGAAAAAATTTTCATATGCAGATGCAGGGTGCGCTCTCTCCTATTATATGTTATAACTTTAAAATGAGGTAGTGTATCGGTCTAAAATTTTTACATTATGTTCTCAACTTATTTAGCTTTGAGAAGATGCAAAAAAAAAAGATTTTTTGAAGATCGAACATGAGACTACCCCCTTAAAAGCAAAAAAGTTGTGCGTGTGGTGCATTCACATGGGCTCAGAAAATTTTGCGCAAAATTGTTTTAAAGGCCGAAGCATGCTACGGATACTGTGTTATCATTTTATATGGGCGTATGTTGGATTACAGTTCATTATGGTTATTGTCCCAATGCTGCTGTGTTGTATCGCTTCAACTTAATTTGCATCAAGGCTACTGGATAGAGTCTGGTGATGTAAGACATCAATTTTTAATTTCTTGTAAGTTTTAACTGTATTATCAACAGGACTTGATCACGAGATTCCTGAACTTCTAGTTTGGAACGCTAGCATTATGTCGATATAATATTTCTTAATAACATTTTGACAGAAATATACATACATATAATCTGAAAGGTGTCTAGAGTTGGTACAGTCGCATATTGAGGGTTTTGGCAAGGATGTTTTAAATTTGTAAGACGGGGACCTAAATTTATAAAAAGTGAGATCGACTGAATTGTGAGAGCAGTATAGGGTGAGAAAGTGACGCTGTTTTTGAAATAAATTAAAAGGTTTTATCTGAAAAAAAATATGAATATTCAGTTTTTTTTTGTGATAATCTGAGCCATCAGACGTATACCGTCCTTAGGCAGCGAGGCCTAACAATCTATTCGACCTTGTGTATAGACTAGACACCCGACTTCCCGTCCCGTCGAATCCCCGATCGCAGTTGATGCGATTTTTTTTCCATATTTCCGTTGTAATTTGCCAGCCAGCTGCTCAGCGGGTAAACATTTGTTGCAATACATTGAGTATGACCGTTTCACAACTACCGAAATCAGTATTACAGGCTCAAATTCAACATAGCCAAGTGCTCACGGTCTCAGCGGTATAATTTTATTGTTTTCATTACGATTGCGTCTCTATATATAGATTGTATCAAATTGTCGCATTAAAGTCGTTTCGTTTATGCAGAATCTCAAGTGCGGCCTAGAATGTCGGTAAAAGTTCTCTTTTATCCCGAAAGTTTATCATTCTGATTCTTTGGAATAGACTTTGTTCTCAAAGCCTACCGCGGAAAGTCCCTATAGTATACAACAATTTTACTCTCGGGCACAAAGAAAATGGGGCGTTACACGAAAATAGCTTTCCATTATGTTCAGTAATTTAAAGTCTTTTTATTCTTTTTTCGCATTTCATCTGAGTATCCCCCATGAAGGCAGGTCCTTTCATTTCCTTTCACGCTTTCTCCTCATTTCATCTTAATAAATAAACTTTGTGCCCAGGAACTTCTGTTTTCCACGGATGCAGGATTTTCCTGTTTGGTACTTAATAATAAGCCAAAAATTTAACTACAGAATTTCGGGTATTAAATTCACGTTGAAGCGACAAAGAAGGGAACACATTGAATACCACGATAACTTTAAATGGAATAGAAATTTTATTTTGAGAAACTTTAACATTCCTTCTGATAGATATGTAAAAAGAGTATTATCAAAGACCTTATACCAACTATAAAGATGTCGCACGCTCAACAAATTCCGCGGAGACGAAACATTTCAATAGGAGCTACCGCTGTCTGGCTCTTGCAGCGGCAACTGCTGTATATTTCGCTGAGTTTGTGCTGCTGCGTACTCGCTGGTCTTGGGATGCACTTCTTCACTTCGCCGCACTGCTATGTAAAGTGATTGTGCAACTATGTATGTGGAATTTGAAGCGTCAGTTTTTCTATACTATGAATCCTCTGAGCTGCGTGCCCTGCCTGACTTAGCAAGTAGTTGCGTTCTTTTGTGGACCTTGTTCTGAAACAACAACAAATTTGTTCTGCAGATTATACGGAGTAACGCATCCATCATTCAGGTTAAGAAGGAGGCTTTCCTGGGAGCACTTAGGCTGCAAAGAACCATGGTCTTCAAACCAGGGGACCTGGTGGGACATCTCGCGATAATCGAAGAAATCCGATTAGAGGAGATGTCCAAAATATCCGACGTGACCACAACCAGGCTGGACTTCACAAGGCCATTTAGCGTGGTAATCGAAACCCGTCAACAATGGCAAGCCAGTGAGGCGTCCCCACCGAAGGGATCGATGGTGTGGTATACCGACGGATCAAAAACAGATAAAGGGGTAGGAATTGGCGTGTATGGCCCAAGCTGCCGCATTTCAAAGGCACTAGGTAAAACCCCTACCATATATCAAGCTGAAATATTGGCCATACTAGAATGCGTCAATACCTGCATCAACAGAACCATCAATGGTTCTACTATCTTTATATTAACAGATAGTCAAGCCGCACTAAAGGCGCTTAAGTCCTTCAGTGTAGACTCAAAGCTGGTTTGTGGAATGCCTGGAATCGCTGAAGCTTTTAGAAACCCACAACAGAGTTACTCTTATGTGGGTCCCAAGCCATGCAGGCTATACAGGGAATGAAATAGCCGATGGTTTGGCAAAACAAGGGGCGGAATCTGCCCTTACTGGTCCAGAACCTTTCTGTGGCGTGTCTAAATGCCACCTAAAGGGGGCCATAGAAAGTTGGGAGAAGAGGAGCCGACTCAGGTACTGGAATAACACCCCAGGATGCAGGTCGAGAAACTCCTCCACTTAAACAAACAGGAGCTCAGAACTATTACCGGGCTCTTCACTGGACATTGTTCCTTAAGATACCACTTTAAAAAGATTAGGAAAGCTGACTCTGACACCTGTCGCTACTGTGCGGAAGCCCCAGAGACAGCGGTGCACATCCTTTGTCACTGTACAGCCCTAGCTAGGCTCCGACTAACTCAATTAGAGGATGCCTTTCCAACACCTGAACAGGTTTGGAAAATGACTCCCAATAAAATCCTAGGCCTCTATAAGAGGCTAAATTTGGGATAAAATATTGATGGGGATTCACAATTGATCCTAGTGGTCGCGGTGAACGATAGGCTTTTACAAGCCTGAACGCCCCCTTTCAAACTAAACTAAACTAAACTAAACCCATTCATCTAGGAATATGCTACAGAAATCTAGATGACACTATATTGACTTAGCAAAAACTTTTTGCCAGTTTTGATAAAATTATGAGCTCACAGATGTGAACAAATTTGTAGGTATTCATAATTAAAGGGATCTACCCTCTTTATAAATCGATTTTTTTTTATCGCATTTTCGAAAAGTATATGTATACAGAAATATCATATTAAAATTTTATAAAAATTGCAGCAGTGTAACTGTATTTTTGTCTCAAAATTAGTCGAGTTTAAAATTTTGATATAACAACATCTCTGCGGGTTTGTTTATAATCGAGAAGTGCGGCGTGCGGCCGACGCAGCACTGATGCCTCCAAGGAAACCAGAACATATCACAGGAACGCTACCTTGGATGAAAATGTGCATTTTCAGGAAGAAGAAGGCATAGTGTATGGTCCCGGCATCGCTGATTAGGCTTAGGTGAAATTTTTTACGATGTCATTAACAAAACTATAATCGCGTTTTTCGCAAAATAACTTTTTTCGACACCGCGTTGATGAAATCTCGGAAACTACCGAACCAATTCCCTCCAAATTTTTAACAAACATTCTTTATGACTACAGCTATAGCGCATCTAGGGGGTTTTTCAAAATTTTGATTTTAAAAATTTTATTGGCCAAAAACGGTGAAAAAAAAAATGTTTTTTTCGTAGTTTTTCAAAAAATGTCCGCCATTTTGTCAATTTTGCAAAAATCAAAAATCGCTTCTGATGCGCTCTAGCTATTAATATATTGAACCTAAAACTCCTTGCTTTTTTTTCCGACCATGCATCTTGGAGATTTCATCAACGCCGCACACCCCTCTCGTTTGTTGGATCATTTTTCGATCAGCAGTTTCATGCTTAAAATTTCACAAAAATGAATAAAAAAAAATGTTTAATATAGTTCGAGAGTGTATTTATTGTGTAATACTTTTTTTATCAATTTTCATAATTTAAACCTATCGAAAAATTTATTGCAATTAACCTTTTTTTTCCCTCCGAAAAGAGGGTAGCTCCCTTTACTGTGGGAATTCAATACTCTGCAGGAATTTCGTAAGTTTCGCTGTAGAAAAAATTAGATATTCATTACTTTTCTTAACAAAGACTTCTTCCATTTCTGTATTGAATGCTTCCTCACGATGGTAAGTGAGGTTTATTTGTTGTTAATTTGAAGGAGTTATTTACAGCCTTCTTCTGTAGAAATTGTGACCAGTTATACGTAGATCGCAAGCCACAACTTTCTTTTGCATTTATATCCAATATCATGCTGAGCGGTGCCTAATGTGTGGATCCGCAAAAATGAAATGTTTAAATTCCTTGTATTCAAAATTATTGTGAATTGAGTGATCAAGTAATTTTTTTTTTTAAAAGGTACTAAGTCCATTTCCACCGAACATTTTAAAGGGAAGTGGGGACATCCTTCTATTATGGGTTTATGTATTATTTCCCAATCACTAGTTCATCCTACTCCTACAAGCTCTGAGTGGGGATGTCTCGCAAAATTTGGAATATCTGGCGACGCTAGTTACAGCCTTCATACACTAGGAAAAACAACTTTGAAACTGTTGGTTAAAATTGTCTTTAGTTTAACAAAGCTTGTATTTGTCAAATTTCACATCTATCATCTCTGCGGAAGAGCTGTTAACTTAACAAGATCTTGATTGATAAAACTAGGCAATTTAAAAACTCTAAACTTGGACAAATTCAAGACAATTTTAATCAAAGCTTGAAATTAAATATCAGATGAAGTCGTCTACATGGAACAATTTTTCAAGCGTATGAACGTTGGAACCAAAATAAAAGGCGAGAAAATTGAAATTTATAAGGCATTCCTAATATTTTTCCTGAAATAAAGCTTTACTCCCGACATAACAGCTACTTTGATTTAAAATTAAATTACTACGAGTACTTGCGACAGTCATTATATTTTCTTACAGATTACGTTCTTCCCATTCCATTTTTTCTATGGTAATTTTTTCTATTAATTCTTTTTTCCTTTAGACATTTTGTGAAAGGCATATATTCAGTTTTTAATTTCATTCAAACGAATTAATGGACAAAATTAGCATGGAAAGAATTTTCATGGGAAAAAAAATTGTTGAAAAAATGTATTATACTAGTGGAAAATTTAGAATGGAAAAAGTGACCCCTTACCTTATTTACAAGCTTGTACATGCATTCGAAAGCCGTTTTCTACCGAAATGATTTTATTTTCTAAATAAAGCTAAGAATCGCTACTGTGACTCTTACAGTGCGTATACAAATTTTGGTGGGCTTGTCAAGTTTATTCGAACATGCAATATGCAAGCAAGCGCAACCACCAAAAAAAGTCCACAATGTCTATCTAAAAGCACACCAAGTTCGCCCAGGCAAAGTGAATCTATTTGTTAGCTTCCACTTCAAAGTGTGCATAAATTCTAAAAGATAAAATTTATTTGACACAGTGCTCCATTGGGTGTGTTGCATGTCACGTTCGTGCACTAGAACTGCCTATTCGGTGTCCTGTCTATATTCACTCAGACAAATGCCCTCGCTCAGACTGACTGCTCGTATATTTCCCACACAATATCATAATGTAAATGAAAACCGAAATTAGTATTCATGCCTGCAGCCGTTCCGTATAAAGTTGGAAGATGGATGCGCGAAACATACTCTATAATGTGAAGCTTTAAGATTATAAATGCGCGCAATATATGGTTCGAAATGTTGAAGCCTTTGAAAAAGTTTCCTCGTATGCAAAAGCGGCGAAATCCTATCCTTTGAGTACCAAGTGGGATTATACCTTTCGAGATGATTGTGTATGGCAAATTTAAGAAGAGGACCTGTATTCGTCTCCAAACTTTTCTGTGCTGCACGACGTTAAACTATTAAAACGGCGTCCTCGAATTCGGTTGATCTGGCAGCCGCAAATTGTCTCTTTTAGTACACGAACTTGAAGGGAATATCTAGGATTTGATGGAAAATGTAATCAAAATCCTTAAGTTATGTTTGGAGTACGAGTGGCCATCTGGGCGAAGCAATTTTGATACTTATTTGCCAGCCTTGAGTGCATCAAAATCAAGTTTGTTGTAAAGGTCATGAGATGGAATAAGGGAGAAGAGGTTTGTTGCTCTTAAAGACTCACTGCAATAGTACTAGATATTGAATGCATCCAATTGAAGGCACTGTCACGTAGGGCTGTGAAATGAATTCCACCGCGAGCGACTAAAATCGTTCACTCGATATTGCTGGTGAATTCTGTTTTTAGGTTGGGGATATTCAGACTCCGATCTGCATAATTAATAGCAAACAAAATTATTTGCTCGCAGTACAAGAAATTGCTTTTAGACGGCGAAAACTGTAGGGGTTCCACATAGCGCACTCAGTTGCTTTCGTTGCATAAGCCCTTCCAGAAGCTCTTGCAAGCGCAGCACCACAAGACACACACATAAAACGGTCCAAAGTAAAAGATTGGTGGCTGCACCATACCAGCCGGCCTTTAATTTTTTCTTGCTTCCACCTCTAAAATCCTGGCACTTGGCCAAAAATGTTTGGGGATCAAATATTATTATTCGCAGCCTATTTTAGAACCGATGTTATGTATATCTGCCCACATCTCCGGCGGAAAACTTTGCCTGGAGTATAAGAGGTTTGGCTTTTGTCTTCAAGTATCATTACAACTATTCCTCGGAGGGCCTTAATATTTCAAATATTTGGCTCGTCTTTGTTTCTTGTGACAGTTCACCTTCACTTGCTGCTTTACTTTCAGCAATATTCTTTTTCTCTTCTGACTTGTTCGAGAAATTGAATCTAACGAAAAGGGATAGAGTGTGCTGGTGGGAAAGTTCAATAGATGACAACTGCGTTCACTTTAGTTTGGCAGCGTCGGGTACATGGATTGTGGTGACATAAAATGAGGCTCGTTTTGTTTGCTTGTGCAGTCTGAACTTCGGCGAAGGAGGACTACATCCAAGACAGTGTGGGTGTGTCCCCTGCTTTCACACCAGAGTGTGAAATTAATTTATAATAGATATAAGGAATGATTGTTTATGTTGCTTTAATACTTGCAATTGGTTTCTTTTTAAACGAGTTCATTTAAAGTTCGAATTTTACTTTACTTTACCATATGCTTTTATGAATATCGCTGAGCTTTTTGTTTTTACAAAATACGCCACTTCAAAGTGGCGGAGTTTTAGTGTTTATGCTATAAATAATTGTAGTGTTACAAAATGCCGGCCCTAATATGGCGACCGAAAAGATTGGAGCAGGCTAGACTTCAAAAGATTGCTATGAAACGGATTCCTTTCACATTTTCGGGGTCGTTGATGTCGAATTTGCTATCAAAATTTAAAAATGGCGACCAAATTCACCAACGCAAAAGAGTTTTCATGGAGTTGCGTTCTTAGAGTCTACATTTTCGAAATAACAGCCATTTTCTAAGCTCATATGTTTATTTGAACGATACCAAATCTCAAACAAACGTATCAATAATGCTTGCCTGTCCGTCTAATGTTCCTGGCTAATCCAAGGAACGGCTAAATTTATTTATACGTGACCTTTTGATTTATGCTACTCTTTATCCCGGGAATATTTTGCGTTCGCGCGAGAAAAATGCATTCTGGAAAAGTTTTACCACGTACGAACTCAGATCAAAACTGAAATAATTTTATTTATTCTGCAACAGTTTAAATCTATCCCTACCATTTATAAGATAGTAGCTTTTCGCGTTGTTACTCTTCTCCTCCACAACCACTTAATGGATTTGAATGGGGTTTTTACTGTTAGTTGGCTTAGTTCTTCGCCAAGGTTTTAGGTTATAAGGTAATGCAATTAAGCCATAAAACTACTTATCAGGATTCATGTGCATGAAGACGTGTGAAAAGGCCATTGAAGTAGCGTTCAGTGAATTGATTATGTATCCATATTGTGTGCCTACCGGTAATTCATTCAGTCATGAGTATTATGACTATGATTATGACAAACAAATGACCGGAGAAAAAAGAGCTGAGATTGATATGTTCGACAGTTTTACAATTTGTTGTGTGACAACGGAGTGAATTGAAAAATTGAATATCGATTTCGATTTCGTTTTGTTACAATAATACAAAAATTACAATACGCGTACAATTATTATTGTAATATTTCTTTTTGCTTTCTCGTTTAGGTTATTTACCTATTGCAGTAATCGCAAAGAGTTTTGTTTTTGTGACTGAAAAATATTGGTGACAAAAGGCAAGAATACATTTTATCGCCTTTCCCGGCGTTGTTTCTCTTGAGTTGCATGGTAAAATCAGTTTTAAGTATATATACGTAACTTTGCATTTGAGGGCTCATATCTCCAAGGCATGAAATGAAATTCTGGCTTTGTTCCAATGCAACAACTGTTCCTGGCCTTACTAGTGCATATGTTGGCTCTGAGTCGAAAACATGGAACTATTTCCTCTTCTGTTGTCAGCAATGGGTTTTAAACAAGCCGTAAATGGCTTGATAATGCTTCCTCCGCTTTATTTCAATATTTACATACACGGCTGCAAATGTGCAAATGAAGCAGAAATTCCAATGCTTACTATACTGGTATAGGTAACGAGTACTAATTGTTTTGATTTGGCATCCGTCCATTCTATTATATGCAACTCGTTAAATTAATTCCGCAGCTCCCACATTTTTTTGTGAATTTTCCTGTGACGCGGATGTTGTATTCTGGGAATGTGATGGGTTTAACTGTTCTTAACCAAGTGTTTTTATTATTTATATCAGCCGAACTACATTGATACTTAAATACCTTAAATGTCGTTTTTCAAAAATTATGCATTGAAGCAAATGCCATAACCGACACTTCTTTTTTGTCGACCCTGAAGCTCTGGCGTATTAGTATTAAACTTTACTTCGTAAGTACCCACTACGAAGGGTTTTTCGAAATTCGATCACTTGATTTTGATTGGTTGAAAAGGAAAAAAAATGTGTATTTCTTGTCTCTTTTGTTTGTAAATAGTACGTACACATACGAATACAAATGTATTTGAGCAAAGAAATTGTTTATATGGATTGAGAACGTCATTATATGTACTTACGTATTTACGCAACGATTTGACTTTAATCCCGAACATAAACATGTAGTAGTAATAGTTAGTGAACACACTTATCACCGAGGGTTGGATTAATAAAAAAAGCGCGTACGCAAAGTTTAGGAAGTTTTCCGGTGTTCGACATAGTTCGGATCAATGTTGAAAACGTGCTTTCAATATTATCCCCATGCGTGCTTTGTGTGCAAATATGTACATATGAATGTATATACAGGAACTTCACAGAAGCTTTCTATGTATTTTGAAGAGAACGCTTCTGGCGATTCCGCAGACTTAGTGAAAAACTCGTTAGCTTCCCAACAAAGTGTTCAGCGCAAATTTTCCGAAAGCTTTCGGGCGGGAAAATGAGTAATAGGTGAGAAGTATTTGCGACAAAGTTTTGTGTGCTCAGGTGGAAAAGTGGGTTTCTGAAGCGGAACCGTGAGCAATTAGCCAATTTCAAAATCCTCAGTTCGATGGGAAATATAACTGAAGGCATTGTAAAGAAATTCGTTTATGGGGCAGAGCTGAGCAAACAACCAAGTTGCCGCCAAACAACCATATCTTTCGCTCTAGTTACTCTGCTCGTTTGGTTATAACTTACACATCGGTAGTTGCTTATACGGTGTGGCGTCTTTTGGATTGTTTTCTTTCTGCCTCTAAGGATTTAGAAATGACGACGTCTGATTTAAGTTTCTGGACTGTAAACAGAAAATGTATTTAGCCATTTCAATAAAAATGTACCCGACGAAGTGGACTTCAATCTCCCTGTTCTGATGAATCCAAGCATTCCTTCAAAGTTAAGGCCTAAGTACAATAATCAACTTTCACGAATGAAAGTCAGCGTACGAAAGCAGTAAGCACTACTTTCGCTTTGGGAAACTTTAATTGGCTCTTCACTAAGTTTTGTGAATTTCGCCTACGTTCAGGAGGCAAAAAATAGCAGTTTCTGGTAAACTGGGAAATGTGCAATTCGTCATGTGGTTAATTGTTACAGTTGTAAGCACACAAAAATTAATATAGGTTTGGTCGCCAAATCTGGCCGCCAGGTTGGTACGAAATTGGTTGGTTTGTATTCAAAAACAGAATAATTAAGTAATATAAATAAAATAAGCAACTCAAATTGAGTCCAAAACGTTATTATAAAAAACGAAATAGCTGCGCTTGAGCAATCACAATTCAGAACATCCACAGGTCGTTATCAGAAGAAACACAGTGCACCGACTTTTGGGCGGGAATGGATGGGCACGAGTGAAGTTGCAAGTGTCTACTATGCGACTAAGTACCAGTTTTTGCTATGTTATTGCTATTGCTAAATGTTATTCGAGCTTATCCTAAATTTTAGTGACACCATTTCATTTATTTCAGTTTATCTTTCAATTCATTATACTCCCCCCAATTTTTAATTTGGCTTCACATTAAAATGGGATTTTTACTCAGATTCTTGAAAATGTTTGATTTGTTCTAACCTTTTGTATTTACATGCATACTTTACGAGTTATTTAGCGACATTGCGATTTTCTGTTTTACCCACAGTTTTTTTGTTTCTTTAATGTAGTTAATACAGTGAAGTTGGTATTCAATTATTAATTAAGCTGGGCTTCATAGTTGTAATCATGGTTGCCGTATTTCTATAAACAATTAAATAAGAAATTGACAATCCGATCTTGGATGGACATAACGTCCTTCCCCGTGACAATAAATTCAAACATTTGCTTATTGAAGAAAAAGAAAATTAAGAACTTGATTTTGTTTTATATGTACATATATATATCGTGTGAGGAGTCATTTTGAAGGGCTTGCTATAAGGATACAAAAGATATATCTTATTTTTCCCCATTGGTTAAACTTATTTCTAAATCCCAATTTGGACTTTTCAGGAAATGTTTTGATGTAACACAAATACGACCATGTATCATAAAATTTGGATATTTTTGTGAGAATCTAGTGACCAATACATTCTCAATTGTATCGATCATAGGGTAAAAGACGTTCATTTTAAACATCTTTTCAGGATCTATTGGCGTCTCATCTACAGCCTCGTAAATAATCTCTTAGTTCTTTGGGATCGGATTGGCTTAAAACTAAGATCAATCCCTGCCTGAGAAGGAATTTCCGTAGCTGTTATCGGAGCAGACGGAAAATCCCGAGCAGTGCTTCAGCAGTTCTGAAACGTTTAGTATGTCTATAGTTTCAGACTGCATAGCATTACGTATAATGTTTACTTGAAACAATATATCGTACCAAGCTACCATTGTAACTATGAATTGAAATTGCTCCATGTTCTGAATCAAAGGGGCGTCACGAACTGGAGAGTAGTGATAACGAACTGCAGCGAGGCTAGAAATTTTACTCTCCCAACGAGTTTTATAACGATAGACCATCTACTTGCTTCGATATCATTTCCCATCGCTTTGTTGATCCAGAGAACATAAAAAACAGTCTTTGATGAAATCCGAACCCGGAAACCGATTTAACTGATGTTTTGTCAGCATCTGCTATTACTCAATTTCATCTATGACAGCCACATGGATTGAAAAATACTAGTGAATATTGGTTCAGAATTCTGCTTTGGACGTCTTTGTTTACTCCGACCATATTAGATCCATTATGATATCCTTAGCCTCGACAATCGTTCATACCCAAATCGAACTCTTGTACAAAACTGCGCGAAAACTGCCAAACATTCATATCAGCAACACTGATCCCGAGGAGAGGAGTTATCTGCATGGCTATATTCACTCTCTTTATCCTACGCAGCATCCTCTTTGTTAGCACCAGTGATAACAATAAGAGCCATAGCATGAAGCCCTGATGGATACCATCTCCACTGCCATCGGCAATGATAACAGTGGAAGCCATATCACGCCAGTACATCTCCGCTAGTATTAGCAATGCATGAGACCAGTGAGAGCCACGTCGAGTCATCGATCAGCCGATAGCCAGTCGATAGCATCTCCACTCTTATCAGTTATAATAAGAGTGAGAGCCCGTTTTTCTTTGATCGATCTTTTTTTGGTCCTTGGCCATTGCAGCGAGCAGGAGAGATCCAGCCGCCACCGACAACCCAGAAGCAGCAATCGACGATATAATTGCTACCTAATTGCACATTAAAACGAAAAAATCAATTTAAAGTGTTTTATTGGGCTCCTCATACCTAATATTCAAATATATCCGCTGCCCCAACAATCATCAAGAAAGAGGCCAGTGACTTCAGCTGCCGCAGAGCCACTTACCAGCTTGTAAGCAACGAAACACTAATGCACTTGGACATCAGCTTCATTAATGTCGATGTAATTATAAAGACAATTGTTCGACGTGACTGACATCAGGAGTGCAATCCAGTATGATCGAGATAAGAAGATCGCTCAGGAAGGGCGATTCCTACAAGGTCAAAAATTTAAGATCGTGTTATATAAATATTTTGCTGATTTTGAAGCCCGAAAAATTGTTTCTTCAAGAAATTCCAGAAACAATAGGCAAGCTATAAAAGTATACATATTGGCAACGTTCTGTGTGAGTTTCCGAACCGTCAAAATGAGGCGATGGTATCTACGTAGGTAGATGCTCGGGACGTCAGCTCTCCTCCCCTCTACATTCGGCAGACCTGCTCGGATAATGTTAGGGTTTTCCCTATAAGCGCACGGCGCACGCTTCAACGTAAACATAAAACATTCACTGAAAATTGATTGCAGCTCTTTAAATTATTGCTTGCTGTATCAGCAGAAATCATTTGGCTGTGTTCTTTCTTTATTTTCTCAAGACTCCTCGGGGTTACTCAGAAAATTCATCACATCGAGCGGAATCCAAGTTCTTCCGTTTGGTACGCTGAAATCTTCTCTTCTTCCTGCTCTCTAAGGTGTTTTGCGCACGAATATTCATTCCTTATAACAAAATATAATTTATAATTAATATGACCATAGCCCGCAATAACCGAATTCATCCCGAAGAAGACCGCAAACCGGATGACTAAAAAGTGGCGCTATAGTTGTGCAACACAAGACAAATAGTATTTCACCATTATATTTTTCTGTATTCACGTTGTAGAACGTACGGCAATGAACAAATTATTGTTTTAGATTTCCCACGATATATTATTTTAGTGTTTTCATAAATTCACATAAAGCAGGTAAAATGTAAACAAAAAATGGTAACGCCCTATAGTTATGCTCCACAGTGTATTATACGTTGAGCCCTGTAGATGGTAAAAACATTGTTGGGCGTCTCTGCCGGTTTTAAATAAATGACAGGCAAGGTTTTTGGTGTTTTTTTCACATAATACCATAATACCTAGTTTCAGAAACCCAAAATGGCTGATATAATACGATGGAGTCAAATATATTTATTTATTTATTTGACAAATTCATCAACAATCTGATTACTGTATAATAAAAGCTATGAGAAATTGTACATCGAAAATAAACATTAACGAAGCAGACCCTTTATCTGGGCTCTCGAAAGATGAAAATCAATATTAGGGAAACGTACATTAAAGGAACGCGACATAGAAGCCATAGGCTCATTGTACCCGTAATTAGTGCGGTGATGTGTTAACTGGAAGAAGTCATGATTCCTCAAAGACCGCGCAGGGATTGAAATATTAAACAGAGCCAACAGTTCTGGAGAATTAATAGCACCGCTCAGACAATCAAAAACCAAGACAGCTCTGGAATTAATTCGTCTACTCTCCAAAGAGCCAAGAGAAATTAGCTTGAGTCTGTCAGAATAAGGAGGTAAAATAAGACTTTTATCCCAAGGTAGACCACGGAGGGCAAAACGCAAAAATCTACGTTGTACAGCTTCAATTCTGTTGATGTCTTTTTCATAGAAAGGAGACCAGACAGGACTAGCGTACTCAAGTATCGGTCTCACGAATGTACAGTACAGAAGTCGTGAGATATAAGGGTCATCAAAGTCCTTAGACCACCTTTTTACAAACCCCAAAGTTGCACTAGCCTTATGATTATGGTATTTATGTGGTCGTCAAAAGAGAAACGCGAATTGAGTGTGATCCCTAAGTCACGCACTTTGTCAAGTCGGGTGAGGAGATGCCCATCAATCCTGAAATTGAAAAGCAAGGGGTTCTTTTTGCGTGAAAAGGACATACAAGTACACTTACTAATATTGAGGGGGAGAAGGTTAATAGAACACCATTTATAAAAGGCGTCAAGGTCCGAGTTTAAAGTTTCACAGTCATGGTCATTAGATATTGAGCGAAAAATTTTCGCATCGTCAGCATAGTAGAGAATTCTCGAGTGGGTTGGGATAAAGCATACATCATTAATATGAATTGTGAACAACAGTGGACCAAGATGACTACCTTGGGGTACTCCTGATATATTCTCAATATAATCGGAAAGGATTCCACGGAAATAGACACGTTGAGCACGCTCAGACAGATACGATAAAATCCAATCAAGAAAACAGTTCGGGAAGCCAAGTACAGACAACTTATGAATAAGAATAGTGTGGTTAATCCTGTCAAAAGCCTTGCTGAAGTCGGTGAAAATGCAATCCACCTGTTTCCCCGACTCAATAGCAGAAATACAATAATTGGAGAATTCCAAAAGGTTAGTAGTGGTTGACTTACCTTTAATGAACCCATGTTGGAAAGGCATTAGAAAAGGCTTACAGTGGAAATAAAGTGTATCACATATCAGGGCTTCGAATAATTTAGCTATACAGCTCAAATTAGCAACAGGACGGTAGTTTGATATATCACTCCTATTACCTTTCTTGTGCAAGGGAGTAATTAATGAAAGCTTCCAAGATGTAGGAAATACCCCCGAACGAAGAGATAAATTAAATAAATAACAGAGAATAGGGACAAAAGTAGAATCACACCTTTTTAAAACACAAGATGGGATTCCGGCAGGGTCACTCGAGAAATTGTCAGTTAATTTAGAAATATGATCATAAAATAAAGTCAAATTAATAAATTTAGAAATAGCACGAAGTCTGTACTGTGTTTATCATTGAATATGGTTTTTTTATATGCTGATGCCATTGCCATTGTTTTGATATTTTATTTCTATACGAATTTATTTCGTCTCTGTTTCGGAATTATTATTATCCTTATTTCTGTGGCAAAAGTAATTTAAAAAAAGTGTCATATTGTATAACATTCTTAAAGGTTTTATGTAAGCACCCCGTCTTACCCCACCATCCTTTATAGCTGCAGCTACATTTTACAGTGACTGTCGCTGACTGTACAATAGCTTGAAGCCGAGAATTTCTATGAGAAAGCTTGTAGGATGCTCTACGCATTTGGTAAGTAACTGAATGTGTCCTGCTTGCTCTCTTTGGGCGTGAAACTATTTTATGAACACATTGATCGTCGTTTGCCCTCAGTTGAAGTTTAGTTTTCTTTTTCTTTTTAATTTTCTTTATTATCTTGCACATCACGCTATGTGAAAGTAATGCTCCTAACGTCTTTATCCATCTCAGAAACAGCGCAAATAATACCTCGTGGCATATTTAGGCAAAATGGCAAAAGAGAAATTTCTATATCTCATATCGATTTTTCACATTCCATGTGCGAGGATATGCCGTTCGAAGAATTTTGCAACCCAAATGTGGTGAGGTGGGAGTATGCGGGAAACCAAACCCTTAGAGTCTGCCGAGCAAAAAACACCCAGCGGCTTTTACTTTCGTTTATTGCCCGAAGGAAAATGCGATTCTCACTCGACGCATACCGTTGATTGTTATTTATATGCGCGCTGCTGGCGGTTTTGGGATTATGTTTATGTGGGTTAAGGTAAAACGTTCTCACTTGAACGCCAAGCCAGACCCAATATAGGGGCTGTGGTAAGGCGTCACCTTTCCGATATTAGAATTTGATAAGAATGTACGTCCTGAACTAATTTGCATGAAGTTAGCCTAGGTCAGAACATAGACGTCTGATTTAACCAGTGTAGGTCGTTGGCCGGAATCCCCATATAAAATATTCAGCCTGGCGATTATGTTATTCAATATGTGTAGGCCTCATAAATATACCGATCAATTTTGGAATATGAGGAAAATATTGATTCACACTTCAGGGGGAAATTGAAATTGTGTAACGCGTTTGGTTGCCGCAAAGGATGAGCATTCGCTGAGGGCAGTGCCTTCATTTATTTAACCGACCGACGAAATATTTAATTAACGTCATTTCTTTTGCGTTTGCTAAGTGAATTTTTTGTATGTGCTAGTATACTAAGTATAAGCTGAAGATAAAATTGATGGGGGTCAACAAATTATTACGCTTTACAGAGTTTGGCATCAGGCTTATATATATTTCACTTTTCGACTAAAAATAGTTTGGATAATATAGGTAAGTACTTACATATACATATATGCTCTATTGCAATTGGCTCTCTTGTATCCATTAAATTCACAACAGCTCTTATAATATTCCACACTTTAAATTACTATTCATTCTACCTCTACCCCCCCGAAAACACATAAATCAACATCTTTCACAAATACCCTAAACTGAAAATGATAAATAACTCTGTATTCGATCCAGCATCATTCGGAAGCATTTTTTTGTGTTTAGTCACTCAGGCCTTTGATAAATTATATAGTAGATAGTTATCGGAGAGATATCTTAAATAAGCCTTTTGAAAATACCCTGCACAGGGCAACCAGCCGGGCCTGACATGACGGTTTCCATCGTGTATTTTTAATTTATATCTAAGTAAAATTGATTATATAGTTGTTCCTTAAATATAAATATTTAATTTGTTAAAAATTTGCAGAATATAAAATCCGTAAATTTAGCACTAAAATGCGAAAATTCATAGATCGACAAGTCCGAATTTAAGATGGCTACGTTCTTTCTATGCAAGTAGTTTCGAGATAGGGTAATTTCTCAAATTGGTTGATATTTTAATGTAAAATCCTGTCTGAATGCATAAAAGGTAAAAGTGGAAACATCTGTTTTTAATCTGCGCGCCGCACAGTGGGGCGAATGGCCTGTTTCGCTGGCCAAAAGTCGAAAATCGAAGGTTTCAATTTCAATTTTTTTTCATCATAGTTTGATAGAGGGGACTTTGGGGCATATAAATCTGTAAGAGATGGGTCGATGAGTTGTATACCTGACCCTCTACGTCACTTCAAAGTTAGCACTTGACCACGTGCACGTGTGACGGTCAGGCAACGTTTATAATACGTAAACTTTGAGCGTTAATATTTTGGTAACTAAGTGTCCGATTTGAGTGCTTGAAAATGGATATTGATCGCGAAGGTGTGTAGAATAATGTGATTGAATTTTCGCTACAACTTATATTTGTTTACTCCCATTATTATTAAGTATGACACTGCACTTCCCATAAATGAACTTTTTTTCTTAATTCAATTGGAGCTACCTTTTTTACTTCACAAAGTTTCGTTTTGATTCTTTCAAGAGAATGTTCGATGAAGTGTCTAGTTTTTGTATGCCAAATAACTAGCTCACGTTTTTTCACGAAAAAAAGTTACAGCTGTTAGAGTGACGCGCTGCATGATTTCACGCGCGCCGCAGCACAGTGGGATGAAAATCGAAAAATTGATGAATCGTTTTGAAAGTCGGTATTATATGGTTTTCGAGGGTGCTGATTACGAATCTGATATCAGATTTATGAAATTCAAGATGGCGGACCGGAAGTGACGTAAGGTTTTTCGAAAAAATTGAGTTAGCGCTCTGAAACTCGGTATTATATGGTTCTCGGAGGCGCTGATTACGAATATGATATCAGATTTTTAAAATTCAAACTGGTGGGCCGGAAGTGACTTAAATTTTCCGCCATTTTGAATTTTCTAAATCCGATTTCAGATTCGTAATCAGCGCCTCCGGAAACCATATAATACCGAATTTCAAAGCGCTAACTAAATTTTTTCGAAAAACATTACGCCACTTCCGGTCGGACATTTTGAATTTTACAAATCCGATATCAGATTCGTAATCAGCGATCCCGCAAACCATATAATGTTGAGTTTCAGAGCGCTAACTCAATTTTCTCGCAAAAATTTAAGTCACTTCCGGTCCGCCATTTTGAATTTTTATGTATCTTATATCAGATTCGTAATGAGCGATCCCGAAAATCATACAATACCGAGTTTCAGAGCGCTAACTCAATTTTTCGTGAAATATTACGTCACTTCCGGGCCGCCATTTTGAATTTTATAAATCCGATATCAGATTCGTAATCAGCGCCCTCGAAAACCATATAATACCAAGTTTCAGAGCGCTAACTCAATTTTTGGACTTTTGGCCAGCGAAACAGGCCATTCGCCCCACTGTGCGCCGCCGTTTGGATGAATTATGAATTACTATCTGAGATACCCAGCGTCACACAGTAACTTTGACCTTACTTTAATGATCCTATTGACTTATTTAATAAATATTACTCGATTCTTTGTACAAAAGCTTTGTGATCTGTGGACGTTGCTTATTCACCCGAAAATATTGATTTATTCTGATCGAATTCCCTCAATCTTTCTTAGTAATATTAGTAAAGTTAAAAAATTCTAGATGCCTTATTGATAATAATTTGTAATTTTGGAAATCTGAATCTCAACAGAATATTCAATATTATTATTATATATGTATATATATACATATATATTATTTCTCATTGAAATTGACAAGCTTCGTTCACTCTTCTAAGTTTTTCACACCATATTCAGAAACTTTGATAAATCCGCAATTCTCATATTTAATGGAAATCTATTAAATTGGTGAGAGTAGGTGTGAAAACAAAGACCTCTTGAAATTAAAAAATTCGAATGGATTTTGTAATTGGAGGTGACCGGTAATTTGTAGCTTTCTCCTTTATCGAATAGAATTTGAACGCATCGCATTGGTAAGAAAATCCATATCCACCATTATCCATGTGAAGCTAACATACCTTTACGTAGGTACTTGCAAATGTTCTCCTATGCATTTAATGTAACAATTTGTGAGCAAATTTTAGTGAAGGAACTTAATATAGATATGTATACCTAAATTAATGTTACGGAATGTTATGATTGATTACGCCCAATGCTATGCGTATGGGACTATAAATCAAGAAGTACGCAAAATGATAAATAAACCGGGAGTCGAAATTATCCTGATTGAATTTGTATGTAGTTACCCGTTAATAGTAAGGTGCTAATTAAGATATTTAAGTTAATTTAGAAACGTATTAACACTTAGTTGGCCGACTCTTTAAGAGCAAATATCAAGTGTATGTTTGACTTTTCCTATAAAAATTTCTAAACCTCTCATAAAGGCAGTTACTTTCACAATATATAATATAAAAATTAAACTCATTTTAAGTGCTTGCACTTGAGTGTAGAAAACGATATTCAGAATTCAAGCGCCGGACGCGGTTTAATGCACAAAAAATGGACTAACGGTGAAGCGCCGGGTCCACCCAAAAGATATTTTTATTTCGCAGGCGAGGCGTATCGTTTAGATTCATTTAGTTTGTTTGAGTCTTTTGAAGTTAAGTGTTAAGATCAGTTCGGCTTCTAATTTTCTAATGGTTGAATTTACATATAATCATGAGCGTAGTCCATCCCCTCAAAAGAAGTTTTCGTAAATTATTACTCGACAAATTTCGTACGTGTAAAATCTAATTAGCGAGCTAACTCTGACTCTATTGCGATCTTATTAACCCGCAGGTTTGGCCCGGGTAGTTTTACCCTGCTTATCCCTCTAATGCCGGCCCTGTTTATGCACCGCCATGACTAGCATTTATTGCCCTTATATATTATATCATATGATCACAAATCGAAAGCACACACAACATAACTAATATATGTATAAATGATGACTTTATTGTGAAAATGTATACATACAACCATCACATTCTAAGTATGATATCCCATTTGTCGAGAATGCAAGTGGTCTTATTATTTTGCCGTCAATAGCATCAATTACTCCAGGAATGCCGCTTGAATTATATCTAGAATATCAAAAAATGGCACTTTTGTCAAGCGAAATAGTCTTCTGAACCTGAATAAAGAAGTCTCAAAACGAAATAAATAATAAAGAATTAACAGTATTTACATCACGTTGGGGATATCCAAAACATTGGAATTGTCTCTTAATTTAGGGAGGATTAAAGCAATATTTCCTTCTTCATCACTGTCACTCAAAGACGCGTATTTAATATTAACTTTCGCAAATATGATAATCTTAGTGACATTTCACATAATTCAGGAAAAGTAATAGTTGCATATTAGGGGCGTACCAGAGAGTGCCAGATTTTTATAGAGAATACTAACCCTGCTTTTCACATTCGTAAGTTCACAAATTTAGCGACAATATATTTATGCTCCGTGGCCGGCACATTCCAATTAATGATGTCTTTACTAACGTCACGAATTGCTTTGTGTTGTAGGTGACATCACAATTAGATAAGAAGTAGAAGGCTAATTTACATAAAGCTCTAAATCATAAAGTTCGAACGCGGTGCCTATCGAGTATGCATTTACTGGGCCGAACAAATTAATTCGTGTGTTTGTTAACAATACTGACCCGGCACGTCTATAATTAACCCTAATGCAAATTAATGAGAGATTCACAACTTCAGATATGCTCGTGCCCAGCCGGGGTATAGCAAGATGAAGTCATTATGAGGGAGAGCAGTAAGATTAAACAAATGACTCTACCTACCTTCATTCATCTCTCTATGTTTGCCCTTGAGGACGGCAAACTCATATATTGGACCGAAGTTTTCAAACATTGGTCTTAGGTCGTGCACATCCAGCTGCCTGGATATTTGACCAACAAACAACTTTACAGCATCTTTGAGCAAATTTGCTGTTGTCATCGGTGAGTAACTGCTGCTTTTATCATCCCAGACTTCCCCTTTTTGGTCAACCTGGGTTGTCCTCCAAAGCTGCTGTGGGATTTGCTTTAAGTGGAATCTTTCTCATATTTTTTTTCGGTGTCATTGTTGTCTGCTGAGCTATTGTTTCGTTTCTTTTCAGCTCAGGATTCAGGTGGGTGTTCTCCCCCAATGGTAAAATTAAATTATTTTCCAGGTGTTCACTCAGCTTTGATTTCATACATCATACATGATTACACTTCGCGGTTACTGATGTACTACATGTAGATATAATTTTATATTACACATCCGTTGTTACCTTAAAAATTGTGTGATAAACTATTAGAGGATAGGGATGATGAAACTATAGTGAAGCCGATGAAAATGTACAGTGGACCTGAGAAATAGGACAACCCTGCCATCAAAAAGGCCTGCAGGGGTGTGGATGCCTAATAGGTGCAAACATTGTTATCCAATTTTCTCGGTTTTTATTAATTCTACGACAAAAGTGATCCCCTTACGTACGTTTATTATATATATATAATATATATATATATATTATGTGTCTGTCCACTCCATTTTTATTGTATTTGAAAGAATATTTTATGGCATTAAGTATGGAATGTAAATTCGTTGAAATGTCCGCCGCGGCTTTGCTTGGTGGCGCCTATTCATTCTTTAGCGACGTCAACAACGAGCGCTGCAGATCGATGGTAAGCAACTTGTTGTGGCCTAAAGCGGGTGAAATGGACAACCACGAAATGTGGTTGTAACAGAATGGCGCTACGTGCCACACAGCGCATGCCACCAAGGTCGGTTTCAAGACTTCTTCCTTTGAGGTTATCTAAAATCACAGTTCCTTGCGAATAAACCGCAAACAATTGATGCCCTCAAAGTCAACATAACAAACGACATCCAGCAAATTCAGCCAGATTTGTGCGACGAAGTCATCGAAAATTTGACCTTTCGAATACGTGCCACCAACCGACGGACATTTGAACGACGCGAAGTTATATCCATGCATAATGACATAAAATATTCATTAAAATAAAATAAAAATGGAGTGGATATCTCACACCCAACTTGTTTTATTCACATTTAAAAGTCGAGCGTCCTTATTGAAAGACACTGTAGGCACTGAGAACATAGGAAACATACAACAAAGTCACCGAAGTCTCACTTTTACCATAAGGATTCTTTGTCTTTTTACCTACGGAATCCTAAAATCACTATATAAGTTTTGTCGATTATATGTTTTGTGGCCCTTGAAAAGGTGACCTTCTCCTAACTGAATTCAGAAAAAAGCAAAAGTTTGGGATTTTTTTTACAAGAAAACAAAACAACATATGACCTTGAATCTTATTTTATTTGGAAGTCTTTAACAAAAACTAGAAATTGTTCTTTCATTTTTTCATTTTTCGATCACCCGTCGCCGCCAGAGGGCGCCAAAAAAAATCGGCCTTTGTCCGTAATTCTGTGATTGCGGCTCGCCAAATCATTTGAAACAGAAAAATCAAAAAACAACTTAAATTAGACATAGAAATCTATAGATCTAACTAGGATCTAACCAATCGGTCACAATTGAATTCTGACCAAATTAATCAAGGTTTATGGAAATCGGTGGAGCGGTTCAGAAGATATCGTGAAATTACGATTGTAAAAATGAAGTGAGAGAAAAATGCGTTTGATTTTAGATCGACTTCACCGGCTGGGAGTGCCGTGTGCCGGTTTCCACGGAATTTTCTTTTTGGAGTTTTTGATGTAAAATTCTTTTGAGTTTTTGGCATTTTCTCGAAATTTCTAGAGAAAAACTATCGATACGTTCAAGTGACCACGTAAAATATAACTGAATTGAATTTCTTCCGGCGTCCCAAACAGCGTGCTCGGGCGTCAGCTGCGTCACCGTTTTTTCTCTCAAAATATGTAGCACTATAACTCGAAAACCATATTTTTTTTTTCGTGAAATTGTAGGACATGATTCTAGGCATATTAAGGAACATTTTTCCGTACAAAAAAAAATCGATTTTTTTTTTACCCCAGTTAAGAGAAGGTCACCAGGGTTTATTACATAAATTTTCGTTAATTGTTGCCAACGCACTGGCACGGAGATGTGAATAATTTTGGAAACTCTTTTTTTTGTAAACACACATAAACCGAAATCAATTTAATGCCACTATGTATATGAGACCAAAATGTCAGGTAATAATTATTCAGAAAGGACTCCTCCCCTCTCCCCTGCGATTCCTATGTAATTATTTAGTACACAAAGTTCCTGTAGGTTTTCGCGACATACATACCATATGTCCAAAGGCAAAGCTTCTCAGAATGATCTCCTTTATTACATAATTCAATTTCATCGAAATCGGGTTGTCCAGGGAGGGGTGTCTGACCAATTACCGTAATGTTAATCAAGCTTTGTACCACATCATGTTAAAGATTACATTAATTAAAGGACCGCAAATTAGCGCTCGTCGAATAACATTGAAATGCAGCAATACAATGTACTTAGTAATCGAAATTAGTCCAAATCTTCATCTTTACAAAAGGCATATCTTTCTAAACCACCCATTTGTTTTTAAATGTCTGTCAAATATGTACATATATTATATATATGGGACGTTCTTTTACAAATCGTACAGATTTTGACAAAAATTGACCAACACATTTTTGATTTTGCTGAATCTTTTTTTGCGGGTTCTATATTGAAAAAAAAGAGACACGTATTTTTTCATTTTTTTTTTTTACAATATTTTGGACGCTAAAAAGTATTGAAATTCCGCGATTTCGGTGATTTTGTGCTTAAAGAGGAATTTTCAAAAATTCATAACTCCGGCTCTATTTAAGCTACAGACTGTATGTCTTTTGCATTTTGAAGGTAAAAGAACAAGCTTTAAGGAAAAAATACCTTTGAGAAAAATTATTAACAATTTAAGATTGTTATTAACAATTTAAATGTTTAAATTGATTTTTAACAATTGCCCCCCCCCCCCCCCTCGTAGCGAGTTATTAGTATTACCATCGTATTCTACGTCAAATTTTCTATTAGAAACCACTTTTTTTTTCTGGGGTATTAATTATTACTATTGGAAATAAATTAATTTGTGTAGTGCGGCACGTCTTATCGGCGCGCGGATTCTATCGCCTGTCATATACTTTTTAGCGTCCAAAATATTGTAAAAAAAAAAAAAATTAAAAAATACGTGTCTCTTTTTTTTCAATATAGAACCCGTAAAAAAAGTTTCAGCAAAATCAAAAATGTGTCGGTCAGAAAGGTGTTCGGTTTGTAAAAGAATGTCCCATATATATTATACATGTTTATGTAGGTACAAACTTAACCCACAATTGCTAAAGTTTCACCTTAATTTACCGTAATATTTGTCTTATGAGCATCACAAATTAAAAGTGTCTCTTTTAAAGGTCCTTCAAGACCAAAAGGTACATACTTATTTTAAAAGTGTAATAAAAGTAAAACCCCAGCCCAACCTGAGCTGAGGGGCACGTAAAAGATTAACTCAAAAAGCTTTTAACGTCTTAATTATCATTAACGGCTGCTGCTCCAGTAAAGGCCGCTTGTGTCAGAAAGGCTCAAAGTAATATCTTAGTGAAAATCACGCGTCGTGGTGCGTTTCACGCCGACCAGTTACATGGTAATTGCGTGCCACACTCTGTGAGGCTTCCAGGAGTGCCATATAAAAAAAAAAAGAGAGGACTAAAAAAGCCTCTTTCTTCGAGCAGGTTACTTTTGGTGGAGCAAGCGAATTTTAGCTGTTAATTGACAGACGCCTCCATCAAATGAATCCAAGTATAACATGATGAGCTAAACACTCTTCACCTATACACTTGGAAGGCATAGTCCTTCCGGTCGGTATGCCTTGCAGTAATCAAAGGAGGCATCGAGCTTTTTCGAGCAGTTTCTTGCTCTCAGGGGAAATGTGCAATGCAACTTTGCCTGATGATTTGTTATTGTTTTTGCTAAAATGACGCCTGCGCGTTGCAAAGTTTATATTTACGGCCTGCCCAATTCACGCCACGTATTTATTCCTGTGCCAAAACATACACAAACAAAGGGGACAACCATTGCCTGTGTTGACAGTGGGAACATCTCCGCTCTGTGGGAAGTTAACGGAATAAAGTATGGAGCTCAGCTGCTCCAAATTTACTTGCACGCCATTATGTTGGGTCCGCGCACACAGTAACCATCCTGCTTTTCCTATGTTGTAACATACTGGCCATACCGCGGAGCGTGGAGGCGCTACTCTCTCAGAGTATACATGTATGGACTAACTGAAGGAAGCCCATGAACCCAATGTGACGTCACACGTTGCTATTCGTCTGGTTAGCTTAGCTCAGTGCTGTGGCAAAAGCCGCTGAATCAAGTTTTATGTAGTTTTACGCCGCGATCGAGTTGCATCTACGCTGTACGGATAATTTTCCTATTTTTGATCAACGCTCTGTACCGATAGGCGCGTCGGAGTTTCCGTTCCGTGCTAACTGTAAAAGTCCCGTTTCGCGCCCAGACTGACCGTGCAAATAGCTGATGCTTGTTTCCTTGCGAGCTTACTAAATAAATCGTTCTTGCTGTTTCTGCAAGGATTGAAGATTCCTAGCGCAAAGCGGAGCCTTTCGAAAGACAGCCCGAAGCCCTCGGAAATTTAAAGCACGTTATCGCTAGAAGCACATGGATGCTAAGCCCTGTGACGACTATCATCAGCAGAAACCTTAAAGATTATTTGTTAAATACAGTAAAAATCAGTTGCACTACATGAAATATAAATAGTATAGAAAGGATAACACAACTAAGAGGACACAGAGACGATAGAAAAGCGCATGAAAACCTGTTGTTATCGATTTACACTACCAACGGAGTTACGTGCTATAAACATTCGCCGAGCTGCGAGTTGTTAGAATTAATGCCACCGAAGTACCAGTTAAGGATTACAGTTTGTTTTTGTTTCCCGTCCCTTGTGATCATAATACTCGAATAGTACTTAGTAGAATTGTTGGCCAATCGGCCTGTCGCGTCAAAATCCAACGCACAGTCTGTACCTTCGACTTTATTGGCGGTTCCAGATGACACAAAATACGATTTGAAAAATTTCCTTTTGCACTGCTCATCCCATCGGTGCCCAGTTAGCATTCCGGTCGTGTTCCTTAAAGGGAAGAAAGAGTACCGTCTCCCTCGCAGGATCCGAAGTGCCTCATCGTTGTTGCAAAACCTGTTGGCTACTGTAAGTGGTCTGTGCGGTGTAATTCTTTAATTCTGTGAAATTTCTGTTGCCGTCGAGCAAGAAAAAAATATCCAAAATCGAAATTTTGCCAAGTGGTCTGCTTGTTTTTGCTAGGTGAAGTGTTCAAGTGTTCTGATTAAAGCCCAAGTGAATTGATAGTGCGATCCGAGTCCTCAGGAGAAACCCACACCGGATAATTGAAGACTACTCATCACCGTAGCACCTTATTGTGAGGGGGCGCTTTGGATGTAAGTGTTTTGCAGAAAGCAAAGAACTCCCAAGCTTAAAGTCTGGCGAGCCTTAAAGCTCTCCACTCTTCTGCGTGTGCGAATGAATCATTTATCTATACGCACCCATTCATATCCCGTCACCTGCTAGAAAAGAAAGAGCGTATGTAATTAAGGAAATCAGTGTGTTTGCATGCCAACAGAATTGCACTTTTCTGTGCAGCCGGGATGTTGTAACTTGTTGATTCTGTTGGTGCTGTTTTGGTGTTTCTATCTCCTCCTGGTTCACCCCTATTAAATGTGTGCAGTTTAAGGGCGGGTGGAAGCGTACGCGGGACCATTAGTTGCCGCCGTTGGAGTCGTCGTCAACACTACTGACTCTCATGTGACCTTGTCGGCAACCTTTCTTTGTGTCAGGTTCATTTTTTGAGGTAGCTTAGGGACATTTTTATTTACGTTGCGTGTCAAGAATCCCTAAAGCAACGGTCTCCGCTCCCAAAGGTTGATTTGTGAACGCGGTGAAAACTGCTGACAAGTATCAGGAGAAAACTCCAAAACCTTTGACACGTCGAGGGCTTGTTATTTGAGAAAATTGCCTTTTTCAGTTATTCATTGTCTGACTGCGCTGCCAGAAGCGATTTATCAGAGGGTTGCCTTTCGATATTATTGATGAGCAGACCAACAGCATGATTTAATGTTTTACAATTTATGGGGTGCTGTCCCCCTACTACTAGGAATTTTTTCAAACGCACGTACATGATCTTGTTCAATAAAACACGCTAAGTGGATGTATTCTTTAGCGGGGGTTATGTAACTAAAAAAGTTTTAACGCATCAAAAATATTATATAGAAATGAACAGAACGTAATAAATTGATGGGCACTAAATGCATTTTAACTCCGAGAATATGTACATATTATAATATGATTTAGGATATCCAGAATTGAATCTACATATACATATATAAAAATGAATGTTTGTCTGTATGTCCCGCTAAAACTCAAAAACGGCTTGACCGATTTCGATAATTTTTGTTTGTTTTGTTCGCTATAATACAGGGGAGGTTTAAAAAAAAGAAAATTCGGGAAACCCAAAGGCAAAGCAGGGAAATCGAAAAAATCGAAATTTCCGTTTTGTATAGGAAGCGAATTTTCCAACTTCAAGGAATCTTTATGAAAAAGGCAATTGGAGGTTTTCGGGGTCGCAGATCTCGAGCTTGCATTCAAAATTTTGGAATTCAAAATGTCGGATCCAATATGGCGACTGAAAAAGTTAAGCTTCAAGGGATTTCACTGAAAATCCGAACTTTTGTTTTGGTTTGGGTTTTTGGGGTCACTGATTTTGAATCTGCCATCAAAATTTTGGAAATCAAGATGGTGGATCAATATGGCGACCGAAAAGTTGAACTTCAACGGATTTCCCTGAAAATCCGCACTTGGGAATTTTCGGGATCATTGATTTCGAATCTGCTATTCAAATTTCCAAATATGAGACCACCCCCACCCCTCTGGGAGATATAGGAGAGGGGTGCAATAAGAAGGTGGTGTAAAATTAAGAAAACTAAATTTAATAATACTGTTGGAAAATATCTAAAACATGTGCAAAACGCAAATAGGAAAACGCTGGGTCACATAGGAGAGGCGGTGCTGCAGTAGGGAGGCGTTGTAAAATTAAATACAAATTTAATAGAATCCTGGGAAACGCCGGGTCCGGGCAAGCTAGTAACTGATAAACGCCATGTTTATTGAGGCGGTAAGTCGTGAGGAAGTCGAGCACATTATATTGAAATTGAAACCAAATGTAGCGCCAGGAATGGATGGAATTGCAGTGAAATATTGAAGGGAGTTAAAACACGAAATAGCTAATCCACAACATCATAAATAATTGCAAAGAAGAGCCTGACTTTCCGGATTAAAAGGATGCATTGCCCCGACATCAAAAGTGGATGTATTACGGACTCAAATTACAGATCAATCTCTCTACTGAGTGTTTTCAGTAAATTTTTTAGAAAGATACCTCGGAGGCTAGTAGTGAAATTTATAAAAAATAACGGTGGATTTGATACGAGACAGTATGGCTTTCAGAAAAATATCAACACTACGTCAGTCAGGACGGATGATCTGGAATAACAAGCCGGAAAGATACTTCAAAATTTGTTATCAAACCTAATATGCACTACGAAAATTGGTGATGTGTATCAGTTAACGAATGCAAAAATTATAAGGATGATGGATCTCACCTAGCCGAACAAAATATCGTATGGCAGAGCGGGGGATGAAGCTTTAATGAACCGTTCAAGATCTTTGAGCCCAGGTCTGACGAATTATCAAGGAAGAACGAGCCAAAATAACAGCATCTGCGAATAGCAAGAGCAGGACAATGGCGAAGGAGATGAGTGATATTTTCCTCTTCTTCCTCATTACGGCAACTTCTGCAGAAGTCATAGAACAGTATGCTAAGCCTTCTGGCATGCGTACCTATTAGACAGTGTCCAGTGATAACCGGTACGACACTACTGATGGCGTCCCTTTTGAGCGAAATGAGAACGTTTGAACCTTCGCGTTTCCACCTACTATCTGCGATCTTTACAAACGATCGTTTGATGTCTATTTTATGATGATGTCTGCATCCAGAGAGTTGCCCATGCCGCATCCGCATCCGCTCTAACGTTGCCCGGGATGTCGCTGCGTCCTGGTGTCCATATTTTTATTGAACGCACAACGGCACTCCACGACTGCCCTGGAGGTCGTATAAACCCCCGTAAGAGCTTTGTTAGTGGCCTGGCTGTCAATGAGAATAGAAAAATCAATCAGTGATGATGTACGTCACGTAGCCAGCTCAGTACCTCCAAGATAGCCACCACGTCTGCCCAGTCCCAAGTCCCAGATCGAAGTAGACTCCACCACCAAACTTGCCTTTCATTCTCGAGCCATCGGTAAAAATTTGCACCGAATTAGCCTGTATGGCACGGCCCTCTTTCCATTCTCGCCTGGACGGTACAGTTACTTGCGAAATTGAACAAAAATGTTCTGTATTTCCTAAAATTCACGATTTCCCCAAATTATCTTTAAATAAATAATTATATGTATTAACAACGCATATTGTTTGGTTTGGCAATGCTTATTTCTTGTGATATTGCCGATATGACCCAAGTACAAATATTTTATTTTTAGCAATGCGGTCTAAACGAGGATCGTGCTTCAACCATACTGCCCAGGCGAACAGAAGCTGAGTGAGGTCTATTTGTCAGACAAATACGGCTTTACGAGTTTTCCCGAGCACGATAAAAAATCTAGAACCCTTAAAGATATGGCAAACAAATCTATACATTATAGACTTTTAATCCATGTAAGCAAAAGCTGGGTTAAAATACAGAGTGTCGAGTTATTGATTTACTAACTATAGGCCAACACCTTTAATATACAAAGACGTCCCACAGCCAAAAGCTCATACAAAAATTCACTGATTTCAGTAGATCGAGATGAGAAGCATTTTGCTGGTTTCGATCGGAGGAAACACGCAAAAGCAGGGGGAGAGATGACTCGAAGTTGTTGCGCGGAGAAGGGCTAACATTTTGTAATTGCTATAGGGCAATCTATTTTCTCATCTCTCTCGTTTCTCCTTTCAAATGTTAATAATTTTACATGTGTAACTAAATAATATAAATTTCAAGTCAACAAACAAATCTATAAACAAAATATAAAAAAAATATTTTTTTATTTAAATTTTAACTTTCTCAGTGTGAAGGCGCGGATTCAAGGGGGGGGTCACGGGGGTCATGACCCCCCCCAAAACAGCCCGCATTTCAAAAATTAGAGCTGAACTAATATTTTGCAAACCAAAACACAAAAAAAACAAGCGAAGAAAATGCAAACTTAAAAACCGGAAACTAACCAAACGACCAAAATTAACTTATTTTGTTACACAGTACTGACTTTTTTATTATTTTCTCTATATTTGGATTGTAGATCTACTTCATATATTAGGTGTACAAATAAGTTTCCGCGGTTTTTTATAAAAAATTAGGAATTTATTGTGAAGGAACAGTACATTACGTTTTATTCAAAGTATTTTCCATCATTTGCCACTACTTTTCCCCATCTTTCTGGCAACATTCGGATACCCCGTCGAAAAAACTCTTCATCTTTTGACGCTATCCACAAATCTACCCAATTTTTGGTGTCTTCATATGATGTGAAGCGCTGCTCAGACAGACCATGTGCCATCGACCGGAACAGGTGATAATCGGAAGGGGCTAAGTCTGGTGAATACGGCGGGTGGGGTAAAACTTCCCAGTTGAGTGTTTCCAAGTATGTTTTTACCGGCGCCGCAACATGTGGACGAGCATTATCGTGTAAAAGAATAATTTTGTCGTGTCTGGAGTAGTAATGGGCGCGTTTTTCCTTAAGTGCCCGACTCAATCTCATCAATTGTGTTCGGTAGAGAGCTCCAGTAATGGTTTCGCTTGGTTTCAGCAATTCATAATACACGACACCAAGCTGATCCCACCAAATACACAGCATGAGTTTTTTTCCATGAATATTCGGCTTAGCTGTCGATGTTGATGGTTCGCCGGGCTTAACCCATGACTTTCTCTTCTTTGGATTATCGTTGTGAATCCATTTTTCGTCACCAGTGACTATACGATGCAAAAAACTCTTTTTTTTAATCCTGGCAAGCAGCATTTCACTCATGCATAATCGGCGTTCAACGTCTCTCGGCTTTAGTTCATATGGAACCCAATTTCCTTGTTTTTGAATCATTCCTAACGATTTTAAACGATGTGAAATTGCTTGTTGAGTCACTTGTAATGTAAGTGCAAGTTCTTTTTGCGTTTGGGACGAATCTTCCTCCAATAGTACTTCTAATTCCATGTCTTCGTACACTTTCGGCCTTCCACTGCGTTCTTTGTCCTTCACGTCAAACTCACCGTTCTTAAACTTTTGAAACCATTCCTGACAACTTCTCTCACTTAAAGCAGCTTCACCATATGCTTCTAGAAGCAATCGATGCGCCTCAGCTGCAGATTTTTTCAAATTAAAAAAGTAAATCAAAAGTTCCCGCAAATGATGCTTATTCGGCACAAAACTTGACATTTTTGCACGAAAAAAATTACGTGATGCTGATACGGAATCACTAGTACTTTAAGGTTATGGTGTTGCCGGATGACGAAACTTGGGATATTACGTTTTACATCTGACAATTTCTCCATAACCTTCTGGTGGGGCCATCTTTTGACAAACCGCGGAAACTTATTTGTACACCTAATATAATATAATACTATCATCTGTTTTCAATCTGTTTACAAGTTCCAACTAAAAGCATCATTTATATCACAAAATCCAATCTTCTATTTTGTTTCGTGAATCTGATAATGATCGATGTCCAATCCAAGACATTTCTTAGTTATGAGAGTACATTTTTTATATAAACAGTTTATAATTTTATATAATCAATAAATTTATGTATGAATGTAATGAATTTTCAAGTAAAAACAAATTGGACGAGTTTTTGCATATAAGGTTATTCTGACTTTGTTTTTTAACCATTAAAGATATTCGGTTTGCTTTGATTATTTGGTTATTCTTGTTATTTTTCGTTATTTTTGATTTTTTCTATCCTGCGACCACCCCCGGAAAAAAATTCTAGATCCGCGCATGAGTGTGACCCTCCGAAAAATCACTGATTTTCGCGATTTTTTTTTTTAATGTTGAAATAAACCAATCGGTCCGGTTTTTTTTTATAAATAAATACATTCATGACGAATACAAAATGATTTTTTTTATGTTTATTCATTGGGTGTATAATAGTTGAATAAATTGTTGAAATGACAGGAAAAAAAAGGTTCTGTACGATTTCCACGATTGCGGCCGCAATTTTGATCCGAAACAAAAATTTCAAAAAGATTATTAATCTGTAGGGAAGTCGCTATGGCGCTTTGGAGGTTTTTTTTTTTAATTTGATAATAAAATAATTAATAAAAAAGTATCGAATTTGGCCCTTTTTTTCGACAGTTTTTCGTAAAAAAAATAGGAAGATTTCAAAAAAAAAAAGCTTCCATAGCGCCATAAAGAATGACGTTAAAAATGTTCTCTCCAAATTGGAACTAGATATCTTCAAAACTCTTCCTTTGAGAGTGGAAACCGTTTTGAAAAACACCATTCTGAGAAAAACGCGTTTAAAGATTGAAGCGCCCGTACATCTCTCTAACAAATCGTCGGTGGTCAAATCTTCGTAGATTGGCTTCAAAACCTCTTGGACATCGTCATCGAGCGCTGGTGGATGAGAATTTTTTTCCTGAAATCCATTGGCCTCAGCTTTGCGCCATTCGCACCACGAATCTCCTCCCGAAGGACAATACTGATGCTGGGGATTCTCATCAGTTCCCTCCGTTCCCTTTCTACAAGAAACGCTGTAGCGACCGTAATAATTTGAATTTCGATTTGAAAATTGTGAGAATGTTTATTACAGTGTATACTATCCGATAATGCAACAAAAAAAATCGATTTTTCGAAAATTTCACACTGAGACGATTCCTTAACGTGAATTAAAGAGGAAGGTGTGTAGTTTTTCGTCATTCCAACAATAGGGCGGCCAAATGCGGCCATTTTTTAAAACTCATAAAGGAAAAAAGTATTGAATAAAAACGTCCCCTTTTTTTCAACTAAACACTATTATTAAAAAAACTGTTCAAATTTTCCAATAATTTATTGTCTTAACATAAATTATTTAAAGCCATTAACATAAATTATTTAAAATACACGTACTAAAGTAAAATTTCTCCGAATAGGGCTCTGAATTCGAAAAACATTCGGTAAATTTTCAAATAATTAAATCATTTTCTGATTTGCGTCGACGGATACGCGGAATAAAAACAGAACTTGAACAATCTGAAAGTGCCATGCTATACTACTTACTACATTTAGTTATCTATCGAATGGTAGCACAATTTTTAAAAGTCACGACATAAGAAAAGCCGATTTTTGATCGTGCTCGGGCATTTTTTCTCATTGTGAAACGGCTGTGCAGTAGGATTCTGGAGGCGGTGGCATCCGCTTCGGAGCAATGGTTAACTATTAAGTGGAAATTAATTAATTAATTAAACTAATTGCTTCAATTCGTTTGTTGTTATTGCACCAGATCATGTGATAATTTATGCAAATTGTCCTACTCGAAATGAAGTTCGGGGTACCGCGGTGGGTTTAATGGACTCTTGCTTCCCAAAGATCAGCCGTTGTTCGCCCGTATAAGCTGCCACCGGAATCCTTACCTATATGTAAATTTTGCCGCTGTGTACCCGGAACTACGGATCACAAAATTTTTTAAAAAGTGATTCTGGTTCGGGACTCTTCACACTCTACGGGATCGGTTTCCATTTGTTGAAGCCTTTTATTTATATTTTATTCAACATAATAGATTTAGTGTACATGAATCAGCTTAGTTAGCTCTAACATGTAGTGTTTCAGATCTTAACCTAGTAATGGAATGCTGTTAGACTCCTCATCTAAGCAGCTTTATTGCTGATTGTTGGTGTTGCGAGTGTTGGATGTTGATAACCCTCAACAGTAACTAGGATGATGTTGGATGATGGTGGCCCAGGTGGGGGTTTGGTTGGTGTTATTTATGGCTGATTGTTTGAGTACTTTTTTTTGAGGCCTCTCCTGTAATCCCTGTATAGTTGGTAGGCGAATGATAGCCCCACCAGGAGAGTTAGGACTAACAGTATTATTTCAATATTTTCCGACTTGATGTCTTCAGGGTTTACAATAATTGAGTTGACCACTTGGTCGGCGTTGTCCACTTTCTTAGAGTTCGTAATGCCCATTGTTGGTAATTTGTTGCGATTGACTGTTGAAGCATTGTATTGAAATATTATGGGGATTAGCTTCTGAGTTCCCGAATATAATCGCCATAAAAAACATAACCTGTAAAAACAACCAAGTCTCGCAACTCAGTTCTTCTATCGTAAAAAGTTGTGAGATCTATGCAATACCAAGTCGGTCAATTTATTCAGTCCCTACTTTAATGTCTAATGTATTTATTTATTTATTTTATTTTATATTTATAATGTCACTTTAAGATGATAATTCAGGATTCTAGGTTTATCCACAACGAAGTTATAGCGGGGTCGAAAATCGCCTGAACTTCTTCGAGAAAAAGATGGTACGGCGGTGCTCTACTGCCGTGCCCCCAGATTATATTAGGTACCTAATAGTATTACGATAATTTTCTTCAAGAACTTATATGAAGCAAAATTTCTTCGCATAAAACAGTTTTCGTTTACTTATTTTCTTTGTTCTTTTGTAACTTTCCGAACCGTGTGTGTGTTCTGATGGTGCGCCAAAAGTATGTAGTGTCCACTCTATATATTGTGTATGAAATCCGATAACAGAAATTTACAATGGCGGTGCTTAGTCCGTCTACATACCGGTTTTTCTTTGTTCAAAGATTTATATTTAAAAGTTTGGGACGCGCAAAGCATATTTAGCAGCCAGTCACTAGTGGAACAATGAAAGTGATTTATAAGAAAGATTTAATCTCAAATGTTTCACCCGCAGGTAAAAATTCTCCTTCAGATATTTCAGTAGTACAAAAGTGGCCAAATAAGTAAAAAGCTCGCCTGCACACGTCAGGATATTTTCCCTTTTGTAAATGACCTTAAACCTTAACGTGGGCTACACCAATAAGCTTCGAATGCACACATGTATGCATGAACATGGGCAAAGATCTATTTGTGTAGTAAGCCAGTAGTCATACAGGATTTGGAAATGGTCCGGTAGAATTGCTATACTCATCAGTAGACGAAAAGATTTTAAAACAACTTGAATACATATAACTTACTGGTGGCTTAAGGAATTGGTCGGAGCAGAGAGCAGTTGGGGAGAAACAAGTTATCGGAAAATCGCACGGTACTGAAGCATAGAACGGCAGTGGTATAATTTCTCATTCGGTGAAGTTTCCAAATTTTCACAATTTCGATAAATTGATTTTGTTTTCCAAGCAATAGAAATGTGTTTCTCTCGCCTATTTATTTCGCTCTACTTTGGAGCTGTCGTTGCACGTGCCCCCGTAACAAGTTTTTGCTTCTGCATTACGGCAGAATTGCGTTGAAGTGCGACTGCGGGGGTGGGCGTGATGCCTGATTTCATCAACTGGCTGCATAGTCTTAAAGCCTTTGAGCGGGTACTAGCAGCCCGCATATTGCGTGCACTACATGCGAACTGGCTGCTTCATTATATATTCTTACGCTGAGCAATCGATAAGGGATGTGGCCATTTGCACAAATTGCAATTATATAAGTACGTATACATACGTGTATAGTATAGCCGGCGGAGTTAAGAGCTCACCGTCCACTCGGATCAGACGCAATAAACTGCGATGTGTTGCATTATTGTTTATCCATTGGTTTCGTTTATTTTAGCTCCACATTATTTCACGGAACGCCTAATAGAATTGCCCAAAACAAAGTGGAGCAAAGATAACATCACAGGGCTTCAGGAACTGCTAAATAGGGGTGCCTATCCGGTTTCAGGCGCTGGCATTACCGCTGCATGAACACAGTTCTCGGGCGCATTTCATTTCCATGTGAATGCATTTGTAGATATGTAAACAAAAATGCTTTTTGCTAGAAACCTAGAACTCCTGTTTCCACTGGCTTGTCCTCGCCGCTTGCCGGCCCCGGAGAAGCCTAAGAGCCGAGAGCAGGATCACGCCTGAGATGGGTACATGTGTATTTATAAATTTTGCAAATGCGCTATTTGTATTCAAATAATTCCTGCTTAAAGAAGAACAAACAACAGCTCATCCGGCCCGGACCACAACCAGCCCAGCCTAGCCTAGCAGATGAGCAGCACTATGTGCAGGGGGCCAAAATATGTATCTTGGATTCGATGGAATAATTCCGCGTTACTAAGTGTGCACGCTGGCTGCTCGTTTTTAATATAAACGTTAAATTTGCAACTTTCAATTAAGGCTGGATTGTGCTTACCGCAGAGCAGAAGAAAAAAAAACTGGATCAGGGCGGGGATGCTGCGGTGGAAAAATTCATGTTCCCACAAAAAACCGAGAGAATTCCAAACCAAAGTAACATGCAACACAAGATTGGTGCGGTGTGGTAATTTCCGGATGAAACAGTTTTGCTTTTTTACCGTGACACAAAACGAAGAAAAGATCCCTATGAAAAATTTAGAAACTAGTGAATCTTTCCATAGAGAAAATTGTCGATATTGTGCTCCTGCTTATTATGCTAAGTACGTGAGCTGGAAAGTTATTGTAAAGTGCTTTTCTTGTAATCGACCATCGATTGTTACTTTACCGGCTCTTTCTTAATTTTCTGCTGAGTTATTTATGAAATTTATTAAAGTGGAAATTCTAGTTGAAATTCTTTAATCGTTTAAGAGCGGAGCAGCTTAAATCTACCCTAATCGTATAGGCTTAGCACGTTGCTTATGGTGGGTTTAAATCACATAGGTGCTGCAGACTAATCCTAGCTTATTCTGAAAGTAAGCAAATGATACAACTCTAGGGGCAATTATAAGGACATTTTTCCATTTGAGTCCAATAGTTCAATTACATTATTGCAGAGATTCTCGCTTTGGATGTCAAGGCTAGCAGACCCTTGCTCGAGCATTACAGACCGTTATTTGGCTCGGATAGTGTTACGCCTTTCCAAGGACGTATGCTCACCCCAGGCTCCCATGTGTGCAAGTGCGGCCCACTTTTCGGTTTTGACACTTCGCAGCTTTTTTGCGTTTCTGAGAAAAAGTCACTTGCCTATCAACCGTTTGTTTTTGTATCGGATATAATTATATACATAGACAGCATACCATGTGGCCATAATCACAGGATGAACATGTCAATTGCACATTCATTTTCAAATTAAAGTTTATTACAGAACAGTATTATAAGATCACAGTCTTGCGAGGATACATGATATAATCAGCGGCAGAAAAATAAATGTGGAACAAGAACTAAGATATTCTAAGTACGCTAGAATATAATTAGAGAGAAAAGTAAATATAATAGAAGAAAGAAAGAAAAGAAAATAGAAGCCAAGAGGCATGTTTCCAAAGGACACCGAATTCTGCGATACTTTGTTTTTTTTTAATGGAGCGGGGAAATGTCCCCAAGGGGCTGGGATGCAGGATCAATTGAGGCACTTCCGGCATCGGCGCTTACTCGTTCTAATGGTCCTCCGAACCAACCGCTTGTCACGGCCTCTCCGCAAGCCTGGTGAATCAGACTCATCGTCGAGTCCACCACCCGGTCAGCTTGCTCGAGAGAAGTCAGCTCATCCGGGATCCCATTGATTGTTCGCCAGCCACGTGTGATGGCTACAGACAACCTTTCGGTATCCATCCTGGTGGCATCCCATATGGGCGGGCCTCGCACATGGCGAGCCCGCACTGGCGCTATACCACGCACGCCGAACATGAAATACTAGTGATCGGTGGCTGTGTAGTTCTCGATCACCTGCCAGTCCTGTACCCGTGCAGCCAGACTTTCTGTCGACAGGGAGATGTCGATAATCGTCTCCCTGTATCCAGGATGCCGGAAGGTGGACGTACGTTGAGCTGATGTTCAATACCACCAGCGTCTTAGCGTCCAAGCCACGTCCTCCCCCCACACCAGGGCCATTACGTTGAAGTCTAAATGATAAATTTTTAGCATGATGAGATACACGGTCAAAGCGGCGCAAGCTAAAAGTAAATCTTACACGTGAATTGAAGGCCGATTAAAGCTTCGCAAAACTGGCAGCGCTTAATTCAGTATGATTGCCGCAGTAACAAGATGTTTTCGAACCCGCGCGGAGAGGCCTTTATAGGAAGTCCACCAAAGGCTGTGGATCCCTAATATTTCAGTTGTCAGCATATTAATATGATCGATCAACGTCAAAATATCATTAAATATAATGCCCAAATCTGTCACCTTAGCCAAAAAAGGAATTGTAACTCCTTCTAGAAAGATGAAAGTATGGATGTGTCAGTAGAGTGAATGACTAGAATGACGTTTCTCATATTTTCATTTCTAATATTTTCATTTCTCATATTTTGAAATGTGGGAAATTTTTGAAATATCCCAAAATAGTTCTCTACGCAGCTTTTGTGGACAACCCGATAAATGGCTGGAATTAGTCCTTTGTATTGAGACAACCATACAATTCAGTAAAAAAGCATTAGCATTACCCAGGGAAGTCTCCAACCTATCAAAATCAAACAGGTTGATTGGCGAGGGTTCAAGAATAGGGAATTGACAGCTGCCTAAATTGTTACTCCTTCCAAAAATCAGAATTGACTCAGTCAGCAAAAATTCATTATCAAACTTAAATAATAAAAAAATAAATATAGGTGGACGTCGTCGGTCGTCAGCATACCATACATGTGAACACTGCAATGCTTATTGACTTCTCGCGTCTCTGCTACACGAATGGAAATTTCCATGATATGTACATCGCTCAAGCATTGTGACCGCTGCCACTCATTAATAGTCTCATATTGTCAAGAAAAAGGCTTTCTGCCTACAAACCTTCCACAACAGAGAGGCTTAAATTTGTATTTATCTACAAGGTTAGATATTTACGAAAAACGATTTTCCTATTATAATTAACATTGTGGCGAAAGCTCAAGGTCTGTGACCACAGAAATTAAAACCTAAGTTTCTCTAACTATAGTTCAGTCGATTGTAGGAATATGGGCTTTCTTAGACTTTAAAAACTATTGACTTTAAAAAAAACGTATCTGTTAAAAGTTGTTCACCTAAAAAAACCTACAAAAAGAAACCCGTTTTATGAAATATTGCGAAAAAAAAAAATACTGAAATAAAATGGCTTTTTTTTCAATTGTGAACAATAGCAAAACATGTTTCATATACTCCTTACCACAGGAAAGGAAGGCCCTTTTAGCATTGAAAAGGCACGCGAAATCGAGAGCCATATTGTCCAATAGTTTTTGCACATTCAATTTGTTAATAACTTTTTGACCTTTTTTAACGCTTATTTCTGAACGATTTATGGGTTCTACAGCAATCTGCTGGTCCGCAAATTCAACTTCATGATTTATACTATCCATGTCCAATAGTTTGTAACTTTTTCCTCTAGCATGTCTAGAAGATAAGATATTTAAGAAAAACGATGTTTCTAGTATTATTGATATATAAACCGACTATTGGAACCACACCAATCCTGCCAGACGTTGATTTACCTATTTTACTCGTATTGAATCATGTATACACAAAATTGTACCCTTATATCGCGCACGTTAATTGAGGTGGCTGCCAGCTCTTAAACTATAACTCGCTATTCTGATTCTCACTTGCCTGATTTTTTAATTGTTAATATTTTTTTTCGTTTAGCAAGTTTAAGAAGAAAAAGGCAGAATCCTAGTTAAACTCATTATTCGGTAATAATCGGTACATCTATACATATACTCGAAAAAAAATAGAAGAGTCTGTCTGTAATTTCGAATTAACTGCTTTTTTCTAAGCTCAGTTTATTCACACGTAATCAAAACCCAAACAAACGTTTTTAATATTTTTGTCTGTCTGTCTGCCTCGTTTGCTCGGGATAATCTCGGGAATGGCTAAATGGATATCGATGGGAGTTTTATTGGAAGGTAGAGTATTTTGGCGTTTTTGATTTATGCTACGTTTGGTTTTTTTTATCTCGGGATTGTTTTGCGCTCCCGCGGGAAAAATTAAAAACCGTGTCCGCTCATGAAACAACTTCAGTAATTCTGCAAGAGTTTCAATTTATATGTATGGAAAAACCCGGACAAGGCTGGGACGGGGTATTAATAAAGTTTTGCCGTGCGTACTACATACGAATATTTTAATAATGTAATCTGTGTATACTGTCATCGATGATGCTAAAGCGTACTTCGTAGCATACATACATACATACAATGTGGTGTGGTTCTTATTGACGGCTCTTTAAGATTGTGACATACCTGAGAACAACAATGGCAACTTTGGGTAATTGAAAAATATTCTTCACTTACAAGCATAATTTATCCACTCATCTCGAGAAGCCAATCATTGCTTAACCGCTACAAATACATTCTCTGGGAATTTTCCCCATCTTGTCATTCAGAAAGCAAGCCCTTTTCATAAACTACACTGAGGGAGTGCTTTTCTTATCTGCAAGCCGAAAGTTCTTGAATCTCTAAGGATGTCTTCAAGTAGAATTGATGAACAAAGGACGAATTTTAATTGAGTTTGAGGAATTTTTCATAACTATGGTGGAGATAAGTAGGGCTCGGTTCATCCTGCTAGCCCCATCATTACTTCATGGAACTCTTCACAACAATATTTTCGAAATCCTTATACATGTAGGGTCATCCGTTCCTGCTGTTGCTTGTTGGCTTCTAAATAATTCCATTTAAATTCACCCTAAATTGCTTAAAGTCCAGTACTTTGAATTATGCAACTGAATCGGCCTGGGAGTGCTCGTGGTGGGGGTAATTTTCATAATTGACTGCAAACAAACATTTTAGTGCAACTTTTCACATATGGTGCGAACCAGGCGGTATTAAAGGATGGTCACTTCGGCATGTTTGGACAGTATTAAGTATGCTCTTTGTAGGACGCTCAAACTAGTTTTCTGGTTTGCAACTGTTACATTTTTCATTTAGGGATGCGCTCGCATATGTATTCACTATGGCGCACGGGCTCTTTGTGCACATCCAACTTTCTAGGAAATAAAACGACCGAGGGAGCCACGCGGGGAGTGTCAGACAAGACAGCGAAAGTTTCAAACCTCGTGAAATTTTAATGTTTTCTAATTATATACTCTCAGCAAGGCTTTTAGTGGGATCATTATGCAAAAGATGTAATGGCTTTAAGGATTCTACATCGCCTGTCAATTCGTGTAGAAGCATTTTTATTATATTCCTTTTCAAAACATATATTGATCGAAGTTTCAAACCAACCTTTCAAAACGTCTATAGCTCACGACTTTACTCAATCGTCGTTGATATTCCCTTTAGAATTCTTGGAGGCTTGGCACGGTTTATTTATCCATGTAAGTTATTTCATGGTAAAATATTTTTCTTGAAAAAAGGAAATGAAAATAAAGAGCTCTTTACCCTTCAATTATAATATGTAGATTATGAAATTTGTTTTCACTACACAATCTGACTTGCACTGAATATGTTAACTATTAAATTGATTGCCGCTATGTCGTAATTTTGATGAGATTGCCGACTTTGTGCAAAAAGTTTTTTAATTATCACAATTTAGTTTTCTGCGTAGAGTGACCGGTCAACACGGAGCCAAAGAGCTTTATATCGTCAAGAAGAAGGCTTTACAACACAAAGCTCGCATTTCTATTAGGGCTGTTCAAAAAATTCGAAGCAACGCATTTGAAGCTTCGAATATGAACACTTCGAAGCAGCCAAGAAATTCGATTTATACGAAACTTCAAATAATTCGATATTCGAAGCTTCGCCAATTTGAACTTTCGACCCTTGTATTTTAGAATTCGTGCACCGCGAACAATATGAGATACAATAAACATAAGGTGAGATGACAGAGTAAACTTTAACACAAATTTAAGTAAGCACGAGCAGAAAATATATGGGCGGAACTAGTGTTATGACCAATATCAGGCAAAATTCCGTCTTGCTTGTGCTTGATATATTATTTGAATAAGGCTTGATGTCTTCCCACGGTCGTGAGTGAACATATCCTCGTGAGAAGTGCTTACGAAATCATCCCGTATTATCTCTGCATGCTCTGACTAATATACAAATTTATAATTTAGTTATGAGTTATTTGCCCACACACCACAAAGAACACAACTTCCATGAATATTAGCGCCGTAGAACTATCAAATATTTTTGAAGCTAGGATAATTCGAAGCTTCGAACATTTCTGCGAAGCGGCTTCGAATGCGAAGCTTCGAAAATCTACAGCTCTAATTTCTGTCGTCGAAATATATATTTGTATCGCCAAGAGTGTACATTTCATACAACGTTATTGAGAAGGCAGAATGCATTCACTTTTCTCCAAATTATTATAAAAACGAAAACTTTTGTTCCCAGTCAAATATGTATATCTATGATATTGTTTTAAAATATTTGGACTGACGGTAGCCATTGATGAGTTCAACTCTGATTCTACTTCAAAGAGAGATTTGGATTCTTGACATTTCTTCTCTATGCCTTCCAGGAAATATACAAAGTTTTGTAGTTGTTGGTATAATCATGAAATACCTCCAGTGTACCTCCCAAAAGAAGGCCTCATTCGATTTCGAACTTAGTTTGGAGATGTTTCAATGGTTTACATTGTTTTCTTCCCATAATATTAGACAATTTTTGGACATCGATAGTACTTATCCAAATTCCTATAAAAGAGGAGAAAAGCAAAAATATGATAATGGTAAGTTCCCCTATAAGCAATTGGATAAAGAAAAATAAATTAGTAATGTGTGCTATACATGCATTGGCAAATAGAACGGACATAAAAAAATCCTTATTTTATAAATGTTGCCAACAATAATAATGGTCTGATTGAGGTACGACGAATGGGGAGTTTTGATGTTACTGCCGTGCCCTTGCGGTACGGACTTTAATCTGGAAAATTTTTTGTTCACATACTACAAGGAAAAAAGTGATAGGTCCTTGGTATAAAATAATGGTGGAATAAAAAGTAGCCTAAATCGCGAATGACAAAATACTCTAGCTTTCAGTAAGGGTCTCATCGAAATCGTTTCAGCGAGATTAGCCCCTAAAAATAGAAAAACAGACAACAATTTTTGAACGTTTGTTTGCCTTTATTAACATATAACAATAATAAATGAACAGGCACGATTCTTGTTACTCGGGCCCCAATTTTTGGGAACAGGCGTTCGAAACATTTTGCTGTGCTAATTAACTCCACCGGTAGTTTGTAAAAGGAAAATTAACTCCACCGGCAGTTTATAAAAGGGAAATTATAATATATAATACAATTTTCCTAAAAGTTACGAACGTTAGGTGGCTCGCGAATTGCCCTATATCTCGAAAACGGGTCGAGATAGAATTTTTTCATTATTTTTCCGTTAATTACCACAGCAAAATGTTTCGAACCCCGTTCCCAATAATTGGGGCCCGAGTAACAAGAACCTCCCCAATTAACATTTTTCTAATAACAAATGTTGATCCGTCTGCCGCGGCTTTGCTTGGTGCCACGTATTCGGAAGTTGAACCAAATTTCGTCAAAAAATCATCTTTAGTCAACGATGAGCGCTACAGATCGATAATTAACTTCTTGTGGCCTAAACTGGATGATATGGATACCGACGACATGTGGTTCCAAATGGACGGCGCTACGTGCCACATAGCGCATGCCACGATGGACATTTGACCGACGTTATATTACATACTTAATACCATAAAATATTCTCTCTAGTAAAATAAAAATGGAGTGAATATCTCACACAGCTTGTTTTATTTACATTTAAAAGTCGAGCGTCCTTATTGAATAGGGCGTTGCGCAAAAATTTTATTCTGAAAACCATTTTTTCCACTTTTCCACCAAAAGGCTTCGAACGACTGATGGAACAGTCCATTTTTACATGGGTACGCCAATGCTTTTGATGTATGGATGTATGTACGTGTAGAGTTGGAACCATTTTCAAAAGGATCTAAAAGGTTTTATTTTATTACAAACGGTCCAGTTTCCCAGGACCCGCTAGGATAATTGTGGATAAACATATCGTAATACATACGTACGATACAAAATGACAACTTCTTTTTTACAAGTGGTTAAGAAGTATGTTAGTTCACAAAAAATCCGGTTTTGTCTACAGTGTGAATAGCGAAAAATAATTAAGGCTTACCTACCTATTGACAGCAATAAACGATTAGTTTGGAAACGCCCGGTTTAAGTGAAGTCATCAGGACTTTCAATTAATTGAAACTTTTCTTCGCTGCCACCTCGCCGAAATATTCCAGCGATGAATGATTAAATTGAACGGCTTTTTAAAGCGAAAATAAAAGCAGCCAAAGGGCGAATTCACATTTATTCCACTTGTGGCTGAATCACAAAAAGCCTTGGTAAGCTCTTTACATTTCAGCCCCATATCTTGGCAATTATTCAACTGAGAGTAAAAACGAAACAGCTATGTGGTACATAAGGCCTCAAGGCAGCTGCTGTGCCAGAAGTTGGGAGCCGAAGCAGCTTTCCGGCTATTAAATAATAAAACATATGTTTTAATCACAGCACATTTCATTCGTACACACTGAAAGGCATCCTCGCCGATGAGCACCGCCACCACCACAAGGTTCCATGGCTCGTGGAGAACACTTTTCTCTCTGCCACTAATGCTATTAAAATTTGTTTTTGATTACACTCAGCCTTGTGGGCTTGAGGCAAGCCTTCCCGCATGTACAGGATCTAAGGATGCAAGGTCTCAGTTTTATTAAAATCAAGTTATTTCCATAGATTTTTCGGCACTAGCGAAATTTCCGGTTGTTGAAGTTTAGTTGGAAGGCTTTCCTCAATTAGTGCATTTCAGTCTAAGGCTCACGAAACTGTCGCAACTTTTAAAAATTTATTTTGTTTTTTATATTTTAACCTTTTTCAGTCGGCTAGAGAAACAATCCTAGTGCATATGCGATTACGTGTGCTAACACTTTTCCGTCGGGACACGTTCTTCCAAATATGAAGATATGCATTATCCAAGGCACAGCATTGTCAAAGAAACTGAAATTTATGTATTATTAAAATGTGCACCACTATAGTAATTAATGCGATCTTTCCCAATGTGTTTTGCCCGCCTATAAGTGGCCGACGTAAAAGTGTTAATATGCAATTTCTGTAAAGTTTTAAAGCAAAATACATATGTATAGCCCACCTTGGTTATCAGGCGATGAAACTCCTTAATCCAGTTCTGTACCGTACTTACTATAAAATGGGGGAAATTGTACAGTACATGCCATCCAAACACTGTTTAATTTCAGCCTTAAGCCACGGCCATAACCCAAGATTCAAGGAGCGATAGACTCGTATCACTCCTCCATATATGTATGACGTATTTATGTACATATATATTTGTGAAAAATGCCAAGCCAGATATATACGAGTATAAAATGCCAAATTTGCTTTACAAAAGGAATATCAATATTTAATGTATTTGAACTATTGTGTGCCCTACCCATTTTATTTTAAATATCGGAATGCGTGTAATAGTTCTGTAATTCTTTCAGCATCTGGTTGTAGCGAGAACGCCCCAAGTGGTTTGCAGATAGGTTTCGGATGGGACGTAGCACCCCCACTACGCTCTTAAAAATTTCAGACGATAGAATAATTAATAATGATGATGTCCACTGTCGTGGTATTATTAGATTTTTCTAAAGCATTAAGGATTATGTTTCACTTCAGTGGCAATGCTGTCAAGCTTACAATATACCATAGACGGCTATTTGCGGGATCGTTGGCAACATGTCATTGTTGGTGATTCTGTGTCAGGATCTTTCTGTCTAACCAGAGGAGTACCGCAAGGTCCCATTCTTGGACCTTTGCTATTCTCATTTTATATCAATGGTTTACTGTCTGTTTTACGTGACGCTCATATCCATTTATATGCAGACGACGTTCGCCTGTGTCTGAGTCGTCTACTTGGGCTTATCTAGGACTGCGTTGCTAGAATCAATGATGACCTGAACATAATTAGTACTTGCGTCAAAAAAAAATTGGCTTATGCGTAAAGCGTAGTATGCTGTTCACAAGAAAAGATGTCAAGGAAAAATGGCACTTATTCCTAAACGAAATTTTGACAGCATGTCAAGGAAATTTGACTAATGCACAAATTTATTGAAAACCCAAAATAAGTGACCCAGGTGCACAATTTTGTCATACTTCAAATGCCTAACATTAATACCGCAAGGGAAATCATTCGGCAATAATATTAATAAAGTCACAAACAACTTTCCCCGCTGTCAAAATTAACGGCTCAAATGTAAATATTCCTCACAATCTGTAACTTCTACCTCAAGGTAGAATTAGGAGGTACTATTGGTATTTTTAATTAAAGTATGAAAAAAGGGTGTTCTCGCTTACCTGTGTGAGGAAATAAAATTTTTAGAGTCCAATGATGTCGACTTATCCTCATACCTATTAGGTGTACAAATAAGTTTCCGCGGTTTTTTATAAAAAATTAGGAATTTATTGTGAAGGAACAGTACATTACGTTTTATTCAAAGTATTTTCCATCATTTGCCACTACTTTTCCCCATCTTTCTGGCAACATTCGGATACCCCGTCGAAAAAACTCTTCATCTTTTGACGCTATCCACAAATCTACCCAATTTTTGGTGTCTTCATATGATGTGAAGCGCTGCTCAGACAGACCATGTGCCATCGACCGGAACAGGTGATAATCGGAAGGGGCTAAGTCTGGTGAATACGGCGGGTGGGGTAAAACTTCCCAGTTGAGTGTTTCCAAGTATGTTTTTACCGGCGCCGCAACATGTGGACGAGCATTATCGTGTAAAAGAATAATTTTGTCGTGTCTGGAGTAGTAATGGGCGCGTTTTTCCTTAAGTGCCCGACTCAATCTCATCAATTGTGTTCGGTAGAGAGCTCCAGTAATGGTTTCGCTTGGTTTCAGCAATTCCTAATACACGACACCAAGCTGATCCCACCAAATACACAGCATGAGTTTTTTTCCATGAATATTCGGCTTAGCTGTCGATGTTGATGGTTCGCCGGGCTTAACCCATGACTTTCTCTTCTTTGGATTATCGTAGTGAATCCATTTTTCGTCACCAGTGACTATACGATGCAAAAAACTCTTTTTTTTAATCCTGGCAAGCAGCATTTCACTCATGCATAATCGGCGTTCAACGTCTCTCGGCTTTAGTTCATATGGAACCCAATTTCCTTGTTTTTGAATCATTCCTAACGATTTTAAACGATGTGAAATTGCTTGTTGAGTCACTTGTAATGTAAGTGCAAGTTCTTTTTGCGTTTGGGACGAATCTTCCTCCAATAGTACTTCTAATTCCATGTCTTCGTACACTTTCGGCCTTCCACTGCGTTCTTTGTCCTTCACGTCAAACTCACCGTTCTTAAACTTTTGAAACCATTCCTGACAACTTCTCTCACTTAAAGCAGCTTCACCATATGCTTCTAGAAGCAATCGATGCGCCTCAGCTGCAGATTTTTTCAAATTAAAAAAGTAAATCAAAAGTTCCCGCAAATGATGCTTATTCGGCACAAAACTTGACATTTTTGCACGAAAAAAATTACGTGATGCTGATACGGAATCACTAGTACTTTAAGGTTATGGTGTTGCCGGATGACGAAACTTGGGATATTACGTTTTACATCTGACAATTTCTCCATAACCTTCTGGTGGGGCCATCTTTTGACAAACCGCGGAAACTTATTTGTACACCTAATAGTTTTTCCACGCGCGTTCATGAAGGGTCATTTCTTGTCCAGGTACCGACTGTGGAATCAATTGCCACGTAATTTACAGCATACGTCAGCTGTTGAGTTTGAGCGACTCCTTTTCTCTTGTGCGTTATAATCTTCTTCCTTTTTCGAGTACATACATATTACAATCTTGAATTTTTAGTGTGTGCATCATAACTCCTAAAATTGAATTTTGTTGTTTTTTTCTTTCTCTCTTTTAAGCTCTAATTTTGATTTTCCTATCTAGTAGGTTTAGTTTACGTATACAAATAGTGAATACACACTTTGCCTGTTTAGTATACTTACAAAAGAAATTGTGATTCTTGTGTACTTGTGACAATAAATGAAATAAAATGAAAATCTTCGATTGGTTCTCATCAACGTCAGTTAAACTGATCAATAATTATGTCACTAATCGTTACCAAAGAAGTTTCGTAAAGAGCAAAAGAAGTTATTATCAAACGTTCCTCAAGAATCAATTCTAGGTCCTTTCCTTTTTTCATTAGGCATACATTGCTAACCTTAGTTCGGTAAAATTAAACTGTGATATTTTAAAATACGCTAATGATGTGAAACTTAATACTGTTGCAGGAAAGGCTGAACTCTGAGATATTATCTTTCATGTTAATTCTGATCTTATGAGCATTACTGAATAGCAATGTGCAATAATCTTAAACTCCAGGATATTATAGTTTGTAAGAACTCTACTGACACATCTAGCCTTCCATCTTTATTTCTGGAAGATGTTTCAATTCCTTTTGTGGCTAAGGTGAAAAATGTTGGCATTATATTTCATAATACTTTGAAGTGGACCGATCATGTTAATATGCTGACAACAAAAATACATATACATATATAGTATGGGAGCCTTTGGTGAACTTCCTATAAAGCCCTCTCCGCGCGGGTTGGAAAACATCTTACTGCGGCAATTATGCCACTCTTTAATTACCGTGATAGCCTCAGCACTGCATTAAGTACTGCCATTTGACAAAGCTTCAATTGGCCTTTGTGTAAGATTTGCTTTTACCTTGCGTCGCTGTGACCGTATCTCTCATCATGCTAAAAGTTTATTAGGTGTGAGCCTAAAAGAGTTCTTTGATTTTAGGAAGTGTACAACTATGTTTAAAATTATAAATGATATTACTCCGGTAACTATGAAATGTTTAGATATATATAATTATTTTTCTATAATATTCATATGATTCTTAAATTATGATTATGAAACTAATAAAATATATGGAACTGAAGGATGTTTACATCCTATGTCAAACCTCATATTTAATTATTATTCGTCAAACAAAAAGGACAGAAACGCTCGGAGGAAAAATATTTGTATGATGTATAAAAGAAAACACTTGATATTTTCGGTCCGGTCCTGGAGAACACTAGAAAAGCAAACATAAACTCTTGAGTAAAAATTTAAACACCTTTAGTCTTCAGTTTGGTCAGAGCACGCAAACGATACAGAATCTCTCCAGCGACATTGAAAAAAAAATTTTAACTTCTTGTTATTAATACAGTTAAGTAGTTAAGGCAATAGTCTTTTATCATTTGGCCGTCCGTAGCTCGTAACTACCAACACTTGAACAAGACAAGAAGTGGTATTACAATATTGCGTGACAAATTATTATAAGGATAAAAGACCAACAAAAAATAGTTTTTTTCATTAGGAAATATTAAACTATGGCACCTTTGCAATTTCGTATCAATGCAAGAAAATAGAACAGTTTCAGTTCAAGTAGGAATTTAATTGGAGCGTCACGAATATACGCCCAAAATACATGCATACAGGGCTATGCCACTTTTTTGATAAATTAATTTTTGATAGAATTATTCTATTTAGCTGTAATTATTGAGATCTTCAATTCTGTAAAAACGAACAACTTTCTCCCACAATTAACGCTAAATTCAGTAATTGCATCAAAAGTAACAATTTCCTTCGGCAGATTATGAACCCGTATGTTTTTAGACTAGTCAATTTTGATATGTTTTTTCTTGGAACAACTTTTTTAAAACTAGTGGAAGCATATCTCATAAAACACTGGACTTTTTTCTACTCAAATTTACACCACATCTTCGTTGTACTATTATCTAAAAAGTAGGGAAGGTTTTTCGATCGAATGTTTTATTAATATTTTAAAGTTTTATATGTAACCAAAAAGAATGGCTGCAATTTCTACAAACGAAAAAAATGTTTAACATTATGTCCCTACGCTACTTTTTAGCTCTTGTGTTTATTTACAGGAAAATGTTAATTTTTTTTTTCGACAGCAACTTGACGATGCTAAAGATTCGCAAATCTCCATTTTGGAAACACACACACATTGCAACATTGATTGCAACAAACACAACATCTCCAAATTTCATGTCGATTTTATGCGAACTTGGTGTACACTAGTATTTGATTCTAAACTATCGAAATGCCTTAAAAACAAACAATTATTTTCATATATTTAGTTCAGCTTCTGTTTGCAAAGTGTCGAATAAAGGGCATAATAACCATGTAGTAATTTAAGCATAGCTAGGATTGATTTTTCCATTTCTTTTAGGTGTGGTGCTATATCCTGTATATTTTTAAACTGTTCGTCGCTAATTTTCCATTTTAATATCTTCTCTTGTACCACATTTGGTTTGAACCATTCATTCACTAACTTCGAGTTGCTCTGTTAGGTTAAAGTAAAGTCTCAAAATATACAATACATACATATATAGAAAATTTAGTGGGACTAGAATATAAATAATAATTTAAGGCGATTTACAAAATATTAGCAAAGTAACAAAAGTGTTGTCAGTCTAAAATTAAATTACTCACAACCATTAATGTAGGTACCTAATAAAAGAATTTTATCAAGTATAATTGATTCGATCTGTGTGCTAACTTACCAACGTATCTGTATTATTTGTAAAACAAAACAATAATATAGTTGAAAGCCAATTCAGCTAACTGCTCCTATTACGCAAATTAGCGGGCCTAATTGTTGCAAAAAAAGCATTCGTCGAGCTTTTATTCAACGGTCGGAGGGGCTGTAAAAACTGAAATTATTCCGTGACGCCAACAGGGATAGGTGGGTCTATTATCTGAAATCAATTTACTGTTGAAATAGTGCCAACAATCTCATTTTGGCTTCAGGGACAATCTACATTGAATTTTCAAGGAGAAGATATCAAGTGAGAGATTTTGTTGTTGCATTTCTCCTGAATGTTTTCATGGTTTCCTAAATGGCCGGGCAAGCAAAGAGTTTTACCCTATTCTGGCAATGGTTCGTCTGCCTGCTGGTAGTAGTAGCGCGCAGAGGAAGAACGGGATAATTTTAATGAAAGTGTGATTCGATAAAATCTGATTCAAGTCGGCAGCATAGGGAAGAGACATTTAAATTTAATTACCACCACCAAAGATATGCCTGGAATTCGCCATCATCTGTTAGTGGGTCCTCCAATAATTAACCTCTGTGCAAGGGCAGTTGCATGTTGCTTCTACACTTTAAACGTGTGCAGACTGTATAACATTTCGAAGCAGAGCAATTGCATTTGGTAGCTTAAATTGTGCAGTAAAAACGAACATGCACAAAATTCTTCAACGAAATTGGGTGAGAAGATGTTATCACAACGCCTGAGGGGATTTTGTGAACGCCTTATTTTTTTATGGTGTTGTTAATGCTTGGAAGTTGGACATGCGAAAATATTGCTTTTATTAAAGATTCTCCATTATTAAGGTCTATGAAATATCTAATCAACTATTCTAAGTGTTGCGTACATACACTGAGAAAAAAAATGCAGCTTTAAAGTTAGGAGTAGATGCGTTTAATTGAAAAATATGCCTTTTTATGCCATCGAGCTGGCATGATGATGGAGTCGGGAGGGGGTGATAGGTACTTTAACTTCCTATCGAGTTTGAGCTAGTTTGAATTGTCTCAATGATTCGTTTCGTTAGAAATGGTGACCAGAGTCTTATGACGGAGCCCACAGACTGCCAGAGGAACTTCTCAATGGTTAAAAATGTACCGAGTTTGAGCTCGTATGACTTGTCACGATGATTTTTTTCTGTCTGAAGATGGGCCCGGACATTTTGATCCACTTCTATTTTCCGTATTTATTTTAATTGATAATCAAAAAATGTATGGCCGGAGGCGTACTTCTCCACCATATTCGAGTTACAGAATGTATGCATACTATGCACATTACTATTTTATTTTTATCTTTTGATCTACTCAACGTAGCGTCATGAAACTTACGCCAAATAACTATTATATCAATCTCCTTTCCGAAAATCTCAACAGTGTTCATACCTTTAACGCATAATCTTTGTCAGTGCACAGCCCTAGCAAGGCTTCGACTAACACAGTTAGAGGACGCCTTTCCAAGACCGGAATAGGTTTGGAATACGTCTCCCAAGAAAATCCTGGGCTTCTTCAAGTAGCTAGTCCTAGGATAAAATGTGGATGGGGATTCCCAATAAATTCTAGTGGTCGCGGTGATCGAAAGGCCTTCACGTTTTTCGACATTTGCTCCGAACTTAATGCAATTAGTACACCTCTTTTTTAATTAAAAAAAATTACTACTTATCAATTAAAATCTAAATTTAAATAATAAATTCTAAAATTTATCCTTTCTCTTTCCTCTTAATACATTATGATCCACAAAACAAACAAAAACTCGGAAAATAAAAATAAAAGCTAAAAGTGACGCTAAAATGTGTAAACAAACAACTACACATTACTAAACACCAAAAAACATTGATTAATTATAAAAACATAGGTGTTGGGTAGGTCCTATTAGCAAGCTTACAAGAAAGAAAATGTTTGCATTTGTGTTATGGTCCAAAATTTTGTCGTGGTTTTAAAGACATTTCACGTGAAAAGGACAAAATATACCGTTACATATGCAGATAACAAGCATAAACAAATTCACCCAGCACAATATTTCACGCGTTAATTGTAATTATTACTACAATACAGTGATATAAATAAAGAAATTATTGGACCCAGTAAGTAAAAGTGCCATGCCGCTTGTGTAGGGTTAATATTCTTCTCCTTACCGCGATAAAAACATTTTGAATATTGGCTTACTTTTAGGTATTCAAACAGACCCTTTAAGAGGATTTGTAGGAGCAGCAAGTATAGTCATGCCGTGCCGCGTTATTCGTAACCCCCAAAAGTTAATCAATATCCGTTTAATATTCCGTCCAATTACCTGATTGTGAATTTCACATAATCATAATTTCGGTGTTCGCCGCATGGAATGAGTAATACTACTTCGCGTTTGTGTATTAATGGGTATTGGAAACACGAAGCGTCCTTCGTTAATGCCGACGTGTGAGAATTTGTAGAAATCTTTCTCCTTAGTGATTTGTATTGATTTTTGTATTCTCTCAGTTTGTCACTACAAGCCGAGTGCAAACAAAGTGGTAGGAGGTGACAGTTTTCAAGGACACTAAATATGATAGATTTAAAAACAAAGACAACTTTTCAGTAAAATTTAAAAGGAATATTTAAAACAACATCAAATAAAACAGCCTGTCAATGTTAAAAGCAACAATCAAAAGAAATTCGTTCCGAAATGCAAAGTGAAGTATCACCTCCTCTGATGGCTGAGAGTTGTTTTTCCTTTCTACGTTCTTATTTCCCTCCCTGTATAGTAAATTCACAGGAAGATCGAGTTTTATACATTTCTACTTCACTTCCACTTCTGCATATTATATAAGGCTTTTATCCAGGATGCCTGTTCAGAAGAATGAGCTGAATTTACCACGGCTCTTTCGGCCTTTGCTGCCTATTACTTCTATCTGATGCAGGTGGTATTAAAAAAGTTTTAAATGGAAACGCTTCACTTTCGAAGGTGGAAATTAAGAATTTTAATCTTTTAGCGCTTTCTTTGCCCAGAAATTATTTAAGTTCTCTTTGAATTAGTATGGTTTTCGGCGCAGTATGCATAAGTTTTAACTTTGCTCGTTCGTATTAAATATTAATGCAGTTCTTGGAAGTTTTATGCAGAGAATGTCTAAAAGAACACTTACCTCTTTTGTCGACAGTGGGTGGACCAGGTGTGAATATGTCCTTTGAAAAATACCGCCTCGTCAAGATACCATACAATTAAATAAAAAACTTCGAACTACGTTGGGACCTGCCATGAAGGAAAGAAGGAATTATTTAAATTACTAACTCTTTTCCGATAATATCAAAAAGTCAAACAAGTCCACTTGTTTTCTACTGCTCGGTAGATGCAGCCCCTCAATAATTGAAACCAATACACAAAACAAATATCTAACACTACTTGCCTAGCATTAGGCAATATGAGCAGATTTTGCTAGAATGTTTTATCGCACACTTTAATAATTAAAGAAATAACTGTTTGCAACGCTACGCTGAAATAAAAAAAAATTAATTTTCGTTAATTGTGGTTGAAATCTGATTTCCTATGAGAAAAAGGAAAAATTCGTTCCGTAATTTCAGCTATTGTGTAGGTGGAAGCTCATTAACCAGACTTAAAAAAAAACAAAATTGTTCACCTTCCTTTGAAGACATAAACAAAGCCAATTTTACCCTGGGATTTACAAAAAAAGGTCTTCCAAAGAATTTGACGATCCCTACATTACCAAGCTTTTAAGCGGTTTGAATTAGCTTCACTCCGTATATTTGTTTGTTTTAAATCTTGCAATCGATTTTCAACTACTTCAACTCAACCGATTCACATGAAACTTTGCACATCAGTCAGTCAGTCTGCATGACAATACAATATGATAATAATTATTTTTTTGTTCCAAAGTGGCGCATATAACATGACGACCGAATGTTTTAATTTCCATGGATTGCATGAAAATACATAAGTACTTTCAAATTTTCGGTGTCGCTGAATTCGAAACAGCCATCAAAATTTGGGAGACCAAGATGGCGGATCCAATATGGCGGTTGGAAATTCTCAACTTGAATGCATTTCCGTTTGTTTGAATATGTATGTACATATATGGGTTTTTAAGATCGACCATTACAAATTTATTATCAACATTTCGAATTTCAAGATGGCGGGCGAAAATCCCTAACCATTAATTGCGCCTAAACGCTTACTTTGATTCTTTCGAATTTTTGCCAGAAAGTACTTCATATATCCACTTAAAATATAGGCCACCATTCATTTAAGGGTTGCGGAATGGCGGATCCAAAATGAAAACCGAAAAGTTTGAACTTCAAGAGATCCTCTCAGATCCTTTCTGCTATTGAAATTTGGAATTAATGATGGCAGATTCTGACTTAAAGGATATCTATATTCAAAAAATTTGTTAAATTAATCGCGTTCCAGATATTAGGTTGAGCTTATTGAACTAGATGAAGAAGCGGAAGTTCCGCACTTGCCAACGGATCGGATAAATGAAATAAAATCAGGCTAAGCAAACAAAGTACAAAGTAAAAATAAAAAATAAGTGCAAAAACTTTTTAAGATATACGATTTTATTGCACAATTGATGATGCACTTAAAGCTTGGAAATAAGTACGAGTCACCAATATGGGGCTTTGATCAGACTAAAATAAAATCGTGAGGCGTACTCGTATTTAGTCGAAAACACAGAATATAATAACATAATAACAGTATGATTTCCAAGCTCCAACAATGTTTTCAACAAAATGCGCCCCATAATTTTTTTCACCTGCTTTATCATAGAACCAACTACGGAAGGCATGAGTCTGTTACATCCACGTTCAGTGTTTTTTAAAAAAACATTGTTTTTACTTCGATGTCAACATTCCTACGACTATGTTGAATAATCGGCTCAGGTGTGATAATTAATTGTAGTTATATTTATAGTAGTCAATTGTTGGCGAATCTCGCATGAACGCTCTGTGAAAGCTTTTGTTTTTGGGAGGGGGTGAAATGGTTTATGTACGTAGGTCGTTGTCACCCAACAGTGGCGGGATCCCATGGCACGGTTCGCCGACTAAAATACCTCCTCAATTTATTTCTTTGTAATAAAAACGTATTAAGAATATTTGCAAATGATGTAGGGAAATATCGTGTATGAATTTACGCTTGAGTTAATCAATCATCATAAAAAAAACCAAAAAATCGTGATGCTGGAGGGGATATCCCCACCGTTTTAGAGTTACAAGAAGATTCCTGAATTCGGAATGCACATTATTATTTAATTTTTATCTTTTGATCTAATTAAGGGGGTATTGCGCTTTGAACGTCATTTTTGGAGCAAGATTTTAAGATTTTTTTTCTCAGAATATACAAAAGATATTTTGATTTTTGTTTTTGTTATTTATTAATACAAGCCTCTGGTATATATATTTTATATAATATATTTTTTTCGTTGACAAGGCAAAAAAATTCCAGCTGTCAGAGCTGCTCAAATTAGAGATGTTTTTCGCGAAGGGGTTAACGGTCACCATGATTGCAGCCCTCAGAGACGTCTGAAACAAAAAATTCCAAATTGTTGTTAATTTGTATCCTATTGGTTATCGCCTGAACCAAGGAAAAGTCAAAATATAGAAATGTGTGCAAATTTAAAAAAAAAGTTCGATTTTTTGGGTCTTTTTTCGAAGTAAATGTTGGATTAGAAAAAACTATTCATCGCATAAACAAAATCGTAGTTCCGGCGATAGCGGCTAGTATAAGAATGGCTCTGTATAAATTTGAAGAAAATCGGTCAAGTAGAACTTGAGATATCGTGGAGACCGTTTTGAAAAATGCTGTTTCGAGAAAAATGCGATTAAAGTTAGATAGATCGCCGCACTCGCATCGCATCGCATCGCGCTCGCCGCTCCAACTTTGAGGCATCATAACTACGTCAATTTTATGAATTTTTGAAAAATTCGTGTTGGAATACAATCTTAAATACATTAACAATAGAAATATTAAAATAAAAAATTTCGATTTTTTCAAAATTTCAAAGCGCAATACCCCCTTAACTCAGCGACAAAAAACTCACACCAAACAACTACTATCTTAATGAGATTTCTGAAAATGCCACCAATGTTGATCTACCTCTATCACTTGCGAAATTAAAAAAAATGCCTTAAAATTTCCTAAAATTTACGTTTCTCTCACATTATCCCCGTAATTTATATAATTATTGCACATATTTTTTATTTTTGTTGAATTGTCCATCTTGTTGCCTTTTCACAGAGGTACAACATATCCAAGTAAATAAAGGTTATACAAATTTATACGAAAAAATCCATTTGCAAAATTTATAAAAACTTAAAATGAAAAAAAAATTTGTTGAACATTTGTAAAGTGCTATCATTAACATTAGTTCAACTTAAATGAACCCCAAAGCTAATGGTAGTACGTTACAAGCAATGTGATTTTGTTTAAATTCAGATTTTTGAAATTCGCCAAAGGTTTTCTACCTATAATTTTGAATTATAATATCCATACTCTACCTGGAATTTAAGAAAATGTTAGAGCATTTGTTCATTTTCGCAAGTGACTATACCTGCAGTGGTAGAGTTAGATCAACATTGGTGGCATTTTTGGAAAACACATTAAGATAGTAGTTGTTTGGCGTGCGTTTGATCCCGCTGCGTCAATTAGCTCAAGAGACAAAAATGAATTAATAATTTGCATCTCGAATTTTTTAAGCACCTTGTAACACAATAATGGTTGAAATGAGATACTCCTCCCAAACAATTTTTTGTTTGGCTACGTGAGATCTATCACCACTGTAACATCGGATGCGCTATACATAGCTGGCTCCTATTTCGTTTACCGGGAAAGTTGTTAATAATTTTTGTTAACTGTCGCCGCTAAATTTCAGCGCCCTGTTTCATGCTCCATGTGGAAAGGATGGGTTCCGAACCAATGTTCATGTCCCATTGCCGCTGGTAGTTATGATGTAATTTTTGGCTATACGGGATACAGCAACAATGACGAGAAATCGGAAATTGATGATTGCATAGATGCTGGTTTCATAAGTATTACAAAATCTATAGCTTAGTATAATGTCTCTTCCTGCTTTTGGTAAAAACTACATTCTGACCTGAGTGAATGAAACTCCGTTCAATTTTTCAAAGGATCAATTCAGCTTTTGTTATGTGGTTATTGCTGGATTGTAAACTTCGCTTTTTATGTTAAGTGATAACACGCTGAAAAGATAATTGTAATGGGTAAATTATATTGGGTGAATCTGCAGGCAATAACTGGGCTTTTTCACCAATCAATGCGCATTCAGGAGCGACCAACTGTGCCGATTCACATATCATAGCCGCACAAGTGAAAACTTCATAATAATAAATTTAGTTCAGTGCCGCCCTAGAAGTCTCATGGATGCTTGACGTTCTATTCACAGGCCCATTTAAACCTCTTTACATCCATCAATAAACTATTCAATCCCTTATTTCTCGAACCATGCTCACTTGTCCGATGGAGGTTGTCTGCTAGTGTGGTGTTCCGAATGTATAATACTATAGCTCGCGCTAGTCCCAGTTCTCCTCTTTTGGTTGTTAACCTGGCCTTAACCAGCGCTGGGTTCCTGACCATTTACCTCGTTCGGACATAAATTTCAAATTCAGAAGAGTCGCTTCCAAAAAACCCCCTTCGAGTAATGCTGATCCTCAGGAAAAGGGCTTAGGCAGATAAAAAAACATTTTTTATCCCCACGTCGTGTACGTATGATATATGTACGCCTCCTGGAGTGGTGTGTGTCACCCACCCGGAATCAGGACGCAACTCTGAGATATGTATAGCAATTCTGCATGGGCCTTTCTTTATAGCGCTGAATATGTATATTTGAAAAGAGCGCGTTTCCACTAAACTTTTTATATAGACTATTAAATTCAAGCCGAAATTCCGCCATCCTCCTGCCTTCCTCCTGCCTTCCAGGGTATTTTCTCTGCCGTTGCCACTGCTCCGGTCGGTTTGCTCCTGAAACGATGCGAAGTTTCTCCGCATCCGTTTTTTATAAGCTGAGAAAACGGCAGAAAATTTTTTCATGGCCCATAAAAACTTATAACCTAGACCGAAAATATATCACCAGGGTAAAATGAAGGAATATTAATTACTCCTCTGCTGCTGCGCGATTGTATCTCGAGCGGCACCGCATAACGAATTTACTTAATTTCATATAAATTTTGCAAAGTACTCCTATTGCTTTCATTATTTTTACAGACGTGAGTTTTCACCCCGGGCAGCGGGTATAGTGACGAAGAGGCAGACACTCTACCTATGATTGCTCGAAGGAAATCAATACCCGCCCACGAAGATTAGGGCAAATAAATTTGCATTCCGAGCGAGTGGTTGGAGGTGTGCAGAGAAGGCACTTCGCTGGCGAATTTCTGGAGGCGAATTACTTAATACTTTTGCTTGTACGGAGTGATGCGATTACATTTTTCCTTGTTACAATGATTTCGTGAAGCACTCAAGCTTGATAAGCATTCTCATTTCATCTTTAATATCAATCATAGTTTTTTTTCGATATCCAGCACTTCAAAAGCATTTATGTAAAGACAAAACATTATAAATAGTGGTGGTCAGGGGTCGGAAGAGGTACCGTTGTGAAACTAACATCTCTCCCCGTTTTCGAGGGTGCCGATTCCGTATATGGGACGTTCTTTTACAAACCGAACACCTTTCTGACCGACACATTTTTGATTTAGCTGAAACTTTTTTTACGGGTTCTATATTGAAAAAAAAGAGACACGTATTTTTTTATTTATTTTTTTGCACAATATTTTGGACGCTAAAAAGTATTGAAATTCCGCGATTTCGGTGATTTTGTGCTTAAAGAGGAATTTTCAAAAATTCATAACTCCGGTTCTATTTAAGCTACAGACTGTGCTTTTTTTGCATTTTGAAGGTAAAAGAACAAGCTTTAAGAAAAAAACACTTTTGAGAAAAATTATTAACAATTGAAGATTGTTATTAACAATTTAAATGTTTAATTTGATTTTTAACAATTGCCCCCCCCTCGTAGCGAGTTATTAGTATTACCATCGTATTCTACATCAAATTTTCTATTAGAAACCACTTTTTTTTTTTTCTGGGGTATTAATTATTACTATTGGAAATAAATTAATTTATGTAGTGCGGCACGTCTTATCGGCGCACGGATTCTACCGCACGGCTTTTTTTCTTCTCCACATCTTCTCTTTCCGTTATATAAATAATTATTTGACATCTTCAGTTAAACAATATTTGTAAGCACAATTAACATCATGCATAATTAAATAAAAAAAAGTAGTAAATACAAAACATTATTGTAGCAAATGAATACTGTTATTTATTAAGATTTCAATACATCATTATTAGTGACTAAGTACCTCGTTCTAAGTGACATTGTACAATATTTACATACAGTCTTATACTCTACGTGTATAGTATTATTTTATTAAAAAATTTTCACAATAGTTTTCTTTTCATACAATGAGAATTGCTTTGCTTCCAATTCTTGAAGAGAGTTTGGAACTATACAATGATACTTTAACGTGCCTTTTATCGTTGTAGCTTTTTGGAAACGCGTTAATAATCTTTTTTCTTCCTCTTCATAATCATTATTAGTTGAATAGCGACACGTTATATTTGGTAGAGCTTTAGACGCCCAATTGAACAACTCTTCCGGAGTGCGGATCGGTTTATTTACCCTTTGAAGAATAGCTCTAGCAGCAAGTCGTTTTAATGTTCCACCTATTCCGTCACATGGTCCTTTACCATGTGAGGTTGGAAAAAAGTGCCACTCAGCTGCTATTTTAAAATCATTTATATGATGAGTAAGATTTATAAATTTTTTTTTGTTTTTATATTGTCCGCTTGCACCATCCGAAAAATATGTATATTATCTTATCTATGTCTTTCAAATTCGTTTTGATAAATTCTACGAGTTGTCTCTGAAAGAGATGAACAGCAATAGTATCGTGACGTAAACATTCAGAAATGGACATATTTAATGCGCGCAGAAAATTTTCATTCACTTTTCTCAATGTTACTTTTCTTTTTCTCGAATGACTAATTAACTTAAAGGGATTAAAACACGAGTCAGTACCAATGTTTGTGCATTGTAATTCATCGTTATGATTTTCGTCAGCACTTTACCAATAGGCTCACTAGCTTAGACACACAGGGCCAAACTTACGAGCGGATAAATTTGATATGAACACTCGCGGGCGCGGTAAAGAATGCTTAGCCAGATACTAGGCTGTATTCGGCTAACTGTTTAGTTATACGTGATTATAATTGCACTGGAAAGGTAAGTGTCATTGTCAATAATTGTATTTAAATGGGCAACATACGTGAAAGTTCGGTACGACTACGGAAGGAAGTAGTTAAGCTTCATCTATTAATAACATAACAAAGTACTCAAGTAATACAAAATGTCTAGTAATAATTTTTAATAAGATTGTCTCAGTCAGTAACATCTATTTTGAACTGATTAATATAAAAAACTATATGTATTATAGAGAAAAACGAAATTATGCAAGAAAATATGACGGGATAGAATCCGCGCACCGATAAGACGTGCCGCACTACATAAATTAATTTATTTCCAATAGTAATAATTAATACCCCAGGAAAAAACAGGAACTTCTAATAGAAAATTTGACGTAGAATACGATGGTAATACTAATAACTCGCTACGAGGGGGGGCAATTGTTAAAAATCAATTTAAACATTTAAATTGTTAATAACAATCTTAAATTGTTAATAATTTTTCTCAAAGGTATTTTTTTCTTAAAGCTTGTTCTTTTACCTTCAAAATGCAAAAAAATACAGTCTGTAGCTCAAATAGAACCGGAGTTATGAATTTTTGAAAATTCCTCTTTAAGCACAAAATCACCGAAATTGCGGCATTTCAATACTTTTTAGCGTCCAAATATTGTGACAAAAAAAAAATAAAAAAATACGTGTCTCTTTTTTTCAATATAGAACCCGTAAAAAAAGTTTCAGCTAAATCAAAAATGTGTTGGTCAATTTTTGTCAAAATCTGTACGATTTGTAAAAGAACGTCCCATATGCTAGTGAAAAAAGTTCTAACCCTTGCGCCCCTTATATTTTACACCCTTTTTGCGGTTCCTTCGTAGGTAGGTGTATGTTGCAATCAAAATGTCGATTAGTTCTAATAATGCAATATAGTCTATCTGAAATCGTTCTAAATCCAATATGGCATACATCCCAAGATAGCGGATCACCCTTTTTTAGAACCCGTTTCACAGTATCAAATGAAAGTGCTCGAAGAGTAGAATACGACAAGATAAGTGACGTTAATATAAACATAATATGCCGGACACCCATGCTGTCACACAGAAAACCGCATTCTACTTATTGAACCCTTTCATTCGATAACTATATTAAGGGGTCGTGTAGACTTTTTAGAATGACGTAACATAGGTAATCTCATTCATCTCACCGAACCCTTTCATTCGATATCTATATTAACGGGTTGTAAAGAAAAAGGTTATCCGTTGTTTTGGGTTGTTCGCCATATTGGATTTAGAATGACGTCGCAAAGCTTGTCGCATTCTATTCGTCAAACCCTTTCATTTGACACTCATGTCAATAGAGTTGTAAAGAAAAAGGTAATCCGCCCTCCTTCGAGTCCGCCACACTAGGATTAGAAAACATCATAAAGTTAGATAGAAACCACATTTTCTTAGCTAACTGAAATTACCTATATAAATATATTGAGTTCTTAGTATACATTTGTTTATTTGGTTATATACATCTTGTAATGGTTCTAATAAAAATCGTTTAAATTTTAAATAAATATCACGGGAGTAGCCCAAAACAGTAATAAATATGTACTAAAAGAAATCCATGTTAATGATATCTACAGTAAAAAAAATGAATGGGTCAAATAAACCAAAAAGCTCCATATGCCTAAACAAACATTTTCTCGTGTGAATGGCGCCTACCTTAAAAGGGTTGAAAGAAACTATTCTGCTTGTTTAATTCAACTATGCGAGAAGTAACCATGTGTTTTAGTCAAATTAACAAGATGCGGCATTTAATTTGAACAGAAATGGTCGTTATTTTAACAATAACTAAATTGCTATTGCTAAACGGTTATCGCATTGTACTGAATTAATTATTCCAGAAATCTGCCTGTTTACAATGGAGCGTATTCTAGTTTTCAATGGAAATGGGATCCGTTCGTAATGTTGGAAATTTAAAAGCACATTGCAAATATTCACTTAAACGGAAAAAAAAGTTGAGAATTTCGGACGCTATATTGGATCCGCCATGTTGAACATCATATTACCAATGGCAAGATCAGCAACGCCGGAAACCCCAATATATATGGTAATTCATTAACACGTAAATCTGTTCATTAGCCGCGCGTTCTTGTGTCACTTCGAATGCACAGGGCAGGCAGGAGTTAAGACACTCCATGAAAATAATATAGGGGCCTTTTAGCCATTAAGTTCTTGAGCGCCATAACGATATAGCATGTATTGCTTATAGCCTTTCAAAACAAGCCGGTGGGAGACAGGTAATTTTCGTAATGCATACTTTAAGCATTAAGACCTGAGGAGTGACACGTTACCACTTTAATAGTAACATATATTACGATACAAGGGCGGTAAGTAGCCGATTGCCCACGATGGCGGTGTTAGACGCACGAGCGAAGCGAGTGTGTTAAGAGCCATCATGGGCACTCGGCTACTTACCGTCCGAGTTACGTATGCTACTTTTCACCACGAGTGCGGGGTAAGTGGTACTTTACCGCACAAGTTTCCATTCGCTCATGCGTCTAACACTGCCATCGTGGGCAATCGGCTACTTACCGCACCTTGGTTAATTGATGATTTACCGCATGGAAACCCGTGCGGTAAGGTACCACTTACCCCGCACGTGTGCTGAAAAAATATTTTTCTCACAAATATTATGTGTAATCTGTGTACCTCCTTGGGGGTTGAATTTTTCTGAAATGCTGAAATATTTACATGTTCCATTATTTGTGTCATAGAGTGCTTGTACAAAGTTTCAAGTAAATCCGATCCAAAAAATTGATAGGTAGTAGTTGAGGCCATTAACGTTATAAGTTAATATTTATATGGGTACACAGGTAAATGATTGTCTAAATAGGAATATGTGAAGTATTGGGCGATGATAGCAGAAGTGGCTTACGTACGGTAAACCTGCCACATAGATTTCATCGACTTGGTGGACAAGATTTTCAGGAAAGGTTGGTTTAGCACCGCCACCGCTAGAGTCTATAGTGAATCCCAATCCGCATTTCATTTTAGGTCTAGGTTCTTGACGAAGTTCAGGGTTTTCCTGGAATTAGTTGTATTCCAAACCTGTTTCGGTGTTGGAAAGGCTTCTTCTAATTGTGTTAGTCGGAGCCTTAGTAGGGCTGTACACTAACAGATACATAATATGCACCGCTGTCTCTTAGACTTCCGGACAGTAGTGACAGGTGTTAGAGTAAGCTTTCTTAAACTCTTTAAGGTCCTGTCTTAAGCGTAGTGAGCTGTTTCCAAGAAAAGATCTCAAAGACAAATGGCACTTATTCCCAAACGGAACTTTGACAGCAGGTCAAGAAACTTTGACAAATGCACAAATTGATTGAAAATCGAAAAGAAATGAGCCAGGTTTACAATTTTGTCATGCTTTAAATACCCAACATTCATACCGCAAGGGAACTTTTGGGAGGTGGCCTGCCGGTGATCTCAGGACCAGGTTTTTCCGTTACCTTTCCTTGCGAACAGCGTACTACTTTGACAGTCGGAATAGTAAAATTTTCCTTGAGTATTCGTTGACCATTCCTTGAGCGTTTTTTTACATAGGTTTTGCATAGGCCAAGAAATTTCTTGCAGCATACTGGGCCTTAAGGAAGAATGTCCGGTGAAGAGCACAGTAATTGTTCTGAGCTGTTGTTTGTTTAGACGGCGGAGTTTCTCGTCCTTTTCACGCGGTGCAGCCATGAATGTTTTGGATTGCCGGAGTCCTTGCATGCTATTCCAGTGCCTGATTCGGCTACTCTTCTCCCAGTTTTCTATGGCCCTTCGTGGTGGCATTTAGAAATGCCACAGCAGGGTTCTGGACCAATTAGGACAGATTCCGACCCTTATTTTGTCAGACCGTCGGCTACTTCCTGGCATGGGATCCACATGAGTGCTACTTCAGGAATTCCAGGCATTCCCAAACTAGCTTTGAATATACACTGAAGAATTTGAGTGTTTTTATTGCAGCTTGATCATCTGATAGTATAAATATAGTGGAACCTCTTATGGTTCCGTTAATACAGGTATTGACACATTTTATAGCATGGCCCATATTTCGCCTAGGTTTTACCTAGAGCTTTTGGAATACGGCACTTTGGGCCATAGACGTCGATTCTTACCACTTCATTAGTTTTTGAAATCACGGTGTACTAAACCATCGATCCCTTCAGTGAGGCGGTTTCAAAGATCCAGACGCTGATGCTGTGCGTCAATGGTATCGGCGGGAGCTCCTCAAATTGAGGCGATGCGCCGCCAAGGTGTACAAGTGCCCAATACGATTGTGCCAAGAACATCTACCGCTTGGCTTGATACAAATAGCATATCTGATGATAAGAACCTTTCACACATTGACGTGTTCTACGCCTTAGAACTAGCGGCCGTTTGCCGACATAGCCCCGTCTGAATTCTTTTCCTTTAGGACTTTAGTAATGAAACAAATAAGCTAAGGAATGGTACTATAATAAAACCAACGCCAATTTTTTGGTGGTGAAGTAAACATGTAAGTAACAAAATAAATTCGTTGCATGAAGCCATTAATTAAAATTATCCTCTGGGTAGCAAAAGACCTGCTTCTCTTTCAGCGGCGCATCGGCTTCATAGAATTGTCTTATTACTCCGTCGTCTAGTTGTCATTCATGTCAGACTTCAAAAATAATTCCAGAGTCGCGTAAGTCTCTCGGAGGATAATTAAATCTAAAGCCTTGCGAAATGATTCCATTTCAATTTTAGATTCATCAAGGAACCGGAGCATATTTGGGTTATGTTTAATGACATTAAGGAACCCACTTAACTCTGCTCTCGGCTGCTAGTTTCCTCAGCTCCAGCAGTACTGTGAGCTTGCGGTGCGGCACACACAACTTTAGGGCGTAAGTTTGTTTTTACAACTTGTGGAACTTATCGAGCTACGTGTAAATGTGCGCTTGTCATCCTTTTGACTTCCACTTTTACAGAGTCCTCAAAATCAATACCAAAAGTTTCCTTTTCGAACCATACTAGTACCCAGCTAGCAAATGTATACTGCCAGGTTGTGCTCTCAGCAAAAGATGAGAAATGCATTGCATGGCGAACTTTTTATTTATCGCACAAGACCTATACACATTCGCGCGACATAAGCCATTTCCAGCAGATATGCGAAGGGCTCCTACAGCTTGTGTTCTATATTTCGTTAAAGTATTCCTCCAGCTCCCGGAATAATTTAAAAGGAAGAAAACGAGATGAACCGGAAATTTGTGTGACAGATGCACTTTTCGAGCAATTCAACAAATTTTCTCATTATTTCACGGTTTATTTAACTTGCCTTTTTCTTATAACTTTATCTTCTTAACAGGGATTATCCACTCCGTGCGAGAGTTTCATCGACAATTTTTAAAGGTTTCGGGATATTTAATGGCTCACAAGGTTCGCTTGATTTGCATTTATGTGCTGTCGTACTGGTTTCTTCTTCATCATATCCACACATATATGTACAGTCTACACTCATTGACATTTGCATACATGCAAAGAAATTACAATTAGTTTAATTTATTTTTTTATCATCATCAACAGATTACACTATCTGACCTTAACGATTGGGGCTTAAGCTTACCCTGGCAATTTTTCCCCGGTTATTTTCCTCCCAGCTATTAAATTGTTCTCAGTAATTTCCCCTCTTGTATTACAGTCTATAAAATATTTTACTAAAGGCACATTTCAGTCTATAAGATATTTTGTACAGCATATAAAATGTGTATAAAATAATTTGTAAAAGACACATATCAGACTATTAGTCAGTAACTTAAAAAGGGAAAAATTACCAGGGGAATAATGACCGGCGCAAATTTATGCCCTGGGAAAAAGCGAGGTTCGGGGAAAGTTAGAAGTGGACAAATGACCGGGGGAAAATCGCCAGGGTAAATTTGAGCCCCTACCGACTTTAGCAGAAAAAAAGAAAATTATTTGAATGATTCCTAAAAATTGAGTGAACATTTTTTGATTACAGTTTTGCTACAACGAAAGTCTACTGAAGAAAATCTGGTATTGTGGATTTTGAGCATGGCTGAAACCGGTTCAAAAGTCCCTTAATTACTTCTGTACAGAAAGTCCTGTCCCCCAGTAGTTGTAGTTCGGTGGCGTGAGTTAAATACAATAATATTTGATATCTTTGGAGAGTCTATAACGCCAGTAACTATATCGTTCATGAACATAACACTTGAAATTTCTCTGCGGCTGAGATTAGGAGAAAGAGGCACGTCCTAAATAAAATTAGTAAAAAAGTAAAAGAAGTAAATAGTGCTTTAAGACCAAAAATCTATGTACAGCATGTAGATGTATTAGTAGTCGTCGATAAAAAATTCAATTGGTCTGAAGGAAGGGATTTGTTATTGGGGGGATATATGTTATACAATAATAAAAATGTTAGTGTGTCGCGATGCACGACTGAAGTGAAAAGAGCAAACATTGATTTGATTTTAATATACCTATTAAGTTCAATAATGTTTACAATTGGATTACAACTGAAATACAATATAAAATGATTATAATTTTATTTTACATAATTACCATATTCAAATGATATAAGAGAAATTTTTACACACTGAAAATATTTATTTACTTTCGAAATTTGTTTACGAATGGATGCCACACAACAGATAAAATGACGCCATACACCACACGAAATATAGCATAGCGTCTCAGCTGTAGCACGCTGCTAGGCGTAGTGGGTACTAATATATTTAGAAATGGTAATAGCAGAATGCTGCGTCATTTAATGTGTCAAAGAGAATAGGCAATGCAGGGCTTCGTGTCCTCTGTCCTTATTCCTCTATACACAACCCGAATTCTTCTTCTATATACTACCCGTTGTTCGTCTCCTTCCCTTCCACACGTCGATTTGCTATCCTTATTTCTCCCATACGCTAGCCGAATAACACGTTGTGTTTCCGTCCCTTCCACATACATATTCTCTATCTTTATTTTACACCCGAGTTTACCACTTATCTTTCTCTTATACGCATAGGCCCATCGTCTATATCCCCACTCCAAAGACGTTAAATGCAAGCGTTATACGTAATACGGTTATACGAACTTCTACGCACAGGCTCGTTGTCTACTTCACCCTCTACCTAAACATACGCACAGTCCATACCCCCTCTCCTAAAGCGTTAGATTTTAGCGTTAAACGGTCCGGTGTCTTGTAAGAAGTTTTCACTTCAATAATCTATATTTAATATTGTACAAAAGCCAAACTTTATAATGTACTGTTACGAAATAAGCCAACCGAGCGGCTAGCTGACAAATCTGGGTGACAAAAAATTCCGAAAAATTTAAAGACGGGCTCGAACCGCAGACTCCGGCGTGAAAGCCCGTGTGTTTTCCGCTGCACTACCGAAGGTTTTGCAGAAGCGCTCGATAGGAGGGAGCAAAGCTTGCTACAGGGCCGTAGTTCCGGGCACATTAAGGAAAAACACACCAGCTCGAGTTTTAAACTTCAATTTAATATTTGTTTGTTCATTGGATACAACAATCGTAAATCGTTTTACTAAAAAAAAAGTTAGCCGTCGTTGTCGCTTTATCGCCCGCACACACTCAGTACGACTGGTCCATCGCTCTCCTATTAAGATTCAATCTCATGCCGTTTTCGGAAATGCAGGGTGGTTAGTCCAGATGTTTAGGACCCGCTTATAGCTAAGCCCACAAATGTTTTGGGCCAACAAGCGATTTTTGTAACAGTACACTACAAATGCATATAATAATTTTAAAGAGAGACGTTGAAAATTTTTTTAAACAATTCCAAACGAGAACCAATTCATCAATGTATTAATTAATTAAAGAGAAAAAAAATTGGAATAGAAAGGGATCAAAGAACTAACAAATTATCTGTTAACTAAATAAATAATCTAAGTGAAAATATAATGAAAATGACCTAAACTAAACAGAGTTATTGGATATATACATATGTATAATAGATATGAATAAAAATAAATAAATAGGATCAGACTAAAATCACAATATCATAGACTACTTAACATATACACAGCTTCAGATATGGCTGCGGTATCACTAGATGAGAGGATCTATGAGAAGGCAAACATTTTATGCTTTCATATAAAAATGTTAGAGTTAAGCCTCAAGTAAGTAAGGTTGTAGTAGTACTATACCGCTTATGAAAGCCATTTTAGATTGCAGATAGTAGATTGTATTTTTCCAGGAAATCCTATATTTGCTGGTTCATAACCTGAAATCGCTTGGCGTGCTAGCAAAATTATTTTTCGGAAGAAGAGTTACCTTTGAAGTTTTCTAGACGTCAGGATAGGATGAGGGGTGAAAATAAAGTTAGTTATGTGCGTAAGGTAAGTAACGATGTACGACAATAACATATTCATATATGGCGTACCAGTTTTAAATCAAATAGTCAATTAGATCTAGATCTATCAGAATTTGTTAGAGCGCTAGGAAATGCTCAAGAAATTAGTAGTAGGAAGCGAAACCTGTATCAGAATATTTCTGGTTAGGATAACTTCGTCTGTAGTGTCAACAATAAAAACAAAGGAAAGGAAAAGTTAAAGGCAAAATTTGAGTTACATAATTTAAGAATTTTAACATATAACATAGCTGGCTTAAAGTATAAAACATTGTTTCCAGAATTTTTGAAATTTATCAAAGGGCATGACATCTTTATATTACAAGAAACTCACTCACTACCGGAACATTGTAGTTTTTATGAAAAACATTTTGGAGGTTTCAAGTTGTGGTGAATTCCACATGAAAACGGGCGCGACTTCCAAATCGCAAGTGGAGGTATTGTTGTATAGGTTACAAGCTAGGCGAGACAGGATCTAGAAGTGTTTCATTTATAGAGTTAAAAATAGTGTGAATATTAGTATTTACCTACTCAAATATCTCTGTAAACCTCCTACCAGTTTACATTAATTGTAACGATTGAGAAAATTACTTTGGAAAACTTAAAACTTTATTAGAAGAAGTCCCTTCAGAATTTAATAGTAGTCGGTGATGATAAAGCACGAATTGGAAGGGTCAAAATTGTTTAGTTGACAATATTTTATTTTCTAGTAGCACTCTGAAGCCAGAAAGAAATGCAACAGATGAAAAAATTGATTAGAGAAAAAGTTCATTAGAGATGTATTATGAGAAGGGTGTGATTATCTGTGTGTTTGATCCAAAGCATCAAGGACTTCGAAGTAAGTAAGCAGGTATATTCCGACCATATGGCTGTAGTATGTACGTTGGTGCATACTAATGCACTAATACAATCACCAAAGCGTGATCACCCCTCTTGTTTCGTTACAATAAATTGAAGTATACTATTGGAATTATGACAGGGCTTGACAGAAAAATTTACCAATCATAAAGTGTGTAAAAAATACTACAATAAAAAGGCAAAAGATGTGGAATAAAACTCTTATGTGACACTACACTTCGATTTTTATAGCTTTATGAATTATAAATGTCAGGTATCCCATCAGACGCTTCCAATCTGCTTTCAACAAAATGCTTTAAAGACACTTGCATGAAGATTAAAAGAAGCGCTTCATTCTGCGCACATGCTACTAATGTTGAAATTTCTATGAAACTGAGGCGCAAACGAAGCACTCTGATTTGGTAGAATGCTTGGAAAAGCGCTTCTTTTCACGCTGCTGGGGAGATCTTAGCTCTACTTACTCAAGCAGTGACAGGAAGAAATCCTTTTCTTACGATTTTCTACAACTAACTTAATGTCGATATGGTTGCCAAATTAAGCTTAAAGTAATGACTTTGTAAAATTAATTTAATGACGGATGCCAAAATAAGCTTAAAATGTACAACACTATTATCATGGATTTTGCCCTTCTATGGCCCAGGAAGGAAGTTTGGTTTTTATAAAGTTGGGAGTTTCAAGCTGTGCGAAATAAACTCCGATGTAGCAGGGCTGTGTCTTCCTGAAACTATTACTGGCTCAATCGTTCCTGTTGCTCCTATTGTGCCGTACCGACATCATAGAGAAGTTGACTACACTATGTGTATTGCTCGCATATAACACTACCCGTCACATTTTAATCCGCTTATTTTATTTTATTCTCTCCGATGGGGGTGCTTTTAAATTTATTCTATTAAATAAGCAAGACGACGGCGCCCTTACTTGCTAAACTGAACTTTTCGGTGTACTGTGGTATGACGCATTACGCAGACTGGGACGAGGCTGCAAATGAACCTTGTGGCAAAAGTTTGTTAAGACGAGTTTGGCATGTTCCTTATTTTCATCCTCCTGCCGATGCCGCCGCCCATATCTGGACCTACGTAAGAATACATGTGGAGCGAAATGGGTAAGAAACAAAGCACAGGTAGACCAACTTTTTCGTCATTAAGCCGTTTGCGGTGCTCAAGCATTTTCTTTATTTTTAATTAGAACTTTTTCAGTCGTTTTAAAAATGTTGATGGTATAGTAAGAATTCATTCGTAGACGAATTAATTAAAAAAAGAAAAATTTTCAACTCTGAATCACAACAACTTTCCAACCAGCTCCGACTTTTATGCGGTTTCACGTCTGCCAGCAGATTTTTCGTATAATACTCGTAAGTGCCTTTTATTTCGAATATATCTAGGGCTTTGTATTAGATCACATTTTAGATAAATACTGCATACATTAGTTCACTCCTTTGAAAATACAAAATCAATTGTCTATTAACTATTTCGCCTTAAAATTTCCTACAGGACTTCGTGTGAATTTCTCCAATCATCTTTTGTATTATGGGGGGTATTTTCACATAATGCTTTCTAATACTAAGATATAATCCTGTCATTGGGGGCATTTTCACATAATGCTTTCTAATACTATTATAAAATATAATCCTGTCAAATACATGCATCGGAAGAAAATAACTACACGAAAAGGGCAGAAACCAATTATATTTACAAGAAAAAGACTTTACCGAAACCCTGAGTAGTCGAATCACTCTTGAATGATGCAATTTTGCGTTTTCTCGCAGTTTCTTCCCATAGGAAGATATAAATAATATTTTTATTCCTACAAGGATAATAATCTAAAAAACTTAACTCTGAAACCGTTCAATAATTATATCTTTTCGGATAATCCTTCAGCTCACACCGCAAATTTTTTACTGAGTATAAAGTTCATCCAGACCCTCTTCCAGTTCTGCCGAATGCCAAGATCGATCTGAATAACCCGGTCAGAGGATCTATATTTAGAAGCAATGATTCGTGCTGTAACTCGGAAGATGCCATCTCCATCAGGGCTATTAAACAGTGCAAAAGAAAATATTGCTCATATCAGTAAATCCTCGTTTATCACCGAACTTGGACTTTCCCAGTCCGCCTGTGTGGGACGGTACTTCTCGGCATTACAGGTGATAATATCGGAAACTCACTCACAACTTGAAAAGTGGGTTCCCAATAAATGAAATGCTCTAGAGTTGTCATCATCAAACTACTACTACCCTACTCTTCGTTTGGAAATTATAATGAGCCTATAACTATGTAGCTTTCGTAACTATCTTTCGAAATAAATTTGTAGATTGCAGCCGATTATGTAGTGCTTCTTATTTCGGTACAAATTTATTTTCCAGGATGGCAACTTGGCCCTTTTAATTTATTCTTTATAATTCTCCTGCAACGACTGAAAGTATTCCCACGCAGGATCTGTGTTGATCTTTTTGGCTCTATTGTGTTTATTCCGTACTTTCCTCCGAAGAACACATAAGTAGTCTACTGTTCCACCGTGATCTTTTTTCTTTCTATTGAGGAGCAGTAAAGCTGCTGGATACTACCTCTTCGAAAAATGGGACTTCTTCGTCAATATCGCTGGTGACCATCCCTCCGTACTGGTCTCAGTACTATCCTGAAAAGATTCCAGGCGGTTTTCTTGGGTTCAGGAGGGGTTTCACAGTGAGCTCTAAGCCTCAGCGATATGCTTTTGTGGTCAGGAGTTAATATTTCATCTGTTTCTATCCATTTCACTATGTAGTCTGAATGACTTATACGAGTAGTACACAGCGTGATGTTGATTGTTTCACAACTTAAGGGGGTCTACTAGTGTGACATTTTTCAAAAATCGCTTTTTCTTTTTTTGCATATTTCGATAGTCTATACCTTTAAAAATAACATACTAAAATTTCAAGTGCATATCTGAAATAGTTTTTGAGTTACAGCCATATTAAGAGCAGCCGTTCATCGGTTCGAAAGTTGCGGTCAAAAAACAGAATTCTGAGCAAAATCGAATTAAAGTTTGACTTTACAGAAGAAACATAAAGTTTATCAACGAAAAAGCTATTTAAAAACGCACTGATTAAGGTTTGTTTACACAGCAAACACAACAGAGAATCACAGGGAACGCAGTTGCTCTGCTGTGAACCAAAAATAGCGCGGATTTAGCGCGTCGATTAGGCTTCCGTTATTACAGAGTACTTGAAGTACTTTTTTTAACGACACATCTAAAAGTTAAAAAAACGCATAACTTCGTTATTTTCTTACGGATTTGAGTTTAGTTTGCAGCGTTTTAGTCGGAAATAGTTGAATAAAAAGAAAAACCAAAATAAAAAAAAAATCGAAAATTTTCCATATAGGCCCCTTAAACTTTAGACGCGTTTTTCTCGAAACCACATTTGTCAAATTGGCTGCAGTTATAACTCGAAGACAAATCATCCGATCGATTTGATTTTTATTGCAGCTTCTTTCAAAGATGTTTCTACGTACCATGAACCTCCAGTTTTTTGATCAAATCAAAAATGTAATTTTGACAGGCCAAAAATCATTAAATTTTCGCGCGAAATTTGCAATTTTTTTTAGAAACTCCGCCATTTTGTTAAATTTAAATTTTTTTTTTAGCCCGAGGGTCATGGTACGGGAAAAACCTTTAAGTTTAATAAACTTTTTTGTTTTTTTGATTTCAGGCACTGTGAAGGTCGCTATCACTGCAGCCGTTTAGTGACTTTTTTTTTTGGAGCCTTGGGAGATTGCAAATAACTTGCTAAATTTTCGATTTTTTGGTCCGAAAATTTTATCATGGATTTACTACATATCCACAAAACTATCCTTAAAACATTAAAACATTCCATGCAGTAGTTTTCTTTTAAAAAAATTCCCAAATATCACCGTTTTTGAGGCGGTCACACCAGTAGACCCCCTTAAGGACTTCACAAAAGTCGGTTCATTACGATTATTGAGGATTGTTACGTCCGTACTCAAAATGAACTCCATGAAAAACTTTCCTCTATCATTTACGTGAGTAGCCCCCGCATTGTATAGTGTTAGTTGACGTCACAATCAATTATTATTTTTCCTGGGGCTATATTCGACCACCTCCTTTATGTAGTTCTCTACTCGGGGGAGGTTCGGTAGAGTCATAGGCCAGGTATGAAGATACGAAGAAGACGAGCAGCATTGTCCATATGCAGAGTAATAAGGACTGAGGCTTGGTCTCTACAGTTATGCTCATGGCTAAGTTTTGCCATTACGCAATCCGCAATCCAGGGGCAAGCGCTTGGTTTGCATGCATTCGTTGAAACTAGTACACGCCCTTTACGTGGACCTACACCACGGATTTGGTTTTTGTTAAGCTAAGGTTCCTGATTTAGGGCTAGGTTTGTGCGTGTACGTTTGTATTTCTTTTTCCAGAAAATTGAAGCAAAATGAACATTTTCGACTTCAAACTCTTAATCTATGAAAAAAGGCCGATCAAAGTCAAGTCATATTTTTTCAGCAACACAAAAAAGCTTAAATAATGTTGACCAGTATCATTTCTCCTCCCCGACCCTTAAACTCTTCTTATTTGGCATTGTTGCAATACTCAACTTGCGTTGCTGCATACTTAATGTGATATCATAGAAAACATCTTATATTCTGAAGGGAAGGGAAAAAGGAGAATATTAATTTTCTGAAGCATCTCTCAGTTTTTCAAGATAACTAAAAACTAGGCAAATAAAAATTCTTTGCGGAGTATTTATGTATCCCACAGGATAGGTACCTCCTAGATAATTTGACTCGACATTTGAATTCAAGCAGCATAGAGCAAAAGTTCAAGTTTCCATTTAAATTTTCCTTTTAATTCTTTCCAAGGTATTTTCCCTCTTGTTCTGTTTGCATCAGTAATATTCCTGTGGCGAACAAAAGAATCGTCCGCGCCTCACCACCGTTTCCAAGCGCAACGTTAAACACTCTTTCACTGTCGAGATATTTTTGTTGGGGAACAGTTCACTGCCCGGATCTTGAGATGTGACTTCCTTTTGTCCTTATCCGGCCCGCATTATTCCCATGTCTGACTTAATCATTTTGAAACTACTCGGAACTCGCTTTTGCGACATTTCAGATGAACGCTAAGTAGGTGGATATCGTAAAGGAGTCAATCAGCGCGGGGTTGGGAGCAATGGTGCTTCCATTTCCTGAAAAATAATTGAAGACTACACCGCATGTGTGCATTGGCAGAGACTGAGCACTTTACGAGAGGCCACAGTTTCATCTGACAGAGGGAGGAATAACTCTTTGGAATTGATTGATTGGCTTTTGGTTTACTTAGGCTGCTGCAATTTTATATGTTAGTTTGCAGTGCACAAGCCAATTCAACTCGAGCTGCACATAGACCTACCGTCTTAGTGCATATCGATTTACAAGCAACAAATCCTTACGTTCTTTGTCTCTCAGTTCTATTAGTATAAAATAGTAGGAGAACCGTGAACACAAAGCCAAACCCTTGATAGCTATTGTTCTAGTTGACTGAAATGAACCTTGACATGAAAAATGACTTCGTAAACGAATACCCAGCAAGGGCGACTAATGCCTTGGCTTCACACAAACAAGGGACGGCGACTCTCCGTGCTTTCGTCTGGCGAAATACAAAATTGATGCGATAATAGATGACCGTTTGTTAGCCGAAGAGGAACCACCCCCTTTTCCACGTCACCAGTGGAGTCAGGTCATATTGATTCCTTTTCGGTGTGGCTCTTGTGCACAGCACGCTGAACATTGGTCAATTTTGGCATATGTGAATAAATTATATATGAAATAAATATGGCGTACCCCAGAGAATCACGACTTGGCCCTTTTTTACTAATTAACGAAAGAAAGTAATACGTCGCTACTCTTCAATTCTTGAAAAATGCTAGTGATGCAATAGATCTGTTCGCATTATCGTAATTATCACAACGTTTTGAAATTTTAAAAAAATTGTATTCCAATAAGAAAAGGAGAGCTTGGTATACATATGTATGTATGTAGGTACTATGCAAACCAATAATAGTTCGCTAATCGACGATGAAATAATCATTTTTGTGTTTCGCTTCACTTTGCAATAATTATCAAAACTTAACAGAGTATCAACAGAGTATAACGAGTTAAAACTTTGAAGAGAAGACTGCTTGTTCGTTGAGATTTAATAGTATTACAAATTGTTGATGGGCGAACTATTTTTGGTTCTGTTATTATATAAATGCTCAGTAAAATTGTCAACAATTTCAATCCGTCAAGGCAGTTTTGTGTTGCTGTTCGAAAAATTAATTAAGATTTATATATTTTACTATTCTGGAATAGGCTATCTACGTATAAATAAGCGCAAGCTGTTTTTCAAGAGATGGCTCCAGTAGTAAGTGTTGGTCGATTCTGACATAACTAAAACGTTATGAACCAAGCTTAGACTTATGGTATACAAACCAATTTGACACATGAGTGATTTTGTTTTTGCATCATATACTTTTGGTTGTGTGAAAATGTCTGTTTATGTGCCAAATAATCGGCATTTGCGGGGAAGTGTTGCTTTTCTTCATTCATTCGAAGAAAACGGCGGCTGAAGCGCATCGAGAACTCCAAAAAGTTTACGGAGATGCTGCTCTAAGTGAAACAACGTGCCATGATTGGTTCCGTCGGTTCAAAGACGGTAATTTTGATGTTGACAACCGTTCGCGTGAAGGAAAGTCAAAAATCTTCGAAGACGCTGTGTTATTTATTATAAGCTGTTGAAACCGAACGAAACCATCACTGGGGAACAGTATCGAACTTAGTTGATACGACTGAGTCGAGCACTGTGCGAAAAGCGGCCACAATACGAGCAGAGGCACGAAAAAGTGATTCTACAGCACGACAACACTCGGCCTCACGTTGCCAAACCCGTTAAAACCTACTTAGAAACGCTCAAATGGGAAGTCCTACCACCGAACACTTCTACCGTGACGGCATTCGAGCTCTGCCAGAAATATGGGAAAAAGTTGTCGCTAGCGATGGGCAATATTTTGAATGATTCATTTGTAAACATTTTTTCACAATAAAGTTGCATATTCATCAAAAAAACAGCGAGAACTTAGTTGCGTACCTAGTAAATTGTAATAATATTAAAAATATAATTATAATTAATTATATGAATTTCGGAACAAATCTAGGAGAAATATAAATTTTAGGAAATTGCGGAGTATTTTTCAATTTGGCATATTTGGTACCTGCAGTGACAGGGGTAGATCAGCATTGGTGACATTTTTGGAAAGAACATTGAGATAGAGTTAGATGTGTTGTTAGATGTGTGTTAGATTCCGCTGGATTGAGCAGATTAAAAGATAAATATAAAAGGTTATGTGCATACTGAATTTATTAATCACCCTCAAACTCCCAAACGGTTGAGATTGCTCTCCCCCTGCCATACAATTTTGTATTTGACTATACGGGATCTATAAGCCCTCTTCTTTCTGCATGTGTTATACGAAACACCCTGTATAATAAACGTCGTTAAGACAAATGCATATTAAAATTTTGCTGGTCTCCATTTTGTATTAAAAATCATCGAATTATTTATGGGTTTTTTGAACGCATTACTAGTATGTGCAGATGTTAAACGTTCTCAATGCATTGACTTTAATTCGGAGATAAATTGCAAAACCAGTACATGGGAAAATTCGAGATTTTTGTAAAATGAAAGATTTTCGCCTAATTTCAACTAAAGTTTATTCCAATATAAATTTCAAGTGAACAGTTGAAACTTTTTAACTCCCACTTCAAGTGGCTTTAACAATCCCCTTCCCCCTTCAGAACTTTCACGAACCATTTCCTAATATGGTTATGATAATCTAAGCTGCATCGATTTCTATGTGCTTGTAAAACATCGCATTTTCCCCGATTGATCATTTATCTCTTTCACAATCTACATACCTATTGCTATTGTAGTACATTTTGCACAATCAATCGAGTGTCGATAAAAATGTCGCCATGAGCTGTTAAGACAATGGCATTTACAAAATGTAAACAATGTGAACTGGATGATACATTTCAGGTACCTAAGTCATACTTAATTCATGATTTGTTATATTTACGTTACTTGTGATGTAAATCGTGTACTATGTTATCTGTTTTGGTAAGTACCTAATTGTTTAGTATGTTTAGTAACGCTTATATCTGTTGAAAAGTGGTTAACCATTTCTTGCGTTTACGGATTTTGAATGTAAACCGTGATCTTAATTTCAGAAGCTATTCGCAGCCAGTAGATGGATAGATCAGAAGCAGTGCCAGTTAGCGAAGGCTCGTTAGAAAAGTTCGCTTGATTTAATAATTAAAGATTTGTTCCTTTGGGTTGCCTTCTTTGCAGGTCGAGGCGAAGAAAGACTGTTGCTGCAGATGATGACGACTGAACAGACTTTAACATGGATTTGAAGAAAATAAAATTGAAGCTACTTTCTTACCCTGGATAGTTAGTTTATATAATGCTTATATGTTGGCTAAATAAATAAATAAAAAAAATATGACGTATAAGAGAAATATATTGGAGTGGTTTTCCATACGATAGGTACGTTCAAAATCTTGACTCGAGCCGACCCGAGTAGATTTGACTCTCTCCGGCACATTCAATATCTCACCCGAGTCGATTCGAGTTAATTTTACTCGGAGTTAAAGTATATAAATGTGTGCGTAAGTCAAAGGCAAATCAGATTATTATCTTTTAACTATTTAACTATTTGCATGGAGTATTCTCAATTTAAGTAGGTACTGTTCAGTGTTCGTGGCTAAACAAGAAATTCTTTTCCTATCATTCTACTGTCAGAGTCACATTGCTTCGATCTACCGAGCACTATCTAAAAGGACTCAATTAAACTTAAGCGACTCGAGTGAGATATTGACCGTAAAACCAGAGTCATTTCTCACGCATACAAACCCATCTTACACTTCACAGCCAATGGTTTATGTGAACTCGAGTAAAATTCCGAACGAAATTAAGTCTGAGTCGACTCGAGTGAGATATTTAACGCACCAGAGAGAGTCAAATCCGCACAAGTCGATTCTAGTCAAGATATTGAACGTATCCTTTAGGTTTTAAAAAATCCACTGATCAGTTGAAAATGGAGTGGTACCTATAACTCTGCACCGAAATTTATAAGAATGACATTATAAACATTAAAAAATTTTTTCTTATCTTTTCCTGAAACAAAACATCTGATACAAAATTAAACCTTGCTTAAAATTTCATAAATCTTTTCTGAAAACACTTTATCAATTACTCGCTTTCAAGGGGGCCTTTACCCCTATACAAATTGCTAAAAGGTCTGCGTATTGTTTACCTCAAATTATATGTAAATACTGCACACCCTGTTCTTTTTTAGAAGACTTTGAAAACGCGAATACAATTATAGCGGATTCACTAGCCGCTGTATATTCTCTTTTGTTTTGCTCTAGTTTGAATATTACTTTAGTAATAAATAAGTCCAGATCAAAGGGATTATAAATTATGTCTAAAGTTAAATAAATTGTTTATATTTTTATTGATTAAAGAAAAATAGACATGTCGTAATCAAAACTCGCAAGAGACTGACTTTTTATTCCTTGGCTTCCTGTTCTATTGATTCCAAGTAGTTTTCTGAACTGCCTGTTAACTTTAATTTTATTGACAAGTCCTGCCTTTTCACCTCACAATCATCAAAGTAATTAGAATATAGTCAGTATTGTTTTATTTTATTATTCAACGGTGTAAGCTTAAAGTTTAACAACACTTGGCAGCAAATTATGGCGTTGGGAATAAAAATTTTTTTCGGATAAATTCAAAGGAAAGTCAACTTATCAAAGCCTGATGTAAAATTGTTTCTTCGCTACCATTGTAGGAAAAATCGTATTAAAATCACGACTGAAATTTCATTCTTAGAAAAAGTTTTAAATTTGTTGGTGGAGAAAACTTCTTGAGAGGAGGAAAGTTAAGTTCCAAGTGAATTTTTTATATGTATTCAACATAGCGACAATTTTGTTGTAAGCATAGAGCGAAGCGAACCTTATACCGCTTAAACAGTTCGTGCTACATATAGTTGCAATAATGTTTTAATTAAACTTTTCCTTTATCAAAGTTCCGCCCTTGCAAATTAATTATTTAACTGCAATCAAAACTTGTAAAATGTTACTCCACAAAATTATAATTCAATTGCGAGGAAAGTTCGTGGTAAAAGTATTTTTACACGCATTGCTGATTATTTACTTATTGTTTCATTAAACGCACGACAGCTGAAGTTTGTATTATTCACACTGTTCATTAAATTTTTCTGCATGAAAGCAACATTTTAGTCGACTACAAGAATAAAAGCACTGTAACTTGAAATACAACGTTTTGTTGCATTCGAAGGTAAATACAAACCGGTAACTATTATATGTTCTATTGCAAAGATTTTTGAGACGTTGTTCGCTTTAATTGTAAAGCATTCTAACTATTCGTTTCAATTGGCCTCGAGTTTCCATCCTTGTGCGGTGCTTGGTTACGTTCGATTCTATCAGGCCGTAACCAGAAAATATTATTTCGTGATTTCTTACGCTCTAAAAAATAAATTTGATTTCGCTACTTTAAAACTAATATATTTTTACTAAATTGAATAGAAGGTATTCTTTCAAAAATTACTTAATAGATTCAATATCACTATACTTTGAATATTTTCACATAAAAATAAAGTTTTTCTAATAAAGTAGCAAAATTGCTCAAGGAAGGAATTTTTACACCCACAAGGCTATCTGCAGATAAATTATGAGACTGTGGACTACTTTTGCAGCAGTCCGGGCTCGAATCCCAAATTAATGAGATTGTTATGCTTTCTAAAGGGTGATATTATAAGTCTAGAAGATATGAAGTGTCTGTCAAACTGGAGTTAGGTCAACGTGTCCACACTAGAGGCGTCTCGAGTTCTCATCACGAATCACATAAAAACACTCAGGCATTTAGACGTATTATACATTTCTACATTTTCTGTTGTAATTTTAACTACTGAGTATTTACTATTACTAAGGAAATTCACATTTCTAAATTAAGTTCTTTAGAGTTGGAAATATATTACACATTTCACCAAGTAATTTTACTACACATACTAGACATTATTTTCGACTACTTTGAAAGTAGTAAAATTAGTTTAGAGTGTGTTCAATGATATATAGGTGAGGAAGCCACTTCGGCCCACTTTTATATATTAGTTATGTTAATAGTGTGTCCTTTTCGCTAACTTATTCAAAAGTTCTTTATTCCTCTGTTCTTGACTGCGACATATTTAATGCTTAGACGCATTTTTTAAATGGTGTACTTAACACATTAATATTTGGAGACATCATATGACATTTTTTAATAACCATAACATACATTGTTGACCAGATATGTCAAGAGACCTGATCTGATGCCGAACGCCTATTCATTTTTAGTATATAATAAATATAATTTTTGCATTGCATTTAGGAACATAAGTCCACTACAATAAATTAAGTGATAATTTGGGGCTATAAAATACAGGTCATTTCTGGAGCAGTAAAAACAACTTGACAGGTACAGGCAGATACAGGCAAAAGTATAGGTAGAGGTGTAAGTATATGAATACTAACCCTCAGGGGGCTTCCCGATTGAAGCGCATATGGGTATGTCATGCCCATAGGTTTTTAACCAATAATATCTCACTGTTAAATTAATGAAATTTAAAAATATGTATTTTTAAATCGATACCTCAGACGACGTAGAAAAAGAATATCTTCATAAAATTAATTTTAAAATAAAATTACTTGAGATAAAATCAATCTCCTCTATTTTACCATTTACAAAGGTCAAACAGGTTTAATTCATTTTCAGGTATGTCATACTTAGTGCGCCTCTTGAAGGTTAAAGTGGAAGTAAACGTGCCAGCGGTCCATTATTCCATAAAAAAATGCTTAATTCAAACTCAAATTACAGCATCTTCTGACTTATGTAGAATTCATGCAGTACCTACTCTGAGTACAGTAGTCTGATGAATTCCAAATACTTATCTCTTGAAGTTGTTATCACTCACTGATGCAAGTCACGACAAACTTCAGAAGAAAGTGATTATTTAAAGCAAAAGATATTTCATGCGAGATTACACGTCGTGATTCTCTGAGCCGAAAAATAAAAAATTTAAGATAATGGTATCCTTGCTGTGCTGGATGCATAAGTTGATCCTTAGTCGTGCTCGTATGAACATGTTCCGCTCTGAGATTGTAATCATGTTCTTATCAGTATTTTTTTATTTTCTCACTTTACCGTTGAATTAGGATTTTACTTTAATAAGGAAAACATGTTCGCAGTTCGGAAGCCGATTAACACCGAAATTCTCGATACATGTAGTACCTGTTTATGTTTATGCTGCTGTTTACTTAGTACAATTTTAACATATTGCTATATGATCAAAATGTTGTGAGAGTAAAACTTAGTCTTTACTTTAAAGCGCTTTGTAGCAGTTCAAAGAGATATTAAATTCAGAAGCACTTTCACATTGCACACTTGCTGCAAAATTTCATTTCGAAGTAGCACGGTTCGATGCAGGGAAAAATTCGGAGGTGGATGTTTTATATTAATTTATATTGATACCACACCATTAAATTTAGATTTACGACGTGTTAAAGCAAGTCTTTGAATTATTTCCCAAGTTCGCAAATTCAGCTCAATCGAACAAAATGGATGGCTCTTACAAATTTATAACAACATGCCTATAACTGATATAACTCTCTCCACAAAGCTGGGTGGTACACCGCAACGTTCCACTTTTCCCAGATATTGTGATCATAGGGCGGGCGTTTATTTAAGGAATAAATGTTAGGTCATCCTCGTTTATATCGTATATCCCGAACCACTTTATGGGAGTGGTTTTTTTTATCTTTTGCTTTACGTAGAGCAGTGTCTGCGAGATGTGGTTACATACATGTGTGTGGACCCGAAAGAGTATAGTAGGCAGTGCGGACGGTGTGTTAAAGCTCATACTGTTCTCTTGAAAAGACAAATGTTTCCTGCATGGCCTTATGTCACTTTATCTTTATATCATGCTTTAATGCGCACATTCTTTCATTTCAGGTAGGGCAGCCAGTGCCCTTTCGCAACAGTTTTGTGATTTGAGTGCTTCAGCAAAAACCGACCAAATGTTGGCCTTTCATAATGAACACATAGCAAGTAAGTATCACAAATTTTCTTTTTTTTCAATCGATGAAAGATGCTTAGATTAAGCGCTGAGATCCCTCTAAAAGTATAACATTTACAATTATAATGCCACCACTTCAATGGCAGCACAACGAAATCAAAATAAAGGACAAGAACAAACCGTATATTTTTCACAAACAGACTCAATTATATCTAAATATGACTAAACGAACTTCAATGGCAAACATTTATACTCCATCCCAAATAGGATAAATTAAAATTCAATAAAAACAATTCAATTTCATAAGCACTCGACTGCTTTATAATTAAAAATAAAAACAATAAATAAAATCAATAATAATCGAAACACTAACAAAGATTTCAATGAAAGCTTTCTGCATAGAGAAGCATCGTTGGTAAACGAAAAGTGCACACCCCACGAGGGATTTTGTTCAATGCAGACCCGTTTAGGTCTTCTCCGGTTTTTTTTTCGTTTTTGTAAACTAAAACTGTTGCAGAATTAGAATCAAACTGTTTCACGCGCCGAAACAGCTTCTCATTTCTCCCGCGGGAACCGAAAATATCCCCGGGATAGAAAATAGCCTTAAGCATGAACGACAAAATAATATAGGGTATAAAGGTCCCATTGAATTCGGTTCAACCGTTCCCCAGAATGGCCTCGAAAAAGAAAAACACATAATAGTGGCAACAATTTTAGAAAACTTTCATTGGGTCGTGGAGATAAACATATGAGCCTAGAAAAGGGCAATCATTTCGAAACACAGACGCTAAGAACCACTTTAGAAGAATACGTCTTTTAAACTTGTGCCTACATATAATATAGTCATCAAACTTATTGCTAGTGAAGCAACTCAAGCCATTTTGAGGGTTCCGTAGCCAAATGGCAAAAACAGAACCTTATAATTTCGTCATGCCCGTCTGTGTGTCGATTCTGATCACTTTACAGGCAGGTATCTTATGCGAAGCGCTGTTTAGTTGTGTAATGAAAATACAAAAGATTTAGGGGTGGCTTCCATACACGAGGGATGACAATTTTTATTTTCGCGCACCCCATTGTGTAGAGTATCGGGCAACAAAGGTAAAATGCAATAAAGGTTCTTAAGAGACTGTTTTCCTTGTATGAATATTTCGCGACAAATAAGCTCTTAAAGTCGTTAAAAATGTGCCTCCCCTTTAACTTTTCAACGTGTGATAAAAAATCTGAATAAAATCAAAAGAGTAGCATTTTATAAATACTTTCAATGAAAAGTATATTGGACTAGATAATGTTAACAAGTTTTGTAGATAGTAGATATTCAACCAAGAAATTGCATTACTTGCCAATAATATTTATGTACCCATAGTACGTATCGTAGTAGAAGCATAATAAAAGTAATTGGGCAGGATAGCTGATATAATAAACCAGAAAAAAAATTAGTGAATAGATGAAACAAACAGCGTTCTATTCACAATTCGATCCGGAAAAGGTTAAGAAGTAACTTGTGGATTGACTTGAAATTTATGAATATTAGGTTCTCAAAGCAAACATTGTTTATTTTGCGAAAGGAACATGGTATTGCCTTGACTTACGTATACCCACTTTGCGGGAAAAACTTAATCCAATAATTTTTTCAGTTTTCAGTCAGAAGTTTTGATGTGTAAAAATCATGGACGTTTGATGCACTTACGCAAATTCTGAAATACTGCGAGTACTAATCCTTAAAAAATTCAATTCAATACAAAATTGACTGCTAAACATGATCTGTATCAAATTCTGAACAGAACACAGCTGTAATTTAAAGAGCGAAAGTTCACTGCAAAAAAGCTGATCTATCGGACAACAGGATGAGAATGTGTTTTACATGTCAGTACTCACAGCGACAGTAAAAAAAATCCTGGTGTGCTTGGGCAAATCTATAGCCTAAGCTTGGTATGTTAATAATAGTGGCAAAATAGTTTTGTATATATATATAATACTAGCGGACCCGACAGACGTTGTCCTGCACCCCCTATCCTATATCTCCAAAAAACCCAAACCAAAAACATAATTTTGTAATTTTCCGCGCGATATTCTTAATTTTTTCTTTCATAAGAACCTTCTCCTGATAATAACAAAAACAACAAAAAAGAATTAGCGAAATCGGTCCAGCCGTTCACGCGTGATGGCGTGACCAAGGGAAATAGAGATTCATCTTTATATATATGTATATAGAAGATTACTCTGCTTCCTTAGCTATCGATTGGTGAAAAAATTATTCCAATTCATGCATACACTTTTCTTCCACAGCCGTTTCAATTTTGTCGGCACCCACTGAAAAAACCAAGTTTTCACTATTTTCACCAACTTTCACCAACCCGGTCCAATTTCCTATAGTGCCTCTTCTTCCTACCCCCGAGATACACTTCTGGGGGGTGTCACCCCCACCCCACCCCCACAACAAAAACATGTTTTCATCAATAATTCCTCCCACATTTCACTCTTTTCACCAACCTTTCTTTCACCAACACATTCTACACTACCTCCCCTTTCCAAGGATACCCATAACATGGCACACGCCACGACAATATATGAAATTCATCACATTCATACCGACTGCAGTGCCATCTGCCCGGCTTATTTGTGAATCTAAACCATCCGGGGCGCCACCCAAACGCATACAAAAAAATTCATTCAAATCGGTCCAGCCGTTTAGGAGGAGTTCAGTGACAACACACGTACAGTAGAATTATATATATAAAGATAAATAATATTTCATCTTCTAGACATGTTAGAAGAAAAATTTAAAAACACGATCTAACAAATCTCCAAATTCTCTACGAATTTCAACTTTTTTCGTTTAGTTAAGTCATAGCGCGAAAAAGGTTCAAAAATGAGGACTACAATTGGTTTTTCGTTTTATTCGTTTTCGGTATCTCGTAATAAAATATATATCCCCTTCATTCCGATCTCTACATACACTTTTGTCATTAAAAAAATTTACCTATTATTATTAACTTAGCTACGGTCAGTAACTTCGGTCCCAATGAGTAAAATAAAAACGACTATGAACTACTATCACAGTTCTAGAATTTTCAAAAAATCGAAATTTCGTTTTGTTTGGAAGTTCTCCTTGCCTTCCTCTTTCAAACGTCCGTGTCGCACCGCCACCCTCATCACTCAATTAAGACAAATCGCTCCGCTACATGGATTTCTTCGCGTCGTCTGCCGTACGTCTGCTTCGTAAACCTGCTGAAACTGCGCACATTGTGAAAAGTTAAATAATTGAGCTCTTAATTTGGAATGAAGGCACCTGAGACATGTCCTCGTCACGTAAACCTTTAATATTCAGTGAAAAATTACGTTTGGGATAGAAACTTCTTTATATTATATATTCTTTTATAACCTTTTAAAACCATGCCTTCAATTTGTAACACAGGTAAATTTTTTTTCACTGTCGTAATTTGGAGGATTGGATGCAGAATCATGCACGTCTTTGCCGCTTTTTTTTTTTAAATTCTATCGCTTGCAAGGCTGACTACACGTCAGAAAAGTTAAAATTCCTGTTTGACGATGCCTCCACAATGTCCACAAGTTTAAGAAACATGCTTTTGAGAAAAACGCATTTAAAGAGTTTAGATCACATGCCGACGTTGGGCGTCGCGTGCGACATACAAAAATGCCTGTAGCTGCGCTATTTTTTAATTGAGGGGGCAGCGAGAATATGTTAAATTAAAAAAAAATCAACTTTGGAGGTTATCCCTCCGTCCCTTTCAAGTCGTTACGTGGTTTGTCGATGACCACTTGTCATTTTTACACGAGACTTGATTTATACTACAAAATCTCGTAAAAATTAGCAGCAATAGATTACAAAGAATTTCACGTTAACTACATTGTCATCTGTATAACGTTATGCAATACTCTAGTACTGATAGATAGTTTTAGATGTATTGCGCCGATTACCATGAAATTACGCAGTTCTGCTACCACAGACCTATCCGGAGAAGCGACCTGGCGTGCACAAGGAAAAAGTGCTCCCTTTAACCACTTAGCCATCTAATTAATTGCGCCAACATGATGGATAATAATTTTTATTTAAATTTCCAAGTCAAAACAAAATGGTAGCGGCCCTCAATAAAGCAGCAGCCCTTTAGTTGCCCGTAGCAGAAGAGTAATACATTTCCTCTCATTTGCATTAAACCGTAATTAATGCTGTGCCCTCATTTATTGTGCTCCCAGCATTTGTGTATGTGTGAACATGGATGCGGTTAAGTAGTATTTTGTGTCTCCTGAATTATTTGCACAATTGTGGTAATCTCTTCTTAATATGTTAATTTCAAGGGATTTATGTGAAAATGCTATTCACACGAAAAGTTAATTACGACCTAAGTCGACGTCGTCGTCGTCGTCTCTGGCACACACTTTCACAACAGTTTAAATTTCGTTTCGCTTTATCTTCCAGCAGAGCAGGAAGGATAACAGAACACAGAGTGCAACAGAACACAAGACAACACACAAAAGCCGAAAGTACGGGAATATGTAAAAGTGGCTGAGTTCACTTTTTAATTACCAGCCCTCGCCCAAATGGAATAAAACGATGTAGCACACGTAGGTGAGCCTGCTCCCTTTTCAGTACATACCATACGTGACAAAGTAATTTTGTGAAAAATTCAAAGAGTGGCACTTCAGGTCCAATTAAGCCATTACACATACCCTTCAAGGTAATTAGCAATTAGCAATGAAGGATTACTGCATAATATAATGAAATTGAAAACGCGTTTATAGCGCCAACAAACTAAGCAATTTCCATGTAGTATATACACATGTACGTATGTGCATATTTATATGAAGGGTGTTCGGCAAATAAGTAGAACAAAGGATGTCAATCGTTTACTAAACTAAACTGTTATAAGTCCTGTTGGAGACTCCAGTATTGTCGTCGTGTCGTTTTTTTAAACAGTACCACATGAACCTTCGACAGTCATCCTCCCTTTCTTAGACCCAGTTTTCGTTTCATCACTGGCCGGTCAAGCAATTCCACACATTGTGTGCTCATATATGTTATATTTGAATAGTTCTCAGCTATTGCTACACAAGACACATACATTTTGTCCAAGCAAAAAATAATACGATAATAATGACAATCCTTACCTATTTAAAAGAGTATTGTTGTAGAAAATCTAAAACTTAATGGGTTACTCAATTTAAGTATAATAAATTGAATGATGTTGTTGTTAGTCATGGGAAAACTCATACCAGGGGAATGACGATGGACTTATTCGCCATTACTTTAGACAACGTCGTTTCGCAATAGCATTAACCGTTTAATTTTAAAATAGATGCATTCAAAAAATCCATGAATATTTTAATATTATATACAACCAGTGTAGTTTTTTTTAAAAAAAATTTTCACAAAATGGCGAGTGTTCAAATCAAAAATCCTTTAAAAAAAATTACTTTACATTTACTTCTATTCAAGAAGCTAAAATTGTACTAATTAACAAAAAAAATCCTGCATACAACGATTATCACTGCGATTGTGAATAATTTGTTGTTTTTAAATATAATATCGGATATTTGTAGCTCGTGTTATGAAGTCTTTGTTGTTGTTGTTTGAAGGTTGAGAAAAGTCGATCCGAGAAAAACGCGTTAAAAAGTTTAAGGCCATGAAGAGAAGTTTTGAGCAAAGTTCATTCTGTAAATCGCAGTAAACGATGTATGAACATTCAAATTTGGAAATTTATCAAACTTCGTCGATTCCCAGCCCATAAGACGGACCTCCCCCATCATCGGCGTTCTCACTGGCACTTTTTTAAAATTTTTTGTGGCCATTGTCGTTAGATGGCTGCGCTCCCTACGCCCAAGTAAACATATATAACTTCGGCATTTATACGTTTTTTGAATTAAAATTTTGTTTACGTATTTTTGAAAATATGTACTTTCAGAAAATGCAAAAAAAAGAAACATTTTTTCAACTCTCCACAGTGGGGTCCCCCCTTAATATAAATTTTCGAACAAAACGGACAAGGATTTAAAATAACATTTTGAAACCATGATGAGAAGACTCGCGTTACAGACAAAATTAAAGGCATTAAACAAATATGCATGTACTGCTAATCGAGTTAATGTTTTTCTTTTTTCAAACTGAAGAAATCTGATTGTTAAGTGGGTCACCTATAGTGAAACAGCAAAAAAAAAGGGTGATTTTTTGGGAATATTTTCTGTGTAATGAAAAGTCTGACATCCGATATTCGACACATTTTTATTCTTTAATTTTGCTATAAAAAATGTTTAAGCAATTAAATTTTGAGAAAACTTGATGTCAGTGCGTCGTTGTCTTTTAGTATCAGTTTAAATCCAGTAAATCGGTCGAAAAGTTTCCGCGCAATCCTATACACCAGTTCCGAAAGCATGGTTTCGGCAAAAAAACGCGTTTAAAGTTTTATAAACAGAAAAAATATGCCTTTTAAAATGGAAGTGCTTATTGGTGGCGTACGACCGGAATCCGCGAAATGCGTCGGCTACTGACTGAATATTTACTTTTTACAAAATATCTACGGACTGTCGTGCACTCCATGTACACACGCCCATTGACAGAGTTTGGTGCAAATAAGCACTGCCTTTTAAAATCAAGATGATGACGAGCTTACCTCAAGCAGCAATACCAGGGGCCAAACAGTCGACCGGGAAATTATTCGGTAGATAAAGTGTCTGTCCGAAGAATCAGGCCGGCAGAAATCTTAGCAAAGTCATATTCAAGCGGCAACGTTCAGCCGCTAAACTAGTGCCCCACGAGATCCAAACTGACCGCAATAAGCTGACACAAAATTTGACTACTCATATCTTCTATTTTGTTAATTCGATCGTCGTCAAGTTTTGTACGCATACTTCTTTAGGCCTATTCTAAACAACTTAACAATTTTAGATAAAACCAGACAAGTGCGTGTCATACACTCATCAACTTAGGGTTCCGTACCATGTACTAAAGTAGCAAGAGTTATTTTAGTTTAGTTTTTTCGTTATGACTTTAAAAACAAAACAGAATTCACCTTAATTGCAATTCAATTTTTTGTCGAAACTTAACAATTTATAAACAAGTATTAGGCCTTGACCATGCAAAGCACATATGTATGAAGTGTGAATAATGCAATTTCTTTGTTGAATGTCTAATTATTGTTATTATAGTAAAACTAATAATTGTGGATATCTAAAAAATTTGTTAACGTAGCTTGTTCAAAATACTTTTCGTTTAAAATATTCATACCTTAAAGTAGCACTATCTTAATTTTTCAGAAGTTTCAATCACATGGTTGGAAAGCTGGAGTGGGCACATTATTAACATCATATTTTCTTCTTTTTTCACGCATACTAGAAATCGGTCTTCACATTTTTTTTTGGCGCGGTCCCAAAATTTGGTTTTTGTACCCAATGTTTAAACATTTAAGGGGTTATATACAAAGTTGGGGCGGAAAAGTGAGCTAAGTTCGTGATTTTTTAAAAGGGTTTTATGCGAATTTTATTGGGAAAAGCAAAACACTATGTTTTAGCAGTACTATCAAAGAAATAAAAATACTTTGAATTTCGAAAAAATTTTGAAAATTGTCGGAGTTATGGCCCCTCCCCCGGAGCGCTTTTTTTTGCAGAGGCTTGCGGTGATCAAGCCCCAAGGCGAACCGCTTAACTGAAATCAAAAAAGTAAAAAAAATATTCAAGAAAAATGTATTCTGGTGTACTTGTTCGAATTGGTTTCCCAAAAAATTTTTTTTTTAATAAAAAAACCACGTTGACAGAAAAAATCAATTTTTTTGTTGATAAAAATTTCAAAAAAAAATGTATTGCAAGAAATTAAAAATTTCCGGATGAAAAATAAATCGAACAAGTACACGAGATCTTAAATACGAATATTTGAAAAAAAGAATTTTGAGAATCAGTTGAAAAGTTTTTGAGATATCATGATCACCGCAACAGTACTTTTGAAAAAAACGCATTCCGAGATAATCTCGTTTAAAGTTTTGTAAAGCCGCGCGCCAAGTGCCTCTGGATAGGACCAGCGCGCTGCAAACGGCTGTAATTTAAAAACCAGTGATCCGATCTGGATGAAATTTTGCACAGATATTTTCGAAAGTATGTACTTCCAGAATATGGAAAAAAAAAATTCGATTTTTCGAGCCCCAACTTTGTATATAACCCCTTAAGGCGATTTCAGATTTCTTCAAGTGGACAAAAGACGGAAAGTTATTTTGTCTCTTGTATTTTTTCTGTTGACACAGAAGTGCCTGTACGCACTTTGACAAAATATGACTTCCTCAACCAAGGTTTTAATTAGCCTGTGACCTGAATGCACACTCGTTCAATTTCAATTACCCTGCTATTGACTTCCATTTATTTAAACGCCACATTAAAAATCGGATTCGTTAATCGTGCATCTAAGTAATCGCTTTATTGACAAACTGTACTATAATTAAATAGTATACTCTTAAAAACCGATTCAAAATGTTGTGCAGAAAGAGCTTTAAAAACGGAAGCCGTAAATGTTTGCGTCCCTGGACTTGATCCGCTTTTTTGGCGTTCAATTATATTATATACATATATGTATATCAAGCCACGTGACCAAGAATAAGTTTGAGTTAAAAGTTTAGAAAATGCTGAGATGGTGTAATATGTACAAGATGCATATGTAACAGTCCCTAGCAAGTAGAGCAACGCAAGTTTCCTCAAATTCTACCAATTATCCCGCATGCGGCCAACAATACGCATACGGCACATGACCCCATACAAATCATTATCCAACATTCATATTATCATTCGGTTTCGCGTGCACCGGAAGATTTATCGCCGAAATCATTTTTAGCCTTACGGTCTTTACTCCTAACTAACGCCCGCCCCTCTCAAGGACTTTTTGAAAGCTTTCCAACTGCTCTAGAGTATCATGGAGTTCATTGAAACTTCTTCAAAGGCTGCATGAATCGCGTTCTTACATAGCTGTTGAAATTTATGGCTTTTGAGAGGGAATCGAGCACTTTTATTGTTGTGCATCCTTAATTTGGAAACTTGACCCACATCGACTCGCAGAGACCAAGGACAACGGCGTTCCAGATATGCAAGGATCTTCTTAGCGGATTTAAATCATCGCAGCGAATCTTTCGAGTGCTGGTTGTAAGAGAAAAAGCAATTTCGCAAATTTGCAAAAGAATTTAGAAGCCGATACGGCGATTAAGCAATTTTCTACCTGAGATCATAGCGGCAACGTCATAATGTTTTTTTAGATAAGTTATTGCCAATTTGTGCTGAACAGCTCTTCAAGTTGTCTTGCGGAGAGCTGGAGTGCTCTCCAAGTTTTCAAAATGTGCGGTGTGGCTCAATTGTTTTCGACTTATATATATCCCAGGCATTGGTTCACCAGTGGTCCCCTGTAACTCCATCTATAAACCCCCTGCTAAGTACAATTTAGACATGAAATATTCAGATGTAACACTTAGACTTTCGACAACTTATTCTGCCCCAACAGTAGCAACTGAGCACAAGCTGTTAAACGTACGAAGAGATTTCTATAGAATCCATGCATGAGTAGGTAGCACATAAATTGCCCAGCGGATGGGTGGATAGCTCCAGCTTTAGAATTCCAGTAGATTTATAATTTCTGACTTGACTCCTTGAGAGCTCTTAGCATATGTGTCACTTGGGTTGCAAATGAACAATTACGTTTTCCGTGCTTTTAACGGCTTTGCTTGTCCTTCTGAAATAGTCCTGGGGAGCCGAACGGAAGACTTTGTGCAACCTATAAAGACTATTGGCTAGGGCATACGTATGGAGGCGATTATTAGAGACGTTTCGGATTAAGGCGTCTTTAAATGAATTAGCTCTGTCTCGGGGGTAATTATGTATAACTTCCGGGCTTTGCTAGTTCTGGGATGTCTCATTGACAATAATGGCGCATTTTGATTATTTCGCGCCAAAGAATAAACAGCCAAGACAAGAGGCATTAGTTTTGTAGAGGAACTTTTAAATGCACTGAAGTAGTATTTACGGCATATAAATAACAAAACAATTTCATTCATGTGAGGGATTCGAACCCGGGACCTCTGAAAAAGTACCTAGTAACCATGATGCCACTTCATTACAACTACACACAGTAGCTTTGACAGAAACGCAGTCGTTTCATATTGCGATCCTGTCAAATCAAAAGACAACATTTTTCTGGCATAGATATGGCAATTTAATTCAAAAATTAAGAATTAGATTTTCGTGAAATTATCACATATTCCTAACATTATAACATTTTTCCCGTCAATTTAGTGGGAAATGTGGTCTGTCTTTGTCTCGCGTTCTTTTTTATTTATGTAAGTAATTTATCGATTCGCTGTGGTGTTTTACCTTCTATGTGAAAAATGTCGTATTCTGCTATTACATAACGAGGGAAGAAAGTCGACTCTATAATTATAGGCTAATTTGCCATGTATCGCGAAACTACGTGAATCCCTTACCTATGACTCACTATATTTCCGCTCTAATCCTCTCCTAGGCTATTTGCTATACGGTTTTCGAAAGGGTGAATCCACATCTTCTAACCAAGTGGAATTTACAAATTTTTGTACCTATGTAATCGAGCATGGTAACCAAGTGGACGTTACCAAGTAGACTGTATTTACACAGACTTCAGCAAAGCTTTCCACCGCCTAAATCACTAGCTCCTTTTATACAAGCTTAACTTCTTCCTTATTTTGTTTTCCAGTTATTTCTGTAATCGCTCAAAACGAGTCATTTTTAGAGCTTCTCTATCCAAAAAGATCAAAATAGAACCGGGGGTTCCTCAGGGCAGCCAGCTTGGCCCTTGATTCTTTATTACCTATATTTATCAATGCGTTCAGCCTCGCTCTACCTATAGTTATAAAATGCTATGCTACGTTAATGACGCTAAAATATTCCGCGTCATTATAATAACTCCTCCGATTGTGTTTCTTTAAATGTTGACCTGGAGCTTTTCAATAATTGGTGTCATAAAAACTATAGGGTCTTTCAATAAGGACGTTCAACTTTTAAATGTAAATAAAACAATATGTGTGTGAGATATTCACTCCAGCTTTGCTTCTTTGAACGTATTCGGAAGTTGACCCAAATTTAGCCAAAAACGGCGAGGGTTCCAGATATATGATAAGCAACTTCTTCTAGCCTAAACTGCATTTTATGTGCCACACAGCACATGCTGCGATGAACATTCTGCGCGAGTGATTTGAGGGCATGGTAATTACGCCCGGTGGCGACGTGAACTGACCATCGAGATGGTGCGATTTAAAGCCTTTGGACTTCTTGCTTTGGGGCTATCGTAAATAATAAGACCATGCGAATAATCCGCAAACAATTGATGCCCTCAAATTCAACGTAACCAACGTCATCCAGTAAATTCACCTAGATTTGTGCAACAAAGCCATCGCAAATTGGAATTCCCGAATACGTGTCACCAACCAAAGCCGTCAAAATGAGGTGGACATCTCACACACACCTATTTTTATACAATACCCAACACACCTGCCAGACTGCAATAATTCTTCTTAAGAACATTAAGGCTAATGGGACTTTAAGCTTTGTGAAAGGGTGGTCTCACAATTTTAGTACCTACCCATATATTTGCAAACAATTCTTCTTTGCATTGGTAAGACCATCATGGAATACGCTTTCCCAGTCTGGTCTCCGTATCACCTTTCTGAGATAAACGTCTGGAAACTGTTCAGCGCAGATTCTTTAGATTTGTCCTCGGGAGCCTGCCTTGGAGGTACTCTCTTAATCTACTTCTTTACTCAGATAGATTAAAGCTGATTTCCCTAACCAGTCTAGAAAAGAGGCGCGACACATCCAAATCAACCTTAATCTTCGGCAAGGACTTCAATGACTATCGAATTACTTAGCCTACATCAGTATTTCAGTTCTTCTCGTTCACTGAGACTTGGGATTTTCCGAATGTTTCATATCTTTGCACAAATTATGGTATGTATATTATATGCCAATCCTTCGATGCCGCGCTTTTTTCAAGTATTAGCTTAAAAGTCTGCTCTCTTAGTCTACACTGCTATCTTCTTATTATCCGTAGGAGTCACTTAATTTCATGAATTTGTACATAAGTAAATAAATAAATGAATGACAAAGCAAGGGTACAGTTCAGACGACGAACACGGAGGAATATATGTATACCGTCACAATAAATACGCTCCTACCAGCCTCAAAGCAACACACAAAAGTTCAAGGTCATCGCAATCAGAGAGCATGGAATCCTTGCGTCCACAGCACAGAAAACTCCTCCACCAACCGGTGCGGCAATATCAGAGGGGAGCCGGTCCTGACGAAAATCCTGGTAACCAGGGGCGATGAGCTCAGGATTCAAAATATCGGCGCATAACCACGTCTCAGTTCACCAAATAATGTCAAATTCGTGTCCCGAAGTAGCTGTAAAAAGATGAGCCGTCTTAGAGCGTAGACCTTTTACGTTCGCATAGCAGAAAGCGAATTCGTTGGTGCGTTCTTTGAATGTGACCGAGCCCGGGTTAAAAGCCCCATTTTCGCAATCGCTTCTACCCCTTAAATTAGTTTTCTTCTTGATGACGTAATATAGACCTCCTTCGGAATTTCATAAAGGCAGGCATTATTTATTGGTGTCATAATTTTCAATTTCAATTAAAAAAGTTCGAGCCTTATAAGTGTAAACATGCAAATTTAAAATTAGCCCAAGAAGTGAAGTAAAATTCTTAAAATTTACTCTCTACCAGAAAGACCCTTAAATTTCGTACTGTCCGGACGTCTGCGGACTCTTTTTTTATTTTTTGCCTCCACAAGGTCTCATTCAGGGCGAAATTATTCCATAAATCAACATAAATATTCGTGGGAAGGACGGGAAGATTGTCACTTCTTTCGGTATATCGAAGGAGCGTTCTAAAGTATCCAGAGTTGAAGGACACAGCAAAGGCGGAAGTTTTAATTAGCATTCAGGCCTGTTATACATTCTGAAGTTTTGTCAGACAGAAAGTTTACATTGCAAGTAAGTCTTGTTCACCGGCAAACCCATAAATATGGAAATTTGTCTCCGTTTTGTCCGAAATCAACCACTTTGATGAAAGCACTCAGTGGGTAGTAAAAATATTAACGTTTTTCCTTTTAATTCTTTTCAGGTTGTGCTTTTCTTACATACATCAACCCGGAGAGTGTGGCGAACGCGCAGAGTGCGTTGCATGAAAAGCAAACTTTATCAGGGGTAAGTCTCGCATAAAACAATGCTTCAAGTTGCCTTTGCAATTGCCTTCCTGTTGTTATCGCATTTCCTTGTACCGAGTGTTTTCGTTTCTTAGTGTGCAAATGCAACAAGAAATTAAATATGCACAAATTCAACAAGTTTTAAGCCTTGAATATATCGTGTTTGTTCTTGAGCGATATTGTATGTCGTGCTGGTGGTGGTCGCCTATAAGCTATAACTGGTAAAAGGATGCATCTATATACATAATTGCACAGCAAAACATTTGTCACAAAATTTTTATGCTTGTGCACTGCACATTAGGTATACAGTGGAAATTGGACATATAAATCACTAAAAATATGCAAACTTTGTGTTGTTACATTGTGTCCTTTTATTATTGTGTCTGGAATGGAATTTTCTTGTAGATCAGTGAAACGTACCCTTTAAAGTGCTCCGTTTCTCGCACTAACATCTTCCGTCATAGCCGCAAATATTTTCGGCTTTTTTGCACTATTGGAAATTCCCAACAGTGATTTGCTGCCGAATGCCATGGACAGACTACAGCTCTTGAACTAGTTCATGACGTCACGTTTAACATCTAATCACTGGTTCAACTCGCTGTGACAATTAATTCAGTTTCTCCGTTTGACACTTTGCGGGCGTTTAATAGAAATCCATCCGTTTTACTCCAATCCTTTGTTTTGTAAAATACCATTGGAAAACAAGTTTTTTCAGCATTGAAACATTTTTAGTATCATATTTTTCCGCAACTGGCGCTAACAGCAGCAAAAAATACACAAATTCAGTTTGAACCAGTGCAATTTTGCGGATCTTTGAAGTAGTTCAGCAATGGGAATTTTACATGGGCTACGTCATTCTAACGTTAGTCACCAGTTTAAGAGCTCTAGTCTGTCTAAGGCACAAGTGAACCGTAATGGATTCCGATTTAATAACTTAGTCATATAATACTGTATTGCATGTTTATACAAATTTTAACGCTCTGTATGTATTCCTGTCACCTAAATAAATCTTTAAGAGTCCAATAATGATGGTTGGATTTACGCTCACAATGGGCAATTAACAATCACATTTACTTTCCTGGCTTAGCCTAAGTCACAATGTGTTCACGGGTACCTGATGCGATTTTTTTTTGCTATTTGTGCGTTCTGTGACATAGCTGTCAGACCTGTTTATTGTAAAATAACATGTGCACTTGATTTTTCTCACAAACTTTTAAAAATAATAGGAGAAAGAGAATGTAGTCCAATTCAAATTTTATTTTTCCAAAATTATCATGTCTCCATGTTTGTGTTATTACAACTACTGAGAAAATCTTCTTTATATGTGCAAATATATTTATGATGTGCATTGACATTATTTTGTTATGCGGATTGAGTTTTTATTGGATATTTTCCAATTACATACATAATTTATATTTTAAAAGTAAGAAGTATGGGCTAGTAAATGGTAAAAATGCAACTATAGAAACAGTTTTACAAGGTCGTTCTGTTTCGGCTGAATACGAATATTAACAGCTTTAGAAATACTGTTCTTCTTTTTAGTAGAGTAGGACACCCGAAAATCTTTGCAACATTGTATATTATTCACCAGCGGAAGAGTGGCTGTCGACAGTTCAGTTTACTCGAAATGTCGACAAATTAATTTCACTCCCTTACCGTAGTCATTTGGCGAAATGCTTCCAACAGTTCTTGAATATTATGGAAAGGAAGCTACAAACAAAATGTGTGACCAATAGCTCTAATGGTGTGGAATAAATTTTTAAAATACATAAAATCAGCTGTTGACAGTTGAATCATTAAATTGCCTCGTAATTTGTCCAGCCCCGATCAGGCATCCCTCGACATTTCGATAGAGGGAAAAGTAAGCCTTCATTTGTTGCCAAAATCGCATCAGAACTGGAAAGTTTTCACGGAATTGGTCCTTCAACGCCCAGGTAGCCTTGCGGAAGTATGATATGCTCACCTTAAATTTTTATTTGCGACAACATGCTTATGGACAACTTTTTATGCAGTCCCCTCCCGGACTATCAAGAATATAATATATTCAGCAAATAAAACTCAATCAGTTATGTGCGTCGCGGGGTTTAGACGTAATTAATGTTTTTAGATCTCATAAAATTGTGCAGCCAAATTTGAATTCTTATACATACCTTATAAAAATGTCATGGGTGCCGCCGTGTTGATAGGAAATTAGAAAAAATAGGATTTCTTCCTATTCCTTTTATGTAGCACAACGAACTAAGAACTTACAACGAACGCCCCTAGTTCGTTGATGTAGCACTAAATTACTGCAGAGCTGCGCTTTACACTTGACCGATTGACTTAATATTCACATCATATGTTAGATAGATTGCGACAATCCTTTATAGTTAGGCTTTAGGGTATTTTTCTCAAAAACATTCCCTCAGTTAAAAGCAATTTAAGACAGTTTTAGTGTTTGTTTCTTTATATAATCGCCATTTGAGGTATAACAACTTTGTAGAAATTGTATGGAGGGGTATACGGTCAAACCTCTAAGCCCTCCTACCCTGCGTACACGCCTGACGCGTTTATAAGAAAAATTGTCAGACAGATTTTAGAAATTAATTATTTGACTCAAAAGTCTATCTTTCTTGGACTACTTGACGTGTTTGTGGAGGTTGGGGGACCTTTGACAATGCTACTTCACTGTATAACGCAGCCAAAGCGCATAGGGTGGACAACGTACTGAAGGTTGCCCCTAAGGAGGCGTGCTGTAGCCCCTGCTTTGGTACTTCCAATACTTAAGGGTGTTGCAATCCGAAGAAGCAATGAATGCAGTCTGTCGGTTGAAGAGACAAGGACTCTGCCACGACAATCACAGTAACGGCCATGGTGACCTACCACGAAGGCTCCAATAAAACAGCGACTCGTACAGTATGCCGATGGATGACATACCACCGGTAACACTGTTCGAAAGGGGATATCATGTTGAAATTCCGAATAAAGAAAAACGTGTACCGGTACGGGCGCTGGATGGTGTTTGATCCTCTCGAAAACTTTCCGTCGGTTTTCCAAGCGGAAATCTTCGCTATTTTGAATGCGACAAACTGGATAATTGATGGGAGAAGGCATCAAAGGAAGACAGCAAAGCTGCGCTTGCCGCACGCCGAAATCCTAGTCTTCAAGGCATCGAGGGTAATGAAAACTCTGATGGCCTAGCAAAAGAAGACTCAAAATGAAGCCCCTTTGAACGGGATCCACAGATTCATTTGAATTCTGCAATAGTGAAAAACTGGATAACTCGGCATATGGAGACAATCCATGCCCAGAAATGGTCCGTGTTACAAACCTACAGACACACCAAACTCTTTATAGGACGTCCCAATAAGTTCACTGCAGAAACTCTGCTTAAATTAAGCAGAAAAGAAGATAGGAGGCTTGTAGAGACTGTAACAGGGCATAATACATGCCACATGTATGCAAATATCCAGGAAATCATCATTACCACGACATGCGCGTAGTGCTGGGAGGACTGTGCAGAATATATTCTCTGCGCTTAGCCCGTGTTATACCAAACGGGTCTGTATTCGGTGCTGACGTATTGAAGATGAAAGATATCTGTCCTCGACCCCTATCCGAGGCCTTTCAGTTCATCAGAGCAACGAAGAGGTTCGGCTAGGGTGAAGGTAGGGTACAATGGATTGTCTGTCTGAGTCTTTTGGGCGCTTCGCTAAAATATATACAATAAGGCCATTCGCGTAAGAGTAAGTACATAATTCTGTTAATAAGGCTTAATCAGATGAGATTTTTATTAAAAGGTTTTATTTAGTTTCATCTTCCTTATATTTGATGGTTGAAATTTTGCGACCGATTTTTCAGTCATTTCTGCTTAACCGGTTCTCATGAAACTTTGCACACGTATTGAGTCAGAATGACAATACAGCAATATGATAATAATCATATTTTTGTTCCAAAATGACGGACCTAACATGGGGACCGAAAATTTCGATTTGTACGGATTTCCATAAAAATGGGTACTTTTAAGATTTTGGGGTCGCTGATGTGTCGCTATCAAAATTTGGAAAGTCAAGAGGCGAATCCAAATGGCTATTGGGCATTCTCAACTTGAATGGATTTCTTTTTAATTGAATATATGTGGGTTTTTAGGGCGGCTCATTTCAAATTTCGAATTTAAGGATGGTGGAATAAATCCCTACCCTTTAATCACGGATAAACGTTTGCTTTGATTCGTTTGAATTTTTGCCAGAAAGTACTTCATATGAAAATTATACATGTACATGTACCATTCATGATCCAACATGTCAACCGAAAAGTTTCAACTTCAAGGATTTTCGAGGTGTGATATGGCGAGACAAATTCCCAACGGAATTAATTTTCGTAAAAATACGTTCTCAGTTAGGATAGCTGAATTGGCAATTGATTGGATAGCTATTGAAATTTAGAAATTTATAATGGCAGATCTAATGTGGTGGCTGACAGCACGAATATGCGTTTAAGAAAATTCACGCGTTCTAGATATTAGAACAGGTTGAGCCTATCGAACTAGATGAAGAAGAACAAGTTCCGCAATTGCCAATATATCGGATAAATGTACAACCCACGATTTTATTTTAGTCTGATCAAAGCCCCAGATTCGTGACCCATAATTATTTTCTAGCTTTTAGTAGGTACATCATCGATCGTGCAATGAAACCGTTTAACGTAAAAAGTTGTTTACCTGTTTTATTTACTACTGTACATATAACATATAGCCGGATTGGAGGTTATTTTAAAACCAGTAATGTTGATGCCAATGCTTTCGAGTTCTATAATTCGTAAGTACAGGAAATTGAGGATTGAGCAGTTAATAGTTAATTTTTCAAGGATGAGGAGTGTTTGCATACCCTAGCTAGCATTGAATCGGAAGCTTTTGATTTCTTCCTCATACAGGTGATTAAAACGCGTCTAAATAAATCACACAAAGAGATTTTGAGTAGCCTACTTTGGAGAAAAGGATGCGGCCTGTTCGCGGCTATGCAATACGGGCAGTCAAAATAACACCTGGGCACACGGTAATAGACTCGTATAGTAGAAGTGAACTTTAGTATTCACCGCAGGCCACTCCGATAATTAACTTGAGCGATGTGGTATAGAGCTTTAATAATTCGTAGGGTAATCAGCAGACTATCGAATCACTTGCAGCTGCACCAGCATTATATGTTACTCGTAGCATGCAATTGATCCATTCGAGACGTCGAATATTTTAAATCTACTTACGTACGAGTTCAATAAGACTTTAGGCGAATATGGCAACTTGCCATTGGTGATGGGACGGCGCAGCTACAACGGAAGCATGCTTCAATCTTTAAACGCTCTATAAATAGAATTTATTGAATTGAATCGACTGGTCGGCATTCTAACTTGTAGAATTGCCGTCGATATATTCGATGTGCGCCTCACCTCACCGGCCAACGATGGGCAGTGGCAGGGTGGAAAGCAACACTATGAGGAGCATACGAAACCATGTGTGAGCTGTGGAAGCTCGGCAATGAGAGATGGAATGGAGATGGGAAACTCCGGCTTACACGTTATTGTAAAATTTTAACATGATAATCTATAATTAGAAAACGTAAACCCCATCTGACGGGTATTGTGTGCTGGAAATGGGATGGAAACTCCTCGCGGCTAAAGACTTTGATACTACCCAATTGCGGTGCGGTGGAGGTAGCACGGAAGCCTTTTATCGCTCGCCAGTTGGAAAAGGAAAAGTGGAAAACGAAGCAAAGCTCGATTTCGTGTAATTAGTTTCTAATAAAGTAATTACGGATCTGTGGTCGTTCTCCTGAATTGCGTCTATAAAGCGAAAGAGTTCGCCGTCTCGACCAGGGTTCTAACGTCGACACGCTAATTTTGCCGGTAATATCAGAATTCGTGGCAAGGAGCTTCGATTTTGTGTTTCTTTTTCCCCGGTCGGGTACACGTGCATAGCTTCCCTGATTCCTGTCTGGACGTGGGCAGGCAGGAGCTCCCGGAAAAGAAATAAATTCCACACTCGAGTGGAAGTGTAAAACATTCAACTTTTGACAAGTTACAAACTTCTCGTCCGCACTTAGAATCCTGCCCAGGGTGCTGTGGTGGTCCAATCCGGAGCATTCGTCAGGCGGGTCGGGCTTTCTGGTTAAAGTACACCTGTGCTTCACTTGGCTTTCGGGACTCGTTGCGCTTTTGTGTTTCACCGTTTTGTCTGTTTTGCTTTTCAGTTTTTCTAGCCTTTTTATCTCCACTTTTGTGCACTTCTCTTCTAAACTCCTCGTGCCATTCATCGCGAAAGTTGTTTGTATGAAACCACTGAATCCGGGGTTAATGCCGTACGTGTTCGAAAATCGATTGTGTTGCTGCTGTGAGAAATATCATATGTTGCTGGTGGTTGTGTTTTAAGCCCTGCTGGATTTTTGAAGCGGATCCTGTGCAGCTCAGCCCAGCTCTGCTCTGTTTTGTTTTGTTTTGTGATTTTCCGATTAAAGTGTCATAAGCCAACACCGCTGGAATGGATAACGTGTATGACATGATGTTCCTGCCAGATGTCTCCAACTACTACGATCAAATCTTGGTAAATACTCGCCAGTTTCCGTTTTATCTTTTTTTTTGTGGCGCAAACTAGGCCGCTGGAAGCGAAAATAGGAATACTGCCCATGCTCTGTTTCAGGGCGCTGATATTAGGAAATTTCAAGCACGTTTTGTCGGTGCAGTTTTTCATTTGGTTGTTTATTTGTACATTTCCCTGTGTGCCATAAATATTTTCATGATACGCTTTTCCCATCTTGTATTCTCCTCTAACACTTTTTGTTTACTTAAATAATTCTCTCCCTCAGTTCAGAGTGTGTTTGCTATTAAACAATCGTTTTAAATAGAACGCAATTGGCCTTGAGTGCGAAAATCTCTCAATATCAAGGAATTTAGAAAATATAAATTTGTCTTCTTCTCAGAAACTGTACGAATAAAAAGAAGCGAATATTATTTTACTTTCTGCCCTACTAAATAAAAATGTGAATAATACATATTTCCTTTTAAATAATATTTATCCTAAAACAAACTACAGAAATACAAACGCTTAACAAGTCGAAGAACTTCTGTGAAACAACTACACTCTAAGAAATTTTCACTAAACAGAAATAGGAAACTGCGTTGCCTAAATAAGTCTAGTAATTTTACATAACGTAATGCACTGTACTTATCTCGCTGTAAAATTAAATATCAGAGAGGATTCGAAATACTTCGACATATGTAATTTGTCCTTGTTAAAATTGAATTTGATTCCACTTTCATGTGTAATTTTACAAAAGAAGGGAATATAACACATATTTAAGTAGATTCATTGCTGTATGTTATGTACACTTTACTTATCTGTAAGTAATTCGTTGCTTTTAAGTAAGCAATATTCTTGTTTTTTAATTGATAATTGCTTCTAATGAAGTAGCAAAGTATTACTACTTTGGGGTTGTGAACTGAGCATTATAGCTCCAAAGTAGCAATACTTCGATAGTTGCTCAAATAACTGGACCTTTTTTTGGATTTTGTTGACTTTTGTATGTTTTAATACATAGCTGAAGATGAAATTTGAACGTTACTTTTAAAAACTTTTGCAATCAGTAAATTAAAAAATTATAATATTTCGTTTTCAGATTATTAAAGAGCTAGCAGTTTTTAAATTTCAATGCAATCCTTAAAATATTTTGTTTATCGATATTATTATTTCAATAAGTTTCTATTACGTTTAGAAATCATTTTCAGACTAATACGACGTACCCGAAAATCAACAAAACTTATAACAAATTTATGCAATTATTTGAAGACTGACCGAACTAAGTTTTTTAGTTAATTATTAGTAAGTGAAGTGTACTTGCATACGCAGATATAAGGTCGAATATGGCCAGTCCGGAAATATACGCACCTCCATACAACGCAACTGCCACAAGAGAAATGAAGTTCACTTAACGTCACCAGTGGTGACTCGCCACAAAAGTACATTCCGGAGAGCAATTTTATATCGTTAAAGTACTTTTACTGTCAAAAATGTAAAATTACACTGCTTTAACGTATTTTTCCTTTCCTTGTGACTGTTTCATTATTAATTTTAAATAAAATTTAGGAACATGATTATATTCGGTATAGTAAATTCACTGATCGTCAGGATTTTTCAATACTGCTTAGTAAATTTACATTCAAGTAAGGAAATGGATGGAAAAACACATTTCTCTGTGCATTTTCAGTTTTCTAGAAGTACTTCTACTTTATTGGAAGTATTTTTGCTTATATTTTCCATAAAATATCACACAGCATAGCATAAGCCAAAGCTGAACTAAATTTTTATAGTAAAAAGGAAATATTACTTTAAAATATTGATTATCACTTTTAGACAATCATTTATGCAACAGAAATTTTGGAATTTTAATGTAAATTTTAAGTGATTTTCAATGCATTTTTTAGAGTGTAGGTAGTCCTTAATTAACGATAAACAGTTCTAGTTAGTAAAATACGCACCGATGACGGAGAAATAGTTACGTAGCTTGGAACCTTGGAAGCGATGAGCTGATTTATTTATTCTTATTATTCTTATTTATTAGCTTGTCTGTACTGGCCCTTTGTTGTCAAATCAAGTTAGTGGGGCTTCATTAATTTATTAAGTCGTTGCATATTTAGCATATCTATTCAAGCGACCCTTGATTAAATAAATATGCATGAATTTAGATTGCCTTTAAATTCAAACATTTTATTATGTATTACTCGTAATTTCATGAATTTAGGAGAAAATGTGGGAGAAAATTTAATTTTTTGAAATTTCAGATAATATTTTCATTTTCGCTAGTGACTTTACCAGCACTGGTACGGGTATACCAGCATTTGTTGCATTTTTGGAAAGCACATTGAGATAGTAGCTGTTTGGCGTGAGTTTGATGCCTCCCCAAATGAGTTAACATTTTCTCTTTCTGTATTCACCGACAATATCTTACTGGCATTTACCGATTTAGCCAATAACTGAAGTCTGGCAATGTTACTCCTGCGTCTCTTGTTTCGCAGAATACATCTATCGCGAGAAACAAATACATCACGACTCCTGATTAATCGCTAACCTCTAAGGAAATGATACGTACAAGGTGGGCCAAAAGAAGTCATCCGATGTTATTTGGCTCTCATTTTTTTTCTAAATGAAAAACTTCGATTCTGTTTTTTGATTATGTTTATTTTAACCTTTAGAATTTTATAGGTCAAGTCGAGAAGATGATATCGGCCAAATGGGCGCCGTCACAATTGATTGCCATACGGGCTCGTTTTATGGCATTTTTCATCACTTCGGCGAGAACTTCGGGCGACAGATTCTCGCACTCGTGTCGAATGTTGTCTTTGAGGGCTTCCAGGGTCTCGGGCTTGTTCACGTAAACACGGGACTTCAAAAAACCCCACAAAAAAGTCTGGAACGGTTAAATCGGGCGATCTTGCGGGCCAGTGCAAATCGCCAAAACGAGAGATGAGGCGACCCGGGAACGCCGCCTTCAGAATATCGGTTGTGGCTTGCGCAGTGTGTGCCGTTGCTCCATCCTGTTGGAACCACATGTCCTCCAGTCCTAATTCGTCCAATTGCGGCAGAAAAAACTCGGTTAACATGACCCTATAGCGCGCACCGTCCACTGAAGTTCTCGCCGAAGTGATGTAAAATGCCATAAAACGAGCCCGTATGGCAATCAATTGTGACGGCGCCCATTTGGCCGATATCATCTTCTCGACTTGACCAATAAAATTCTAAAGGTTCAGATAAACATAATCAAAAAACAGAATCGAAGTTTTTCATTTAGAAAAAAAATGAGAGCCAAACAACAACGGATGACTTCTTTTGGCCCACCTTGTAGTGCAAGTAGTGCGGAATTGCGGCGTTGACATTTGTTAAGGAACGCATACAAAACTGCGGACGTGACAACAAAATGCTGCAACTAAACTGACAACCAGATGATATTTTAATTTCAAGAAAAATTGATGAATTCAAATTTAATTAATATCTGTTTGTATATATTTAAACGCTATTCATAAAATCGTACAAACAGACTCTGCAGATATTTCTCCCAAACTTTGTCTCTCACACTTACAATTCGATACAATTTCATTGTTTATTAGAATTAAAATTTGCGCACTTCTTCAATAAGCTGCTCATCGAAATTCATCTTTAATAGCAAACACAACTCAACTTACACCTAAAAGAAAGATTATGTAAGATGTGGCGCCTTTTTTTGCATAAATGTGGACTCCAACAACGGGAGGAGGATGAACAAGCGGTCACTTAGGGCTTTGGTTTTTCCAAATCCGATAATTGGATTCCGTAAAAACAAAACTTATGGTTGAAGAACGATTATACATAGTATATTTGAAACTTTAGCTAAACATATAAATCTGGGGAATAATTCCCGTAAAGCTCAAAACATCCATACCCCTTAAAATTGCCCTCTTCAATGTTATGTAAAATGTCCCGCCATGATCTTTATGAGAAGTTACCAAACTTAAGAAACTCAGATTTTTTGCAAATATAGTTATTCTGAACTTAAATTAGAATATTAGATTTTATCAAGACGCTGCCGCGCCGCCGCCAATGAAATCACTTGTGGTTCCGAGGAGAATAAAAATGGAGGGACTGAAGTAACATAGGACATGTTATAAAGGGTTTAATTGCGCATTAGTTATTAATTCTATAATTACTGAATTCTGAATTAAACAGGTTCGTAGTTTACGTATTTAATACAATTCACAATTTAAACTGCTGTACTCTAATTGCTCGTAGCTAATGGAAATTCTGGTATATCTTGTTTCATTTTATTATTTATTATATTATAATATAATACAATTTTGTTTTTAAATGCGAAGTAGAATCACTTCACGTTATTGTAGCTTTAACTCATCCTCTACTATTCATACCGTATGCTTACGTGGCTTTGTATTCCGCATCCTCTGTAGTAATCTCTGTTCAAGACTGCAAGACAAAACACCTTACTTGACAATTTGAAAGAAATGAAGAAATGTGAACCAAGTACGAGTGAATTGCTTGCTAACTTGTAGCTTTCTTGTAGCTTTCTTAGTAGAAGTGCCTTAGTATTCGTGGGGATCACTTACAATTTCATTGTAGCACGAAGCAAAAAAAAAAAAGCTCTATTGTGTAAAAGCTCTTTAATACTTCGTATGTTCTTAAAACTAAACATATGTACAGAAAACTTATTTACAAATACTATCCTAACTTGCGATAATTCTTACTTCTCAAGATGATCCCACAGAAAATTTTTTTCTACAAATTCTGTCTAAGGCAGTATCTATTCGCGAATACCGTGCCCATACGTACACGGAGTACACGGAACCCGTGTCCGTGTGCATGCTAAACGCACGGTACAAACAGAAAATTTTCAGTCCTTATATATTTTTTAAAAGAAAAATATTCAGTCAGTAGACATTTTGTGTAAAACAATTTTTTCTTTTGCGAATTGTTTTGTCCCACTGTGCACATGTAAAAAGGTTTGTAAAAGAAAAGGAACCCTGCCAAAACTGGCTGCCAAGATTTTCTAGACTACCGTATACTTTCTCTTTACTTCGGTGTAGCTCCGTTTACTTCCGTGTACACGGAAATTACACGGACACGGAGCGCGCGATTAGACATTGCTTTACCTGCACGGTAAAATCATGATCATGCATGAATTGTTTAGGTGCTGGCATGGAAATTGATGACCATTGCACCTGTGCTGAAGGACAATGCATCGTCGGCATTTACGCGCTGATTTTTCCCGTGTTTGGAGAAATTGTCCGTCTGAATGCCTTTGGGGAATTATTTTAGAAATATGTGTATTTACTTTGTTTAATAACACAGCCACACAAAAAAAAAAGTGGGGATTACTTTTGATGCCATATGTCACATCCGTAGTAATTTGGCCTGCTGATCACGAATCCGCGACCAGAATTGAGCCGTGACGTCCAGATTTTTTTCTAACCTCTAAAAAGTGGGTTAAAAACAGAGAAAATCGTGGAGTAAAATTCGGAAAAAATTTATTTTTAACATTTAAACCTATATTCATATGAATTGAGACCTGCTGAGCACGAATCCGTCACCAGAATTGAGCCATCACGTTCTGATTTTTTTCTACAAATTAATAAAAAAAAATTTAAGAAAAAAATCAGAACGTGATGGCTCAATTCTGGTGAGGGATTCGTGCTCAGCAGGTCTCAATTCATATGAATATAGGTTTAAATGTTAAAAATAAGTTTTTTCCGATTTTTACGAGTGTATTTTCCACGATTTTCTCTGTTTTTAACCCATTTTTTGAGGTTAGAAAAAAATCTGGACGTCAAGCCTCAATTCTGGTCGCAGATTCGTGCTCAGCAGACCAAAATACTACGGATATTATGTATGGCATCAAAAGTAATCCCCACTTTTTTTTTGTGTGGCTGTGTAATTGTAGGTATTGCATTTGTGCAATATTATGAATGATTCTAATTCTAAACAATATCTCAAGCTTTATATCTTTGTTGTAAAATTAAGAATTCCGTTATGGTGGGAATATTCATTTATTTTGAAATATGAAATTTTAGCCAAAATAACAGCACGTTTCGTCATTATGGATTTTGTTTTTAATATCTAGATTTATACAAAAGTATTTAAATTAAAACAAATGAAATGTCATATTGTGCGCTACAACTTCGAAAATTGTCCTCTAAATGAAACGCTGCCATCATTTTTATCGACCTCTTATTTGCGCTAATGAATATTGATTTTCTGTTATAGCACTAAAAATATTTATGATGGCTTTATCAGATGTTCATTACCCTGCTGGCGTTTGTGGGTAATGATTTATTTTAAGGGATTTTCCTATACGCGATAGTAACATTAATATTATCATATCAATTTAATTCTTTGATATTGGCGGTTGATTGGGCTTAACAGCTTCAATAATTTAAAAGTGAGGAGCGTAGTAGTTGTTCCCCTTGTTATATGTAGTTGCAGCTCACATTGTAAATTAAAGAGTGATTATGTTTGCCTGATGAAGAAAGCTTTTCATATTAAAATTAGGTGCAAATATTGTCGTTGTGGCATTTAGTTTCGTAGAACTAAACTAAATCAGTAGAGACGTCGTTGCGTTCATAGTGTTCAGTAGGATTACTTCCAACTAACCCAAAGGTGAATTTACAGGGAAACGAAAGCCGGATTTTTACTAATGGGTGTTTTTGTAATTTGGCGGAGTTGTGAATAAAGTGCGTTTGGCTGTTTTGCGTGTATGTTAACACTTGAGTTGTCTCTGAGGCTAAGAGTTAACGAGTTATTAAGGCATTTCCAAATGTCTGGCATAGTACCAGTATGTGATTTTAAAGACATTACACGTAAGAAAAGAATCTGTTCAAATCACGTGTTTTTGGATTAACACCAGAGAACCATTTTGAGATAATCCCTTATAATATAAAACTGTTCCTTTACTGACTGACTAACTGAATGACTGACAGACAGACAACGCACAGCTCAAATCACTGAAGATAAAAACATGTAAATTGGAAGACATGTTCCTTGGACGGTATAGAGATAGAAACAATACGAAAAAGTGCAATTTTAATCTTATAGGACATCCCATTAAGTTGCAAATTTATTCGGATATCTTATTACTTTCATGAGACAATGAATTGCTTTCATAGGATCCCATTGTGTCAAGAGGTTTTCTTGGAAGCTCGAGACCAATTTTGTTTTTGTTGTTTTCAGTCAGCTATATCCGCATGTCAGTCAGTTGAATTGAACTGCAGAATTTGATGCCTCTGTTAATTTTATTTAGGAACCTACTAACCTTGGATTTTATAAATGTGTTTTGAAATATGTGAATTTTTATTAAGCAGTTTTCTAAAAACTCCTTGAACTTTTTTAATGTGAAATGTGGTGAAACTGTATATCACTGATATTAATACGAGTATCACGGCATTCTATTGAGCTTTCTGGAAAATGCTGAAAATAAAAGAGTGCAAGAGTTGTTGAACAGGGCATCAGTAATCGGCATTCTTCGATATATTATTAAGTGTTCAATTGAATCCAAAATTGGCCCAACTATTTCTCCTATAAAATCAAATACCTAATTACTGTTACACTGTCCATCGACTGTAGCGACTACTGCTGTACTGTAGTAAGAATGCCCTATCCATTTAACGTTTTTTGACATTATTTTAATAGGATGTCATATTGTAATAAATTCATACTTCTTATATAATATAATTGAAAATTCCAGATCTAAATATAAATAAAATAGGACAACCCATTAAATATTCATGTGAAGCACTGTGAAATTAAACAGACATAGAATACTTTTTACTATGATTTTGATTTGATGATGATGATTTGATTTTATAGTTTCTAAATAATAAAAATTATAATATTGATCGCATTGACCAAAATTAATAGAAAAACTATTGATTTCCTATTGATGTTATCATTTATTTTTCTGAGTGTGGGGAAAAATATTTTTTTGATCCGACTTACTTGAATCTTTGCATTCTACAAGACAAAAAATGAAACACGTATTTCAGCATTTCTCAAAATTCCACCGCCAAAGGGGGTTGAATCCGGAACATTGTTTTTTTATTTGGTTTAGGTACTTGAAACTTTACACAAACACTCTAGAAGCTTAAAAATTTAAAATTGTACAATACAAAAAATGAGGCTGTTTCTCGTAAACTACAAGTGATATTTGTAACATATTTATTTCGTTTAGTCTTTAAGTCTTTAGCTAAATGGCCCCAGTATTATTTTCACTGAGTGCCTTAAAACCTGCCACGGTAGAGGGCGAGCTTTGTAAATGCGAAGTGACACAAGGAAGCATGGGCAATGAATGGGTTTCCGTGGTAATAAATACATATAGGAACAATTGGAAATTCAAAATGGCGGATCCTATATGATGACTGAAGGTTCTCAATTTGAACCGATTTCCGTGTAATTGAATGTATGTATATAGTGGTATTTGGAAACGCTGATGTAAAATCTGCTATCGACCTTTTGAATTTCAATATGGCGGCCAAAACTTCTTAACATGAATGAATGTTTTGCAAGTCACTGCCATTTACCCGCGACTTAGTCAGCGTAGATTTCGGATATAAACTTTGTTAGATTTTAAACGGACGTTCGGTCGTTTTATTTATGGCTTTTCTGATTTAGCCAAATGATATTAATGCGGGTCTTTTTTTTAATGAATATTTTTGCTTGTACTTATATATATTTTTAAAAGTTAAAGATAAGCAGGTCAACTTAACCATCTCTGTTTAAAATCAAACAACGAATAAAAGCTAATCTATTATAAAGGGCTGTATTTCACAATCCCCCCTATCTAACGATGTTTTTTCTGCATTATTTCTGCAGGCGTTAGACGGTACACCCTGTATATACAAAAACATTAGTAATAATTATTTATTTAAAAAATTAAAAACGAAAAAAACAACATGTAAACCTTTCAATATGTCATAAACACATTCCAAAAGATAAAATGATAATTTGATCACTGGCGATTTCGTTCGAGGTATAAATCTAACGACACTCCATCACCTATAAGGGAATTTTTTATGAAATCAAGTCATACTATGATATTTTATATTTAAGTACAGGAATTTCTTGTATCTAGAAACGGTATTTTTCTGAGTGTGCAAAGGTTTTTTTCAATTGAATTTTTAGAAAATTCTTTTTTTTTGAACCTGGTTAAAAAACCACTCAACTAAAGTTAATGAAATGTTTGTGGGACCAATTAAAGAGATTTCCGTACCGAATAATATTGAAAACGCAAATCTTAGAGAAATCGATGTGCATACATAAAAACAAACCCGTGTCCAATTGATAGCCTCCCTCTTTTTGAAGTTTGTTAAAAATGAGTCCAATTGAAACCCGGGTTTGATTCACCCCTTATAATATGTTTGCGTTTGAAAGATCTTTCAATAGATTAAGACGGTGAAAATCTGGTTGCCGTCAACTATGACAAAAACCGCCTCGTTAGATTTTGCATAATTATTCATTTATTTTTTATTCATTTCATGCCATTGAACATTGCGGAAAATAATTAGAAAACAGTCTATTTAGGTGGGAACTCATTGCAAGTGCACAGTTATGTACGCACTGCTTTGCGTATGGGGGTAGTCAGGATTTTGTCTAGGGAGGGGCAAAGCAACTCCGTCAAATAGAAAAACATTCAATTTTAGGACATCCCGCTTTATTAGATTAAATATAGAGGAACGAAACAAGATCACTACATATATATGGGCATTTCTCTGTAAGCTCGTACAGGTCCCATACAAATGCTGTCCTGGCAATTTTTTTTAACATTTGCCAAAAAAGCGTGTTCTATTTCGAAGAAAATTAACTATTATTTTAGTTAGATAAGGAGGCCCACTGAATTTATACGTATTTTCCAAGTTATTTTCGATTTTCTAAAAAATCATGACAGGGGACTGTTTGAGGCATCAGGGGACTGTTTTGAACGTCGCAGGGGGCTGTTAAGTGAAACAGATGACTGTTGTACTTAGAAAAAAGTCATTTTACAATAGTATATAGATTATAAAATATTTTTGTTTTTCGTTCCACGTCTTATACTTCACGAGAAATCCGTCCTCCCGAGTAGGAGGAGGCGATTTCAAAGATTGGCTCTGCCGCCGCCATTTTGTATTAAAACTATAACAAACAATTTTTTTTCATACTTCAATAACTGTTAAATAAACCCTGTGAAAAGAAATCCTATCCCTTTTTCCATACTTCCAAAATAAATTGTCAAAATTAGGCAGTCCCCTGTTGTGTAGAACAGTCCCCTGCTGCATTTTCAGGCAGGGGACTGTTTATTTCGGGTAAATTTCACAATATTTACAAAACTGGTGTAAAATAGTTTTTTTAAAACCTACCAATCAATTTAGACATAATAAAGCAATAAATTATATATAGAGATAATTAAAGTAATTAACATAAATATTATTACATGCCAGGGGACTGTTCGTGGTAGCGGTCCAAACGCGTGTTCACCTCACTAATGACGCTCTGACACTAAAAAAAGTGGCGTCTCGCCGCCGCATTCAGCATCGTTGCCAACTTTACAACAATTGCGTTTCGTTTCACTCAAAAAAACGTTTGTAAACATCACAGTTTTTTTTTTATTATGGCTTTAACTTTTTGGCAGGGGACTGTTTGGAAATTCTGGGGACAAAGTTTACAGGACTTTACTAAATAAATAAAATACGAATTGAGACCTTGTTTTACGAAAATAGTATAAGTTAATTATCTTTCTTTATGATATTAACTGCCAAATGTATGTAGTTTCAATAACTTCTTCGTAAATCTCATTTCTAGGTGGGAATACAGTGATGGGGACTGCCAGGGGACTGTGTTTTTAGAGCTTCTATCACGTCTAGAAAAAAACTTAAAATAGTTATGGTTCTAGAAACAATGGGCCCGTAAAGGTTCGGGGTTAAAGTTTCATTGGGAGTGATTTTTTAAAAAACAATTAAATTAGTTTTTGAAAAAATCGTTGAGGACAGCCTATTACGAGCTTACAGAGAATCGCCCATATATACGTCATTTTTATTTTATATTAAGCTTGTTTTTTTTTATGAGATGGGGTAAGTTAATTACTAAAGTTTATCAACACAGAAAAAGAGGTTATTGATTAAATATTATAAAATTGTATTATTTTAAAGCATTCACTTTAAGACTGTGTATAGTTACCCCCAGTTAACCACAAAATCCAAATATCTTCCTTAAAATCTCAGAGTAACATAGGCTACAAATTATAACGTTACGGTCATAGGTAGCTCAGAAACGAATTAAAATGTCAGGTGAAGTCAGGAAAAATTCGTATATGGAAACAGAGTTTCTCGAAAACGTTTGTGGAACAATAAGAAATAAATGATTTGCATTGAGGAAAGAAATATTCATATTCATATTATCTACCAGGTTAGTTAAATAAGATATGACTTTAACGTGTTAATAACTCATAATACGCATTTTAATACAAACTCAATTTTATATAAATTTCCCTTAAATCATTCGCCCTGCATCGCATTCAGCGGCTGGGTTGGGTTGCTTGATCACATAATATTTCCCATTTATTGGGCACAGGTGTTCGCATAGCTCTGTTGGGCAATTATACTATATCATATCAAGGAAATGTTTCTTCTTCTTCCATGGGCCAAAACTTTCTACTTTGGAAGCCCTGGTGGTTCGGCGCACGCACACAACTGCAAGGCAAAGTGGTGAAACAAGAATATGATATATTCATTCTTTCTCTAAGTAATTCAAATCGACACAAAAGTTGATGTTCAGAGTATAGCGGTAGTCGCATGCCTCTTTGCCCTACTTACATAAAAACGCTATTATTACGGCATACATAAAGTAAATTACACCAACCTATTTTATCTTAATATTCAAGTTCAGCGTCAATTGTTTGCGATACCAACTCACAATCAGTTGAGGTAAAGCTACATATTTTGCACCTGTTGAAAAGTGGCATAAGAGTTGCAACAAATGGAGTTATTCTTTGATTAACGGTCTATAGGGAATTTTGGTTTTTCTGTTATGCAATAAGTATTCATTTTTCCGGAGGAGTTAAATTTTCGTTAAAGTTAGTACGTGGAGCTTTTACTCAACTTGGTATTTAAATGTAAGTGAGCTAATTACACAGAAGTGGAAGTGATTTTGAAGTATTATACTTTATGCAGATATTGTCAATTTACTACAATATGGAATATGAATTTGCGCCCGAAAATAATGTAGTGGACGAAATAACAGAAGCTGTCTCAAACATAATTTCCACTGAATGCAAAACATACAAGTCATTTGATGTAATGGTGAATTTTGACGAAGCTATTCACTACGCCATTGAATATCTTAACTCCCTCAACCTTCTGAAATTGCTTTCACAAGAACTGAGGTTAAAAATTGGTACCTCAATAATCCTGCTTCAGAGTGTGATACTGCTCTTACATCTTGGAAGCAACAATCCTAACTTAACCCTAATCCCACCGATGTTACTATTTCGTACGGATTTTCCATTTGAATTTTAACGGCTTTAATGTCCTGTCTTTCCTGCAATTTTTTTATGACTATCAATAAATAAGGCCAAAGCTAGGTTTTTAATTGCATGCTGGATTGAGCCTAATTTCCGGCTTTTGGTTTTGTTGGAACAAGTAAACGTGGATCAAATTATCGTATCCCGGGAAACGCCGCGTCCGTGTAGCTAGTGATATATGTATATATAAACGAAATATTTCGAAAACAGATACTCATAAGGGAATCTCTTTCGACTGGGATTGTCCTTAGTGCAATATTAAGTGATCCTTCTGAAACGAATTTGATTATTACCAGCAAGAAATTTCCTTGATATTCTGGAATATCCCAAATGAAGCAAACACAGCAACTAATCCTTCCAGACTAATTTTGAAAGTTCATTTCGAATATTTTCGCTTGTGCTACGGACGCCCACCACCGGAACCTATACAACGTTCTAAAAAATGATTCGGTGCGGTAAACGCTCGCTTAGTTCATTTTAAACTGTTTAAATATTTATTTCATAAACTTGCACCGAACTCAGCTTTCCTTTGTAGAAATTAAATTTGTCTGAACGTGTACTTCCTTAAGAGAATCTGTCTCTAACTCAATTTCATTGCTGAGTAAATTTTAGGAAAAGGATTGATGCCAGCTAACCTTACATCTCTAACAATGCCTGCCTCTACTTTTCCCAAGGAGCGTATACTTGTTTGCCTTTCAGCAATTTTTCCCACTCGCATCTGACTAGAAGGAGTTTTTGCGCATTCCTGTATAATCCTCTCTCCTGAAGCATCCTTAAGTTCACTTCCTATATACTGAGGAAAGTTTCAACACACAACTGCTGCTGCGAATAAGCTGAGCAACAAAGTAGATTAGATTTATACTTGAGGGAATGGAAGGAGGTTTTAGTGCACTTCGCAGAAAGCAACTCATATTAAGTGAATTCTTCACAATAATATTCCCAGGCTCGGTGGCATTTGGAAAATTTGAATTGCTTTTTTCTTCCCCCGCATCTTTCACTTTTAGGGTGGAGAGCACCTTCGGGACCGGTTGGTGCTCTGCTTTCAAGTTAAAGGCGCCTTTTACCGGAATGAAAGTAAAAATATCATCTGCTTTCGGCTACGCTGTCAATGCAAAATGTAATTAAAAGATAGAAATAAACGAACTTGTACCTAATGTATATGTACCGTGGCACCAACGTGACTATACTAGACTCATTAAATGTCGGCAACTGGAGTAACACAATGAAAACCAGTGCAAATCAATCTTCTCCATTCTGACAAAAGTGCCTCGAAAATATAGAAAAAAATGTAAATACCAAAATATATTATTTCAATGGAATAATTAAGGTACATGTATAAGCCTGTACTGCATACACAAACTCACCACCAACCCCCAACAGATTACAAATCGACACATTTCCAAACTCTTTTTTGTCTACCATTTGATTGGAGTCTTATACTATACAGTTCAATTCACAGAATTATATCGAAGGAAAATATTTCAGCGAAGTTCACTTCTATGTAATAATTTTCCACATATGTGGACTTTTACATAACCGGTATATTGTAAGACCTTTTAAGAAAACTCAGTATTTTTCCATAATTTACAGGTATTTAACTGAATTTTGAAATTTTTTTTTTCTGTACATTATTAACTATTCTTGTGTAATTATTATACAAATATGGACACATCTACTTATTTTCAGAAAATATTGCATGCTGTTGTATGAAATTACACGCTTTATGGTATTTTACACAAAAGTATAGAAAAGTGTAAAAAAAGTTGTTGTTATGCATGAAAATTTTAAAGCCATAACTGTAAATTTAGTTCTGCATAATAATAATACTAATTTATTGAAAAAAGTTACACAAGATCACAAAACCTTTTCCTGTACAACATTTGGTGCACAAATAAGAAATCAAGAATTTAACTAACCTGCCAAAGCTAAGTTCAATTAAAACAAAATAGTAACTAACTGCATTGAATATAGAACAAAATGAAAACGAATGTGTGATAAAAGTTTCAAAATAAAAGAGCAAATTCAGTTCAAATTCAAAGTTCAAAAATGAAGGAGAAAAAAAAAGTTGAGAAAAAAACTATAACAGATGACATATGAAGGGTCCAGGGGAAGAACCACTTTTGTCACATTTTTAAATTTTTTCAACTGCCAATGCAGTCTGAATGGTTATACCTGTCGCTATGTTCTGTCAAAAACAACAGGGCAACAATATCTATAGTCCCCGAGCTTTCATGCTTTTAAAATATCGATACAGGGAAAAAACATACAATGTCCGGACCGTTAAGGAAAAAAACAAACGTTGTCCGTGGTCAACTGTGACTGTGACAAAAGTGGTTCTTCCCCTGGTCCCTTCATATGCAATTCACACTTCGTGATCCGAAATCTATCTAGAGAAATTTACGGACCGTTTGAACAAAGAAAGAAATTGCTATTTGTGCAGTGGACAAAATAAATGCAACTGAATATTTAAATGCTGTAACTGCATGTGGCAATTTCAATTACTTTTGTGCATCCAAAATTGTTAATATCATTTAGTTAGGTGGTTTGTAAGTTGCCAGTAGCTAAAAGCTGAAATTAAGGTGTTAGGGCTGCAAAAAGTATATTACCGAAATAAAATTCAATAAATAATTTTCATAAACGTTAGTACAACGCTCTCAGAATAAGTTATTTAAATATTATTGCGAAATTATTGTCAGTAAAGCACGACCCTGCACGCCCAATATACCTGTTCGCCCGCTCGGGCGCCATGCTGATAGAAAAAACAATTTTTTTTCTGGCGCGCAGGCAAAGCCTTATTACGCGAAGTTCTGAGAAAAAACGGCTCTGATGAAGTCTTCGCCACACATCCTCTCACTAAGTTTATATGACCGTTTCCCGCATACCCATAATGCTGCTTTACCTGTGTTGTCCTCGGCCCACACACCCTGGTGTTTAGGGTTCACTAAGAAGTGCCACATCAACTTTCCATTCCCTGACTGTTTGCGACAAGAGCTATGCTGCTGCGCAATGATTAAGGTTACGTTGGAGCAACTTCATCTTCTACGTAAGTAGACCGCTTTTTGGTAGGACAGGCATGTCCTGCTGGCTGTTGTATGGCTTATTTCCTTCACAATCTTGGCCTTGCAGAGCGTACTGGCCCATTGCTGTGCAATACCAATGCGTCTGGCTTCATTGGTTTCCTTGTTTTCCTGACGCGGGGATGTACAGTGGTCCATTTCGATTCTGTCTTCTCCACTTGTTTGACGAGCTTCGTCGTAGCTCTCTCCTTATCTACAGTCTCTGCCCGTTGCTACGAGGTTTGTTGACGGCGCTGTCTTACGCCTTTTCAGGTTGGTCTGGTTAGTCGGGCTGATCTTATCAGCTGCACCTTCTTCCCTACACCGCTTAGGAGTCACCTCCGGAAGAACGGCAGCAAAACTTCGTGCTGGCTTTACCTGGAGCGCCTGCCTTCTTTTTGATATCAGCATATATGTTATGCTTGTCCACCATAAAAGCATTAGGGGCATCGATGTGCCACTCCAATACCGCAAGCTTATCTTTAGCGTCACATCCTCCGGCGGATGCCGCTGTTTCTTGTCGAGAGAGTTATCATTTCTCCTCTTGGCCGCTCTTCCAGCTGTTACTCCGAATTCACTCGCAGTCGAAGTCCACTTTGGTGGGGTCCTGGAGGTAATTGAACTTCTGAAGGAGTACACTTCCTTTGAGTTTTGCGGTTTTGTTCTGTTGGTTGTCCAAATTCATTTTAATTGAGTCCCAACTCAAAGTCGTTATCTCTGATCGTTGTGCAATCGCCTTATGATATCATGGCTGTCTATGCAAGCAGGGAGGCCATGTAAGGGTTGACACAAGCCTTTATGAGAACTCGTGTTCAGAGCCAGATCGGCATTAGTCAGGAAGGTTCCATCTGAGCCTACACGAGCAACTGAATGGCGACGAACAGAGGGCGTTCTTTGAGGCCTCCTAGGGTTTTAGCGGGACGGAGACGACTGCAGCATTAATCTGAAAGCCATTCCTGTAAGATTTCACTCCAGCATACTCAGGTAACAGAATACTACGAGTACAATCACCAGCCCAATAACTACCTTAGAAATCCGTTTCTTCCAGTACACCTTAATTGAAATCTTACTTGGCTCGAACTTAATTCCTAGTTCCGTAGGCGTACAACAGGTTACCCACGTAGGCGTTCAATGGGGCGGTTTATCCATCAAGATGTGTTTTGGCGTGCGTGCGTGTGCGTGTGTGTGTGTGTGTGTGCGTGTGCATGTGTATATGCGTGTCATATACATATATGCCACTGGCGAAAAATCTGTCCTTTTTTTGGAATGTCCGGCGACGATTCCTTATTTTGGAACCTCAAATTTCGACAGGTTATTTTGACCGATGCCGGATTTCAATGTAAAGTGTGCGTGGTCCTTTGGTGTATTCCGATTATGGGCTCCATTTTCTGCAGCGGGCTCTTGAATTATAACCTGTGAAATTTTCCTTATTGAACTCGAGGCTCTGTAAGACTAGAAGTTGGCTTAAACGTGTCGCACGTGAACAGTGTGGGCCATTATATACCTACATACCTCGAGGAAAAAGAATGTTTGTCATTTGAGGTCAGGAGTGGTCAAACGTTTGGTTTTGTGACAAAACTCATTAATTTTGGTAACGTAAGTCTTTCTGGTTAATTTGCTGCAGTTATGATATGTTCTACTGGACTATCTATAGCTATTATGCCAATTAATCGTATGTACTCCATAGGTAATCAGTACTCTTATTTCAAGTCTAGTCCTGACTTTTAGGTTATATATTTATTGAATTAAAAATGAATAATAAATATACATTCACTTGCTTAACCATGCCACTATTAAATACTTATTAAATGTCATATTCATGTTCTTGACCAGAATCAAAGCTTTGTATTTATTAATACAGTCCTTTTGTTTCGAAGGACACGAAACTTCAACAGTACGTGCACATTTAAAGGGAACATCGCGCCGACAAAAAGTGCATGTGTACTTTTTTTATTTAATTGCTGTTCAGTCCAAGTTCCGTGCAGATGATGCCCAAGAATTCTCTGGTTTATAAAATCTGCAGACGGAATTCAATCTCTAGAAAAAAAAACTATTTCCAGCCTGCAAGCACAAGCGGCGACTGCATCAGCTCTAGTAGCAGTCGAAGCTGAGCGGCGAAACTTGGGTGGTAGTTGATTAATTGCACGCCCAGCTAAGTATATGTACATCTACCCGCACTGATGATCATCAGTCTTTCACAGCACCAGACACGGTCGAATGATAAAACGACCGTCATTAATCAGGCCAGCAATTTTGGGTTTTCTCTCGAATTTTTTGCGTTATCTTTAATTTACTCCACTTCGGGATGTTTTGTGGTTTGAGCTGTATAAACTTTCGCCAGTTGCATTTGAGTATTCTTTTATAGAACCAAATTGCTCTCTATTTCAACACGGTTTATTTTCCACCCGCTGTCCCACCACACAAAAACCTCCTTCCTCTGGAAGTGCTTCTGTTTGAATTTGAAGTCTATCTTTAAACAGGAAACTGATGAAAAGTCAGATGTTTCCTATAAGCAAACGTGGTGTAGTTTTAAGGTAAATTCAAATTCAAGGTACCTTTTCTTAAAGAGACACTTTATGAAATCAGATTGTTTTTGCCATATTTCCAACGACAACAAGAAAGGTAAATCTCTAGTAATTTGTATCAAAAAAAAAAATTGTTCTTGATAGTCTTGAAGAGTTTCGATGGCTTCTTTTGCTGTCTCTCTCGTGTTGACATGTAATGCATCCTCCCTCTCCATCCCACTTATCTGAGAAAATCTTATTTTCTTGTTATATTCGCACATACCAGTTTCTTTTGTTGCTAGATTTCAAAATTATATGTAAGGACTAGTTTACATGAAATGCTTGCCAGATTAAAAATGCTTTTACTTAGTTGAGGTCATTTCTTTGGGTAAAATCGCTACGCTCGCGCTATTGTCATAAATAATATTACATTGTCTAGAATTGACTCGGCACTGGTAAAGTCTGTTTGAGAAGATGGATATTCGTCTGATGCTATGCAAACCCCTCCCGAACAATTTTTTATTTATTTTATTCATTTCTCATTATTATTTAAGTTTGGACCTTCTTTCCTTAGAAACTGGAAGCTTTATATTTTGGCTTTCAACTATAGTAAGTCAAAGTACATACTTTAAGAATTTTTCATGAAATTTAGTGAAGATTTGTTCGAACTGGTCCGTATACTAAAGTATACCCATATCTCGTTTTGGTAGGTAGGTCGTCATGATATTTTTTGTAGAGAATATAGCCTGCAAAACTCTCTCATATAATCTTCTTCACCGTAGGAAGTATCTTCGATGATCTAGCGAAACTTCTGAAAGCCGGTACTCCAGCTAGTGGTCTATAATTTGAATTCGGGCAAATAATATTACACAGCACCCTCTGAGGAGAAATGGGCGAAAATGTCGAAAATGTAATGGATATTAAAAAGAACTTTTATTCGATTGCCTGCCTGGGTGCAAGCAAAACCTTGTTTGATTGCAAACCGTGAATTGGGCTTTTATTGTACGCGTGGAATAAGAAAGATGGAAATAACATAACATGACATAAAGTAAAACTTTGGGAATGTGACAAAAGTATAGAAGTTACATTACCGCGCCTAACCATCTCAGGTGTCCGCATATTGGATTTGGAATGACGTCGCATATCTCATCGTATTCCACACGTCTTGTAATTAATTTATTTTACGAATTCCAACGCTTTGTTTTTTTTAATTTAATTATACGTCATTTGAAATAAAATAATGTGAAAAATGTAAAAAAAAATTGTTTCCAGTCAGCCAAAAGCTCTAGGTTTCCAGGTGTAAACATGTATGTTGTTGTTAATTATTTACGCTGATGTGATTTGTAAAAAAGATTATACTAAATTAAAGTTTTCGTTTTTCTGCACATGATAATACATGGTTCCTTGTAAAAAAATGGCCGCAAGTAGTGGTTGCTATTATTTGAATTGATTACTCTCGCTCTAGATGAGTGTGAGTGAGGTAGAACGAATACACGCGCTGCATCGAATTGAAGTAGGTATATCTAATATAAAGTTAGGAAACATAAGCGATTTCCGATTTTTTCCATTAAGCACTTAAAGGGAGAAAAGGAAAGAGGTGATATTTAATGTGATACGAAAAAAGGCCAAGTTCTCCCAAAAAGTTCAAATTGTAAAAAACAAAAAATCCCCGTGAACAATTTTATAGGATGGAATGCGAAGGAACCACATACAAATATGTATTATAAAATTCGAGGTCTCCGAGCGAAGTGAGAGATTTTATTCCCATTTCGCTTTCCTCTTTTTGATTTCAACCAAAGTGATGTTTCTCATGTTGTTGCTGTAATTTACCATGGTTATTGTTGGAATCTCATACGATTTGAGCTGCACGTGTTTGATTGAAAATATTAGGGGTGCCTAATGTTTACTTAAGATTTCGTATTAGTCAATCATCATTCTTATGTGAATGCTCATTGAAAATGAATGGAATATAAGTTACATGTAGTCTTTACTTGGAAGTATGTTTGGAAAATTGTAGGTCGGTAAGTTCGCATATAAGCATTTTTCAATTTCATGCAAAATCATTCTAATATAAAGGTTTGTAAGATAAGAATTACATATGTCTCTGGCATCCCTAATTGTCCACATACTGGAGAACAGCGGACCCCTATTTTTCTGCAAGCGCAACTTGAATTGTAGCCTTTAGTGCAACTGCAAAATACAGTTATTTATTAACTGATCAGGGACCGGTGACAAAAGATTGTGAATGGGCTCTAATCTATATTTGTTAATTGTCCCAGGCTTCGTGATTTAAATCATTACACAGCCACACAAAAAAAAATGTTCGGGCCCGGGGATCGGACTATGTGTTTCATATGTTTTTGGGGTCCCTGAAACTGAATCCGATATCAGTTCAACCCCATCACGTCAGGTTTTGACATAACCTCAAATAACCTCAGCAAAAACGGGAGAAAAATAAAAAAAATTTCAATCTGGAGATCAGACCATGTCTTTTATATGTTTTCGGGGTCGCTGAAACCTGACGTGATGGGGTTAAATCGACATCGGAGTCGGGTTCAGCGACAACAAAAACATATGACACACATAGTCTGATCTCCGGGCCTGAAATTTTTTTTTTTTTTGTGTGGCTGTGTATCAAGCCATTTTTGGACCTGGGGATAACCTCTAAATTAATGATGATGTGATGCACCCAATGTGGGCGGTAGATTTTATAATTTTACTGGTTAATTTAATCTGTTGGTTTAAACTGCACTTGCAGAAAAATAGGTCTCCGCTGTTCTTCGGTATGTGGACAGTGCCGTGGGCAATCATGTTTAAACGCAGATGGATGTCATTTTCTGGGTAGTTAAGGGCGAAAAATGCAGTCTCAATAGAAAGTCCTCAATACTTTATTCGAAAGTTGACGCAAAAAATATAGTTTGATTAGCAATGTTTACATTTTGTTTTAAACAATGATGGAAGGATTTATGCGTGCATATATGGTAACTTTCAGTTTCGCACAAATGCGAAAATTTGGTTTTTAGAATAATACAACGAAAAATAAGCTTTGAAATAGTTACATAATTAAAGGAAATGTTAACACCACTTTGTTTACTGGTATAGATACTTACTATCATATAAAACACAAAATATGTACTACCGCTGATACCACCGACTTTTTGTCTAACTACAAGAATAAAACCTAAGTCACATCTTCAGGGCATCGACGCTGCCTGAAGTGATTTTAGATATCGTGCCCTTATACTGTATAATGAGTGCATATATGAGTGCATAATTCGTTGAAGCCCCAATCCCTTTTGTCTCCATTGCTATATGTATGTTTGGCTAGCATAATCGATTTTATTCTTTGATTTTTGTCCGCCTACATTCAGGTTTTGCCAAACTATTACTATGTTTCCAAGAGCAGGGTTGAGTTTGGGTTGAGTTTCAAGGGAATGAGGGTAACCCTGTGTTCCTATGTGCCTGCGTTAATTTAACAGGTTTTGCAGTAAAAATGGAGTTATATATGAAAATTTAAACATTTAATAACAACTCAAGTTCTTCCGCTGTCCAAAATACTCGACCTGACGCTATTTTCAATACAAAAGCAAACAATTTACCAACGCATTTACGTACCCAGTAAAACTCAGCTCTCAGTCTTTCTCTTTCTATTTTCGTGGAGTTTAGCTGGGTTTAACGAAACTCAACTCAACTCCAGTTTCCATGGACTCTAACTCGAGTTAAACCTGAGTTAACTCTGCACGAAAACACAGTATTAATGTCCGTCTGCCTTTGTATGTCACAGCCCTCCCATTCTTCCTGTGCCTATTAAGATGAAATTAAGCATACGAACGTAGATTGTGGGCTGCAAAACAGAAATAATACAATGTTTGGGAAACATTTTTTTTAACATTCCCATCTCATTGTACACAATAAATTTTGTTTTCACTTATCACATATAACTAGGTGTCGTTAAATATGTCTCCTAAAAAGCAAAAAAAATTTGTCAGGACCTTCTGATTTTAACCCTTTAGGCGCGAGATATTTGCTTTGAAGTCGTAGTCAAAGCGGCCGTATCTAAGCACCGATTCGGCTAATAGGATTGTATTCCATATTACCATCTGCAGTAGCCCGCATCACCCAACTAAATTGAAAAGTTTGGTTATTGGACCTTTTTCAAATTTAGAGTTATAGAACCCTTAAAGGACTTTTCTATCTTAATTGCTTGCCCACTAGTTTCATGCAAATGTCAGGTTTAGTTTTTGAGCTTTGGCGAAAAAGCAAAATGGTGGTACACATTACCCTAGGTTCCTCTGTTTGCCTGAATTTATTCCTCATTACTATGTACTATTTAATAAAAAAATAAAATAAAAAATCGTAGCCGATCGAGACCACTGGTTTTGGCTAGGTTTGTGACGCCTCGGTAGCTTGGCGAGCGATATGTGATGGTCGGACTGCTGAATTTACGGGCTCAAATCACATTACTTTCCTCGGCATTTCTGGCACTAAAGATCGCTTAGGTTGCAGTGCTCACCCCACAATGTGATCGCCGGTTTCCTTAAAACAGCATGTTTATATATAAGAAAAACTTTTAAAATCAATTAAAAGCATTGAGCGCGAAAAGACGCTGTAGATGTTGTTTCAATATTACCCAAGAATTGTGAATGAATATTGTTAATGTGTTTTATATGCATAACAATAATTAATGCTCAACATCAACTAATCCAAGAAATATTTGCAAAACCACTACGCCTTTCGGTAAAATTAGAAGTGAAGTTGGAAAAGGCTTCTAAATACCTAACCAACACTACACCCGGAAAGAGTTGTGAAATTTGTGAAAAGTTGTTTTGTTAAAAAAAGATAATCATTCTAGAAACACACTGGGAAAATAGAAGGACCGAAATTAAACAAAACTGTAATTAACTTAAGAATATTAAATACAGTTTCTTTCTTGGACTTTGTTGCGTCGGCCATCATAATTACTTCACGTAAATTTAAGTTAACTTGGTAATGCCCCCATAAGGAACATAATACCAGAAAGTTTGCGCATATAACCTAAGATAAAGTCAACTTTTCCCCAAAAGAAAGTAGTTGGGCAGAAAATACAAAAATAAAAAATTATTTTCCTTCCGACTCGCACAGCCATCGGTAGCATCTCGTTCTGTAGCCGAAACCATATCCTTCTAAGTTTTTGCCACTCCCGTATCACGTTCATCTGTCCTTGCATATATATGAAACATGCAAAAGCTTTAAATAAAATTTTAAATCTCACAATTCTCTCCGAAAAATTTCACAGACTGAAAAACGGCATAACTCCAAAAGGATGGCAGAGACAGTCACACAAGCAATAGAGTTCCTTGTATGAAGTTTTCTGACCGTATTATTTCCGGAGGATACTTTTAGGAAGAAAAGTTTTTCCTCAGTTTTCCAGATATCATAAACATGTTCAGCCTGTAGAATTGAAGTAGGACCAAACCAAATTCACATACTGCAACTTCGGGCTGGTTACGGAGAAGAAGGCAAAAAGGTGAAATAAAAAACCTTAGAGGAAAAACACTTATCAAAATTGTGGTTGGTATACGTTTAAATGCAAATTGTAAATTGTATTTCAGTGTCGGCAAGCTTCCTTCGGACGGAATGCTGGAATAAGACAGACTTGGAGAAGGCGGGGCTATAATTTCCCTTGAAAACCGTGACATCGTTTAACGTTCAGTGATTGAGGAATGTGCTCGTGCATTGAAGTTTAAGAAGGCCTTTCTCTCTGAAAAATATGAAACAGACGAATGAAGCAACGAGCGAACTTCAATGTAGGAAATGAAAGGTGTAGTCATGCTTAACTTCCGTACCCTTTGACATTAATACGGATTGATGCATTTGAAGAGCAGTGCTGTCACTAATTGTAATATTATTTATCTACCTGTCTCCAGATTGTACGGCCCTTTTTTATATATTTGTATATGCACATTTCGTTCGACGGGTTTGATTACTAGTTGAAATTCTTTCCATTGATTGGCAAATTTCCTATATTTCACTAGTATTGGCCATTGAGCTCATACTGGAAATGATTCCAATCTCCACATTCCAATATAAACCAAACCGCACTTAAACTAATAAATCCTTCCAAAAATCCATCTGTAAATAATGTATTTTCAATACTGGGGTTAACACCAGAGCTATCAGAGCGTAATAATAAATTATTTGTATTTAGTGTATCACACACAAGGGGCTGTGAAAGCTTCAGCGTTTATGTTTCGTAATCTGGCACATGTTTACGCGATACACTGCTTTATGTGGCACGTAAGATTAAAAGTTCTGCTGGCGATTTTCAAATACGAATTATGTATTTCTGGATGGCCAGGCAACTAGTCGATTTTGGGTTGAATTTTTTCTGGATATAATATTCATTGGCATTTTTGTTAACTCTACACTCAGTGGAATAGGTTTGTTTGTGTCAATTTGACAGAATATTTCTTGCTCTTAGATTTACTACATAAGTATTTACTGCATTATAACCGTTATTGGATATCGTTTTACCGAGGCATCTTAAAGGTTTTGTTATATTTGTACTTTTATAGCTATATATAGCTTTTATAACTATACTACCTCAAGTCCGAAATGCTCATTAGCTTCTAATGAATGCTTGATTCGCCAGGGAGTTTAATATTGGGCTGGCATTTGATGGAATCTTACTATTTCAAACAGAAAAATTTTAGTTTATAGAATTCTGCACAAAAAGGACCCTGGACTTCTTTCCAAAGAATCAAGTGTTTTTTAGTTAGTTAGCAAGCTTGCAATATCTGATTTTTTTCAAACATACATACATATACTCTTTTCCACACCACTGCGGTGGTAGGGTACTGGGAGTGTTTTTTATGTAGGCCCCAAGTAGGCCTAATCCACATAGAAATACGACAAAAAAAATTATTGTAAATTGTACGATCTCATCAGTATGTACATCTGATATCGACTCTATCATTTATTGATAGACTCTATTTGTTCAGAAGTCGTTCACTAAGTTCGTGTTACGTAAATGGAACTGGAATACCACTCCGTCGTACAAGTCCAGGTGCCTTCTTCTTAGTCTAGAATCCGTCGAGTCTAGAAGAAAGGTTACCGTATCATGCCTCCGGATCTTCTAACTTTATTGAGTATCTATGCTGCTGGAACTTTTATTAGAACTAAATGTATTTTCCTTAAGATTCATTTGCAGAGAACTAAACGGCGTGAATGAATCTATTGCAAGCCAGACACATTTTCGTGATTCCATGCGATCATTCTATAAAATCGCTCAGTGACTTTGCTTAAGTAGACTGTTTTGAAATTTGCTTCTTTAGAAGTTTTTTTTTCTGCTGTAATAAATAGCTCTTGTTTTTGTACTTTTATGCTTCAGCATTCACCATAGCTATATAGTATTCTTCTTGGTAGGTACCTGGTGCATATGTTTTATTTTTATTATAATAAGTTTTTTTTTGCCTTTTTCTCGGCCTGTTGAAAACATGTTTATGTAGGTAAATGAAATGAATAAATAAAAAGGTCACCTACACCACCAGTCATCAAGAGTAACCTCTTTGGTAACTCTGGCTCGAATTTCTGTATATATTTTTCCTGATCCTACAGTTCTGCTTATTTACACATCCAAAGATTCATTGGACCTACGGCTTCATCGACATATGTATGTATACAAAGTTTTAAGTATATGTATGTTGCCGCGGCTGCCCTTATGAAAATAACACATTTTGGCCATATGAGGCCCATTGTTATACCACATAGGACTTACTCCTAAGTCGAAGCACTTCGTGTCCCTGATGAATCGAACCAGGTCCCTTATATCCACGGACCTCAGTTCGGTAAGGGCTCCGAAGTTGAATATACCTAGGTTTCAATCTCTAAGTATGGCGAAGAGGTGCTTGATGGTTTCCTCCTCCTCTTCGTTTACCGACTATTTTATTTTTCTTGAAAAAAACTAATTATTGGTCTTCAAATTCCAACTTAACGCAAGAACAACGCCTGCCAAGTATGTTCCGTTATTTAGCTATTAATGAAAACCATAACAATATAATGTGTATTGTCAACTGCTTTCGAAACTCTAGGTAATCCATATTTATTTTTCGAATGTATACCATATTTTGGGACAGAGTACAAGGTACCTTTCAGAAAGCTATGGAACTAATAAATAGTTACTGTACCAAGTGGAGCATCAAAGGAAATCGTGATAAAATATAAGCAATATATTAGACTAGAAAAAGAAAAGCATGTTTACTACCTAACACAAATTTATATTTTAACCATAACGCAACACCATGGCTCCACAATGTAAAGTACTTAGGCGTTTATTTGGATAAAAAATATCAACATATAACTGAAACAAAACTAAAAATAAACAAACTAGTAAAATCATTATACCCTCTAATAAACCGCCAAACTCCAGCCTAAGTATCAATAATAAACTATGCAATACTGCACAAAGCAATATTCCAAGCAATAATGCTCTATCCTTGCCCAGTCTGATTCAACTGCGCCAAGACGCACGTAAACAAACTATTATTATTACAAAATAAGATTTCGAAATTAAATTGTAAAATTCCCTGGCACTATAACACATATACCCTGCACCAGAGAGGCAATTTCGAAATCATTCTCTCCAGAGCCTTAAAATTAAGAAACGAATTTTTTGAAGGATGTGAGCGTTTCAAAGGTACTATAACTAAACACTTGAGACTAAACTATTTACAACCATTAGGTTTCATATTAGGTTAAGTTTAATTAAATACGTTTTATTATTTAGATATAGGTAGAAAGTAGGAAAATCCATGGACAAAGAGGTTTTGATTTGCCATTTTCCTGTAAAATGTAATCAATCAAATACGCACACACATTATGCTTACAATAATTAACTCAGCTGTAAGGATAAAGAAATCAAAGCTCTACACTAATTTTTCGGTCGCCATGTTGGATTCGTCATCTTTAATTTCCAAAATTTCGATAGTAGGTTCTAGATCAGCTACCCTGAAAACCACAAATACGCCGTTTTCGATTATTTTTACAAGTCACTCCTTTCCAACCCTATCTCTTATGGTGCTAGTATTTTTTTCAGATTATAAGTCGTATTTGTACCAAGTTTGGTGTAAATTGCTCCAGGTATTCCAGGGTTATGCTGGAATAATATATATATATGTATTGTACATTAGATATATATGTACATGCATCCATTTTCAGAATGTATATATGTACTGTATTTGTATTCAATACAGATAACAGTTAATGCCTGCAAATTTTTGTTTCCTTCATAAAAACAGAAATTCCCATTTTCTTTATCCACTAACCAGAATAACTCCCCTCCTTGTTTAGTCTATGGAAATTATATATTAAAGTAAGTGTTTATCTAGTTCTTGATTTAAGAACTTTGTAAAGTATACAACTATTTGTAAGGTAAAGCGTCAGACATTTCTCTTACTATACTATTGTACATTTTCTTAAAGTTATGAAATTCTAGAAAAGTTTAGAAAGAATGTAACTGTGGAAAAATATAATGTAAGAAGTGAAAGTTCAATTTTAACAATATACTGCTTTAGGTAATTTCAGTAAATATTATTTAGGTCCAACATAAGCAATTGCTCGAATTGAGAATATCAATTAGCGTATAAAAAATTATTTCATTCCATATTAGGGCCTTTCGGCAAGCACGTTCTCAGTGAGACAACTGAGATATTCTCAGTTGGCTCACTGAGACGGCGTGTTTTCTCACATCGTCTCACTTTCACATTGAGCAACAAAAATGAACGCAGCCTTTGAGCCAACTGAGCCATCTGAGATGGATTTTCTGTGTCTCATTTGTCTCAGTTATATGTTGTGTGGTTGCAACAGCCCTTGAGCAGCCCTCAGAATAATCTTTAATTTAATTTTATTTATTTTCCCAGCGAAAGTCCCTCTTAAAATCGGCATAATCATATATAATGGGTCTTATTCTGGTAAACACGACACGACTAGCCAAGACACTTTCTAAACCAAGGATTTTAGCATTGAAAGTGTTCCTTGGCTAGTCGTGCCGCGTGGAACCGACCACCAGAAGAATTCGATGCCAAAATCAGCTGATTAATCCAATTATCCTACCCAACTGAGACAACTGAGATGGTTGCTCAATATCTTGTCTCAGTTGTCTCAGTGAGAACGTGCTACCGAAAGGCCCTATTATATAATTACAAACGATTGCCAATTAAAGGGGATCACAAGTTTTGTGGAAGTTTGAAGAAATCTAGGACGCTGTAGCCGCCGATGTAAATACTCGGAACTGTCTTTTACGCGTTTTTTTACCCTAGCCCCTTTTTCGAATTATCTCAACGGCTTACAAAATTGTGTGTATATTTTTCCCTGTAGTTTTCCGTGGGATATTTCAAAAGACAAAAGTTAACATAATGACCTCCCTTTTGACATATTTCAATTTTATATAAGTCGGAAGTAACGCAGCTAATCTTTACAATTGCCCATCGTTACTGTGAATTCACTATACTTCGAAAGCAACTGTAAAAGCCAATGCCATTCTGCGTCTATTCCAAACTTCAGATTTTGAGATTTAATTACTTTGAGTTTTTTGCAAATGTTTTGCTATCTTTCTTTGCCTACTAGGTAAGCACGCACATGGAAAGACAAGCTGGCACATTTCAAAAATTATATGTAGGTAGGTAGTAATTCTCTAATTGAATTCTGCGCTTTTTCTCCTGTGCTCGATGTGATTTGACACAGAAATTATAGCATTGATGTGCTTTTAAGGAGTCATTACAAAAAGAGCTGAAAACGTTTTTGAAATTCTCTTGGACAAGTTAAGCCCTTGGATGGAGCACACAGTTGCTGTGTAAAAGCTTCTTACATGTTTCGTCCATAACTTTCGATTTTCAAGAGCCCTTAAAAGTCAGAAGCGATACATTGAAAGCGAGCTCACAGAGGGTGGCAGTAACCTTCCTTTAATATTTCCTTCGTACGGAGAAGCTGCCCCCTTTAAACAAGGCAAAACTGAAAGAAGCAATGAAGAGCTGAAAATACGGGAAATCAAGATCTCGTGAAAAGTTCAAAAGTGCAGTTAACTCATTGTCATTTCTCATTCTGGGATAAATATTTCAATGGGGCTCATTTATTCCTTATGAAGATTTACGGTTCAGCTGTATGTAGATATTAAGGGTGGGCTAAACTATGCCAGGCGACGCGACGCGTCTGAATAAAGCAGTTAATCGCGAAAACGCTCTGTCATTGCTAAACGAGCCGTGGAAACAACGCACAGGAAGCTACTGAATTGGAGTGAAATTGGCCAAAAATCTCAACAGAGCGTTATAGTTGTGTTTTAATTTTTAGGCCTTTTCACCCCAAAAGATCAATTGAATGGGCACTTTCATTGCTGAACATGAATTGGGGCTTTAAATGCCATAAATCCATTTTGTTCCCATTTTAATTTCACCTCGCTGTTCGCAGCTTCCTTCTCTTTTTTCCCTTACGAAGCAAAGGCTCGTTGTTTATATTTAATGCTCTCAAAATATTTGTGGTGTACTGGTCTCAGCGAGTTCCCGGAAAATGTGTAAAAAGTGCCCCATCGCTCGACTACGTTAAAGTATTCATTTTCATTTGAACAAGTAAATACAATTTTGAATGATCAAATGGGTTTCAGCCATTTTAACTTAAATTGAAAGCGCTTTTTCTATATTTTGTCGTGAATTAAACAAAAAAACTGTGAAATGTAGCCACATCACATCCGGATGCTAAATTAAAAACTAATAAGTGAAATTGTATGTGTTGCTTTAGTACTTTATTTTTATCATTATTTTGTGTTTTCTGCATTTATTGAATTCTTCTTTGTATGATGGCAGAGAAAAATACATTATGCGCCATCTCAGGTGGTGGAAATCTCTTCTTTGTGTGTAGGACTCTAAACTTTCTCTTTTGAGCCGTGAAATCCTCTTTAGTATGATTTTACGTATTACTATACTATATATATTCAGGACGGTACCTCTTGCGAAGTGTAATACATATACGGATTACTTAGGGCTCTATACCTAAGAGATACCATAGGACCCTAAAAATATGCTCGAAAGCAATCTGTAGTGAGTCAACGATTTCGTGGTTCATGGTCCATTTTGCAAATTACATTTGTGATACTCTTCAAAGTTTCTGTTTTTCTAATCCATGCAGCTTCAAATAATTTGTCGCATTCATAAATATTCTTGCGTTGCTAAAGATTAATACTTATGTATTATTTCTGAAACTGGAAAATGAGATTTATGAAAAACTATTTTCCAACTATTATTATAAAAATTAGTGTGCTAAAGAGAGAGAGGGACCATACCAACCTTAGGCCATCGTTTAGCCCAGGCACACCAGGATTGTCAGTTACATATGTAGGTATTTTTATACCAAATACTTTTAAATCCAAACTCTCACACTCAGAAAATATGAAAATGGTCGGTTCGGCTTTTGGCTTCTTGGCAAAATCGGGGAGCATGTACACACCCAAGCAGCTTTGCCGTTCGGGCTTGTCGATCGGCTCAGTATAGACGATCCTTTAATTTCATGTCTGTCCGCTGTGGGTATAATTTTCATACTATGGTACCTAATTACCTTTAGTTGTTACTTTACTCAAATATTATTATTTATACATACTGCCATAGATTCTATAGAAACCGCTGCTGATTAAATATCATACAAAAAATAAGTTTTTGTAAATAATATTAATAATTTCGTCCGACAGCAGAAATCTTTTTGATATCAAATAATATAATATATCAAACATTTAAGGAAATTTCATCAAAACTGGGACTGTTTCTGAGGATTTCGAGGTAAAAACCTTCATTAACTCGACTAATAATACCTACCCACTTCTTGGTCGCTGTAACGCCAGCTCCCAGCTCACGCACGCTGCCGAGTTAAGTTTCTAATCGAAGACCTGCCAATACTGCAGTATGATTTAGCAAGCGTGGATCCAGAAACTTTTTACAGGGGGGCCATTTATATTTTTACCCCCCCATTTTTGTACCGTAATAAATTTTATTAAATTTTTGGCTTAAGGGGGTATCCTCATGTGAACGCATGAATTTTACCTCTTTTTAGGGAATTTTTTTTTATAAGACAATAGCATTCAATCACTTTAATTTTTTTATATGTTGTTATTTGTATCTTAAACTGTATAAAGTAATTGTTTTTTTGTCTTATTTTCCATTTATTATATTTTATTTTTTTAATTAAATTAGACACCAAAAAAAAAAAGCAGATCACTGGCGGGGGTAATAGCGGCTGTTCACGTTGTCTGAAATGAAAAAGTCGAATAGATTATTGTTCAGTAGGCCTGTCGTTATCGTCCGAACTAGGATTAACCAATTTCATTGAAAAACAAAAAAATGGCGGACTGTGGAAAAAAAAGTTACGAAAATCTTGGTTTTTTTTGGTACAAATCGTTTAAAAAAAGTAAGTAAATATTTTCGAAAATTAACAATTCTAGTTCCGACGATAACTATTAATGAGTAGAAGAACATATATAAATTTCAAAGCAATCGGTTGATTAGTTTTTTTGTTAGAACCCCCGCCGCTTTAGAAAATGATGTTTCGAGAAAAATGCGTTTAAAGTTTCAAGAGCAGAATTTTCGTGGAAAATTTATACTTACACTAATCTGCTATGCCTGGACCATACAATTTCACAATTCACGACAAAACTTTATGTACACTATTCCACATAAACACAGGTAGGTAATATACTAAAGTTGACCTTTAGAAATTCCGTACGCAGGTAACAAAGACCAGTGAAAACAATAGAAATGTAGCAGCTGCAGACCTGGTGCGGCGGCGATAATGAGTTGTAACTTATTTAATACTAGGAATTTCGGTCTGAATTTTTTACAGCATATTTGCAATAGGTTTTACTATCGAAATATGAAATAAAAAAAAATTCGATTTTCCGAAGTGGTCACATGAGGATAACCCCTTAAGTTCCCAATGCTCCTTTTTTGGAAGTGCTCTAAAACCTTATAGAAATGTTTCATTTATGGTCGGAACGAGTGAATTAGGAAAAAATAGTTGTCGGAAAACAATACTTTCCCAAAAATTAACTTGTTTTAACACCAAAAATTGCAAAAATCAAAGTCAATTTCGTCTCGTTTTCGAGATATAAAATTATTCAGAGTGGCTATTCGCATCGTCCTTGCTTTTTGTACAATCGAAATTTGCGCTCAAGTACATGGTAAATAATTTTTTAAACATCGGTATGAAAGAATTCGTAATAAAAATTTACCTTTCTTAAAAAATATCTTCTGACAAATGATTTTCCTTTTACAAAATTTTTAATTTTTGGTGTTAAAACAAGCTAAAACAAGCTAATTTTTGGAAAAGTATTGTTTTCCGTGAACAATACTTACCTAATTCACTCGTTCCGACCATAAATGGAACATTTCCAAAGGGTTTTAAGGGCACTTCCAAAAAAGGAGCATTGGGAACTTGTTCTGAAGACTGACGATCGTCTGTTAGGTTTAGCTCTTTTGCACATTCATCGCGATATAAATGTAGATATACAAAAAGTCATTGACCGCTTTGCTTCGAAAAAAAATCGACGTTTGAACATCATACTTTGAAGTATTTGTCGGTAAATTTTTATTGTGATTTGGAAATGTGAAGAAACGAAATCCAAAGATTTGTTGATCTTAAAACGAAAATATATTTTAGCAAATTAAATTATTATTGCAAAATATAATCTGTTAACTTTTATTTCATCTGTCTTGTTTTAAAATGGGAAAATATCTTAGAGGGGGCATGGCCCCATGCCCCCCCCCTGGATCTGCCCTTGTGATTTAGGATCATGATAAAGTTAGCTAATTAAGCGGCGACCTTAGACCGTAGGGATATAAAAAAAACACGGAACGGCTGGAAGCCAGATTTAGCAAACCACATTTCCTGATGTGTTAGAACTGGTTGTGTTTGCATTATTTGTTCAATGCAGGCGTAAATATGAAGACATAAGAAGAGGGGGGCCTTTAAAAAAAAATTTTCCGAAGTTCCCGCCACAATGTCTATGCCCTCCTTATAATATATTTACACCCTGCCACTGGACAAGCTAAGCTGCTTTGGTGGGAGATTCAGCGTCTCGCTTGCACCCTGTTATGCTGTACCTCTCTGTGGTGCTAACTTTAGGTGGTTGCTCATGTACAGGGTTTTTACACGATACAGCCGTTCCGTGTTTAGTTTATATTTCTATGCCTTATACCCTAGACAGATACGGCTTGTAAATTAATAAATTAGTTCTAATTAGTAATGTTACCACTGACGCGAAAACACAACAAACTTGATAATTTACGATTTGCTATATGACGAGATTGTTTTCATCATTTATACCTGAGTGTCTGTCTAGGGTATTATTTCATCTATTACCAGGTAGTGGCTTTTTTGTGAAAAATATACCGACACTTTTTTTTTTTGTATACATACATATGTATAACGATTGCCTGTGATGTTTTGTCATTTAGTGTTAATTGCACATGGCCCATTTAGGTATTAGCTCAAGGTCACAGTTGATATCAATTTATTTACATATATGTATGCATGATTGTCTTTTTATTGTATTATTGTTCAGCCTAATCAATTCAAATTTATAAATTGGGTCTTACCTCCTCCTCCTCACCCACACATTTAGAATTATGAACAAAAGAGCTTTTTATCAGTGTGGTGCTTTGATCTTGTATTCTCAGAAGGGATTGATGAAGGTTCCTCCGTGCTTCTGTTCTTTATTTTCGCCTTTGATTTTAAATGGGGAACTTTTAGAATCTCTTATTTCAAAAATGGCGTCAAATTTTTAGATTACTACAATGGAACCTATTAAATATTATTCCTTGCGAAATTCTTATGAAAATGTACATACTGTATACATGTGAATTTTTGGGGTAAGAACTTTAAGTGGAGTAGTGTGCGATATTTAGTGGTGTTTATTAATTTTGTCCTACTTACACTTTTGGAATTGTTTTGATTATACTTTCATTTACATTCATTACTCGTTTTATGTTTTTTGTCTCTGTTTTACATATTATCAACATTAAAATTCCAATTTGTTAAAAACGGGGCGAAGTTCATTAATACCGGTTTTTTTATAATTAAACATTACTCTAATATAGAGATATGACATCTGCTGTCTCAAAACAGAATAATTACTAGCGATGAGACCTATAATGACTATCACTAAATAAATACATGTATCATGGATATCTCAGAACGAGGTAACATTTTATCTTCCTCAGCGGCCCTTGAGTCATTCGATTAATAAGCTACGAATATTGGGTCCTATTTATTGAAGCCCAATTTGACCAAATCGACTACCAAAGACATATTTTTAAAGCTGATACAATAAAAAAAAGAATGTCTTTGCTAGTCGATTTGGTCAAATCGGGCTTCAATAATTAGGCCTACTATAAATGAGATGGCGGATAAAAAATAATCTATTTATTCATATGTTATCTACATTATACATAACATAACCTAATCGACGGATTTATGGAACGGATATATATGTAACGTCATTAGACCTTATACAGCAAAGGGACAAGGAAAACTTCTTGTTATATTTTTGTTATATATAAACATATATTTATGTGAACATTATTATTATGAATTATCCAATTAAATAGAATTATTTTAATATAATTGTTGTACTGTGTTCGATGTTTATTGCTAGTTGAATTTATTTTATGGAAATACGTAATTTTATAACTCTTGATGTCTATTTTTCGTAGATGGTCAATTAATGCATACTGGATTTTGTTTGTGTGTGACGCTCGAGCTACCAACATTTCTAGATCATAAAGATAACTTTTGAAATTTTTATAACGTTTTCGTTGCAGGTTTCACCCCACATAAAATATGCGAGTCGTAGAAGAGGTGTACTCTTCTGCTAACGAAATGATTCGGTACGTCATTTTGATATAACTGCCTTTGTTAACGAATGAAATGAATATGTGTGTGTCTTCTATCCCATTGCATTTTGAACTTTTAGCACAATTCTTGAGTAACCATTGTTCTGGCAACCTGATTTTCTAAGACCTCAGAGTTTTTGTTTCAAAAGTAACAACAAAATAATAGTAGTATATATTAACAAATATTATAGTAATTTGCAGTACAGCAATTGGATGACACTATTCACAATACCACATTCAGAGGAATTCACCAGACTATACGTATATATAATACAAAAGATAATTAATTTCCAAATCATTATAGCTGTATTTGTATGATATGATTAACTATTTTTTACTTACTTACATTCTTTTGCAGCAATAATATCAGACTTAGTGTTTTTTTTTGTTTTTGGGCTCTCAGTTATCAGTTTTTTCATATAACGTACAAGGGATTGTTTGAGGAAAATTTTCATATAGGATACGAATGCATATATGTACATACAGTTTGGCGTTGTTTAAGTTTTGTGTTCACATTAATCGGTGTTAAATTGAGAAAAAAGTGACTCCCAAACGGCTTCGTTTGCCTAGGTGAGATCTATCACCCTATTCATTCATAGATGAAACACCCTATATAAGTTATTTTGTGAGAAAGCTTTATAGGTAGTTCTGTTCTCAAAATTCATGTAAAAGGGGGTTTAAGCCTTTGTTTGGAGAAAAATGTTTTTTTACCCGATTTAGTTGAAACTGTGCATAAACACTTCATAACACAGATAATGATGCAAATATTTTAGCATTTCTCCAAATTCTTTGGCTCACGCCAAACAACCACTTTCTCGGTGTTCTTCTGAATAATATCAACAATGTTTATATGTTTCTACCACTGCATACGCAGCCACTTGCTAAAGTGGAAAAATAATATTATATTTACGAGTTCAATTACATAGTTATAATATAATAATGATACAATGCTCACAACTGACTTTAATTTTTGTTAACATAATAAACTTAAAATGATGCCTGGTGGAAATAATACTTTTAATCTCCCTCACAGTTATTTCGGTACCCAACGTACACTAATTTTCATCATGTTCAAATTTTCGTGCAAAATTTCTTTAACCCATTTTTGTTCATCTGCACCTCTTCTATTATCTACCACACTTTTAATCTTCGGTCGGCTAATACTAATTTCTGACATATTTGGACATTTTCTTCGGTCACTACCATCACAGGCGGGCATCATCTTCACAGGTCTCTCATTCTATTTTAAATAAGCCAGCCCGTTTTTTGACCATGGTATACGAAACCCCAGATCCCCAAAGAATCGACGACATGTCTGCGAAAAATTCTGCCCTTCGATGGCCGTTTTTCCTTTTTTAACGAAGGTCTTGTCGACAACGTGTTCAAAATTGCAGAATTCCGGAATTTCTCAGCAGATAATTTGGCAATGACCTCAATATTAACAGATGGTTGCATTTATGTTATATTACACCAATAGGACTGTGCTCTCACAAGTGAGATGATAAGTCATCACTAATTATAAATACTTACCTCAGGCCCAGAACTTTTCATCCTCCACTCGTGGATGCGTTTTAGGATTAAGGTTACATAAAGTGACAAGGCATCCACAATAAGATGTCGGTTGTCACCCGCGTTGATTTAAATGACTGTAGCTTGGCAAATACATATATCCAATTTCTCGTCGCGAGGAGGGGCAGGAAATTAAATAGAACAGTTTAGCAGAAAATAAAATGTTACAAAACCATTTCTGAGTTCCACATTAACTTTTAAAACAATTCAAATATCCTGAAATATTTAAAACAAAAAAATTGTTAAGACAATTCTACTTGAACGCCTATAGGGATTTATACTGGAACGCCAGTTCAGAATTGGTTTGGAATTCTATCAAATTTCTTTAGTTAGGGTTTTGGTACGGAACTCTCTTAAAGCACGTCCGACGTACATATGGCTGTTTTAATTGCTGTTTTTTTCGGTTCTAACAGGTAGGAAATCCATATAACAGTTATTAAGTTAAGTTTGAGTAGCTCACCGCAAGATGTGAAACTTCAAATGAACAAAAGTTATATAACTATTTTATTGGAGTTTAAAAGGCATATTTATCGAAATCCCAGTCGCTGGGATATGTGAGAATAAATTGTTTGTCCCAGTATGGGGAGGTAGCCCCACAAATATCTTTTCATAATTTTCTTCATTCCTGTCTTTAGGTTAGCTAAACGTGTCTTGCTATGACAATTTTTTAGAAATGGTGGTAAAATGTAAGAACTACGAGGTTATGGCAAAAGCTTACACAATCGGATGAAGGAACACGACGACACTATAAGGGTTCCCACTAACTAGGGTACTTTAAAAATCTCACTTGTGTATTAACCCGTTAGGGCGAATTCGAAGAATATGTGTCTCATAGATATTTGCGTTAATTTTTATTTCGATTGGAACCGTTTTTGGGGATGAATATCTCCGCTCTTATTTGTGGTTTATGCCATAAGGCGGCAGCAGTATTAAGTTTCACTTTATGCGGTGAGGCGGGATTAGAGGTAGATGTAGATATTTCGAGGTGGGTAGAGATACCCGGCACTTAGGGACTAACACTTGGATTAAAATATAAATCAGAAAATTATTGCAGTATTCGCCGTCACAGGGCAGATTTCTCCTGTTACATTTCATCAAAGGAAATCGCTTGCATTTCATTTGATGGGTTTGCAGATTGTTTAAGAAACGCATTTTTTTTACCCCTCTCTAATGACTAAAACTGGGATAGAATTTGAAATCAATAAAATGGGACTTCACGTGCGGGTAAGACCTATACATTAAAAAGTAAACTTTTGGAGAAAGACATGGATACAAAAAACTTTCGTACGTGCCCTGAATGGCTGGACGTGGTGGAAATGTAGACATAGAGACCTCCAGTCGTTAGCTATCTACTTTATACCGATGCTGGGCCTTCCGATGGCAGTAGTCCTGGGTTTGCCAAAGAGAAGGAATTGTATATTTAAGAAGTACGTGTGGAGGTACTGGAACTTCACTTGAGCCGAAGAACTTTTCGAAGGAGCAGTTCAAGTGAGAACTTGTTGGAGCCAGCCAGAAATAAGGGCAAATTTCGTCATCGTTATTTGAAACACGTTGAACGGATAACATTACGAAAAACATTCGACTAAATGGAACTTCTATCAACTTTTAATTGTGCAAAGAAATTTAATTGTTCGCCAAAGTGTTGACAAAATTAATTATGATTCCCTCCAAAGTTTTCCACTTTCGGCGGAGTTTTGCTCCGCGCTAATTTATGGATTTCCAACTTGCCAGATCTCTATAAGGTGTGAATTAAGGTTCGCGAAAGCAATATTCCTATTCAGCTACTTATTAGACTAGACGGGAAAAGACCGGGCTTGTTAGTGTAAACTGTAAAGGTACCCATGAGGATTAAATTTTCAATGCTTGGAATTGGTATATGTCAGTAATTAGAAGATGAACGAATTGAAATATATATACAGACAATGATTTGATAACAAGTAGAACATAGGCAACAGTTTCATAGCAAGTTTGGTTTTCACCCCAAACAGGAACTTATTTACGGCTGTGCGGTTGATTTATTACAGCAAAGGTATAAAGGGTGCAAAACTTAATTAAAAAAATGTTCGTTATAAATATTTAATAAATAACGAGCCGGTATATTCGTTTGATTACCTCATACCTTTTAAAAATAACAGTAATCTTTCAATTATTTGTTTCTTGATTATTTCTCAAGCCCTCGTAAAATGAATCCATCCAATATATTAATATCAATAAAAATCCAAATGCTTTGGTCGTAGTCCAAGGACTCCTTTCCAAATTTTTGAGTATTACAATGTGCTTGGCCTAGCATGGGCATGTGCTGTGATACAAATCTTAGCTACGAGCTAGGAGCTGCGGACCGCAATGTTTTGCTTTACTTATTTTTCTTCTTCGTTGTTCTTATTGTTTATTTGTTTCAGTCTCAAAAAGATCTGTATTCAAAATTTACTCGTTGTTTACCTTGTGGCGGATAGATTTTGGTCAATTTTCATATTAGTTTTATTTTATTTTATTCAGTGGAATTACTCACTTGGTATGTTCATGAATTATAACAAGTGTGAAATCAATTTGTAAACATATTTTTGTGAGTCTTGACTAAAGCGTTATACAAAGCTAGCATATTAAGATTGCAGCTTATCGCCATCGTTTGCTCGGCTGCGGCTTTGTCACTTAATATTTTAAAAACCGACCAATCAGGTCATACAGATCGTATCGTATAACTCGTGCAGAAATAATAGGGATGAGAGATCTCACCTAGTCAAACAAAAACTTGTATTGAAGGGCGGGCGGGCATCTCAACCGTTTTCGAGTAACAGGGTCATTAGTTAAGTCGGGATGCGCATTATTATTTTATTTTTATCTTTTGATGTAATCTGATCGACATCAAACGCACGCCAAACAACTACTATCTTAATGCGCTTTCCAAAAAAAACACATCGTTTTTTTTAAGTTGCAGCACGTCTAGGTAGAGAAAGAATATACATATTTGTACGTAGCAAACAGTTTTTTTTATTAATCACCTGGTAACCCCAGAATGGTTGAATCTCTTGCCATACAATCTTTTGTTTAACTAGGTGAGATCAATCACCCCTATCATTTCTGCATGCATTATACGATACAGCCTTTATGTTATAAGAGAAAAGTTCGAGTTCTCCGCATCATATAGGAATCGGAATCGAAACTTATTAATGCCTCGCTCCCGCAAATCTATAAGGGAAAGTTCCTATCCTGTCCAGATCGTCCTTTATTGAAATGGTCTTGTTTTTGTGATGAGGTGAATATGGCTAAGGTTGGTGTGACCAATACGTAGTCTTGTAATAATACATTGGTTTAGTCTGGGAAGTTTTGTACTCCTGTCAAAAATGTTGCTGCGCACAGTGCCGGATTTACCTATGACGGGGCCCCAAGCCACCTTAGGTTTTTGGGACCCTCATTCTAAAATTAACCCCCCCACCATAATTTAAACTAATAAATAGCCAGTTTAATTTGCAAAATTAATATATTATTCAGTTTACGTATAATTTACTAACTAAATTACAACTTTTTCCCACTTTTCTCAGTCGCAAATTGATGAATGATATCATCAAAGTCAAGTTTTTGAAGCTTGTCTTTTTCGATAAACAGTAAGCCTAAATCACTTACTTTTTCTTGGCACATTGTTGAGCGTAAATAATTTTTGACACGTTTCAATGCGCTGAACGATCTCTCCCCTGTACTATTAGTTATCGGTAGTGTAAGGAATAGTAAGTGCAAGTTTTACGAGGCTCGTTTCCGTATACCTGTTTCATATAGGTGTGAAAATTTTGAATTTCAGTCACAATGTTCATGTTAACATCATTTGGATAGTCTTTTATCAGTCTTTCTAAACTTTCTGTGATTTCCCCCTTCGACGCATTTCTATTGACAAGAAACGAGAATTTAGCCGCGATATCAGTGTATGCTGTAGCACGTTGTCGGAAGTTGGTCGACGGATTTTGTAAAGTAGCTGATACTTTTTGAAATTCGTGAAGGACTGCTCCCCAAAAAATCATCATGAAAACGTATTCAAAAAACTCCAAGTGGGGCCCCAAGCAATTGCTTCCTTTGCTTCCTGGTAAATACGCCACTGGCTGCGCACTTGGTGAAGAGATGTTGGTATGAGGTGTTGCAATTACTGGTTCAAGAATTGCATTATTTTATTGCTGATCAGCTCAGTTGCTTCTTGGCGTGTTAGTTTAGACTGGGGGTAAATCTCCAAATTTGTGGTGCCTTAGCGGATTCGTCTGCGTTTTCATTTCCAGGTATTCCTTGGTATGATGGGATCCAACAGAGCGTGATGTCGTAGTCAAAAGTAATTAATTGAATGAGGGTTACGTGTGATTGTTGTATTAAGGGTTGAGAACTGAATTGGTTGTTAATAGCCTGCAGGTATGACATAGAGTCCGTAAAGATTACAAATTTGCAAACTTTATCTTCACCCTTGATATATTTTATGGTATTAAGAATAGCAAAAGCCTCGCATGTAAAAAAAGAGTTGTAGTCTAGTAGGTGATAGCTAGATCTAGATGGCTCGTGTATTTACGCCTGAGTTCTTGGAATAGTTGTTAATACATTCTAGGTTTCGTTTGTTGTCGGTTGTGTTTTGTCAATGTCCAATCGGCTGGTATAGCTAATTTCGCCCAAGGGGGCTGTGGTTCAGAGATCTAGTAGCTATAGGAGGTACGTTGATGTTTAAGCTATCACTGTAAGTTTTGATGCATATGCGGAGTGGTTTCGGCAGGAGTGATGATGCAGTGAACTGTGAAGCTTTATAAAATTTGAAGGTATTTAAGTATGCAGGGTTTCTAGGAGTCGAGGAAATTGTAGCTTCATGTTTAAGACATAATTCTTTTCTTCGAATGTGAAGGGGTGTGTCGCTTACTTCCGCTGCGAGGCTCGTGGATCTAAAGGCCCCTAAGGATAGCCGGAATGCAGTGTTCTGAATACATTGAAAAACTTTAAGTGTTAATGGTTTGGCGGAGTCTTAGGTTAATATTCCATAGTCCAGTTTAGATCTTATTAAAGCTTTTTGAGAAGTTAGGAGTACACTCATCCTCTCCCCAGTGGATAGCCGATAGGACTTTCCCAGTTTTGGATTGTATTAAGGGTTTCTTGTATTACATTAAGGAATGTCTCTATATTACTGCCACTACATAAAAATGATAGATCATCAACGAAGATATAGCGTTTGAGCGGGGCTTTAATGCAAGAGAGCACAGGCTCTATAGTTAGGCGAATAATATTACACTAAGAACGGATCCTTGAGGTGGACTATTTTCTAGCGACATCTTATCAGATAAAACATTTCCTATTCGTACTCTTATTGTTCGTCCTGTCAGGAAATTAGAGATAAAGGCTACGAAATTACCTGAAAATTCTAAAATTTTAAGTTGCTCTATTGCTCCTTTAGTCCAGACCATTTCGCGTGCCGTGCGGAGGTGAACATTTGATGCAAGCGTATCACATACGGTATGTTCGCTGATCTCATATTTTAGGAGCCATATTGGATTATAGAGATTAGATTGTTGCCTTCGAGCATCTATCGGAGACATTTAGAGATCATATTTTACAGTAGTTTGCATAAATTGCATGTTAAAGAGATAGGTCTGTAAATAGTTGCTATTGTGTGATCCATGTTGGGCTTCGGAATGGGAATTACAAGAGCTTCCTTCCACAAGTCTGGAAAGCATTTATTGGACCAGATGTGATTGTGTAAAGATAATACGTGATTCAGGTAGAGTTCAGGTGAGGATGTCGTTTGGTCCCATTATTGCTATTGTCATAGCATAGTATAATTGTTTATAACTGAAGGGTTTATTCATCAAGTCCAATTTTTCATTTGGGGTGCTATTGCATTTATTATATTCGGTTCTGTATTTGTTTTTGAATTATTCCGGGTAATTGTTATCTGACGAGTTGGCGGCGAAACGTTCAGCGAATGTGTTGGAAATGTCGTAGGGATAAGTTATCGATGCTCCGTTAATATTAAGCCTGGGGCTATTACTGGCTGGTAATTACCAGAAATATGTTGTATTTTATTTTAGAGTAGTAGTAGTAGTAGTAGTAGTGGAGTTTGATGATTTGAAGATGATGAAATTTGGCGCCAGTGATCACTCCTAGCTTGTGTGACGGCTCTTTTGGCGGCAGACCTTTTGATTTGGTACGAAATATTGTTTTCTTTCTTTTTTCCTTCATTTTTTTCTTTAATACACTCTCGGTAGGGTCTCTTGGATTCTTGGATATTTCATTCACATTCTTTGTTCCACCACGTTCTCTGGAATTATGTACTAGGACCTGCTCAAGTAAGATCTAGTCTGCTTTCTCTATAAACCATTTAGGATGACCCGTTGGCTGTAGCTATTGTTTTGGCGTGTACCTTCAATAATTGGGTGGTGATCACTCTTGTGGGGGGTCTTACATGGCCATCCATTCGTAGTAGTGTGTTATATTACCCGTACTGCTGTTAAAATGAGTGTATGAGCCAGAATTCATTAGTATTAAATTGGCTTCAAGAAATTCTTCAATAGTAGGTACGCGGGCGTCGGTGAAGTGTGATCCCCACATCTGGTTATGGCTGTTGAAGTCTCCTAGTAATATTACGGGACTTGACATTTGGTTTAGGATTTGTTGCAGGTTTTTTTCGTTGAAGCTTATGCTGCTTCGGAGGTAAATATTACATATAGTGATTGGAGAATCACTTATAATTGTTATCGCCGTGACCTCAAGCTCGGGTTCGATTGTAGTTTCTTCGTAATTGTGATGGTCTACGATGTCGGTTGCAATTCCGCCACTGGCTCGAGCACTATTGGTCCTATTTTTAAAAGTGGCTTTATAATAATTGATGGTAGCATGGTGTCCTTGAAGTTTGTTTCTTGGAGGCAAATACAGTCAAGAGGGGTGTTAGAATTTAAAACCTGTAGAAACTCCCCTCTTGCGTAAAGACTGTTAACATTCCATTGTAGTAATATTCGCATGGTATGATTTTTGTGAGTTGTTATCAATAAAGTCGTCTTCTACTTCAGTGCTTGTGTCTGTTGTGTTGCCGTATCCAGATTTGCTTCTTGTAGATATTCGAGATTTAAGTATTTTAACAATTCCGCTGAATCGATTTTTCTGTTTCCTTGATGCGAAGGTTGGATACAATCTCATATCATATCTCGGATCATAATCTCCAATGCGTTGGGATTTAATTCAAGATCTGATAGTGTATCGTGAACATTCTCTTTGTCGAGGGTTTTTTTCTAGGAAATCAATTAATTGAGGGTAGCTGCAATAGTGTTCCCTTGGATTTTTGTTCATTTCAGCTTCCATCTTAGGTAATTTCAAGGTTTCGTTTACCTTTATAGGAGGAATGGGCGAGATTCTCCTTTTCTTAGTGATTTGCTGTTTGGTTGAGGGCTTAATTCGATGTCAAGTTTAGCGATGCGGCGACATGAAGGGGAGTCGGTGGAGGAGTCAAATAGTAGCTTGGGTGTGATGACAGCATTTGAATTTGGAAATGTGTACAGTATGTGTAACGTCGGGAGAGCGCGACGCGGTGTGCTCTGCTTGTGCATCTAGGCGAGCCGTGCGTTCTTGTTCGTTTGCGATGTCATTACGTGCTGCAGCTGCTGGATCATTTGGCTCTGTGCGTTGGGTTATGGTTGTTTCGCTGATTGCTGGGCATGCCCTAGCAATTTAGCCCTTTTTTTTTAGCAGAAAAAGCATGTCATATTATCCAGAGACGGATAGATCCAATAAGAGGTGTCGTAGAGATCGATCTTCCGAGAGGTGGGCGATTTATTGACATCATCTGGATGGATGTACACTTGGGGGAGGAATCTCAGTATGAGTTTCGTATCGTATCGAGGATGACTACCTGGTCATTTGAAGGATTGCAAGGCTTGAGCATAATTCATTTTGGTGCACATAACACTAACCCAAACCCGGGTAGACGTTGTTTTCCATTACTCCGCAGATGTGCATCCTACGGGTTGGCAGAAACTCCAAACAAATTCTTTTAAGCTTTTAAGTGCTTTAGTGTCCGCAGACCCGCTTCGGGTTTTTCCGGGTTAAAAAATTTATAAATAAAACTGTTGCAAAATGAATGAAACTGTTTAAATTTTTATCCGAATTCATGAGCACTCAAACTGTTGCCAGGATTTATGAAATTATTTCTTGCAGATTTAAAATCAGCGACCCCAAAAACCCCTGTATATTCATTTACACCGAAATTCGATCAAATCGAGTATTTTCAGGATCGCTGATCTCGAATACTCCATAGATAATTGGAAATGGAATATTACTTTTTGTGAAACTCCGCTTGATCAAAACTTAAAAATTTGGTTTTTTGAAAAAAAAATCACAACGCGTATTTCCCTGCCTAGATAACCGCCTGCCAGGCCAGAGAACCTAAAGAGGGCACGTGTCCACCGTTTTCTAACTTTTTGCGGACACCAGCAACTCCCCTAGAAAACCGCCCGAGGACAAATTGAAAATTTGATTCTCTTAATATAAATCTCAGCGCCTACTTTTCTGCGGAGATAAGTTACTGCTGGGCCAGCAAATTACCAAATTGTTGAACAACAGTTTCCTTTGCCATATTTGCGAACCTTGAAGTTGGCCATACTATTGCGAGTAGAAAGTAAAGCTTAGACATCAGTTTAAGTTTTAATGTTCCCAATACTTTTAAGGCTAATTTTTCGAATTTGATATTGTGGGCCTTATTTCCCCGATAAAGAAATATATTGGCGCCCACGGAAGTGATTTCCTTCTCAAAATAACTATATATTAAAAGTGTACAATATTATTACATATGTAGTTTCAGGCGTTGTTCACATTTAAAGAATGTAGCAAAAGATGCTATATTGAATGATATATGGGTCAGCTAGTACAATAAATACTGACGCAATGCAAAGCGACTCTAATGTTTTGAACTTTTGTTGTAACCAACATTCAACAATATTTGCATCTATATTCAATAGCTTCGGACGATAGCTTCGCCTCTATTTTCTATTACAACCTCAACATGATGCCATCTTCGTCCGATGATTCTGGTTCAAACACATTCAAAAATTCCGACCTTACATGCTGACTAATTAGAACCAGATTTTTCACCCGATAGAGTAAAAGAGAAACTGAGGTGGGTGAAAGGGGAGAGAGGGGGAGCGGGAGAGAGGGTAGTGGGAGAGAGGTGGAACGCGATAGAGGGGGAGCGCTAGAGAGGGGGAGCGCGAGATAGTGGTGAGAGAAGGAGAGGGGCGAGGGAGGATATAGGGGAGAGAGAGAGAAAGGGAGACTAGATTAACTTCTGATCGATATTGATTATTTCGGGAATTCTAATTATAACAGAGCAAATACACGCAAAAAATGATAATATTAAAGGAACTTATTAACAGAATAGTAAAATAATTTGTGTTATTATTGTTAACCAATAACCATTTTCTTTCAACTTTTGGTTATTGATTAATTTAGGTCCAATTTTATGTGTTTGTCTCGACCCTGTGCTAGAATAGAACCCACCTGGAGTCAAGCCCTACGACTACCTAAGATCAAGTCCAAAGCCATTCATTTAATGTACATATGTATGTCCTGGAGCTGGTTCGCAAACTTTTTTTTTACAAATGGATGTAATTATTCATGCACCTATAGCGAAATTCAGAATGCAAATGGGAATGCATTGGACATAATTTAGCATTCAGTCTGCCGAAACCGAAATGGCTTCCATCAAGTACAGATAGATCTCCAGGAAATCAATCAGTAAATATTGAAACCGAAAATAAATCAAATCAATGATTTACTCCCGTGATATCGAGAGAGATACATGTTATAGTTATTCCACGAAATATTATTTGAGAGCTTCTAGTTGAATACTTGTTGGCTTCTTCCCTATACGATAGCTACCTTCGTGCCGGAGCCCAAGCGCGGCCGGCGGCAGCCGTGCCTTTGTTGCTTCGGAAAGGAGCACGATCTCTTCAAAGGTTCGGGTTTTGGTAATGCAGGCACGTACCCAAGATGAACGATTGTAGGATATGTTGAATTTGATTAGAGAGTTTTGTTTTCCCAAAAGTTGTTACCACTTACTCACGAGTTGGTATGCACCTCTGCAAGCATATTCGGAGAAGTTTTTCCTCTGTTCTGAATTAGAGTTTTTGTGTTTACCTAAAAAAACGAAATTTACATCAGACATAGGGAGCGGAGCGGCTGTATGCAACCCACTTGCAGAGCTTAACTTTTTCCTCATGTCCTTTCTTTGCTACGTCTTGATGAGATAAGGCACGGATTCGGTACTGTTATAAAATTATTTTCATAGTGAACATGAATTGCGGGATCTCTCCTAGGATGGAGGTAAATGGTTTGCGGTCTTTGCTTAAGTTCAGTGATTCTATCAGCGTGGTGTGCATACATCTTACAAAACCTTTTAAATTTATACCGCCTTTGTATAGTCACATCACTACTTTCACTATTATTATTTATTGGAGTACATACACTAGCCCAAATACTTCTTCTTTCTTCGAAATGAATAATATAATTTTCTGTTGACATATTCAGACATAGTTAACCGCGGTGCATCAAGATTACTCATTAATATTTCTAGGATGCCAAATCTTTGTGTAGATTTATGCAACATTGTCGCGGAAAGTCCCAAAATATTAAATATTCGGATTCAACAACCGGTATACATGTATGTATTGCCTTTCTGGTTACTGGATTTCATACATTCATATTTTTTTGAGTTCTGCCGCATAAACCTACTTCAGATTTACACATTTCACATGGAATGAAAAGATCATATATTATCCTGCTATTCTTAGAAAAAGTCACTCATTGAATGCTGTCCAGTGTATATTTAAAAATTTAAAACAAAAACTATAAGTGCAACTGTTACATATTATGACTGAATATTTAACCGTTGCACTGATATTTCTGTCTTTAACTTAATAAATATACACCGGAGCTTCTCAGAAAATGGCAGTCATTTAAAAAAATTTCAAATGACCTTGGAATTAGTCAACCAACTATCAAGAGAATTCAAGATTCTTAAGGGAAGAATTTACACGATAATCTCTTAAATTGAGGATATTCGGTCGCCATATTGAATCCCTCACTTATAATTTCCATTTCGATAATAGATTTGAGATCACTGTCCCCGAAAACAACTTATTGTTGATTTTCATTGCAATCGTTGGAAGTTCAACTTTAAACCGCCATTTTGAAATCTTATATTTTTTCCTGACACTGTCAATTTAAACCGCAAGTTTGGATTCGTCATTGCGAATTCCAAAAAGTGCCACACGGCAATCGAAAGAAGAGGCCTTAAATTTTCATTTGCACTTCCGGATTATTTATCAAAACAATTTTTGGCATAGGGGGTGTCCAGTTGATAGAGAATGTCCCTATGTGCTTTTAAATCTATATAAAACAAGTTGTGTGTGAGATATTCATTCCGTTTTTATTTTATTTAAACGAATATTTTATGGCATTAAGTATGGAATATAACGTCGTTCAAATGTTCGCCGTGGCTTTGCTTGGTGCACGTATTCGGGAGGTCGAATTTTCGATGACTTCGTCGCATAAATCTGACTGAATTTGCTGGATGGCGTTCGTTATGCTGATTTTGAAGGCATCAATTGTTTGCGATTTATTTACATAGACCTGTGACACACAACTTGTTTTATTAACATTTAAAAGTCGAGCGTCCTTATTGAAACACACTGTACGAATATAATCCCATACCATTGATCAACTTCCTAAATATAAGAAATTGTATATTATCACTATACACAAGTGATACAGGTTCGTTTATGAAACGAGTCTAATTAAAGTAAATATATAATACATCAAAATCAACAACTTTATAACATTCAATTATTATTTTTCATTTATTGGTTAGTTTTCCACAGGCAATGGCATCCAATATATATACATATGTTAGGTATATCACGTCAACGAAAGAGTTGAATCCCAATAACCGCACATATCTATCATCGGCTTTTTAAGAGAATATCCATATATATATACATATATACCTACGAGAATCTATCATCGTCTTTTTAGGGGAATGCATTTGCCGTCGTTTGAGATATCATGAAAGTCTGGCCAAAGGCCAACCACAACACTGAATGTGTAAACGTAATTTATTCGGTTCGCCTCACAAACACTGTTGCACCACAGAAATTCCCCTTTAATAGCGATATTCATAATATAAAATGGCACCCGTCAAGGAGTGTATATTTCTTCGGTTTTTATTTAATATAATTCATCAACTTACATTATTTTGTTGTGGCCAACTAATAGTCTCATGACACGATTTAACATTTTTACATATTGCAGCTGAGCCGCATGCTTCAAATTTGCACGGATTTTTAAATGCCTTGATGAAAAAAATTTGTGGAAGTTCCTCAAATAGCTGATTACATAGAATTAAACATTTAGAGTTATGTTAAGAAAAATATAAAGAGAATCCAAACAAATCTAAAGAGGATAAACAAGGTAGACTAACCTTAAATAAGCCGATCTTTCACATCGCGTCTAGAAAAATTAAAATCCACCACATCATTATCTTGATTAAAAAGAGGCGATATAGATGACATGGGCTCGTTCACACCATAATTGGTGCGATGAATTGATATCAAGAAAAATCATGATGCCTCACAGACCGCGCTGGAACACAGACAATAAATGTAGCTAGCAACTCCGGGAAATTAATAGTTATCTGCAAATAGTCGCAAGCAAAAACAGTTCGGTAATTGTAACATCTATCCTCTAAGGTTCTAAGCGAAAATAGTCTAAGCCTGTCTAAGTTTCGTTATGCAAGGGTCATCGAACTCTTTAGACTTTCGCTTAATGAACCCCAGGGTAGCATTAGCCCTGTTGACGATGCTCTCAATGTCATCCTCAAATGAAAACCTTGAGGACTCTTTGGATTTCAGTTTATGGCCTCCTGATCAGAAACTCTCCTGGGCGAGAGACAAAAAAAATAGAGAATTTTTGAGATAAGCGCGATGGAAGGTCACTCTATTCCTTTTTTGCGGCAGATACAAAATGTATGAGAGGATAGTGTGACCTTCCATTGACCTTAAATTATAAATTGGCCCAGTAGGTTTCGATATTGCTTAATACACACAAATTGAATTTTGTCACATGAAAATAGTGTGAATTAGTACAACAGTGTTAATTACTGTAAATGTATAGCTTATACCCACCGTGAGACTGTAGATTAGCGTTTGCATATAAGCAAACACACTATATTTATATATATGTTAAGTGCAGATTACAAGGCATAGTATGTAACACTTAAGAGGTATTGTACAACACGCCTGTAAAATTTCATCGCAGTTGGCTTTCCTTCAATAACAAACGGTGTTACTGTGTGATGGAGAGCTAAACATTGCTTAAAACTTAAAGCATTGATTAGGTAAACAACTGTTTAAATGATAATTAAGGACGTATATATTATGGACTTCATGCAAACCACAAAATTATTTCTAAATTTGCAAAAATTTGGCGATTTCAACAATATAAACAATTGATGCCTATTTTTCCAAAAGTTTCATGCCGGATTACCAAGCTTGAATTTGTTGAATATGTGGTTTTTTTTCTCTCCTATATATATTAGAACTGACATTATATTCTTTCTCATGAACTTTTTCAAAGCAACGATATGTAGATTCACTAGCAAACAACATTTATTTTTGAGTACGAATAGCTACGTCCAAGGTCCTAACAAGCATACATTTGTAAAAGTGTTATTTTCTTATATAAGAAATTGGTTTCTTATGCTCGAGACTATTCAACTCTAAATTGTTACGTGTACACGCCGAATGAAGGACTGAATTAAGTCATGCTTCTGGATCTTCTAGCACTAAAGGCTAAAGGAGTGTCACCACTCGTATACACTCGTTTCTTTTCATGAGTCTTCAAAACAAACAAAACAGTCTTCACTCTTATGTTGGATGTATAATACTTTTTGGACGAAATGCTAATCAAAATAATACTGCGGATGAATTAATTTGCGATACATTACCAAAGTGCCAATGTGCCTGAAAGGAGAACTTTCCCTTTAATTAACATTCTCTTTTCGCGCTTTTACTTTCCAGATTCTGGTGACTTTGATAGATAATAAGAAATAATCTTGTTGTTACTCTTGCTCATTTGTGATACTAAAATATGACGCAACTGTGGAGATAGTTGTCGCGGCGAAATATAAAACGCCAGCCGTTACCCACTTTTTAATTTTATTGAGAGTCAATTGATTGATCAAGAGATTGGAGTTGAACGCGATTTGAATGATTTATTTTTTGGTTTTATTATTTTGTTGGTATTGGAATTATTAACGTCGCGACATACCTGTAGCCCCAGGAAATGGCATTTAAAGTGAGAAAAACTGCGAAAAGTAGCTCCTCGTTCACTTAAAAGACCACAGCTCCCGAATTCGGCAGACCTGGTCCCACTTTTTTCTCCTGAGCACTAGAATACATGATAGGGCTTCGGACAACGGGATGAAAAAAGTTACGTCAGAGGGAAATTTCTGAGCTGCGGGGCCTGCATTTATAGGGTTCGTAACAAAATGGGCTTAAATTGCTGCTCCAATCAAGGTCTTGTACCTCAAAATATTTGCTCTAAACCTACCCCGATTTTGTGCATACTTTAAGCACACATTTAAGAATCTAATGGGAACGAAAAATTGAATCCCTCAATGACAATGACAAATTTTTATTTTTTATCCAGGAACAGCTTCGCCGTGTTTGTTCATTTTCCTGGAGTTTTTTTAAAGCAGCAAATTGCTTTTATATCTTCGCCACACAACCAACAAATCTAGAATATTCAGTGACGGGTTAGATTCTGCAACAACAATTGTAACAGTGGACCTATTTTGGTAAAAGAATATATTGTTAAATCTCCACTTAGCTCGCTTTGCCTTTTTTTTTTTTGACAATAAGCACAGCTCTAAGCGGTCTTATCAACTTTTGTTTGCAAGGCTTCTGACGATTGACTACTTGTTCTTCTGATTCATCATCTACGTAACGATGAGCTGAAGCCACATACCAATTTATAAGATTCAAATATGTGCTTTTTTACAATCTTATACATCGCACTTGTACATTCGCACAGGTAAATCGTCCTTCAAGTGTCACTTGTTAGGAGTTTGTTCAAAAGTGCCATCACCATTCAGAAGGACTTACACACGCTTATCTGGTGCTGAGCGGATGTGAATCCCCGGTAAATGCAGCCTTCTGAACCAATTCGGTACAATGCCTGAATGACTGCAATCAAGCCTTTTTCCTCTTTGCTTTTAATCACAAGAAAAAAGATTCGTGATGAAAGACTGGGAAATTCCAGGGGAATAACTTCTAACTGCTACGGAAGACTGCCTTCTTAGATTCTGTGGAAGTTGGCAATGTTGTTGTAGCTTCTTTTTTTTCAATTTTATGACTCTTTCGATGGCTATCTTGTGCCATTATTGTGTTTGATGAAAGCGATGAATTTGGCTTGAAGAGAAAGGCAGTCTTGATAGCCTCATTAAACAAGTTTCATTTTTGATGCTTTCGTTTGAAACATATATAAAATATGTAATTTTTGTGGGTTGGTTGCTTGTTACCTAATATAAGTTATCCAAGATTTTCCAATGAATATTCCGATGTAACGGTGCGCGCCAACTGCAAAATTTTAGGTTTTGTGTGTCGGTTGTTCCACAAAAAGTTGGCTAACTTTCTGTCGGATATTGCCTCAAGAATTTTTAAAAGTTTAAATTATATTTACTAACATAAATTTAATGTGAAATATAGTCGTTACACTCGTTACACAGGTACAGTCACTTTTGTCAATATTTATGCAGTTATTTGACTTTTGAAGCGAAGCTTCTACTGTCTCGTTATGATCTTGCTTGGGGTGTGAAATGAGAAAATCCGACATCGTGACGTAACTTTTACCGAGTTTCATGACGTAACCGTTATATCGTATAAAATTCTTAAATTTTGTAGGTATATTTCGTTAGAAAATGGTGAGTGACTCAGATTGATTTTCAGCAGAAGATTAATTTTAGATTTAAGCTACATATTTGTAGGTAAGTTTATCAAGTAAAGAATGTAATCTTTAGAACGAATATGTCATTTACTGATCATATTGAATTTGTTGTCACAATGTATTTTAGGCTAAGGGGTTGTTAAAACGGAATACTAAATACTTTAAATTCCGTCAGACTCTTATCTTAATCTATTTCGCGTTAGTACGTTCCGTTCTTCCATATGTCTCTATAATATGGTGTCCTTATCAGATTCATATAAATAGAATTGAATCAATATAGATAGACTTTCACATGATTTGTGTTCTTTGATTGCTTGATTGATTGATTACATGCCAGGTTACCATGCTTACATAGTGCTTATTTCCTGGACCACAAATTTAGCATTTAGAATGGAAGTAATCTGTGTAGTGTTTCTAAAAGACATTTTATCATATAGAACAAAATCTTCTGAACTTTTGTCTCTTATTAATTTGTATTCATCGGCACCAATTCTAACGACAACCTTACTGTACATTCCTTTACCTTACATAGAACTTATTATGGCTGTCATGAATCTATTGCAAATTGTACAACTCGTTTTAATTGTTTAGTTGACTCAATAGACTCCACTTTGCCCCGAAATGAATTTAAAATAGCTCTCTTAGAATCTGAACATACATATAAGGAAGTAGTAAGATATACAATATGTAGACAGCAAATAAGGAAATAAAAAGAATATGGAAACTGCTGGGTATTTCTTTGGAAGTTTGCTTCTTCCGCCGTAAGCTGCTTCCGAGGAAACCAAATGATTCGCCAAAGCTTCATAACATAATCACTTTAGGGACCATTTCAATCGTTTACGATAGTTGTACAAAATCTTAAATAATGTTCTCTAGCCAGATTTTAGGTTATATGTAATTGTAAGGTTTTAAAATAGCAGATCCAATATGGTGAACAAAAATTTTCAACTTGGAAGGATTGCTATGAAAACGGGTGCATTTATGTTTTGAGGGGTGCTGATCTCGAACCTACTATCGAAATTTAGAAATTATTGATAGCGACCGAAAGTTGTGAAAACCAAATGGAAATGGAAATTTATATATTCGTAGTCGCTGATTTCGAATCTATCGAAATTTTGAAAATAATGATGGAGGCCGAACGTTCTCAACTTCAAAGGATTCTCCGAAAAGCAATTCTTTTGCAATATGTTTTAAGGGTCGCTAAATCGAATTTACTACTGAAAAGAAACTTATAGATGACAGATCCAATATGGTGACCGAAATATGAATTGGCTTCACTTCTGCCGAGCTTCTTCACTTTTTTTTTTCAAAAGTACCTCCATGAGACTAATATAATATATACTAGGGGACTGATGGAAACATGCGTTTTACTGAAAGCACAATTACGAATTGCACGTTGCATTCCCTTGCCTTTGTAAACTTATTAACCTTTCGTTGCTATAATTAGGAAAATCTCGATCTTTGTTCTGAAGTTTCCATAGCTTCACCAAAAAATGATTTTTTTCTAATATCGTTCTATAAATATTACCTTCTTAATTCTAGACTTTGACGTCATTTGGGGAGATTTCTTTATAAAACTTCACCTTATCTTTCACTTTCAAGCAAGAGGTTGATAATTGTAGGGAAAATACCGATTTCACTTTCCAATAATTTTAATTAATTAATTGTTATTTTTGGTGTTATTAAATAGGGTTACCTGAACGCACCGAAAAAGAAAATTTTTTTATACAATTTACACAGCGATATATGTTTCTGAAGGTGAGTTTGACAGAACTTTAATATAACTTGGCACCCACTTGGATCTCAATTCTTTTATTGACGAAGCCCCTCTTTAACTTGCCAACCATGTGATTCTTTAACAAACCAAGATAGTAGCACTTAACAAATACTTCCAACGAAACGTATTTTGAAAAAGATTATGGTAACAAATTTTTATTGGTACCAATCTACTAAATAGATATTCGGCAAATAAATTGCATTATTTGTTAATACATACATTTGTATGTATGTAAGTATTTAAAAACGTTTTGCAATTATTCATATAAATATAAATGTATATACAAGTTGATGAGTGAATGTTACCTTTGTATGCCCAGAAAAAAATTGATGAAAGAAGCCTTAACTTTCGATGCCTTCAGGTGGATGTGATGTGAGCCCATAAATGAGCAAAATGAAACAGTACAAAGTAAAACAAAATCTTATAAAATTAAAAAATATTGAGAAATTAATAGTCAAGGGACTGATATGCTGAGTCAAAATGTTTGACAATAAAACAAATTTCGCTGAATATTACTAATATGGGTATTAAAAGGTGGCGGATCACATTTTCGTTATATTGGATTTAGAATGACGTTGCATAGTTTTCCAAATTTAGTGAAATTTGAAATCGTTGCTAACACATGGGCCGAAAAAACCGGGTTTGACAGGTGTCAAAAACTCAATTTATGACAGCCCAGCATCGACTTCCTCTGTCAACCACTGTCCTTTTGTGTTCAACTACAACTCAGCCTACCTAAGGGTGAAAATCACGCTTCTAAAAATGACATGGACTTTTGTGTCACAGGCTCTTGGTAAAATACGAAAAGGAAAGATCTTTAGTTCCAAATGCCAATATCAAAAATTGTATGTTGTCGATTTGTTATTTATGTATATACACATGTATGAAAAATGTTAAGCAAATAGTATGAATGCATTTTCAAATGTTGAAACTAAATCTGTGTCGTGTCGTATTCGTGAATGACACAAGCTTAATTTCAGTGTTTTGGGCATTCTGATGGATGGATGTTATTAAATCTTTAATAAAAATACAGGGCAATAAATAAGTCGTGATAGTCCAAACTCGCCAACATAATTTTTAATATTTATTATTCGCCAAATATTAAATTTGTCATTGGTTAGTAATAAATCTAGAATTGGAATACAACTACCAGGAAGCCCCACCGATGGGATTCAACTGATAGCACAGCTGATAATTACCGCGGCGCCGCTCAGGTGCATTCATCAATTTGACGTTATGCCACCCAATTCGGATTACGTACATAAATCATCAAAGTCAACACAAATAATAAATTTTGTTTTAAATTTTCGCACTAGTTGTGCCAATATATCTTCGGGCTTATCAGCACGCCATCATAATTGTCTCCCAGTGCGCTGGATAAAACCATAATTCGATTCAATTATCCATTTCGATACTGCTGTACTTGATTCCAAGAATAGAAAGGGAACGGATGGCACAATGCCGGACCAGGACCAAAGCGCACTGTACAGAATTTTCCACATTAGTGCGCTTTTGCTCCAGTAAAATGGGATTGCTGGTTCTTATCGAGGCCATTTTTCTCCGCCGTGCTTCCAACAGAGCTTATTACAATTGTTGCTTTGGCATAATGCCAGTCAAGTAATATCAATTGAGGAAAGGATATATCCGGCCGCAGATATTGACGCCGGCCATGAGCACTGCGGCTCGTGTAAATGTATCTTAAGGAATCTTAGAAAAGTGTGCAATGACTTCATGGAGTTTGATTCTTATCGTTGCAACTAAAGTTGTTCCAATATATTTGCGTCATCATTTCCGAGTACTACGGGGCTGTGCAAATATGGGCTGGTATTTCTAAATTAATTCCTGGATATCTTTTAATATTTTTAATGTTAAAGCTTACTTACATTATTACTTCTAAAGATATAATTTTTAACTTCTAGTTATTATTGAAAATGGAGATTACTCACAATGAGTATTTTTTCATTTTCTTTCCATTAATTGATGTTTTACCTTACCATCTATTAGTGAAAAAGGTTAAGAGAATATAGACAACAAGATCAAAAGACTTTGCGCAAATTCTTGATGAGGACTATTTAGTGTTTAGTTTGGATGAATCCATCAAAAGAACAAATTTAATTTTAATGAAATGCTATCGTCGTGAGCACTAAAAGTGGTAAAACTATGCGATCTAGCTCCATCGGTAGTGTTCTCTCATTGACCACCAGAAATTACTTTGCACCATTGAAATATATTTACAAACATGTTTGCTTAGAATATGCTACGGTACGTTTTATATGAGATCAAAGGCCATTGTAGTAAGCCTAACTTAAAGCATCTAGATATAATTATATCTAAACCTTACCCAAAGTAATATAACTTAAGGGGGCCGATACATGTAAAAGCAAAAAAATTTTTTTTTTTTTTTTTCGTCGGGAATATATTCTATAAGGTGTTGAGAACGTGCGTCTAAAGAGCGTTTCCCGATATCTCAATCCGGTCTCATGGAATCTCACATAGAAGCCGATACATGTAAAATCAGAAAAAATTTTTATTTTTTTTTTCGTCGGGAATATATTCTATAAGGTGTTGAGAACGTGTGTCTAAGAGCGTTTCCCGATATCTCAATCCGGTCTCATGGAATCTCACATAGAAGCCGATACATGTAAAACCAAAAAAAATTTTATTTTTTTTTTCGTCGGGAATATATTCTATAAGGTGTTGAGAACGTGTGTCTAAGAGCGTTTCCCGATATCTCAATCCGGTCTCATGGAATCTCACATAGAAGCGGCGATGTCAAGTAGCGCGGGTGAGAAGCTGTCCATCGCCCCGGCTCCAGACCGCCCCGCTCTTAGCTTTTCGTCTATTATTCCCAAATTCCTCAGCTATTGTTCTAATCGAAGACAAATATTTCGAATTATTCTCGAGTAACGAGCGCAGACCGGCACACATTTCTCGATTCAAAAGAAGCAAGAACGGCTCGGAAAGAAAAAACTTTTGCCGTAAATCAGCTGCGTGCACACGAGGAAGAACAACTCTACGGTGCAGGAATAGCCGACTAAAATGTAAGAAGAGAATTCGTCTTTTCACTTCCCCAAACTTTGAACTCAAATTCCTCGAAACGACATTTTCGACTACTCGCTGCACGATAACTTTATTAAGAAAGGTTCAATTACGCTGAAAATTTTACCGTAGCTTCAAAAGACCCTTGTCTACTGGATGAACCTAAATTTATAGCCGATTTCGCGAATCCCCGACCGTAGAGGTTGCGAATTCAGCCAAAAAAACAAGCAAAATTTTCATTCAAGTCGCATTTGGGGAAAAAAAATTTTTTTGTCTTAAAGTTAGGTTCACATTGAAGCCACAACTGTTTTTTAACAATTTCTTCTTCCTCCTTTGTTTCAGACCAATATTACCGCCGCGAGAACGCAGCGACTGAAATATGAGGGGGCTGTTGCGTCACGGGCTTCGCCGCCATTTTGAAACGCCGGCACTCGAAAAAAAATGTTTTATAATGTACAAGCTCTTGTGGTAAACTAATAAAAAAATTAACTCGATCCGCTTATTCCTTCCCTATCAAAAAAATTCTTTAAAAAAACTCACTTTCAATGTATCGGCCCCCTTAACTGCAAAATTAAATATTATACTTACTTGCTATATAGAACCAAAATTAACAAATCTTGAATAGAATTTAAATGAAATTAAAATATAGAGTACAATTTCTACGTTAATTAGAAAAGCCCGTCAGCCACCGTCTATTGAAATAATTCTATAACAATTTCCCGACTCCTTCTTGCCGTCCAAAATAAAGCAAAAAGAAAAAAGGCGAAAATGAGCAGATGAAAATAATACTCAGTTCTAGGTCCCAATAAAGTATAAGAAAAATGAATACAGCAATAAAACAAAATAAATAAGAATAATAATAATAAATAAACAAAAGAAAGAAGTTTTGAAAATCTCACATCGATTAGATTGGGTTCATGTAAACGTAGTAAATCACCAAACGCGCCCACGCACTAACCGGAAGTACTTAAAATTGTAGAACAATAAAGTGTGGGCGGCAATTAGTCTATGTGACACAAAGTTCGATCGTCTTGTGTTAGCTTGCGTAGTGGATAGTTTGGCTTGCGAGTTCCCAGTCAGTGAGTCACCAAGAAAAAATTCGAAAAGTAAATTATTATTCGTGAAAAAAAAGAGAATCAAGAAAATCGACAAAATTAAAGGAGTGAAATAAGATGGAAGTAAATTAAAGAGCAACAAAAAGGGAGTCGAAACGAGGATACTGCTGGGACCTGGACACCATGGGAGAACCAAAGTTTAAGAACAGGACAGGCTGGCTGGTAATAAAGATAGAACTGCGATCACATCCGCCTGGAATTCACTGGTCGAGAAGAAGTTTCAATGCCCAGGTGTTCGGTGGTGCTTAATCAATCGCCTGCCGTTGAATATTTCAAAATGCACCTGTATGACTTTCTCACGTAGGAAGTGTCCACTGCTTTATAATTTCACTATTAATGGACGTTCTCTCACTCGAGTTGTCAAAGTGAAGGAACTTGGTGTTGTGCTCAACTCTCGTTTCTCCTTTGAGGATCACATCGATACCGTTGTGAATCGAGCCAACGCCACTTTGGGTTTTATCAAAAGATAGTCTAAGGAGTTTGATGATCCTTACATTTCACGACTCCTGTACTGTACATTTGTTAGACCAATTCTCGAATATGGTGGCCCTGTTTGGTCTCCCTTTTAACATATGAAAGCAACATTAACAGGATTGAAGCGGTTCAACGCAGGTTCTTAAGGTTCGCTCTTCGTGGACTACCCTGGGAGGATAACCTTCATTTGCCACCATATGTTGATAGGCTTGCACTCATCTCCCTTGAATCATTGGAACAACAGCGGAACAACTCCAGAACCGTTTTGACATTTGACTGCCTGCAAGGCACGGTTAACTCTCCTGAATTGCTTGCCCTTTTTAATATCTCTGTTCCGGCTCGCTCTTTGAGGTATCACGACCTCCTTCATGTTAATCATCACCGCACTAATTATGGCCTACATGAGCCTATTTCATCAATGTCACGTTCCTTCAATTCCCGCTATAATATTATAGATTTTCATATTAATCGTAGCCAGTTGAAAGGTCGTCTTCGTTAATTTTTTTTATTTAATTTGGCTGTACTGACTTGAAACTTTGTTATAGTAATCAGTAATTTGATGAAGTTGTGACAAATAAATAAATAAATAGACTCCGCTACCAAGCCTGCTTTCATCCTCAAGCCATTGGTGAAGATTTGCACCGAATTTGCTTGTATAACGTGAGGCTCTTCCCAATTTCCGCCTCATCGGGATGAGAGAATTAAACTTGTTGTTTAGCGTAGGGATGGTGTAATCGAAACTAGGAGCACGTGAGGAGTATTTTGGAGTGTCCATAGTCCATACGTGTTCAAGAGTTCACTGAGCTGAGCCTAGCGGCTGTGCAGGCTACTGTTTGCTTGTCAAAGACTTCCACTGTTAAAAAGAGTGTAAGATAGCGTTCAGGGCCTAAGTCGAGTACTCCGTTCTTTGAACATTCTCCAATGCGTATTGATCACAAGCCTTCTCTAGGGCAGGCCATCATACCAATGCAATCTTTGTCTGCCTAAACGAGGCCTAGGTATTTCACGTGGTTCGGAAGTCTCGGATTCGCTGCTCCTTCAAAAGTGGATATTTTTTGGTAAATACCTACACCAGTTCCGGTTTGTCCGGGTTGCCCCTAGGCCGCACCAAGTGCTTCACTTGGTAAGCCTAGCAAGAGCCCATTGTAAAACCTCCAGTATGCTTAAAACTGAAAACATTTATTAACTTTCAAATGTTAATGTTTCATTTAATTCTAGTTCCCATATTTCCAACCTACATTAACAACCTTCCAAATCGTTTAGTTTTCTTTATAAATGTTTAATTGACTGTACAAAAAAAAACCAAGGTGTATCGCTTGCTTGCTATTTTTCCAGGTAGCTTTTTGAGTCCCAGTCCGCACCTGAGTCCGCGTAGAATGATTTAGGTATATCCTGGATACAGATGAGAAAACTTTAAGTATTTAAGAGGAAGCTCTACCCTAACAATAAGTGCGATAAAGTTTGACTTTTCACCTATTTTAATCTTCGTCTAATTAAACGTCCACGTAGTCTAAAAAGTTCGACGGTCGAAATGGGCCGATGTCTATAACTCTAGTACAGAAGATTTAATGAAAGCGATTTAAAGTTAAACGATCAATAATCATGCCTCCACTTAAACTTTTCTAGCGCCCGTGCAGGTACGTATGTATGCTGCACTCAATATTTTGCCCCTCGATGAGCAGCAGCCTTTAAACTAAAATAAAAGGGTTTCGGGCTGGAAGTGAAGGATGACAACGAAATATTGCCTCGCTGAAAGGCATTGTCTTAAAAGACACCAACTAGTTTTTCTGCTCCATTAACTAACCACAACTTGATACTGAGTCCCTTCACAAATACTCATCGGCTAAACAATTTCTCTTCAGCTGAATACGTGAAAGGCTGTCGAGTCGCAGTGAAAGGAGTGTGGTGTGTTTTCGACTTAGCGATTTCTGTATTCTCCCTTCTTTGCCATACTGTCTTTCTCCGTTTGATATTGCCAAAGATTTGGAAGTTAGCCAAATTTGCCACTCCGTGGATATTTCTCGATGCTGGCCGAAGACAAAAAACGCAATCATCCGTTAAACTTCCTTTTTGCAAATGTTCGTGTTGCAAACCAAAAGAATTCTTGCCCATATCGTAAGGATTTCCGAAATAGCTGATGCTACTGCATATGTTACGTAAATTTTGAAGTTTTTTAAAAAATGTTCTGCTTAGAGCAGTACAACTACTGCAAATGAAGCCCAGCGAGCCTAAAATTCAGCATTTTTCCGAGCAAGGGTTATTTAAAGGAAATCCCATTTCGGTGAAGCGCAGCAGCACTGGACAACCATATTGCGATAGCGTCGTGTCTGTCCACATTTTACAGGCAACGTAGATGTAATTCACTCTAAATTTGAAAATGCATGGGCACAAGTGCGCGAATATAATGAAATTGCATCAGGACACAAATTATTGCCGGACAAAAACAACCAGCAGCGGTGAAATAGTATTCGTCAGTGTCAAATGCAAGCGACATCACTTTAATCAAGCAGTACAGCGCTCTGGCGCGTAAAGACGTAAATCCCGCCCATCAACAAAGGGTTGTTCTGAACTTATACCACTTAATAATGGTGGCTTGGCTGGGTACCCAACAAGTCCAAGTCCCGGTGCCGACAGCATAAAATATCAACTCTTTTTCACACAACACTGCACTCTTATTGTGTTTTTCCTAATATGCGCAAGAACCACCCGCACTCCCCGTCACCTGCCACCCCATGTGGACATTGGAGACCAACCAGGTCAATTGAAGGCACAGGTCGAAATTTAACAATTCTCTGGTTGCCGGGTACTCGATTTTTTAATTAGAAAGGATTGAATGGACGTTGTGGGAACGAACACTTGCCATAGTTGAATGCAAATCGATAAAAGCGGTAAGTGGGAAATTGCAAAAATAAGGAATTTATCGAACTACATTCGGACCGGTCCAATCACTGAAATCAGAAAAGAGGATTCCGTTCCACTGACTACTTAATTGGTTTTTGGCTTTCGCTGATAACAAGACTAAAATGAAACAGAGGCATGGTTAGGTGATGTGCATACGAGTATGTGGATGTGCAAAATGCATGGAACTCAGAGAAAAAAACAAAGGGAGCCCAGGTATTTGCACAGCCACTCAAATGAGACTTGTCGTTTTTTGTCAAAATGTAATCTTCGGTAAACATGAGTGCAGGAAGCTGAATTGTCGTAAAACCTGTGCTGCAGGGACTGAAGTCCAGCAGAAGCTTTCTGTGATTTAAGCATTCAAGTATTGAAGCTTTTTAAAGCAGTCATGCAATATTAACTATCGTTAGTTTAACAGCTACTCGTCCCAACTAAAATTACTTTTAACTATTCTTGATGCAGTTTCGAACATTTGAAAGAAAAGTTTTACTCTTGACATTTTAAATATGTACCTTTAAGTTTTCAAAGCAAGTGGGGCACGTCCAAATGAAGGAAGACCATTTTGTAAGAATCAACACTCTTTGAACTCAAAAATACAGTTTTGTAAAGAACAACTTTGGCAGGTTGTAAATATATGAACATTTCTTTCACTCTCCCAATATATCAATTTTCGGGAATGGTGTCTGAGAAAAAATTGTTGACTATGTACAAACCTTACCAACATACCAACATTTGAAGGCATTAAATCCAACAAAAAAGAACATTTTCACTAATATTGGCCAAGTTAATAACGGTACACGAACCTTGAGTGCAAGGGGCTTTTAAAACTTGAGACATTTATCAATCTTATGTACCTGCGTAATGTGTGCCAAACTAAAGCAAATTGTATAGACGATGTATGAAGCCATTAAAGGATCTGTCAACGTAAACGGCTTGGTGATAAATGGCTTGAGAATAAGAAAATTAGCACAAAATTACCCTGGCGATAAATAGCAACGTGTAATTCTATACGTTACAGTTAAAACAGTTTAGTTTCTCTATCAAACGTACGTTACAAGGCTTTTCGGAATGCTCTGAACTGTAATTAACCACAAATATTACAGCAGGGTAGGCATCTATAATACATAGGTTACATTATAGTGCATGTATTCTAAGCCAAGCGGGATTTGTGGCGTTAAGGGTATATCGCTTTCGCTGGCATTGTTTACATGCTTATACTTTACGTGTAGGCCAGAGTATGAATAACACCCAGAAGCCTATTTAAATTACCCACCTCTGCATGTGTGTGTGTGCAACGTGAAGTACGTGTATGGAGTATAAAATTAGATTTATGTCCTATTAATTCGGCTATAACTTCTCCAATACTGCACATTTAGTCATTTCGTGCTTCAGCTGCTATTCATGTTACAATACATTCTACGATTAACAACGGCGTTAACCATTAGGCATATAAAGCAATGTGTACTTGCACGCTCTGGCTGGAAATCACAAAATGCCGGCTAGATATGCTCCATCGAAGCATCATCGTAACTTAACATCTACATGAATTTGCAAGGAGCGAAAGAGGGCAGCCAGTAGAACCCGAAGGTTTTTTCTCCCCTTTGCAATTTCGATGGCAATCCATTTCAAACAATGCAAATACAAGAGCTGCTATTCAGCTCACGTCTCTGTGCAGCATGCATACCTACCTGTTCGGATCATTCCCAGTCATATCTACGTAGCTGTGCTGGAAATGTACATTGAAGTACTTTTCGAACAAAGAGAGGCGGACAATTAATTTATAGAACGTATAGGTGAGATACCTAAATGTAGAATTCATGTTCTGTTAGCTGCCAAAGAGCATACACATTTTATGATGTCAATTTGCATAATGCCCCGGGACTTTCACCGAGAAAGTATTCCCGAAAACGAGCTAGTTTAATTAAAGTTTAGCGAGGGCTAATATACCGGCAAGAAAAAGGGAACTCCGCATTAGAACAAATAGTATGTGCGCTCAAGGTCCACATACCAATAGGTGAAATTAACATGCTAATTTACGAACGCGTCACTATGGAGGCAGACCCGGTACGAGCAAGGCTGTTGTTTGCAGAATATCAGTGCACATGTCAAAACTTGTCACTCGCTTGCGTATGTTATATGCTGCGCCGCTTCCAATAAGCAATTTTCTGCTGAAGGTAGGAGTGGGGCTACATAAAATCCCACAGGATAGCATGTTTAATGCTCCCATCTAAATCAGGCCGATTACTGGACTGCGATATACATATGTAAGCCTTTCAGAAATTATTTCGAGCAATAAAACATTCGAAAATTACTACTGGGCGCGGTTTTAGAAATTCGCCTTAATGCTGTGGGTGATAAACAAGCACTACCTTGGTCATGTATAATATCTTTCAAAAAATCGATTTTGAGATTTTGCCGATTCTTGACCCTTTAACACGCCTTCGTACGGAAAAGCGGGAAACGACTGCTCCGAACGTTCAGTGATTTGGAGAGTCCCCAAATTCATTGTTTGTTTTTTAGATTTAAAAAAACCACTTCGAGTAGAAGCATGAAATTGGGGGATGGTGGTAAATGGACTGGGCGTAGGCAACCTTTCGTGACTATTTCAAGTCCGATAATGGGCTCCACTTGCTGTGCTTTTTGCTTCACAACGCACCTGTTATACTATATAAAACTACACACATCAAAAAATGCTAAGCAACACGGGGTTTTTCCGTTGCCATTTCCAGGAACAATTACCGATCATTTTCATTTTTCAACTGCAGGTAGGCAAAAGGTATACGCATCGTATGGTCAACCAGTTTCAGGTAGATTCGCAAAAGTAGTATGGTTAATTAAATACATAGCAATTTAAGTGTCTTTTCCTTTCAATCCTATGTAAGTTGTGTACAGTGATACTTCGTTATATTCAGTAACCAGCAGTTTTAAAGTTCTGAATTGTTCAGTAAGATATGGAACCGGGTTGTACGCGTCGCCATCTCACCTCTAGCGAAATGCATTTAGCCGTAGGAATGCTTCAAAGTGGTAGAACACAAGCTGATGTAGTAAGAAGTTTTAACGTCGATAGATGTGTAATTTTCCGATTGTGGCAGCGACAATGTGATTCAGGGAGTCCACGCGAACAACATACTCATCGGTCTAGGTAAACAACTTCGGCAAAAGATCGGTACATCGTCCTTCAAGCTCGCCGCGGTCCGACATTGACGGCTCGTCAATTGGTTGCAAGCCTCTCTGCAACATACAACGTCACGGTTAGTGACCAAACAATTAGGATTTGACTACATGAGTCTGGCCTTCACTCTCGTCCAGTGTCCAGCTCTTCGACGTGGGAATCGAGCCAGGCGGCTTCAGTGGTGTGAGCAACATCAAAATTGGGGTACAGAACATTGGTCCAATGTACTGTTCACTGATGAATCTCGATTTGGATTTCACCCAGATTCAAGACGTATGCGAGTTTGGAGGCGATCTGGAAATTCAGAAAAGATCAGAGCTGTTCAGGAAGTCACCAGCTACCAAGAAGGCAACGTTATGGTATGGGCCGGGATTACGATTGGCGGTCGAACATCTCTCGTTTTCCCACAAGGATTTCTAAATGCTTCAGGTTATGGTAGTGAAATACTGGAACTTGTTGTTCTTCCATTAGCACAGGAAGTTGGCCCCAATTCATCTTGATACAAGATAATGCGAGAATACACTGCAAGGAGCGTTAGAGAACGGTTGAGTTCAAACGAAATCAACGTTTCACCATAGCCTACGCAATCTCCAGATTTAAATCCAATCGAACACGCATGGGCTAGACTTCAAAGAAGCATTTTAAACGATTTGTCATCAGTTTCGTCCAGAATCGAGCTATGTGAGCTGCTTCAAGAGCATTGGAGCAACATACAACATGATTTCCTCGATAATTTAATTCTTTCAATGCCGAGAAGATGTCGTGCTGATTTATCCGCAAGAGGAGATAACACCTCTTATTACACTAAGGAAGAATATTCTCATAGAAGTACACTTTTCTAGAAATTTTGCAAATAAATGAAATTTAAATTATATCACAAAAGGAAAAGTCTTGTTTTCCCTTAATAACCCCCCTACTTTTGCAAATCTACCTGAAACGGGTTGAACATACGATGCGTATATCTTTTGTCTACCTGCAGTTGAAAAATGAAAATGATCGGTAATTGTTCCTGGAAATGGCAACAGAGAAACCCCGTGTTGCTTAGCATTTTTTGATGTGTATGATGAGGAGAAAAAAAACTACAGCATAATTAGGCCTAAATGGATCAATTGAATAAACATATATGCCATATATGCGCACATCCTTTCCTTTCAAACTGGGAAAGGTTATCAATACAAAACAAATAATCGAAACAGACCAGAGGAACTCAGATATTTCTGTACCAAAACAAAGTATGCTAAAAAAATAAAACCAGTCGGTATCAAAACATTGTAGGAAAAGTCTGTTTTAATTTTAACAACCAAAAATAAAATAATATTTTATTAGAAATAATTAAGAAAAATTGGTTTCTTTATTTAAGGAGAGGTATAGGGATAAGTATGGGTAGAGGAGGACAACTACAATTTTTACCTCAAAAGCCTCTTATAGGTGTTTTTGATTATTTTGAATAGGTTTGGATTTATGTCGATTTTAGTAACATATTTTAGTGTTTTTATTTATTTGTAAACAATTTTAACTGAAACATTTTTCGTTAATAAAGAAAAGTATTCTGCGCTACACAGTGTCGTAAAGTTGAAGTCGGTTATTTAAATTGTTTCTGAGATATCCTACGCACAAGGGACCTATTAATCCAAGACCTTATCTTATCTTTCTCGTGGCATCCATCAAGCATCTATACTTGCTTCTCTTCTGTTTAGCCTATATATAAATGATCTCTCGAAGGTGATCAGGAATTCGTGTGTTCATCTCTACACTGATGATAAAATTATAGGACATAGTGAAGACTGCAATAATCGAATAAACGAAGATCTTGATAATATTTATAGGTGACCGATTTTAAAGTGTTGTTGCGGGAATTCATATTAATCGTATTTTAATTTACGGAACTTACAGCGCGATACTTTATAAAGATAATTTTAGTGGTACTGTCGGTTAACTGACATTTGAATTTCTTCTTCGCAGATTGTGCCGGTGGTGGTGGCACGGTGCGGTAAGCTTTTTGTGGGCGTTGTTCCTGCTCCTGCTGCTGTTGTTGTTGCGGATTGACGCACTCATTGTCAGTCGTGCACGCATAGCTCGCCACATCAGCTGGTGCATCGGCTTTTCTCCAGTTACCACCCTTCAATTGGTGGATCACTAGGTCCCATGCGCTGGACAAGTAAACACTTTGGTGTTCTTAACTTTCCTTATTTCAATCGCTTTTCGCACTATGGAGGCATATTTAAATCTCTCAACGGCAAAACTTGGCCTACTCTCCCCATGCAAAAAACTCTCCACTTTTCCCAGTAAAAAGCTGTATGGGGATGGGGGGCAAGTTCTACATACATACATAATACATATATATGGAACATTAAACATTAACTCGGTTACTGAATCTCAGATGTTCACAAATCGCTGACTTCATGACAGCGTTGCTTTTTATCGTCTTAATGTGCTCGTCGAATCGTGTTTTCACTCCCCGTATACCCCTGGATGGTAGAAAAAAATTTGTTCTGTGGGGTTCTTAAAAGTTGCCGAATTTTAGGTGGGCGGAAAATAGTTTTCATGCCACTTGCGTCGGTATTTTTCCAATTTTGCCCGACGGCGTCGAGCCCTTCACATATGGGAGGAAAACTATATGTTTTGCTTTTGGGTTTCTTGATACCATGTGAGGTTTTGGTTCCCATCTTCGATGCTTCGATTTGTACCCGTTTGCCATACATAAGTGCTGTATCGATATGCTTCAATTATTCTCTAAGTTGCTCGTGTCACGTATCGTATGAGCTCAGTTTATTGGGGCCGATATCACTGTTGTAAAATTAGCGGGGTGGTGATGAGAAGAGGCATATATAGATAGCGGTCGGCGCGTGTGCTGTTGCTATACACCGTGTGACCTATTGATCCGTCTTCTAAATAAATAAAAAAAAGATTTAAAAACGAAAACAAAATATTTTTACCTCGAGTTCCCTTCTAAACTGTATTTGTGCATGGATCGAGTTCACATGGTGCAGAAATACATATGTTATATCGATTTCATCCCTTTTCAAGATGCAAAGGCATGTCGCCGACACACCTTTTCCAAAGGATTAGGTTCATTGGAGATGCCTTGTTCTTCAAAATGCTTCATCCAGATGTCCGCTATAATTAGGTGCAACTAGTGACCACTTGCTACTCCGTCTATTTATAGGTTATATGATAAATATGCCGTCATATATTGCTACTGTTCAGCGATTTACAGGAGAGCCATTGACCTCAGTGATTACCACAAGTTAAGTTGGGTAATGACGTTTTGTGTAGATGTTCTACACATGACTACGTTCGGTTGCTGCTATAATAATGACTGAATTTATTAAGAAAATTCTACAGCTCTTTGCGTCAATTGGAGATTAGTTGTGATGGCGTATCTTCGCGGCTAAGAATCAAGCTGGCGAGGATTATTGTGCCACCGCGCGCAGTCGGGTACCAGGTTGGATTCAGTATTATGCAATAAAACTTAGTACACAGGAATTTAAACGGGTTCTGAAAATCAGCACTTGAGGAACTAATTTGTAAGATTTACTATATGAAGATATTCAATGAAATATAACTAAAAAATCAATAATTCAATATGCTAAGCGCCACTACTGCTACGACCAAAAGAGTCAGCTGGAAGTAAAAATTGCATTAGGAGAAAACAAAGGCAGCGTAGGTAACTCGTTTCTAAAGTGATTTACATTTTTATCCGAAAAACAGCTACGATAAAAGTATATATTTGGCATAAAAAGTCTATGTAAAGGCAGTAGTCCAAAGAAGTTCTTATTCTAAGGAAAACGCAAAGGAACAGTTGGGCTTCGTGATTTAGGAAGGCTAAATAAAATCCTTTACGATTTCGTAAAACATACTCCCGGTTAAATGCATAATAAGAAAAATCTTCACATCTCCTCTTTACGTAAGGATGTGCCAGGAAGTGATGTTTTCACTCTCCTTGAAAGTCAAACATATGCATGGACATGCAACGTGTCTGCTTTGAATCTTGGCGGTGTAAATATTGCCACTCATTTATTCACTTCAAGTCTAGGCCGATTAAAAAAGCCCAGTAAGTAATTGGTGTAGTTAAAAAGAGTAATTGTACCCATCAATTGGTTTGAACCTCAGGTGAACTGGGCTAATTCATTTTCACTATAGGTCAATTTATTTCAATCGCTTGAGGTAACTCCAGCGCAATACTTACACTTCCTCGGTGCTCAGTACGCAGGGACTTTAATGTTCTTTTATATTGCAGAGAAAGGGTTTCGAAGATGGTGGTGGGTGCCATTGTAAAAGCTGGCGACAAGCAACCTAATTTAAGGCGACGTTGAAATCGATTGCAACCATATTGTAAGCATCATGTAATAGCCAGGTGCTCTTTTTAATTCGTGCACACATATGTAGATACGTTACATACGACCCGAAACGTAGTCTTCCTATCCAAATAGCAAAGCTTTTACCTCAAACCAAAAACTGATTAAAGCTATGTTTCTTTATGAAATGGCTGAGGAGGATTCACAAAGAACCATATATTTGTTTTTGTGATGTTTAAAGTGCTGGTAAATTGTCTAAAATCTTGAAGATAAAAGAGCAAGGACTTAAACATAAGTTGTTTCTCGCATTGTTTTTGCTGCTAATGCCACTGCTGCTATTTCTCTCGAGTGGAAGCCCTCCGTTTCCTTAGGGTAGTCGACGAGGACAACAACAAAGAGAGACATCCTGCCGTCAGCTAACAGACAATGGTGTCAAAATCACTTTGGGCTACCCCAACAAACAGCAAGAAAAAACGAAGAGATTCTAATTAAATGAAACTCTTGAAAGCTTTTACTCTACTGCCAAGTGATACTTGTGCATTGGAAGACCTACCGAAGAATTCCCACTTTTGATGATGTGGTGATTGGTATCAGTAGTGAATTTTTTTCTTCTACTTTGGATGCGGAACAGGTGCCTGGTGCACTTTGAAATTATATTGATATTTTGAAGGTTTGAAGGTAATTCCTTGGACAAATATTTCTGAGATTTTGTATCTTATAGTTATTGAGCCTGATCAACACATATACTTATATAAAAAGAGAGGCAAGTGCGGGTCAGATTCGCGAGTTAAGGGTTCCGAATATTTACCACAAATTAAATGACTGTGATCTAAAACAATATTTGTTCATGCGATATAATTACAAATTAACGATTTTCAGACTTTTTGCTTTACTTTCGCTGTGAGACCTTGCTTCTTGCCAATTTTGATAATTCTAGCTCAACAAGAATTTCCCTATAGATTTTGATTTATTTGCTAGTGTCGAAATATGCGGCATAAATGGCCGTATTTTTTGATTGCGTTGACGTAGAAGCTGGTTTTTTTACAGCTCCAAGGAACCGTACACCTAACTGATATTACCACGCGTTGCTGGGAAAAAGGATGTTGAGAGACGGACAACGAAGAGATCCTATAAGGGTTTCCTTATTCCTTTTTTTCAATAGTTTAGTTTATTTATTTATTTATTAACATCGAAAGGTTAATTGCACCATCCGATCTCAATAGAAAAAAAGAACAATTAATAAAATGATTCCTAGCAATTAAGTAACGATTTAATGATTACATCTTTGCTACAATGAAAGTCTACGGAAGAAAATATAGTATTGCAGATTTTGGACATGGCCGTAATCAGTTTAAAAGAGCCGTAAGTAGTTCTATGGAACATATCGTATAAAAGTTCTGTCCTCTAGTAGTTCGAGGCGTGAGTTGAAATTAATAAGATTTAAAAGCTTTGGAGAGTCTATAACGCCAGTAACAATATCGTGCATGAAAGTAACGTTTGAAATTTCTCTACGGTTGGATAGAGTCAAAAACCCAAAAAATTGAGTCTGGATTCATAAGTGCAAGGCTATGCTGATCACGCGAGGTACGGAACACTGAAAATAAAATCTTTTATTGTGATTTTCTAATGTTCAGCTTTTATATACTTTTTTCGTTTGTATACGATTACTAGTTGTATTTAAAGTTATAAAAATGATTGTCTTATGACTGTCTATCTTTACGAACGATTACAGGGATTCGCTGATTTTACTCTACTATCGAAATTTTATCCCGCAAACATTTTGGGTTCCCGCGGGAAAAATTGAAAGCGTCTTCGTGCGTGAAACATCAGGTTCATGAATTCTGCAACAGCTTTAATTTACAATTAAAGAAAATATACCAAACTTATATAAAATTGAAGAAAAATGCATTAACATACTATAGAGGTATTAATTGAAAAGAAGGAAATATGGCTTAATATAACTTAAGAGGACATTTCACTATTAAATAAAAAACATTTGTTTTTTAAATGCTTTTATTTAGTTTCATCTGTTTTTCTATCGTGAAATCTGAGAAGCTGATTTTCATTCACTTCCCGATGTTCGATTGAGCTGAAAGTATTCGTACGTTAGTAAATCTAATGAAAATGCAATAATATGGTACCACTGAGATGGTCTGGTAATGAAGCCGGAAGGTAGTCATAGAAACTTGTAAATAATACTGTTATGATCCTAAAATGAAATTAAAATTTATTTTTCAGAGTTTAAAAGTTCCCGTAGTCCCAGTAATACACGCATTAGCCCGTCACTTTGATGGGGAGCGAGCAAGTCGATCAATTTCCAGGTAGTAGGCAGAATATAGTTCCAGTGAGTCGTCGTCCCAGTGCGTGTGCAGATAGAAAAAAAAACTGAGAATCGAAAATAATATTAAAGCTAGTTTTTGATTTAAAATGTTTAAAGGTTTAGAGGTGTTTAAAAAATAGAAGAGTGCGTTAATTGGCAATTGTACTCATTATTGATTTATAAAGCTGCGAATTTAGTGCATATTAAAAGAAGATAGAAACGAACAACTGCGTTTAGATTACCCGAGGACTTTCTAGTCCTAAGAACTGAGACTACCCAAGTTAGTTTAGCATTTGAAATTAAAAGAATCCGCTCTCGTACATAAGAAGGCACAATTCAATTGGTCAAATATCCGACAAGGATAAACCTAAATTGTGCGTGCCGAAGAATACCGTATTCGGGAGCCGTTTAGCCGAACGGTTAGAAAATTAAATTCGGGCATCCTCGGCTAACTGCTTAGCAAAGAAAAGGAAGAATCTATTATTTGACCTTTTTTCTTCTTGATGTGTATTCCCCGGCGTCGCGTAAACTAAACCACACACGTTTTGTACACAGCATAATCTTTTCTGCGCATTCCCACCAACGATGAATTCTGTTCCAACTCAACTTAAGGGGGTCGTTTACCCAATAGGTCGCGGTTCGAGCGCTATATTCTACAGTTCGTTGTGTGGAAAGAAAGCGAGATAGAGAGTTGCCGCTTGGTATACGTCTTTATTCATAAGTCATAAGCATGAGTAATTTTTTTTTTTTTTGAAATTTCGAAAATTGTGGTCCTGAGACGGTGGATATGAAAAATCGGCAACGCTGCAGAACTCCGGTGATTGTAGGCGACTGAGGTATCTGAAAGCAAGCAACAAAAAAAAATCAGTATCTACACACTCTTAGCTATGGCCTATGCCAGAATTAGAAGAAAAAAACAACAAATCAGACTTTGGCGTAATTTTGAAGAAAAAAAATTTTTTTTTTCGGTTTTTTACCGGGTTTTTTGCTTGTAAAAAAAAATGTTTTTTTTTCATTACCGCCATTGAGGCACCGGCCATAGCGGCGCATGCACTAAAGGTCTGTGCCAAATTTCAACAGAATCGGTTGGGAACTTTCCGAGATATCACCGGAGTTCTGCAGCGCTGCCGATTTTTCATATCCACCGTCTCAGGACCACAATTTTCGAAATTTCAAAAAAAAAAAAATTACTCATGCTTATGACTTATGAATAAAGACGTATACCAAGCGGCAACTCTCTATCTCGCTTTCTTTCCACACAACGAACTGTAGAATATAGCGCTCGAACCGCGACCTATTGGGTAGACGACCCCCTTAAGATCTTACCTAGAGCTTTGTTCTACTTCCGTCGGTGCAGTTACCTCATCTCCATTTCGCCTCCTCGGTATCCTCCCTGCCGAAGAAGAAATTATTGCCGTGTTCTCTAAACATCACTCGCGCGGTATCGACTCCAGCATTATCCCGAACTTCCTGTCTCACCTTAAATTCCACAAGCAAACCGAATCTGTCAGACGGCGGTTTCTTTATTCACTCCTCGTCACCACACCAACTCGGCTGACGGTCTGCATATATACTTGTGTGCTGCGCCAGCGTCGTCGTTTAAAATCAGTAGAAATCCAGTTATGCCCGTTCTCCAATGGGAATGCCGACAACCAACCAGTTGGCTGACAAAATGCGTTCGTACATAATTCTATCAATGTAGATGTGAACAGTCAGAAAGCTCTGTTTGTTGTGATCGGTGAAATGCAAAGAAACGAAGTAAGTTTTATTTTATTTATTTTTAACAATTAGCTAATTTAGCAGAACTAGCTGCTTAATAAATTTCATTTCTTCGTTTCTACACACTTTTACACAATATTTACTTGAGCTTAAGCTCACTTTTGCTTGAACTTTGACAAATTTCAAGTACTAAATACGTATCTAGGGCCCGAACCACTGCTAAAAAGTGCTGAATTAAATGCGGCAACTCAAATGGTTTAACTAATACAAAGGAAAAGTTAGAGCATGTCGACCAAAACACGAGCGAGAAGGAACACGCATTTTATAATGAGAAGGAAAAGGCAGCAGCATGGTTCGTGGTCGGTTTGTCGTTGGGATGCCCATTGGAGAGCAGGCATTACTGTGTGCGCAGATTGTAACGAAAGTAAAAAGAATATCGCAAGCTACTCGTGGCATAATTCGACCGTGAAGAAGTGTCCCACTTCTCGCTGCAGCAAAGGCCAAACTTTCAACAATACATTTGGGAGCAAAAAAATCGGCCCACACCACATTGTTCACATTTCTGAGGCATAATAATTCAAACAGAAAAGTTTCTAGTTAAAAACAATTAACTATAACAAGAAGAATAAACCCTTGTCTTAATAAAAAAGAGATAAACCATCGGGTGGGTATAAGGAATCGGCTGATTTACCGAAGGCCATACAAATCATTGAAGCTGAATTCCTGCAGCTACACATGGTAGAAGACCTAGTCCGAATCCTTCTTTTAAGTTCCGCCCATAGATGTTCAATAGCATTAGGGTCAGGACTCCACGCTGGCTACTCTATAATAGGGACGCCGATGCCCTGCAGATACCCAGCGACTATTGTTGCGACGTGAAGACGAGAATTATCTTGCATTACAGGAATTATTTCCCAACAAATACAGCGTACGGCATCACATCAACCTCCAACACCTGTTTGATGTAACGGATTATTGTGAAGGAGCCAAGTCTCGGTCAAGAAACGAATTTCTATGATTCCTTCAACGGATATGCCGCCCCAGATAGTTCACGAGCCGCCGCCTTAAGAATAATTTTGTCCATCTCTTCGCTAGACCCTTCTTACCGTTACCATGACGTTAATTTTAGATTCGTCTGTGAAGAGAACGGCCCGTTGTTCCAGTGAACAACAGGGGAGCACCTAAATGAATTTTGGTAATTTTGTTATCCATATCCCCTTAGTCTTCATTATATTCATTTTCATTAAAACCGCTTAAAGTCGAAAGGGTTCGATCCCCATATTGGATTCGCCATTTTGAATTTGGAAATACTGATATAACAGATTCGATATCAGCGACCCCGGAAACGCCCTAGTGTTTATGGCAATCCGTTAAAATTTGTAAATTGCATAAAATTGGGGAATTTCGGTCACCATATTGGATCCGCTATTTCGAATTTGGATATTTTGATAACAGAATTGGAATCAGCGATCCCGAAAACTACCTGTATTGGTTGGTATTGGCTGTTTACTCCAATAAAGGTTAACTTTTTTAGCGGCCATTTTTATTATCGGTCCGCTGTTTTATAGCCTTGCACTTAACATAGTAACAAATTGTCTATATGTTGTTAAGTTGGAATATGTACTACTTTGTGAGATAAAATTAAGTCTATCAAAGAAACCGTTTAGCCGTGATTGAGTAGCTAACACACTAAGAAAGAAGCAATCAAACTAATAAACAGAGAAACTAGACACCTTCATTTTTAAATATTATATTATAGGTTGGGAAATTCACCTCGTAATGTGATGTTTTCGGACCAAACACAAAATACAAATTGTAACTCCCTTCATGTTTAGTAGGTCATTTCAAATAAGAACTTTTGTAATTTTGCTCTAACCATCTTTGTTTTATATCAGAAGTTCGTTTTTATTAATATAAATTAAAATTTTTTCTCTTTCCAGGTACGTGAATAAGTTGTCGAATTAACACTATGACAGTAAGCGGTATGAAATCATAGACCCATTTATTACTACTAAATATTTTGAACATAAAATCCCCACTTGTTTTAGATTTTGATATGTGAATGAGATATGCTCTATAAGTCATTGGATTTGAAATGAAAGACTTTTACATACATCAACCGAATTTATTTTTAACGCACTTTTATTAGGTCGGCCTGTATACAACTATGTAATGGAATCTAAGGAACCAAATTTCAACCACTTCTAATTGTTGTATCAGCATGAAATATGTCAATTGTGTGTAGTTCTGAGGACAAAAACATATAGTATATCCAATATTGAGTTTAGAATGACCTCACGTAGCGTATCGCATACTATACATCGATTACTTTCATTTGATGACCAAATAAAGGGGGTTATCAAAAAATGCCGCTTTGATATGGGTGTCAAATAAAAGCTTTCGGCGAGGAGTATACGATAAGATACTTGACGCCAGGAAACTTGACATTAACTGACATCTTGAATGCTTTGAGAGTTGGGGAGCTAAGCAGTGAATAACACCTTTCAGTAATTTTAAGCAAGAACTCGACAGACTGAGACTGGCACAGTACTCATATAACCTACAAACAATCAAGTAGAAATCATAACGATAAGGTCCTTGAATATTATGAACTGAAAGGTAATCAAATGTACGATGTTTAGGCCCAGGATCAAGTTGTTGAAACGACGCGAAATCTTGGAGATACCAGATTAAATTCTATCACACCAAACATCATAAATAAAACTGGTGGTCTTCCAACCAAACTTTTTGAGGGTGCCAATGGCAGTATTGGATTCATCTCAGAAATTATCTGGCCCTAATTTCGACGTGACCAGATATATGAAACTGATATTCCTACAATTATAGTGAATTTCGCCAAAGATGTCGAACATCTAATAAAGCCTATAGGTATTCAATTCCCAGCAAAGTACAGCTACGGCAGTGTTGAAAGGCGTATGTTACCAATATCCCAGTTGCTCTGAGCAGGCCTCGGCAAATTGAATTAAATATTTATTTCAAATAATAATTTGATTTCAAAATGAAATAACATTTGAATGAAATAATAATTTATATAAAGTAATAGTAGAAAATAATTTTTACTCGTAAATTTACCATCCTCTGCACCAGTAGTAAGACGCGACAATGTTTAACACAGCAAAATATGGACGCATGTAAGATGATCATTTGTTACGGGACGTCTGGAGCAAGGGAATGTTTTTTTTTCGTCAATTTTGAAAAGAAATACACTTTATTTTCTGTACTAAGCTGCCCCCGAATATTTGTTTGAGTTTTAGAAACTCTGAAAGCGAAGTGAAGTCGGAGCACCACTGACCTGGTTGCCAACTGCAACAGCGAGAATAGAGATGCATGTGCATAATCCTTAGCCCTATACACGGCCAACTAGATAAAAAATAATGTTATTGCACGAGCTTGGGACTCCGAAAATCGAAATCGGAGCACCCAGCCAGAAGTAAATGACGCCAAATAATAAATGTGATACTGACCAAATCCTCACAAAAGATAAAAAAAAAAACTTATTTACTTAACTTAACTTAGTATTGCCTACCACGTATTTTACGCCCATTCCTTACTTGGATCTTGGAACGTACGATCTTTAACGTACCCTGCGACCGAAATAGCTTTACCGAAACCGTAGCTCTAAGTTTTGATTGTGATCTTTAAATTCCCATAGCGCTTAACGCAAAGTAATTTAAAACATAATATTGACCTGGGTACTACTAGATAAAAGCGATGAGTGCTTTTTCTTCAAAGCAAACCATCATAATGCTTCTCATTGAAATGTTTACAAAAAGCATATGTTTAGGTACATAATATTTTATAATGGTTTACTTTTAAATAAAGCAGCCCACGCTTAATATAATAATTACAAACATGGCTTACACTTAGACCCTTATGGGATAACCAGTGAAAACAGAGTGGTTAATTATTTTTTGCGTTTTAGTGCAGTACTTATAAAAGCGTATTTTTTTAGTTTTTTAAACTGTTATTTTATTCAGTATATATATATAGTCTCCGCTCACTAAGCTTTGCTCCACTTAATTTTCCACTGTGGACATTTCTTTATGTTTTGAAGGAGAAAACAGTCAAAGTGGCCAATTTTGGATAGTACAGTGGATAAAATATTATATTATATACGCGTGAGGTGGTGCATAGTGGTGATGAAATAATTGAGCAGACTCATTGCTTGAGTAGAGCGATGGCGGATAATGTGATATTGATAAATGAGTCCGCGCTTACAACCTTGCATTTGCCTATCTACATATGTACATATGTACTTATGCAGGGTATTTCATAGATTTCACCTAGGCAAATAAAAAATTGTATAGCAAGGGGGTGAGGAGGTAGTAAATCTCAACCGTTTTCGAGTTACACTGCGATTCATGGGAATATGGGAAAAACGTGAATTTTAGGATATCACAGATCTTTTTATCAATTTCCCAAGTGACTGTACAATGTACATGCAAGGTAGATCAACACTGGTGTCACTTTTAGAAAGGTATGGTAATAGTAGTGTACGAGTAGATCGATAGTGTAATAGATTTGATTGGAGTTTTCATTGTTGGATAGCTTGGTTCCTCAAAAACTTCAAAAGATTGCTACAAAAACCCTTTACATGATACCAAAACCCAAACAAACATGTTTGAAATGTTTGTCTGTCCGTCTGTTGGCCAAGAATAATCTCGGGAACGGCTGCACCGATTTCTATGGAACTTTCAGGTAAAGTATTTTGTCGGGCATGATTTAGTTTACCTTTTGTCTCTCTATGTTCATCCGGGATAATCACGAGAACGGCCAAACCTATTTTGATAGGAGCTTTATTTAATTGTTCATAATTTGAGTTACCTCTTACCCCAAGAATCCTTTGACTTCTCGCTGGAAAAATGAAAACCCGTCTGAAAAACATGAAACAGTTTCATTCGTCATGCAATAGTATGAATTAGCAAGTATGGAAAAACTTAATAAAACTGATGGAACAATGTTGGTTTTTTGCTCCAACATTCCAAAAGGTAAAATATTTTTGTTATTTTTAATGAGTTCCGATATTTCTTTAAGTATGACAGATGTCGTAATTTTTATTGTTTATAGCATTCATTTCTAGGAACAGTGTGAAAGAAATGAAGACAATGCTAATTTGTATACCTACATAATATATGCATACTTTTGAGGCAAACTGTAGCTTTAATTTTTATATTTCGCTATGAATAGTTAATACTCGCATTCTGAAATTTAAACCTCTGAAATTAATTTCTGTAATTTTCTGGTGCTCACGGTGCCAACTTGTGTTCGCCGTACACACTTTTGCTTCCACGAGATACTTTGCCATATATAATGGAATGAACACACGGGAACAATAATTTAAAATCTGATACAAGTGTCGAGCTTTCACTCGCATGTTTTGCATTCATGACATATACCAGTGTCACAATTTGCATGCAGCAGAGGACGGAATTTTTAAACTGCCAGCAGGTGCAACAGAATGGTAAAATAAATTGACATAAAGATGAAAAGTTAACTGAAACTAAAAATTTATCTTTTACGGAAATAATAATTTAATGACTCATACCGTCGTTTACTCATTTGCATATCCACTTATTCAATTTATTTACCCTTCTCTTGGGCATTTTGGGATCTGTTGGATAACCTATCTGTTAAGGCTATGCAATGGATCTCTGTGATAAAAAAATAAATCAACAATATTAATTTGCATTCTCGTTTTATTTGCAATAACCAACAATTTTAATTCGTATTCCTATACGTTTGCCGTGGACGTTAATCGCATTCTACCTGACTGTATTTAATGAGTGTGCAAACATTCGCCAATATTAGTTTCTGTGAAATTAACAATTGCAATTTTGCTGTTTATTATTATTAATCTCTCAATGGTAAACAGCACGTTCGGATAAGGCTTCCCTTATTAGGTATTTGCATGCAATGTCTACAGAAAATACCTGGTTTGATGTTCGATGATTCCATTTACCGAATGTTGGAAGTCACCCAAACTTCACGATGTGTCGTCAGTAATGGCGGCATAAACCATTAAAAGCAATAAAAATTAGTTCAGTTTAGAAGTAGTGAGCCGAGTAGCACAAGGAAAGTGCAGGATTTTCCAAATTGAATCTCCGGAATTTGTAATTCTCATAGCTTGTTCTTGCTAGGTTTCTTGCATCTTTAGTGACAAATATACTAAGCTTTGTCATTATGAAAAACACGCAGTTCAACGGCTAGAAATTATTCAGCGCAATTGTAAAAATTCTCAACTTGTGGAATTCTGCGTGCATATACTTCATCATCCACCCGTATAAAATATAACTGAACGATGAAGGACGAGCATTGACTTTATTATCAATGGGGATATACAAGAATATAGGTTTTATTAACAAGACAGCGCAACGTGTCACACAAGTCAATCGATCTATTGCATGAAAAGTTCCCTGGACGTGTAATTTCACGAAACGGTAAGGTCAATTGATTGCCAAGATTATGTGATTTGACACCTTTAGACTATTTTCTATGGAGTTAGCCACTCGTCTGTACCAATAAGCCAAAAACGAGCTAAAGGACAACATTAGGACGCAAAATTACCCCTGTGAAGCCTCATTTATGCCAAAATATCATCGAAAATGGAACCTTTATAATTCGCGACACTGAACGAAACCGTCACGGCCATTTGTACCATATTATTTTCCATTATTAATGGAGTTAATTATGCTTTACGTGACAATGAAATTATTCTACGATTTCTACTTGGGTTTTAATTTTCCATTATTCATGCATTATTCAATTTTAAACCCCGACATTGAAAATGGAAAACCCTATATTTCGTACGTTTACAAATAAATGAAACAAATGTCGAAAACGTTCTTCATGCGAAAATGTCCCTCAGTTGAACTTCTTAACCAGGTTAGGTGTTTTTTCATTTAATATAACGGCAGTAAAAGTGTGTGTCAAGTACACTGATTTTAAGAGTCCAAAGGATAACACAGCCACACAAAAAAAAAAAGTGGGGATTACTTTTGATGCCATATGTCATATCCGTAGTAATTTGGCCTGCTGATCACGAATCCGCGACCAGAATTGCGCCGTGACGTCCAGATTTTTTTCTAACCTCCAAAAAGTGGGTTAAAAACAGAGAAAATCGTGGAGTAAAATTCGGAAAAAATTTATTTTTAACATTTAAACCTATATTCATATGAATTGAGACCTGCAGAGCACGAATCCGTCACCAGAATTGAGCCATCACGTTCTGATTTTTTGCTAAAAATTAAAAAAAAAAATTTGAGAAAAAAATCAGAACGTGATGGCTCAATTCTGATGACGGATTCATGCTCAGCAGGTCTCAATTCATATGAATATAGGTTTAAATGTTAAAAATAATTTTTTTCCGAATTTTACGAGTGTATTTTCCACGATTTTCTCTGTTTTTAACCCATTTTTTGAGGTTAGAAAAAAATCTGGACGTCACGGCTCAATTCTGGTCGCAGATTCGTGCTCAGCAGGCCAAAATACTACGGATATGATGTATGGCATCAAAAGTAATCCCCACTTTTTTTTTTGTGTGGCTGTGTAATCAACAACCCAGCAGTCTTCGACTTCCATATTGACAAAGCCTCCCTTAAGCATTCCCTTTACTCCCCCAAGCAGCCCTTATAATCCCCCATTCAATTTTTAGTTGGCTTAGGATTTTATTCTTGTCTTGTTATTTGCTTTAGTTTTTAGTTTAATGTACATATATAAGTCTGTAGCTGGTATTAAGCGAAATAAATAAATAAACCCTAGATATTACCGCCCTCTTTGAACATGATTTTGGTTTTACCAATATATTCTTGAAAGAGAATTCTCCTGAGCTCGAGCTCGTACCTAGAACATTGATAAAATTTATTTAATTTTTTCTATAATATAAATGTAGCAGTAAGTTGATTCAAATTGTATGCATTCCAATAAACACACTATCCTGAACTTTATGTCATTCAATAATTGAATTTTTGTAAATACGGAACCAAAGATGTTGCACAACTTGTGGGACATTTGTTTTATCTGTGACACCCAATTTGGCACATTATTTCCGCAGAACATTCAGAGCCATTTAAAGTTGTCTTTTCTCTTTATATTAGCGAACAGGAAAATGTTTTATGCGCCATGATAGGCGTCCTTGCAAAGTCCTCCGTTCCTTGTATTCTGGAATGACGACAAAATGCAAGTTAGTCACGTTTTAAAGCTTGCTATGATGAATTGTGCTTTTTCGTACTACGGTACCTATGTATTGCCCAGAGTTTTCCAACGAACTGAATTATGAATAAAAATGGACTGTCACACACGTGTATGAATAAGAGTCCTGGCAGTCTGAAAAAAATATTGTTCTAGTGCGCCGTATGTTCTGGACTTTCATCGCCTCACTTTCACAATACATATTTCATACGAGGAAATTTCCTTTTAAACATGAGAAAATTTTATAATAATTGGGGCTTAGGATTTTTATAGATAGATTTATAAGTGTAAGCAGTTTCAAATTCAATTTAACGTATCCATGGTTTGACAAGTTTTCGCATTAAAATTTTTTAATAAATTGAAACTAAATAATAATTTTTTTTGTTGCGAATATCGTAATGTCGGTGCAAGTACCGATAGTGGATTAAAAATTGGAAAGCTAAATTTTTTTTCTAGATTGATTAGGTTAATGTGGTTTCAATTCAATGTGTTCCCTTAGAAGTGAGATATTTGTAAGAGATGTAGGTACCACTTAAATCAAAATGATTTAATTGGTAAGGTATTTGCACTTCAATTGCCACGAATAATTACGTTGACATGATTAACCTTATATTACATGCAGATTGAAGGGGCCTCGTTGAGCACTTCCTATATATAAAATTTCAATAACAACATTTTACATTTACATAGTCAGTATGTGTTTGTTAGGCTAATTATGATCTAATGAGAATTAATAAATTTTTGTGAGTTTTCTGAACAAACAAGTCTCTTATTATGTTATGACTTCCCTGATTTTTAACTACGTTTTCAATATCAACATTTTGGGTTACTAAGCAGAACTTATGTATATATTGGATGTAGAAAGCGTTATGTTAATATCGTAAAATTGCGAGAAAATTACTCGAAAATCAAATGTTTACCCATTGTCTGTAAAATTTCACATTTCGAATTAAGGAATATTATAATAGCTCGCCAGGCATTGGCATCTTTTCCTATATTCTCTAAAACTAAACGACGACTCACTGTCCAAATTTATTCAATTGGTATTTTGGGAAGGAAATAATACCTGCAAAAAATAAATTCGGAAATTTAGCAATAGTTTCAGATTTTAAAACACACTTTTCGTAACCAGCAACAACGAAAATCTCATACAGTTTGTGTTTTGACAATCCGTCATCTTGCATTTATTTTATTTTAATGACTGGTTTAAAAATGGGATCACTACTTTTTGTGAAAATCTAATAAAGTTCACATTTGGCAGTCCGCAATCCAGTGAATTCGTTATTTTTAATACCAGATGAAGCCCCCAAATAGTACTTTCGAAAATCGCATAATAATTAGAGATTCCCAATCCGCCATACTAAGTTCCTCAGTTTATGCAGCAGATTTGAAATTACCGATTCCGAAAACCACCTATAAAATTTGATCCAGGAAATGAAAGAGGTTTGAAAGCAGAGTATACTATGAAGATTTTGTCAAAGGCTTTACTGAAGTCGGTGGTATTAACATCGATCTCTTCATCATATTCCATAGCCTGCAGAGTACGTGGTACGAAGACTGGCAGGCTAGTGGTCGTAGATTTATCCTTTATCTACCCATGTTGAGCAGGGGAAAGAATGGGCTTACAGTGGTTAGAATGAAATGGAGTCGTAGATGATGGTTTCGAAAAGTTTCGAAATACCGCAGTTTCGCAATGAACGGGAAATGGAGAAGAAGGTAGAAAGAGGTAGGCAGAACATTTTTTAAGAGAATGGCGGGGATCCCGTCAGGGCCAGAGTTTTAGTCTTCCGGGAGGATCTGGGACTTGATCGCTAATCAGCTAATAATCAGCGAAAATATTAACGATGGTAGTAGGGTCAGCTGAAGAAGACTCGCTAAGTTTAAGGATCGATGGGTATCCATTGTATTTCTTTTCTATATTGATAAAATTGTAGAATTGCTTAAGGATACTACAGCATGTGGCAGTCACAATATATGTGCCTGCACGAATGCTTCACAGCGTACTTTTACTGTTTATGTATAGTATAACCGTCATGAAGATAAAAAACAATACATTCGTATTATCAATCAACGAATCAACTGTAAGTTTTTTTTTCTGAAGAAGGGAAATAAAGATCTTTTAAAAAATACACATTTTAGAATTCATATTCGTTTGTCCGGCAACTTTATTTATTTATATTTTGTTTTAAGCTGAAATAACAAATCCTGTGGGAAGTGCCGTTTTAATAGTGGCGATATCTTTAGAATTTTCAAAAAACGAACTTTATTTTTTACGTAATACATAATATGTTAACAATATATTGTCAAAAGGACAAATCGAAATATTGAATATTAATGGAGTTATTGGGAAAAACGTCAGAGCCCGCATACCGTCATTAACCAGGTAGTCGGAGAGCTTGGGTCGGAGCAATGCCTTTTCACAGTACGTTTGTGTATTTTTTTGTCTCATAACTTACTCTCTTACTTGGCGACGATATAAAACAACATATTCTACCAATTTACGAAGATTTGTCCAGAAAATATTTACTGGAAAGATGGTTGGGTGGCCATACCCAGAATGCCAACGAAAGTTTCATGCAAACTTTGAACGCGATTATCTCGAAACTGTGTCTTCAAAAACTGCTAACTCAAAAAGTTATTGACCGATTAGGCTGAAACATTCAGAGGTTTCTCTTTATAGTGGTATCGGAAGGATGTACCTAAAAGTTTAAAGGTATCGGGTTAATAAATAATTTTTTTTGGGGTCAAAACTCTTGAAAAATAGCTAAAAATCTGGACCTTTGATTAAACAGCCGATATAAATTATAATTTTTAACTTTTTTATTATTTTATAGGTTTATCCTTCCCTTTAATATATTAGTAATCGACAGAAAAAAACTTTTTTATTTCCGATAAATAGAAACATTTTGACAGTGTTAGCAGTTTTCGATGTCTCACGAGAGACGCTTGAGGAAATATTCTGCAGAGTCGCCATTTTGTAAAACAAAAAAAAAATCTCATGTTTTTGTACACTTTAATTATGTATTAACAATATGTCAAAAGTAATAAATGATCCAAGTATTGTATCACCTTGTAAAAAATTCATTAAAATTGACTGATTTCACCCGTTTTAAAGGTATCGCCCCCCTTAAGACGGTTTTTTCAAATGAACAAGCATTTCGTATGCATTTCTCAGTTGATTGTAGGTCTATTCGTTTACACGGTTAGTGTATTTCTGAGCTACTCGGGACTAAAGAATTCACTCTTTGGCGTGGTGTACATCACCTACACCTTCTAAAAAGCCATCAGGCAACGCTTCATTTTTACAAGCTTTATATTAACTTGATTTCCTATCAGGGACAAATCTAGCGATCGAATTTTCGACCACTTCCCTATATCCGATCATGCTGAAATTTTTCACACACCTTTGGTTCTGAAGACAATACAATATAGTATATTCAATTATATGTATGGTTTATCCAATATTACGACCTTCATAAAATGGTGGATTACCTTTTTCTTTACAACCCGCTTTTCGACATTTAATTTAATATATTACGACGATGTAAACAAGCTGTCCATGAAAATTATCTGTTAAAAATGTGCCACCTACATACGAATGGTTGCATATGTCGCATATCGTGTAGTAGAAAACAACATGTATATGTGAAATGTTCATTCACAAATGCGATATGTGTGTGCTGTGCGAGAAAATTGGTTGCATATTTATATGTGGATTTTGAGTCAAAAGGCACATGCTGTGTACTAGCATAGGTGGGCACAGTTAATCCAAAAGTTAACTTCGTTAATCGTTAATTCGTTAGATAAAAAGTTAACTTCGATAATAGGTAGAGCGTTAAATTTTCGAAAATTTAACGCAAGTTAAAGTTAACCGTTAAAAGTTAACCATTTAAAACTTATACTGCTTTTGGGCTGAGAGAAATAGGTAAATAAAACAAAAACAAATAGAAAGAAGAATTAAACACACATTTATTTATGTCGATAATAAAGTAGGTAGGAATAAAGCTATCATTCATCGTTATTTTGCATTAGGTAATTTAGATGCATGTTCCCCTTCATAAAAGTTAGCATATTAAAATTGACATCCGACAGCGATGATCGTTTAGCCCGTAAAATATCGTTGCCTGTAGAAAAAAGACGTTCTACTGCAGCACTAGATGGGATAGCAGTATTATATTTAATAAAAAGATTTATTAACACTGGTTCACCTAAAAAGGCAGCATCCGTAAAAAATTCTTTTGACTTCGTGTCCAGCCATGTAGTAATCAAATTCTGAGCTTTGTTTTTCAGAGATTTCTGGCTTCTAGACCTAACATATTTTCTTCAGACTGAATAACAGTGCTGTAAAAATCATCCCCTTCTTCTTCATTATTGCTGCTTCCGCTGTTACTAATATTATCCTTTTCCTTTGCTTTCCTTTCTTTAATCAGATCATCTTCAACTTTTGCTTCCATAAGCTTCCTGACTGTTGAGAATTTGCAATATATGCATCACACTCGCACGCGCACTTCGCATATATGATATCGTTCACCATTCGACTTGCCGACAGTCGCCGAACATACGAACGTGGCATGGCGCGTAATTCAAACAAACAAAATGACGACAGCATGTCAACAAACGACTAATGTAACGGACTAAAGTTAACGGAAGTTCAATTTAACGGAAGTTAACAAGAGCGTTAACATTTTTTGAAGTTAACTTAAAAGTTAATCCGTTCAGCAGATTGTTAACTTCGTTAATTAACGATTAACGAATTAACGAGTTAATGCCCACCTTTGTGTACTAGCACAATTCCCGTATGCAACCATTGCGTCCCTTACGAAATATGAAACCAATATAAATTGACATAGGAGGCAACGTATGTCAAATCGTCGGATACCTGTTAAGGCTGGATATCGAAAGCCTCATGGTACTTAAGGAAAAGTTGACGTAGAGTAGAGAGGTCAGTAGGATAGAGAGAAGAACGTTTGTTTTGGTCTTACCAGCAATGCAGACTGAGTGGGGTTTATCATAGAGATAGGCAAGGAGAAGTCGTACATTATTATAAATTCTATGATCTCGTAAGCGGGATGAAAGATTACGTCCATCACTGGAGTCGGCCGAAAGCATAGTGAGCACGATAGGGCAACACAGAAGTAGGTGGAGTGGAGCGAGAGATTCTAGCTGAGTGAGAGTGAATGCTATTAAAAGATAGAGAAGAACTGTCACCGATTCCAGGAGAGATAAGAGAGTAAGGATTGAGGTCATGTGACTTTACAAAAGGCGTATTTGAGGGGATCTGCTGGCAACATTGTAAACTGCTAAGGCTGAGTGGATGAGGGATGCGATTTGGTTTGTTGTTAATAATACCTTTGGGGTGAGGTTTGTTGTTGATGGGAGGGACAGAATTAGCTTTCGCTTTTGTGGGATTAGGGGTGTAGGAAACAGTTTTGTAGGAACTTGTAGTTCGGACAGAGGGGAGAACGGATATGCTCTGAGGGTGATATTAGCAGTTTCCTAAGAAACTAGAACTAAGGTTAGCCTTAGAAATGGTTTGTTTTGCATAGAACCTGCCAGATGTGAAATTTATATTTGCACTACTGGTTTTATATAATTTCATTATTTTCAACAATTCCATTTTATCATTCTCATTTTATATTTTATATTTCAGTCTATTGTCTTTTTCCATGAATCTACGATTAAAACGGATGTATGTATAATATACATGTATTCCAGTGGATGCATAATCTGTTTGTACAAACTTGAATGTGCAAACCTGATATATGTCATGCATGCGTGCCAGTGGATGGGTTGCTTCAGTCATAATTTTGCGTTATAGAAGTTGTGAAAGGTGTCGGATATCAAATACCACAACGACGTCGCCGTCGGGATAAAAATTACTCAGAGTTGGTTGTTGCATGGGGAAAGTCACACACCAACTTGACGAGTATCATGACACCCGGTGTCCTCATGTGTAAGAGTCGCCTTTGATTGCCATTGCAACAAAGGAAACAACCAGAGTAATAGTATATTACGATACAAGGGCGGTAAGTAGCCGATTGCCCACGATGGCGGTGTTGACGCACGAGCGAAGCGAGTGCGTTAATAGCCATCGTGGGTAATCGGCTACTTACCGCACCGTGGTTAATTGATGATTTACCGCATGGAAACCCGTGCGGTAAGGTACCACTTACCCCGCACGTGTGCTGAAAATATATTTAAATATATCATTTGTAAGCTATCAGTAAACAATATTTATAATTCATTTTACGAGTGCTCAGAATCAAAGGAAATTATTATTATGCCCCTAATAATGAATAAGTTCAAACTTCCTTATTTTCGATAAAAGTCAATGCTGGCAATGCCTATGCAAAAGTTTAGCAAAGTTCGTGTACAAAACGTATACAAGCTTTAAAAGGAATTCGCAGCTTTTATAAAACTTTGTTGCGTGGAAGCTCTTATAAATTGAAGGACAAATTTGCACTGGAAAAAAGTTTGGACTAATCTATTTCCTTAAACACAAACCGACGAAAAGGGACTCAGCTATAAGCTTACTTTGCTTTTACTACAGTTTGTTCACAGCTTTTAACTCAAGCTTTTGCAACAAGTTTGTTCAAACAAGGAAATTAAGTTGAAAATATTACCTCCTGGTTTTCATAAACCAAACATATGCTTAAATATTTTTACATTTACCGCTTCCTGCAAATCTTTTACATGTCTACCAATTGTATAAACACGCTACGGAACAATTCTTACCAACTGGCCTGGGGTTCATTCACAGCAGAACTATACTCTGTAGTGTGTTTACTTAAGTTTCATACATACTATGCCTCTTTTAAAATGTAGTTGGTAGCAATTGAACGATCTGTAATTGACTATACTTATACATTGGGACATTTCAAATTTAAATATGAGGTGCAAGAAAAAAATCGTAAATTGTCATTTTTCTTTTCGAATTAAATTATAGATATATGTACATAGGTGCCCAGCGGGAAAAGAAGTATACCAAGATGCAAACGGAAGCAACTCCTGGGAAGCTATGGATGTATTCCCTTCCGTTGGACACTCCATTTCTTTTTAACTTTGCATGTCCGCAGGAGGAAGCAGTAAAAAAGCTTTTCTACTGCTTCCACCTAGCTTCTCCGGAATGCACATGGAATCTTTTGAAAAACTTTCATATTGCTCCCAGCTTGCTTCTCTGGAAGTATAATCTATAATGCATGGCATGTTTATGCGGGTGGAATAATTCACCGAATTATTTTCGTTTACCTTCTCTTTTGGTAAAGCACAAAAACAATTTTTCACAACTGATTTTATTATTAAAAAAAACGCAAAAAAGCAATAGAACGCAAAACCAAAAACGCACCTTACTGCACAAAAAGATCAAACAGGAATGAGCAAGATGTCGTTTTGTTTTCTTTTATGACTTAAAAACAAAGCGAGAAGGTTCGCACGCAACAAGCTCAATTCGGTGATGCATACCTGCCTTTCCCGGAATCAACAGGGAAGCACAATATTTTTCACTTATAAAATTTACTGATTCCAAATCCGTTTCCCTAGGAAGGCCTGACCAAATTTCCCGCTCGGTGGTTATAGCCACATACAACAAGTTCCAAGCAAAAACTACGTTTATCACAACTATAGTTCCGGAGGCTGCTGGGGCTTAGTGCAGTGATGTTAAATCGTGGGAAATTTCCCATTTCGTGGGAATTTTTACATCTAAAAAGTCGAATATGGGAAAAAGGGAATAATTTCGTGCTGTAGAACAACTCGTGGGAAAAATCTATAGAAAAATGTATCTAGTTTTAAAGTCAGGGACAGCATGCTGTCGATTCGTTCCGTCATGACGAGTCCTCGAAGACTGAAAGTTTAGTTTATCTGGTAGACATATACATAATTTCTAAGAATGTACGCAACGAATCGGATTGAAAATAATAAGTTAAATTGATTTCAACTTTTACTTACAGAGTGCATTGGAACAGATATGATCGGAAACATTCTGTTTCGGCCTTAAAGTATGCATATGCACGAGCTCTTGAAATACTGCCACTGAATTAAACTTTTTAATGCTTCCTCACATAAGAAGTTCCGAATAATGTTCTAGGGCTATGTTATTAAGGGGGGATATCACTGTGGCGGGTCAAAAAATTGTCAATGTTTGGTAATTTTTGTTGCAGCAATAACTAAATATTTAAATATCTGATAAAGAAAATTTTATTAAGTATATATTCAACTTGTTCAGCACCAATTTTGATTGAAAAATGTTTAAAATGTACAAAGTTATGGGCCTGGATTAAACAATAAAAAAAATACCTCTATTCATTGAATCATCAATATAAAAGAAAATTTATTTATTAATATGAATGTAGCTATCGTTGTACGAAGCCGTCTACGCACAACGATAGCCACCGATTACCGAAATTTCAAGAAAAACATTTTTTCACTAGGACAAGGTCGAAAAAAGTCGTTCCAAGATTGTTTTTTTTTGCATTTAAAACACACCGTTTAGACCGAAACCATATGTGTGTGAAAGGGCTTAACTCACGAACCTTGTCGTCATGTTTTTTAAATATTTATGAATATGTATACTACCAAAAAATGCAAACAAAAAACAAATTTTTTGAACCGTTACAGTGGCGTTCCCCCGAAGCGTAGCACCAGAGACAACCTGGGTCGCCTACAACCCTGTTATTTTAATATTATGAAGAGTTCCTTATTTAGTAGTTTATTACATTGTATGAGATTTGTTGAACTAAACTACATATTACAACAAAGTAAAATGAAGACTATAATTCAATTTAACTAATGGGAAAAATTGTGGGAAATTTTGACCACCAAATAGGGAAAAAAGGGAAAATCTACCATCTGTGATGGGAAAAAGCTCGAAATGGACTTAACAACACTGGCTTAGTGTGTGCTATGACAAAAACTTTCATGCACAGTGAAGCGCAAAAACTAAAGTTTAGTGCTACATTAATATTTCATGTAGCTGGCTTAACAGCTTCTCTTTCTTTATCTCTCCACCATAAAATAAAGACTAATCGGGAATCCCATCTAGAACAAAAATTTGGTCCACGACCTCCAAATTGTTAATAAATCAAATCTCACTGTAGAGGACCTGATGAGCATGACCATATACTCAGCTCCAGCGAGCGATCGCCGAGATTTATTTACTTGCGCGCATGGCTTGTACGAGTATGCCGAAGTTTGAGCCTCAGAGAATATGAAGCGAGCTGCGGAACCATTTTCGTTAGAGCTTGGTCTTGGGCCCAATTCTTTGTTAAAATATTTTAAACTCGAATTAAGATATATAGTTAGAGTTATTACATTTATTTTCATTTAATTTGAGATTAAGTTAAATATATTTTAACAGAAAAGACAGGCTCGGGTGAAGGCTAACATTGAGATATGAATGTGAATCATTAATTTCTGAAAGTCATGTTACAGCTCTCGATATTCTGATCAAATGTTCTCATCGGTACGAAATGATTCTATGGCTAGATTCGGCGCTACATGACATTGAGGATGTCAGTTATTGCAGATGATGAGGTATCTAACTTCTATACCAATGATCCGGTTAAGCCCATATTCACACCATATAAGTTATTTTGCGAGAAAACTTTATATGTAGGTTGGTGCTGTTCTCAAAATTCAACACCCAAGGGGGTGAAAGTGGGTACAGATCTTTGTATGCAGATAAATATTGTTTTGTCTGATTTACTTGAAACTTTCCAGAATCACTCCACAATACAAATAATGGATCACGTATTTCAGCATTCCTCCAAATTCCAATGAAATAAATGTTTTTTTCGAAAAAATCATGTAAAAGCCATTAGCACTTACTTTGTTTATTTCAAAAAAATTAATTAGTTGGAGCATGTGAAGGTTGCCAATATCTTTATTATTATTCTTGTTTTTATAAATGAAAAGATAATCAGGACTGGCTATAAGCACAGATAAATAACTATACAGATGTCGCATGCCATGTTAAAAAAGAGGCACGGTAGCTTAAAAAATTTTTTTTTTTTTTTAAAATTTCGAAATCAATACCTGGCTACAGGTGCTTCAGTTTGGCCCATTTATGCAAAGAAGCTACATGTGGCAAATGGAACTGTAGTATATTCCGCATAAATTGATATCCGGCAGAAGATCTATAGAATAAATATTGGCACAATTTTTTTTCTTCTTCAGAATATACCCGCGGCTTTTGCAAAATCATTTTAGAAAATGTTTTCGAATTTCCGTTGACATTAGATAAACTATCTATAATATATTTTTAGAAATATCTTTAGTATATTCATTCATTTCTGCGTTCATTTTTTTAATCCTATTAATATTAGGTGTACAAATAAGTTTCCGCGGTTTGTCAAAAGATGGCCCCACCAGAAGGTTATGGAGAAATTGTCAGATGTAAAACCTAATATCCCAAGTTTCGTCATCCGGCAACACCATAACCTTAAAGTACTAGTGATTCCGTATCAGCATCACGTAATTTTTTTCGTGCAAAAGTGTCAAGTTTTGTGCCGAATAAGCATCATTTGCGGGAACTTTTGATTTACTTTTTTAATTTGAAAAAATCTGCAGCTGAGGCGCATCGATTGCTTCTAGAAGCATATGGTGAAGCTGCTTTAAGTGAGAGAAGTTGTCAGGAATGGTTTCAAAAGTTTAAGAACGGTGAGTTTGACGTGAAGGACAAAGAACGCAGTGGAAGGCCGAAAGTGTACGAAGACATGGAATTAGAAGTACTATTGGAGGAAGATTCGTCCCAAACGCAAAAAGAACTTGCACTTACATTACAAGTGACTCAACAAGCAATTTCACATCGTTTAAAATCGTTAGGAATGATTCAAAAACAAGGAAATTGGGTTCCATATGAACTAAAGCCGAGAGACGTTGAACGCCGATTATGCATGAGTGAAATGCTGCTTGCCAGGATTAAAAAAAAGAGTTTTTTGCATCGTATAGTCACTGGTGACGAAAAATGGATTCACTACGATAATCCAAAGAAGAGAAAGTCATCGGTTAAGCCCGGCGAACCATCAACATCGACAGCTAAGCCGAATATTCATGGAAAAAAACTCATGCTGTGTATTTGGTGGGATCAGCTTGGTGTCGTGTATTATGAATTGCTGAAACCAAGCGAAACCATTACTGGAGCTCTCTACCGAACACAATTGATGAGATTCCTTCACAATAAATTCCTAATTTTTTATAAAAAACCGCGGAAACTTATTTGTACACCTAATATAATAATATAACAGCGTTGTTTTCTCCCTATGGTCTGTAGTTTTCTTACTTTGCTTGTTAGGTTTAAATTTTGTTTTTTAACTTTTACGACACTCTTGCTAAAAGCTTTTACCTGCTTTACACTATTCAAGCATACATTGCATGAAATTGGGGATGCACTTGAACTTCTTCTAGTCATTGGTAAAGTAGACATTTTATTTAGTTCATCAAAATTTAAGTCATCATCAATATTACTGTAGCTCTGTCTTTTGTAAACCTTTATATTATTTTCTGCTAACAAGGCTTCAGAATCAGCGGCAAAAGAGCTGTGTTGTGGCAAAAATGACAAAAAAAGTGTCGGTAGAGCATTCTTTTTTAAAAAATTTTTCCCCAAAAACATATCTGCGAAGTGAATATGACACAAATATGGTTTTTTCTTTTTTTCTATTTCGGAAGCAGATTCAGCGCAAATATTAATCCATTTTTTATATTTGTCAGAACCGGGTTTGGGAAACAGAAAGAACCGCCTGTCGGGGTATTTATCTGCCGTTGCCAAGCAAGTTATTATACAACATTTTATATTCCAAGGTTTACCCATTTTTATTATAAAAAAATTGGTACCAAGGAAAAGATATAAAGCAAATACCAAAATCGAAATCCTGAAACGTAGCCAAAGTCGTCAATAAGAATAATATCTGTGCCAAAATTGATAATTTATCAATAAAAATAGCCAAAGTCGTCAACGTAAGTAATCAAAAAATTGTCAATAAATCCAAATATCAAAATCCTAAAATCCAAAGCCAAGTAAAATATCCAAAATCGTCAATTATATCGCAAACCCAAAATGCTCCAACAATAAATCCTCACAAGTCGCAGTCCAAAAACGGAATAAGTCCACTTCTGCGGATTGAAACGTGATGAAATACCAGAAAACTATTTTCCCCATTCGCTTCGCTATTTCTCTACGTTGCCGTGAATAATCCGTTTGCGCATTCCCTCACGCCTCACTTTCATTCAAGTCGGCGCCCACGAACACCTCGCTGCTCTCGTGTCCTGGCGCTCGACCAAGTGGGCAAGTGCCAGAGAGCAGAGGAACACATAGAGGTACAAACCTCGAACAAAATCCGTGCCAGAGTTTGTGGAGCTCGCTTAAGCATAGGGGAAAGTGTAAGACGCAAGTAAGGTGCAAGGAAGCTTTGCGTGGTATACTCACGAGCGCTAGCTCTCTCAGCTCAGCGGCCGTAAATCGGAGCCAAACTCGAGCACACATAAGCAGCCTGCTTCCTAGAATTACACACTGATGTGATGACTGGGGGTTGTTCTCTGGTGATTTGATTTGTGCGATTAATTCTGCGACTGCGAGGAATTAAATGTTCAATAAATGCGGGATGGCGGATAAATATTTTTAGGTGTAGGGGAGGAACACTTTTTAGTATATTATAATATTTTCATATTTATTGTACATATCTACAATTTTGTTAAATTGACTTCTTTGAATATTTTTTAAACAATTCAAATGAATGGGTATTCCAAGGTGCAATTTTAAATAAAGACAATGTATCTCTTTTTCTTGAAAGTTTGTACCTTTAAGAATTTTCAGTAAAAATTTTCTTCAAATTGAAACAATACTAACACCTATTGTTTCAGCGTTTTCTAGAACTTCGAATAATAACTCATTCAGTCTACCGGGACTTATTCCATTAACGGAAGTAAAATATCCTAATACATGTTTCCACGGTGTGAAAAGCCCACGCGCCATGAAGACAACTACATACTTAGCTAATTCTCTTTTTCTAATTTTGCCATTATCATAAAAACCTTCAATTTGATCTGCCGTTACATTATATTTCAATTCCCGCCTAACAAAGACCTCGTCAAAGACCAGAACGGCATTTTTTGGCTTTTCATCAAATTCATTAATTGCCGAAGCAATAAAGGGGTATAATTCTTCATTGTGGCCGGGTTTCAAATTCTTTACTGGAATCCAATTCTGCAAAGAATTACGGCTAGGAAACCCTAATTTTAAATCATTTTTTAAAAACCTATAACACGATGGGGAACGGAAGTATAAACTCAAAGAAATTGTTTTTTCGTCTTCGGTATATAGGACATTCTTTCGCCTAGTAAGCAATCTACACATGGTTATCAAATTATTATTAAACGTTCCTGCTGATAAATCTAACATATCCTTATGGTTATTTTGAGTTCTAGTGAAACGTGCTAATCTAGAGCTTAACAATTTAACTTTTTTTTTCAATATAGAATTTTTTTTCTGAATATTTTGTTCTGCTGTTTTCAGCTTATTATTTTGCTTTAAGTAAAACCGCGTATTTTCGGCGGACTTTTGGCAAAATGAACATAATGGCTGAATATCTTCATTACTATTACTATTTTCCGGTGTAATTAAGTGGACTGGGGCAATAACGCTTTGATTTAATACAATTTCAGCAGGAGTACACGGATTAGAAGTACAAGGGGAAAAGAGTCGTTTAGAGTGAATAGTGCTGCAGGGGGGATCAATTTGTTCGGGTAGATTGAGTGTAGGATTTTGCTCACTACTCAACTTTTTTTTGCCCCGGGAATTTTAAAATAAAATGCTTTTCGCAAATATAAAACCGTTTAGGTAAAAGTACTTGTACATCTAGGCAGCACAACTTAATCCACTCCTCACGCTTGACAGAATCTCTTGGACAAAAAAACGTAATACTTGAATCTATGTATATCTCTGCAACTCATACAACCGGGGACGATACACCTAATACATATTTTCTTCCGTTTTGGCAAGGGGATCCTTCCTGCTCTCTCCATTACAACGAAAACTACACAAAATTTAATTCACAGGCACTACACACAACACCTCTACAATAATTGGAAAATTACAATAAATTGTTTCTAACTAAACAATTTTTTTCATGCAAGACACAACTCTTTACAAAAATCGCTTATTTAATTTATATCTACGCTAAACTCGCAATCGCCAGCATTAGTTCATGCAAATAGACATTTGAATAAACAATACATATTGCCATATCCTATAATTAAGCATTTTGCGCTTGCTCAAATCATAATTTTACATTGCATAGTTTAATGCGGCACCACTCTTTTCTCATTTGGCGCCACTCTATGCAGTGCTAGTGTAAATTCATTGTTAACCCCAGGAGCGGCAAATATTCATTCATAATTATTACAAACGGACTCCCATTTTACAAGGGCACGATAGGATAGCAGCACACTGTAAAATTATTGACAATATTTCTCCACCTATCTCCTTCTGAAAAATGACATCAGAGCGAGACAGTCAGAAAAAATTGTAAATAATTTTACCGTGTCCTCATCCGCATACATACATATGTTATCCTGCTGCTGTAAGCTAAGTTAAAGAACTTGAAGTTGCATAGTGAACTTTCTCTCGCAGCTTTCATCAGACCGCCGAGCTTTGAAAAGACCGCCGCTTGAAATCAAATGTATGAAGCCTGAAGCCTGGCCCCCATAGAATCCGTCGGCTTCAGGCGTCGCTTTTGCAACTATTGAATGCATGCATTCATATGGGAGCTAACCCATAGCAGGCGCCGCGGCAGCGCGTCGCGTGAGAGAATTTTAGAGGAAACTCTAATATTTCGGCAAAAGCGACGCGCCGTATAATAGCTTTGCTGAGAGAGCTCTGACAAGTTGCGATTGGCCAGTTGGGATTCGTTGAATCAGCTGTTTATTTGACAAGTAAGCTTTGAATTTGATATCTGTGAACTGTTTTGGTGATTTTGTAATTATTCGGTTTCCTGTTTCTTCGTTTGGATTTCCTGGAAGGTGCCGAGTTTTTCCCGAATTCATTAGTCTAGTTTCTTGACGAATTGCTACTAGATTTCTTGTTAATTCACCTTCGGAGCATACTGCGCCAGTTGGCGGTTGGTCTCGAATTGTCATAAACAGCTGAGCGATAGCGAAAGCGACGCCTGAAGCCGACGGATTCTATGGGTTCGGCTCTCTCTTGCCGCGCTAAAAAGGTGAAAGCTCCGCGGCAAAGCGACGCGCCGACGCGTTCTATGGGGTTAGCCCTTGAGGTCCGTTCGTGGCTATATGGCGTTGGCCCTCTATATGTTCCACTTCTCTCTGGCAAGTGCAGAGGCTTCAGCTTCGATTCATATTGCTGAAACATTTTCACCAGAACTTGTTTATAACGACAGGAACAGAAATGCGTTCTCGTTTTCCTATGCCGAGGCGACATCTGTATAGTTATTTATCTGTGCTATAAGTTTGTCATGTCGAACCATTTAATGAAAGCTACAATTAATGGGAAGGATTTAAATGTTGCTACTATACAACTACTGAAACAAGCCAAATAATATAGACGCATCTGATATGTGAAAAAATGTCCCGTTTCAACAAGGAAGGGCACCCTACACTTTGAGCAAGTCAACGGGTTCTCCTCAAGCCCACTTGCAACGAGCAAAGACACCTACAGCAAGCCTTCCGCAAACCCATTTGCTGCAGCAAGGGCATCAACCTCCTTCAGTAACCCATTTGGTGCAGTAAGGGCACCACCAGCAGAGTTCAACCATAGACAATAAGTTATTTGTCTATGGTTCAACAGTCCACTGGCTCTAACAAGGGCGTCAACCACATCAGCAGCCAGCAACTCAACATGACACAACAGGGACTAATGCCTGTCTGATCACAGCAGATGCCGGCTCCCGGAAATCGGTAGGCGAATTACACAGAGGTAGTAGTAGATCTCCAAAGGACTGGAGCACAGACAATTAATTTATATAAATATAAATAATAAATATAAAATAATATTGTCTGTGACTGGAGGTTATAACCTCTTTAAAAACCAGCAATGAGCAGACGCTCGTTTGAGGGAGGGATGTTCATGAAGAAAACACGCTCATTACATTGGAATTTTAGAAGAAGCAACAAAGCCAGCCGCTATAGGATTCTCCTTTAAACTAAAGAGACATGGGCGCCTACGTGGTGGGGGAGTGCTGTGGCGGTAGGTGGGCCCGATTTTAGGTTCCATCTTGGGGAGGTTAAGTGTAAATAAAAAAAAAAAAAAAATTAAAATACATAAAGGCAATCAAGTTGGCTTGCAAAACGAATCTAAATCAATTCGGACAAGCGAAAATATTTTGTTGTATTCACAACGAGGTAGTCGCGCATTGTAAAACCTTAAATGATTTTAAATAAAATTAAACTTACAAGTTACTACGGAATTCTACCTAGAGAAAATACAGTAACTCCGTAGTAGGTGTAGGAGTGTGTATGTATGCTCAATGTTCTATCTGTTCTGAACGTTTAGAATTTTTGTATGGCGACCATTACTTCTATCAATATACAGTAGGTACCTGGAAAACCCAGCTTCCCTCGGTCAATTATGTAGACCGCCGAGAGAGCGCTTTACGCTCCCTTTTATTATTTTGATTCCTCCATATTGGGTCGAACATCGTATTTAAAATCAGCCACGCCAAAAACCCATTTTCTGTGTAAAAAGATTGTGATTCCTCCATCTTTTGTTTCAATCATAAACCTAGCTACATCAATTTCTCGCCTCTGAAAACCCCTGGTCTATAACTTTCATCAAAATTTTTGGAGCCGGTAATATAATTATTTCTCTACTCATAACTCATAACATCTCAGTCGAGAGCATCTTCAATAACTGGAAAACATTTTGTTTGTGTGAGGCGTTCGCGTTGCTCGCCTTCATCCGGACACTACTTAAACCTACTTCTGATGAAGTTTGTCGGCATACCCTTCGAGTTTGGGTTCCCCATTTAATAAAAGGCAGTGTCTATTTGCACACCATTTTCCCGTGTAAGTACACGGGTACACGGGTACACGGGTTGCTCGGCAAACTTCGGAATCGCCTGTCCATGTCCGAGTTTCTCGAATAAGTAAAGAAATTGTGGTCCGTTTTGGCGCAATGAAATTGCTTAATTTTCGCTGAAATTAGGAATGATCGATGTTAAGAAATGTCAGCATAATGTTAACATCTGTAGCTAAGTATCGATGTCCGATTATCATCGTACTTTTAACATCGATGTTGTACTGCGAAAGTACTAAATACTTTAAGAAATATCTCGCAAATGGAACAAGCACGAATTTTTTCAATAATTTTCCGTCGATGCGCTATCCAATTAAGGGGCACCGCTTATGGGTGAGCACCTGAATAAACCTGCATACAGAGGTAAGTAAAAGAATTGCAAAGGCAAGTTAAATGTCATAAGTCGCTTCGATTATTTGCTCGTAGCATCGAGGTCACGATGTGTGATATCGCCATCGCTCAACATTGATGTTTCGTGTCGCAACGGACTGGCGGCTTAATTACCAATATATAAGATTGTTTTCCTTAGATTCCTTGCGCTAAGGATAATATTGAGGTTTTTTGATTTGAATCCCCTTAGTACAAAGAATCTTTTTGGGATATTGCAATGTCTCGAAAAAGTCACCCATTTCGGTGAGGTGTTGCGCAATATGATTACCCTTGCGCAACGGCACGGAATACAGGCAGATATGGTGCGATTTTCTCAGAATTTTTGATGGATCGCTGCAGCAGAATTTTTGGCCCGTTTCTGAGAATTTTTGATGCTGGGTTCAATTGCGTACGGTCTAGCCGCTCCTCACAAATTCCGCCTGTGCAATTCGCTCCCGTATATTGGATCGTCTGTTTGGAGTCGTCCTAAACCATCCCGATTTGCACACTTTCCCGTAGCCGTTATAGATTCCTAGTAAAACAACATTTTTTCTACGAATTTCGTGCCTCCTCCTTCATTTTTCAGACCTCTTAACCAATAAATAGAAGGCCAGTTCATGCGCCCGACGATATGAAACGCGGTCAGTGACGTCACTATTTTCATACAAAACGAAGCTAATTCCGCGTACTTGCTACGCACGTGGACTGGCGTGGGAGGGTGAGAAGGGTTTTGGCTAAGCATGCATTGAAGGAGGCATTTTAATAGGATACCCGTCTTGCAATACAGCTCGGTAACATCCCAGTGGGACAAAGAAGCATACTGTAAGCCATGCGGAAGCATTCTTTGGAAGCTTGGAATTGCTTCCTTTCCGTATCCCATCCCATTTCGTTTTTACCATTGCATGTCCTTGGGAGGAAGCAAAGGCGAAAGCTTTTCTTCCTTAGTGCGTCCGGAGAATCTGTTTAGGAATTTAAGCAACTTGTCTTCCAGATTGTTTTCTGAGAAGCTGTTTCGATAATATTGATTCTTATGCATAAAAACTGAGCAAATGCTCAACCTTAATTTTTATATAGAAAAATGGAGCTGAATCTCAATTTGGGTGAGATAAATCTCTGGCACTCACTGCCAGCACACCATTCACGTGAAAGTATCGCCGCAAACCGAAAATCACATGCGATATGGATGACTCAACGAGCATTTCTAAAAATATAGCTTTTCGTTTCGTGCCGCGCTACGCACAAAAGGGAAACAATGCGCAAATCTTCCTCATAGCATGCAAAGGATGCAGTGTGGAAGACTACCACGCTGCTTCCTCGAGAAGATGCTTCCGATTTTCCCACTGGGATGCTACATATAATGGATACACACAAATATGCGAAGTCGCATCGACAGCATGCACATTAATATGTATCCATGTATGGATCATGTGCCATGATTGCTTCAATATGTGCTTCTATTTAAATTTATTGGAACTCTTCTAGTTACCCAAATCGCCACATCGTAACCGCTTAAGCGAGCCTTGTGATTACTACCGAAAATAACAATTCAGAGCATAGGTGCGTGCCTCGCCGCTGTTTTGTTCGCGTTGTGCATACGCATGCGTATTGCAGTGTGGTAGAAGAATAGGCAGAGAATTCACGCGTTTTTACTTTTGCAAACTTTTGTGCTATAATTGCATTAATATTCGATTCTACTTTTCCAAAAGCGTTCTTACATTTGCATCCCAATCTGTCATAGGGTTACATTTGTATATGATAGTTAAAAGTAGGGAGCCGTTTTTTTCATGAAGCTATTTCCGCATGCCAAAGTTACCCTCACGTAGGGACAACTTTGAACAAAAATTGGAAAAAGAATATAATGCACTTAAACATAATTTTGTTTTAACTTGCGCATTGTTATTTGTAGAATATACTTCTGAGTAATCTGAGTTGATGTTAAAATCAATGTAAAATTAATATGCCAATATTAAAAGAAACCACAGAGTGATTGGTGAAAACTGTTGCCAAAGTAATACGGGTTACACGTACACAGGCGTACGAAGACGGTACAGATTAGTCGTTTTTGGCTACAGAAGTATTTTCGCAAACAAAATTAATAATTATACCTACATATCTTGCAATTACCCCAGCTTTGCAATATCCTGGTATTCCACAGTTATAAGCAACCCCGCCAGTGGAGCAGGTCGTTCCATTCGGCTTATATGAACAACCTGTTGACACACATTTGCGAGAACTCTTCCATTCCTACCCCTTCTGGAAGCGGAGAATGTTCGTATGTGTCGCAATGTGCACCGACACTTTTACGACAATGTTTGGTGCACTCTACATCTGCTGTAGTGTTGAATATCTTGCAATTCGGATGGTTTGGATGGCTGCCAAACCGCGCCCTCCACCCTTTTCATAGAAAACTGCATTTCTATAGTGATAAGCCTCGCATACTTGAAATGCATTGGCTCAGTTGGCACATGCCTTGTTAGGCCTAGCACCTTTTTGCTCGATTTGGCCGCTACCATGGCAAAGCATACGTTGATTGGTTTCATCTCCGTGGAAATAAAACATATCTGCAGCTCCCTAGCATCCGGATATTGATATTTCTAAAGTCCCATCTTACGCTCAGCGTGCACTCCAGCCGAGTTCACTGATAAAATTAATTATGTGAAGCAGGTTGCCGGGCTTAGTGCTTGCGTAACAAAGTAACTTTCTTCCTTCTCGGATGTCTGCTCGAGTTAAGTGAATAAAAATAAGTAAACAAGATTTCGTTGCCCCTTTTCCACAGCACTTGGGATCTCAGTAGAAAACTATACAGACTTACCTACTCCGTTAAATCCTGAAAAATGTTGAAGAAAAGTAATTGCTCAGTTCACCTGGCACACTCGTTTCTTCCCCAAAGGGCCCATAAGTGGGGTTAAAGAGGAAATGGTAAATTTTTCGCAACCTGTTCGAGATTTAAGGGCCTCTCTAAACCGGAACAGTTAAGTAAAGATATTTTGCGTCTTTTTTTCCCCCACATATGATTATAATGAGTCATTTCAATAACTAGGGCATCTGTACTATAAAAGGCAGACAAAGGTTCCTCTGTTTACTAGTAAAGATATAATTTTTAACGTTTTAATTGATAGTGTTAACAAATTATATAATAAACATAATTTTCGAGCTGAGTGGCTGTTTTTTGAATTTGTAACAATATAAACTGAAGGTAATAATAATATAAAATAATCTAATATGCTGCATATTCTATTGGGATTCGTAAAAGTAAAACATCTCCCGGGGAATGCTCCTTTTGGACTCAGATTGCTATTTTACTCTTTCACTGATGAACGTATCGTATGTCATTATTTCAGAGATAAGCTGCGTTCTATTGGGCCGTCGACGTACTCCGGCGAAGTTGTTCAATAGAACGCTCTTTTTCTACTCGTGTGAACTTCACAACGCTGGTCGGCTCAGACACTTAGGGGTGGTACGCAGGGGATTTTTATTCATTTGGGGGGTATTTTTAAGAACTGTGTGAGGGGTGTGTGAGCCTGTATCTAAAATTACGAATTAAGTCATTTCTAATACCGGTAAAATTTCGATATATAGGCGGAGTTTTTAAGTGCCTTACTGCTGGGCCGGCGTGAGGGGGGTAAGCGGGGCAAAAGTATCCAATATTAGGCCAAATTTTTACAAAATATCCAAACAATTTCGGGTTCGCTACGCTTGCGCTAACATTCCATACAAAATTCCAGTTTACAACTTATTTGATAAGCAGATATTCGGTAAAATTAACAAAAATAGTTAAAATAATTAGATAATTCGTTGATTCGTTAATAAATGGGAGTAAATAAGTTCCTAATTCTTCAATATCTTTGTGGCTCGCATGTTTCAGCAAACATGTTTATGCGACCCGAGAAAATAGCTTTGAGTAGCTTGGTTGGTGTTGAAGAACATGGATATTCGTCTATTTTTATGCAAACCCTTTCCCTGCTCGGAGCGAAATAAAATATTCCACTTTTCTCATCATAAATTCATTTGTCATTGTGATCTCAGTGTGCCTTTCTTCAGGAACAGAAACTTGTTTTTAGGCAGGTTTCTTTGTCAAGAAAAGCGAGCGCAAAAAGATCCAAAAATAGATATATTTGACTACTGTGTTCAAATTCGCGAGAATTAATATATTTCCCATCAAAAAAGGCGTTATTTGATTTTTCGCATTAAAATTTTCTGACTATTTCCTAAAAAACCAAAGTTTGGAGTAAAATGGCTATTTGGGGGGACAGGGGCCTGAAAAGTTTACCCGTAGCCCGAAAAATATAGCGCCGGCCCTGCGTTTTCGCTTAATGGGACGTAGTCTGGAAAATGTCGGCTTTGTTGATGTTGAGGAACTGGGAAGTGTGATTACTCTGTTAAATCGAATGCTATGGTAAATCTTATTTGCTGTGTGCTAAGTTGAATACTGATCCCAAAGTCATATATGTATATCAACGAGATAGCAAATATTATATGTGGCAATCCTTTATTACCATAACTTTAAGTGAATTCCACTCAATATTCTCAAATAAACGGCTTTTTTGTGTCCAATTCGGTGAAAAGTATAAATTTTCTGGGACAGTAATAAGATTATATAATAAGATTTACATATTATCACATTTTTACATAACATTACACAGTTCATTTTACGTTTTACGCGTAGGTACCGTACATGTATATTAGAGCTGTCTCAGAAAATATAGCCATATTAAAATTTTAAAATATATGAAATTTTAAAAACACTTATTTTCTGCACAAAATATGCAGCCACCTTCAAACCTTGACGGCAGGGAGAGTGACACATATCGTTAAATACATGATTTGTAAAATCTATCACGTGTTTAGACTTTAAACATCAAAGACCAACAATTATTTGAGGAGCTTTGGCGATTTCCGTGGACAAAATGTTTAGAAATGGTTTCAAAAAGTTGTTTATATTTACAAATACACTAGCAGAGCCCGGCAAACATTGTTTCTTCCTAGCCTACATTAATGTATAAGTAATTTAATTTTGTTATTTTTTTTCACTTTCGTAAGAGCACCACTCAAAACCCCATTCAGATCGATGAATCAAGTAGATTTGATTTGAAAAAAATGTACTTGCTTAAGAGGGGAAGGGGGGTTAATTCGCTACAAAAGAAGTCATATTTTCGATATTTTTTTGACGGCACAGTTAATAGATATTTATTTATATAATTACTACATAATAAAGTCACATTTGGAGTATATTCTGTGGAATTTTCATTAATTTTCATGAAAAAATGAGCCACTGCCAGCGAATCTCCACAGACGTCTCAAAAAAAAAGTGTTATTGTGGTGCCCCTCATAACTCATCATTGGACCATCTGAAATCAAAACACAAAAATGATTTTATTAGTTGATAAAATTTTGGAGGCAGCAACGTCGAGTTTTTTTTTATTGATTTGTCATTTTTTTATAGCACTTAGAAGTCAAAATGCCGATTTTTCATGAAAACAATCGTAAATTTTGTTATTTTAAAATACGTTAAAATTTAAAAAAAAACTAGAACCGAAAACAATAGCAAAATTTTAACCCCAAAAAATGAAGGAAGAAAGCCATAATATGGGTTTTGTTGGGATTGAGGATAAAATTGAAATATCTCTGTAATTATTCGCCATGATGTATTGTGGGTGGGTTTAATGCAAGCGCCCTGCAGAGTAGTGGAACTGAGTGAATACATAGAGATTCTCGACCTATACATTATCCACAGATGGAGTCGTCACTGGGCTCATAACTTCAAGCCCTGGTTCTGAGCCAGTGGGGTCAGGACCACATGAATGCGCTGCGGCCAGTATTTTCAAATAAATAATCATCAATCAAATTCCATACTCCAAATTCACCTCTAATTTTCTTAACAACGCGGCGAATGTCAAAAGCAGGCATAACTGGCATCAATGCACCATTAGGTGATGTCTGACAAATGAAGTTATTCAAAATATTACGAACATCATCAATAAAGTCAGTTAAAGAACGAAATTTGGATGAGAGTTCGTGAGGTTTTTACAATAAAGCATCCGAATTCGCAGTGAGTAAGTCAATGAACCAAGTTACTCATCAAGATTGTTCATATCGTCGGAGAGGATGTTAAGCCAAGAAAAGCGGTTGTCAAAACTGCTGATCTTATTAGCAATAAAAGAATTCTCACGGGATATATTTTGAAACATGTGCTCTACACGCCGTAAATTATGGCATGGCAAAGTATTCGATCACTCAACGCAAGTGTAATGATAATTCAAATTAACCCTTTATTCGCCCCTCCATCAATTTTAATGTAGAATCGATTGGTGATGTTGGTGTTCGTTTAAAGTTTACTGTTATTTCACTGCAGTAGAATTTTTCATGACAGTTTTTGATGTAACTCCATATGGTGGTATGGCCTATATGCCATAGGAGTGCGTGAGGTTCTCAGAAGATGACAAAGACACTTTTGCTTATTTCCAGTCTTAATAATTTTATTTTTTCTCTCTTTTAATCACTTCATCTTTGTAAAACAGTGTCTTTAATTTTTGTCATACTCAAGTATATGAGTTGACTAAAGCCAGTTGAAAATGCGGTCTGTACCTTAACGGACACGTTTCTTTTGACGGCCCTAGTCAACGGCACAACATTACTCATTTCCCTAACCGTAAATTTGCAAATTTATAAAGTCTGAAAAATGTGGGCCATATCTTCTACCCTAACTGGTGGTATGGCCACCTTACATAAAATGCTTGACTCAAAGTCTTGTTTAAGTATGCCATGTACATATGTGTATATCAAGTGCACACAACAACCACAGTGCTTTTCATGGAAATTGAAAAAAGTAATTTTCATTAAAATTTTCTGGAATAAAGTTTTAAGAGCTTTCTGGATGCTACTTTGACATGTATTATATACTTTGCAATAAAAAAGTAACAATCCATTAAACTATGAATTAAATAAAGTAAAATGTACTACTCGTACATTTAAAGCGTAATAAATTTCACGATTTACTGCCTGGCTTTAATTTTTCTGCGATAAAACCACGAAATTATTTCCCTATTATTTTAGCAGCAAATTTACACTAACATTTTTTTAGTGTGCTTAAAATTTTATCACAAAAAATTTCCGCACTTGACTTTTGTACTAAAGCCATCAGCGGTTCTCAAAACAAAGAAGAACATAATTTATGATTCAATTATATCAATTTTAACATTCATGTAATTATGCGTAGGGTAGTATAGGGCACTATACATCAAATCCCATGAGTTATTTAGCCGCCCATAATTTTCCTGGGTCGATAATCTTCCCAACAAATTAATTTGCTCGTGTGTAAATAAATCCACTTGCTGAATCTTAGAATTCAGTCCTTGCCCAGCTGTAACTGAGAGTAGGGATCAAAGAAGCCAAGGGCAAATGAGTGACACTGCAGGATAACGAAGGAAAGTTATAAGAAAATGCCGTGATCATGTTTAAATGACCAGTATCAATAATCCATCCGGGGACGGTCTCCTTGAGGCATTATATCTCGGATTTCCGACGTTATTAAAACAGAGTCGAATAAATATTGTAAAGTTATGATATTAGTGTGCTCCTTGCCGGCGATGTCTCCGGTCCAGACTGCCCAGCTTATGTACCAGCCGTACATAATGCATCCGCCTAAATATGTATCCATTAAGATACTTTTCGCATCAGGGAGCAAGGCATCCAAGCAAGGCTCGTGTGCGATGAGTAGAAACGAATGTTTACTTCTGCAAAAGTAAACGCTGTAGAACATGTAAACACACGTTTTGGAGTCGAAAAGGTCTCAAATGATTTCCAGCATATATTAGTCGAGAGTTACCATTACATACGACGAGTGTAGAGAATGTTTGATTGCACTCGTAGTCTGGCACAAGTGCCCTTGTAAATAACTGGCAGCCCTGTTGAATTCCTAGTCCAAAATACGTTCAAGTAGGTCTCTCTCCAATATATCGTTCATATAAATTTTCCATCCGCTTTCGGGTCCGATCAACTGTGAAACATAAGTCCAATTGAATGTGCTCGATAATATGACAAACATGAAACGATTTAGCAGGAAGGGCGGAAATAATTGCCTGGCTCTACCATGTCGTGCCTTGGCTTCCTCCGATACTTGCCAGCGCATTTCTTTTGGTCATTCCTTTCGCTTTAATTATTTGGGCGGAACGAATTACCATAAAACCTTATAAATTCAGAAACTCGCAATACTTTATGAAATCTATTATATAACCATTTACGAAATCCTATTATGCACTTGATAAATTAAACCCTGCTGAAATATACAAAACGCTTTCATATTCACAAATTCAAGCGGATAGATGCAATATTTCGTAGCGAATAGCTGCGTTTTTCCACATCTGATCTGGATCAGATTTAGTAAATTTTGTATTGACTTACATTTTTAGTAAAGATTTTAGAATTTGCGAAGGTGCATCAAATTGCGATGATTTTTACACATTGAAACTTCAAGTCTTGATATGAAAAATTATTGGATTAATTTATTAACGCAAAGTGGATATAAGTTATACCAACTATTGAATTATATTTATATGTTATGTAACACTTCAATAGTACCAAATGTTTACAGTAATCTGCAACATGCTGCTGTCAACATTTGACATCTTAAGATTGTTTTTTCTAAATCAAAAGCATCAGCTGTGAACAAAATTAAAAAACGTTTACCACAGAGCCGTTTTATCGGAAAATAATATTAAAATTATCGGATTTTTATTGAATAAATCTGTACTAATGCAGAGGAGAAAAGTAACGCTATTGCTGACCAAGAGGTACATAAAATAAAACAGTTTGATTTGCAAGATTACGTCAGTGTCCAGGAACAATGGAATCATGTTCAAAGCAAGCATTTATAATAATGAGTCTTAGAGAGTGATATAATCAGTGCAAAAGAAAATCTGGAATTGTTCTGAAAGGCCCGAACACATTTGCACTGTTAGTGAAATTCCCCATGATGTTTGTGTGTATTCTTTATGCGAATTTCAACTTTTTAAAGTTTTTGGCTTTGTTTCTTTGAGATGCAAAAACGAACGTTGTGTGATAAGCCAGTGCCCCAAATGTAATAGTATAGAAGACATCATACCGCGCTGTCTATATTTCGGAAGCATCCCAGCAGGAAATTTACACATGACGGCATCGAGGAAGTCATCAATAAAAGGGCATGTATACTCATTCCAACATCGATGACATTTCTCACGGCGATGTCATTGGAAAGTCATGCATGCCTTTCTGCATGACCACGGAATGTATGGGGTCATCACAAAAATACAAAAAGAAGAAGATTTGGATTACTGAGAAGCGCATGAAACAACAAAACCCCAATAAAACTTCAGCTCACTTGAAACAAACAAACTCCTATGCCTTCCTGTTAGCATGGCTATGTCCTCAGAATTGGCATACATACCTTAGTCATGCATGAAATCATCGATGTACTATTTCACGCAATCTCCAATTTCCTGCTGGGATGGGTCAAAATGTGGACATGTGGATGTTACTACCTAACACTGTATCGGGCCTTCTTAAAAAATTGAATTCGCGTCTCCTATAATACTGAGATACTACTACTCAGAGAAATGCTACTCTTTCTAGCGAGCAAATCATAATGTTTATTCATAGAAAAGGCAAGTAGTCTCCGAACAGTTGAGAACTTATTAAAATAATTAATGTGAGACATTGCTTCCAATGAGATATTTCTCATTTGCTCAGTTTTATTCATACAGCCCATTGTTTCAATAAAGTTGAGCAAAGCCAATATTGTAACGAAAAAAGAGAAAATATTTCCAACACTTATTAAGTCTTACAGTTCGATTTTGCAGACAATTTTACAACTATAACACAAGATATAGAGTAATTAAGCAAAGAAGTTGAATGTTATTCGTATGACAATATAAGTGATGCTCTTACGCAGAACAAGTATTGCGTATGGTTGTTTCTGCAAACATTTTTTAAATGACCAATAGGGAAGGAGCAAAGGTCTAACTAAAGTTATGATATTTTCATACGGATTTGCGATGTGCTGCTCTATTCAAGAGCCATTACATTGTATACATACATTAGCTACATATCTAACATTTGCGAATTGCACTGCCAAGGAGGACTTCGATGGTTGTGGTCATTTTTTCAAACAAGTCCCGAAAAAAAGCGTTGTGGATTACTTTTAATGGGGTGGGGACAGACTACTTCATACATATGTCGTGAAGGCTCGTAAAGTCATCTTAAACCAGCTTTTGACTGGCTCCGAATTAAAGGCATAAATTGTCTCAAAGTGAAGTCAAAGGCTGTCAAACCATGTTTGAAAATATGTAGATAGAAAATCCCAAACCAATCAAGAATATTAGTTCTAAGCGGGAATTTGAAAAGAGTGGAACTAATAGCATCATAACAGTATGTACCTCGTATTCAAAATTCGAAGATAATTGTTTGGAAACATGCTTCCGAAAGCTGAAAAAGTGTTGATAATTTTTTTTACTAAGAAATGTTACTATTTTTGCATCATTGATGAAATTGGCGTTGTAACACTACATACAAAAAGTTTACAGAATACAATAAATTAAGTAGGTTAATCAGATTTTAAGAAAAGAAAGGGTTACACTCAGTGCGGTGATAAATTAACCATAATTATTTTATGGAAACAATTATTTATTATTCATTCATTCATAAATAGGTATTTCTACTTAATGCAGAGTTTTTATATAATATTTTAAATAATTATTTATAACATCACCGGCTATGGGCCAGCTAGTAGGCAGATTAACAGTAGTGGCTTCTGTCATTCCAAAAACGTTTTCTTTGTTTTTTTTAATTTCTTTATTTTCGATATGACTATTAGGAAAATATGCTGTTTCAGCTCGAAATTCCAACACAATTCTCAATTATACCTGATATTCATATATTCTAGTGGTATCTTTGCGACTACATAATATCGTCGACTGAGAACTAATTTACCGTATACGCCACTTTGTTGATTTTTAGTTTAGATCATTTTTGGACGTTTTTCGACTCAAATATTTCGAATTTCTCACCCGTTTCTTTCAACCTATTATCGGTAATGAAATATCCAGTGACGTTGTTTGCCGTTTATGTTAGAAAGCTTCTACGCTATGTTACTAATGTTACGCTACTGTTTTAAGAAAGTGAAAATCTTTAATATTACATACACAAACTCGTGAAAAGGAAATTCAATTTTAATGAATCAAATTTTCTCTGTTCTTGAGAACCTTTCTTATATGTTTTTGAAGGAGTAAAAGAACTGAAATAAATAATAGGATCTAACTACTAATACGCAAACTATAAATTTTCGAACAAAACGGACAAGGATTTAAAATAACATTTTGATAAGACTCGCGTAACAGACGAAATTAAAGGCATCAAACAAATATGCATGTATTTACTACTAATCGAGTTAATGTCTTTCTTTTTTCAAATTGAAGAAATCTGATTGTTAAAAGGGTCACCTATAGTGAAACAGCCAAAAACAGGGTGATTTTTTGGGAATACATTCTGTGTAATGAAAAGTCTGATTAACATGATATTTCTTAGTATAATCTCACAACCCTGCGTTTTACAAAAAGATTTTTCTTGTAGGTCATATCTTCATTGGCTTTGCGGAGGGATGTCGCAAAGAGGATGCTGCGGCCGCACGATCACTTTATGGTGCACAATTTCCAAGTCCTCTCAGTAGTTCGAAATTTGAACTTTTATTTCATTTTTTATAAATCTTTGCAGTACTTGATGGTGGATAAATTTGTGTATGTCAAAAATTGTGCAACTTAGACATCCGATTTTCGACACATTTTTATTCTTTAATTTTGCTATAAAAAATGTTTGAGCAATTAAATTTTGCAAAAAACTCGATGTCAGTGCATCGTTGTCTTTTAGTAGCAGTTTAATTCTAGTAAATCGGTTGAAAAGTTTCCGCGTAATCCTATACACCAGTTCCGAAAAGATGGTTTCGGCAAAAAAAAAAACGCGTTTAAAGTTTTATAAACAGAAAAAAACATGTCTTTTAAAATGGAAGTGCTTATTGGTGGTGCACGACCAAAATCCGCAAAATTCATTGCCTACTGATTGAATATTTACCTTTTACAAAATATCTACGGACTGTCGTGTACTCCATGTACACACGCCCATTAACAGAGTTTGGTGCAAATAAGCACTGCCTTTTAAAATCATGATGATGACGAGCTTACCTCAAGCAGCAATACCAGGGGCCAAACAGTCGACCGGGAAATTATTCGGTAGATACAGTGTCTGTCCGAAGAATCAGGCCGGCAGAAATCTTAGCAAAGTCCTATTCAAGCGGCAACGTTCAGCCGCCAACTAGCGCCCCGCGAGATCCAAACTGACCGCAATAAGCTGACACAAAGTTTGACTACTCATATCTTCTATTTCGTTCATTCGATCGTCGTCAAGTTTTGTACGCATACTTCTATAGGCCTATTCTAAACAACTTAACAATTTAAGATAAAACCAGACAAGTGCGTGTCATACACTCATCAACTTAGCGTTCCGTAGCATTCACCTTCATTGCAATTCAATTTTTGTTGTCGAAACTTAACAATAATTTATAAATAAGTATTAGACCTTGACCATGCAAAGCACATATGTATGAAGTGTGAATAATGCAATTTCTTTGTTGAATGTCTACTTATTGTTATTATAGTAAATTGATGCAATTAAAAACTGATAATTGTGGACATCTAAAAAACTTGTTAACGTATCTTGTTCAAAATACTTTTGGTTTAAAATATTTATACCATAAAGTAGCACTATCTTAATTTTTCAGAAGTTTCAATCACATGGTTGGAAAGCTGGAGTGGGCGCATTATTAACATTATATTTTCTTCTTTTTTCACGCATATTAGAAATCGGTCTTCACATTTTTTTTGGCGCGGTCCCAAAATTTGGTTTTTATACCCAATGTTTAAACATTTAAGGCGATTTTAGTTTTCTTCAAGTTGACAAAAGACGAAAAGTTATTTTGTCTCTAGTATTTTTTCTGTTGACACAGATAATTGTGTTTATTTTTATTAGATTGAATACAAATCAGAAAAGTAAAACAAAAATTAATAACATACCACTTTTAACTTGGGCAGTTATGGTAATTAATTAACTATGAGATTGTGTTTTCTTCAAAAGTCCTTAAAAATGCAAATGAAAAAATTGTGGGGGCTCTACATTCTAGAATCCTACCTCCCCTTCTATACGAGGATGCGCCTTTTCCACGTCTAATTTATTTTATAGCCGTAAATTCACTGCACAGAAACGCTTAATAGTATATTGCCAAGTTTTATTACTGTTTTATTTCGTCTTATCCTACGCATTAGTAATCGATACGAGTAAAAAGCAATACGTCTTATTCGAAATCGAGTAGGTATCGATACTTTCTTCCGAAACGAGCGCTGAGTAAAAGTATCGATACCTATACATATTCATCCCTACTTAGGCGACACCACTTTCAAAAAATACAGCTTGTTTATTTTAATTGGCTTCTTTATTCTTATTTTAACTTTTATATGCTGGCGGAGCCCAGGTTGGGAAAGGCTGCGCTAGCATGAACATATTTGAATACTCTAGTTTCCTACTCCGATTACCGATACTGAGTTTCCGATTTTACGTCATCTGTTGAACGAAGGGCTTATTTAATAAGTTCCAAATCTAGGTAAGAGCGAAACACCTAAGTTCGGGCCGAGGAGTGATCACGACCCCCCGAACCCCCTCTGGAGCCGCCCATGAGCACTATTTGATTTTCTTTTTGTTGTTGTTGTAATTTCATTACATAACTAAGTGGAGGTTCTCTTGTGCGATAAACCTCCATGTAATATTTCATCAGAATCGGATAAAAGGCGGTGAAGTTATAAGACTGTGACATACGGCCAGATCGACGGGCATCACAATATTATAAGAGTTCCGTTTTAGCCGTTTGGGCTTGGAACCTTAAAAAAGTTCTATTTATTGACCAGCTGCAATTGGTTGCCCCCTTAATACTTTTAAAGTGTTGTAATGTTTGGTTTGGGCTTGGTTGTTAATTTTTTTGACAAGTAGAAATTTCTCCAGGTGCATCTATTTCCAATTGTAGCAAAGAAGGGATTCTACCACGATTTAATTTGACACTATGGAACGAAGTTGCTAAAGCTTGGACATGTCTCGTACCTATGTACGAGTATAACAAATTTGATCGAAATGAGAACATATTTCTAATAAAAACAAAGCAATAATTTAATAAGACGTCTAAGTATGTCCTGTTATATGTACCCGACCTAATGCACCCTGGATTAACATAGCTTAATTTCAAAGGAAAGCAAATTTCATTACACTGGTAGTTGACAAAAATTTACCAAAATTGTGCCCCAAAAGTACCGACCCTACAAAAATTGCGTTAATTACCACGACGATGTCATTTTGCTTGATAGCACATTTAAACATTCATAAGCACTCATAAGCAAATTCATCTGAAACAAGGAGGGAGTTGGATGGCAGCAATCCAAGGCAGAGCGCATTCGGTTAATTTACCGAGCCGTCAATCTCTCGAGTTTAAAGTGTTACGTCTTAATCAGAAAATTGCTCCCTTGTGTAATCTCAAGTAATTGCAATGTAATCCTAATCGACAGGCATAGAAGGGGTACAACTGCTTGGATAAATTGTCGACAGGAAGACTCCCCGGGAGATGGAAGATAGGAGAAGTGTACACTTGAGCGCTCGTTTCTAATTTGATCTGATAATGTAATTTGTCCCCGTGACAGTTCTCAGCATCTTATCGAGGTGGAATTGCAACAAACAACATATTTTCCCCAAGTTTTGATATTAAAAAAAGAAATGAGCAATAAAAACCACAAAGAAATAGGACTCGAGCCATCCTCAGGCACACGGGCGCACAGACACCCAAGTGTGCTAGTGCTTTTTGCAATCGGATCTAGACAGGCGGAAAATGGTGTTCCCTTGTCAATATGTACACGTCATGCAGTGGGAAAAAAGATGAAACGAGCAAGCAAGCAATGTGCAAACAAGTCCTGTGGAAAAGGTTCCGTCTCTGAGGTATTGCCCAAAGAAGTACACAAGGCTCCCGAGACGCTTCTATAATGATATTCACAGAGACATATCCTTGTACAAACTACGGCCCAGCCGCGTTTTAAGCGAAAACAGCCCTGGTGGGAGCTTGGTGTTTGTGAATCTTCTTTTGTTGAAGGAACGCAGCAGCGTCTTCATCCTTTTAAATTACTCTTTTGCAGATAGCCTGTACTAACATTTGAAGTCTTTATTTCCTGAATGTTTTAGTTTTTAAAACAACTCAAATATTTGCCTTCCTGATTTCGAACTGTGCCTTCACAATTGTTTGCTGATTTGCGCTCACTTTCCTTCTTAAATATTTTACCAGAAAAAGCGTTAAGTAAAAATGTAAAATATATGTACCTTTTTGTATTGCAATTGCCATGCATGCCGGTCCGCAAAAACTATTGAACTCATTGTTTACCCTGTTTAGTTATAAAGGATATTAACATTTTTTTTTCAGAATGCTTATATATCTACAGTAAAAGAAGGCCGATTTTTCGCGACGTTGGCTTCAATGGGGACATAGGCATCTTCTTTCGGAACATGCTTTCTACTCGAAATAATCTAATCCTACAAGCAGCAGTAAATGGTACCGTAAACCGGGGATACTTTATCACGCGGGGCTACTTTGCCAGTATTGACCATATTTCAGTTTTATTTATATTTTATTTTTTGCTTTATAGGCTATGCGCTTTTGTTCTTTTCTTTTCAGTTAGATTAAAGAGTAGCTGCAGAAAATGGTACGAAAGTATAAAAAAAGTGAAGAGTCAAGACACTATGCAAACTTCAGCCAGGAAAATTTGGCAAAAGCACTTGCTGACCTTAGGAAGGGCGTAAGTCACGCAGAAGCTAGTAGACGGCACAATATTTCGCTATTTGGCAAGCATCAGGGAGATCCAGGACATCCCACCACCTCAAGTCCTGGAGGTCATTTATTTATTTACTCATCAACAGGTGCAAACCATCTGACGTTACAAAGATAGATACATAGATTAAATAAAAAGAAATTATGCTAAGCAGTATAAAATGAATTATGATATTAAGAAAAATTGTATAGTCGTTTTTTCAGTTCAACCTTATCACGATGAAAATCGATAACTGAGAAACAGGCATTATAATCTCTAGACATAGCCGACAAAGGTTCAAAATAACCGTAATTGGTCCTGTGGTTATCTGCATAAAGAAAATTTTGTCCTCTAGTCACTCGGGGACGTGAATTAACATTCAAAAGTTTTAAAAGATTAGGACAGTCTACGGCGCCGGTTACGATATCTTGCATGAACATAACACCAGCAACATCTCTACGTTTTAAAAGAGACGACAAACCCAACAGTTTTAATCTGTCCTCATATGGAGGAAGATTGGAGGGGTCATTCCACGGTAATTGACGAAGAGCAACCCGTAAGAAACGTTTTTGTACCGCCTCGATTCGATTTATGTTCATATTATAATGAGGCCTCCACACTACGGAAGCATATTCCAAAATTGGGCGAACAAAAGCACAAAATAAAACTTTTAAAGTGTGGGGGTCAGTGAAGTCAACAGACCAACGTTTAACGAACCCCAATGTTGAGTTGGCTCGATTAATTATACTATCGATATGGCGCCCAAAGTCAAATTTACAATCAATCAACAGTCCAAGATCAACAACACTTTCAACTCGAGACAAGGGCCTGTCAAACATTTTGTAGGAGAACTCCACAATGGAGGATTTCCTGCAAAAAGAGATAAAATTACATTTACTAATATTTAATTCCAAATGATTCTTGGAGCACCACTCCGTGAATATTAGAAGATCGTCCTGTAGGTATTGAGCATCATGAAGAGATTCAATAGTTTTAAAGATCTTCAAATCATCTGCATATGCCAAAACGTGAGTATTACGAAGTAAGGGAAACAAATCATTAATAAATAAGACAAACAGTAATGGCCCAAGGTGACTACCCTGTGGAACTCCGGACAAAACAGAAATAGGGGCAGAGTAGGCAGACGAAAATTTAACCTTGAAGGATCGGTTATTAAGATAGGACTGAACCCAAAGAACAAAATCTTTGGGAAAGCCAAGTCGAAGCAGTTTAAATATAAGCACTTTATGGGAAAGCTTGTCAAATGCTTTACTAAAGTCAGTGTAAACACAGTCGACCTGCTTAAGCTTTTCAATATTTGTTAGGCAGAAATTCGAAAATTCCACAAGGTTAGTCACAGTTGACCTATGCTTCACAAAGCCATGTTGGTGCACCGACAAAAGAGAACTGCAGTAAAACGTCAGGTAATCTTTCACAATAGCCTCAAACAGTTTTGGAATCGGTGACAGTTTGGCAATAGGTCTGTAATTTTCGAATTGGTTCTTTTTTCCCTTTTTAAAAATGGGTATCACGTAAAATAATTTCCATTGGCGAGGAAAGACACTTGAACGCAAGGACAGATTAAACAAAAAAAGTAAGGGGTCTAGCCAGTGCAGTACCACACTTACGCAGAACAACCCCAGGAATGTTATCGGGTGAATCCGAGTAATCTTCGTGAATTTTATTTAGGTACTCTAAAATGGTACAGTCATCAAAAACAAAGTTATTTGTAAATGAAGGAAGACACGTCATATGATTAAAATAATCTAAGTCTATATCACAGATGTCATCACAATAAGCATTTTTGAAATGCTTCGCAAAAAGGTCAGAAATAGCAGAAGGTTCACTACTAATTTCATTGTCTAGAATTAAAATAGAAGGATAGTTATTGGTCTTCCGTTTGCTATTAACAAAGTCAAAGAATTGCTTAGGATTAGATTTGATGTTATGTTCTGTGCGAATCGTGTACCGGCGATATAACGTTATAGAATAATTATTAAATTGTTTACGCAAGTCCGCATAAAAGTGATAATCGCTCCTTAAATTCGTACCACGGAATTTACGCCATGCATTGTTTCTACGGTTTCTCAACGATCTCAACTCAGCGTCATACCACACCGGACTACTCAAGAAATTTTTCCTTTTGACTAGAGGAACATTAGTGACTACTTGTTTTTAAATATATATATGTTGCAGCCACTATTTATTTTATTTTATTTTACATACGTATTGGCAAGACTATATTGTCTTAATTATAGACAATCCTTGTGAATATCGTATTCCTGTAAAGAATTTTATCATAAAACTTTCAACAATCTGTACAAAGTAGCCCCGGTTTACGGTACTATCTACATCAGGTTGAGTGACAATAAGACTGTGGCACCAGTTAAAATTGCAACTAACGATGAACTGAACTCATATGCTAGCTGAGTTAGGTATTGACAAGTTTTGTTGCGTCAATAGCTAAACATGCTAGTTAACATTTTGAGTTACTATTTTTTTTTCTGTAAGAGCGTTTTTGCAGATTAGTGAATATGATTGCCAATAAATATATGTCTTATTTGTCTAACTTCAATTATGTGAACTTCAGAATTTTCCATACACATATTCTTTGTGGATCGCTGAACTTATATTATATAACTGAACTTTCAATAAGGACGCTCTAAAATGTGAATGAAACAAGTTGGGTGTGAGATATCCACTCCATTTTTATTTTATTTGAAAGAATATTTCATGGCATTAGGTATGGAATATAAAGTTGTTCAAATGCCCGCCGCGGCTTTGCTTGGTGGCGCGTATTCGGAAGTTGACCCAAATTTCGCCAAAGAAATCATCTTTAGCGACTCCAACGGCAAGCGTCACAGATCGATGATAAGCAACTTCTTGTAGCCTAACCCACTACAATTGGAGAACTGTTATTTCCTCTGAGACCATTAAAATTGAAGGCTTCGACATACATAAATATCAGCTGAGTTTTACGACCATATTATAAGTGAGGGTGCAAGTTCACAACTATCTGCAGAGGTTATTTTAATTAATATATTATATTGCCTTTTAGACTTATTGAGTCTATCCGCCATTTCTCGTATACTATTTTGATTGCTCTTGGGCCTTGAGCAATAGTAATAGTAATATACAGACTTTAAGTGCACTTCAGGTCAACCTGTCGTTACATCATAGTTTTGCAAATCTATAATACTTTTTGCAACAAAGTCTGTAACAAAGCAAGTCTGCTTCATAAGAACTATAGAAAAAAGAATGAATTTGAATCTTGTGTTTTATTAGTACATACCTTGAACACTCTTCTAGACATTCTAAAGTGGTTGTAAAATATTTACGGAGAACTCAACAATCGTGCTAATATAATTAAATTTGTTCTTGTCACTCGCTGCTATACCTCCTTTCAATCAAAACGAGAGCGAACAAATTCTACACAGCGAAATTTATGACGCTGAAGCAAACGAGATTTCCTTTAAGTTGTTGCCATCGGAGATGTGGACACCGTTTAATTATTCGACGAACGTGTTGAAGTCTCAACTTTTTCTTTAATTTTGCGACTGGGTGCAGAAGAATTTGACGCTTTGTGTAAGATGGACCTACGTTCTCGTTCAGATGTCTCTCTTATGGTGCAGCTTTTTCAATATTGTCCGTAATGTTCGGGATCTTTGAGAAAACTGTTGATTTTCGAAGGATCTCGTCCAATTTTTCATCACAATTTTATATTAGCGGTGAATAGGTTTCTTTTTTCGTATTTGTCAATCTAAAATTGTCAACTTGACAGATCTTGCAGGAATTCATAATCAAAGGTACGTTGCGTTTTATGTTCGAACAATTTGTATTTTTTGTTGGATCGTACATAAACGAATTCCTTGTGTAGGAATTTGCTTTATTATGAAATTATAGCAGTTTAGTCTACTATATTAATTTTTTTTAAATTATAGTAGTAGGAGGTGTAATATAGTAGGATACTATACTATATAGTACGGTTGGCAACCCTGGGTGACCCCGACAATGAACAACAGCAGCAGAGCCCACTTCCCCAAGGGGATTTTGGCTTCCGAACTGGAATATTAGTTCACAAGTTCATCATATTTCATTTAAGATGCAAGAAACGACAAGATGTTCTATTTAAGGTCTTAGCTGCAGCTTCCCACCCCCAAACAACCGCAATCACGCATGCCCAGCCAACTTCCAACAGGAGGGCACCAAACTTCGGACAGACCTCCACCGGCGATAACACTATATTTTTTTTTAAACAACACAACACATAAAACCGACTTCATTAGTCATTCAAACTAATCAACCAAATCAAATACCAATCAGCCCATCCAAGTAAATACTCATCAAGCAACATCAAACCGAATTTCGTGAGCGCGGCGGTAGCAGGATTGGAGAGTATTATGTCATTTCCTCAACTCCCGGTTCATAAGGCCAACGGCACAACTCACCGCGTGTTGGCAGCAAGTAACTACTACTTTACATAAAAGAGAAGATGGCACAAAAAGGCCAGGTTAAAGAGAAAATTTTTAAAAGTCTAATGTTATCAAAACCTTTCAAAATTAAAAAGGAAATTGGACAAATTTTAAAAAAGGCAGCAATATCAGAATAATCAAACCGTAATTCTAAATATTCCACCCTCAGGATAGATATTCCACCGGTATCCTATTTTAAGTTGTGTCCTCAAAATTGTTTGTGAGAGTTATATTGCAAGTGCGATTATAATTTCCAAGATATCTGCTATGCCCAATAAATTATTACCCCATTGCGGTAGGAGACTGGCTAGAGAAGCTACCATAACTAATGTGGCGGACAGAGTTAAATAAACCGCTTTGACCTACTTACATAAATACGCTATTATTGCGGCTTCCGACCACGGCTATTACTCTGAAAATCACCGTACCTATGTGTCGATTTGAATTTAGTAAAGACAGAATGAATACTTTCTTGTTTCATACTTTTCGTTACTCCCATTGTCGGGTTTTTTGTTTTTTATAATAATTTATTTTTATTTACAGCTTTTTAGTTTCAGATATTTTCTAGTGGGTAAGTAATGTCACGACAAGATCAAGCCCATACTTGTAATTTAACATTATATCACGATGATCTACGTCCAGAAATTGCTTCTGTCATTCTATACTATCCTTGTCACATAGCTTGTGGTATTTTGGTATTTGGCGTCAAACCGGTGATCCGCCATCTTGGTGCATTTGCCATATTAGATTTAGAATGACGTCGTACAGTTTACCATATTGTGCTCATTCAATGCTTTCATTTGATACCCATTTAATAATATTTGGTGAAAATGTTTTTTATTGTCAGACATTTTGACTTCTGGTGGCTGCCATTTGCATTTCTTGTAATGGCACCCCGAGAATTAATATGATGAAAAAAACCTGGGTTTACATGGAGTTGGACCATAGACAAATAATAGATAGATATCCAATCTCATAGCAAAATTTGTTCCTATGAAAACAAATCTGAGCGGAAAGCTCATCTAGTTCAACTTCCTTTAAGTTTGTGTGCGTGAGATAAATATTTAGAATATTTCTCAATTCAGAACACTGCCTCTTTTTCAATTTTCATATTAAGCCCGCTCACCAGCCCAATTGCGAACTTCTGCAAAAAAAGATTGTTCTAGGAATTATTAGCCAGATAGAATAAATACATTTCTCACGGGCCTCTTATTTTTTGGTCAAAAGGTCGGAAAAATGAAGTAGGAGGCACGAAATTCGTAGAAAAAATGTTGTTTTACTAGGAATTTATAACGGCTACGGGAAAGTGTGCAAATCGGCATGGTTAGGACGACTCCAAACAGACGACCCAATATACTGTAAGCGAATTGCAGGGGCTAACGGACGGCTGAGACTCGAGAGAAGAGGAAGACATATGTCGCCGCCACGCCACCGCAGAATCCATGCTGCCCGCATGCTGAACTACAGAGCCGGGCCCGAATGAATTTCGGGTCGCTCCATTAACGCAATGAGGAGTGAATAGAGTACATGTCCACCATCACTGATTCAGGACAGGACTATGCATTTCTCACTTGCACTTGCAGGATGCAATGAGGAGATAAAGAAATATTTTTCGCTTGCACTCGGAGCACTCGGGAGCCGATTTTGCCCGGACGTGAGCTAAACGAACAATTTTCTCTCTCTCCCGAAATGATATATCGAGCCATGTTAGGGATGTGTTAGTAAGATCAGGCGACATCAGGCCAGTGATGTTAAATCGTGGGAAATTTCCCATTTCGTGGGAATTTTTACATCTAAAAAGTCGAATATGGGAAAAAGGGAATAATTTCGTGCTGTAGAACAACTCGTGGGAAAAAATCTATAGAAAAATTTATCTAGTTTTAAAGTCAGGGACAGCATGCTGTCGATTCGTTCCGTCATAAAGAGTCCTCGAAGACTGAAAATTTAGCTTATCTGGTAGACATATACATAATTTCTCAGAATGTACGCAACGAATCGGATTGAAAATAAGTTACATTCATTTCAACTTTTACTTACAGAGTGCATTGGAACAGAAATGATCGGAAACATTCTGTTTCGGCCTTAAAGTATGCCTATGCACGAGCTCTTTAAATCAAATACTGCCACTGAATTAAACTTTTTGATGCTTTCTCACATAAGAAGTTCCGAATAATGTTCTAGGGCTATGTTATTAAGGGGGAACATCACTGTGGCGGGTCAAAAAATTGTCAACGTTTGGTAATTTTTCTTGCTTGCTATAACTAAATATTTAAATATCTGATAAAGAATATTTTATTAAGTATATATTTAACTTATTCAATACCAATTTTGATTGAAAAATGTTTAAAATGTACAATGTCATGGGCCTTAGTTACCGGTAAAAAAAATACCTCTATTCATTGAGTCATCAATATAAAAGAAAATTTATTTATTAATATGAATGTAGCTATCGTTGTATGAAGCCGTCTTTTTCTTACAAAAAGGCGACGGTTTAAAATTATCGGTTTTCAGACCTTATCAACATTGTAAAAATCGGCTACGCACAACGATAGCCACCGATTACCGAAATTTCAAGAAAAAAAAGTTTTCACTGGGGCAAGGTCGAAAAATGTCGTTCCAAGATTTTCTTTTTTTGCATTTAAAACACACCGTTTAGACCGAAACTATATGTGTGTGAAAGGGCTTAACTCACGAACCTTGTCGTCATGTTTTTTAAATATTTATGAATATGTATACTACCAAAAAATGCAAACAAAAAACAAATTTTTTGAACCGTTACAGTGGCGTTCCCCCGAAGCGTAGCACCAGAGACAACCTGGGTATCCTATAACCCTGTTATTTTAATATTATGAAGAGTTCCTTATTTAGTAGTTTATTACAATTGTATGAGATTTGTTGAACTAAACTACATATTATAACAAAGTAAAATGAAGACTATAATTCAATTTAACTGATGGGAAAAATTGTGGGAAATTTAGACCATCAAATAGGGAAAAAAGGGAAAATCTACCATCTGTGATGGGAAAAAGCTCCAAATGGACTTAACAACACTGCATCAGGCTACCAAATTGAAAGCTCAATGGATTGAGCTTTGGGACCAGAATGGAAATCTATATGTTATTTGTCTATGGTTGGACTGTGCTTCAAACTAAGCTCAATTCTGCGTGTAAACTACTTCCAAGCCTAAACGAACATAGCATATAATGGGCTTTCATTTCCAGTCTCGAAAAATCTCAAAACAGTTGTTAGCCAACAGCCCTATTATTAAAAATTAAGTCATTCACTGCGACCTGGCATACAAATAAAAACCATGTGGTAATAAATATCATCGAAAAGATATACAATGTTTTTAAACGAACAGTAAAATCTGAATGGGCATATAAATTAACATCTTCTCATGGATATCCGTTGATTTGTGTGGGTTTTTTGTCTGTGGAAGGTTAAATTTCTGAGCAAACTGCGATTATCTCTTAATCAATGGACATTGTCCGGAAACACACTTCCGGCAGCTTAATAAAATTCTCATTTGCATAAGATATTACCAGCAGATCCGGTTTTCTACAAAATTATCGAAAACTGCGGACCGATGCCAACTGAATAAGGAAAATTTAGTGATTAAGTAATTAATTACGTAGTTCCATGCAACACAGGTGTTACGTTACGATCGTGAGGCCCAGTGAATTTAAAAATAGGGAAGTCGTCGCTAACGGACTTGTGGGCTCCTTAATTTCTTGTTCAACAGAAAATCCTTAGAGGGGCTTAACAGGTTTTATTTCTTTGTCAATATACTTCAATAAAATGCGAAAGTTTCATCGGACTTTTATGGTTCGTTGTGCTTTTATTGCATTCACGGAGGCTGTGTAAATGTCTTATTGACAGGAATTTCGTCTTTTTATGTCTCTTCTTCGGTTTATGATATAGAAATATAATTTTAGTGCCTTCGTTAAATATTCGCCTTAAACGCTATAACACTTACTTTTATAATATTTTCTGTGAATGGTTTGAATAACCTTTTAGCGTACGAATTTACCGTGGAGTTTGGCTAGTGGGGCGCGTAGCTGGCATCGCAAGCACGCCCTGCTCTAACAACTCTACACCAAACGCTGCAACCCTCACAGTTTTATTTTAGAAATAAATCTATTTACCCGATTGGTATTGATATTGATTACATATTTCCCGCAACAGGAGCAATGCAATAAATATTTAACATTTTAAGCGAGTTATAAATAGAGGTAGTGGCCCTATTTAAAATATGGGGAATTTGATTATATGTACATATATATTTAAATAGGTTATTATTTATTTATTCAACAAAATTTATTAATGCCCAGAGCAAAACGGACGGGTGGCACAATATGTGATATGTTAGTGTGTTTTTTTCGGGAAATAAAACTCAACTCCGGGTTTCCAGCCTGATTTAAGTAACTTTTAGTAACTGATCCTTTAAAATTGTCCGTTTACATACCTATGTAATTGACCTACCTGACGAGTTCACATTAGGCGCTGATGGTATCCCGCCAGCTGTCTGCTCTAAAAATTTCAAACCCCTTTCAAAATTGTCGTCCAAAAACCCGTTAATACAATTCCCTATGCTTCGGAAGAACTCATGCATTATCCTAATTTCAAAACTGTGGAACTCCACTCACAAACTCCACTCACAAACTCCACTATTATAAACCTTCACGAATTTGTCACTTTTGTCATTGAGAACTTCCAGGGAGGGTTGCAAACACATTGCACTACACTGACCGGAAGGCTTTCGAAGAGCTTTCTCATTATATTTCCAAAATCAGAAATCAACGTTTTTGAATTTTATTAACGGGATACCATCATAGGGCCCGACAAGTTGGTTTTTGGTGACCAACGTCAATTTATACGTCAATTGGGTATACCGCGTGCCGCAAGGTAGTTACTTACATACGCTGCAGACATAGGTCGGCAAGTCGGAGCAAGAATTTATTTTTACGAGACAACAATAACTATTGAATTTTTTAAATTGCATATCATATTCAAAATCAGCGACCCCGATCCGCAATCGGTGAAGTTTAACTGAAGTGGGTGCTCAAAGTGAGAAATTTTTGAGAGCTGGACAATTTTTTCGGCTCTGGCTATTTGAAATAAATGAAAAAATTGATATATTTTTAGTAAGAAAAGTCTTAAGAATAGGTAAAGTGATGGGTGTGTCTGTGTATGAATATATGCTTGATTCAATGAGATCACCTCCTACCCCGCTGGGGCGTAAAGGAAAGGGGTGCAATGCTGTTCAAAAATATATAAAAATACGTGAAAAGTTAAAATAAAACAGCATTTTGGAGGAAGTGAATAAAAATATTTACCCATGAAAATGAAGGAAGGCATGGATTTTTTTATTGTGGTTTGTACATAATATCTCAGTAATAATAGACGTAGCGTATTTGTGGAGTCAATGTAAGCGCCTTGGAGTGTAGTATAATTGCGTATACATACCAACATTTAAAGCATAATAGTTTTTAGTGGAAGTTTACTGTTTAATTTTTTCCGAAAGAGGAATGCAGTGAGGATGTGAAAATAATTTTGGAAAATAGAAAACATGCGGGGAAATGCGTTTGCCAGATTTGGGCTGAATATTTTAATGAATGTAGAAAGAGAAACTGTGAGTGTTGAAAGTTGAAACATGAGAGCGGCAAAAAGTTTAGCCTTGCCAATTAGAAATAAATGGGAAAAAACATTATATGTTTATAGTAAAAAAAGTATTAGGAATAGATGAAAGTGATCTAGGGGCGTATTGTATATAAATTTACGCTTGATTTAATGAGGCTACCTCCACCCTGCTGGGACATACAGGAGAGGGGGTGCAGAAGGGAAGATGTGTAAAATCTATATTCAAGGTGTCCTGTAACTAGTAGATATCTGGAAACTGGTAATAGGGCAGCTTATTAGCTATCGAATGAGTATAATATATCCTTATAAAAAGTCTCACGGTATTCGAGTTATTTATATTTTGTTTTATCAAAATTCCTACCTTATATCAATCGTTTGCATATCATTTGTACAAATGATAATATTATTGCGTTCTGTTTTTTGCATAATATTCTCTAGTACCTACTTGTATCATCAGCCAAATGGTAGAGGTTTTCAGCACGAGTTGTATTTTTCCGACAAATAATATTTTTCTCAAAAAGCTCGGTTGCTAATAAGCTGCCCTTTCACCAGTTTCCAGATAATCCACTACTTACGGGATACTCTATATATAAAAATTTAATAGTATCCCGGGAAACGTCGGGTCCGAGAAAGCTAGGTCAAGTACAAATATCTACGGAGCCATTTCAATTTAATACTGAAAATTTTTATTTATGCAACAGTCGGTTTTTAACATTTTTAGTTGTTCAGTCAACAAGAAACGTGTATGAAGGCATTTCATAACAAAAAATGGTATAAGCATATGTTTGAATTTATTTTTGTGAGTATACGCTTCCAAGTTTGTTGGAAATCTGCGCGAAGTGACTTATTGAGCCTCTTCATACAATATTCAACAAGTCAATATATCGTGCTTGACTGTTCTATATCTTATTTATTAAATTCAGTTCAATACGTGAAAATTATTTTTTTTGTAACACGCTTTATTAGATATGCTTAGTGCAATTTTGTCATAAGATGATTTGTTACTATAGATGATGATGTGCTCAATTGTCACAATCCAGGAAAGAGAGTGTGGGTTTAAGGAATCAATATTCTGCTCTCAAAAAGATAAGAAAATTAGATGGTATTCAGATGACTAAATCATGTGGCTTAAATCCTTTAAGGCATCTTAACTTATGGACTATAATCCAATAGTTGTATGGCCTCAAGATGTTTATGTAATCTTGTTGCATGATTAACAGCATATTCCTGGATTACTACCAACGCTATTTCATTGAAAATTCCGGTTCTTATGTAATTCTTCAGTACTTACAAGTATTTAGTCGGTAGGCACCGGTGATTGCACGTAGAAACTTGTTTGGACGTCTTTAAATAATTTCCCAATTTGTTTGTTTAGTACATCCCCAGAGTTGGATTCCATACATGCATTGGTTAAAAATTTGATACAAAGAGAATTATTTTCAACTCAGGAAATCCTCAAGAAAGTCATCTGGATCCATCACTTTTCTTAATTTTTAATAATTGTTTTCAAAATGCTCAATGTTTACTGTTTGCAGATGACTTAAAATTATTTCATAAAATAAATTCTCCAGGTGATTGCTTGCTTTTGGACAACGATATTAAAAGAATGGTGTTGTGTGAACAGATTGAATCTGAGCATTGATAAGGATATGTGAAGTTAAAGAACTTGCTATTATTTTTAATACTAAGATGACATTTAGCGTCCATTTTGAATCGTGAATTACGAAGGCACTGCCATATTTAGGTTTTTGAAAGCGAAGCATCAAATACTTTAAAAATTCTCGCACTATGATGTCATTATATTTCTCGTTGGTGAGATGTATCTTGGAATGCGCAGCCATCATTTGGTGTCCCTATTACCAAGTTCATATCCATCGGATTGAATCAATGCAAAGATGTTTTACGCTATTCGTTATGCATAAGTGCAACTTTTTGAGCCTGACAGATATTTTGTGCCAACAACGCCTAGGGCCAGAGTTTACCTGAGAGGAATTTGAATTCGTGATCTCAACAGTCCGGCCGGCACTTATTGCTCGGCGAGATACCGCGATAAAGGTTGCTCTTAAGGTAGCCAGGTGGGAATCGACCTCTCTTTATCCCTAAGCTACCGAGGCCCCCTCACTTCTTAGGCTTATAAAGTCTCTATTATAGACGTGACATATATTGCGCTGTCTTTATTAGGGATATTTTGTCAGATCGAGTGAAATCAGCAGAACTATTATCGCTATTAAATCTGTATGCTCTTGAAAGAACTGTTCTTTCGAGATCTTTACTCTATGTTCACCACATAAAACTACTTATGGTTGCCATGGTATTGCGACTAATTGTAAAGTTTGCTTTAATTATCTTTCTAAAAAATCATTTTGTTGATTATTAATATGTAAATTAGGATCACATCAATGTTGTACTTGGCTTGTCTAGTTTTAAACTCTGTAGACAATGATTAAAAAAAATCTTAAACAAAAATAAAAACCGACTTCGAAAATACAAACGAAATAAAAACTGAAGCACTAAAAAGGTTAAAATAATGGTTTTTGGAGTCAGTGCTAAACCGTATGATATACGTCTGGGCAGTGCTGCGTCGAGTAGCTTGCGTGACGCGAGGGACGAACGTGGTGGAGTGGGCCCGAATGGGCAAGCGTCGTTCACAATCACAGTTTCTACCACAGCGCAGACGCGTATCATACGGTTTGGCACCGATTCCAAAACAATTATTTTCAACTTTTAAGTGCTTCAGTTTTTATTTTTTTTAAGATTTTATTATTATAATAACTTTTTAGTGCTGGTTACCGTGATATTTAATTTTCATTGGAACTTCACCTGCCTGCGTGCCAAGTCTTATTAAAATCGGTTAACGGGAAGCAGGTGAAATTGAATAAACCAGATTCATCCCCTAACCTAAGGGTGGCAACTTAGATGTAGACTATTTTCTTCAAATTTAAATGTTACCACCCTCAAGATATAACCTATTCAATAAAAACAAGAATCATTAAAATCGGTTCACAATGCGCGAAGACATCGCATAACAAACAAAAAAACGGTCAAATTGAGACCCTCCTCCTTTTTTTTAAAGTGGGTTAATAAATAAATAATTCATAAAAACTGACAAAAGCGCCTAAGTTCCGAATGATCACAATTAATCACCTCACCATAACAATATTTATTTCCTCTCGCTATTGCTATTTGTTCGCAGACATTAATTGCCGCTAATCTTAATATTTAGGATGTTACAAAAAGGTGCGATCAAACGGAGTTGGGTATTTGTAGTTATGATGACTCCCACTAAGATGTACAATTCCCTTTGATCGTAGGTATGTGCATACATCTGCAGGTTTATAATATTTTTCGTGACAGTTTTGAGATATTTCGGCTTCCCTTTGATGTTTGAAATACAAAAAAAACATAGATGACATTCGCATCTCCGTCATCTTCGTCCGTCCGTCCCCTCTTTCCGCACATTGCGTTGAGTAAAACTCAACGCTTCCTTCAAACTCGTAGTGCGTTCCTTTGCTTTTTGGCTTAATCTACTGCCAATCAATATTACCAATTAATAGTTTAATGGAGTTAGCTATCGAGTGGTGATTTATTTACTTAAATTTTGGGAAATATGCAGTTTGAGCCATTTTAGTATTCTTGTAAGAGAATGGCAGCACAAGAGATATCGTAAAAAACTTAAAGTGGGTATTTTTCAAAGGCAAACAATTTTCAAAGGGGTCCCATTAAAAACGTTGATCAGGACACTCCGTAGAAATGCTTGGGGTATATGAGAATATTCGTTTCGGGGACATACATACATATGTACATTGTTTCATTCGAAACAAATGCAACCAAAATTCATTCTCAGGATATGCCTAGTTTGGGATAAGGGGACTTCAAAAATTTGAAAGTATCCCCTCAACGACGGCATCTGAGGGAGGTTGTTAGCTTAGCTTTTCAAGTTTCACCGAAAAGATTCCAGGTAAGACCACTGAAGCGGAGCAAATTACCCACAAATAACAATTTCGCAAAATGCTTGGTATCAAATTTTCATAATTTAATTTTGTGAAAAATAAAGGAAGCTTCAATTAGTAGGGAAAGTTGTACCAAACTTTGTGCATTGTGGAAACATCCACTTACTGAAATTCTCTAAATTTCGAGATAATTAACGTATCCATGTCAGCAGGCATGAGCAGCCTACGAGCAAAAACCATCCCTTTCATCGCAACCTCCTTAGCATACGCTTCAGTAAACCAATGGTGGGCGTTCAGCCAATGCAAACCGTGCGCAGAGTGATGGGCCACAGCTGAAGCAGGAGGTAAGTCCCAAAGTTGCTCAGATCCAGCAGTGTATTGCATAGCAACAGTTTGCCATAGCAATTATGATTGAGTTTTATGCGGGAGGTGCTCTTGTGTTGTTCTTCGCAATATTTTCCCATTGTGGGGTGTCCTGCTCGGCGGAGACATAACTTTCGATTTTTGTTTTTCCTCGAATGAGTCTCACCGGCCGCCCAACCCAACTCCCAACTTTTCAATAATGTCAATATGCTCTCGGCTTTCGGATGGACCGTGTCAATTTAGTTCGTCAAAATTAATGAACTGACAGCGGGGCATTAATATCGTGTTATATGAATGCGGAGCCGCACTCCAGCAACGTCATCCTCAGAGTCAGAGCATGGCGGGCACATCACATAGGCAAACCTCATACAGCATACAATACATTCATCCATCAGTGCGCAAAACTCCGCGCGTGAGGCAAGTTGTTTTGATGTCCTCCTTGATAGCTCGTGAAGGCATAATTCAATGACGTACCACTCCTGTTGACTTCGCAACCGTTGGCATTGGCAACCTGAATCAATGTGGGGATGTTGTTCAGTGATGGGAGCCTGATTGCTGGGATAATTGCTTTCAATAGACGCTGAGGTTGTTTTCGTTTTTTATGCTTTTCATATCCCCTCACTTATTTTGAAGGTATATTGTAAATTCCTTTTTCCATCTGCAAATTAGTACTAATTGCCTCCTAGCTAAATGATTCCAAGCAAAATGTGTCTGATTTTTTACTTAAAGCGTATTGAGTTGAAGGGCGTCGGTTCCACCTTTTTTTATTGTAATATAAATGTAGGTTAAAAACTTTACGGATCCATGCCTAGGAGAGTTCCCGTTGTTACTTCAACTAAAGGAAAGAAGAATATATTTATTTACTAATATTTGCATTTTCTAACTTCTCTTGATGCAAATAGACTATATTCACAATTTAGAAAAAGTTCATTTCTTGAATAAAGTATTTGAAAATTTGTGTACTCTAACATGGTTATTCAATCCCTTTTATGATCTGCAGCATCCAATAAAACCAAATTTTAAAAGAATTACCATATAGATGGACTAACAAGGTTCCAATGGACCGAAACATAAGAATAATTCGATCAACATTTTAACTTAATCATTTTTTGCAGCAAACAAACAAAATAAATGCGAGTGCGACGTTTTTTTGTCACTGGGTGTACATTCATTCGTATTTGTTTTATCACTGTACAGCCGGTATATGTATGTATATCGTCCCTCATAATAGTTCTTTCCTTTTTCCTGGTAGTTAATAAATTTTAGTTTAGTTCTTGTCTTTAATTTGTTATGCTTATATGTTTGTATGCATGTATTTCTGTATTTCTGAATAGCTAGCAAAACTGGCGATGCGTAATACTATGTGGATCACTTTGTTACCAATTTACCACTAAAACTGTTATAGGCAAGCTTGCGTGACCTTGGGCCTAAAAATATGGTAGATCTTATACGCATTGTGACCTCGACCCTGAACTGCTAAACTTGACAACATTTTTAATTTTTTTTCTTGTTCCAAAAGAATTGAAAGATGACTTGCATAGTATTTTCTCCATAGATTAAAACCCTGAAAGAAAAAATGTTGCATCACGAAAGATTTTCAAGATCATTAGAATTAAAAAGTGAAAAAAAACCATTTTTCCATATTAAGCAAAAAAATTAATCGAGTGTCGTACATAGTCTGCACATACCTTAAATGACAGCTTGAAGCATCAATTTAAAAAAAAGCCTCAAAATGCAATAGACCCAAGAGCTTGAAGAAATTTTTTTAAATCTTGAATATTTGGGAACATATGCTTTTCCCTTCCAGGGAATATGGAAAATTACGCGCATTTGGCACATGTATATGAAATCATGTTCTACTAAAGAAATATGTGGAGCTTTTGAGTTTATTATATTTTATAGTTATAACTTAGGGTTTGTCCTATTATTTGAAGAATATATTAAATTTGTGGAACTTCAACATTTTTAACCAATTCACGAAAATCGCCCGAAAGCAAATTTTTTTACTTTTTGATACCGATTTTCTCAAAAACTATACGTGATGCAGCGTTTTCGTTTTCACATTCGTAATCTACAGAAATACAGAATACATTGATGTCACCTATTTATATTTCTGTAACAAAATCCTTGTCGACCAGTGTTATCATTTTCATCCAGAAGCATTACCCTGCGCCAGCTCCTCTCAACGATGCGGATAACCAAATTACATGAGATTTCACTTCATATGTTCAACGTATGAACCATAGTCCGCCATATTGGATCCGTCATTTTGAATTTTGAAAATCTGACCTCAGATTCGTAATCAGCGTTCCCAAAAACGCCCCGAGTATCTAATCAGTTTCAGTGAAATTAATAGAAATTCGAATTTTTTGTCCGCCATTTCGAATTTTGAAAATCTGACCTCAGATTCGTAATCAGCGTTCCCAAAAACGCCCCGAGTATCTAATCAGTTTCAGTGAAATTAATAGAAATTCGAATTTTTTGTCCGCCATATTGGATCCGCCATTTCGAATTTTGAAAATCTGACTTCAGATTCATAATCAGCGATCCCAAAAGCCTCAGAGTAACCAGTTTCGGTCAAATTAATAGAAATTCGAATTTTTAGTCCGCCTTATTGGAGCCGCCATTTTGAATTTTGAAAATCTGACTTCATATTCGTAATCAGCGACCTCGAAAACCCCCATATAGGTAATTTGCGATTTTTGGCCACAAAATCGGGATTCTGCCCCACTGTGCGTTGGTCGTGTTACTTGAAAAACACCAGAGCTTAGTTTAACTGCTTTATTCGGAGTCTAGTTGACAACTGCCTTACATGATTCGTATGTACTTGATAGAGAGTTGCACAACTGTCAGGCCTCACCGTTCCCATACAGTGGCGTCGATATAGACATATACAACAGCGCGAACCATCATGAATTGCCGAAGAATCTTTACTTTATCATTTGCCTGCCAGCGGAATCTTATGTCTGCTGAGTGACAACAGCCTTAACTAAAATAGCCTTACAGGACCTTAAGACACCTTAAGAATTTGTAAGATTATATAAAGTGCCATACTGACATAATAGTCTTATCCAATCTTTCGTTAACTTTCGAAATCTTTCGGCAAGTCTTAAAGGTACGGTCCGGAGCGTACAAATCTTAAAGGAACTTGACTAAAGTTACGTATAATAATTGGATGATAGGTCGAGAGATATTCTTTACTAGCTCTATAAGCTCATCAATATAATGTGCGCACATTGTACACAACTCGTTTCAAGATGCCACTGACACCTCACTTTTTGCAACTGTCAAAAATACAATAAGGCGATTATAGTTGGGCGTAAGATTCGTTACGATTTGACGGAAACTTAACAAATCTTAGGGGAATTTTACAGAAAATCGTAGGGAGCCTTAAGGCCATTATAGATGGGTCTATTAGCTGTTTGAGTAGGCCCGAGTAGGCACACAAATTTCACACCTTTTATTTACACCAGAGTGAGCCGTTAAAAAATAATTTAGGTTCCATAACGTAGCGTACCCATTGAACGAAACTGGACCCCTGCCCGAAATAGGAATGTTACACAACCTTAAGAAGCTCTCAAGTAGGTGGAAATACCGGTAGCGGGCTGATTCTTTACTTAATTAAACTTTGACAAACAAAATGCTCTCCTGTCAACTGACACTTGCATATGTAAGTTAAGGTTTCTTGTGACCCTTACGGAAGACCTTTACGTCCATTTAGATTTGTCCCATACACTTATTCACGTTCGCACTTGACGTTTTGTTCTATTAGTTTACGTTACGGTCACTCTGATTAGGGCTTTACGCTGCACATTGCATTCTCTTGTTCGCGTGCTGTGAAATGCTCAGCTGAAGCACGCTCAGTGAGCACGCTGCAGTATAACAAGTCCGGCTTTTCGTCAGTTCTGACGACGTCGAAGGCGGCGTTGGACGCTGCATTCTGGTTCTGTCCTAAGCCTTCCGTTGACTTAAAAAAAGCACTGGAGGTCAAACATCCACCATATGGTACATATTTAAAAGAGATCTCCTGCAACAGGCTCCTGCAAGCAAGATGCCATGGTTATGAAACTGATATTGTCAAAACCTTCAATGTCCAGAGAGACTCTGAGGGCCGCTCCGTTATCGTGGAAAGCCTGTTCGTTGAAAGTGGTAGAGTGATGAAGGGTGGACTAAGTTTATAAGCATGCTGCGTTGCATGCAACATGAATTGAATTTTGTGGTGAAGAGCTTGGCTTTTTGTGCGGAAGAAACTACAAAATAGGCTAAAAGATAAATTTTACTTTGCAGGCCTGTGTTATTTGTCACAAGAGTTTTTGTATTGTGTATGTAAGTTAGCATTGACAGTATTACTTTACTCTTGTGTCTTCAAAACAAAATAACTTTCGATTCCCTTTATTTCTATCTAAACTGGTTGGGCCTAATTATAAAAATAATCTGTACCCTCCACGCAAAATTAGTAAATGTATTCGTGTGTGCACTCTTAGCTAACTGAAGCCGCAAAAACTGTTTTACATTTACCCCTATGAAATGCATGCGAAGGGGCCCCAGAAATTCAATCCGTATTAGCAATGAGTAACACTGCGCGAAAATACACATCATGCCTGCCGTTCCAGCTCCACACTCCAGAAATTGAGCGATGGATTTTATTCCTGAAACCGTTCATGGAAGAAGGAAGGCGGTGCTCTTAGATAAACAATTAATACTGCGTCCTTGTTGCTTTTGTGCAGACTTGTTTTTGTTCCGCCTTCCCTTCCTTCCGATTTTCTCATTTATTTACTTTGTTGTCGTCTGATCCATAATACCGTCTCCTATCCGGCAAGGTTGTCGTGAGCTATACTGAATTTTCAGTGGGTGCTTTTTTCCTCTCGCTCCCAGCAGCCCTGCATCAGGCAATGTCGAGCCCTACGTGTTTTTATTTCGAAACTTTGCCGAACGAAAATACCTTGAGAAAATTGCACCTTCCTTCTTGAAAATTGTTACCAAAATGAAGTAATTAATTTGGTAGGGAACCAGCCTGGCACCTGGCCATTACAAAGCTCGTTGACGAACGACGGCGTCCGGGCTCTACTAGCACTGGCGTAAACATTGAATAGCAAGGACAAATAAATTTAAATGGACTGAATTATTGCGATAAGACGGCACGGCCGGGGAGCACGCAAGCAAGCACATAACCTCTCAAACTTTGATGACTACACAGTAATTTCTGGCGCTGTGTCGTCTTCGTATAACGTCTTTAAGAAATTGGCTTGAGTCACTGGCGCGGTGTGGTGGTATGGTGTTGTAACCTAAATTTGAGTCCGGACACAAACAAAATTCTGATTTATTGTTTTAACACTTCCCAATTCTTACATTCGCTGTTGTGACTTCACAATAGAGAGCTGAGAATTTTAATGCTCTGATAAATTGGGGTGTCATGGACCTGGCGCTGGCGCTGCATATTATTGTAATATCATTAGGTGGTACTTAGAGCATATGTATTTACTCCAGAGATGCACTTTCTACTCTATCTGGAGTTTTATGTTTTAACGAATCAGAGCTCAATCTTTTTTACTTAAACCCAACTATTTTTGTTATCTTTGCAACCTTAAAACTACAAATTCGATAATTTCGACGTCTCGGATGAGTCACTATTGCATGCTTTTATGATAAGCATAAAACAAAACAAGCTTACTAAATAATACAACTTAATTATGCTGTTATATCCAGAACTAGACATACAAATCTAAGTGGAACTGTTTAAATTTTTATCTGAATTCATGCGGGGTAAAACTGTAGAACGGAATTAATGAAACTATTTTATGCTCAGAGACGGTTTTTAATTTTTCCCGGGGAACCCAAAATATTCCGGAGATAAAAAGTAGCCTAGAGGTTGAACGACCTACCTCCCAGATAAAGTCCCTTCGAAATCGGTGCAGCCGTTCCCGAGATTAGCTCGGAGAAACAGCAGTCAGAAAGTAGCCTAAAGGCCTGACTATAATAGCCTTAAGACTCTCTATGATTTGCTGTCAAATTTCCTTATGATTGGTTATGATTCGGTCGAATCATAACGAATCTTAAGCTCAACTACAATCGTCATAATGAATTTTTGACACTTGCAACCACAAATTCAACCAACAAAGCTAAATCACTTAATGTTTTCATTTCATTCACCATTATTTTAAATTTCCCTCGAATTATCAACCAATTTTTTCACAAACGTCACTTTTGTCAAGATTCCTTATGATTTGTTCGCTCCGGACCGTACCTTTATGATTTGCCGAAAGATTTCGAAAAGATTTCGAAAGTTCACGAATGATTCGATAAGACTATTATAGTTGTCAGTGTGGCACTTCATATGATGGTACAAAATCATAAGCAGTCTTATGATCTCATAAGACTATTATAGTCAGGCCTTAAGTCATGTCCGACAAAATACTTTACCTTCGAGGGGAAGTATCATCGAAATCGGTTTAGCCGTATGCGAAATTAACCTTGGGAAGCAGAAACATTTGTAAAATATTTTTTGAGGTTTTGGTATCGTGTAAATAAATATTTGAGCTTAGAAAGAGGCAGTTATTTTGACATCACAGACCCGAACAATTCAATTTCTTGAAAATTGATATATATATGACTGATGGACTTTATTTTGAAGTTCGAAATTTCGACAGAAAGTTTTAAGGTGAGAATTTTCAGCCGCCATATCAGATCCGTCATTTTGGGACCGTACAATGAATGGTGGCCTATATGAAATATGACGTGTATATTTATGCTATAGTTTGAAGTAAAGCAGTGCAGACCTTAGAACAAAAAAGGGCATCGACGGAAAAAAATTTCAGCATTTTTATGATGCAGTGAACTCATATCAATGAATTTATACCGAGCTGGGGAGAAGTATAATAGTATATTGTGCAACAAGTGCGGTAAGTAGCCGATTGCGCACGCTGCTGGCAGCAATAAACGCACGAGCGAAGCGAGCAAGCAATCGGCTACGCACCGCCCGAGTTGCACATTCTATTTTTCCGCACTAGTGAGGCATGCGACCGTCGGAAGAGGGGGTCGAGGAAAGGGCGCGAAAAGGGAAAGGGGGGTGTGGGGGGCAGAGCAACAGAAATAATAGTAATTTAAGAAATAATTACAACAAGACTATCGCTTGTAACGAGTTTTGCTTAGTGAAAATAAAGAAATATTGCAGCAAAGTAATGAGGAAGGTTCTGCGTGCATATTTCAAGAATGTTGCTGATTACCTGGAAATTGTTGAGGACAAAAATTTCAATCCTAAACACTTATAAAAAGGACCATTGGCAATAAAGATTTTGTCGTAACGAAACCATTACGCTACTGCAAGTGCAAGCGAGAAATATTTCTGCATCTCCTCATTGCTCCTGCAAGTGCAAGTGAGAAATGCATACTCCTGACGTGAAAAATTACTTGTGCGGCACACAGGGATCTCCGTATCTCTTGTCTTGGGTCTTGGGTACCGAGGTGCGTGTTTTATTTTCTGCAGCGTGTTTTTTTGACCGTCGAAAGCAAGCAGTGGGAAATAAGCAACTTACCGCACGCAAAGGCGTGCGTTTTAGTGGTACTTATCCCTCATGCGTGCGGAAAAAAAATTAAGCTCTGTGTTCAGTTTGTTAACGCTCAAATATCATAGTTTCTTGACTTCCCCTTGCGAATCAATGTCGTCTCAAATAACTTGAATTTGGGGGGGATTTTCTATAAACTCTTTCTGCCCCTTCGTAAATTTTATATTTTTTCAGCACACGTGCGGGGTAAGTGGTACCTTACCGCACGGGTTTCCATGCGGTAAGTCATCAATTAACCACGGTGCGCTAAGGAGCCGATTGCCCACGATGGCTCGCTTCGCTCGTGCGTCAACACCGCCATCGTGGGCAATCGGCTACTTACCGCCCTTGTATCGTAATATACTATTTCCGCACGCATGAGGGATAAGTACCACTAAAACGCACGCCTTTGCGTGCGGTAAGTTGCTTATTTCCCACTGCTTGCTTTCGACGGTAAAAAAAACACGCTGCAGAAAATAAAACACGCACCTCGGTACCCAAGACAAGAGATACGGAGATCCCTGTGTGCCGCACAAGTAATTTTTCACGTCAGGAGTATGCATTTCTCACTTGCACTTGCAGGAGCAATGAGGAAATGCAGAAATATTTCTCGCTTGCACTTGCAGTAGCGTAAAGGTTTCGTTACGACAAAATCTTTATTGCCAATGGTCCTTTTTATAAGTATTTAGGATTGAAATTTTTGTCCTCAACAATTTCCAGGTAATCAACAACATTCTTGAAATATGCACGCAGAACCTTCCTCATTACTTTGCTGCAATATTTCTTTATTTTCACTAAGCAAAACTCGTTACAAGCGATAGAATTGTTGTAATTATTTCTTGAATTATTATTATTTCTGTTGTGGGGGGCTTTGCCCCCCACACCCCCCTTTCCCTTTTCGCGCCCTTTCCTCGACCTCCCTCTTCCTACGGTCGCATGCCTCACTAGTGCGGAAAAATAGAATGTGCAACTCGGGCGGTGCGTAGCCGATTGCTTACGCTGCAGCTAAACGCACTCGCTTCGCTCGTGCGTTTATTGCTGCCAGCGTGCGCAATCGGCTACTTACCGCACTTGTTGCACAATATACTATTTAAAGCATTACGCAATAACCATATTACAGAAATTATTTTAGCAGCATTTTCTGACCTGAAGAACGATTTTACACGTGTGGTGGTCGGTTATTAATTCAGTAAGGCGCCAAGTACTTCATATTTATATTTTCGTAGATTTTTGTACTCTAACAGCACAAGTTACCATCAAATTATATTTATTTTAGGGTAAATAACACAAAACCACAGAATCACTTAAAAATATTAAGAAAACACTCGCACAGAGCCAAAATCACGAACTCGCACAATTCAAATACTACATATATATTTGTCAAATCTTAGAATTCAAAGGGGAATCGCCGCTGTTCCCATTCTTTACTTCCCTATAAACTAAAATGCTTGTCACACGTGCAAGAATAGTACTTGTGATGCCCTTTCCTGCTAGCGCTGCTCTGAGCGCATTAGGTGCAAAAAAATATTTTTTCCCATTCAAACATACCCCACTTACTTAGGGGTTGAATTTTTGGAATATGCTGAAATACGCGTTTCATTATTTGTGTTGCAGAATATTTATGCTACGATTTATGTATATTCGACCGAAAAAACTACTTTTTTCCCACGCAAACCCTTGGCGCTAGCTTACTTTGTCGCGCTTCAAGGAAGCCCTTGACAATTTGTCGAAATCGGTTCAGTGGTCAAGCCGTGAAGAGGTATCAGCAGACAGACAAACACACTTTCGCATTTATATTATTAGTTAGGATTATGTTCCCTATTATCCTACAGTTCAAAGAAAAGGAACTAATTCATTTTCATGAAATTTGCTTCGTGAGGGTTTTCGGCATTACTTACTGATTAATTGGTTTTGTATTTAGCGTAGACACTATCTCTTGTAGACCGAATGCGGACTTGCCGCTATTTTTACTTTGCCCTCCTTCCTAACTTCTTTGATGAACCAGGGGAGGACCTAATTACATAAAAGAAAAAACCATTAATGAAGAATTAATTAATCAATTACATTATTAAAAAATTTTAATTGAAAGCATGAATGAAAGAAACATATACTAAACGTACACCAAATAACTTGGCAATGTGTTGCAAACCCATAAAAATCCCTCTATGGTAGGTTCGCAAATCGTTTTAAATTAATTATTTTACAACCCCCAAATTTAATTGGAAAAATTGGACCCATTATAATCGATCATGTGTACTATATTTCACCCTTTTTTGCTCTTCTATCAAGTAAAAAATGTGCTCCGCAACAAGTGCAATGAAATAGACGTTTTCGCGAATTGTTTGATTTGTTTAGTCCTTTTATAACTACATAACATACTGTTTTGACCGCCGACTATAACTTGTGGTATAAGCAATTTGAAAACACTCTTTCAATAGTTCCATGCAATATGTGCTTCCCTTTAAGTAAAATATGGTTTTGGCTTCACTTATTTATAAATGGTACAGAAAATAATTGTGACTCCGACCGGATGTTTCATTTAATTACCATGTGTGCACTGGACGGCCAAAAAATAACTTGATTGAGAAAGTTGCCTGATAAATTAGTAAAATAAAACTAACAGTTTTTTCCGAAACTTCACACGTTATTTACTTTCACAAAAAAATCATAGCTACTGCGTCCGTAAGGAACTATATAGTATGTATAGTGTTGAATGACAATTCACTCGACATCTGAGTGCCACTAGACAGAATGAAAAAGATGAATCGACTAAATAGTATACAATCTATCGCATCAAAAACTTTTCATGTGAAAAATTTCATCAAGCCTCGCGACTCTCACTCTTGAAAATTTCTGAGATCTCATATAGAGCCAAGTCGGTTCCTCCTATATGAACTCTAACACTTTCATTCTCAGATAACTCGAAGACTCTACATCTTAGTTTAAAAAATTTCGTGAAATGGCCATTACACGTGGCTACAATTTCAATCGTTTGGTAGTTACAGGGTGAGTCATGAATGCAGTATGCACATTTTTATTTTTATTTTTTGATCTACTCAAAGCAGCATCATCTAACTTACGCCAAACCAATGTCCTTTCCAAAAATTCTTGCAAAGTTGATCTATCTCCACCACTGCAGGTACGGTCAGTTGCAAAATTGAAACAAATGTATCGAAATTTCCTCAAATTCATGTTACCCCCACAGTTTTTTTTAATATTTATTCAATTTTTCATCTGACTACCTTTCCAAAAGGGAAAATATGTCCATGTATATATAAATTTAAACGTAGAAAACCTTTTGCGGAATAATAAAAAATCTGAATTTAAAAAAAATTTTAACTCAAATTAAACTTTCCTGAAGTAATCACTGGCGGAACTACAAAATTAAGCCATACCCCAAAATATTATATTTTGGCCCCCAGAAAAAATCAATTAATATTATATAAAGAATGAAAGCCTACATAAAGGAACAAAATACAACTTGTATTATTACATATTATATGAAGTATATTTAATGTTATAAAATGTAAAATTACTCCTGAAAGTAATGCAAGATATTTGATAGAAATCTGCTCCAAAGCGAGCTAAAGTAATTCAACTTGAATTAATCATTAATCAGTAACCTTGTTTCATGCAGTTTTCCTTTCTGATTTGTTTCTCGTTTTAAGCTAAATATCAAACTTTGCTGTGCTGATATAGGATTCGTAATTGAATTAGCGCGTGCTAATTTGCATGTACATATATTAAACATTTTGTATTTCATTTGTAAAAGGTTTTTTAGGAACATTTTGCTTTGGTTTGATATTTTTCCATAGCCTAAATTTTGTGAGACAAGTATTTTTCGGAGAGCCCCTTTATTTTTAGCAGACTGAAATTTTCCTTGTACAAAATATATAATTGGCTTAAAAATTCCCTTGCAAAAATTTTTCTTTTTATATCTCAGAAACGGATTGAGATAGATTTGTTTTATGAATTTTCCTGTTTATACAACGGCAAAATCCTTCGGTAACCATATTCAAATCAAGCAACCATGGAAATCGATCCTTGGCCTCAAATAGAAACGAAATATTCCTAAAAACCATCTACCCTAACATTTTAAATGTTTATTAACGGTGTTAGCTAACCGTTACCACGTAGGTAATTTTTATTTTTTTGTTTTACAGGACGACCAAAAATCTGAATTAAACTGTGGTTATAGTAGGTGCGACATTTGATAAGCAATCATTCCCATCCATTTAAAAACATATGTACTTACTGATCTTCCTGCATAAGTTCAATTTGAGCTGCATTTACTAAAACTAAAATAGACTTAGGTGGTGCTAACGTACCTAGGAATAAGTTAGGGGAGATATAATGAAAAATTAATTTAAATAATCAAAATAATATTTTCAAGCGACGTTTGTAACTGAGGAGGCCCTATGCCAAACGTAAACAAAAGTATGTTTTTATTGTCAGTGTATCTACTTCCAATATTATTAAAGTTGGGATTAAAACAAAATAATAAATATACAAACGTATTCCCCCCTTCCCTCCGGTTGCGGGGATTTGCGGTATTGTAGCTCCGTCCCTGAACGTAACACCATTAACTGTAATAAGTTTTTAATTTAATAGAAAGCAATTTCTGGTTAATTTGAGTTAAATTTTTTTTCAGAACAAGGTTCAAATTCCACGAAAGGTTTTCTAGACATTTGTATATCCTTTCTCTACTAGGACATGTTGTACCTTTTTGGAAAGTTATTAAGATGGGCAATTGAATAAAAATAAGAGGTGTGTTAATTAAATGAAATTCGGAGAAAATGTGGGAAACACGTGAATTTCAGGAAGCATACATAAATTCACTTTTGCAAGCATTACTAGTAAAAACATCGACGCAGTTACTCTTATTCGGAAAAATCGAAAACAAATTCAATAAAGTGTATGATCACAACGTCAACGGTTATCAAAATTTATCGTCAACATTGCAAAGTTCAGTATTTTGAAGAAATTACTGATTAATTATTACTTACTTACAAATTCCAGCAGATGGAAGCATCACTATTCACTAGGCATTCAGTTATTTTTAAAATACCTGCATATGTAGTTTCAGTATTTGCATTTCCCCGTCACAAGCATTGCACGAGGCGCAACCTTATTTAATATCTGAACGAATGATTCTAAAATTATTATCGAAATGAAAAAATGTGTAGGTTCCAAATATATTTATTTTTGATTTCATATGGGATGTAGATGTAGATTTTCATGAGGCGGGTAGATAACCCTGCACTTAGACTGAAGGTCCATTGTACATATGGGATGACCCATTTAGGTAAATTCCAGTTAGTTTACAATAATATCTATTCAAAATGTCTATGGAGCCAATGCCGCCATATTAAACATTTAAACGCAGGTGAACTGAACTTAAATATCACAAGCGTCCATGCTTCGTGGTTCGCGAAGAGATGAACATCTAAGTGGATTTATACACAAAACATTAACTAATCTGTATATATGCCACGTAATTAGTTGCTCAAAGTTCACTTTACAACGTGCAAGTTCCATATAATTCGAGAGATTTCGCATGAATGCATCCACATCCATACATCACGGCTTCGCTTTAGCACCGCAGTATTAGAGCGTTTGCTGTTGGGGGCGGAGGACTAAAATCAGATTTAGCTTTTAGTAATAGGTCGTTTGAAATTTTATGAGTTCTGGCATTGGTATTTCCTTTTAATGGAAAATTCTTAAACGGATTTATGCGAGTTAAGCAGAGTACAAGAGAGAAGTCATGCGCGACCAAGTGGTGGGTGGTTGCTCTCGAAAATGTTGTCTATTACGGGTATTTCCACATTCAATTTACCTAAAGCCTTCACTCAACGCGCCTTTATCTATCCGCTGTTCTGACTTTATTGCTATAGTGTGAAATATACGCTTTATTTTGTGCAATTTCTGGACCTTAATTATGCCACTAAAGATGATTCCAAAATGGCGGGGATACCTCCTGTCCTGGCGTCGACATGACAGTAGTCAATCAAAGAAGGTGATCGTGATGGAAATCAAACATTTAAATTACAATAATAGTCAGAGCAAGCGAAAACGCAAAACACTGTACCGAAAATCAAAGGATACGAATCGGAATCGGATCGCAGTGTGCTATGTCTGGATGACTGGATATATAAACCGAAAATTTTGGAACCAAGAGTTCAGTTATAGGATAAGATATACGTATATGAGCACTATCGGTGATAACGTACAATTACGCCTAGGTTCGACCCAGGGCCCGTATTTGGGAATTTGACTCGATCAAAATTTGGGTCGATAACGAAAATTTGGTGTTCCGCAACACGATTTCGTGAAATCCCATCGAGTAGTTGCTGCTATTATCGTATGTGGCATTTCAATTTAATGCAAATATTTATTACTATGGTCGTTTAAATATTTTTCCAGAGTTTCCTCAGTCCCGGCTGATAAGACCTCACTATGTAGGATAAAGTTAGTGCTATAAATCAAATATGCCCTGGCTAAGGAGCTCAAATTTAAAGAAAGACTTTATTTTTTATTTTTTCGTTTTAAGTTCTTAATTCTATAGCCCGGATACTTTCTTTCGATGGTATAGTGGATGAAATTCCTAATGCAAGCAATTTTGGGAGTCTAGAAACAGAGAATTCTTCTCTTCCAATTCCCGAAGTAATTGCGGAATATGACATGTTGGAGGTAAACCAGCCATCGGAATGGGAAGAACCTCCCAACCTTCAACCAGCGGTCCTTATATATTAGCTTTAATTCAAATTAAACGCCTTAAAATTGCAAAATCCACTTTGCTTACTTACCACTTTGAAAACTGCTAAACCAAACGCACGGAAATAAGACTCCAGATTCATGAAATTTTCATAATTTTTGTAATTCCATGTGGCAGTTCTTTCGACTTCATTCGATCGTATTCACAAATACCAAACTAAAGGGCAATCGAGTCGAAATTCAGCTCGTTTCGACCAATCGAGTCGAATTTCAAAATACGGCCCCAGGAATAACTGCTCGATCACAACTAGCCAACCAGCAATTCTTCGGTGCTATAAGCAGTCAAATCGAAACTAAATAAAATACCCATTAAATCGAATTAAATCAAATAGTTTTTTTCTGATTGTGAATTGCCACTAATAGAACCTCCTCCTCCCCCCCACACACTCGTGATTCGGTTCACCAGGTGGCAGCTTCTGGCGAGGTGGTAACCCTAAACTGAGCCCATCGCATCGACGCTTTTGCACGAAATTTGAGGGCCTTTCGGTAGCACGTTCTCACTGAGACAACTGAGACAAGATATTGAGCAATTATTGAGCAATTGAGCAAATATTGTCTCAGTTGGGTAGGATAATTGGATTAATCAGCTGATCTTGGCATCGAATTTTTCTGGTGGTCGTTTCCTCACGGCACGACTAGCCAAGGCACACTTTCAATGCTAAAATCCTTGGTTTGGAAAGTGTCATGGCTAGTTGTGTCGTGTTTACCAGAATAAGACCCATTATATATGGTTATGCCGATTTTAAGAGGGACTTTCGCTTGGAAAATAAATAAAATTAAATTAAAGATTATTCTGAGGGCTGCTCAAGGGCTGTCGCAACCACACAACATATAACTGAGACAAATGAGACACAGAAAATCCATCTCAGATGGCTCAGTTGCTGAAAGGCTGCGTTCATTTTTGTTGCTCAATGTGAAAGTAAGACGATGTGCGAGAACACGCCGTCTCAGTGAGCCAACTGAGAATATCTCAGTTGTCTCACTGAGAACGTGCTTGCCGAAAGGCCCTTTGTTTTAATGTTATAGGCCACGCCTCCTCTCTCATTTATTGAAATCATCACCGCTTCTCAATCTTCTGTATAAATGCGTTAAAATACAACAGTGAGTCACTCAAGAAAAAATGAGTGGAAAAAAATGTTCGGGGGCGATTTGCATAACAACAGGCGAATATTCATGTCCCCAAGCTGACTTTATCAGGACCGGATTCTGAAGAGAATCGTTGGTTTCTTTTGCTGTCTCTCTCGTGTTGACGTGTAATGCATCTTCCTCCTCTAATCCACTTATCAGAGAACATTTTATTTTCTCCTAATATTCGCATATATCAGTTATTTTTGTTGCTGGGTTTCAAGATTATATTTAAGGTCTTTTATACAAGAAATGTTTGCCAGAGCCGTTTTTTCCTATCAACAGTTCTTCTTAGAAAAATTTCAATTTTTTTTTGTGGGATTTAAAATACTTGAAGTAGGTAATTCCTCTCAATATGAGTTATTTGAACACACTTTTCAGAAAACGTGTACATTTTAACACATCAACATCGCATTAGAATATAATGCAGACTATGCACTTTAAAATACCTATAGAATGTGTGTAAATTCAATACAACCCGTACTAGTGAACACTTCGCGCATATTTGAAAATCACATATTTTTTGTGAGTTGAAATAACACACTTGGATTTGCAGTGCAGATCAGTGATCCGAGGAGCTTTGATCACGACTTCATTTTTTGGCTTACTTAATCATAGATGGTCCTCCCAGTATATTTGAATTTCGTTTTTACGATAATATTAATATTCCAAGCATGCTTGAGGAAGCGGATATTCCATCTTGGGGTGATATTCGCAAATATCGGCTGACGATCAGGTAAATAAATATTATGAATTAATTGCGTGTCTTCCTGATAAGTTCTTATGTGCCTGTGGTTATACAGAAAACTAATATTGGCCGCATTCCATGGTATTCTCATAAAATTGAACGATTAATTGCAGAAAGGGTATATCTTTTCCATCCTAAACGCAATTTTATCGTACAAAAATAACTTATTACTAATTTTAAATAAAATCCAGTCAGCTTGTGTTGTTCCTTCTTTCTTCTTGCTGCAGAGGTCCCGAATGCTTTCGGTAAGCTTTCAATCAATCAATTAACTTAGTAAAGCATCGTAGATAGGATTTTCGCCAAAGTTATAAAGTTCGTTATGAAGTTCACCAGATATACGAAGATTTAACTAAGAAGGCGAAACTTGCGAAGAACAGCGGGCAGGGAAGGATTCTCCAGTCAGAGCTTTAATTTCGCTGATAAGATTGATTGGATTTTTGGTTTTGCACCCACGCCATAGCTTGATATTGGAACTTTCATTACGAGAGCGGCGGAAATATATCCGCAGGCGAATGCTACAAAATTCAATAGATTAGATTATTACTGGGTGCAGACAGGAACATATTTCCGCCAAAATGATGTTAATTAAATGTCATATGTATTCGTAAGGATATGTGAGCTGTGTGAGTTGTCAGTACCTAGCTAATCCAGGACAGACCCAGCTCATTACAGGAAAATGGCTGATATGAATTCGTAATTAAATGGCTAATCAGAGCAATATTCAATTGATCAGACAATAGCTGTTTAATACGCAATAATTGTTTTATGTTTGGACCCTTATGGAAAACATGCGAACGTATTGTGTCAATGCACACACTGAGAGAGGTGCCCCTGAAAATGAATTCCGCTGATAACCTGTGATAACCCAAGCAACGAGCTTATGGGCTGCACCAGTAAACAATACGTTCTACACACAATGAACCTCATCCTTAAATTTCACCTTGGATTAATCAACAAATATCCCTCTGATAGAAAATTCATACTTGCCTACGTCGTATATAATATGGGCCGGCCCACTTGTCAGACCTCGATTTGCGCCTTACAATCCTTTGATCGGGCTCATTTGCAGGCTCACTAGGCATTATACCATGCACGATGGTATCACGTACGTGCCTTGTACGCAGATGTTTAGAGCATGCAGTTACGGCTGCTGCCTTTGCTTATATCGACGTCGGAAAATTTCACCTTTAAAGGATTTTATAAGATTTTAAGGCATTTTACATATTAATCTGAGTATATGGCCATCGCTGATTTAAGTGTTATGATTCTGCAGTAATGAACATTTGTACTAACAAATGAATATAATTTTATGAGAACGCATTAAAAGTTAATTAAATACATAAGCGAAAAGTTAATATTTAATAACACTGATGAACTGCTTTCATAACCTAATTATCATAAATATTACCTAGATATCGCATATTATAAAACCAAGTCCGCCACCTCTATCTGCACGCGATTTTGGGTGCCGTTTTCGATGTAACATAATGACCTCCATTTCTATTGAAAGGTTTATGTGAATTAAAAATTGTCCTACCGCTTATAGGAGCTGAACATCACTGGCATTAGTGAATCAAGTTAGGGACACAACGTCCCTCTGTACGTCTCTCCGTTAGTGACCTCTAACTCAAGAACCACTGATCCGATTTACATGCTTTTTTGTGACGTTACATGGTACGTTCCAAAATGAAAACTTGAAATATGGCCGCCGAAAAGGTTCAAATTGGAAGGATGGGTATAAAAACGGGTTCTTTTATGTTTTTGGGGTCGGTAATCCACAATCTACTATTGAAATTTGGAAATAAAATATAGCAGCTCCAATATGGCGACCGCAAATTCTCAACTTGAGCGGTTTTTCGTGTAATTAGGGGGTTTTTGGGGTGGCTAATTTTAAATCTACTCCTCCTTCAGCAAGGTGATAAAAAGAATAATATCAGAACTAATATTGACACAAATATTCAAGATGTTCAGATGAAGACGCAAATTAATAACATTACCTTTATATGCCATACTCAGAAATATTTTAGGTTTGAGAATAAAATCTACATATATAGCGAAGGGGCTAGCCATAGGAGCACCTACATTACCTATGTTTGCAGCAATATTTATGAGCGGCTGGGAGACATTTTCAAGTTCCAGAAAGTATTTCGAGCACCCGGTAGAAAAGCTTACTAAGTCTTCTTGAAGGAATATAGGATCGGATGCACTGGAAATACTTTTGAAAATTTTCATGTCTTCAGCACAAATTAACATTTCCGAGTGTTTAATTACCAGCTCAATATCGTTTATGGACAGAATGAACATTAGAAGACCAAGGTGATTTCCTCGAAGAACTCCAGAGTGAGAAGCAAAGGGGTTAGAAATCTCTGAGTCAAAACGAGCCCTGTAGTGACGATTATCGAGGTTAGATTTGATCCAGGAAATGAAAGAGGGTTGAAAGCCGAGTATACCAAGTTTAAGAACAATGAGCTGATGGGAGTTTTTATCAAAGGCTTTACTGTAGTCGGTGACAATAACGTCGATCTCTTCGCCATTTTCCATAGCTTGCAATGTATGTGATACGAAAACTGTCAGGTTAGTAGTCGTAGATCTTTTGTGAAACCGTGTTGAGAAGGGGAAAGAACGTACTTACAGTGGAATGACATGGAGTCGTAGATGAGGCTTTCGAAAAGTTTTAGTACACAGGAAAGTTTAGCAATGGGACCGTAATTAGCGTTTTTATGGATAAAGACAATAAATGAATCTTTCTAAAAACAGGGATAAACACCTTCAGATAGAGAAAGGGAGAAGAAGGTAGAATGAGGCTGACTGAGGTAGGCAGAAAATTGTTGAAGAGTTATAGTCGTCTGAGAGCATGGAGATTTTGGCAGCAACCAGAGAAGGGTTAATGTCATCCATTGACCATTGGGATGTTTGCCAGCAGTTTTGGATGTAGTGAAAGTAATGAGCATCAGGATCTAGGATTTGATCGCTAAACGATTGACTTAAAAAATCAGCGAAAAGATTTGCGATGCTAGTTGGGCCAGCTGAAGAAGATTCGCCATGTTTAAGGGTCAATGGGTATCCATTGAAATTCTTTTTTATATTGATAAAATTGTAGAATTCGTTAGTGTCGGAAATAAGTTTAAATTGCATGTGGTCCAGATATCCATTGTAAAACGATTCGTAAGGTGCGGTGAAGAGAGCGGTGATAGATCAAATATAGTGCGGAAAAGAGGGGGGTGATAAAGGTCAAGGGTAGAAAGAAGGTGGTTACTTTCAGTAACAGTAGAGTGAAGAGGGTTAGAAGAAAATATCAGGTCGAGCTGACGACCAAGGTTATTTTTCACACCGCTGGTTTGGTAAAAGCCAGAATCAGAGAGGTGATCAATAAATAGGGATTCAGTCAAAGAGATTGCATTAGTGGGGCGGTAAAAAGCGTCGCCATCGGTGGAAGACCAAAGTAACCGGGGGAGATTGAAATCTCCCAGGACTACAATGTCGTCAAGGGGACTGGCAAGAGCAGACGGGGCATCAATTGCTTCAACGGCGTGCTTGTAGGCGTCGAGTGGTTAACCTGGGCGAATGGGAAGCATATAATTAAGAGAGAACGACGATTGACGGTGAAGTTCACAGAGACCGATTCCAACAAGGACAATCTGGGCACAGATTTGGGATGCGCTGAAATAATTATGAACCGCGAGAAGAACGCCACGACCAGGGGTCAGAATTATAAATGCTAATGTCAGATTGAAAGATGGTGAAATCGGACCAAAACTATTATTTGTTTTTTTAATATCGGACGTTGAGTTAGTTTCGGTTAGTGCGAAGATGTCGCAGAGAAGGGACTGAGACTTTAGGAGGATATGACTGGTTTTGAAACGCATTCCTCTAACATTTTGATAATACAAAGACAGGCAGTTGGTCGAGGAGTTATTGAGGTGTGATGAGGAGAAAGTCTGAGAAGATGAAGTTGGAGTTTGGTTAGAAGCAAATTAAACCAGCGCAACAAAGGTGAGTTCCACTTTTGAACAATACTTTTGAGTTTTTCAGGACTCCGTTTTCGGAACTGATTTTAAAGTAAATGTGACGAGGGCCTGCAAACTCACAGTCTCATAAATTATTTGTTCACCGTTAGTTATGTTGAAACCGTTATATGGTTGACTAATTGCTCTGTCCTAGTATCGTTCTAGCTGCTCCGCTAAGTTATTTCGAAATCACATACCCTAAGTACCTATTCAATTTCATGAAAATTTATTTATCTTGCTATCTCTTGGGTGAAATTCATTCGACTTTTCAATATCAGATTTAAAATCACCGACCTCTAAAACTCCTACATAACTCACTAAGAGAAGCATATATGATTGAAAGATCTCAAGATAGGGGTATTCGTCAAGGATCGATTTTTGGACCACTATTATTTTGTATGTGCATAAACGATGTCCAATCCGTGGGTCCCTATATACATAAATTTCCACCTTCATGCGGACGCTACACAAATATATTCAAGCCACACGGTTGACTCGGTGCGGGATTGTACTTGCAAAATTAACCAAGATTTGCTCTTTTTCCTCCTTTCCTCCGCTCTCACTTTCACTCTATTTTATCGCTTTGTTGAGTAATTTTTAGGCTTGGGGTTTCTTGGCAGTCAGCCTGACGCTGATATTAGCGATGAGTTAAATTTTTTATTTAATCTATTCTTCTATCAGCATAATGCTTATTTAAATAACCTAAACCTTTTATATACATATAACCTTATATAATTGATCCTAACCTGATCTATAAGTAATGATATACTCTTGAATGAAGTTAAAACTCAATGTATTCCTGTTTTTCGCGGTCAGCTGGATATTGAGTCCTTGCAACGTATCATACTTAACAATACAGCTACTATTTCGTATTATACTAAAGTGAGGAATCTAACTTTCTATATGGCATCTCACATATCAATGAGACGTTTCTTGGTTGCTTATGGGATATGTGCGTTAAACGCAGATATCTAATATTTCTTTTTAAACTTCTTAAGGTGGGAAGGATTTTTAGACTGGGGTCATTCCACCTCAACTCGAAAAAAGGTTGGACTCGACCATTTCCGATTTGAATGAAATTTGGTGAATATATTTGTTATATCATTAAATGAGATTCCGTTACAGGATTTTGGAAAAACAATTTTTTTTTAAATTTAACTTTAAGATTTTCAAAATGAAATTTGGTTGAATGTTTCGCGTTTTTCAAGCTTTTTTCTTTAAATATCTCGAAAACGGTTGAAGATACAAATTTGATTCTGGATTCATCTTAAAAAGGCTCTCATTACTTTTTAAATTCTATGCAAAAATATCAAATATATATATGTAAATATTCAAAAAACTAGAAAAGAAATGTATCGGTAAATATTTTTGTATAAATTTTTTCCATGATTTACGATTAATAAATCTCCAAATACTCTGAAAATTTGAAGAAGGTATTTTTTTTAAAAAGAAAAAGGTGAGCTGAAATGTCCACCTGCTTTTCAGTAAGGTTTCGCCTTAGCCTAGCCTCTGCAATATTGATCCAACCCCAGTGAGATCAAGATCAATTAAATGGTTTTAGAACTATCGGTTACACAAGCTTCGAAAATACAGTTAGATTTACAGGCTTAGATCTACGCCAATTTGTAAAATTTAAAAAAAATTAATAGCACCTTGTAATTTTCAAAGCGTATTGTAAATCATTGTAACATTTTCGAAAATGTCGTTCGAACCATTTGTTCAACAAAAACAAATTCGTGAAAATTAACTTTTTATTTTCCTACCGAAGGGTTGTTACCTACCTGAGTGAATTTCTGTAGTCATCTCATTCATAAGAGGCAACAACGTTTTGTTGGCGCGATTTGATTCATCTGATTTGGGTTCCTATTCTACACTGTTCAAGCTATTCACCTATGGAATGATTGCCGGGTCATGTTAGAGGCGTGAGGTTTGGGGCACATTCAATCGATTTGTTTTTGAATTATTAATTTAGAGTAACTTAGTCTAATTTTCATTTAGAATTTTATTTTTCAGCGGAGCACCTTATTAAATAATCTTGTGCAAAGCTTGGTTTTTTTTATAATTTAAAATTAATAATATTAATAATAGTTCATGTTGTTTCTCTTTTCCATTACTTTGTTTCTTTTTATCTTTTTTATATCTCACCTTTAATATCAAATTGCCTTATTTTATATACAGATTGTAAATCTTATGTATACTATTTTAGCAAATGAAATAAATAATTATAATAAATTGAAATGAACAGTATTGAAGTAATAACAGACCTCGCGGTTATTTATAAGAATGACGTAGAGTTTAACTGATAGCAATACTCATATATAACGATCTAAAGAAAATTTACATGACAGTTAAAATATTTCACAAGCCGAAGATATTTTTAATATAAACAGTTCATTAGAAAGAGTACAAGGCAAAATATAAGTAATTCTTTATCTAAAGTGTAACCTACCCAAGAACACATTTCTCTAAAATATGGTGTATTTGCGATTAGAAAGAAGTCACAATATAATGTTCTAAATATTAAACGAGCAACACTCATCTTTTAAATTTATAGAGGGATAATTTATTAGGGGCAAGCTACCGTTCATTGCTGTCACTTGGTCCTTGTGTAGGCACCCACGTCGCCGAAGAACTATTAAAAACATCATAAAAAATAATTGCTTTCCTTTTAATAAAGGGTTAAATCTAAATCATCGCAATGTCGGTGTATAAGGGCTTTCTACTGAATGTTCAACAAGTTAACGGCTCAGCATTTTTCCAAGGCCTAGGGCAGTAATTTCGTGAAAGTCGAAACTCAGAACGTTTAGTCCAGTTTTGCCTCGGGGACGTTGTATCCCGTGACCAACAATCAGTTGTATGTTCACAACCCATGTAGTCATTGGAGGAACTCCGCCCGTTTAGGTCATGTAAGGATGAATACGAAAAGCATTGGAAAATGAAAAGGTCTTTAATATTTTCAGAGTACTCTTAATTTGAGCTCAAATGGAGAAGCCGGAAGAACGACCAGCCAAACTGCGCCAGGATAGGGTCAAGTAATAAATATGAGAGACGTCAGTGTGGAGTATTTTGTTTTCTGTTTCTGTGTTGGACTTTATTTAATGAAAAAAGATCGCCAAAGGCTACTCAAAGGACGCAGTTATCCCGTTATATTGAAGATTTTTTTCCTTTTCCGAAGCCCTTTTCTTTCAACTGTGGAATGCTAGATATTTGTCCTATCATAGGGCAGGATTTATTTTCTTGCATGACGTCGAGCGTGCTGCTATCATCCAAAGTATTGGAATCGTTTTAAGTGATTGCCTCCGGATGGAAAAACAATCTAAACGCCAAAGTAGCGGGGAATACTCGATTCGGGATATTATTGCGATATTGACGGGTCTTGAATAATTTTTCTATCTGCTTTTATAACTTGCATGCGTCCTTTTCGCTATCAAAATTTTGGTATAAATTAATATTAAATAATAAATATATTTTAAAGACGTGTAAACTCGTTCCCTTGTTTTTAAGTATCGTTGTATCTTGAGGGATTTTGAGTAAGTTATTTATATGATTGATGATGAGAAAAGATTGTCAATTAAAGATCTGTAGTTTTATCTTCGCGGGTGTATAAGACGGCCGCAATAATTTTAAGTTGTGTTATCTTATAGCTGGAGCTCTTCCATTCCCGCCAATTTATCGTAAGCGGCAAAAAGTAAATTTTACATGAGGAGCTTTCATTTAATTTTGGACGGTTACGATAATGTGGTCATCCGAATTTACGATAAAAATTGCTGAAATGAAAACCTGGTAAGCGACAATTTGTTTCTCGAATCTTCTTTTAATACAAATACTGCTCTAATTACCGAAGAAATTTATCTTTTATCATTTAAAACAAGAATATTGCTTCTAATTGTTTAACGGTACCTACGGTGCTGCGAAAATTTGGAAATTATGTAAGGTGCGGAATGTAGTTGATTGCGATAAAAACCCGAATTTCGCAAAATTGTCGCTTACGATAAATTGGCGGGAAGTGATCGATATGCGAAAGGGGATTTGGATGGTTTAAACCAAAGAGTGTATACTCGTATATGCATATTAAAACGACCCAAGCCTTGTACCGCACATTTGCTTGATCAAACAACAGGACCCTACTTCAAAGGGCTGAGCTTTCCGTTGACTTTGCATTTTGTTACCTGTTGTTCTGAGCAAAAGCTTTATCTTCTGAACAAGTCAGAAAGCAGTGGAACACATAGAGGTATAAACTTCGATCAAAATCCGTGCCAGAGTTTATGGAGCGCACTTGATGCAACAAAACTTTGCCTGATAAACTCACGAGTGCTAGCTCTGTCAACTCAGCGGCCGTAAATCAGTACCTAACAGCCTAACTCAAGTGTCATGTTACGCGTAAGCAATTAAGTGGGCTCCTATACTTGTGTGCGCTGCTTGGAAGTTCCACAGCCGCAGTCGCTGGATTATGAACCCAGTCGAAAATAGAAGCCTTCTGGAAGGCTTGTTTCAGCCCTTCTTTGGAATGCAGAAGGCCTTCAATTTCGTACCTCAATTCATATCCTTTTTATACATTCTTCATTTCGTGCGCTTAAAGATATCTGTAGGTTCATCGACAAAAGGAAACAATATTTTCCCGATGACAAAAGCTTTGATAAAACACGTAACAGTTTTGCTTTTGAAAGATATCAATATATGTATAAATGTCTTCCAAAATTTAAACTGTTACGTGTACTATCAAAATGTTTCTGTAGCCCAAAAAATTAATCACATTTGTGTAAAACATAAGCAAGTAAAAAATAAAATACCCAAGTTTCTTCACATAAATATGTGTATTAAAAATCTTAAATCCATTATGAAACATAACAATTAACAAATAGAAAACGTACTAAATAAATAAATTCCACAATTTCAATTTTTTCAGGTGTGACCTAATCTGGCCAGCAGCATGCAAAGAATATTACTGAAGAGTTTTTTCCATTTGGCTGTCCGTATTTCCTGGAAATTTTCTGAAACAAGCATCTGAATAAGTTTAATTAGATAGATTTCAAAATATTTAGGCTGAATATGCAGTTATACCTTTTAACATTTTTAGAAACATAGTAGATCTCACACGCGGCTTTTCTCGGTCGTCAGTTAAATTTTGTTCGGAATGCGTGGATGCTGAGCGCGATTTTCCGGTTCTCTCTATCTCGCTGTCTGATCTTAATCATTTCGGTTGATCAATTTCATGACTATCAGAATCAGGGACATTACATACACGAGTACCACCAAGTTGAAGCAGGCGGATGTTCTCAAAAATTCTTTCGGTCTCTTGAGTTGCCCATTTTCCAAATGCCATTATTATTGCAGTTAAATTTTAAATTAAAAAAACCAAAATGTTATTTACCTTTGAAATATAGTAGTAGTTTATAAAATACTTTTGCACATGTATTTGCTGACTTTCACTAACTGCACAAAGCCACACAATGGAAGGAACGGAAATTGAATATAAAGCAAACTATAAAATAAAACTAATTACTAATGCAGCCTTCTACCAAAATTTGATTTTTGAGTGGTTAATATATGACGAAATATTGGGGTGCAAAAGCACCGCTATAGACCATTAAGCACCTAAGCACCTTTGAGGCCTCAATACTATTCATATTCACCGATTTCGAAGCGATTTTTTCGGATAATATGTGAAACATATACCGGATAGCATTCCTAAGAGGAATTTTTCTAGTTTTTATAAAATATTTACGTTTTTAGTAGCCTGGGGTGTGTTTACACCCCAATAGACTGAAAGAAGGTTATAGACCTAGGTAAGCATTTCCTGGAAAACACTAAGTAGGTTCTTCATACCTGAATGATTATATCTTTTTTAATAAGTCTAGAGTTTATTCTTCTTATTACAGTTAAATGTTTTTAACTAGAAACTTTTCTGTTTGAGTCATACTTCAAAAATGTGAACATTGTGAGGAGGGCAGATTGAATTGCTCCCAAATATATAATGCAATCCCCTCGAGTTTGTGCTCGTTTGATTCCAAGTGCTGACTGCATTACTTACTATTTATTATTTAAATTTATCGTTTTGCGTAAATATTTCACCTGCTAGACATGCTTTCGTAAAGTTAATACTTTTTAAGTTATAGCGGGAAAAAAGGTTAACAAATTAGGACCGCAATTTGTTTTTCCCATTTGTCTCGTTTTGGGCAACCCGTTATAAAAAATAAGACATGATGACCATAGTTTTAAATCAAAATCTGATAAGATACGTGTTGAAACATTTTTGAAGTCAATCTCACAACGAGTCACCTTCCGCTCCCCACCAATATTGACTTAAAATTATAGTAATGTTTTTCAAACAGATATTTTAAGCTTGCGCCAAATTCCGTACCGCTAAGTGTATATGTAATATCTTTTCGATTTTTTTAATTTTCTTTATTCTTTTTCATTTCTTTTCATTTTATGATCCTAAAAACGTGTGCGTGTCAGCTCTGACGCGCAACTGGAGTTTATTCCTTAAGAACGATTTGAATATATACAAGGAGGCAAAGAGGGTAAATAAACGCATTAGAAGAGAGTGCGTTAGAACTTTGTCCAACTTCGACTACAAGCTGTCCCCTGTCCCCACCACATGAATTTTTACTCTGCGCCTGCGATTATTCTTTTCTAAGTCCGACTATATGATGCAATGGATCGGAAGATGTGTAGGGGCCCTATATGCATATACACGCGTTCAGTATAAGATGCGCAGAGATGTTGTGCAGAGAAAATCGTACCGCTTTACTTAACTTTTAACTTTTTTTAACTCCCCATCTTTTTTCCGTACCGTGAGCTAGGTATATATGAAAATCGATTCTTAAGGAGTAAACTCCCAAAAAAATGCGTGAAACTTACGGTTAAAGCTATATCTGGCATGCTTTTATATTCATTAATATATATAGATATTTTAATGTTATCAGAAAATCTTAAAGTTACATTTTACAGGTGTCACAAGCGTAGAATCATTACGAAGGTATTATATTTGCAGGCGCATCTGTTGAACTATTATTGTAAATGTTCTTTAAATGTGTCGGGTAAGTATGTGGGGCTCTTACTTGTCTCCCAAGAGGTGTTTTAAACCTGAAATTTTCTTCAAAACGCCGTTTTTGCTGTGCCGGTGACACTGTAATTTGTCAGAAGTCAAAATCACGTATACGGCATTTATATTTCTTACCTTTTGCTGCAGTCTCCAGCCCGTTTCCAGCAACAATCAAATTGAATTGAATGAAAAAAACGCATTAAGCTGATCATTTAGGTCTACTGAATTTATTCATTCAAAGGGAGACGAGACGACTCAGTTGAACTCCGTGATTCCTCTCCGGGCGCTGGAGACATCAATCAGCAGCAGACAGCTGGCACTCGCAGTCTCTTAGAAGAACTTCAACCTTGTGAATAATTTCAGTTTACCTTTCCGACCAAATTTCTTTTATCACCGCATAGGGTGTGATGACTTGGAACTGTCTTGCTATTTGTCGGATCCTGCATTGATGTTACGCCACTAAATTTTGTTCTGGATAAAATCACCAAAAAAAATTGTGTTGCGGTACTCAATGTGTCTAGCTAAAATCAAATTTTAACGTCGTGTAATTAAACTTGTCGATTCAAGCCACTCGCAGGGAATTTGGATAACAATGGTATTTTATTGGATGTAACGGTGGTTAGATTAGCTAAATGAAAAAGTGAATTTATCAGTCAATTATTCATTCAATTTTATTTCCCTATTTGGCTCTATAATTCTGCATTAACCCTCTATGACTGACGTGAACCTGATGTTAAAATTCTACTGATGTGGTAGTCTGATGTCAACTATGCTAAGTTTGGAATATTACTACTATCAGTGATAAAGAAGTCCATTTTATCGTGATAAAATAAGAAAAGGATCCCTACCTAATAAAAAATTAGGAAAACGAATAAAATCAAAAAGTTTTTTATGAAGTTATACATGCTTTATTTAACCTTAGAACAATTTTTCAAATTTTCTAATGTTCTATAAAAAAAAACTCAGAAAAGTCAATAACATCTCGCAGGTCTTATCTTCATAAAAACTCAATAGCCAACATTTATGCTAAGCTTATGTAAAGTTTCGAAAATATCCAACGGTGGGATTAATAAATACACAGTCTCACGGCATAGTGTCTCCCAGACTCCACATCAGCAAAATCGTTTCTTTTCAATACGTTCTCCCAATTTGGTTTGGAACATTGAATAAAATTTGCCTTCTCGCTTTCTTCTTCACGAGCTATCTGAACAAAATTGGAAAAATGTCTTGAAAAGAAACGATTCTGCTGATGTGGAGTCTGGGAGACACTGGAATTATTACGATTTTACTGATATAGTAGTGTGTCTGAAACTTACGATTTGATTTAACTGGCGTGATGGACTCGTAGACATCCACGTGGTGTAGCCTCTGCGGCAATCTGCTTCTTACTGACTGATAGCTAAAAGTGTCATATAAAGGTACTGTAAGAGAATAGTCCATATTGCGACAATCCAATGAACTATAACATACTCTTGTATACGGTGTCTGTCGGACTACCACCTCAGTCACAGAGGGTTAATACGACTTACATACATATATTAAACTAATTAAATCCCTCTTAGATAAAATTTCGCTTGAATTTAGTATGATTTCGTCGCTTTCCGTGTCAATGACGCGGAATATTGCAAGTTGATTCGTTGCACGGGTGTTTTTCATTTTCATTTGCAAAAATTCACAAAAATTCCGTAGTTCTCTTCTATAAGGAAGCATATATCTTGATTATCACTCTATGGCATAACCCTCATGATATGATCAATTTTAGGTTAGAACCACGTGTTCTGAAATGTGTTTCCAATGAAATTGTACATTATATCGAATCTTGTTTCAGTTTAGTATTAAAATATATTATTTTATTAAGTGAATTATATTCCATTTTAATCTTATTTAATCGCGTTTCCTTTATTTGTTATTAATTTCCAATTTATTTTATGTGTTAATGATTATTTTGCCATTCAGGATACTTTACCAGCAGTTGCTTGTGCTAAAGTATTGGCCCACTTGGCAGACAATTTTAGCTATGCTAACTATACCTGAAGACTCGAACGAAAAGAAGACGTAGTATAACCAAGAGTGGTCTTATACATATACCCGTCGGGCAACCCCACTCCATACCGGATGTTGCAATATGGCGACTGAAACATGTCGGCCAATATGGCCGTCAAGAACACGGCAATTGTGTTGTGAACATATGATCACGGTTAGTGTGGATGTTGTGGCATGACGGACAAGAAGAGGATCGATGGAAATGTTGATAGCGCCACTTGTGGTTTCAAAATTTAGTTTTATTTTTTTTTTCCAATTGGAAATATTCTTAATCACAATCGGCCCGAATCAACGAACTAAGGACAGGCCATACCGTATAGAGCGCAATTCAGGTTTGGCATTTAGGAATCAAGGAGGGATTATTCAAAACCGTTCAATTGTTTTGTTCGCTCTGATAAATATATTTATTTTCGTAAATAATTCATACAAATAATTAAATGTGAACAGAACCAAAAAAAATCCATTGTAAAAACAAAATACATTTTCACACAATATTACTTACTTCCAGTGCATTATAAGGTCACGAAATTAGTTTGAGATTTGCCTATAGACCGAGAGAGAGCCTCGCTTGCAGGTGTTGTTTTATATGTACTGATCCGAAAGTGCAAATCCTGAGCGTCACACGACGCTCGATATAGTTATTATATTCTTAAATACAATTTTTTTTCCTTTTCTTAGGCAATATTATTATTTTACCAGTGACTATAAGCTTATTAGTATAATTTTCAACATTTCTGAAAAGAAAACTATTGGGCCCTCATACTATAAATAAGATAGGTGAGGGGAATAACGCCCACCTAACAGATTTTGTTTCATAACTTTAATAGATTTACATATAAATCACAAATCAATGTAATTTATGATTCTTCAATTAGTGAGGAAAAAATTCGGACAAATATTTATGAGTATAACAGAAAATAGGAATACGGGTTTATATAGAACGCAATTTTGGGCGTTATTACCCACACGTGCGTATAAGCACGCCACACCGAATAAATATTGCCAATATAAAGCCTTTACACTCACTGATGGAGAGAAAAAGTGTTTTGGAATGCAAGGTCTTTAATAACATATATTTAGATTATTTATTAGATACCTAGTTAGGCATCGTCAACATAAATGCTCCAAAGCTACTATTCAGTTCTCATCACAAGTCCAGTTCTCAACTTTTGAAGTGGAACTGCTCTGGTTGATGGCTTTGAAGTTGTAGGAACATTGTACCATTTGATTCTCCTCGCTTGACTTTACCCATATCGAATCAGGAAAGATGTAACAAAACGTAACGTGTCTGTAATAACATACACATGTCTAATCACGGGCGTTATTAGACTTACTAGTATTTAAATAAAGAAATTGTTGAAAATACATTAGTCTCATCTTTTTCTGAAATTTGTTTGCACTTTATTATTTTCGGCATTGCGAAGTATAAATTAAAGAAGACATTTTAACAAATTAACTTAGGGGAGGGAAACTGAGGGAACGATCCTCCCCCTAGCTCGAGGATAAATTTTTAAAACTTCGTGCTTAAAGAAAGAGGTTCAACATTTTAGATTTTGTAAAAATACACAGACCCAAGTTGTAATTCCCCAAACAAGCGCGTAAGCAAGCACTTATTTTCAACTCTCACTGTTTATTCAGAAAAACTTCATGTTTTCTGTTGTGGAAAATACTTGGGATGTTATCTGCTAGAAACTTTACAAATTATCCATCGCTGTGTGATTCCATAGGTTTCACTATAATGGGCATATGATAAGCAAGAATCAATCAGTTGATTTATAATGAAACTGAACTCGACTACATACTTGTATGTCACACTAATGTGATTTATGCAAACTTAAGCAATCGCGTTACTCAGTAGATGGCGCCTTCATACAAACATATCTATATATGTATTTGTACTAGCAGACCCGTCCCGGCTTTGCCCGGGCATTTCTAAATTTGTAAAGTTAAACTGTTGCAAAATGAATCAAATTGTTGATAGAAGCGCAGTCTAGTTTTAGGGAGAGACACACGTTTGAGACTGCCCTTCATTGGTCGATTTTTAAATGGAAAAAGGAGATTGATACTGATATGTTGTTGTAACCTGTCTTCTTTAATTTTAAGCGCGCGATTGATCTCAATATAAATCGCGGAGTACTCCACCTCCATTTGATCTGATTTTGCATTACCATATCTGCAGAAGAGAGACTTCCATATAAGTTTCTTAGAGAGTATCAAAATTGAGAGTTTTTAAGCTCATAAAAAGGTCCGCTTGACCTCAATGGAATCTATCAATCTAATGGAATTTTCTCTTTCCTTGTAAAATTGACGACTAATCCTTTTCATTCATCAACTCTTCTATTTGCATCCTTTGGATATACTTAATTCTCGATGCACCAGTTCAATGAAATATTTTCATTCTGTTTGTTTTTCAATCTTGTATTGTCGAAAAAAAGTTTCTGCGCATCCGTTTATATCCGGAATATATTCAATAGCAAACCCTTCCCTTGCCGGATTTTTCATATTTGTAAATTAAAACTGTTGTAGACCTAATGAAACTATTACATGCGCGAAGACGGTTTTTCATTTTTCCCGCGGGAACCCAAAACGATCTTGGGGTAAAATGTAGCCTGCATCATGAACGATAAAATGCTGTACCTGCCAGTAAAGGCCTCATCGAAATCGGTTCAACCGATCTCGAGATTAGCAGTTATAGCAGAACCTATAACACGGCAAATAATATAATTTCTCACACTTACTTTCCTAGAATTGCAAAATAATTTCTCACACTTACTTTCCTGGAATTGCAAAAATGATCATATCGCCTTGTCACCTTTCGCAGACATAGCGTCAGCCAAACGTGACAAGCCGGACGTAGACATATCGCCAGCTAAACATGATAGACCGACCCGGTCCACAACCACCACCCAAAACTGATAACCTAAGCAGCATGCGACCTAATGAGATCGGCGAAGCACCTGTCTCGCCAGGTATTGTAACTCACTTCTTGTCAGGCAATCTAAGTGAGCGGTCAGTGTTAGAAATAAGGCTTATAAGTTTTATCATCGAAAAATAAAGTGTTACAAGTGGGAAAGAGTTTGTTTTTTTTCAAAGAACCTTTGTCCACGATCGAAACTATTAGCCCCGATACATAGACAAAATTTGTTGACATGTTTGTGTAGATTTTGGTATAGTGTAAGTATAGACATGAGCTTCAAAAAAGGCAGTTATTTCAAAACCACAGACCCTAAGAACCATTATATTCAATTACGCGGATTTCCGTTCCAGTTGAGTACCCATATTTGATCCGCCATCTTGAATTACCAATTATCGATGGCAGAATCAAGATCAGCGACGCCAAAAGCCCCGTATATGTATACATTAAGACGGAAATCCTTTCATTAGCCGATTGTTCTAGGGTCGCTTTATATGCAGAAAGCCCCCCTACTCCCACGGGCAGGAGTAAAGAAACTCCGTGAATATAATATCGGGGCCCTTTCGCCAAGGTCTGAAGCTGTATAACGGTTTAAAGATATTGCATGTATCACTTATAGTTTTCCAGAAAAACCGATGATAGACAAATAATTTTCGTTACCCAAACTTTCTGAACATATGCATGATGAGTGTACCGTCAAAAAATATTTTCCCATATATATATTTATACCCTCTTTAACCTCCTTGGCGGTTGAAATTTGAGATATGCTGAAACGTCTTTTCCATTATTATTATTATTATTATTAGAGTGTTTTCTTGCTGCACACAAATAGATCAAATTGAAGTACTTAATGGTAGAAAACAGTATACTGATAATGTTTTTGTTCTTTTATTATTTTACCTACCTTTCACAATTATAAAATAAGTATATATTTCTCTTTTATATTTTGCTAGTAAGAACTAATAAATATGACAGTTGCACTGAGAAAGTAAAATTATAAGTGACCTGGCGGGAATAACTGATCGAATGGTAACTGACATGTTGTTTAAAAATTATTAAAGTACTAATATCGCTATTAAAAAATAGGGGTTGGTGGTAGAAGGGTTAAAATTTAGGGTTTCATGTATTTTTAATGCCGAATCATAAAACTTTTGCCAAAAAACAAAAATTAATGTTTTGGGGTGGACCACCCTTATCACTTAGAGGTATGAAAAATAGTTTATGTCCTATTCTCAGACCTACTGAATATATGTACACACAAAAGTTCATAAGAATCGGTTAAGCCGTTTCGGATGAGTTTTGTTACAATATTGAAATTGATTCTGATCGCCTTACAATCACTGAAAACGCGCCGCAGCGAAAGAGCGTTGCGTGGCACTCACGATTTGTACTTTCGGATCAGTGTAAGAACGGGATTGTCACACCAGCAGGCCGTAAGAAAAAAATTCTCTAGTTACTTATATTATTAGCTTACTGTACATGTAATTGTTATATTTAATAATATTTGAAAATGTGCCTACCTAAGCTGACATATTTCACTGCCTATAAGAATACTTTTGCCCATTTGCCAGGCGTAAGAAGTATTTAGTCATCAATGACGCACAAAAACTAAATTTCATGGTTAATAAGATTTGACAAGCATATTTTGAAATCCTGAAAGTTCATAATAATTGTTTTGCAGAATTGCTCCAACGGACGACGTCGTCGGCACTTTGCCTACCTTTTCTTACTCGCTTCAAATTTTCCCTTAATATGAGAGTGAATAAGTTTTGACGCGCATATGGTCGCTGTGCTCGGTTTACTAGCTCCCCGCACCGATTTTACATAGCACAAAATTCAGTTTGGATCTGGCAGCAGTTAGGGCAACGTCAAGCTCTGACTAAATATCTTTGCTTGAAATCGCTCTAAAGACACCAGTCAACAAATTTTTGTGTTTTTCGAATTCGGATGCCCCATAATAGAGTTATTTGAAAAGTTTTCTACCTTGCAAACCGAACCAGGAGGAAGGCGTAGTGTGCATTAACCTCTGTTTGTGGGATGTTTATATACATACCGTACACCCGAAACTTCCTGCATTTGACAGTGTTTGTGAAATTGTCGGTGTACTTCAAAACTTTTTTTCCTGCTGCTTGATTCATTTTGCTCACAATGTACCTCAGGACTCAGGCCGACACAACTTCTTTTCAGTCGAGTTTCTTTTAATTGCGAATAAATAAGTCAGTTTTTCTTTTGTGGGTTACCGTATCATTATGTACGTTTCAAAAAGTCCTCCTGCTCCTTAAATGTTAATTTAAGTTCGAAAAAAGGATGATATAATATAATTTAAAATTTTAGAGTATTAGAATTATTATTAAAGAGAAACTTTTTTAGCCCCGTTTCAAGATATTTCGTTCAGCAACTTATGTCGCTCGAATCGCATCCAATCGGAACTGTAATAGCTTAGTAGAACTTAAACGAATTTCCATGAAAATGAATAAATTGGGTTTTTCGGGATCGCTGATCTCGAGTCAGTAAATGTTTTCCTCTCTCCCAACTCGTAGCAAGTCTGACGTCTTTGGGCTTATCAGTAAAGTCTTACCAAAGTCTGCATTATTAAGAAGTGGGGCAGGAAATAATGGGGGTGATAGATATCACCTTTTCAAACAAAATATTGTATGGGAGGGGGTCACATCTCAACCGTTTTCGAGTTAGAGAATGATTAATAAATTCGGGATGCACATTATTATTATGTTTTTATCTTTTGATCTAATTCTATTCTCAATTTAATTCAGTGTTAATATTGACCACAAAATTGAAATGTTTTATGACCTAGTGACGCACTCAGATGGCATGCTAATAGAGAGAATTAGAAATCACCTTTAAAAGTCCATAGTAAAAAATTGCTGCATTTTTATCTCACACTGTACATGCTGTACGTGAGAAATTTTTGTCGACTAAGGCTCTCTCTCTCTTAATTTCTTACAGGAATACAATAGCACTCGTTCGTTTCTGTTTTAACTAATGGGAAATTTGTCTGGATATATATTCCAAACATTGCATGCAGGTTTATCAGAGTGTCCCTTTTTATTATTAGATATTCTTTGTTCATGCTGCTATTCATCGTCTCGCTTACTGAGAATTGTTTTTAGGAAATGATATTGAGAACTGGCATGAGCCTAGACATTTTTCGTAGTATCTGGAGCCGAAAAGTTTTAAGAACTTCAGTGAGCGCACCTAAGAACAAACGTTGATAATCGATTGGCATATTCCTGTACATACGTATATAGCTTGCTAATAAAAGGAGTCTATATGTAAAATTGAAAATGTACGTCCAACAAAAATATTAAAATTGTCGCACCAAGCGTTAAGATGTGAAAGACCAATAAACAAACAAACTTTCGATTTTATATAAATATTAATATATGTACCACATTCATACATACATATGTAGGGATTATTGTTTTAGATTTCAAAATCTTTCATGGGAAATTATATTAGTTGGTTGCTGCAATTTCCAATCAAAATTTTTTCGCAGTAATACTAAAATCAAGAAATCTAAAACAATTTTTCTATGTTCGCAACAACGTCCATCTGCAAACCTGGAAGGATATTTCTTTCTGTTTCTTGAATGAACATTTCGAAAATATGTTTTTTGATTTCTTTAATGTGAAAAAATTTATTGAAAAAAGTTTTATAAATTTTAATGTGTAATTCACATATTTCGAAAAATTTATCATTCGGTGCTTGCATACAGAGTATTTGATGTATTTAAGTAGTTTTTATTTAAAATTAAAATTTCTGAAGGAAGTGACAAATTTTCGTTTGATTTTACCGTAGTCAGTTTGCTAGTTAAGCAGTGCAATTTATTTGAAACGATTTTTTACAAAGCATGGAATTTTCCATCTTTATGGAATTCATCCATTTTTAAATTTTCCAAAAGTTGTGTATTAAAACCAGGATAGAGGTTTTTTTTATAGGCAACGTAATCCCTAGATTATAGCGTATGAATCAATATGTCGAATTGGACTAATAATATATATTGACGACAATGATTATACTAGTCCACAAGGATTTTTCCCCAGAAATATAAATAGATGAAATCGATGTATTTTTCTCTGTAGTTTATGAATCTGAAAACGAAAATATTGCATCACGTACAGTTTTTGAGAAAATAGGTGTCAAATAGTGAAATCCGCTTTTGGGTGATTTTCGTTAATTCATTAAACATTTTTAAGTTGTTCCTGAAATATTATATATTATACTAGCTTGCCCGGACCCGGCGTTTCCCGGGATACTATTAAATTTGTATTCCTTAATTTTACAACGCCTCCCTACTGCACAACCGCCTGTTCTATGTGACCCAGCGGGGTGGGAGTGGTCTCATTAAATCAACCACATATTCGTACACAATAAACATCACTTTCACCTATTCCTAATACTTTTTTAACTGTAAACTGTAAAGTATTATTAAATTTAGTTTTCCTCATTTTACACCACCTCCTTATTGCACCCCCTCTCCTATATCTCCCAGCGTGGTGGGGGGTGGTCTCACGTTTGGAAAATTGTATAACAGATTCGAAATCAGTGATCCCGAAAATCCCCAAGCGTGGATTTTCAGGGAAATCCCTTGAAGTTTAACTTTTCGGTCGCCATACTGTGTCACCCTCACCCCACCCCCGCAACAAAAACACGTTTTTACCAATAATTCCCACATTTCACACTTTTCACCCACCTTTCTTTCACCAACACATTCTACACTACCTCCCCTTTCCAACGATATCCATAACATGGCACACGCATTACTAATAGTATAATTATGAATTTTTACAACAACTGCAGCGCCATCTGCCGGGCTGATTTGTGAATCTAAACCATCCGGGGCGCCACCCAAACGCATATGAAAAAATTCATTCAAATCGGTCCAGCCGTTTAGGAGGAGTTTAGTGACAGCACACGTACAGTAGAATTATATATATAAAGATTATAATAATAATTATTAATACTTCAAATAATAGGACAAACCCTAAATTATGACTATAAAATATAACTAACCTAAAAGCTTTACATATTTCTTTAGTAGAACATTTTTTCATTTACATGCGCCAAATGAAGTGCAACTTTCAATATTCCCTGCCAGGGAAAAGCATATGTTGACGAAAATTTAAGATTTAAAAAAGATTCTTAAAGCTCTTGGGTCTATTGCATTTTGAGGCAATAGTTGATGATTCAAGCTTTTATTTAAGGTACGTGTAGACTTTGTACGATACTTGATAAAAAAAATTTTGATATGGAAAATGGTTTTTTTTTCACTTTTTAACTCTAATTTTCTTGAAAATCTTATTTTTTCTTTTAGGGTTTAAATCTATGGCCAAATTACTATGCAAATCATCTATCAATTCTTTTGGAACAAGAAAAAAACATAAAAAATGTTGACCAGAGTTATAAAGCTTCTAAAGATGCATTGAAGTCTTACATAATCAGTTTGTAGTTCAATAAAGTCTTATTGAAATGAATAACATCTGTGATATTTAGCCGCCAATGAAAAACACAACACACCTACCAGCCTGGCATGGTAACCCATCGTCAAAATTACGAATCTCATGGCCATTATTAAATGAAATTGCATGAAGCAAACACTAGCAGAATGTTATAAAAAGTTGTCTGTACACTCGGACGCCGAAGGATGGTTGCACTCGCATTCTTATCTTTTCGTTTTATTGTTCATCCTTTTTTACAAGCCAACTTTTAATTCGAACAGTTTTATTAAAAATTCTCTCGTAAAATATTTAAAGCTTGTGAAATTCATTCTAACTCTGCAAACGGCCATTTCCTTCATCAGTGCTTAATGAAAAGTCGGGTAGGAGATGAATTTTTGGCATTTTTATTCTTGAAATATTTTTAATAAAGTGCTGTAATAAAACATTTGATAAATGCATCCGAGTTGAAACGTTTTTACTGCACGTTGCTAACATATTTTACAGCATTATCCAGCGTGCACGACGGCAGGATATGAAAATATATATAAATTTTACAGCGCTATTTGAAACATTTAAAAATTATATCTGCATAATGTATGGAATGTTTTTTATATTTCAACAAGGAATTTATCGAATAAAACTTTCCGCGCCACCTCCCGAGAAATGTTATGGAAATCTGTTATTGTATATATGTATGTATATTTGCTGATCGTAAAATCACACTATTTGGTGGACTGTTGATATCCCAGACAGTATATTTTGTTATAACTCTCAATCTAAGCGGGATTCTCCCCTACAAAAAGCCACATCTTCAAAATGGCTAATGGGAATGGAAACACGTTTTAAAATATCTACTAAAAAGCTTGTGCTAACAGATTTAATTTTTTTATTAAAGGAATATTTCACCATCTGACGTTGCAAAAAGAAAAAAACAGCTGAGAAATTTACAAGTAAATAATAAAGCTATATGAAGAATCAAGCAAAATAATTTTTATCAGAATGGCAATCTAATAAAGAAAGTTAAGCGTTATAATGTTTAGACGTGGTCGATATTGGTTCACAAGAGCCGCAATTAATTGTGTATTGGCTTGCGTGTATAAAATTCTATCATCTGGTCAGTCGGGGACGTGAATTCATATTTATCATCCATAAAAGATTCGCAGAATCTGCAGTGCCAGCAACGATATCTTGCATGAACCTTGCACCTACTACATACTCCTCTACGCTTAGAATGAAACAACAGTTCCCGGAATTCAACCCCTAAGGAGGGTATAGCAATTTGAATGGGAAAATAAATGTTGTTGTTCGGATTTCTTTGAAACTTGGCATAAAATACTTCATGTTTCAACTTACGAATTAAGAAATGGGATATCTTTCATTTTGGTTTTTGATTTGGTGGATACGATATGGCGACCAAAATTTCAATTTCGATAATAGATTCGAGATCAGCTATCCCGAGAATATAAATAGAACCGATTTCATGGCAATCCCCAAGCGTGTGACAATCGAGGGGACGCCGACCGATGCAACCCTTCGTTACAGCAATGCAACGTTTCGCTACAGTTTCAGTCGCATTAATCGAACTTGCTGCTCAAAAAGTATTGTTATTATTATTACTCCGAAGATGATATGCTCTTGCGCTCCGAAAATATTTCGGTGACGTATCTTCGAAAAGTCACACTAATGTTCTCATTTGATTGGCAAGGCAATGAGGAAGATCATACCAAAACCCAACTGGCCTCGTTCACTCATCACTTTGGCGGATGACAATTTTACTCGTTGCTCGGGTGGAAACGTACTTGGGGGCTTTCGAAGATTCACTTTCAAACGAGGCCTTCTGCTTCGGCTAGGTACCAGGATTACTTTGGACGGAATCTACCAATTTGGGTCACAAATTTTCGATGCCCCTCGACAAATAATTAGGAGGTGCAAAATTCGTATGAGTGTTGACATCAATCTCTTAAATGCCTCAATTGTAATAGGTTAAAATACACCGAACTACATAGATCAAAGTTTGTCCTTCAGTGCTTCTGGGTCCGAATCCTCAGCAGCAGAATTAGTATACAGTCCATACTACTCCTCGCCTGCCATGTGAATATTTCATGGAGGGTGAAGACGTCTCGTCTAAATTGTAAAGCATGCAATGTAGATTACGAACTCCACAGTTAGCTTTTTGTGCTGCCTAACCTAGATGTTTTTTAAGCTTTTGCAGCAGTCGAAATGTTCTCAGGTTGGTTTGTCTTATTAAAAATTAATAAAATATATACATAAATATGGACGCATTTGAATTGCTCTAGAGTATAGACCTAGAGAATGCAAATTTATGCATTTATTTGCCTTGATTTAGGGAGCAAAGAATTGATCTCTGAATGAGAAAATGTTTTTATAATAATTTAGTCTATTCTAATTTTATTCTATTTGAAAGAAAAAAAACAGCGTTGGGCAACTTTTGGGCCGATCAATTTAGGACGTCTACAATTGATTCCACAAATTTGAAATAAATTTAATACTTTTAGTACTAAGTTTTCTTTGTTTCCGAATACACAAGTCTAATTTTGGCCAACAATTCACCAATTTTCACTTTTATACAACGGTTGAAATCAATTCCAAATTATAAGACACAACATTTTCTTTAATTTTAGTGTTTGCTCTAAATCAGGAAGACCCAAGAAAATATTTGACTTGAAGGATTACATTTTTTATTTATAAGCTGTTTTTTATCAAATAGCTGTACGAACTATAATACAATAAAAATTTTAATTTGAAGCTATGCCCAATTTTTGCGCGAAGGGGATTTTGAATGCAATATTTCTTCTACTTCAACTTTTTTAAAAAAATTTCATTAGCCGACTCTCCTACGACAATATTTCGCAATTCTCCCTGATAAATAATGCCATTATGTACTTACTCTAATTAATTATTAACTACATGTCCTCTCCTTTTATTCATACAAAATAAAGATGAAGAAAGCAACGGATACTTGCCATTATTTCGGGGCTATATATTTACAATTTAAAGAAAAATGCACAACACAATTGCAAATTATGAAAAAAAAATAGGACGATAAAGAGGAAACACTTTTTAACCTCATCATCGCCTAGCCTATTCCCCTGAAGCTATTTAGTCAGTTTCAGTCATCCCTCCTCTTATCTTTAAACCGTTCGTATTGTGCTGTGACCTTTTCCTATGTCCAGTTCGTATTCTTTTTCTTTAATATCCTGACATAGTTTACTCCTCGTACCACACTTTTCTTTGAATTTTGTAAGTCGTAATTGTGAAATATTTTTGGTGATGACAGGCCTACTTTCATGGCTTTTAAATTCTTGTGGGTCTACAGTAATTTTAAACGGAACATACGCCTTGAATTACGATCTTTCCATTCAAACCAACATTTCTTCCCGCAATATGAAGAACAGGAAGAATCTAAAGTTGTATCTTGTTGAGGTTAAGTCACGGTCGGTAAATTCTCATAAGTCGGAGGTGAGGAAATAAGTGCATTCAATTTAATGCATTACCTATACCTCACCCATTCCCTACCAACTACGAGATATCTGCTGATTAAAATCTGGTCTTCCTCATGTGCATATTTAACACAGAAAGTCCATAATATTCGTTGAAAATACAGTTTAAGCTTTAAAACGCATAAAAATGGTGGAGATATTTGATACATAGCATCGGTGACATACCAACTATTATAACATATTAATTAACATAATTTGGAGATTTTTCCCAGGATTTTGAAATTTGGCCACCGGTTTCACATTTTCTGGCAAAGTGTCACTTAACTTAACTATAATTTAATCAGCTTTTCCTATATACACAACAATTTTCTAAGTTAGACCAAAAGACAGAAATAAAATAATAATGCACATCCCGAATTCATTTCACATTGTAACTCGAAAACGGTTGAGTTGCCATGCCCCCTGCCATACATTTTTGAAGTGAAACTGCTTTAGTAGCGGTAAATTGGCCTGGATCAAACAAAAAGTGTAACCTTTTCTCCGGTAAACGTAGAAGAGATTGCCCTCAAAACTGTATTGGCAAGTTTTCGGGGTCACTGATTTCGAATCTGCCATTAAGATTTCCAAATTCAAAATAGCGGATCCAATATGGCGAGCGAAGGAGTTAAACTTCGAGGGATTATCCTGAAAGTCCGCACTGAGAGGTTTCCGGGGTCGCTAAATTCGAATCTGCCGCCAAATTTCCAAATTGAAAAAGGCGGATCCAGTATGGCGACATAAATTCCTCAATTTTAAGAAATTTTTATGAAATTTAATATTAGGATGGCTTTGGAGTTACACAATTCAAATTCACCAAAAATCAAAAATCAGTCAGGGTGATTAATAAATTCGGGATGCACTTAAATGTGTTATTTTTTCGGGACGGATATTCGGGATTGTTCGGCAATGGTGGAGCTCCTGTAGGGGCTTATCGATTGGAGTCCGGAAGCACTTGGTTAAGACCAGTATCATGCCGCTCATAAATTACTGTGACTGCCTTTATTCATATCTTGACTCAGCGTCGTCTGTCAAATTGCGAAGGGCTTATAACGCCTGTATCCGCTTTGTTTTTAGTTTACGCCGATTTGACCACGTATCACCATACTCTAGACGCTTACTTGATATGAGTCTAGAAGAGCACTTGAACTTCCATAAATGTTTGTTTTTGTTCCGACTAATTAAGCAGCGATCACTTTCGTTTTTATATGAAAAAATTCAATTTTTACCATCAGCACGAACGCAAAATTTACTTATCCCGCGATTTAAATATATGCAGTCAAAAGACTCATTCTTTGTTTGCGCAACTAAACTCTGGAATGCCCTCCCAATGAAGTGTAAAATGTCAAAAACTGAGAGCCAATTTAAGCAGACGTATAGGGAATTGTGTATTAATAGACCTTGATTTGATTTTGATTTTACACTTTCTTTTTAAGTATAGTTTTTCATATTCATTTTATTAGTTTTGTTTTAGATATTTATAACTTTAATTCTTCTCTTCTTTTTATCTTTATATAATATTTATTTTAGTATGTATTAGGTTAAGGTTTTAATTTACTAAATTTTAATTTTTTTTTTTTTGTGATCTTAGATTCATATTAACTTAATTTATTTTTTTTTTATTAATTAATTATAACACATAATAAGTTACAATCAGATAATTTTAAATACAGTCTACATCATAAGGCCAGTCCTTTGTACAGATTTTTCAAATAAATTATTATTATTATTATTTTTAATCCCCCACCACCATACACACAAGATTTTTGGTTTGCTTAAGTGTGATCTAACCCTGTATTATAACGCATAAAAATTGCACTTCACACACACAAACTGAGGAATTATTAAGGACAAATTTATTTTAGTTAGTAGAATATTGTTGCAAAAAGTGCATTTTGCAATAAATAAATGCATTTGTCCAGTTTTGTCCGATCAGCTAGTAACGCAAGCTGGCACGACTACTGATTTTCGCTGCCGTGAGAAGTGTTCCCGTTGAACTTCCGAAAAAGAGGAGTAGTTGGACGAGTCGGATCCAGTGTGTGCGGGCGATAGAGCTATAACGACGGCTAATCTTTTTTTGTAAATTGATTCTCGATTGTTGTGTAAAATGAACAAATAAACATGAAATTGAATTTTAAATCTCGAGCTGGTGTGTTTTTCCATGTGTCCGGAACTACGGCCCTGTAGCAAGCTTTGCTTCCTCCTATCGAGCGCCCCTACAAATCCTGCGGTGGTGCAGCGGAAAACGCACGGACTTCCACGCCTAAGTCCGCGGTTCGAGCTTCAATTAATTTTTTGAACAATTCCGTCACCGAGATTTGTCAGCTAGCCGCTCGGCTGGCAAATTTCGTAACAATATAATAGCGCACAAACTAAATAATTTATTGCGTGAAGATATACATATGTAAATTATCATACCTACACCTCTTATTGCAGTTAAATGTTCATTATCTATCTCTTCATAAACTGCTCAACCCATTTTATAGCTGTGTAATTATTTTCCACATAGCATAAGATTTTACAGGGTCCATTCATATACATATTGACGAAAAACCTGCTTTGTGCATGAGTAAATATGCATAAATAAATATACTTCCTTAATAAAGTTGGTGGATACTGTAATATTAAAATATTTCTAAATACACCAATGTGAAGCGCGAATGTACGAGTATATGGAAAATACTCAAATGCCTTTCAAGTGACATTGGACATTCTGGGTATCTATTACACTTGAATTTATTCCTTCAATAAACTAAATGCAACACCCAGAGGATTTTCTTGGTGACCTTAAAGGTCGCAGGAATTGAAGGCTCATCGTTTTGTCTATTATTTGAGCAATTTGGCAAATAAGCATGGCTTTCGACTTTACGCAGAATCGGAAAATTTTTACACCGAAGTCCCTCGTTTTAGTTAAGAGATTTACTGCGAGACGTGCGGAAGGGGGAGCTTGCTTTCATTTCAACTGTTTCGCGTAATCCGCCGTTCGTTTATAGCACAACTTCTCACATCAAAGCCAAATGCAAGGTGACTGGAGTTGCTCATAAAACCTCAGTAAAAATTCCCGGGGCTCGCCATTGGAATCCGCTGTGACTTCTGCTCGCTGGTACTGTACGCAACCCCATAAATTAGCCTTTATGATAGAATCGTACCTATACGCACAAAATGACCGATGACTAAGAAAAATGCTCGTGCATTTCCCCGCCAAGTGAAAGCTCCTTGAGCAGTAAAGTGTTGACAAACAAGAAAACTTCTTCCTATTATCTCTTTATTTTATAGCTGATGGGTTTATAGTATCGACCACCACTGCAGGGTCGGATAAGGCACAAGAAATAACTTCACCGGTAAGGAATTTATCGATTTCCATCATCCTTAACTCTGATTAAGCTTAGGCAATCGGTCGGTGAAATCTAAGAGTAATGCGGCGAGTTCCTGGTCGGGTTTAGCGACGAGGGCGAGGTGCTGTACTGGCGGTGTCTGGTGTTATTTCGGCTGATGGCAGAACCTGCAGTATTTGCTTTCACCTTGCCCTTGTTAAATTGAATTCCTCCAATTGTTTATCGACGTTAATCATGGTGAGTGCGTGCGCTTTCACCACTGCGTGGCACTTTAAAGCCTGGACTGAGTGCACAATTCCTTTGTGTGACCTGCTAAGATGCTATAGTAACTGTATTTTGAAGGATTCCTTCAGCTACGCAGCAGATGCGGCTTTCCAGTGAAATAAAGTACTACTGGAAGTGTAGATGCACCGGTGCGCGCGCAACAGTCTCTACCATCGGTCGGTGTCCATGGCTCTGCAGCTTTGTAGTCAAGTCAAGTCAAAGAACGGGAGATGTGGACTTCAACTTTTCCCATTACGCTCCGCCGCATACATATATATGTAAAGGGAGGCTGCGAAAAGGTTATAAAAATTTTTGAACATTAAAGAAATCTCCTGAGTAAAAATGTCAAAAACAAGGACTAGGTGCAACAACCGACGCGAAACAATACCAGAGCAACTTGAGACTGGCTTTGTTTATACACACATACACACCCTGGTGCCGGTCCGGTGTCGGTGATATAACATCGGCGCAGTGCGGGTGGGACGCACGCGCTGGAGCATGCTTGCTGCTCCTGTGCCCGCCCACCGCTGGGTATCCTTTAAAAACGCTGAATGAAAGAATGAACAGGTGAATGCAAGGCGCGGATGCATTTTGCGATGGTGACGTCACGGGTGCAGGGGAATATCTGCTCCTCCCCTTAATAAAATAAGGTTTAAAAGAAGGAAATGTTGAAATTCTGTTACAACTATTGCATTCTCCAACTATTGTATGAGTATGCTCGGTGGGTGGCGCTGAATGCGGGGCTGAATTCGTGCAGTTCGCATTCAGCGGCTTGCAATTGATGCCTGTTGCTATCACATGGATGCGAACTATGTTTTTCACTTTTCAAAACGTCTATCTACGGGGTATGTTAATACGTGGTATGTGTCTGGATAGGGTGTTCGCTTTTGCTGGGCTTGGGAAAGTTTTTGGCGCTGTGTGGTGTGGTATGATTTCGCTCGGTTTTTCATTTTTTGTTTTATATTCCTGTTAGCTTTGTTATTGTTGTTGTTGTTTCTTGTCGGGTAAATGGAAAAACAGATCGTTCAAAGTGTTCTCAGGAACACTCATATATTTTCCAGTAGTAGTACTCGGGTGTAACGCAAAGGAACCAACTACAGTGTGCATCTTTGTCTCTATTATTCATTTTTATTAATTAATTGTGAATTTTTCAATACATCAGTCATTCTGTTGCTGATTTTACAACTAAAACGAAAGCTATTGCCAAATTTATTTTTGATCGTATCCTTCCTATTAAATTGCAACAGTTTTGGTTCTGCAGTGCCAACGTCCATATACAGCAGCTCGGCAAAGTTATCCGGTTATTTTTTTCGAGGTCCGCACAAATCGACTTAACGGTCCATCTAAACATATTTCTAACAAACGGATTAATCATTTCAGCAACTGTATTGATCTTAGACGACGATTAAGTGGGTGCCTTTGTGTGTTACTCAAGGTTCGTTTGTTCGTTCAAATTTAATTACCGGGAAAGTGCATATGCGACTTTGGCGAATAATGCCTGATTTGTTTTTTTCTATAATTAGATTAAGTGGATTTGCGAGGTTAATGCGCTGAATAAGCAGCAGCTACTACGCCGACAAACGGAGCAGAAAGAGGTCAATTATATTCTTGTGAAACTTACCTGTGGTTAACTAATAATATTGGACTATATTGTCAAATTAACCTAGTTATACAACTTTAGTGCCAGTGCGACGAAATTAGCCTTCCTGCGTTATCAGCCACCGTACTAAATGCTGTGCAAGAAATCAGGTATGTTGCTCTAAGCAATTAATTTGGACGCCCTTGAACATTTTAATTTGTCGACGAAGATGAAGGAAGTGGCGAGAGCTGTTTCAGCTTTTATTGTTGCCGGTAATGCTTTTTTCCGCTAGTTCACTCATTTTGTTCATTTTCAAAGAGTAAATACACGTGCGCAATGAATAAGGGTAGTGGTGAGAGCAAAGTTAAATTGTGAAATAAACGTGCGTTTCCAAAGCCCACGTGTGCGTATCTATGTATGCGAACTTTGGTTTTCATTCGCCGCAAGTGGAAACATTCTACAAGTGCCATAACGTTGCAAAAAAGGAAACAAATTTTGTTACGTGGTGTCGTGATTGAAAACGAAAGCAAGGAGTTAAGGAGGAACTGGATGTAACCAGGTAGTGGCGCACGCCGTGGCCTATTGATTTATTAATCCCAATTAATAGCATGCCTCGATAGAAATCAAGATATTCCTTATAAGTTACTGCAACTTTCGAAGAAAAATACACAAGAGCCGAACACACTTCAGAAACATGGGCAACTTTATTAATAGGAAAACTTTGTATGAGGCTGACTATAAGGCGAGCAGCTCTTTTCTTTTTGTCCACTTGTTAATATTTTTTTTTCCTAGATTCGTCTATCCCTGGGGTATGTTCATTTATTAAAGCAGATACGGCAGATACACTTGTATGTACCCCTCCTTAATGAGAATAGAAAAGAGGCGCAGAGTAGAGCACTAGGGGCCATACGAAATTAGTGAGAAGCGTTTAGAAAGCATAATACCGTCAGGATTATATAGGTCTTCATATTGTGATGACTAGTTAAGCCGTTGGTTTGGCATTTTATGCCTCAGTGGTCCTCTCGTGTTTATAATCCTGCTGAAGGCTTTCTGGGACATTACATAAGCAAAAAGGGACAAACGAGGACCAACTCAATCTGATAACTGCATTTTGTATGTTTCTTTAGGGAAACATTTTCTTTATTGGAGCTGTGTCCAATTTGTACCTTTTTTTGTTTAGTTTAAAGACCCTGGTAAATTCTAACTTAAACATTCAAATGTGATTTATGTATGTTTGTATTGAGTGGATGTTATTTAAATATTTTTATTATTGTATGACTGTTAATGTCATCGCTAGCCTGCTTTGTAAATGCATACCTCAAAATCTGGGATGGTTGGCGATCATTTGGTTAAGTTACAATTTTATATATGAAACATAATTTATACTCTATGATATGAAACATAATTTATACTCTACTTTTGTACACCAGCTTTTGTAACCGCGTTTGATTTATATATTTAGCACGGCACCCATATACCATAGAATGCTTACCGACAAAAGCCGCCCTCATACCAAATGCGCCTGGTTTCTGTTGGAGACTACTTAAATTGAGCTGGAATGGCCGCCAATTAGGTTTGTTCTGAGGGCCTACGGAATTTGCCTTCACAATATGTGCATAAGTATGTCGCAAACATTTTCTAAAGTGCTCTTACATTGGTTTTAAAATTGTGTTCGTATTTGCAGAAAATATTAGTGAGTGTGCGGATAAGTGATTTGAGCCGATTAAATATATTAAATAAAAGTAAAAATGCCATTATGTACACACATATGTGTATATGTATATATTATACCTCTATTTACTGTTCCCAATATTTATTTTTGCGACAATTTCGACGTTTCAGTAGGTATTGGCCTGTTATTGCGATTATTTGTGAGTTGCAAAATCGCCCACGTTGCAATACTATCCATTACTTCTAAAAACGTAGGATCCTCAAGATTGTCCGTAAATAAGCAGTCAAGTACGAGTCGAAATTGCCTGATAAGAATTTTGTGCATAAAAACTAAACAACTAAAGTAAAAATTCCAGTTGGTGGCACCTTCGCTCTTTATTCAAATGATTTGTTTACATACTACTCAAACAGGTTTTCCCAAGATTATTTTTATTGATAACAGATATTATGTTATGCACTGCACTAATAACTATTCCTTTAATTTGAATTTCATTTTATATATTAATGTTTTTTTTTCTTCTATATGTTCTACAAAATACAAATATGGGCATGATAGCAGTTTTATGGATTTGTCAGAAGGTGTGTTTAGTGCAGTTTTTTTAGTAAATAAATAACTCATCATATTCTTAGCTTTCATTTAATGATCCACACAATGATGTGTTCGAAAGAAAACATTTTTTTTAACTCCCACGTGATTAGATCTCGAAAGATTTACCTTAGGGACCCCGCAGACTGTAGACTTTTAATCGGCTGAAAGCTTGAAAGGTTGCTTAATTAGCATGAAACCTTACATTAGTGCATACGGTAACGGCACTAGATTTACCAGCCGAGCGGCTAGGTGGTAAACACCGGGGACAAAATTTTGTTAAAAAAGTGACTATGCTTCAGTCAGGATCACACCTGCAGCCAGCTCCAGTGGATGAGCAGAAAAAAGTCGCTTGCGTTGACATGGTCGCCAAGCCAGGTTCGAACTTGCGATACACCGCATCGTAAGTTAAGGAATTACTGTCACATTCATAACGCAATTTAAAATAATTCACAAACTGGAAGAGCCCTTGTAATTTGCAATCATAACCGTAGCTTTTTTGTTTGTCCATCCGCACCAATCTGTTACTCTCTTCAGACTGGATCCTCAGTTAACGGACGATCTTGTGGCTCCGACATTTCACCAGATCAGATGTACGTCCACCCTGACCATCATAAATGTTTGCTATTTAGGCCAGTTTTGTAACAATTCTAAAAACTGGAAACATTTTCAGTAGTTTAGAATCGAACGTGTAAAACTGTCCCTGCTATAATCTGTCACTGTGTAATATAGGCTGCATGCAATGTTCTCGGCTTATCGTCTTCACCACTCTTCTCCTTCGTTTTACGATAAGAGGAATAAGAGTATCGCTTCTGGCGATGCCAATGACATAAAATTCTTTTAAATAAAAATAAAGCTGACTTCAAAAATATAAACTGAAGCATTAAAAATTTGAAAATAATTGCTTTTGGAGTCGGTGCCAAACCGTATAACACGCATCTGCGCAGTGGTGTGTGGAGCTTGCCGCCGCGAAGCACGAACGTGGTGGAATGGGCAACCCTAACGGGCAGGCGTCGTTCACAGTCATTTTTCCACCACAGCGCAGACGCGTATCACGCGGTTTGGCATTGACTCCAAAAACAATTATTTTCAACTTTTTAGTGCTTCAGTTTATATTTTTGAAGTCGGTTGTAATTTCTTTTAAAATGATTTTATTTTTAACGTTTTAGTGCAGACCCGTCTCCGGTTATTTCAAGCTTGTTAATTGTTAACACTTTTGTAGAACTTTACTTTCTCACACAATGAGAAATCTCTGACCGAAATTACGAGGTTGCGTAATATCTCCAACAACTAGTTTTTTTATATTATTATTTGGGGTTTGGGTGCTTAGACGCGGCTACGGAAGCGGAGCGGCCACAGAAGTAGTAGCGGAAAGAAATGACGGCTCCATACAAATGCATACAATCTTTCGCACTGCTTCCGCTTCCGTTGTGTTCGTGGCCGCGGCCTCGTCATTAACAGTCAAAACTCAGATGAAACTCCTCGTCAAACTTATTGGTCCGTAGGATTTAGGCAACTCAAGGGGCATTGTCCTGTTTTCAATGAACACAACAACCACCATCCTCCATACCCAAGTACAGCTATCTCTAAATTAACACACCGCCGCCGATCGAGAATCGTCTCCACACACTTCTGGAATAGAGCTGGGAAGATCCCGTATCCTCCTTTATAGGGTTGAAAAGTGGCCACTTCCCAATTGACCATGTCTTTGTCGAAAGACAGACATGTTACGAGCTCTGCGGATTGCGTTCCACACTGTGTCGCAAATGTCTCTACAATGGACCCGGTATAAGATGCTCGAGCGTTTCTCTGTGGAACTTGGTGAAGGAGCCATCATACTGTTTTAGTAGTCCTACCCCAGTCCCCATTCGATATCACCTTGGCTGGAGCCTTCTAAAGGCGGACTGTTTCTATGTCTTCGCAGTGTTTGCGTCAGGATTCGCGTTATGAACGTTTCAGTTCTTTGTTATAGTCGGTAAGAGCGAACCTGTATTTATCCCGCGCACTAGGCAGTGTTGAAGAACTTCCTAACATGACTACGCATGTCTGCCAACTGTCCGTTCCACTACCAACAAGGCATCTTGTGGTAGCATCTGAGTTGGAACTTGCACTTTGGAATATTAATACATTGTTTAGTTAGATAAGATTAGAACATATTTGTCGCAGATTCACATATAACCAGTCATCACAATTTTTATAATATGTTAGAGCTAGAATTCATTTTCGTGCATCTAAAATATTGTTATGTAGGTGAACAGAGGTAGGGAAAAGTATTAATATAATTGTTTTGGGAAAATTTTGTTTTGCGATTTTAACTAAAAATACAAACCCAGTGAGATTTGGACCTAACCAGCTGTATACTACACTTATACTAAAAACTACTTTATTAATAAAAATTTGCTCATATATAAGTTGTAGCTTTATCAGCTATCCGAGGACAGTTCTATTATGAAGTGGTTATCAGCAAATTTTTTTTTCAAGGAATTTGTCTGCAATTGTATTTGTTTTTGCATTAATGAGTTCAATGTCTGCTATCAGATGTAATTTAGACGTGGAGAAGTGCCATGGCAAATCTGTGATCATTTTTAGAGATTTGTTTTGCAAAAAGTGCAAATTTTAAATGCGTACGTGCCCATCGAAACCAAATTGGAGTCCCATATAGCATGAAGGCTCGGAATACGATCTTGTAAATTATCAATTTATTTTTCACATTGAGCGTCGATCGCCTGTTTATAAAAGGATACATGAGCTTCATCAAAGTACGGAATTTGTTAGCAACCGTAGATATATGTTTAGAGAAGGTGGGTGACTTGTCAAGCGTGTTACCTACATATTTCGAACTATCTGTGCAAGGAATGTTGTTACCATTTAGGCACAGATTCGAGTTTGGTAGAAAACGTGGATGTCGATTTAATTTTTATCTTCCACTTGTGGAAGTACTTGTGTACGACCCCTAGTCCAAGCTGTAAACTTCTGCTGATGCATGTAGTATTTTCGTCAGAGCTAAAGATGGCAGTATCGTCCGCAAATATGTTATCGACATTGAGTTTTTGCGAAATCTGCAGTATATATACATATATTGTGAAGTATTGGTGCTAAAACGGCCTTGGAACTTATCCTTGTATTAGTGTATAACAACATGGAAAAAATTAAATGTTAAGGTTATCAGTTATTAATTTGAGCACCAGGTTCCTATGATAAATATATGTACATATATAATATGTATATATAAACTAGACGTTGGGTACCTACTTGTATATTAATAAATAAATAAATTTTAAATCATGGCTGTTATGTGATATAATAGTTAGTTCAGAAGCTTGAAGTGTTTGAGCCAAATTTATAATAATAAATAAATGTTAATAAAAAATATAATAAAATTCGAAATTTATTGTGTATTTTTTATTTGCATTCGAACTATAGGAAAAAATACACATAGGCACAAAAAAAACTGCCCGCCTCACAATGTTCATATTTCTGAATCATAACTCAAATTGAAAAGTTTATTTTTGAAACTAATTACCTGGATTCGGTAGATCCTTCTTCTTCCATCGTTGCAGTGAATATTAATTTTACATTTGCCTGTGAAGAGAACGACCCCGATTGTTCCAGTGATTAGTTTAGGCGTCCCTTTGCAAAACGATGTCGCGCTTGTCGATGCTGCTGACAACTGCGGTTCACAGGCAGGGCAATGGGGTGTCAGATCTTCTTCTTGCTGTCTTAGCCTACCCTAAGCGAAATAATTTCCAAAAAACTGTCTAATGTATAGCATAAATCCGATATATGTGTACCCGAGTTTACGACAACAACATTTTATATTGTTTCTAGATATAGCATTACAATTTATACTACAGGGTCTATCAGTAAGGACGCTCTACTTTTAAATGTAAATAAAATAAGTTTTGTGTGAGATATCCACTTCATTATAATTTGAAACAATATTTCATGGCGTTAAGCATGGAATATAACGTCGTTCAATTGTCCGCCGCGGCTTTGGGAGGGTCAATTTTCGATATCTTTGCCGCATAAATCTGGCTGAATTTGCTGGATAGCGTTCGTTATGTTGACTGTGAGGCCATCAATTATTTAGTTTATTCGCATAGATCTGTGATTTAAGATAGCTCCGGAGGAAGAAGTCTAAAGGCTTGGAATCGCATGATCTGGGTGGCCAGTTTCAAATCGCTCGTGTAAAATATCCATTGTGGCATGCGCTGTGTGGCATGTAGCGCCAACCTGTTGGAACCACATGTCGTTGGTGTCCATATCATCCAGTTCAGGCCACAAGAAGTTGTTTACCATTGATCAACTTTCGAAACGTGCCAGCAAGCAAAGCCGCACCGAGCATTTGACCGACGTTATATTCCTATATACTATAGACTTAACCTTGGTGAAAAATAGTCACACTTCTTTAGTCGTGGGTCCACGGGACCCGCCAATTTTTGATTTAAAACAAAACTTAAATTTCAATTTCACACTTTTTTTTATTAAACTCTTCATTGAAACATTACCAAACCTATTATTGAACAAAATCAACAATAGTAACTTTTATTGTTATCTATAATGGCACTTCTTTTAATCACGCCGTGTTTTTTATACGCGTTCAAAAATTGAACATGGGTCCACTGGACCCACGTCTACAGTTAAGGATTAATGCCATAAAATGGAGTGAATATCTCACACACAACTTGTTTTACTTATACTATACTTATAAGTTGAGCCTCCTTATTGAAAGCCCAAATATGCATTTAAGAGGAGGTTTTTGTTCGAGGGCTATACTAAGTTATTATTTAGAATTAGTATTTGTTATAATATAATTATAAATATAGAGAAAGGTAATTTAAAAGAGAATATTTTTCACAGGGATAAAATATGTGCGTAAAGTAGTAATAATATTTTTACGCCTGCTGTATATAAAATATTGCAATAATATGTGTAACATAGTTTATTACGTTTTCAGAAGCAAATAAATCTATTTTGGATAATTCACAGGAAAAATAAATATAAAATTTGTGGCTAAATCAAGCGTTGACATATTTCCAAATTTGGAATAAACGTTTTTGCGGTGAAATTCAATTTCACGAATTTGATTGATTTAAAAACCGATTCTAACTGTACTTCTTTTATTTCGGGCATTCTAACAGATCTTACCGCTGGTATGGGATTCTGTTAGTTACAGAGAGTGCAACAGAGAATATATTTTCCAAAACGCTTACAATTTATGGTAACAAAAATGGTTACATATTTAACAATTCTTAGTCAGTAGGTATACTGGAATTACTGGCATAAACAATAACGGAAGTTTATTACCATGCATGACTTAATACGTAAATTCGCGTGTCCTGATTCTTTCGTGCGATGTAATTGTGAAATGCAGTTGCACTGGAAGTGGTTACAAGCCAATATTTGAATCACAGAAGATTTTAGATGATAAGGATTTTACAAACAAATACATTTTATTTATTTATTTATTAGTAAGTCAACAGATAACTGCCCTGACTGTACATAATTATAATTAGTGAACATCAAATAAATTTATATTTATAATTTAATATCTGTTTTATTTCGCCCTTTTTTAAATTAAAATCTACGCTATCAAATTATTTTGTAGAAGGCTAGTAGGCAATTAATTGAACCATACTTTACAATTTACATAATAGGTTCGATGACTAATATATGTAAAAAAATATCTAAGATTTCTTGTCGGCACGTTAATGTTCAACATTGACAAAAGCTTGGGACAGTTCACCTCGCCGGTCAGCACTAATTGTATGAAAACAACTTTAAATATCTCGCGACGAAACTCCAATGTTTGCAATTTTTATAGAGAGCAATATTTTTTACTCATTCAAAAACTCTTTAGGTATATCATATACCTAAAAATACTTGAATAAACTTGCGCTTTTTTATTTCTTATTTTTGAGGTATTCATATTTTCCAATTTCCATCAACTTAAACTGATGATAACTATTTCATGTGTGAATTATATTGAGGAGAAATTTGGCGGAGTTATTTTCTGTGTAGTTCTGTTCTTCATATATTCAATATAAGGAGTAAGCACAAACCCGCAACAAGTGTAACTAAACCGAAATACAAGATATTGTAATGTTCATAATACTAATTGAGAAATATTTCTTTTATCGCTTAAAAATATTTCTGAAATGGAAATTGTGAGATTCCAACTACGATTTTAAGTTCATATTTAGAACAAAATATTGTCAATATGGCTATATTTATTCAAACTTGTTTATTATACCAGATTAAGATATAATTATTACTATTTAATATTAACATTTAAGGGATCTACCCTCTTTATAAATCGATTTTTTTTTTATTGCATTTTCGTAAAGTACATATATACAGAAATATCATATTAAAATTTTATAAAGATCGGAGCAGTGTAACTGTATTTTTGTCTCAAAATTAGTCGGGTTTAAAATTTTGATATAACAACATCTCTGCGCGTTTGTTTATAATCAAGAAGTGCGGCGTGCGGCCGGGCCGACGCAGCACTGATGCCTCCAAGAAAGCCAGAACATATCGCAGGAACGCTACTTTGGATGAAAGTGTGCGTTTTGAGGAAGAAGAAGACATAGTGTATGGTCCAGGCATCGCTGATTAGGCCTAGGTGAAATTTTTACGATGCCATTAATAAAACTATAATCGCGTTTTTCACAAAATAACTTTTTCGACACCGCGTTGAAGAAATCTCGGAAACTACCGAACCGATTCCCACCAAATTTTTACCTAACATTCTTTATGGTCAAAAACGGTGAAAAAAAACACACCCCTCTCGTTTTTTGGATCCTTTTTGGACCAGCAGTTCCATGCTTAAAATTTCACAAAAATGAATAAAAAAAAATTTTGTGATATAGTTCGAGAATGTATTTATTGAGTGTAATAATTTTTTTTTCCATTTTCATAATCTAAACCTATCGAAAACTTTATTGAAATTAACCTTTTTTTTCCCTCCGAAAAGAGGGTAGATCCCTTAAAGGAAACTTAGAAATGTGAACTTAGCAATAACTTTTAATCGGTAATCAATGCAAATTATGGAAACACATGAAACAATTATGCCGTGTATTTACGTACGTATTATTACGTGTTTATATTGGAAGTATCGCATTGGAAATGCAGCTGTTTAAGAAATTGAAATATTTTTCATTGTAACTCCATTTGCTTATGGTAACTCCCCGCACATCATTATGATGCGGCGGCACTCGAACGCTTGTGACGTGATGGTTTCTCAAGGATGTTGACACCAAAAAGCGATCGTCTTTATATATGTATACCGGTCGTCTGACACCTGATATCTTTGATAATATCGTCTAACCGCTGATAGCCCAGTCATTTTAGCAAAAAAAAGGGGTCAACCTCGGAATGAGAGATAACAAACTGTAAACTCGTACACACCTTCATTATGGTGTTATAAAAGTTGTCTGAAAAGTCTCATAAAATCTCCTGTCTGCGTCGTGGATTATTCAAGGTCAAAGGTCACAAAAATCAGTTTTTCGCGATTATCTCGGTTTCTATAGCTCCAATGATATTAACATTTATTATAAAAAGTGTAGAGCATAAAATTTACGACAAATTTCGTTTTGTGAAATGTTTCCTACGGCCAACCGTTTTTGAGATAGAGGGCAGAGAACCCGCAGCGCTCAGCCATACTCACTGTAATGCAAGGTCTAGATGGCGGAGTTGTAAGGCTGTGATCAGCGGCATAACCAATAACCTTGACAGACAACTCGATCTCTCCCCATCCCACCTCTGTCCTTGTGGCGCAATACTGTTTCAATTTCTGTAAGGCCGACTCACAAATAAAACACAAATCAGCCATAACTTTTAAAATTATTATTAAATATAATGTATTAACTAATATAATAAATAATACAAATTATTTATTGCTAATGATATTTCAATGATTTAATAACAATATAAAGGTATTATTCACTGAGATTCACGGTTGACCTTGCATTACAGTGAGTATGGCTGAGCAGACACGAGATTTTATGAGACTTTTGAGACAACTTTTAGAACACCAAAATGAAGGTGTGTACGAGTTTACAGCTTGTTATCTCTCATTCCGAGGTGAAACCCTAATATGACTGGGCTACTGATCTGACTTACCGACTTTGAAAGAGCGCAACTGCAGGACTTGTTCCGTCGTCCTGTTCATTTCTGGTATATTTATTTCTTGCGTATTAGAGAGTAATGTTAACAGGACAACTAATGGCGCAGTAACAGGTGCACAAGCTTATATAGGCCACCGAGTTTTAATATCACAAAATTTTATTTAATGCTTTTTATGGACTTGGGTAAGGATATCCTGGAACCACTTAATAGGGTCTTTATACCTCAAGGTTTACCTCTGTTTTAATAAGTCAAGGCTTTATTTTTCTATTACAACTAGTTGTTTTTAACTATAGAAAATTTTCTGTTTGAGTCATGCCTCAGAAATTTCAACATTTGAGATGGGGTGATCTTTTTGCTCCAAAATGTATTAATAAATTAATTTGACATCTTTAACAAATATTGGCCTTAAATTTCAATATAGCTCGTCCGCTAATATGTTGAGTGCGACAGTAAGAAAACAAGTTTTAATGTTAATTAAAAAAGTGACAAAAATTATAATTTTGAATATTTTTTTTATTTACTAGTATGCCGTATGCACAAGCACCTACACTTTGAAAGCCTTAGTATGGCATATGGGCCCCGCGGGCGAACTTGGCCGTATGGTGGTCTTTTCGCTCTTTAATTTTATTCGGGGAACGAAAAAATTTAAATGAAATTGTCCTTTTAGGGTGTACAATAATTTAGTTACATCCTTATTGATTTTATGGGCAGGCATATGGAATATACATATGTATGTGAGGGAGTCGATATATGCATACATCGCAGTAATATATGCTTAGATTTATGCAATTTAACACTGCGCTGCATGGCAATTAGGTTTCCATTGTTCAATAGCTTCAGTCCTATTAAATTTCCACACTGCTCTGCCGACAGTATAATCATGAACAGCCGTTGACTAATGGCATGTCATCATTTGTATATAATATGCCCATGACACAGTGTTCTTCAAGTGTATCGAATTACACTTATAATATTGTACTAAAACACGGCGTCGCTCTCAGCCATACCTGTGCATCTGTGACATCCATTAGTTGAACGCAGTGCTCAAACTAACAATCACTTTTTGTTCACTGTCGGAAGAATCCTTTCTAGGCCAATAATAGATTATCAGACTGTCTGCTATGCTGACGCACTCTCGCCCAAGTTGGCTGCCTTACGGCATATAAAACCATTTCGCCGGCAGTTTCATTTTTTCCTTTTACTCTTACTGTGGGCCAAAGGAGGACAATTAAGGAAACATGCGAAACTATAAAAGAAGATTATGGTTTCTGTTCTCCTAAAATCGCTCCGGTGTGTTGCCTGTTTACGATTATATCTCTCTGGGGAGCGACTTAAAGGGTCGTTTCACACCACTATCACATCTTGCAGGTTGGCGAATCGCTTGAATTTTATTTTTATTTGAGTATGATGAAATTCTCCTGCAGCCGCTCTGTATTAGCGTGGTTTATTTCCCAGATAATATTTCTCGAAGGTCCTCTCTAAATAATTCTCTTTTCTTTTCAGGTATGTACTTGTGTGGGCCTTGTGTTTTATCGACGCTCAGTTGTTGCATGCTGGAGAAGAAAACTAGGTACAAGGTGAGACTGTGAACACAATATATTCTGCACCGAGTAGTGCTTCATTACTTATATTAAACGTTATATTATATAATATTAGATGATGACTAATTTTCTTATTTTCCTCTTATGTACATAAAATTGTTTATTGGTGTTAATAGTTCTGAAGTACAATGGTAGAGCAGACCCAAGAAAAATTTTGTTGTCGGCGTTAGCTAAATAGCAACAATAACAATTGAATAAATGCCAAATAAAAAAAACGATTATTCCACATGATTAAAAATCTTGGACTATGTATTTTTGAAACCTACAAAAAGATTCGCGACATTTGACACATTTTGCGAGTTAGAATAAAACTCACACAACGTTTTAAAAACTGTTAGTAAAATTAACTTTAATTCGAAATAAATAAAACGTTTAGTTCATACTTTAACCTTTTATTTCGTTTCAAACTACTTATTTTCTTTAGGTTCGTTTTAAGCATCTGCAAAATTTAGCCAAATAATAATTATAAAGCAGAAATCTAGAAAAAATCCACGGTCGGCGCAAACGAAATATATCTAAAACTTTTAGTTAAAATGAGGAATTGAAGTCGCAGTGCATCGCATTTGCTCGCAATAAAATTGACACCTCGGTACATCCCATTGTATTGCTGAACGACGATCCTGTTCCATTTGTTGAAAAGTGCCCAACTTATGAGTAATACTGATCTCAAACATGAAATGTTGCGACCTGACAAAAATGTATGCCAGCCTCCATCGCCTATGGCTAGCAGCTAAGATTCTCCGAAATAAATCACGTTGTAATTTGGTAAACTCTCTAATATTAATGTATTTCTCAGATGGATCCTTTTGTTTCCTAAGCTGGATTCGAAATGTTCTAGAAAATAGCATTTCACCTTTAACGACTGTGTTTATCTTCGGGTTGCGGAGATAGGCACATGTATCTCACTTACATTCGCCCTACTCGGGTGCACACTGGATACATTTCTCAAACGCAGAGCTTTGTATTTTCACTTTTCCTTAGCTTGACCTGAATGTCCTGTATGTAATGTATGGAATGGAATCTTGCAATACAAATTTCGACTAGTTCTGATTAAGCTAGAACTTTGAAATTGCACAAATGCTTATAAGTCTTGTGACAATATATGTAGTAAATCCAATATATACTTCTAAACCCAATATGGCGGACGCCGGAAAATGGCGAATTACCTTTTTCTTGAAACTCCCTCGATATGAGTATCAAATGAAAGGTTACGACCAGTGGCATACGACTAGTAGTTTGGCGTCATTAAAATTGAGAACAAAATTCAAAATAAAAAAAAATTATTAGGTGATTAAATGAAATTTAGTTTAGCTATGGCACGGTTGAACGGAAAAAGTTCTTATCGCGGGCACCTACTGTGCACAAGATGCAAGATAGTTTTGCAGACCACGTTGTCATATAGTTAGGATCCTGGTTATTTGCAGAAGCCCAAGCACATATCGCTCTTAGCAGAGTAAAAACACTTGATGGACACTGCATCGAAGAATTCGACTGCACAAAGATCAGTGGAAAGAAGCCATGTAATAATGACACTCTGGCTGAAATGGATTGTATGCCAAGATATCGACCGAACTAAGCGTGTAATTAGCAGTTTAAATAAATATGACATACAAGCTGCACAATAACCGCTGCACAATCCGATCGGTACAAAATATATAGAGCTTCTAATGTGAATAATAATAAAAACATGAGAAAACATATTATATCGCAACAAGCTCTCACATCACGTAGTGTCAATGGATACAAAAATTCAATTTAGTGAAATTGATCACAGTTCCAAAAGTTCTTAAAATTTCATAAATAGGTAGGTAATTGAATAGGTAATATTTTCAACATGTTTTTATTTTTAGTACATTTGACTTAAATAAAAGCTTTTTTTAAAAAAAATAATTGTACATATTTTTGTTGTTCAATTTACTGCGCACTGGCCAATCAGCGTACTTGAGATCCTTGTTTTGTGAAAAAACAGGGGATCGAAATTTTTATTTCCACGTTTCCTGATTCCTGCTTTTGATGGTTTTTATGATTTTTAAGTATTCAAATTACAAGAATTTGGAATTCATTGCCACTAAATACAAAGAGCCAGACTCGTCGACGACTTTTCGCCATAATTTTTTTAGTTCCATCTTTATGTGCATACGTAACCCATACGCTTAGATTTATTTCTTTTTTGTCATCAGTAATAGTTTTCTTCGTTTATTCTTTTGCTCGAATTTTTTTTCTCTCCCTAAATATCTCTGTGGTTTTTAATTATTTTTAATTATTTCCTACGATGTATTTCGGTATTTTTTAAGATTTTCATTTTTCTATATATGCGGATTCTCACTACGTTAGTTTTAGTTTAGATTTTTAGTATCGATCAATAATTTTCAAATGTATTATAAAGCTAATTTTTTAAGATTATTAATCTCGTACTATCATAAATGAATATGAATGAAGATATGAAATTCTGTACATGTGTCACTTTCAAAACCGAAGGCAAAATGTGTGACTTTGTAATTTGTTTTTAACAGGGGTAAATTTTATAGATACGTAAAATTAAGTTAAATAGTTACCGTAGCATCTCTCAAACCGTGGACCTCAACGTGCATTATTTATCTGTTGCCCTGCCATTCGGCTATGCCGCCGATCTCCGGCACGAGTCTTCATTAAGCGCAGCTAAGCCTGGCGGCCTGGGATTCTTTTAAAAAACAAAATCTCTCAAGCTCAGTGTGTGCGTAAACGTTATACCAACCAATACCCTGTTATTTGTAAAATCATCAAATGTTCTATATTGAGTACGGGATTTACTTTTCTACTTTTTTTTTATGGTTGCTTTCGTACTGAGGACGTAGCGTAATATGTAAGTAGGGCGGATTCTTCCCTTCTGTACTGTGCTACTTTCTGGCGTCAGTTCAATATAAAATAAAAAATGTACATTTAATCCAAGGTCTTAAAAATTATATTTAATTTCCTCTGTTTGGGACATTGTGATCGATTCCCTTAATTACTTGGTAAGTACGAAATAAGAAAAATTAATTTTTAAACATCAAAATTGGAATAAATTCTTGTGAAAAGTATCAATAAAAAAACAAAAAAAACCGGTTTATTACGAGTAACGTTTGAATCGCGCGCCGTAAAAATCACCCGTGCGTGTCGATAAAAAAGGCCCCGGCAAATGTGTAATACCTTCCGGGCGAAAAGTGCAGACAAAAAACACATCGTTAAAGGGTAAGTAATCTATGTATATGTTAATTCACGTCTGCCACATTTCCGAGTGCTATAAACTCAGAAAAGGCGAATTTTCCGTTAGAACGCAACGCTCTCTATCTACGTACCTACGCAATTTCAATTCATTTGTTATTAATATAAATTTACTGAAAAAAACACAACGAAAATGCCAATATTTACTCCTATATAACAAAGGCTGGCAAGTATGCCATTTTGTGTTCTTCCTTATTAAGGGAGTCATGTGAAAAAGGTCTCAAGTGATTTGCTTACCAGGATAGGTTTGGCACGTCCGGCTCTCCTACTACGCGGGGGGCACTTTATTACTCACAGATGTATGTGGGTCATTCTTTTACAAACCGAACACCATTTTAATATCGACACTTTAGAATCGTCTGAATGTTTTTTTTACATATTCTTTACATAAAATTAATCGACACGTCTTTCAGGATTTGGCTCAGAAAAATTTTGTTTCGAAAATATCCACATGTGAATTTTTCATAATTTGCTAGATTTTCTCCAAACATCTCATATTCAAAATTCATTATCTCCCGTTTTAATGATCGGATTGACCTACTTTTTTTTTATTTTACGTGTTTCTACGTCAGCTTTACAATGGTTTTTGAAAAATTTATTTTATTGTTGACATAAAAAAGTTAAAAATAATTTAATTGTTTAAACAGTTTTTTTATGCTGTTGCCCCAAGTTTAGTTAATTTAGTTGGCTAACTTTGAAAATATTAAAAATTTCGGTCTGAAAATTTTACAGTATATTTTTGAAAGGTTTTTCTTCCGAAAAATGTAAATGAAAAAAATCAGTTTATTGAACCCATCACACCGGGCTACTACCTTAACTATGATGTCGCGAAAAACGTCGGAAATATGTATAGCGACTCGCCCAAATTGTTTGTCGCTAAAGTGACTGAAACATATCCCAATTGGTGAGAGAACGCCAGATCTGGCAAGCTCGATGCAGCGTATTTGTTCTCTTTTCACTCGATTACCGATCACTTGCTAACTTGCGCTTTTTGCTTTTCCCCCGCTTCGTTTCTCTGCACATGCCGACTTATTTGATGTTGTCCTCTGATTTTGTTGTGGTTCCCGATGGTATTCGTACCTGAGATGCGTGAACTCCACCTTGTTACACCAGAAACACACCATGCGATACCTCTTAGTTAAGTTGTAACAAATACATATAGTCGGACCTATTAGAAAGTGAAACAATCTCATTCATGTGGTGTTCAAACCCGGAATCTCTGGATCAGAAGTACGCAGCTCTCACCATTGATCTACAGATACCCTCGTGACCTAGAAATCAAGACGATCTAAGGAGAAATCATACTAGAATAAAAACTGTTTCAACTGGAAGGCGGAAAATGGAAAGAGTGAGAATTATAAATGAAAGTGTAAATGTAAAAATAAAAGCAGCAATCGTACGGATCGTTATTTGCCTTGTTGTTTTGTCTTTTTTCGCTGAATTTGCTTTGCCACACGAAAAGCAGGGCGCGCCCCAAAACAACTGGGATTTCTCCTGCGTCGAGCTCATCGGTCATCGTCGCATATGTGGAGGTATCGCTGTGGAGCTCTCAAAAGTTTTGGTCGTATTTTGCTTGTTCGAAATGGGTAATCTTTATATATGTGTATTTGTCTATGATAATAGTATGTAATTTTGTGTAGAACCATTTGACTTATATCTAGGCATTTTGAATTTCTACCCAAATCTTAAGGTCCTCAAGCACAGAAAGAAAATAAGCGCGTAAGTATTGTGACAACTTTTATGACAAGCGTTGGATGTTTAATGCGTAAGAAACCTTCGGACGATATCGATATTTTAATATCTGTCGGTAGCGATTATTATTTGCAAAAATTCTTCAGACTGCTTTTGAAAAAACATTCTTCGGAAAACAACTTTGAGAAGTATTTCCATCACACTCTTATATCGAACGCTTTGCCAAAATGTAATGCGGTGAAACATATTACCAAACGTGAGATCAAAGCGTCAGTCACCCTTGGGGCTTGTGCACTCTGCGTTATCGAATTCAAGGTTTATAAGCGATTCTGAAGCACATGTCATGAAACAAGATTTTATCGAATTCCCGGGCTTCTTTCTCTTTCGTCATCACTTCATTTCCGCCATGGAAATGATTTTCTTTGAACTTCGATTGGAGACATCAAAATGATTGGCATCGTCTGGGGAGGGAAATAAATCAAATAATAAAATTTACCGCCTTCAAAGGCAAATCTTACCTTTTACGGCACACTAGTTTATTAGCGCGAGCAAATGCACACGATATAAATTTTATAGGTTGTACAAAGCGCTGTAAACGCGGAGATGCTATATTGATTTTCCGTGCTTGGAGGAGGTAACGATAGGACTGTGCAAATACAAAACACTCGGCGTCGGCTCAGTGTGCTCACAAGGTGAACAGGTATCCTCGCAACAGGTGCTAATAAATGCGGAGTTCTCTTTTTGCTGCAATTATTGCAGCGGATGTCGGACCTAAGCACACCATTAAGTAAAAGTGAATTATGATTGCGATGGGTGGGCTCGTAATACCCAGAATATTATATTTTCAGGGAGCAAGTCCGACGTATGCAAATGGCGGAATTAGTTATGTACGCCGAAAGCCCACAAATACCCCAATTAAAGTGATTAAATTCCAATTTCTCTTTTAGTGCAACAGTTGTACGCAACCGGAGACGGAAGCCACTCCATAAATAATTCATTTATATAGTGTCTTCCTGGGTTTTTCCTTTCCGTCTCCGCGCTCCAACTTGTTTACCGATGCCGTTGTAGATAAGGTGGAACGGGTGCAGAACAAGTTCGAAGTCGCAGCGTTAGGCGCCGGGTCTGCCTGCCGATGCTTGGCCCAACTCGCATTTTTCGTTTTGTCAAACATTCAACAAAATTTTTCTCTCCTCGACAGTGAATGTTCTTCAGTGGATTTAATTTGCGATTATGACTGCATTTTAAGTAACCGAACTGGCGGCGCGAGTCCTCGTAATCACGCAACATTTCCTTGAGGAGTACTTCGCGGAAGTGCTCGATTACTGAAATTGTCTCGATATTTTTGCTGAACGACTGAATTGTACTTAGTACAATATTCGATATGACTTAAATAGATTTTGATTCAACGCTGCCACATTATTCATTAAAATTCTTTTTATTCTTTTAGTTTTATCGGTAAATGAATAATTATTCAAGAGAAAGAACTCCTCGTGATGGTGTGTGTGATTTCCTTTAAAGGAAGCATAAGTCGATGTGGGAATATTATTCCCGCACTAGTGCGGTTCACTTTTCCATTAGCTGACTCAAAATCACCAAAGTAGAGAGTTCCAAGTTTTGTTTAATGACGAAAATTCTTAGAAGCTTTGACTATAAAAGTTAGCTTAAATCGTCATAAAACTTGCATTTAAGCTTGTAGATATATTTAAATGGAGCAAGCATAGAATTAATTTATAGTTTCGTAATAGTGAGAAGGGACCCGTCGTTAAAATGGGTCATTTCGGAAATGTTCTAAAAAATTCAATTATATATCTGAAAGAATAGTAAATTACTGATCAATTGTAAAAATAAAATTGCCAAAGCAGGTCATGGGAGCATTCGATAAATTATGTAATTAAATAATTTTCGTTTGATTTCATTAACAGTTTATTACGAGATCGATTTCAATCAAACATTTCAAACAGTAATTCAACTCCCACTTCCAACCAATTTCGATTTCCGATTTTATGGATTCCGGTATGAATGCGCTGACTCCTGAACAATTCCCTAATATGGGTATTGCTTTCTGAAGTACAAGTAAAATATAGGTATGTTTTCCTTGATTGATAATTCATCTATCTTTTTATTGCCGATCAGCACATTTTCAAAGACCAATCGAGTGCCGATAGAAGAATGTCAGCTCGAGTTTTTAAGTCAGTGACATTTTTTAATGTAAACAAAGTGATATAGATCGTAGCAGGGAAGTAGGAGTTGTTAAAAACATTATTATGTGGCTCAGTGATTGTTACATTGTGTCATCTCTTTTGGTAAGCTAATTGTTCGTTAACAACCTATGGGCCGTATTCACCAACTGATTATCTTTTATTTAGGATTAATTTGTTTCCGTCCCTTAACTTTAAATGCAATATAGTGTAGGAAAGTGACAGTAATAAATTAATCGTAGATAAAATATAATGTCTGTTAGTGAATACGGCCCTATATAGTGTGGAAAGTGGTATAAAAGATCATTCCTTACAGTATATACAAGATGTAACTTTTGCTTTGTTTTCAGATTTTTATAGCAGTAGCAGGGATCAGAAACTGTGAACACCTGAGAAGCACCCATATCAGCAGAGAAATTGCCCTGATTTTTTGTTTTAAAGACTTGTTCCTTTGTGTCCTCTTGTTTGAAGGTCGGCTACGAAATCAGATGGCTGGCGAGGCTGACGACAACGGAACACATAGCGTAGGTATATATATAGTTAGTAATATGTATTAAATAATGGATATGCTTATATCTAGATACGCTACCTACGCATAAAACGTTAAATGCAGGTGCTATGTAAATCAATGAACTACGCGAGGGAAAGCTTGCCCTTTAAAAAGATATATCTACTGACTGAATGCGCACCTTTCACGAAATTTTTTATATTCTAAAGTTCGTCTTTTTTCAAGATATTAAATAAACTGAAAATTTTCTCACTGATTACACACTGCCTGCATTTAACGTTTTAGTCGAAGGTACCGCACCATGCATATAGCTCCAATCTGAAAAAGAAAATGTGTTATTTGATCTATAATAAAGCTCTGAAGCAAGAGTCCACCACAAATGAAGTAACTGTTATCATTTCGGAAATGTTAAGCCCGCCATCCCCCACCTCACCCCCTTAGCCAAGAATAGTAACGTTTTCTATATCCACAAACACTTAAAAATCGATTTTGTTGCACTGAATATTACTTACTTTTGTCCTTATCATATGAAAATTATAAGCTGTTTAACGTTAAACTAATTAAGGGTGCATGCCAACTATAACTATGAAAATGTGGATTGGGATATTTCTAAAATACTTCGACTATTTTGGAAGGATTGGAATAACATTGCATTTCACACTGCTGCTATTCCATTAGACTCTTCATATCTGTTACACTTGCAATCTGACTCGTTGGACAGAAGGGTTTAGGCATACAAAGTCTTTCGATTACCACGACCACTAGGATCTATTGTGAAATCGCATTCACTTTTTATCCCAGGTCTAGCTTCTTGAAGATGCTCAGGATTTTCCTTTGAGTCGTATTCCAAACCTGTTCCAGAATTGGAAAGGCGTCCTCCAACTGTCTTAGTCGGAGCCTCTGAAGAACGGTATAGTTTGGATTTAATAAAAAGCTTCATACAAACTAATTTTCGTCAAAGGGTTCTCTTTTGTATTCTGGATGTGGTTTCTTTCGCGAAGAGATTTTAGTGGGATAGAGCATGTCTCAAAATATTTACTTTACCAACGGATGTCCCCAGATACCTCGCGAAGACAATTGCATACATTGACAACTTAAGAAGGAAAAGATCATAAAAGCCAAATCCCATTCTCGTTTTAGGCTCAGAGCCCATTAAGTTTAACAATGCAGGGCCAGCATCAACAACGTCGGCATCAATGTGTGTCTACCGGCAAAGATAAATCATGAAACCATTATTTATGTCTCCCTTACGACAAATCGATAATCGACAATGGCTTGTCTGACAATATTCCCAGCAGAAAAAGCATCGCCCGAGAAGAAAAAAACTTAAAAAAATTGGTCCAACAAGATAGCAGTGGTGCATGCATTTTATCGATGAATGCCGCTGAGATGCATGACAGAACGCTTCGCCCCACTTTATATGCACGTTGACTTTTTATTGATCGTTGTACCCGGAGTGCATTGAATTTTGCGATGGTCGATCCATTAAGTCCTCGCTGTTTTTGCTCCTAAGGCCAAGAATTCGAGATGAATGAGAGAGTACTTTGAACTTATTTTCCTCTGCCACAGGTACTTGACCAGCCTTCCCAGAGCCGTATACAGCGAAAATATGATTATAACGAAGTAGGTGCTCTACGCGCACTTTATACATAAAAAATGCGATCTTAATTGGAGTAATGCAAACACAGCGTGGAGAGTGACTTGGAAAAGTGGTTAATCCGAGGTAGGTAGGTTAAAACTTTTTGTGGGCGGCCGAGGGTGTTTGAGATATTTGCATGCAAATTGAATATTTTCACTTCTACGGCTATTTGGGTTTGCTTTGAAATGAAAAGAGGCTGCAAACAATTAAAAAGTGCAATTTAGAGAATACGTAAAGAGCAAAAGCCAACGAATATATCACCAAATTAATTTTGCTTCAGAAATTTTTCTATTTTTAAACACTGAAACTGAAAAATGTCTGGTGTCTACTTATTGACGAGCGTAAGAAGTAAAGCCGAAGATATCCGAGAGGCATTGACAGGCATCTCTAAGTCCATTGGTTCGTTACTTTTTTGTTCCGGAAGGTAAGTAAAGTTCGGACTGGAAAACTTTCATGGAGCCCATTTAAAGCAAGTGACATAGTCAGCAGAAATGAACTGAGAGTTAAATAACGGGGGTCATCCGAAGTAGAATGTATTAAATAAAAGTTTAAATGTTTGAGGGAGTCCGAGAGCACCCACAAAACCCACTAAAGATGTAAGTGTAATCTATCAATCCGCTCAATTACCCTTTTTGTCCCTTGTTACCAGATAAATACTGTGAACTAAGCAACAAATACTCTTGGAGCGCTTCCAAATTTCCAGCAATAAAACCGATTTATACTTTTCCCGTCCTCCGCCTGTTAGGATCAGTGAATTCAAAAAACCAATTCACGTAGATAAGCGCTGTCATTAATAAATTCAATTTCCCAACCATGGCCTCAAACTCGGCACATAGTTGTAGGTATGGAGCAAGAAACTCTGGCAGAGCAGGCAGACAAACACATTTCGAAGGAGCGGAACGATATCTATCGACTTTGGGAACTTTAGACGCAGTGAATTCCGCCAAAGAAAGGGAACTGCTGATTGCTAATTTTTGCTCTCAACTCTCGAACATTGACAAATGTACCAAAAATTGTTTGCACGTATGTGTAAGTGTGTGCTGGTTTGTTAGAAAAAGTTGTTTACGTCTTAAACTCCGGAAAAAGTTTTTCGTCTCATTCACCTCGAAAAGGGGAAACTTTATTCGAATTCAGAAGAAGCAACTCCTGAAAGGAGCTGAGGAAACTCTAACTTTTTCTTTCCATGAAGGAATTCGCAGCTTCCTTTCCTAAAATGGTACAATTTTGATTCATAAATCTTTTTACATTTCTAAGGCAGGCAAAAAGGGAAATGTCCTAAATGCAGGTGGCTTAAGAATTTAATAAAGTAAATTATTTTTTTGTGGACTTAAAGTAATCCTTGAAATTTTAAAGACATGTGATGGAAACATAAATTCAGAAATTCAAGCGCAGGTTTTGGAACGCTACTGTAGGGTTTACCGCGCAGCAAATTTTACTTTAAAATTGGCTTTTATGTAAGTAACAATGTCTAATTATTTTAATATTAATAGTACCTACCCACAAATACAGTAGGGCGTTCGTTATTTACCGAATTCGCAAAAAAATATTTGTTTTGTCCTGCCGATTTAGCTTGGCTAAATGATGACAATTCTCGCATATAAGTAACACCGGTTTTTTCATTTCTTGAATAATATTCGTTTTTTGGCTTATTATAATATCAGTTCTCCCTTTATAATGCTTCTACTCCTTTTATATGGATTTCTCTTTGTGCGCTCCGGTGTGGTGAATTCCCGACTTGGCCTTCTGGACCTAGTCTTTTTGTTTGATGCATCGACTACACACGGGGATTCTTGTCTTGACAACATTTTTAAGGAGGTTGCCGATCTTCCTGCACTACTTACTTCAGTGACATTTTACATGCCACCATCTGACGATGAAATATTTGATTCTTTTAATAATTTTAGGAAGGTGGATTTTGACTCCCATAAGTCTTTTTTGTTAAACTGTAAATGGCCTGGAGTTTACAATTGTCCTGACACAGAACAGGCCGTAAGTAATTTTTTGAAATAATTCTGAATAATTCATCAGTTTGTTCCTCTAGTCAAAAACAATAATTTCTTAATTAATCTTGTATGATATGACGCTGAATTGAGATCATTGATAAATCGTACAAGTAGTACCTGACGTAAATTTCATAGATCGTAACAAGGGAATGATTATAGTATTTATGCGGACTTGCGGAAACAATTTAATGACTATCCAATAACGCTGTAACGTTAGTACACGGTTCCCATTGAGAATAACGTTAAAACTAATCCTAAGGAATTATTTGACTTCGTTAACAGTAAACGGAAGACCAATAACTATCCTTCTATTCAAACTCTGGACAGCGAAATTGGTATAAGAAACCAAGTGCTATTCCCAACCTTTTTACGAAGCATTTCAAAAATGCTTATTTTTAAGACGTCTGTGATATAGTATAGACTTACAGATTATTTTAATTACTCGTCTATGACTTGTCTTCCTTACTTTACAACCACCTTTGTTTTTTATGACTGTTTCGTTTTAGAGTGCCTCACTGTCATATAAACTAATGGATTGCTCATGGCAGTCAAATGGCTAACAATGGAAAAGAGAACCACATCGTAAATTATAGACCAATTGCTAAACGGCCACTGATTCCAAAATTGTTTGAAGCTATTGTGAAAGATTTGGTGACACGATTCGGTGCACAAAGAAAGACACACAGATCAACTGTGACTAACTGTGTGGAATTTTCGAATTTCTGTCTATCAAATCTTGGGAAACTTAAAAAATTCGGCTGTGTTTATACTGATTTAAGTAAAGCATTGTACAAGCTCTCCCATAAAGTGCTTCTTTTTAAACTGCTCCGACTTGGCTTTCCCTAGGATTTGTTCTATATTTCAAATTAAATGTTCGCCTACCTATTCTGACCGTATTTCTGTTTTGTCTGTAGTCCCACAGGGTAGTCACATTGGCTCATTACTGTTTGTCATATTTATCAATGATATGTTTCCTTGATTTTAAAATCTATAAAACTGTTGAATCTTTTCAAGATGCTCAATATCTACAGGACGATCTTTTTATATTCGCGGAGTGGTGTTCCGAAAATGACTTGAAACAAAATATTAGTAAGTGTAATTTTATTTCTTTTTGCGGGAAATCCGCCATCCTGGAGTTTTCTTACAGAACAAACCCTTGTTTCGAAATGAAAGTGTTGTGAATCTTGACTGCTGCTCGCTTCTAAATTTAATTTTGGGCGTCACATTGATAATATAATTAATTGAATCAATTCAACGTTATTCTTCGATAAACTTTGGTCCATAGACTTCACTGACCCCCACATTTCAAAAGTTTTATATTTTGCTTTTGTTAGCCCATTTTAGAATAGGCAGAGCTTATTTGCACCATGCGTTTCACCATGTAAAGTCCATGTGACACGGACTCGGTTCAGTTTCTTTTTGCACCCTACGTGTGTCCATTCGCTCTTCGGTGCAAAAAGGCAAATTTCAGTCCACAGATATTTTGTAAAGAGGGAAAATATTTAGTCAGTAGACATTTATTTAAAGGGAAATTGTGTTTGTTTTGTATTGAGTCCGTGTCACACGGTATTTATATGGTGAAACGCATGGTGCAAATAAACGCATCCTTTTTTCTTTTTATTGGAAAATTCTATTATGTAAAGAACTATACAAATTTATTAAATAGTCAAATGAACTTAGCTCAAAATCACTTGTTGCCATTCCTCTTCCAATTCAAATGAGAGCGACAAAAGTCCAATCTGTCAAATTTATCTGAAGTAGATGTGGTTTCTTCTGTAGTTTTTGCTGACGGAGATTTATTTATTTCGCTTAATTCAAGCTTCAAACGAAATAACAAAGTAATTGGCTTAAAAGTAAACAAAATCAACTTAAACTATGACTAGAACTAAGACAAGGGGCAGATAAAACAAAGATGTTGTCAATGGGGAGCAGAAGGAGGGGCGAATTAAGATGGTGGTACTGCATGGTGAAGGGAGTGTGTGAGGGTAACTTTATCAATCATGGAATCGAAAGAGGGAGGCATACTTTACGTAGCATTCTCGTAAAAGGTTCAAAGTGACCATAGTTGGTGCGGTGGGTGTTAAGGCGGAAGAGAGGAAAGGATCTTACATTGCGGGGGTTGGTTTTAAGATAGATGTTATGGAGAAATTCGGGGTAATCAATGGAACCAGTTAAGACTTGGTGGACGAAGACGATGTCGACGACATCACGACGCAATGCTAGGTGCTGGAGGCTAATCAGCTTCAGTTTTTCATAAGGATGATGATTGAAGTTTTCAACCCAGGGATGGCCGCGCAACGTGAAGCGTTGAACAGCTTTAATTCCGAGTGTAGGCTGAGAGGACGACCAGACTTGACAGGCATACTCAAGTAGGGGCCTGACAAAGCAGAAGTAGAGAGCTTTAGTGACACAGGGGTTGGAGAATTCCTTAGACCAGCGTTCAAAATTGAGTTCGCTATCGCAGATAACGCCCAGATCTCGTAAGGAACTGACAGATGGAATGGATTCACCAGTGAGAAAATAGGTCCGTGGAGTTGTGGGGAGGCGTCTGTGGGAATAAGTGATTGATTATTGAGATATTAAGTTCCAAAAAGTTTTTCGAGCACCAGGTGGAAAAGCTGAGTAAATCTTCTTGGAGGGATATAGGATCAGATGCACCAGAAATACTTTTGAAAATTTTCATACCATCAGCATAAATTAATATCTCTGAGTGTTTTAATTATCAGCTCAACATCGTTTGAGTAACACCAAAGTGAGAAGCAAAAGGGTTAGAAATCGCGCTAAGTCAAAACAAACCCTGTAATGACGATTATCGAGGTTAGATTTGATCCAGGAAATTAAAGAGGGTTGAAAGCCGAGGATACTATGTTTGAGAATACTGAGCCGATGGGAGGAGGATGACATGGAGTCGTAGATGAGGTTTTCGAAAAGTTTCAGAATACAGGAAAGTTTAGCAATGGGACCGTAATTAGAGTTTTTATGGATAGAGACAATAAATGAATCTTTCCAAGAACGGGAAAACACTTTCAGATAGAGAAAGAGAGAAGAGGCTGGAAAGAGGCTGAGTGAGGTGAGCAGCAATTTTTTTAAGAGAACAGCAGGGATCCCTTCGGGGCCAGAGTTATAGTCGTCCGGGAGCATGGGGATTTTCGCGGCAACACAAGAAGGGTTAATGTCATTTATTGACCATTGGAATGTTTGCCAGCAGTTTTGCATGTAGTGAAAGTAATGAGCATCAGGATCTGGGGCTTGGTCGCTAAACGATTGACTGGGAAAATCAGCGAAAAGATTGGCGATGGTAGTTGGGTCAGCTGAAGAAGATTCGCCAAGTTTAAAGGCCGACGGGAATCCGTTGGATTTCTTTTTTATATTGATAAAATTGTAGAATTGCTTAGGGTAGAAAATAAGTTTAAATTGCATGGGGTCCTGATATTCATTGTAAAGGGATTCGCAACGTTCGGTGAAGAGAGCGGCGATAGAAAGATAACAAGAGCAGTCCTGTTCGATCGAGAAATGAGGTAGGACTGCCAAAATTTATTTCTTTGTTGCGAAGGGAACGGAGCTCTTTGTCGTACAGTTAAATGAAACGCCGTAGAAAATGTCCACGGAGTTATTAATAGATGACTGGGGAAAATTAAGGGGTGAAGAAATATTTGATTCGTGTAGGAGTATTAAAGTCGCCTTTATGAAAGTTAAAGTCGAAGCGATGCTCGGATCGAATCGGGGTGTTGGGAGAATTATGAAACAAAGTAAGGAAGAGAAGGGGGAGACCAGAAAAGCCGGGGAAGATTAAAATCACACAGGACTACAATGCCATGAAGAGGACTGGCAAGAGCAAACAGGGCATCAATTGCTTCAGCGGCGTGTTTGTAGGCACCGAGAGGTTGACCTGGACGAATGCAGCAGCATACGACGATTGAGGGTGATTTTGACATGGACCAATTCGAACTAGGAGGAATCTCAGGGATAGATTTGAGATGTGCTGAGGCGAATTTGAACCGCGAGAAGAACACCACGGCCGTGGGGGACAGAATTATACGTTCCACCATCAGGACGAGAAAAATTCATTGTTTTTTTAATATCGGACGTTGAGTTAGTTTCGGTTAGTGCGAAGATGTTGTAGGGAAGAGACTGAGACTTCAGGAGGATATGACTGGATTTGGTGCGCAGTCCTCTCACATTTTGATAATACAAAGAGACGCAGTTCGGCAAGGACTTGTTGGGGTGTGAAGGGGTGAAAGTCTGAGGAGAGAAATTTGTAGATTGGTTAGGAGAGAAGATGCGGATACTGTTGAATTACTGTTTCCTTTATTTTACGAACGGAAGCAGCAGAATTTGACGCTTCGCGTAAGAGCTTAGAACTTATTTGCGCTGCACTGCAGTTGGAGAATAAAAAATGCACCGTATGGACTCTCGCATGATAAATTTATCACCTTCCAATGATCTTTCGCTTCTTGGTGATTTCAACCTATCTGACGTCGGCTGATCTGCTGTGTGCGACGTTGGTGGATTTCTGCCTTCTATCTCTTCTGCTTCTTCGCATTGCGCACCATTTCTGGTCGGTTGCTTATTCTGTGGAATGACACAATGCAACGGAGTCTCAAATTACAATTCGAGTTTTTTGGAATTAATTTTTACCACTGCCCCAAATGGAACTGTTGTACGGCGTTGCCTGGTTCATAGCATAGAAACGTTTCTGTTCGTCTAATCACGGTGCGGGTTGCCATGATTATATCGTCGAGATCAGCTTGTCTTAGCTGTTGAAAATTCATATTGTGAGTATATTGATCGCTTTGTGTTTCGCTGCGGTCAGAGCATTGACAGTTCTGAAAATTTGTCAATGTCAAGAGGGGTTCCGATGGATACCCCTCTGCTCTGTCGTTGGGAAGAATTGTTAGTAGCGATCCTCTGACAATCGCTAATCTCGTTGGGGAATTTTTTAAATCCTCCTTTTCGGATTCGAACTGTGATATTAGTTATAGTGATTTTACCCACTTGAAGAGGCTTCTGCCGACTCGAAGTCTTTAGAAATTAAGGTTCTATTACTTGACAAGCGACGCTTCAATCCTTGAACGTATAGCAATGCTGGCAGACGGTTTCATATATGGTCCTGACGGTATGCCGTCGGGTTTCTACAAACGTTCTGGAAGTTTATTGTTTTTAGTTTTATATTATTTTTTTAATTTATCTTTTCATTCTGGTATGATTCCTCTTTCAATTTAATAAAAGTAATTACAGGCCTATTACCAATTTGTGCTGTAGTCCACTGTAAGGGAAATTATGAAAAGCTGTCTTGAAACAATACATTTTAGACAATGGTTTTCACCCAATTGAAATGGCTCTTGATTCAACCGTTAGTTCATTCATAATTTCTGGCTTGCAAAACCCTTGTTTCAAAATATAATCAAGGCTCGAGCGTCGTGTTGATAGAAAAATAATAAAAAAATGTTTTTTCGAGCGCTCAGCAAAAGAAAGTTCAGAGAAAAAGTCGTTATGTTTCGCATTCTAGGTTTTGATAAATAGCCCCAGTATTTCAATCAGTCACGATCAGATAGAGTATGTAAAATGTGAAACACACAAAAATCCTATCAAGCCAACAATATATTTGCTTGGTTTCACAGCTACAATATACATTTTTGGTTTAAAGTCATCATATTTGACTCAATTGTGCCCAACTAGAATATGTCAAATATTTATATTAATACAAGTAATACGTTAATTTAAAAATTATTGACCAAATAACAATATGTATTATAAGTATACAGGGTGTTTTGGAGATGAGTGCAAAGCTTAAAGGCGATGCTAGCATAGACCATTTAGAACCACTTGATTCATGGTTGTTTTAGACAAAATCTTACTATTTTGTTTTACCTACTTTTATGGCTTTTGGGGAAAACACCAAAAGACTACAGTTAATTCCTAATAATGGCCAAATTAAATAATATGTGAATTATTTTTTATTTAATTTAATTAAAGTAATTTGTAAGCAATCTAACAAGACATGTTCTAGAATCTGTGTCATCAGACTTTTTTTACAGACTTTTGAAGTTCACGAAAATTTTAAAATAATTTAAGAAAACCGTTATTAAGGGCATTTAAAAAAATCGAATGGTCCTTTTTTTTATTAAAATCTTTTTGAAAATATGATTGGCTATTGCTCTTTCTTTTGAAGTATCATTTATGCGGATATTTCACAAATTATTGAAATAAATTGAATAGGTTATTGAACGTTTGCAAAACTGTTTTATTCGCATTTTTCTGTGGGTGGGTAATGAAAAGGTTTTAAATGAGCCCAAAGGCTTCATCAATACAATTTAAAAGAGCGAAAGTTGTCCATACTGCACATATAATAATTATGTAATTCTAAATTTGCTTGAGACCGCGAAACAATTTCGCCGGTTTTTAAATGAAATTGCTTACGTCACTCATACGTGCATTGTGGATAAGTCTTTAAGTATCGTAAGAATACCAAATGAATTTTGTTTGGGCTATTGTCATATCAAGGGAATTGGCTGAGTGAACCGAGTATTATACTTTATATGGCCGAAATGCAAGCTATAAAAGTTTATTGCTGCTGTGGTAACCCCGAACCAATTAAAATTTATAGCAGTCAGATATGATGCTGAGAATGCTCTTTACCTGGCCAGTGTGAATTATTCTATTTGTTTTGAAAATGCTTTATTAGATTTAACGGCAGTTATTCTATAATTCATATTTATTTTGTTTTAGTTCTCTTAAAGCTTAAGTAATTTTAATTGAAGTAACAATGACAATTATAATAATTCGGCTGAATCAACTGATATAATAATAAATTGCCCGACTAATAAAATTTTTTTTAGTTGATTTCTACTCCAACTTGAGAGCCTGTAGTGTGTTTGCAGATTGTATTTATTTCATATTTTCAAATCTTCATTGATCAGATAGTGGGACGGTGAAAATGGGCAACACTCTCAAGCATAAAACAATCGATCCAATTGGCCCCTTTCTGCGCTGAATATGGTTTTTAGAAACTTTTCTCGTCCTTGCTTAATCAAATATTTACAGAACGTGACTATTGATACACACAGCGACAAGAATTCATGCACAGGGATCTAGTTTCCATTTCATTGCTAGTGAATATTGGCAATACTCCCACAGGGCAAATATTTGTGTATTTAATTTTAGCATTATGTTTTCCCGGGTTTTTAATATGAGCTCGTGCTGCGTTTCCTGAAGTAAGGTTTATGTGTATAATGAAATCATTATCTTTCTTCTGTCGCGTCGCGTCTTTCTTGCGCTATCGGCGAGGCAATATTATATAGAGCCAGAAATCCTCTAAAACGGCAAGAATCAGGTTGTGTCCGTAGGATGTTTTGGTAATTATGACAAAGAGCAACGATTTTCATCACTCAATTTGATTCGCATTTTCTGGCTTGAGGTTTCTAAAGAAACGAACATTTTTATTTTTCAGATGGTGGCCAGTCGATCATGAAGTGCTACTAAATTATAATTATTAGTTTTGTCTCGGATTGACCTACTCACAAGAAAAGCCAAGTGCATTCATTTGTAATAGTTATCTGCTGATATCTACAACGACAGCCCCAGAGGCTAGTGCGTTTTTCTATGACTATTCATCCTTAGGTAGCAATTTTTACTCTACAAATATTTTCGAAGGAGCAATCTCTATTGATGGGGGGTCATTTTTTCCATTCTATTTTTTCAATGTCCAAATTTTCCATCCCATTTTTTCCATAGCCCAAAATTTGCATTGCCCAAAATTTCCATAGCTCAAAATTTCCATTGCCCAAAATTTTTGTAAAAGGCAATAATTCAATCAGTAGACATTTTGTGAAAGGCAAATATTCAGTTATGGAAAAAATAATTGATGGAAAGAATGTACTAATGGAAAATTTAGAATGGAAAAAGTGACCCCTTACCGAAAAAATGACAATGGCAAAAAGAATCCAGTGGAAAAAATTGACCATCGAAAAAAAACAGAATGGAAAAAAAGACCATGGAAAAAAGAATGAATGGAAAAAATGTCCTAGTGGAAATTTTGGAATGGAAAAAGTGACCCCCTTCCATCTCTATTATATATTGTTATAAGTAGGTAATCCACCATTTAAACATTAAAGACAAATATGAATTGTAACATAATGTTTCAATATTTTAGTTAAGTTCATATATAATTCCCCACACTTTTATATGGCAGCCCATCATTTTACCAGGAAATGTTCAATCTGCTTCTTATAGAAACCTGGTGTCTGTGACGCAAAGTGAGACTTTAGATGATTTCTTGTATCACCTACTACAGAATTGAAAATTAATACACATATATTAAAATTGCTAAATTTGTTTATACTAAATTTGCGATCACTTCGAAGCGAAACCGTTTCACAGTGGGATTGAAATTTGAAAAGCGCGGAATTAGAGGAAAAAATATAAAGTGCACGGTAAAGCACGGTGATAAGGGAGTCATGGTGTGGGGATTCATCAGGTGTACGTGAACTAAGTTTCATAGAAGGCGTAATGAACAATTGCTTACTTTAATATTTTAAAAGAAAATGTAAATTTAGGAATTACATATGTAGCACAAAATTTTATTTTGGTTGTGGTTCCGAATCCAATTCGTGCAAACCCTTAAGATCGAGGTTTTATCCCGGCTTGGAGTTTTACCCCGAGAAGCAGTTAAATGTGCAGCACAACATTTTCGGGGATTTCAACCGCAGCGTCGAGCTGCACCCCGGACTTTGAGACTTTTAGAAAAGACTTAAATGAGGAGCTCTCATTAGAGAACAGTACTTGGGATTTCTCTAGAATTCTTTAAATTTGTTTATATAATTTGGTGTAAGTTCCAGCCTAGTGTTTTTAAAGAGAAGCTTCTATCGTCTTCTTATGATCTTGGCTGTTTGAGGTGTCAAATGACAAAAACCCACACTGTGACGTAACTTTTACCGACAGTCGTGACGTAGTTACGACACCTAAGTATTTTGCAACGCCGACTCACCTCACCCTCCCCTAAGACGTTTCTTTCTTTTCTCCTTAAATGCATGCTTAGCCAAAGCCCTTCTCACCCTCCCCCGCAAGTCATCGTGTGTTGCAAGTACGCGGCATTAGCTTCGATTTGTATGAAAATAATGACGTCACTGACACACTTTTCATATCGTCGGGCGTGTGAACTGGCCTCGTATTTGTTGGCTAAGGTCCCCCGCGCACTAGCCAGCCTGGCTGCCCAGCCAGGCTGCGGCAGCCACAATATTTGCGCAGCCAGTATAGCAGCCAGTCGACGACTATTCGAGTTCCTTCGGTCGAGCGATATGGACGTGGAAGAACTTATTATTGTTTACCTATCTCGTAAAAAACGCAAAACAAATAAAAGGCACTGGATTCATCCTCTTTTGCGAGAAAGGCACTCAAAAGGCTGCCGCAGCCTGGCTGCCGCAGCCTGGTTGCCTAGTGCGCGGAGCCTGACGGCAGCCACATACATTCGCCTATACACGCTCTGGCTGCCGTGCAGACAGGCACGTTTTACTGGCTGCCGCAGCCAGGAATTCGTGGCTGCCTAGTGCGCGGGCTCCCATACAACGCCATATGTTTTACTGGCTGCCTAGTGCGCGAGGGACCTAAGTGGTCTGAAAGATGAAGAAGGAGGCACGATAGTCGTAGAAAATTTGTTGTTTTACTAGGAATCTATAACGGCTACGGGAAAGTGTGCAAATCGGGATGGTTTAGGACGACTCCAAACAGACGACCCAATATACAGGGCGCGAATTGTAGGGGCGGAATTTGGAAGTGGAAACACTTAAGCGGCTTTATTAATCGGCATAGTGAGAAGCGTCCACGCGCATTCTGGGCTAGACCGTTCGCAATTGAACCCAACATCGAAAGTTCTCAGAAGAGGCCAAAAATTCTGCTGCGGCGATTCGTCAAAATTTCTCAGAAAAACGCACTATAACATATCTGCCTGTATTCTGTGCTATTGCGCAAGGGTAAACATATTGCGCAACACCTTACCGAAATGGGTGACTTTTTCCAAATATTACAATATCCCAAAGAGATTCTTTGTATTAAGGGGATTCAAGTCACAAAAACTTCAATATTATCCGTAGCGCAAGGAATTTAAGGAAATCAAACTTATATTGGTGATTAAGCCGCCGCGCTGGTCCGTTGCGACTCGAAACATCAATGTTGAGCGATGGCGATGTCAAACATCATGACTTCGATGCTACGAGCAAATAATCGAAGCGACTTATGACATTAAACTTGGCTTTGCGATATTATTACTTAACTCTGTATGCAGGTCTATTCGGGTTCTCACCGATACGAGGTGCCGCTAAATTTGAAAGCGAGTCGACGGAAAATTATTGAAAAAATTCTTGCTCGTCGCGTTTTCGAGATATTTAATAAAGTATTTAGTACTTTTGCAGTATAACATCGATGTTAAAAGATCGATGATAATCGGACATCGATACTTAGCTACAGATGTTAACATCGATTCTGACATTTCGTAACATGGAGCATTCCTAATTTCAGCGAAAATTTAAGCAATTTCATTGCGCAAAAAAACGTATTATACCTTTTTTTTTATTTACTCGAGAGACGGACAGGCGATTCCGAGGTTTGCCGAGAAACCCGTGTACCTGTGTAAGTATAAGTTTACACGGGAAAATCGGGTGGAAATAGACACTGCCTAAATATTTTGCAAATAAATATAAACTACACGTACGTATGTATGGTAATTAAATGTTTAAAAAAGCCTGAGTTAAACGAGCAAGCTACTATAATTAAAACTCTTCCAGTATTGTATTCGCCTTATTATGAGATGTTACATACATGTGAACTAATAAAAAGCTCACTTCAAAGAAAAGGATACTACCGGATGGCAGAAGCAGGCACTCTCTATCGGAACGAACAATCACGAAATTTATAGGACGGCAAATCTGCAACTCTGCAACTCAGCAGTGCTGTCGTCGTTTGAAGTCCCCGATGCATTCGTCGGTCAGTAATATTGCATTAAACCAGTAGAGGTTTTAATCGAGAATAATGAATTTTTGATACCATGTTATGCCAATCATAATTGGCAATCAAGTTCTCTGATTTTTGCATTTCCTCTGCAACCCTCTTCAGATGTACAGAGAATCTGAAATTATCCTTCGGTACTTTGAACACACAACCGACCGAGCTTGATATTGAGTTAGTGCTCACTGACCATGGCATTATCTTCAGTCTGAGTTCCGAAATATGCCTTTCCACCGTGTATGTGCTATACGCTTTTAATACGGTTTATATAAACTATTCGTGTTACACACATGTTTATAACGTCCGCTACACCACACCCATGTGAGCACACCGGTCGGTCGGGATAAATGTGGAAACGTATGCTTTTAACGTATGGTTTACTGCCCGCAGGCAAAGTGCAATGTAACTAGAGTACTTGGGTAATCCCAATTATCGTCCTAGCTCCCGGCAATGACAACAATTTTTCTTTGAGGTAAAAGAAAAATTAATCGAATTAAAAAAGAATTCAGTTCTCCTGAAAGTTTACCTATTTAAGTTTACTAAGTGGGAATTTGGTTCAACAATTTTTAGTGTGCAATCTTTATCGGTCGCTCCTAATCTAATTAAATGCTTTCATTTGCTAAACTAAACTTTAAATTTTGTATAATGGTAGGGGTTATATGCCGGTACTGTATAATCAATGAACCGCGAGCGTTAATTTAAAAATGGCGGCACTTACAGAAGCGGCGCAGTCGTCCCCCCTAACTCCTGGCAACTACTGAGTTGGCTCATTACAGTTGTAGCGGTAGCACATTTTACAAACATACATACATGCCATTGTAAATCACTTAGAAATTAAAATTTGATTTTGATTGGAATTGCGGAGGTACGTTGAAAATTCACTTGAGTTGATTTCAAGTTTATGTGGATTTTGAGAAGGAATTTTTGTCTGAAAATTTAAATGAAATACTAATAAATAATAACAGTTTCAATTTAAAATAAATGAATGTTGTGATTTCTTAACATTAAAGAATTAAAAGAATGAATTAAATGTTTGGAGTTGTTTTAAAACTGGCAAAGCTAATTTATGGTGTATTCTACCAAAGAGTGAAACAATAAATATAATAATAGCCTACGTACACGTCGAATCTCTATTATTATTTTCTTGCAAAACTCTACTCCCTACTTGCTCGCACATACATATATTTCCTTGTTGGACTTCGCCTACTTATGTACAATCTGTAAGCCAAGAGTTCCACCTAAAGCGGCATTTATATGGGCACAGTAATTTGGCCAAGACAATTAACTACAAATTCACTAAAAATAACGACACCACTAATTACCTGATCTATTTTAAAAACGGAACAATCAGACTAAACGAATTCCGTAAAATTAAAACAATATCCAATCCATTGGGACTATCATAAGAAAAACACTAAATACTTAACACAATTGCCAAATGTTTCGCCATGACTCCCAACACTGCAACGTCAAATCATTCTATGCCGTATGTAACTGAAAATCACCACACACAAAATTGTACGTCGGAGAAAAGGGTCCAATGCGCTAACTGCAATGGAGAACATTAAAGCTACAGATCCCCCAGCAGAGCTCAATTCATTGAAATACGACAAAAATTATCGACAAGAAGACAACTGAACCCAGGATGGAAACCAAATATTAGAGGCGGAGAAATAACTGAACCATTTATTTATAACGAAGAAACATTTCCTCATCTTACAAAACGGTCAGCAACCTCCCTGAACACAAAACCCAACAGCATGGACCACTCTAAGGACAACAACTGCTAACGAAAAGCACCTATTTACTTAAAACGAAATACAACAATTAACTACTGAATTTTTAGGAAGATTAGTTAACTGTAAAAGTAAACCTGAACAATTTCAAGTAATCAAAGAACTAGCAGTACACACAGTACCTACACAATGAATCAAAATAAGCTAAATATTATTAATTGGAATGTGAGATCTATTCGGAACAAAAGCATTGAATTGTTTAACTTCTTAGCTCAATACAAAACAAACCTTGGCTTAACACAAATAATTCATTATCATGACAAATTTATTTCTGACAGGAATGACAGAATTCACGCTAGAGGTGGGGGAGTTGCAATCCTTGTGAATAATAGTAGATTGTTCATTGAGTGGGAGACACGCGAGATTCCCAACGAGCATGAACTTCGCGCGGCAATCATGCGAGTTGGGAATCTCGGTCTCTCACGAAGCGCACATTATTGGAATACCGAAGGCTGAAGAGCACTTTTTAGGGCCTGTTGCAAGGGGGCTGAAACCAACGATTCAACGATGGATCACGAAGTCGCTGTGTATTCCCGCAGTAGTGTAGAAAAGTGACCTTTATCGCAGCATATTTTCAGGGGGGTGACTCTTCTAACTCAGAGACTAGGCTCCATTTTAAGCAAGATATTCTGAAACTAGTTCGACTGAATGTGGGAATGCCAAAGAGCAAATCAATGGGTGAAGCAACTGCATGGAATTGAAAGATTAGAGTCTTTTGTTATATGCCATCCTATAGATCCTACCTAAATTCCGACAAATAGCAAGCAAGTGCGTTCTACACTAGATATTTTCATGACCAATACTCCTCACATGGTTACCGATCCGGTTGTGACCAATGACCTACACTTCCCCTGTTTCAAACAGAGACGGCTGGAATTAAACAAAAATATATGAGAAAAAATCTATGAAATTAAAAATAAACGATGGAACTAGATAAGGGCACCAAAGCGTTTTGGAATATTTCCAAATGCTTCAGAAAAAGTCGTAAGAGTATGCCAGCTCTTAAAAAGATTGGGAAAAATTATATAACTCGACGTGAAAAGGCAACAATTCTATAGGGCAATCCTTTCAAGCAAACCATAAATTAACACATGACTTTAGCGATAGGTCAACTATCGACGAAGTAAATTCCTGCATAACTGACTTTAACAAAGACGTCGCTGAAAATGATTGCCCTTGCATTAGATTGGAAAGTATCAGAAAGATTATTAAGCATCTAAAAATAAATAAGGCTCCTCGTACTGATCAAATTAATAACATATGCATCAAACAACTGCCTTCAACTAAGTTATTTTCCAGGAAGTTGGAAAGAAGTCAAAGTATCGCGCAGGTCGAAAGCTCCCTGAAAATTCTGGATTCTGATGTTTCCTATTCTCACTGGTATGTTCGGCCCAAAGAAATAAAGAACATAATAAAACACTCGCAAAATAGAAAAGCCTGTGGGCTGGACAGCATTTCAAACAGTTATCTAAAGACCCTCCCGCAAAATGCAATTATTTATCTTACGCTCATAATAAACTCCTCTCTCAAGCTTCAATATTTTCTACGTGCATGGAAAGAGGCGAAAGTAATCCCAATACTAAAGTCTGGCAAACCACCAAGTGATCCTAATAGCTATTGCCCTATTAGTCTAATAAGTAATTTGGCAAAAATACTGGAGAAAGTAATAAAAAAGAAACTCATCGATTATGTTGAAGACAGTAATATCCTACCTGATCAGCAGTTTGGATTCAGAACCGGGCACAACACAATACAGCCGCTACTCAGGATCTCACAACACGTTAAAAATAATTTTGCTTCAAAAAAATCAACAGGCATTGTCCTCCTCGATGTGAAAGCAGCGTTTGACTCAGTCTGGCATGACGCACTAATACATAAAATGATCAAATTTAGTTTTCCCACCCCCCTAACAGTCATGGTCCGCGACTTCCTAAGAGATATGTGCTTCAAGGTATATCTGGGAACGGTATCCTCAACCTCAAAGAAAATCCCCGCAGGAGTACCCCAAGGATCGGTGTTAGGACCAATCCTCTATAATATCTACATCGCTGATTTTCCTGACATACCAAACTGTTCATCTTCTATATTTGTTAGTTAAGTTAGATAAGTAAGATAGATTGTGTTAGGAAATCACAGATGTTTTTTGATAGCCATTTTCCTAAAAAATATACATCAAACCAAATAAACCTTCAGCTTGCTAACTACTTTATCATAGTTGTGTAAGATACATCCTAAACTCTAAAAATGGACATCTACTATGTGTAACAGATCAATTACGCTAATATTAAAACAATTGAATTGAAAAAACAACATTATGCTCTCTATACAGACTACACCAATCTGAGAACTTGTTTAACTCGCCGTGACATACTTAGTTTATTTCGAACTAGTTCATTTTCTCGTTTGACACTTTTCAACTTTTCAGGCGTTGTATAAGAATCGTTGAATGTATCGTTAACTTGGCCTTCACTATTGTAAAAAATGAATTATTTCTTTTAACATCATTTATCTTACATTCTCCGTGCTTGCCTTTGTAAAATATTATTGAAAAAGAAGTTTCATTTCAGCATTGACAAATTTTAGTGAGATTTTTTTCCGCTACTGGCGCTAATGACAGTAAAAAGTGAACAAGCCCAGTTTGAACTACATAGTTCAATTGTACGGATCTTTGAACTCATTCAGCACTAGGAGTTGTACATGGGCTACGTTATTCTGACGTCAGGAACTAGTTCAATTGCTCTAGTTTGTCCAGGGAATTACATACTGTCTGCAGAGGCAATTGTGCAATTTACCTCTGGTCCGCATGTGAATGCATGGTACGGCATAAGGAGTATATATGGTATATGTATATATGTATGTATGTATGTGTTTATTGTATCGACAATTGGATGAAGCAACTTTTCACTATATGAAAGAATTATCTTGAAAGAGCCTTTGGTCTGTGCTGACTCGGGCACGAAAACGCAACAGAAAGGAAATCATTATGTATTTGTTGTTTGATCTAGCAAAGCTTCTTGGAAAACACATGCAGACCTTCGAAGTTAGCGCCCATTAATCATAAATTAACTTTAACAGGTCTGAACACACTTTGGGGCGACCAACTCCAAGTACGTATGGATCCGGCTGCTACCATGACTATGGGACGTAAAATTAGGAAGCGCAACGGCTCCCCCGAAAAGCGTTCTGGGGGTTTTGTTATTATTTTGCTCGCTTCATCTTTACTAGATGTTCCATAGAGCAACCAACCACACTCAGCTCGCTCTCTATCAAATACAGCCGCTGCTGTGTCGGGCATCGGGATCGCCGACGTGAAAGCATTGTATTTCCTTTCTTGTTTTACTTGTTTGTTTGTTCTGTGCAAAACTTTGTGAATTCGGTAATTAACCTGGAAAACAAGTTTATCATTGCCACAGATGTAAATTATCGGAAAATACCCGACCACCGCGAGCCATTCGAAAGACTCGAAATTCGCGTTTGTGTGCACAATGCAATCAAAATCAGGTTCACACAGAAGGAGAAAACCTATAGGAAGGCAAGTAGGCACAGGAGATGCGAATTTTGAGTTGGGCCAAAACATTTGGCTTCATTCTATTCCCTTAGCTGGCAGTTCGAGTACATCCAATGCATTGGAGATTATCGCCGCCTACGGCAAATTGTACAAATATTTCCTTTTTTCTGTGACCAAGCGCAGCTCACTAAATAGTGTGTAGATTGCAAATTCACAATAACTCAAAAGCATTGATGATGATGAAACATGACTTAGGCATTTATACTTTCTAAGCTCGATATTATGCATCTCCCATCTCTCCGGTATTCCCATATATTCATAAAAAAACGAGAAAGACAACGAAAGGTACCTACCCTTCTGAAAATTTAAGGTTGTTTCACAATGAAAATTATTGATTTACTAGAACAAACCATATGTTAAGCTGTGTTCACACCAGGGCAATGCATTGCCTTTTTCTACGTGAATATGTAGCTCAATTGCGCTACACTACGTTGTAAAGAACGATGAAAGTAGATATCCGTATATGAATGCGACTCGTAACTTTTGGTTATTTTTTCAAGTTTTTTCTTTCCACAGCCTAACATAATAGTTGTATTGAAAAAAGTTCCATATGAAAGTTGTGGAAAATTCAAGGACCTTAAATTTCAGCTATGGTAAGTTCAATTTCTTTGAATAGTTATTGCACAAATGGCGAAAAACCGTTGAAAATTGCCATTTTTTCCAATTGCAATGTTCATTGAAATAATGACTGATATTTATTTTTAAGGCATTATGATGAAGCCCTTTCAAATCTACATAAATCGAATGATATAAACTAATAAAGATATTGGTAATTAGTTATGTCAAATCTACATAAGTTGCTGTCTTATAAAATACATTGTGTATGTGTACACTGTACAGCCTCTAAAAGTCCTAGTGTTCCTACACGTAAATTGTTCTACATTTAGTTATCTATTGAAAGGCATCAACATTTTTAAAATTCATGACATGAGGAAATTCCATTTTTTATCGTGCTCAGCAATTTTGTCCCAAGGTGTGGCGCGTTTAGTTAGGTCATACTTTGATTGAGGTTTAGCTTTCTTTAGAAGAATAGTTGTGCCCGAGAAACGTTGTCGGGTACGGAGGATCAACTATGCATAAAATACACGTTGAAAAACGACGTCAACATATTTAATATTTTGCCCCGTACGTAGGTACCTACTTCAATTTCAATTATAATGTGAGTGAACTTGGAGCATTTTATTTACATCATGACTACTTTTCTTCCCCAGTATTTCTATGTTCTTGTATTTTGGTTTTGTTTTTCTTTTAATCTGGTTATTCCCTTTTTGTTATTTCAGTTTTTGAGTTCTCTTTTTAATTTAAATAATATGTGATATTCAGTGACAATACATATATGTATATACGTCACTTTCACGTTATCAATTATAATGTTTTGTTTTATTTACTTCTTCTCCGTTCTCTGCTTTTTATTAAATTAAGAAAAATCAACAGTAACATTCCAAATGAAATAAAGTATAATACCATTTATATAAATCCAATTATAAGTTTCTGTTAAAAAGCTTTATGTATATTTGATAATATTTAGTAATACCTTCAGTGCAGTGGCGTAACGTAAGGGCCCGCAAACCCCGCAACGCGGGGGGGCCCAGTGGTCAGGGGGCCCGAAAGGCCCCCCGACTTTATGAAGAATAAATGAAACAAACTAACTCATCAGGGAAATGCCCTGGTAGGATTCCATCGTATTTTACAAGACGTGGTTTCTTTCTCCTGGCGCCTTCGCCTTACATATTCCGACGGAATGGTGAAAACTTATGTAGCCTACTGTATTTGATGAAAGGCCCTTAGAGTACAGCGTACTAGGGTCCTGCTAAGCACTTCGACTTGACTCACACTCATCTTTTTTCGGGGACATAGAGAAAATTTAGGAATGTGTAATAGTGGAAATTTTCTAGCCATTATAGAGCTTCTTGCCAAATATGATCCTGTGCTGCATGAACTAGTGCTAAATGCAGAAAAAGGCAGTCAAAAATATCTTAGCCCGGCAATCCAAAATGAACTGTTAGATTTGTAGCTAAGGAAGTTACAACCCAAATATTAAATGACATAAATTCTGCTGAATTTTTTTCGATAATAACGGACACCACTCAGGATGTTTCCAAAGTAGACCAACTCTCTCACGTTATCCGGTATGTAACAATCTCAAAATATTAATTCGGAAAGCCAATTGGGCTGAAAATAAACGAAAGCTTTATAGGCTTCAAAGAAATTGTTGATCAGTCTGCAAGTGGAATGGAAAATGTCATTTTGCAGGAAATTAGTGATAAGGGGCTATCCCTGCCTAAGTGTAGAGGCCAAGGGTATGATGGCGCGGCTACTATGTCCGGTATATACAACGGTTTGCAGACACGAATTAAAAAAAGGCAGAAAAATGCAAGGTATGTTCACTGCGCAGCACACACTCTGAATTTGGTCTTAAATGATGCCATGACTGATGTAACCGAAAACAAAACATTTTATGACATTGTTGAAAAATTGTACGTTTTTTTGAGTGAAAGTATTAAGCGGTGGGAAAGTTAATGCAGTCGGAACATTTCGATCTTTCTCAAGCATCAGATCTTTTAGAAAATGCAACTTCACAACTATCTAAATTACGCAATGAGTTTGTTATTCTTAAATTTGAGGCAGTAACCCTCGCCAAAACGTAGGGTGTTGAATGGGAATTTCAAAAAAAGAGATTTAAAAAGGTAAAACGCCATTTCGATGAATTATGTCAAGATGAAAGACTGACAGACGCAGAGAAACATTTTCAGGTGTCGGTATTTAATCGTACTACAGACATTGTCACAAGTCAGGTCAAAAAGCGATTTTCCAGTATTAAAGAACTGGCCGATTTGTTTGGGGTACTCAAGCCGAAATTCTTGTTATCGGCTACTGATGCTGAGATAGACGAACAATCTTTTCTTTTGGTTAAGGAATATAACGATGATTTTAGTAATGATTTGGCCTCCGAGCTTAGAAGTTTTAGAATTGCTTTAAAAAAGGAAATTGAGAAAAATCATCAATCCGGCAATTGGCGGAATTGTTGTTTTTAGATTATTCCACTTTAACCCCAACTTTGCCAGAGTTAAGCACATCTTTCTTGCTGTTTTTAACTCTTCCTGTCACCGTGTCCACCGCAGAAAGATCTTTTTCTAAATTAAAAATAATAAAAAATTATTTAAGGAGTACCATGAATCAGGAAAGACTCACAGCACTTAGTATACTAAGTATTGAAAATGAAAGAGCTCGGAGTCTAAATTTGCATAATGTGATCAAACTGTTTGCGTCCCAAAAATCAAGACGAGAAAAACGTTTTCTAGAAAAATAGCGGTTGCATATAGAAAAATTTCGAAAAGTTACTTTTGGTATAAGGTATAAACGACGTGTGCCAAAGAAGAAAGAAATAATGCTAAAGCTTAATAGAAATTGTGTATGTACGCCTGTCTGCTAGTAATTATACCCTTTGAATTCCAAACAGTATCCAACATTTCATTCTGTTCATTACCGTAGGATAATAAATTTTCTGTTTTATATAAAAAAAAGTTATTTTACAATGTTTTTTTTCGTTTGCCTTTTTACCTATCTCTCGAAAAAATTTAATTTCTTCTAAAAAATCGGGAAGATTGGGGAGGGGGTCAAGGTGGGGGCCTTAAGGGGAGGCCCCGCAAAAAAAGTTACGCCACTGCTTCAGTGACTGCTTAGTCCTTAAATTATCTTATGTTTAATGAGGATATAGTATGGTGAAGTTAGAATTAAGTATATCAGCATAGATAATTGTAGTACCTACTCATGCACAAACGTACGGTTACGTGAGATATTAGCTTAAATTGTAAAGTATTGTCTAACTTTTAGGATTTATACAGTTTGTAAGTTGTTATTGTTAAAACTATAAAGCCTCAATAAACCTTTGAATTTAAATTTATTTATTTATTTTAAATGTTTCGTCAAATGACTCATTACTACAATGAGTGAATATGAACATACAGAAAATCACATGGCTTTTTAACTGGTAGTTCGAGTAGTCAAAATAAATATTAGTGTAATGCTGATTAAAGAGACACGACAATGACGAGGGCGGCTCACGCATACCATAGTTAATGTTATGGTGGGAGAAATGGAAAATCCATACCTTCTTAAGGGGCGTGCCGGAACGGAAATACTAAACATTTACAACAATTTGGGGGAGTTTAGTGACCCCTGAATACCATTAAACGCAAAAACCATTCTGGATATGTTACGTCTTTCCTCAAATGAAACCAAAGGAAAAAGATCAAGCCTATGTTTAGACATATAATAATAATAATAATATTTTTCACAAATGCTATACAAAGGCCTAGCCTTAAAATGTACATACATACACTATAAATACAAAGTTCTGGGAGTATTTTTGGAAAAGATGAAAGAGTACCTACTTAAACTACGAAATTTAAAATCTTCTCATTATAGTGCTAAAATCTTCAAAGTACAAAAAAGAATAATAATAGATAAAATTTAAAAGCAAGTATAAGTATAATAATAATGAAACAAAGTATTCAAAATCGAAAAAACAACATGATCTCTACAAATACAAATAATAAACCGAAAAGGTGACACGTCATCAAAATAATTATCTATTAATACACGAGTCACGATACATCCGCTGAAATTGGCTTTCAGTTGGTCATATGGCGGAAGGATGAACAAATCACTTCAGTTACGACCACGAAGAGCTAAGCGAACAAATCTACGCTGAACGGCTTCAACGCGTTTAATATAGCCTACATAAAAAGGAAACCAAACCGGGCTAACATATTCTAAGATAGGGCGAACGAATGTGCAGTAAAGGAGCGAGCGTCCTTATATGAGGGACATCAAATTCCTTTGCCCATCTTTTAATGAATCCCAAGGCAGTATTATCCGTAGCAAGGATAGTGGCAATGTTGTCATCAAAGACATTCAAGAATTACATAAGTAAACTCCCAAAATCTTTGGTTTTGTCAAATTGAAGTAATAAGCTACCATTAAGGGAATATGCAAAATGTACTAAAAACTTATATTAAGAGGTAAAAAGTCTATAGAACACCATTTGTAGAAAATGTCTAAGTCAGAATTTAAAAGTGCACAGCCTCGCTCATTTGAAACGAGTCGGAATATTTTGGCGTCGTCAGCATAACAAAGAATTCTCGAGTCTCTCAAAATAAAGAAGGTTGCCATTTTGCGTTTTCAAAAGTGTTATTAGGGATGTCTTCTATTCAGTTGATAAGCTTTCGATCAGTGCTGTAATCGATGTAGAAATAAACTCAGATACATCCATATTTTACCGGTCCATTGCATTGATAAGATATAGTAATATTTTCGATAGGCGGACATTCATAGTGTCTGCTCAAATAGTCCAATTACTGGAATTTCTTAAAAGCATTGCATTTTCGGTTGAATGAAATAAGCGCAGCACTGAAATGCGAAAAAACGAAAATAAAAACAAACGGAAAAGCAATATTAATTTCCAACTTAATTAGTTAACAGTTTCAGGAAAAGGTAAACTTAGCTATTTCCACAACGAAGAGAAGCAGGCACTTCAATATAAGTTTATAGCGACATGTCTTCTTGGGCGAGTGCTTAAGGCGTAATAAACTAATTTATATTGCCACGTCTCAACTAAAAGCAGGAATGTATCCACTTCAGGATACTGGACAACTAGGGGTGAGCTGACAACGGAAGAGCTTCCTAATTAATTAAGACGATTTGCTCGGAAACTTCTCACGTGTAGATGAATTCAATCATTAGGGAAAATACATCATCTGGAAAAGTATAAGACATTAGTTATAAGATTATTCGACGCAATGGACATATCACGTACCATTAATCTGAAAACTTCATAGAAATTTATCATTCGACGAGATAAAGTTTCCACCAGTGTACTTGCATTTCATTTTCGAAGGTTTTAAATTAAAGGTTTTGTGTATTTGTCGCGGTGAGGGACAACGCTTCTTGTCGGAGGAAATTATTTACCTCTTCCGAATTATGAGGAAGTGTGGATTACAGTCGAGCATATTCTTTAGAAAATTTTGAAACTTCGCAACGTGTTGCTCTATTTATCCTTAGGTACACATTTCAAATTTTTGTTTAGCTACGCTAGATACATTTAGGCCAATCCAATTAAAATTTTCATATGAATTGAGTGTAATACTTTTTTTTATCAATTTTCATAATTTAAACCTATCGAAAAATTCATTGCAATTAACCTTTTTTTTCCCTCCGAAAAGAGGGTAGATCCCTTAAAATTGAGAATTTCTAATCGCCATATTAGAACGCCATCTTGATCTTCCAAATTTTGAAAACAGATTCGAAATCAGCGACTCCGAAAACTTGAAAGAACCCATTTTCATGATAATCCGTGGTAAATCGGTCGCCATGTTGGATCTGCCAATCAAATAGTTGTTGTCATGTTGTTGTACATATTGTCATGCAGACTGAATATATGTATGTGGAAAGTTTCATGAGAATCTGTTGAGCAGAAATAGTTGAAAAATCGATGACAAGATTTGAAATATACAAATATACGGAAAGAAGCTAAATAAAACCGTTTAATAAAGTGAAGTTTATAGTTTCAGAAAAAACAATAATTCAGTTAATTGTTTTCCCCTCCCCCATAGATTTGCGGGTTTTGATTGATTATTGTACAGATAAAATAATTTGTGATATTGTACGCAAATATATTGAAATAAAATATAGAGTGCGTGCGCGAATGTGACTCGTACTGGGCTGGTCTTGTTTTTGAACGGTTTTATTATATTCGATATCCTGTGTGGGCCAAATTTAGTGATTGAAATTTGACCCGAGTCCAGTTATGCTGTTGATCTTAAGTTTGGTATACTGCTTGTTGGGTGCTCATATAATATTAGTATTGCAGTTTTGTTACAACGACACACTATTCATAATATGAGCGCAAAATGGTTTTGTACATATATTCAGAGCGCAACTACTCAAAAGAGCCAACATATTATCGTACTGAGACAACGATATCAGATATTTCAAATTTTGATAGCTAATGATAATATGGACTTTAAGTTACACTTTTTCAGTTGATTGCTGATGGTGATGGGTGCGTTCACACAAATAAATGAAGTTTCGAGTTTTACCAAGTTTCATCGAAATCCAAAACGGGTGCGGATTCACCTATTTGATGATTTCATATAAGTAGAATAACTGATGGAGTAGATGTAATGGTATTGTTTAAAACCCGGCTATTACGTAATTTTATCATTTTGTATAACAGGCGAGTTTATACCATCACAACATGGAGGGGCCCACAGTAATCAATCATTTATTTTCTGCGAACATTTATCACCACCAACTGTTGCTCAAGAAATATTCAAATTGAATCAATCGCCATTATTGTCAAAAGTCCCCATTTCATTTCATTTCATTTCATTTTATTGTCTGAGATTAAGTCTGGAACAGCCGCCTTCAGGGCTGGAAATTATCACCAAACCAACACCAAAATAAGGCCACGAAGACGGATCTGGAACGGTCATTCGATTTAAGATTGATTTATTGCAGTAGCGGTCAGGGGCCGCATTTTTATTAATTACGCAGGCAGACACATCCCCTGTTGACAATAAAAATCACTAAAAATACTTTGGGCGCAAAGATGTAGAAAGCATTTGTGATTCATTTAGCTGAATTTCATGCATTTTCCAAGGACATTAATCACTCTGACGGAGAACATGAAAAGCTGAAACAAACCGAGCGCTGTACTGTGCAGGGCGGGAATACACTGAAACCAGCAGAATGAATAGTACATGGATCGTTGCTTCCCAGTAGCTCCGCACTTTTGCACATTTACAGATGAATGGCTGTTTGTCTGCTTGGTTGCATCGTTCCATCCAATTACATTTTCTTGTGACAGTTTCATCAATAATCCTGATTCAGTTTTCAATACCTCGCTCGCTACCTCGGGCAACGAACGAAATTTTCAGCAGACTGTCATATGTAACATATCAAATAAATGTCTCCAGGCTCTTGATGATGCATTTGTTTGTTTACATGAAAGGGAGCCCCCATGCATGTAATTACTGTAGCCTTCCGACCGAATGAGTTTAGCCTAGTAAGGATTTACTCCGAGTCCTGAACTCTATTATATATAATAAAAGCTAACTAACTCATAGCCTGCACAGTACACATAGACGAAAAACCATGTTAAAATCAAAAAATTATTCAAGGTGCCCCAAGAGTCTTTGATCTTTCGATATTTTGGAAACACTTTACAGTAGTGAACAAACTTATTGGTACAAGTGCAGTCCTAAAATAAAACTACTCAATTAATGAAAATCTAGAATGATACGGTGCGTAAAAATTCATAAAAATATTTTATTTAAATGCTGTTTGAAATTACAGGTATGAAGAATTCACTTAAAAAAAAACATTCGCCGTAAAGGGAAAAGTATGAAGTTTTTTCAACTCAGACAAAGAGTTTTAAGGGAAGTCCGGTTTTAATGAGACTAAGTATTTTCATGTGTGTAAGTTTATTTAGTTCGGTGGTTTGTAGTTTGGAAATTTGTGAACTCTAAACGTAAAACTGGTGGTTATCCCTCATTCATCATCTGATACTGATACAACGAATCTGTTTGGTGACTTGTTTTCTGTGGCTTTTAGTTATCAAAACAGTGATATTAGCTCTAAATTTTTATTATTTTACGTCATTACCCTTTACGGAAAGAAAAGAAATGGTAAATTCAACTTTAGGCTGTCGAATGAATTTTATTTAAAATATTTGCGTCAACAGCTTAAATAGTTCAATTGAATATTAAATTCAAACGATTGTTCGGTCGATTCGGCAGTGCTGTGAGAGAAAAAAACAGCCGTTAATTCAACAGAAAATATGTTGATTTTGCTGCATTCCTATTTGTAGAATTTATAATAACCTAGTTGATTTTGCCGATGAAGCAATAATTTTAACGGTTTAGAATCGTTACGCGGGACGCAGCTTTGAGTCAGAAATTTCAAAGAGTGCGCACGCAAAGTTATACCTAACATTAAAATTTTTTCAAGATGGATGGTGAAATAACATGTAAGTATAAGTATTTAGTATTATAACAAGAAAAACCTTCAAAAACTTCACCTAACGGCAAAATCCTCTGGTGAACCTTCACTGCATATTTAGAGACCTGTCCAACGATACTCCACACAATGGGGTGCGCGAAAAAAAAAACTCATCCCTTAATTCTACTCTTTGGTTCTATTTACATATATTTACCCCATTTTGTGTTTTGTGATTTCGTTGCCTAACATTCACACAAGACACCTGTATGAAAAATTTCATCACAATCGATGGAAAGATGGCGGAATTATAGGGATGTGACAGACGGGCAGACATAACGAGATATTATAAGGGTTCCGTTTTTGCCATTTGACTACGGAACCCTAAAAAACTTACTAAGTGGGGTGGGCTTTATTTCGCGCAGGTAAGTTTCATTAGTCCTAAAAGTTATTTGTTACTTTGTAAATATGTTTTTAAGTCAGCGTTCATCGTCTTTATATGTACCTATTGCTCAAGAGAAAAAAGTGGGACCAGGTCGGTCGAATTCGGGAGCTGTGGTCTTTTAAGTGAACGAGGAACCAATTTTTGCAGTTTTTCACACTTTAAATGGGATTTCCTGGTGTTACAGGTATTTCCGCGCAGAAAGGGCTACCTTCCCGGAAAGCCCTTGATACCAGCTTTCATTTGACACCAAAAAATCGGCATGTTAAATTTGGTCGATTTTTCGAAAAAATGCCAAGGGGCATTGCCTTTGCATTTTTTCAGATTCTAACGATTGTGGTGTCAAACGAAAGGGATTACCCCAACTAGTCCAAAACACGAAAAAATGCAGCCAAAACCGGCCCAAACTGCCAGTTTTAGAAGTAATAAACTGAAAGCCCATTTTTTTACGAACCCTATAAATTGAGGCCCCGCAGCTTAGAAATTTCACTCTGGCGTAACTTTTTTCATCCCGTTGTCCGAAGCCCTATCAGGTTTTCTATTGCTCAGGATAAAAAAGGGGGATCAGGCCGGTCGAATTCGGGAGCTGTGGTCTTTTAAATGAACGAGGAGCCAATTTTTGCAGTTTTTCACACTTTTGAAAATAAGGTGATTGTTGGGAATTGGACTGAACTAGGATCAATTGGATGATTCTTGGTTATTTAAATAAGTTATGCTTTAAGGTGCTGTAAACAATTATTTGAAAGATATTTCAAAATCAGTAAACATTTTATATTCTATTGGGCTTTGATATCAAATTAAGATGTTTCGTGTTGATTTGGCAGTGTTTTTTCTATTCAATTATTCAACACAAAAATTTTTAGCTGAAATGTTGGTACCTTCTCTGGGGAATATATTTTATCAGAGTTGACGTATATGAGTTTTCATAGTTCATTCCTTATATCTCAATCTAAAAATTTTAACACTATTATACGCTTAAATAAGACAAGATTATTAGGGAATTGATATATTATGTGTATATTGTATATACTATTATATATGTACATAATGTGATTTCCTTTTAAAGCATCCTTTAAAAGATCTCCCATTGTCTAAGTGACATTCTGGGTAATACGTAAAATTGCCATTTACGGTACCGGCTGGGTACACTCGTACTTACAGCAGAACAGGTTCCCAAACTAGGAGGGACTGCTCTGAAAGAAATAATTTCACATTTCCTTCTTGGGAAGGCCTAACTTCGTTTAGTCTGTATTTCATTTGAATGATGCCAAGTACAAGATAAGATTTTGCTGTTTATTCTACTGAAGCAAAAGATATGTATACCTGCATAGCTCTGGGCACAAATTGATAATATTATCATCATCTTTAACTGTTTGGATATATCAGGCCGATTCCACTACATTTAGTTCATCAAAATGAGAAGCATTTTGTAGGAGATATTACGAAAGGGAAATAAGAGTACCTGCAGGCAACCACACACAGCATAATTTTTTATTTATCGCGAAGCAAAGATCTTCTGTGGGAAATAAAGCTAAATTCTCCTAAATTCTTAAAATACAACACAATGTTAAGAAGTTTATTCGAAAAAGTGTTCAAAACTAACATATTCGGTAGAAAAGGAAATCCCATAGTGTCCATATAAATACATATTATAAACAGAGAGGGAGAGAGGGAGTTTTTCGATTTGATTGTTTGTAATTGGAAAACTTAAATAGCTCTAAATCGATTGTGATGAAACATCCACGAATAGGATATTAATATATTTAGATTTAATTAACATTATTTGCAGTGAGATAAATTACGGCTTTTAGCAGCATTTAAAGTCATAATGTTATCTTCCTAAGAAAAAAATTCATATTACTCCGAATGGCGTATTCAAAATACTAAACTTTGAATTCTAAAAGAGTTGGTAGACGGGCGTTTTGAGGACGTTGATTTCAAATGTTTCAGTAGCGCGGCTTCAACGACCACAAATCGCAAAATTAGTAATTTAATTAATTTTAGAATTCAACTGTCCGTAGTTTCAACAGTAGCATTTAAGTGTAGCTTTAGTTGTTTCACAGGGTTTTTAAAAAATTTCTTTCTCTCAAATAATTTTATTATTATTTATTTATTATTATTATCGTGACACTAATTCGGTATATTACAGAGTAGATGATAACTTTAAGAGTTTAGAATTTCTTAGGTTATTCTATACAACTTATATATATAAGCAATTTATAAAAATAATGTTATATTTGTAATACTACATTATATGTGGAGGAAAACTTGTAGAAAAAAAAAACCTCGTGAAAAACTTCTCTCAAATAACAATATTACAATATCTAATATTATCTGGTGCTGCAACAGAAATGTTTTTATAGTTAAATGAATTTCAAATTTTAGCACTAAGCCTAATACTTCTAATGTATATTCCTATGGAAAAAATTTGAAATAAATTGAAGTTGAATTAAAAAAGAAATTGATGTTTCTTAGAATTTTCTTTTATTATTTAATATCTCGATGTTTCGGGTCTTAATGTGAACTCTTTATCAGGAGCTGTAATAATTGCACAATTAATTATTTAGAGCGAATAGTACTTAAAGTTTAACTTTTTTACAATTTTTAAAAGCTAATAGAAGTTTAAGTTAATCACAAAAGTAACATTTCACAAACCAAATTAAATACAATTGCAACGAAAGTGTTAGATATTTAAAAAAAAACAAATGTTCAGCTTCTTTTGGCGGTGAAAATGTAAATGATCCTATTCATCTAGTTGGGCACATTGATAGTGTTATGTTGCGGTTTTAATGTATTTGGAATGTGTTTGTAGTTTTTATTAATTAGTTCTGTGTCTGATTCTAAGTTAATTCTTTCTTTATTTCGAGTTTTCATCTATTGTTTTATATGTCAATTAGTTTAGCATGGTCAAAAGAGAAGATGTGTCCTGTGGTCAAGGTATGTGATGCTAACGCTAATTTTGAATGTTATATATTTATATGACTTTTGTGTTGTGATAATCTCGTCTTTAATTTCTTTGAGGTATTTTATAGTATCGGGGTTTCATCAACAAAACAGATACACAGCCAACTTCCATCAAGAAATATATGGATGACATAATATGTGCAATACCTCGAGGTTCACTCAAATAATCCACATAACATTGAAATAAACACTGCCAAATATTTGCCAACAAGATTTTAAGAACAAGTCATCGCTTTTTTTTGGATAAAAAATACACAGATTATAAGTGATATCCTGATGAGCTACACATAATTCGTTCCATTATAAAAAGGGCAGCACGAAACAGACATTTTAATTATATAGCACATAATCACAATGATACCCCAGTATTACAAAATACCAGACTTACGTAAGGCTGTGTACCTATCATTGAGGTATTTGATCCTCTTCTGGCCAAAGAGTTCGTTGTATCATTTTCAGATATCTTGCTGTGACCTGGGACTCATAGTAGCGCTACATTTTTTCTAGCGGCAATTTGGTTTAACGAGTCTTTAGTCTTTCGCTTGCAAGTTTTGAAGATACAGCATTCGAATCCACAGCGCTAAGGACAGCTTGACTGTCTGAGAACATGGGTATATGTTCTTTGCTTGAATGTTTCTCTGCCATATTTTTTTAAATCTTAGTACCACGATAAAATACCTTAACTTTATCAAATCACATACGCTCAATCCTACTTGTATTTCTCGCTCTACTCCATCTTCTTCCGTTTTACCCGTCGAGGCCATGAGCCCCCTTCAACCCTCTTCCGTAATACCTGCTGTTATTAACAGTCTAGATCAACCCGTAGCCAATGTCCCTAATTCTACACCCTCTTCTTCCGATTCACCTGCGGAATCTAACACTTACACCTCTGAACAAACCTCCACCAATCTCTCTTCGTTAGCTCCCACGGATCCTTTCTCAACATCTGTTAACCCTTCCATATTACATCCCCTACTAGCGCACAGATATTCAAGCCATCATTTATTAACCCCCATCTTCACCCTATCATGAAACATACTATGCGGTCTACCGACTCCAGTGATGGTCGTTATCTTTTATCCCGTCTTCATGATTACAGAATTTATTACAAAGTACGATTACTCTAAGCTTACCTCCATGGTAGATCAGACTCCGTCTGTATTGACGGTAAGACTACAAATTTCGTTCTACTCTCCATTGACCAAGAAGGTCTTCCCACCAATCTCTCTACCCTATGGCAGCTTTTCTTCAAGCATATACAATGAAGCGTTCGATATCCCATCTAAAAAAGTATCTGACGATCTTGACGCCCTTGTCTCATATGTCACTTACCGAGGAATCTCCTACTTTCAAAAAGCCGTAATGACTCCCTAAATTATTATCGTCCCTAACGGCCTAACCAACCAAATTTATCTTGCCCCCCATTTTTACCAGCCTACTCATACTACTACTACCACTACATAATGTTAGTAATTAATATTGCGGGTTTTATTTCCCGCCACCTGCGCCAATGATTTCCTTCTCAAAGTACCTCTTTAAAAAATGTGGACAATACTATAACGTAGTTGCAGTAGGTCGTGGTTCAACTTTAAAGAATATATTACAAAAATGCCCGGGCCACGATGGGTGTGGATGAGTTAGTTGACACATGTATAAAGTAAACATGTTGAGATCACTTATAAATTATAATATGGCTACCGCAGCTGTGCTTGCATACCCTGACCATTTTGCTCAAATTTTCGATTGGATTTCTGCTTTCAGTTCAATAATTGTTTGTGGTTTGTTAGCATAGACTTTGGACTTCACAAAATCACAGCGGAAAATAACATTAGGGTTGCCAACTTATATCTAAATATAAATGAAATGATGGCCGCCTTATACTTATAATATGTTAAAAACTAAGTTGAACTATTTGTACGTAATATGTTATACAGGATGTCTCAAAATAACGGTTAGAGCTGTTCAGCACTTGATACGATAAATTTAGGCGAGTAACGTTTTTCCACGTTGTAAAATAGCAGTACGTTGCGCGTAGTGCGAGAATTGCAATGTGCATACAGAGTTGTTGCAAGGTCTAAAGTGCAAAAGTTAATTTTTAATTCACAAGGGGCAAAACGCAGTCTAAAAAAATAAATCCCTTGGCATGTATGCACTCGTAAATAAGTTCTGGTGTTTCAATAGTGTAAGGACATAGAGGTACATGGCTTAACTTCAGGCAATTTAAAACCTTACATACGTTGTTGCAATCCTGGTGTATCTAATTATACAGAGACATATTGCTAGGGCACCATTGCCTGGTCACACGTATAAACCTTCGGTTGGAAGAGTTTGTAAACTTATCTAGTTGGAATCCAGGTTCCTGTGCGGAGATGAGGGCCCTGCAAAGTCAGAATGAACCGCAAAATTGCAAATATTTTCCACATATTTCCTAAGGGAAATCACAATTCTGTATAATTAGAAGAACTTGTTTTCGCTCGCCATGTTTGTATGCAGGAAGTGCAGTTTGGTTTCTTTCTTTCGATTTCATGCTTTTTCTTTTTACTTACTCTTTTAACTTTTCCGTCCATTACGCTCCCAGGAAGATGTCTGGTAATTTTCGTTCTATGTGCATTGGCTTATAATAAAACCAATTTCGAATACGAAATTACTTACACTTTTACAAGAGCACAAATCTTATTTTATAATTAGTTTATAGTTTGCGTCATAGAGATGTTATATACCTATGGGTTGATTCGAAATTATATTATTCAATTGCTTAATCACCTACGGAACAATTTTTTATGTGAACCGTATTATAATGTTGAGGCTTGCCAGCTGTTTAATTCATATCTTGTGAGACGAATTGCAGTGATGGGATGGAGATAAAGAAGAGATGAAATCTTCAGCGTTTCAACAGATTTATCTTAACGCCGCCTTAAGTGCACACTAAATCGTTCCAGTGGACAGATTCAATGAATTATTAAAGAGATCCCCACACAGGCTTCATCGACCACCAGGCTATGGCTTGCAATTTAGAAAGCTATCAAGTAAATGGCTACGAATTACTTCTTTATTGACTGCTGTGCTACAGATTTCTTTGAGATAATTTTTTATGTTGGATCGATTCAACTTTCATCAGTTTCAGCTATTTTCGCTTTTTCAATTTTTCTTTTTGTCCTTTAATTCTGATGTACAGATAAAATTACAAAGGACTGTCGCATGATTTAATTTTATTAGGGCTTATAAAGTGAACTTGAGACAAAGTTCGCATCGCCGTTTAGCTATTTGTCACTTCATTTAGCAATATATGCATGTAAGAATAAGAGGCAATCCGACATCGCGAGTTATTTAGAATTTGCGATTCCTAAAAGTGGACGAGCCCCAAACTCCCTAACATTATCAAAATGTTAGATTTTCAAAAGTGGTGGGCAGAACCAGAAACAAATTTATCTACTACAGGGAAAATATATAGTCAAAACCATAAACTTTTACATTGATATGGAGCCTAAGAAATGGGATATTGCTGCAATGAAGCCGTTTTGTTTGGTTTTAAAAGCAACAAAAATATAGGGTGTTTTTCCAAAGGTACATAACTAGAAAATGAAATAAAACACATACAAATTCTGTTAATGGGCACGGTATTGGGTTTATTGAAAACATAATTTAATGCCATTAGTACTTAAAGGGGATTACGGGCATATGAGCGCAGCGACTGGCTCGAATGAAGTGTAATTTGGATGACCAATTTTCCACAACTTGTTCAAGCAACTGGGGCCGTATATCGGCAGTAATGCGGCCAATGTTGACTTCCAAGTTGTCCAACGTCTGCTGTTTATCGGCGTAGGCTACCGACCTCACATATCCTCACAGAAAAATAATCTATAGTTGTGATATCACACAAACGTGGAGGCTAACGTTCAGGTTCATTACACGAAATTATGCGGTCATCGAGAGTTGCCCAAAATAATATTATTGTGTGGCGCGCTCTATGGCATGTTTCGCTGTCTTGTTGAAACCAAACCCTTCCACATCAACGCTATTCAACTGGAGAACGACAAAATCAGTTGTCATGGATATATAGCGTCTCAACAAATTCATTTGGATTTTCTACAATTTTGTTTCTTGACGTAGTCATCCAACCAAAAATGATCTTCATCGCTGAACAAAAATTTGGGTACGTTTATAGTTCAACACGCTTATTGTTAATCTACGGAGACTTCGTGGATGCCTTATATACTATTAGTGAGTTTAGGCATTTGGCTCAAGGCAAAGCTAAAAATAACTGTTTTAACTTTTTATAGATTTTTCACACATTCACACTATAAATCAATTTGTGATGTGGTTGATAGAACTCAACCTATTTTTTTCTGTAAGTAGATAATTTCAGCTATCATTTGAGGTCAATGTAATGGTTCTGTTTTATGTTTAAAATCCAAAATCCTTAATTCTTAATCCTTGATTTTAGGAATTTTATTTTGTTTTTTTTTAGATAAAAATCGAGCAGAAGCATCAAATTGCACCCAAATAAAAGGTGAAATGCTCTGCTTGCGGAAAAAAAATAGGATGACTTTTACTATATTTATCAGAACGCCGGAAGTGAGGGATGGGGAAACGGATGAGGGTGGAATGTTCTAAAAGGAAATAAAATATCACTAAAACATTCAAGGTTCACACAATTTTCTCATACCTAAAAGAACCCTAACATTCTCACTGCCAAAAAGTTCAAGAGTATGCATCACCATACCTTCCGTTTAAAGAACAACAATAGGCAAACAATTTGCTTGCCGGATGCGACTGCATATCTCAACGCAAGCTTGCTATCACCAACAAAAAATTTTGATTTGATAAAATTAATTATTTATATTCCTAAGATGAAACGATCTCTCCTTTCTAAAACGTGCTAATGGTAAATTGGTCCACTTGCGACAAGGAACCAACCACATGAAAATGCTGATTGACAAAAATTTTATTTTCAGAGCATTGTTCGGAAATTTTATCCCACACATTTATTTCATAAAAAACCCATAAAACCGATAATGTTTTTAGAATTTTCGTTGGTTTGAGAAATAACTCAAAAATATTTTATTTGGCTATTAGGCTTCTTTGAAAGCAGAAAGTCAGAGGCAGATAAGTGAGTTCCAGTCAAATAAAGAAGAACTTTGAGTTTTGGCACACGCAGACAATTTTTTTAATTTTTCCAAGAATGGATGTTGTGTGACTTTCTCAAAAAACAGATTTAAATCCACCCGGCATTGATTTGAATGTGGTTTTGGTTATTGTATCAATGTTTCATTCAAATTTTTCACTGCCACCAATAGGATGGACCCAATTTGCAATTCCTTATCGTCGCCAAATTCGAACATGCTAAACAAATAAATATATCCGCGGAGTTACGTACAATGATTGGCTTTTGGCAATGAAATCCGTTAATTCAATTGTCATGGGACTAGACCAAATTGATATACGTTTTTTAAAAATAATTTTACCATATCTGATCCTTATATTGAACACATTTTAAATGTAGGTCTCATCACTTCATAATTCCCAACGAAGTTATACCAGTGCCAAAATGCAAAAAAAATAACGACACTCTCTCATTTCCGGCCAAAAGTCTTTGAAAAGTTAATTCAAATACAAACAACAGAGTTCATATCTACAAACCAATTGAGGCGTTATTTCCAAAAAATAGCCTTTGTCCAAATCATTGAATATAATAATCGGATATTGAAAATGTATTAGCTAAATATAAAGTTTATATATATAGGCATACTTATAGCAGTATTGTGTTAGACTATTTAATTTTAATCCCCTCAAAATTTGCCTTGAAACATGATGTGACTTTTGCTCTTTTTGTAAAAAACGAGCAATCTACATACAAACCCTGGCGGTTTTTGTAAAAACATGAATTTTTCACAGGAAGGATTATGTGTGCTGTAGGCTGTTTTTGTTAAATCAATAATACCGCCTAAAAGACTGCAATGCTAAGTGTTGCCAGCAGTAAAAATGTAAAATGTGCCAAAAATGGACAAAGGCTGTTTTTGTAAATAACACCTCAATTAAGCGTTGACAAAGATTACATTTAACTGACCGGTATCAAAGCGTATGTCACAAATGAAAACTCTGAGTCCCAGTGGAGTAGCGTAGTAGGGGCGGGGGCGGCACTTTAGGGGGCGGCAAAATTTCACAATAAATAATAATAATATCTTGTAAAGTTTTGAACCATCTCATATTTTTGTTTCGGACCGATCGAAATGAGCATTCTTTACTTATACTGTGCCGAAATCGGAGAATCCCTTTCTTTAACCCCTGACCTTCTCCTAACTGAATTAAGAAAAAAGCAAAAGTTTGGGATTTTTTTACAAGAAAACAAAACAACATATGACCTTGCATCTTTTTTTATTTGGAAGTCTTTAACAAAAACTAGAAATAGTTTTTTATTTTTTCATTTTTCAATCACCCGTCGCCGCCAGAGGGCGCCAAAAAAAATCGGCCTTTTTCCGTAATTCCGTGATTGCGGCTCGCAGAAAACAGAAAAATCAAAAAACCACTTAAATTAGACATAAAAATCTATAGATCTAAATAGGATCTAACCAATCGGTCGATTAGAAACAAAATGGCAGCCATTTGAAGTTAAAAATCGAGACTTTTTCGAAAAACTTTTTACAAAAAGTCCTGTAAAAAAAAACTACTTGGTTTTTGTCTTATATCCAAGTTAGATTTGTGCACAATTGAATTCTGACCAAATTAATCAAGGTTTATGGAAATCGGTGGAGCGGTTCAAGAGATATCGTGGAATTACGATTGAAAAAATGAAGTCGAGAAAAATGCGTTTGATTTTAGATTGACTTTACCGGCTAAAAGTGCCGTGTGCCGGTTTCCAAGGAATTTTCTTTTTGGAGTTTTTGATGTAAAATTCTTTTGAGTTTTTGGCATTTTCTCGAAATTTCTAGAGAAAAACTATAACTGAATTGAATTTCCTCCGGCGAGCGGCGGCGGCGCGGCGTCCCAAACAGCGTGCTCGGGCGTCAGCTGCGCCACCGTTTTTTCTCTAAAAATATATATTACTTTAACTCGAAAACCATATTTTCTTTTTTCGTAAAATTTTAGGATATGATTCTAGACATATTAAGGAAAATTTTTCTGTAAAAAAAAATCGATTCAACCATGCAGTAGACAACAAAGCGGACCCAACTTGGGCGCCCTATGATATGCAAAGACATGTGTAACATACAAATAGTTTAAAAGTAGACACAGGATTATATGCAAATAAATATTCTGCATTTACCTTTCGGGTCGAATCCGAATCTAAGTCTGACCTGTTGGTGTTTTAAATATTTTTAAGACATTTTTAAGGGTTTTCACAAAATTATTTATAGGACTAATGACAATACATAAATGAGGTAAAAACTACAGAATTTGGCGGATAAGTTGGCTTAGCTAACGCCGGCTATATTACTAAATTCGGACGACACAAATTGTAATCTAGACTACGCATCTGCCAAAATTGACGAACAGGACTTAAAGCTGGAACGACTTCGGCTGCGAACTTTCATTGCTGCCACAGGCAATAAATTAATTAAAGCGGACTCACTTGAATTATTGAAATTTATTGTGAATGCTCCGAATATTCTTCACAACTGTCATAAGCAATGCCAGCTGTGAGGGTAGTTTTTCAAAATTGCAACTGATCAAAAATTATTTAAGATCAACAATGAGTACGTTATGGCTAACCAATCTGGCTATCTGTCTATTGAGCAAGAGGTGTGTGATGCTATAGACTTAAAAAAAGTAGACGAATAAAGTTTTAGCTTAAGACAGAAGTGTTGTTTTTAATTCTAACAATTATATTAATTTTCAGTAAAAATATAAATATTAACAGTATCATCGTAGTTCTAATTGGAAGATTTGCGTTTTATATCTAATTCGCTAATAACTTAATCTTGATGATCGTCAAGGTATAATCATAAGTGTTCTATAATATGCAGTATATATATATATTATATATATAATATATATGACTTTTTTATTTGTAACCTGTACTGTACACAATAATGATGCCTGTTCTTGCCGAAAAGTTCTTTAGAATTACTGTATATTATAGTCTTTTAAATTGAAATACCTAAATAAGAGGGCGGCAAAATTTTCTTCCGCCACGGGCGGCTGACACCCACGCTACGCCACTGCTGAGTCCATCTTGCTTGAACTTCCTTTTGTACTATGTAAACATACATTCTTTGAAAGTAAGCGACGACCCACTGAAACTTCGTTATAATATTGTCCATTTTTATTAAATAGGTATTTTGAGAGGAAAATTATTCACGAAGGTGTCCCTATATTTATTTATTGGAATAAAACCCGCATTACCTAATTCGGAAATTAAAACTTCAAAAAGCCACTTTCCTTACCAATAACGAATGTCTCATATAGTTTATGTCTTGACAGGCCTCCCTTTTGCATCATTAGTTTTTAAAGATAGATTTAATATAATTGACCCCGAAAACCCCCGTCTACCATTCATACCATAAAATCAAATGGCGTTTACATTAAACAGTCCGCCATCCAGAAACCGTTATTTTTAATAGCAGATAAGGGTGGTTTCGTAAATTTGAACAACCTCCGCATAATACTTTCCATGGAAATCGCACGATAGTTGAGAATTTACAATATTTCATCTTGTATAGTTCTCACAGTAGTCCAAGATGGCCTGAAATAAGGCCGAAATATAATAATGTCGACGTGGTTCTTGTCCTTTGAGGAAGAGAAATAACACCGAATTTCTATATTTCTAGTTTCGACTTTATTCACCTTCTAAAATAAAGCCGATTCTGAAATGGAAATATTCGCTAATATTTTCTCTTTGGAAAGGGTAATAAGGCCATCTGTCGATTTTTGTAAAATTCGGCCTTATTTCTTTCTCTTCCTGAAAAGACGTAGTGGCAGATATTCCAAAAAGCTGAACAAAAGCTTCGTCTCAATTTTGCCTTGGAATCTGCCCTTCCTCTTTCCATGTTGTTAGCGGACACAATAAATTAGAAATTACGCCATCTGATTTTGCCTAATTGACAGTTACTGTGTGCACACGCTTGCTTAAAAGTTCAATCAGTGCTAACATTACTCAATTGGCTGTTAACGAGTGCAGTGTGTCGAACGTTAAGGCGACTCCGGCAGTATTACCTTCGGCTTTATTTCAGGGCACCCTAGTTCAACATTCATGCTGCAGGGAGAAATTGACTCCGTCGTAGGGCCTCGCTGTTCAAAATTAAAGAATTGTTCCCAAATGAACTCCTTCCTTAGGAACTAGTTATTAACTATTCGTTGAAGTGTCATTTTCCTACTGGGAAGTTAAAAACTTACATCACTAATGGAGCCCATCGCCGACTTCTCTTCACCCAAAATAAGTAACATTTGTTACAAACACAAAATGGATCTCAACATACTGGTTATTTAATAACTCCTCGATTCCATCGATTCTTCGACATCCCATCTTTCATGTTTAAAAATTATACATTTCACGTAGGCACCTACGTAATTAGTTTCGGATAAGTCTTTGGGGTCTGGCGACCATGATCGGAAAAAGTGTGCTGAAATTTACTTTGCAGACCGCAGCTCATTCCTAAAATGTAATTATTATAACTTTATATATGGGACCGTTAGGGCGCATCTAAAACTGTAAATACTTAAGCTCAGTCATGCCAACAATATTTCGCAATTTTTACCTGATTAGTGTAGTACCTTTATTTCCTTGCATTTTAAACCCACCTTTCCGAATGTATTTTAATCAAATTTTATTTATGAAAACACAGTTATATCCAATGTACGATGATGTCGTAAACAATAAAGGCAGCATCAATTCCGCAGCACCTCTGTGTGGTCACAATAAAGCAACAAATGCCAACTTGGGTCGCGTAACCAAATTAACTTCCAAATTCCTCATAAAGCTAAGGGAAACTAATTTAGTGCCGTCCCATATACAGCAGTTTTCACACACTTGACGGTGAAGGCCCAGTACTCGCAGTAGTTACAATGCTTCTAGACGTAGCCATGAATCGTGCTGGATTAAAACTAATTAAGTCCTCTGTAACACATGCAAATTATTTCTCTCCATTTAAGTATTCTCAAGCCTGCAATTGGGCAGTCCTATTATTCATTTCTCTCTATTAAAGTTTATTACGGCTGAGAATTTTAATTTGACTGCAATTAGGGGGCTTTAGACTTACCCTCTTGCCCGATAGCCATCCCGGCTGCTGTGTTGATGTAACTTTTGCTCCCTACTAAAAATGTTAGCACTTATTTTTGCTCAGGTTTACTCCCGGAGGGCTCTGATGAAAAAGTTAATTGAAAAGATGAGATATTGCGTCCGCTTTAAAGTTTATTTGTCATGGACGGTAGGTGTCTTAGGTTGGAATGACGATACACTCATGTTGCAAATTTTGCAAAGTTACTGTCCTAACAACCAGAAATTTATTTCAAACAGTTACATATGTGTGTTTTTTGAATGGCTTGAAAGTAAATTGCTTTTATTCATTTCCCACAAATGAGTCATATTGTGTGAAATTGATTACTAGTTCAGCGCTCATTGAAATAAACCACCGCTAGTGACAGCTTTTGTAAAAGTAATGTGCGGAGTGTGAAACCAACAATCGGACGCGACATCCTCCAATTAAAGGACACAAACAAAATCCTTTTTCCTTATTAGTACGGGATCACTGATTTGAAAAATTCTAGTGAAAACACTAAAAATTTACTGTAGAAACCCATTCGAACAAAATGAGCCCGGTATGACGACGTTTTCTTGCCAGAGGTATTTTTAATTAAATGGATTATCATTAAAAAAGTTAATGTTTTACCGTTATCGCAGAAATTGATTTCAATTAGATCATTTTTTAGGGAATTTCATGTTCTTTCAGAATAACCTGGTATGACCACTTCTTCTCTGCCGAAAATATATAAAAGATATCGGGCTCATTTTGTTCGGATGGTTTTGTACAGTCAATTTTTACTACTTTTTTTTTAAATCCGCGATGAGGGTACTTTCGTTGTCAGGGGCTCACCGCCTATATGAGATACGCAGAGAAAATTTCCCCTTTCAGGTAAAAAAAACTATAGGATAAAATTTTATATTTTGTTATAGTAATTTATAATAACATGTGAGGTTTGCAATTAAGTTGTTCTAAAAAGAATATTTGATAAGTGATGACTGACTGTTGCTTTCGATTTGTTGTCGTGGTCGACTTCTGAAGTGTGTATCGACTCTCTCCAGCATAGCAACCGGTATTTGGGGCCTCTCATCAAGAATGTCGTTCTTCTAGGCTTCCACGGTTGCGGAAAAATTGTTGTTAACTATAGATTTGAGGTGGTCCCACAGTAAAAAATCGCAGGGAGACTAAATCTGGCTGGCGCGGCGTGCCGGCCACTGGATCTCACCTCTGTTGGAAATTAGACGCCCGCTCACACATCGCGAATTTCAATGTGCCTTTTAAGAGAAACCTTCCCCGGATGGCTTACCAAACATTCATTCATTGCGCTTTATGTTCCTGTAAAAAGAACTAGTTACAATATTTCCTTGCAACCATGGCTCCATTCTGTTGTCTAACACCTCAGGAACGTAAAAAGCAAGTCTTCGATGAAGTATTGTTTCTCTCGAAGCGAAACTGATTGTCACGTAGACCTCCATTATCAGTTCATAATTGCAATTAATGATTCTTACTCAGATTATCTTGTCAATATTAAATCGACTCTTCGTATTAATCCAAAATAGTTCTGGAGGCTTGTTAACCCAATCGTGGTTCCGATAAATGGATACCCATCTTTACTATTTTTTAAGACGATTAAAAGCACTGATTCTCTAGTTTTTCCCTATCTCTTCGCGGAGTTCTTCAAAACTGCATTCTGTGATATTAGCTTTTGTGATTTTAATCACCAGACGAGGCTTCCACCGACTACTCTTAAATAGATCTAGCATCTCAAATTATAGGTTTATTGCTAATTTATATCCTTCTGCTAAATTCTTCGAGGCCTTGGTTTGCGAAGTGCTCTATTTCTTCTTTCCTATTTCAACATACATAGGTTAATCAAAGGAAAATCGACGACGAAAAATCTCTTGGAATTAGGTACGCCAGTTGTTGAATCTGGCAATCAAATCGATTGCATACTCCTATTCACTGAATTTAGCAAGGCCTTTGACAAGATTCACAAAATTCTTATTCATAAATTGTCTGCTGTAGGCTTTCCTACCTATTTTTTCAGCTGGATTTCTTCATACTTATTCGATTGTACTCAGTATGTGTGTTTTTGTGGTGTTTTTGCTGACCTTTTGAGAAACATATCCGGTGTTCCACAGGGTAGCCACCTTGAACCTCTTTTTATTCATCACATATATTAATGATGTTTCTCTTATTCCATTCGAGAATTCTCTGTTATGCTGACGACGCGAAACTACTTCGCATAATATCTAGGGATCGTGACTACCATCTTTTAAATTCTGATTTAAATACATTCCAGAAATGATATTCCATTCCACCTTCCTTGAAATGTTTCTAAATGTAATGGAGGTCTTTCACACGTAACAAGTATCCGGTACTTTACAATTACACTATTGACAAGACGAGAGATTTAGGTGTCATAATAAATTCATAAATTGGTTTATGAAATTTAACGAGCCTTATATTTCCCGACTTTTATACTCCTCTTATACTTCTGGTTTATCAGACAGATTCTCGAATATGCTAGTACTGTTTGGTCTCCCTTTTATGAGTGCCATATTAAACGCATTGAGTCTGTTCAACGGAGATTCTACGGTTTGCTCTTAGTGGTCTTCCCTGGGAAAACAATTTTTCACTGCCGCCATTCTCTGATAGGCTCAAACTTGAATCCTTGGAACACAGACGGCAAGCCCCCGAAACTGTCCTGACTTTTGATTATTTGCAGGGCGCTCTCAATTCTTCAGATTAACTTGCCGCTACAGGGTTTCGGTCCCAACCCGCTCTCTGCGGAACTATGATTTTCTTCATTTAGCTCATCATTGCACAAATGATGGCTTTATTGAGCCTATATCGTCGATATCTCGTTCCTCTAAGGCTTCTTTCCTCTTTATTGACTTCCATATTTATCGTAGCTGAAAAGTCGGCTTTGTCAGTAGACATATTATAGCTGTTACACAGTTTTGCATTGTTATTATCTTTATTATATACACTAAGTAATCAGAATGTTGATGAAGTTTTGATAAAGAAATACCTAAATGTAAATTCTTTTAAAGACTACTTAATTCCATTTATGAATGGGGCATAGCTTTGTTAAAATTTGATCAATTTTTCAGTGATCCGTAACTCGGTAACCAGGCTTTGCACAGTAAAAATATGTTGTGTCTGGTATCAAGGACATGTATAGTAGCTTTAACATACTTAAATATAAACCAAATCGGTACCTAACTTGAACTTTTTTTGGTTTGTCCGCTTCACGTGAAATTAATTACTAGCAAAAAGAAAATTAAAATTTATCGACTAGTTTTATTTTTTCACCTTTGAAAAAAGTTGTTTCGCCGCACCCCATACCTATGTACCTACATATGTATATGTTATATTATATAAAAATATGAAAGTGCACTTTTTCTCTTGGTCCGCTTCTTGTTCACTGTACCCTTGTTGCCGATTAATAAAAATAAATAGCTGGCGAACAAAGTGCTCAGCAAAATTACGTAACACACCACCAGTAGGTACAGAGAGATTAATTTATCTTAAGAACTCGAATCAAAGTGGCAAAAAATCAGATGGGATTCCATCAGGGCCAATCGAGACATTTTCAGCCACGTAAGCAATGTGTTCAAGAAATTTTTTTTATTTTCACAATCCTAAAAAAAGAAAATATGAATCTTGCTATTTAGTACATTCTACGGAACCGTAAGTTGATGCATGTACGACACACACTTGGCCAGTTTTTTCGCCGCGGTGACGTGCAGTGACAAGTCTCTGTTGACATACAGTTTCGAATGACAGCTATGCTCCGGCGATGCTAAACAATTTCACCCCCAATGTAATTTTAATTCTAATTCTACCTGCTTGAAAAACTCTGGAATTTTATCGTTAAATGACCTATGATGTCAATCCGTCCAGATGTACTCGAATTCGAAAGCCACATGTGGGAACTGATGCCTGTTACTCTCCTGTTTATACCTAATTAGTAATACATAATGACTAAAACATTAACATTTATTTCCATTTATTCTTCCAGGTACGTACAACGCTTGTGATTGGAAGCTTTTTGTGATAAAACACCTCTTTGATTTACTTTTTGAAAAATTCCAGCACCAGTTACGTAAGTGAATGATATACATGTTTTTCAGAAATTCATAAATAGTATAATCATTATCTAAAGAGAATAATAATACAAAAAGTGGAGATCTGCTGACATGCCATAATATAAAAACAATGATTGACTATAATTTGCTTCTACTTTGATGTCAGAATCTCCATACATGAAGTGTGCTTTTATATATATTATAATATATATAACAAAAAAATGTAACAAAACATAAAAATCATGTTGATGGCCATGTTATTAGCTTTATTGGAAAGATGTTTTTATGCCGTTAGTGTTTAAATTTGATTTCGAACATATGGGTGCCACGGAATGAAGTGCGATCTGGGTGTCAAATATTCGACCACATTTTCGAGCAGCAGCGAAGGCCGCATATCAACAATAACGCGGCGAATGTTGACTTGCAAGTGGTCCAGCGTCCAACTATTTATCGGCTTTGCCTAGCGACTTCACATATCTCTATAGGAAATATCACACGATTATGGAGGACAATCCACAGATCCATTACACGAAATTGTGCGTTCATCGAAAGTTGCAACGTCTTGTCGAAACCAAAGCTCTTCTGCATTAATGCCATTCACCTGGAGAACTAAAAAGTTAAAAATTGTGGATATACATAGCGCTTTCCATTGACTGTAACGTTCTGGCCGACATCATCTGTGACGAAATTTGGCCCAATCATTCCACCATTCCATACAGCATATCAAATAGTGAGTTTTAGTGGATGTAACGGCGCACAGTGGGCCAAAACGAATTTTAGGTGACCAAAAATCGATTTTCGTCATGTCATAGATTTTAAAAATTTTAATGCCATTCGATAGCAAACTCAATGTATCACCTTATGGCAAAATTTTTTTTTAATATTCACCCCCCCTCTATGTGTTTGGAATGGCTAAAGTCAGAGAAAAATCTGAACAGCTCATTTTCCTTATAAAATGTTCGAGTTTTCTATGATTTCAAAGTTATATTGTAAAAATGTTTGTATGGGGAGGTTGAATTGTTGTTAATGAAATCACTTACTACATAGGAGGAGGTCTTATTAGGCCAATAACTTATGATAAAAGTCAAACAGTTTTTTTAACAATAGCTTTTTAGTTGAAAAGGGCGTTTTTTCATTGAAATTTTTATTTCTTTTTGACTTTAAAAAAAATGGCCACAGATGGCCACGCTCTCCTTAATACCGACGAAACTACAAACCCTCCTTTATCATTTAAAACAAAAATTGGCTGCGTCTACCTGCGAACTTGGGAGAAAATTGCATTTGAAGTAAAGTCTACCTTGCTTTCACGTGCATATTTCCACACAATGTTCCCATTTATGCAGGCATTTTATGACTTTTAAGGCTGCATAATGTTTGTTTGGGAAATAAATTACAGTTTTCCTAATGCACGTTTAGGATTAACGACATCATTTGAATTTAAAGAAGATATATTATTACGTTTTATGACATTTTTAACTGACTTTGACTTACTCTGCATATGCGCCCTATTCAGTATGTGCTTAGTTCTTTATAACATCCAGGTAAATACGTACGATGATTATTGACTTTGATTTTTATGACACCTAATTTGTTTTATTATAATTGCCTGACATAAGGGAGGATTGTAATTGTATGTGTGTTTAAAAACATCAGTTGCAGGTAGGTGAAAGTAACGGAAATCTTAGCTACTTAAGAGGTTATTACCAGCTTAATTTTGTGTTTTCAATTTTTTTTTCTATTGGCTTAAATAATGCCTAAACATCCCTCGAATCAAAAGAAACTTTGTAGAAAGGTGTGCTTAAATGTTGTAATGTCTCTAAACCAATTTGTCCGAAGCTACTCTTTCAATATTTTTTTTAACGCGTTTTTCTCGGAACCACTTTTAAAAATCTGCCAGCAGTAGAACTTGAACAGTTTTCATCCGATTGACTTCAAATTTTAACTGGACCTTTATTATTAAATTATCTATAGAAGTACACACGATTGTATATCAGGAAAAAAGTTATAAGCCATTATAAAAAAGGATTTTAGGAATAAATGAAAGAATGATGCATTAGAAAGTTGTGTGAGACTATTCGAATTTTTGTAAGATATACATATGTATGGTGCAGTGAGGAGAGGTTATAAAATGATACGTACAATAGCATAAACATAAAGCCATTGAAATTAGAAAAACGAATGTGGGAAAAGAAATTCGAAGAAAAGAGTGAATAAAGGTGACATGTTGCTCCATGACACGGAAAATGAAGAAATAATTTATTTATTGTGGGAAAAGTGTTAGGAATTGGTGAAAGATATTTTGGGGTTTGGTTTATAAATGGATGCCTGATTATATGAGACTACCCGCACCCCGGTGGGGAATATGGGGGAGGGGATTTATAGGAGAGGGGGTGTGAAAAATTTTTTGTTTTTTTTTCAAATATACAGAAAAATATTGTTAAAAATAATGAAAACGAAAATGGGAAAAGATTTCCGAAAATTGAAGAAAAAATTTTTCGTCGAAAATACCAATATAAAATTTTTATTGTTTTGCATAAATTTGTAATTTCTTTTTTTTTTTATTAAATATTGATCATGCAGATGACAAAATAATTAAAGAATAAATTAAAAATGTTGTGAAAACTTTTTAAATAACATTAATAATTCATTTATGGAGTACTTCAAATTTCTTTGATTTAGTTAGCGGCACCCTGTAAACCAATTAAATATTTTTTGTTGGCAGTTAAGGGGTAATAATGTCAAAACTAATTAGCCTAAATTTCATTAAGATATCTTTAACACAACAAAAGTTACAGATTTTTGATAGCGACCAAGTCGTTTTGGCCCACTGTGCGGCGTCCCAACAAATTCTTCTGGATTTTCTGCATTGCGAAGCTGGCAGTTTGGTTTATTAACGTAGCCTTTCAACCAAAAATGAGCTTGATCGCTGAACAAAATTTTGTGTTGAAAGCACAATATTATTTTCGGGCCATTTACCGAACATACCACGCACTTGATGGTGACGCGGATTCAATGCTTGCACGAGTTGGATATTGTAAGTTGTCTTTCTGCAAAATCTTCCATAAAGTGGATGTGCACAATCGACTCACTCGGCCCTTCCTCAACACTATGCTCCACATCAACAACTTCTCCGGTGCGCACTGTATAACGTCTCTCTGGATGCGTATATCAATTTAAGAGTATGAGTTGTGTGAAAACGATCCATGTTTATTCGAACAACTTGTTTGGATGGGCGATTATGTCAACCGTAAAATGTACGTCGCGCTCGGCAAGTTTCGCGAACTGAACAACGATTTTCGAAATCATACATAATACCTAGGCATTAGGCCTGACTATAATAGTCTTATGATATCTTAAGACTGCCTAAGATTTTGTACCATCATATGAAGTGCCACACTGACAACTATAATAGTCTTATCCAATCTTTCGCTCACTTTCGAAATCTTTTCGAAATCTTTTCGAAATCTTAAAGGGTACGGTCCGGAGCGAACAAATCATAAGGAATCTTAACAAAAGTGACGTTTGTGAAAAAAATGGTTTATAATTCGAGAGAAATTTAAATTAATGGTGAATGAAATGGAAACATTAAGTGATTTAACTTTGTTGGTTGAATTAGTGGTTGCAAGTGTCAAAAATTCATTAAGACGATTATAGTTGTCCTTAAGATTCGTTATGATACTGCCGAATCATAACCAATCATAAGGAAATTTGACAGCAAATCTTAGAGAGTCTTAAGACTATTATAGTCAGGCCTATTGTTCAGGCGTAAGTCTATTGGCGATGAAATACCAAAGCATACTGAGCACAAATCATCTATCATATGTCAAATTGACCATTACTGGATACAGTGTTGGCAATTCGAAAACAACCCTCTAAACAAATCGGTATATAAGCTGCTACCTTCTAGAAATTCACGTGAATTTCTAACTCACATACATAATTGGTATTCATGTTTGTTTAGCTTTATTAGTAATACATACAATACAAAAAAAACAATTAATATTGAAATTAGTACTTGGAATTTGCATGTGATTTTTGGGAAAAATCACCTGCACAGGTTACCTACTCGTAAGCGTTTACATCCTTATTTACTAGTGATACGTGTGCAAACAAGTATATATGTATATGTAAGCACAAGCAACAAATAGCGAAATTAAATTCCCGGATATGAAATGCACCGCTTGATTTGCATTGCATTGAAAGGGAGTATTTACCTCGCTTTACCGAAAACAAATGCTAACCCAGTGTGCTTTATTTGTGCGCAAATATTCGTACGTCAACATCAATAACAATACCGTGACCATAAAGGATAAGTAAAAATTGTCTTTGGCAGGATGCCCAATAATGAAACATACGATGTATTGGGAGATTTCTCTCCGCGTCAATTAATTGGTTGTGCTGCCGGCGTTTGATCCTTATAGAAATTAAATTGATTTTCAAAATAATTGTAAATGGCTTTTATTTCTTTTCTGGCCATAATGAAACACTATAGTTAAACATAAATAAAGTAACACAAATTTCGTGAAAGAAATATGTTGCTTGCGAAATTAAAATTTATAAATCTGGTCTTCATTTTTGTAAGATAAATTATAAGTGGGTAATATTGGTCCAGAATTGCAATCATAATAAATAAATAAATATATTTATAGAGTGTAACAAAAGTTATAAAACACATTAAGCTTTAACGAGTATCCATTGAGACCCAGGAGAATTTTTTTATTATTATTATATGGCTTATTAAACGAGCAAAAATTTCATTTAGATTCACAAGATAGATGTTTTCAGGGCGTAAATAACGTGTCTAACTAAGACTCATCCCTGAGAAAATTTACTAAGATGGTAGTTCCAATATTTAAGATTAAAAATTGCCATATAAGACTGAACATTTCAAAGTGATTTCTTAAAGTTGGCAGAAAAGGGTTTATTTCTGAAAATTGGGTGTGAATTAACATACATGAATGAAAATTTAATAATAGGCAAAGGACCCCGTACAAAATGTTAGGAAATGCCGTTCGATCAAATTTTATGAATCGTTCTCCATAGCATGCTGATCTAATGCGCAAATATTCGTACGTCAACATCAATAACAATACCGTGACCATAAAGGATAAGTAAAAATTGTCTTTGGCAGGATGCGCAATAATGAAACATACGATGTATTGGGAGATTTCTCTCCGCGTCAATTAATTGGTTGTGCTGCCGGCGTTTGATCCTTATAGAAATTAAATTGATTTTCAAAATAATTGTAAATGGCTTTTATTTCTTTTCTGGCCATAATGAAACACTATAGTTAAACATAAATAAAGTAACACAAATTTCGTGAAAGAAATATGTTGCTTGCGAAATTAAAATTTATAAATCTGGTCTTCCTTTTTGTAAGATAAATTATAAGTGGGTAATATTGGTCCAGAATTGCAATCATAATAAATAAATAAATATATTTATAGAGTGTAACAAAAGTTATAAAACACATTAAGCTTTAACGAGTATCCATTGAGACCCAGGAGAATTTTTTTATTATTATTATATGGCTTATTAAACGAGCAAAAATTTCATTTAGATTCACAAGATAGATGTTTTCAGGGCGTAAATAACGTGTCTAACTAAGACTCATCCCTGAGAAAATTTACTAAGATGGTAGTTCCAATATTTAAGATTAAAAATTGCCATATAAGACTGAACATTTCAAAGTGATTTCTTAAAGTTGGCAGAAAAGGGTTTATTTCTGAAAATTGGGTGTGAATTAACATACATGAATGAAAATTTAATAATAGGCAAAGGACCCCGTACAAAATGTTAGGAAATGCCGTTCGATCAAATTTTATGAATCGTTCTCCATAGCATGCTGATTAAAAGTTCTCATGGGCATAATGGCCGAAAAGGATTAGTTTGGCCACCATTGGCCCTTAAATTCTCAAAATCCTAGTTGTCTGTATACTCCTAATTAGCTTTTAGTAATTTATTCTCTTTTAATTCTAATTATATAGTGAAGCTTTCACAATAATAACGAAATTAAGTATTTATTGGCTTAGTTTAAGGTGTGTGATTGTATGTATAGAATAGGAGCTGTTTGGGACAAAAAATCGACCTAACTTTGTCACATATCCAGAATTAGTTTTAAGTAGTTAGCTCTTGAAGGCACTGTTTTAAAATTTTGAATGTATTAAATTTCTTAAATATTTTGCAGAAGCTGGCAAATGGGAGTTATAACGATTATTATTATACCCAATTTGAAAAGTTAAAATTCTACTTACTTTTTAAAAGCAGAGCGAATTAAGTCAACACAACGTTTTCTGACGAAATTAGGACCTCTTGAATGGAAAATGTTGGCAAATTCACGTTTGCAAAAAGACGGATTTTTATATAGCTGTGATAAAAAAATATGAATTTGTAAAATAATTTAGCAATATAATTACAGCCCCTGCTAATCGAATTAGGAACACTCGTAATTTTGTTGAAATGTTCTTTTCATATATTAAAAACGACATGAAGGAGAAATAATATTAAAAAAAAGTTCACTTTTTACATAGTATATTTAGTGGTTAAAAAATAACGGGTACAATTTGTTATAAAACATACTAATATTTTGTAGAACAACCCTTCGCATCTATAACTGTCTTAATTATATGTGGCATGCTTTCAAAGCACCTTTCAATCTATTCTTTTGTATGGAGGCTATTTTCCCACACATTGTTAATATTTTCCTTCAGGACTGCTATAGTAGGATTGGGGACTGAATAAACTTTAGATTTAAGGAGACTCAAACGTTCTCAATGGGATTAAGGTCAGGAAAATTGCCTGGCCAAGGAAGAATAGGGTTACCAGAGCTGTTCAATAAATTTCTGATTGACCAAGCAATATGGCAGGGTGCACCATCATGCATAAAGGTGTAGGACATGTCGCAGGGTCTTAAATAATTATAATGCGGTATCAAAATGCCCTGGAGCACTTCCTCGTACACGTCCTTATTCATGATTCCATCGACAAAAAACAGTGGTCCAGGTCCATCGGCAGATATACAAGACCATATCATCGTGGCTAGTGGGTGTATCACGGTTCTTGCAACGCAACCTTTATTGTACCGCTCTTCTGGCCTCCTCCGGACGAATTGAGGGTTCTTCGTAACAGCTTCCAGCCTGCACTCATCGCTAAATATAATACTATCTGAAAGTAAAAAATAATAATTATTTTATCAGACGTTTGGGTTCTGAACGCAAAATAGTTCCAAAAATATGTTGATTAATTAATAATATGATAATTACCTTCTTAAAATCTGCTACTGTATAATGACGATATGTTTTAGCCCATTGAAGCCTCGTTCGTCGCATCCTCGCCGTGAATTTTGGCTTTTTTTGCAGGCCATCTTGATGTTAGGTTCGCTTCGTATAATCGTCTCCTTAAGGTCATTGCTGATATTTGAATTCCGTCGCTTTGTATGTCCTGGTGTAATGTGATAAGAGACGCAAAATGATGATTCTTTTGATGATTCTACGGTCTCTTCGAGGTGTCGTTTTTCTTTTTCCGCGATAATTTTGACGCCTACCCTTGATATCCTCTGGATTTTACCCGTAGTCCTTTTAATATACTTATAAAAGTTTGAGGAGATTCTTCCTCTCTTCTTGCGATTTATCGAAAGAAAAATGTCCTTGTCTTTAGCAAGGCAATGATAGCTGCTTTTTTTTTGCACTGCTGATGCCTTTCCCATTTTTGCACTTTTGGAAGAATTCCTTGCAAAAATTACAACTTCGCAAATGACCGCAAAAGTTTGGAAAAAAACACATCTTCCGATTCCTTTAAACTGATACACGCAATCGCCTTTTAACGCACAGAGAATCACTTGCCAAACACTTTTCAAAAAGTGATGAAATTCATATTTTTCACTTAGTTCACTTTCGAAAACAGCCATAAAAATGGTCAGGTAGAAAACGCTTCCTTAAAAACTATTAAGGGACAATGGTGTGTACTAATTATTTTATGTTCTGTTTAAAACAATAATGGGATCAAGAAAAAACGACTCTCTTCGGAAAAACCCGCAATTTAAATTGTGGTAGATATTTCCAAAAAATACGAAAAAGTGTTAGTGTTCCTAATTCGATGAACTGTAGACAACATATTTTATTTTGTTAATATTGGAATTTTAATGAAAAAATATCCAAGTAATATATTATATATACATTGAAATTTCACCCAATTTAACTCTACCTTCTAGTTAGCAGCGATATATGAAAAGAGTGACTTTCGTAGGAAAAGGTTGTCCGCTCTCGGGAATTAATTTAAACGATCCCATTGTAATTGTAGGCGGTAAGTTATGGTGGAGACTCCTTTGTAGTAAAATTCTAATGGCAGGTACTCGCTTCAACATTACACCGACCTTTTTATGATAATGATGCATGTTCACCATCTGTGTATCCAATTAAATGAAATCACAGAAATGCAATAAGAGTGGAACGAAATAATGCAGTTGTTTCTGGTCTTCTCTTTGTCAAAAGATAATAACTCTACCACAAGCCAACCGCTGCTGGTGCAGAGCTCTACCCCTTCTCTGTTCGGTCGAGGGTAGACATATGAAACCTTATAATTAAAGTGAAACCGGCTTCATAGTATTCCTCAATTGTGGTTCGCTGTAACTGAGAGAGTGACAAACCTGACCTTGTCGTATGCGTATATGTATATGGTATATGCATGACTTAATAAAATTAATTACCGAAATTTATATGCTCGAACATGATATCTGGATACGTGATTAAGCATACAGATGTGCACACTGTGATATACTGAGCTTTGCCTGCCTAAAGGGTTTATATGCATGTATAGCGACAAGTTACGATATTTTGTCCACTTTGACAAGAGAGATCCGAGCAAATAAATACGCCATATGCAGGGACACACAATCTCAAAATCGCGTGATAACTCCTGTTCGCCGCCATCAAACTATTCGTAAGGCTTTGGAAATAGAGCGGGGTGGTGTGATGTGGTATGTCCGACTTAGCGCTGGAAATTCTGCTATCGGAGGGAAGTATTTTAAAATTTATTGACAAATTGGAGCTTTGGGAGCAGTTTGGATGCTGACATAAAAATCCGAAGAGATTTGTTGACATTTTCACCACCTGCGCTGCTTAATGAATATTCCGATAGTTCGGAACTGTTTTGCTCCCCTTGTTTTTCGGTTGCCCTCCGAAATTATTAAATTTCAATTATCTCGTCTAATCACAAAATAATTAAATAAAACTAATTATGTATTTAAAGGAAAATCATTTTAGGCATATAAACATCAGAATCGAATTCAATTAATTTAATTTAATTTAAATATACCTTCCACATGGCTTTAAAGATGTATCGCTAAAATACTTTCTCGATTTGGTATTTCCTACAAAAACAAAAACATAAAAAGTGGTCTAGAAAAAATTAACCTATTTATTGTAAAAAGTATAATATTTCAGATTTCAATATTTTAAACGGTTTTATTTAGCTTGCTCTGTTTGGGTCAAATTTAGTAATTGAAATTTAACCCCCTTCCTGTTGACAGATTTATTTGAAATTTGGTATACACCTTTATTTCTGATGACAATACAATCTAATATAATCAGTATCATTGTAAATCCAAGATGGCCGCCTCTACAAAATGGCGGATTACATATTTGCTCACAACCCCCTCAATATGGGTATGAAATGAAAGGGCTTTACAAGTAGAACACAGTGCATGGCGGATCATAGAGTTGAGACAGTCTATACTTACATTTTAAAAAAATAAGTAAAACAAATTTTAAGTTAAACGGTTTTATTGAAAATAAAGGTAATAGTGATGTAGATAATGTACTAAAAAATAAAAAATAATTCTGTAGGTCCTAGGAATTAGTCATCACACCACTCCCCTCATCAATCTAGGGCATTAATCAGACAAAAAATTAAATCATGGGGCGTAGCGTAATTTGAGTAAATATGTATATCAATAGCATTTCACGCGCCCTTTCAACTATATTCGATATAACGGGAGAAATAATTAAAATAAAGTACCCGAAAATGACCATTTTTGTTCTTTAACGGAGGCTTTCCCCCGGCAGGACCTATTAGTAGCACGGTTTGAAAACGGTTTTTTGAATGTCTCACCAGAGGTGATAGTTTCATACAAATCGGACATTTCGGCTTAGAAATCTCCCTTGCGGCTATTGAAAACTGATAATCTAATCGAACTAAAATACTTGTTCACATATCTTGCTTAGAATTCTTTTCTGGTAAAATATTTATAAACTGCTAGTGTCTCAATGGTTTTTCAGATCTTTTAATCGCATGGACGACTTTAGGAACCTATATTTCGCAAACTGTTTACTTAACGGCAAAAGTCTCTTAAAGAACCTTTATCGTATTTTTAGAAACCTGTCCAACGATAATCCACACAAATATTTTCACCCCTAAGTTCTGTGCGGAACGGCAACCAATTTTTTTTTCTTCTTTTTGTAATTTCATCGCATAACTAAGTGGAGTTTCACACAAAACACCTGCATGTAAAATTTTATGAGAATCGATGGATAGATGGCAGAGTTATTGGACACGCGGAAGTAACGAAGCTATAAGGGTTCCGTTTTTACAGAATTCTGAAAATGACCCTATGTTCAATTATTATGTGGCAGCGTCTATTCGCACCCGACTTTCCCGTGTATATACACAAGTACAATGTTTTAAGTAGTACACGTCCGCCATTTTGAATCTGCCATTTTTAATTTTGGAAAAAATGTCATATTCGTAATCAGCGACCTCAAAAACATAAAATTGCGAAGTTTTGTGTAATTCCTATCATTTTTCGACTTTTGGCCAGGTTTTTCGGGAAATCGGCCACTGTGCAAAGGCAGTGCGAAAACATTTCAGTGCGTAGATATTTTGAAGAAGTCAAATATTCACTCAGTAGGCCATACATTTCTCTGATTTCGGTCGTACGGATAAACCCACACATGGACATGGTTGGGTGCAAATAGGCACTTCCATAAGCGGCTCAAAATTACAATAAAGCAGTATTTGTTGTCCTCTACTGACTACTTTTTAAATTCATATTCATTCATTCATTTAAATAATCACGTTCTTGGGTATGGTTCTATACTGGATGCTGCTTCAGATTAAAAATATTGGCAAATATCTTTCTCTAACTTCCAAGGATCGAGCTCAAATAATAAATGTCCATTATTTTCACACCATGCTGACCGTTACCTGTGCTGTCGGCGAAATTCCCAGAAACTTCCGACATGTTCTTGCCTACAATTGTTTCTATTATGAAATGACACATTCTTCCATAGGTACTGTACGATAATTATGTATCCTCTGAATAGATGTCGCGCCAAAGCAATTACCATGTGACCATCAAGCAACCGAAACATATGGCTGATTCCCACAGAAAAGTGTGTGTAGAATTGTCTGTTAATGAAATAATTTCTTTTGTACAAAGAGCTCCAATTTATTGATCCATCTGAGGCCGCTTACATATTAACTAGCAACGAATGCATTGATCGCTTTTACTTCAGGTGGACATGCACATGTGACGGTGTGAATTGTTTTCGTTTGACTTTAATCCACTTAGGAGCAAGTGGTCACAAACAACTTTGAAAATGCCTTGCTGGAGTATGTCCAGACATAGAGACTAAGGACAGGAAAATATAAAAGCTGTGACACTTTATCCACATATTCTCAAAATAAATGGTCTGAGTGCGTTATGTGAACGTGTGTGTATTTATAATCAATAAAAACTTTTGTCAAAGGTGTGCATAAGATTCTATCATACATTCTCATCCTTGACAACATCGCTCGTTTGCAAAGAGAGTTTTCGATATGGGATGAGAGGGTTGCGAAAATGAACTTGCATAAATTTATTTATGAGTCCAGCAGTGGCACGAATTAAGAGGTTTTGATCGGTGTAGATGTAGACAGAAGGATGAACAAAATAGCGCACAAACGGAATTCTCTTCCTACTCATTAGTCTGATTAAAGCGAACCATCCATGTTTTTAGTTCCACGTATCTTAAGCCGCAACGCTCATCGAGAATTATGATTTTACTGAAGAGTCCTTAATACCAAAACCACATTGTTTGCAAATTACTTTAGTCTTTAAATAGTGAGATCACATATCTGATTACATAGAATTATAAACTTAAAGTTTCCTGAAAATAACATATTGCGAAACTAAACAAATCGCAAGAGGCTAAGCATGTTAGGCTAACCTTAACTAAGTCGATCTTTTCCTTCCCGTCTAGAAAAATTAAAATCCACCACATTATTTTATATGTTGATTAAAGAGACGCGATATATGTAGATGACGTCGGTTCGTTCATAAGGTAGTGTTATGATGAAATGATATCTGGAAGAAATCATGATCCCTCCAAGAGTGTGTCAGAACAGAGGTATTAAATGTTTGCTAGCAACTCCTGCAAACAGTCCAAAGCAATAGCAATTCTGGAATTGTTACGTCTATCCTATCTTGCCCGAACCATACCCGCAATTTTCTTTCACTCTACTACCAAAACGTGAGAGGCCTTCGCATAAAAACCAGTGAAGTTTATCAGAACTCCTAAACCTTCCCCTACGACATCTTTGCCCTTACCGAAGCCAACCTAACCCCTGGCATAAGCAATAATGAACTCTTTCCTCCCTACTTTGTTACCTTCCGGACTGACGGCTGCGCGGACGATTCACTACCCTCCGGTCGTTCCTTATAGCTTTGCATAACCGTTTCAGCGCTACGCTTTTCAAAACCTCCCACTCCTCAGTCTGTGAATATGTCTGCATCAAAACAACTCTATACCGGCGCTCCCTGTACATCCTCTGTTTCTATATTCATCCCTCCCAACCGCTTGAAGTCTATAAACTCGCCATTGACATTGTCGACTCCATATTTAATGTTCTTGAGCCCAATGATGAGGTCATTGTTCTCGGGGATTTTAACCTTCCACGCTTTCAATGGACTCAATCCGAAGATCTTACCCATTTTGTCCCTCAGAATGCAACCTCTGGTAAAGGGGCACTATTCGCTGACCGGCTTTCGGACTCCGGCCTCTGTCAGATCAGTGGCGTAACCAACAATCTTGGTAACTCGATCTCATCTTTTCTACCGATCCTGGAAATTCGACTCTCACTAAAAGCAACCACCTTCTTTCCTCTCTTGACCAGTTCCACCCTCCTCTTTCTCTTTCATTTTTCTTCGAAGTCTCCCTTCCATCTACCGTTTTAGCGCCTCAATATTGCTTCAATTTTCGTAAGGGCGACTTCGTGAAAATGAATCTACTACTCAGAAATTCGTGCCTTAATTCCATCTCCTTCGATCCCCAGCTCCCTGTCACCGATGCCCTTGAAGTCTTCTATACCGAACTATTTACCTGCCTTATCCAATCCCTTCCCTTTCAACAGCGGAAAAATAACTCTTCATCTCCCCTCTGGTGTGACAAGGAACTACGATCTCTCCGTAACAAACGTAACAAATTGTGGCATGCCTATCTCTTTTCCAGATCTGATACAGATTATTCCTCTTATCTCTCAGGCTACACCCTTTTCTCTGAACGTAGTAAATTCCTTTACCATGACTACCTCAATCGGATGTAATTTGACCTAATTTCTGACGCCAAATGCTTCTATAAATTTATTAACATCAAACGAAAATCCAACGGTTATCCCTTGACCCTCAGACTTGCCGATGTTTCTTCAGCCGACCCTAAAATAATCGCTAATCTCTTTGCCAACTACTTTAGCCAATCTTTCAGTGAACACTCTTCTACAGTCGATTTAAACTACTTCCACTTAATGCAATCCCGACCTCAGACATCTTTGGCTTCGATCAATATTGACCCCTTGCAGGTCTCTTCTTCCATTAGCACACTTGATGACAATTTCAGCCCTGGCCCTGACGGGATTCCTGCCATTGTACTAAAAAAATGCGCACAACACTTAACCAAACCTCTAACCATTCTTTTCCAACTGTCAATCTCTCAAGGAGTTTTTCCTTCCCGGTGGAAAGATTCATTTATTATACCTATTCACAAAAAGGGCTGCAAAATTGATGTGTCCAACTACCGTCCCATAGCGAAATTATCTTGCATACCTAAACTCTTCGAAAAAATTGTTTAATGTTCTTTCATTGCAAGTCCATTTTCTCCCCGTCCCAACATGGCTTTCTTAAAGGTAGGTCGACTACGACTAACCTCACTGACTTCGTCTCCAGAACATTATGTATACTGGAAAATGGTGACGAGGTCGATGTTGTTGTCGAGGTACTGATTTCAGTAAAGCCTTTGACAAAATCTCACATAAAATTATCCTTTTTAAGCTACGTTCGCTTGGTTTCCAGCCGTGTTTCCTCTCGTGGATGGAGTCCTACTTAAACCTACGTCAATACAGTGTCCTTTTTGACTCGGTGACCTCTAACCCTAATAGCCCGGTCAGGGGTCCCTCAAGGCAGCCATCTAGGCCCTCTGATTTTCATTCTATCCGTAAACGATGTTGAATGCATCATCAAACACTCAGACCTTTCAATTAACGCCGATGATATGAAAATCTCCAAACAAATTTCCTCCGCGCTAGACCCCCCACTTCTACAAGCAGACCTAGATTCTTTTTGCATTTGGTGCAGTAAAAACTTTTTGGAATTAAACGTCTCTAAATGTCAATCTATCACCTACTCCCGTAAACGCCTCCCCTCCCTCCCTAGAGTATACCTTTTATCTGGTGAGCACATCCCTACAGTTGTCTCTCTTCGTCATGTACGTGTTATCGCGTATACACAAGGAGATTTCCTGACCAAGTATAATTTTATACACAAAAACACATTTTCGGAAGTTCAGGCGTTCACTTAGTGTCATACCGAGAATTCTCTTCGCAAAAGGCGAGATATGATCAAAACGTTTTAAACGGTAAACAAATCGGATACAGGCATTGAAGGCAATTTCGAGTTTACCGTACGTTGCATGATCCAGGCACGCATATGGGCAGTCGCAATAATTAATTAATGGCATAATTATTGTTGTGACGAGTGTTTCCTGACCTCATCAGTGAATATGTTTTTACATGTGAGCCACTACTGTTTAAGTATTCCGAATTTTTCAGACGTTCATGGCACAACATTATCGGAATATGTCAAGGTTGTGTTGGATACCCCAATTTTTTTACTTTTTCCACGAAGGGCACCGCCACATTATCCAGAAAGACCGATGGGAAGCCGGATGTTGGAAGGATTTTCCTTGAGATGATTGTTGCAAGTCTTCTTAGCGTTAAGGATGAAGTAATTGCTCTTGGCCCATTCACATATTCTAGCTAAATCTACATCACAGATTTCATTCATCATTTGGAGCTGAAAGGTATAATTGAACATCATCAGCATACTCAACTATATCACAGTTCAAGTCAGTTGCACTTGAGCCGTCAATATGTGTATATTGAGCACAAGAGAGACCCAAGAATAGAACCTTATGGAACGCCCAATATGATTGGATATCAAAGAAACGGCTCCAATAGAAAATCCAAATCGACACTTCAATTTACTCAGTAAGATTTCATGGCCTATGTACATATGTATGTATATTCCTTCTAATATCTTCGGAAAGCCGTAAAAGTGTTGTAAGAGTACTGTGGTTTGTACAAAAGCCGTTCTGACTGGTAGAAAGTAGATTGCATTTTTCAATGTGCTCAGGAATCTGTGTTACTACATATACAATCTGTTGACCATTGTTGACACCAATGCTATGTGCAAGTAACTCCTTGTTTCCCCACATTTTATCTTCAACTACGTCTCAGCGGTTCATACATTTACAAAAGTATTATTTTTTTTCCTCTGGGTTCAAACGCAACCTTTTTTATGACATATTTCAATTTCATCGAAATCAGGGGCAAGGGCCGTTTTCCGGAGTAGTGTGGTGACCCACACCCGCCAGGACTCAAGCGTTAATTATGCAACCAACTGTTGATAGTTGCTCACTTACAAAACTGACTTGATTTCCATGCAAATTCGGAATCATTAATCTACCGTAAAGAAATCGCTGACCCAGAGCCTGAACAGTTTCCCAGGGAGTTTCGGAATACTAAGAAAAATTCCATGGTGTACCGAAATAATAGGGAGCCTAAAAAGTAATTAGCACGAAAGTCGGAAAAGATTTACTCAAATTGAGTGAAAATATCTGACGTGGACTTGCTGCGATGTGCGAGCAAAAAGCATTAATCATTTGCTGAATGAAGTTGGGAACTACGGCGGAAGAACAAATTACCTGGAGCGTCGGCCCTCCATCAGTTAGCCACTATAAGTAGGTGCTCAACGCCGAAAGAAGGAAGTGTATATGCAAGGAGCAATTAAGGTAATCACATTCAAAATACGAGAGCTTCCATTCTGAAGTGCAAAGTGACACCCGGTGAGATTATGCGCATTGATGTTATCCCAGCATGGTCGACTTATGATTATCTGATGCCCCCAGCTTATCCGGATAAGGTATCAGCCTGTGCGGAAAAGATTTCATAAGCGGCCCACAGGAGCTATTGCTCAGCTTCATTTTGATTCATGTCTACTGGAAGGCATATCATTTATTTTGGACTCATTGAATGGAAGTGCTAAACCTGGCTGCCTAGGGACTAAGCACGGGAAGACTTCGTTAAGCCAAATTTCATATTTCTGGTAAATAACTTTGCAGAGTTGCCCAACGGGGTCATGACTTCCTTAGCTCCTGGAGTAGTGCTGCGATATTCCATCACTCACCAATTGGGTAGAAATGCTGACACACTGCAGCTGTTGCGGGTACCTACTGGGCTTCGTTATTTCACGCAATGCCCTGCGATATTGGGAATGGAGAGCCCCGTGAGGTCGGACGTATCAGGCTATTTGGCAGCCTATTAAACCTTCGACCATTCCTCCTACTAGGCAGCTGGGAAGTTCACTGAAATGTATATTATATGAAAAATTACTTATCTCTATGCTCTGATGGATGACTCTGTAAAAAATTTCAGTCACAAAGTCACTTTCCAGTAAAAAGACTGATTTGTTCAAGGGGAGCGGGGACACGACCGAACGTAATCAATAATCGATAAACGAGGGTCTCTGAATGGGAATATTCTCATATTCCTGATTTATGTTCATTTGGCTGGGAACCACAACTGAGACATTTATGGGCAAAGTTTCAGACGTAATTTCGCAAGTTAAGAATCTCGGGCTAAATCAAACAAGGAAGCTGCGATCGGCGAAGAAGATAAGCAAAAAGGTCAATTTACTCAACACACAGCAGCCATTTGAACTCGGGATATTAAAGCCGTATATTGGCCTTGACAAACCAATAATGGGTTTGAATTGAGTTATTTGGCCATGAATTTATCTACCTGTTCTTGTAGATTTTTATGTCTAGAGCGCGTTTCGAATCCAATGTAGCATAGACTGCTACCTTTGTACCTTTGTAGGTGGCGGTCCAGCCGCGGTATTTGTGCTGCAATCGAAATGGCTCTTATAGCCTGATATTCATATAAGGAGATAAATCATCAGCTCGGGTCGCAGTACCATCTGCTTTAATTTGGACGTGAAGCCAGGCTGGCAACTTTGAGGACGTAACCATTTGAGGGTGACTGACTGACTTATTGCCCACTCGGTTTACACTTTGCATTATTTATGCGTGGCTGTTGAGGGTGTCAATGCTTACGACGCTCTCTTATCGTCGGAAAACACTTTGCATGTAAAATGTCGAGGACAAAGCAGATGATCACACGTGCATGCGACGTTGTGTTGCGTTCTCATATGATGTCATCAGCTTTGTGCTCACTTCGTCTTGTAGGCTCACTGGTGGCTCCGGCCCCTTCCTGGCCATATTATAAACTCATTACTATGCACACGCTCACATTGATTGAAAATGTTTAATTCATGCCGCTGGATGCTGCTCGGGAAAGTCAAGTAAATTCTGGTGGTGCTGCTCATGCTGCAAATGAACAGCGACTACGTTTAGAATGCACCAAGGTGGCAATGTGGCACCAGCAGCAGGCGGCAAAAACAACAGGTGAAGTGCTTTTTGTTAAATTCTACACTCCGGATGCCTCGATGGAGTATAGCCTGTGCTGCAGGATGCGCATGTAAACAGAATTTCCCCAAAAACGTTGTCCTGATGTCCCTTTTTTGTACTATGCTTAAATGCTTGTCACTGCAAATGACTGGGGTGAAAGATGATGAGCCTGATGGAAAAAGTTTGGAATAGCAGCTTGACAAGCATCCATTTGTGGTTTGTGTGCATTACTTTGTGTTTGTGGCAAGGTGAAATGAGAGTGTTTTTGAGGTAACCGATTGGTTCACTTTTTTTGCAGAAAAATGTCTAAGCGTCCTTTCATGATTTCATTTGTGTTCCTAAAATCCATTCCTTCAAAATATAATACCGCTTGGCACGATAGCAAAAATTTATGAAATGTATGACTAGCCGTTCACGTCAGTATCTCGGGCCCCGTCTAGCTATATAATAAATATATGTATGTACATAAAAATGAAAGTGTGTTTGTTTGCTTGGTACTCAATCACGCCCAAACAGCTGCTTCGGTCGATTTTTAACCACAACGTATTACGTATTCCAGCTTAAAATATAAACTTATTCAGCAAAGGTATAATGCTTAAGATGGCGGACCCCAAATCAAAATGGCTACCGACAATGTTAAATTTCAATTTTGTCAATTGTCATGAAAATCAAGAGTAGGGGTATTCGGCATCGCTGGTCTCGTCAACTATCGAAATTTCGGAATCAAAAACAGCGGATCCAATATGGCGGTGAAAATTTTGAACTTGAACGGATTTCAGTGTAAATTAGTATATAAGGGTTTTTGGGACCGCTAACCTACTATCGAAATTTCGAATTTGAAGATGACGGCCGAAAGTTTCCAATGTAAATTTATTTTCATCAAATTGGGTTCTTAGGGTCTGTGGTTCAGAAATAACTGGCTTTGTCTATGCTCATATGTTTATTTACAATATACGAAATCCCAAACAAACCTTTCAAAAATTGTTGTTTATCCGTCTGTTTGGCGAGGCTTACCTCGGGAACGGATGAATCTATTTCGATGGGACCTTCATCTCTCATGATTTAAACTACCTTTTATCCCTTAAATATTTGCGTTCCTGTGGGAAAAATAAAAAAACCATTTTCGCGCATGAAGTTTTAATATACAAGTATGGAAAAGCTCGGGCAAGGTCGGGGAAGAAAGGAAGATATACATACATATATATTTTACCGTGAACTTTTTTGTAGATAATTTAATTCTACCGAGGCATTGTAACAAAATGGAGAACCACTGAACGGATTTGTTTCGAGGAAGGTTTATGTATAAAATCACTTATAGGAGCTGAGCATTAACGGGATTAGTGGGGGAAAAAGATTCCCGCTCTCATGGAATATGCTGACTAATCTGTTAGGGAAATAACAAAATCAGGTAGGAGAGATTGTCTGGAATTAAATGATCTGCAAAAAAGTCTCGGTTGGGATATGAAGAGGAACTGTTCAAAACGTCATTATGCCAATTTTATATTTTTCTCAGAACTTGAAAAAGCTTGTTTCGACATTTTATATCTAGATGGAATAATAATCCTTGCAATTACTTTTCATACAAAATATTTTGTATTTGGTGAAATTCGTTTAGAGCACTCATATATAGATTTTAGTACATATTTCCAATCGAATAGACTATTGAAAAGAAATGGTAAAAAGTGGAATAATCGCATTTTGCTAACAGTGCCGTGCCGCCCATATGAGCATCGGTGCGAACTTTACAGCGTCAAAAAAAAGGCGTCCCCGCAACACACATGCCGAGAAATTTTAAAATTATTAATTTTGTTATTATTATTAGTATGTTATTGATGTGAAATGTTATTTGATTGCAAGGATGATCTTTTTTTGGTCTCCAAAAATTTTGCACTTGGTGGCGGCATTTCGAACGCCCTAAACTGCACGGTACGGCACCGTTTGCAAAGAACCTCCTTATATATATATATTTTTAGTATATGAACATTATTATTCATTTGATTTGAATTACACACTGAATTATTATATCAATTTGAATCACACACTGAAAACGTACGTAAATTTCACTCTTTTTTGTAATCACGAAGAACTTAATCTTCATAAAAATAATTTAACTCATGACTAAGAAATGCCCTGTTGAGCACACATATCCAGCTAATACTTTTACAGTTATAAGACGTTTCATGAAAGGTGATTTCTACAATCCAACGACGCAACCGAGATGCCTGCGACTAGCCTCTTGTCCAAAATATTCAGCCTGTGATGGGGAATTTAATAAAAATAAAAAGTGTGTTAATTGCGGAGAAAATGTGGAAGAACCTGAATTTCAGGATAACTCAGAACATTTTTTTCATTTTCGCAAATGACTACTCACAGTGGTGGAAGCATGGATAGCAGCATTTGTGGCATTTTTGGAAAAGACATAGAAATAGTAGTTGCTTGGTATGAGTTTGATCACGCAAAATTACTCTTCCGATTGGGATGCATTATAATTAATATATTTATATAAATATGTATTTCTTTGTTCGCTTATCACCTAAGAACCACTGAACTGATTTATATCAGTTTATTTTTGTATTATTCAGTAGTTTCCGACGTGGGTTTTAGGCTAAATTTTAATGCCGTAGCGATTTAATAATCCAAGATGGAAGGGTGTAACATTTTAAATTTCGATCGATTTCAACGAAATTTAGTTTTAGGTGATTTTTGGGGTCGTTTTTTCCAAATCTGCTGCCAAAATTAAAGAATATAAGTTGGCGGGGGTTCTTAAAATTTACGAATTCACCCTCATGTGCTCGGGGATTTCGGGGGCTTTGGATATATCTTAAAGGGTGCCATTCCAACCTTCAGATTTTAGGAATTAATTATTTCGACTCCTAAGCCTGTCTTTCTTGGACTATTTCGTAAAAGGCAAATAATTAGTCAGTAGACATTTTGTAAAAGATAAATATTCAGTGATGGCAAAAATAATTAATGGAAAAAATGTCCCATAAAAAATGGAATCGAAAACATGTGCCTCTATCATTGCATTTATAGTTATTTCAATTGTGAAACGAGAAGCACTTCCTTTACTTGGCTTTACTCGAAGCTCGAACAGTACGTGGAAGACCAAGCTTCCTTCTGTCGACTGGGCAGAGCACCCGGGACCGCTTCACCCTCCATTCAACAAATTTATTTTCCTATTATAGTGTTCCACATCTCGAATTTTTAAAATTGGACACTGTATTTAACATCAGCGAATAGCGATCCCATAACCCCATCAATTTCTCGTTCTCGGTAACCTCCTGTAGTTTGCGCTAAAGCCGATGTCGTTTATGTTGGTTCAATTTTGTGGTTTTCCTCATTCCATGCATAAATTGAATTTGAATGGAAGCTGTAAAGGAAGCAAAAATTAGCCACTGAAATTAATATCAATTACGGATTTTGGCTTATTTTACGATTTAAATCTTAGCCTTATCGCATTTAAACTCCAACCTTTCCTGAAATAATTAGTCCCAAAAGTTTATAATCCGAATCCGATGTGTTTCCTTTAAATCGAATACATTTCCGACATGCTCTCTGGGGAGCATTAAAGCTATATGCAGCAAACAGATAATCTGATATTAATTTAGATAGAATTTCATCGAAGTAAAATTGCAACAGGTATTTCGGAAATTGAGTTTGAATTATACGTGCAGATAAATTTGAAATTCAATTAATGCTTAACATTTCATTCGAATCGTTCATTCTAGTTGCAGAATCATAAGTGAAAAAGGAATATTTAAAATCTGTATCTGTATTGTGAATAGGAAATTTCTCATAAGAAATAATTATTGTTTATAATTTTATGAAAGCCCGTTATAGTGACGACTCCTTAAATTAAACTTAATTGCAGTGGAAAATATGGAAGTGAAATTTTTCATCTAATTAAGTACATTCCACCAGGCCACATGCAAATTCAAGCTTGTTTATACACATACGGCTGCCGCAGAAGTTATTGGCGTATTATATGTATGTATGTTATATACTTCCATAAGTTGAAGTACCGCTCGTCAAAATTAATGTTATCAAACCACATCGACACATAACTTTACGTAGGAAATAGTGATACACAAAATGAAACATCATTAAATTCTCCACAAAAAATGTGCATACATAACTTTTGTCACATTCCTATTTCTCCAACTAATGACTCTCAAACTGATTTCAACAAGGTTTTCTAAAGTATTCTTAAACGGGACTAAAAAATTGTTTTAAAGATATATACTGAATTACGTATGGCGGAGTCTAAGCCAAAGTTGAGAAATCCTGATCGCTTCGGACAAAACTTTACAGCACGTTTTTAGGGTACTTTGCAGGATATTCTTAGAACATCGAAATAAAGGTCTCTAAAAATTCAACTCGTTCGAACTTTTTTCGTGATTTTAACCTTTTTGTGAATAATTTTACTGGGCTACTGGTCTTTCATTCAATTATTTAAGTTTCATTATTGAGCTGATTAATATACGTATAATGCATTACAAGATAAATCAAATGACTAAAAAAGCCTGACGACTATTCTGTGCTTATTTATTGATGAAGACTATTGAAGATGCTATCTTTGACCTTAAGTCTAGCTGCTTCCTAGCTGCAGCCTTCGATTGTCTTGAAAAATTTACATATGTACTTTGTCCGCCGAACAAGACAATCAGACTTGGTCTGTGGAAAAATTCTTCATCGTAGGTACATATGTATATTTAAATCTGGCAAAAGAGAGCTTTTCCTCTGTATTATCGACCAATCACCATCCAACTATTAATACCTAAATTATTCAAAGCTTTCAAATTGCTTCTTAGGGTCTTCAAAAACATTATTAGCTACTAGTCAGCTAGCTAGTATTACTAGCCAACATGAAAGAAAGGTCAACTGCTACCATAACATAGTTTGCAGTTTTCTACCACATGTAGGTATTGAATCCTTTCAGAGGGGTGCACTCCGTTTATACTGACATCAGGAAGGCTTTAAGAAAACTCGTCCGCTAAATACATTTGCGACGCACAGTGGGGCAGAATCCCGATTTTGTGGCCAAAAATCCCAAATTACCTATATGGGGGTTTTCGAGGTCGCTGATTACGAATCTGAAGTCAGATTTTCAAAATTCAAAATGGCGGCTCCAATATGGCGGACAAAAAATTCAAATTTCTCTTAATTTGACTGAATCTAGTTACTCGGGGGTTTTTGGGATCGCTGATTACGAATCTGAAGTCAGATTTTCAAAATTCAAAATGGCGGCTCCAATATGGCGGACAAAAAATTCAAATTTCTATTAATTTCACTGAAACTGGTTATTCTGGGGGTTTTTGGGATCGCTGATTACGAATCTGAGGTCAGATTTTCAAAATTCAAAATGGCGGATCCAATATGGCGGACTATGATTCATACGTTGAAAATATGAAGTGAAATCTCATGTAATTTGGTTTTCGAGGTTATTGCTTACGATTCAGGAGTTAAATTAGAGCAAAAACATCGTAAAAGTATTGTAGAATTGATATGATAAATTCATTAGTGTAAATATAAACTTTCCACGAAAATTCTGCTCTTGAAACTTTAAACGCATTTTTCTCGAAACATCATTTTGTAAAACTGTCATGGGCCTTCACAAAAAACTATTCAACCGATTGCTTTGAAATTTATATATGTTCTTCTACTTATTAATAGTTATCATCCGTACCAGAATTGCTTATTTTCGAAAATATTTTCTTATTTTTTTTAAACTATTTGTACCAAAAAAAAACCAAGATTTTCGTAAATATTTTTTCTACACTCCGCCATTTTGAATTTTTAACTTTTGACATCATATTCGTAATCAGCAAGGTCAATCACTATAAAAAACCAAGTTTTGTCCAAATTGAACAATATTACGAATTTTCCCGCACTTTTAAAGATAGATATGAGAAATTGAAATATTGCAGCCGCGGCTCCATCTGTGGTTCATTGACGGAATAGACGCTAGTAGACGGAGTTTGCCCTTTTATCTTAGAGTTAATATAACCTGGCTTAGAAAAAAAAGGATAACTGAGTGGAACACCGTGGAACTTTTAACTTATCTCTTAATTTCAACTAAATTATAGGATTTTTTTCGTTATTTTTCAATATAATTGTTAATTCAAATAACAATGTTTTATACATCATATAACAAGTGTCTATGCATTTATAATTTAGTACATACCTTGCTGAACACCCTCCATTTTCAATATTTGGAATCGGTGTTGACTGCAAAATTATATCCACGTTTGAACATGCACCTGGTTTTTCGTGGATATTGCCTAACGCGACACTTATAAACGAACTCCACGATTGACCTGCTGTGTTCCTTCAACAAACAACAGCTGTCCGATCCCATTGCCGGATTTCAGTAGTGCCAACATTACTGTAGCCAACCCAAACGATAAAAATCACTAAAACGAACCTTTAATTTTTGGACTTTTGTCCACGTTTTCGGCATTTCGTCCCACTGTGCGACGGCCCGGCGGCGGCGTAAGCCAACGTTAGTGTACAACTTATATAAAGACATAATTGGAACTAAAGAACAGAAGCTCCATCTGCCACCGCAATCGAGCATGATAACTGTGAGTTCAGTAGAATTCGGACAGAATATTTTATGGCATTAAGTATGGAATATAACGTCTTTCAAATGTCTGCCGCGGCTTTGCTTGGTGGTACGTAGAACTATGCTGCTCTGCCTGGGTTGACCTAGGGCCCGATTAAAAGCTTACCGGGCCCGGAGCTGTGCTCGCTATGAGGCCCCTTTTAAGAGCAAATTGTCAAAAAAACACACACTGCCAAAGTAAAGTTTTTTTCTGCGTTTGTTACACAGCAGACAAGTGACCTAGCGGGCTCCAAGGCCCACAAACCGCAGAGAGACCGCCTTCAATGAATTTTGCATATTAATAATATCGAAACTAGCAGAGCTACAGAGATTAAATTTGATGGAGTCCACAAGCTTGGTGACTTCATCCTGTCCTAAAAAAGAACGCATCAGTTTTTGTGAGGCAAATCGCTTTCGGGCGATTGCTCTGAAACTAAGGCCAAACGTTCTTTCAGTCATCCTCATCAGAAGTTTCAATTGCCGTAAGTCTGAATAATCTCGAATTATCGAGTTACGGACGATTGATATGTTCGAACGCAAAAATGAGATTTTATATTTCAAAATTCAAACAAATCATCCGGCGATGAAAATGAAAAGTTCCCTCGATTCCCATGAGACGATATTTGCAATTCGCAATGATGGTCTCAAAATAGCGACTTAAATTAGTAAGGTGTAAGGAAATTTGTCGTTCCAAGGTAAATTTCGTTAAACCACTAAAGTTAGGTAAAAATAGTGCATGGAGCAAATACTCAGTAATTTTTTTGTGATATTTCATATAGCGGTAATGTAGAAAATAAGTGAGTGACAAAAATTTACTATGGTTGGTATTAAAAAATTAGAATAAAATCGAAGCATCTATAAATACAGGAATATTAAGGAAAAAGGAACAAAAAGTAATGGTCAATTTTTGGTTCGTTTTAATAAGCATTCACATAAATGGATTAGAGATATCTTGGTAATTACTAATCTTAGCGTATTGTGAGAGGAGCTAATAGAAGCTTTTTGGTTAAAATGACCTAAGAATGAAAATGTTAAAATTATGCTAATAATAATTTGGGCGTAAATTGGAATTTTTTTTATTGAAGAGGGGGTGAGGGAAAAATATTAATACAAATATTATAATGGACTGGGAGTGACTTAAAGAGCAAAAACCACTCTGGAACAACAATTTTCTTGACACTTTGTAAGTTTAAGCCGCCATTTTGAGTCCTTCATTGCGAAAACCAAAAAGCGCCCCACGAAAATCGAAAGTGGAGACTTTATTTTATTTGCACCCTTGACGATTTGTTTGGATGAAACCAATTATCTATGGGATAAAGAATCTCAGTTTTGCATTCGAACAGATCAATCTCTATCGTCCGTAACTCAAAAATCCGAGATTATTCAGATTTACGGCCATTAAAACTTTTGATCAGGATGACTCTAAGGATATTTTCCCAAAGTTTCAAAGTAATCGACCGAAAGCCATTTCCCGAGTTTTGTTGAGTTGAGGTCCGAAGTAGTGTCAAAACATTTGGAATTCATTCAAGATATTGTGCAACCTTTCAATATGATCCACAAACGGCCAATCAAATTATGCAATGAGAAATATTGCATAATAATATTATATTTACTACGTGTAGGTACATGCGGGGTTCGGATCTATATCGAATCTGGATTCTATCTCGTATATACGCAGATTGAATTGAAATTGGATGGAGTGGAACCAATCTCGCTTAACCGACTGGATTGAATCGAAATAACAGCTGCAACCGCGGATCGAGTAATCGATTTGACAATTTCTCAAACTCAAACCAATCTCGATTTGAATTCTGCATCCGTGAAAAATACGTAGTAAAAGATCGTGTAGGGCCACTTAATATTAGTGGGATACTTGGGATACCTCACCATACATGTAGCGTGGGAAGAAAAGAAATGTTTTCGGGCACTCCATCGAGGTGGTATTGATAATAAAACTTTTAAGATTCAATGTCATTGCTCTATAACATGTTTTTAATTTGTCGCTCACCATTAATTCATTAATCGAATGAGATCAAAAAATATGAAAAATAATAATGAAGGTACCGCGCAGTAAATGAATAAAATTGAAATTACTGTTACACCTCGTTTAATTGAACATCTTAATTTTCCCATATATAATTAAAAACAAATTATGGTTTTGGCATGACAACTAATTCAAGGTATTTGAACTTTTAACCGCTTTTTAACAGCTCATAGTGGTATGTGTGTTGTCTGCTTTTTGTCGTCAACTTAGTAAATTCTGGTTGAACATTTTACATACATACATAATACATTTTTAATTTCAGTGGGTTACAAAGAATTCCATTTTGTATCAATATTTATCCATATTTATTAAATCGGCGTATGATTCCACACACATTATATACGAAGAAAAGAACATCGATATGCCTTTGTTGTTTTTATTCATATAATCATAATGAAACAAAGAAACGGTATTTAGAATGCTCTACTTTGAAGCTAGGATATAATTACAATTTTAATAATTAATTATTAATCTCAATAATCAGGGCGCACGACTTATAAAACTCTCTAACGTTGGGACCTTTAATTGTTCTTCCTTTGAGTCACTTCGGGTTTTTTTCTGTTGCCATTTAAGAAACCGCACCATTAACAGATTGCCGCCACCAAAGTTTCTAGTGCGTCAGACCGCAAACATAGCTGCCCAAGAAATTATCTGTGTGTGTTAGGAACCAAGCAGGAAGAAAAAAATCCCCTCTGAACCCACAGAGGGAAAAACAAGTTGTGCGGAATCCTTTTTCAGTGTACTTTTTGAGCACTTCCTTCTGTGGTGACAAATTTTCCGCTTACGAAGAAATATACATCCCCACAGAGCTATGAATGTGCGGCTGAGTGTATGCAAGTGAAAAGGATCTGTTGCTTCACAACGTTCCGAACGTACTTAAAGGATGCTCGTGGTTACCAGATAAATTTCCGGGTCATATGTCAAAAAATTAAATTCAACTAATTTTATCGGGCATCTCTGATATAAAATAGCGAGCCACGTACCCAGTTGGCTTGTATTTCACCTTTCAGAGGCGGAGGTTTTGCCAAGTCCATGTCGTATTTTGGCGGTAAGTGAGCTTTATTACACCTTAATTTCAATGGGACTTCGGCATGAGATTTGATACCGAGTTTTATGTTTGCACAGCAATCTTACATTAACACATGTTTTTTTTTCAAAAGCTTCAAAGGAATGGGCGCTAATCTTATTTCGTTAGATGCTCCTCTTTCCTGCATTTTTGCGAACTTAATTTTTACAAATTATAACTGAATAAAGATATATGTTGACGGTAAAGGTCAAATTTGTATTCCAGTAATTAAAATATTCAGTGTGAAAAAGCAGAATATTATAAACCTGAAGAAAATTCCCACAATCAGGGTATATGTACAGTACATACACTGCGAAACACTTGCACCGCTTTTTTATGATGGTTTTTCCTTAAATGCAGGTGGTTTTTTACCCAAACTTCCCTTGTGATGGGCAACTTGTTGTAATTAATTTAAATTCTTAGAAGAATACACTTATTAAAAAAAATTGACCTGTACGTGTGGTTTTACGCAAATTAGCCATTTATGACGATGTATTAAAGTGTTCCGCAGTGTATGAATAAAACATATTGATTTAGTTCTAGAAAAATTTAGCTTGGTTACAAATTAACTAACGTAATATATGATATAATGATATTATAATATATGTGGAATATTATTAAATATTGAAAATAAATTAATCCTTTTTAAATAGCGTATTCATTATACTCTTGAACTAAATTACAAAAACATGAGCAAGCCCTCTAATATTTTTAAAAGTTAACAATCAAGGCACTTCGATAGAATGCATTCACTTATGGGGGAGTGCTCATTTTTTAAGTACAAAGACAACAATTTTCGGAATTCTTAACTCTGGGTGGCTTTATTGGATATTAACAAAAAACTTAACCAGTGAATTACATACGGGGTGGCCGTTTTTATTTTTTATTTTTTATTTATAATTTTTTTTAGGAGTGAATCGAAGTGAGCTCCTAAAACAGGAAGTGTTCCCATCAATGCTAGCCTCCAGGGTGTCTGAAATACAAAACTCAAACGTGCATGTTGGAAATTTTGTCCTCTAGTTCCGACAAAATCGTAGAAATGGTAAGGGGAGATAAAAAGGGGGATTACACTCGCTTAACATATTGACGACTTAGCCACAGGTCAACATGTTTACAAACAGAATGAAAAAAAATTAGGTCGATTGATCAAATACATTTAGAAATATGGTGGGTACGGTTTTTGAAAATGTCCTTATGAGAAAAACTCGTTTAAATATTTTGTTCGTATTATAATTGATATTTTAAAATAATACATTCGCACCTCTCTAATCGGCGCAGATAAAAATAAAAAACTAGCACCTCGTGGCACTGGGCAACTATTACTGACGCCTGTAACAAAAAGAGATACCTACAGCTGATAACAAGAGAGTTTCTTGGTCTTCGAGTATGTTGTATTAAAAGTGTATACCTATATATAATTGTTACGCGCCTTTCGCAGCAACAGGAGTGCCGCTAACTCAGACGGTTGGAGAGAGGTTCCAATTTTCGAGTGTAAATAAAGAAAATAAATTTCTGGGCGCCATGTAGTTTTTCTTTTTCCAAAGCAAACGGTCAAAACCACGAAAACTTAACAAAAAACAAAATTAAAAATAAGGAACGACGAAGTGGAAAGGCAGAAGAGAACCGAAGGGCTGGGGCAAAAGGGAGAAGAGAAAGAATTCATTTTTCTTCAAAAACTTAAATTCCCTTATACTTTACAATAAGATTCTTGAAAAGTAGAAATTATGAAGAGGAAAAAAAATGTATGTAAAAAAATATAAATGTGTATGAAATAATAATATAATATATTATAATATTAATGAGGGAATTAAAAAAAGTTTGAAAAATCAGAACGTATAAGAAAGAACGACTATAGCTCAATATCAAAAGAAGCAAGACATTATAGACTGTAATAGTACCTATGTATCATAAGAAGCAAAATCAAAAATAAATCTTACAAATATTAATAAAGAATGGAATCTAAATTACAAAGAGCATCAAATATTGCTCGAAAGTTAGTTGTTAGTTTAGCTAAATATAAATTTAGCCAAAAACAAAAAGTTGGCAAACCAATATAAAATCCAAAGAAAGAAAATAACAATTAACTCGAATAAAAACTCACAAGAAAAAAGAAGTAGTCAAAATATAATCTAATACCAAAACAAGCCATAATAAAAATAGATGTAATATTACCTAAATCAGAATAATTAAGCAAGCTAAAATAAAACAAAAGCAAAGGAAAATCAGCCAAACCGAAATTAGAAAAGAATTAGAAATCAAAAGCAATCCACGTAAAGTAAAATCAAAAACAAATAAAATAAAATTGAAGTTAAATGCGGCCAAAACAAAACAAATTAAGCGCTCAATAACTTAAAGCCATAAGAGAATGAATATTTAAGGAAATATTAAAAGTAATCAGAATCAATAGTTAAATTAATCACGACTCAATGTTACCGAATTAAAAAGAACGAAGTGAGGCAACACATCTAAACAATTCCAAATAATTAACAATGGCTAAATGTCACCGAAGTCAAATCTACTAAGTGTAAGCAAAACTCCAATAGTAAAGCAGCCAAACCCGAACGCATCAATTTAATAGCGGGCGGCACTAGCGAACCGTGAAACAAAATTAATCCTACAAGAAAAGTTCTATTGGATTCGATAAACTAATCCACACGTCGGATCACACAATAACACTCGGAGTCTCTAATCCAAACAACGAGTGGCATGGAGCGTCCAGCGTAAACCTCCAAAAGTATTCCGCGGAAAACTAACCCGAATTCTACATCGGCTCGATCGCCACGAAATTAAAATCCGTGTCAAAACGCGATCTAACCCGTTATTGCAACACCATACAATTCACCACTTCTATTCTAACCGGAGAAACCCAACATAATGTCCTAAGCCCACTGTGTTTCCTCCTTAGGCGCCACTCTACTTGCGCCTTGAGTACATTTCCGTCCTGTCACTGACCGCCAATTACACCGGCTCGGCTGTCTTATGTTTGTATATGTGCAGTTTGTGGTACGCCGCGCTGCTGAAGGATCGCTATGAGTAGGTAAAATTCCAATTTGAATTGCGTGTACTAATCCGATCTCTCTCGAATGTTCCAAGAGCAGGACCAATGCCGGATTTACCTATGACGGGGCTCCAAGCAACCTCAGGTTTTTGGGGCCCTCATTCTAAAATTTAAAAACCCCCCCCCACCCAATATTTTAAAATAATAAATAACTAGTTAATTTTGCAAAATCAATTATTATTCAGTTTACGTATAATTTACTAACTAAATTACAACTTTTTCCCACTTTTCTCAGTCGCAAATTGATGAATGATATCATCAAAGTCAAGTTTTTGAAGCTTGTCTTTTTCGATAAACAGTAAGCCTAAATCACTTACTTTTTCTTGACACATTGATGAGCGTAAATAATTAAATAATTTTTGACGCGTTTCAATGCGCTGAACGATCCCTCCCCTGTACTATTAGTTATCGACAGTGTGAGGATTAGCCTGATGAGGCATTCAACATTTGGAAACGCTGACAACAATTGATCCTTGAAAATGATTTGGTACAATTCAACGAATGTTTTACGAGGCTCGTTTCCGTATACCTGTTTCACATAGATGTGAAAATTTTGAATTTCAGTCACAATGTTCATGTTAACGTCATGTGGATAGTCTTTTATCAGTCTTTCTAAACTTTCTGTGATTTCCTCCTTCGACGCTTTTAAATTGACAAGAAAAGAGAATTTAGCCGCGATATCAGTGTATGCCGTAGCACGTTGTCGCAAGTTGGTTGTCAAAGAATCGATCATCGGAAGAAACGATTTTATCCGAAAACTATCACGCGGAGAAAAATTTTCAAGCGCATCTTTGCGTGCTCGCTTTATACTCAGAACCAGGAACAAGCTCCTTCGCTTTGGCTTCGATATCCGAAAAACCATCACGATAATTCTCGACGAACGTAATGCACATGTTTCAAGAAAAATCGACGGATTTTGTAAAGTAGCTGATACTTTTTCAAATTCGTGAAGGACTGATCCCCAAAAAATCATCATGAAAACGAATTCAAAAAACTCCATACTCTTTACTAAACTTGATGCTTGGTTTCGAGTATCACCGTCGAGATCACGATCATCTGCGATCTTTTGTAAAGTATCAGCTATTTTATCAAAGTTCGTCGAAACGGCTGACACAGCCTTTGAAGGCGTATTCCAGCGAGTTGTTGACAATTGCTTTACGGTTGGAGCGTTTGGACCTAAACGTTCATCTTTTATTTTATTTTTTCAAATGTCCGAATGTGTTTTCAAAATTTTTCAATTTTTGGGGCTCCTGTCCAAGCGGGGCCCCTAGCAATTGCTTCCTTGCTTCCTGGTAAATCCGCCACTGAGCAGGACCGGGGGAAGTGATTGTGCGATGTGACAGATGTGTTTGTTTGCGTTTCTTTGTTACTAATAGACTACGGTTCGCGATAAATCTGCGATAGTGCGGGTCCCTGTGATCGCTTCTTTCGATTCCTGCGAATCCCATAAGGAATTTTTTCAAATCCCGTGTTCACCAGTCTCCTTTTTTGCGTTTTTCCGCGGTTTCGTGTTTTTAACCTTCGCGGTCGTGACGTTTAGGGTGAAACCGTCACCGGAATGTGACATTTTCTTTTCAGATATCTTTGGTTCCGCTTTTTTGGCCACCCCGTGGGTGCCCCAGCATGCACGTGACGCACCTTTTTCGTCATCTTTCCCCTTGGAGTACCTACGTGTACCTGCAAGAAGAAAGGTATGTATTGTCTATGTCCACTAGAGGCTGACATGGGCACAAATCAGTAATTAATCTTAAATAACTGTTCTATTTCTCAATTTATTCACTTCTTCTCTTTTCCAGGTTCTACAGCGGCTGCTTGGTTTTAAAAAGTTTAGCCTAGATTAGTTAATGTTAAGTTAATTTCGTAATTTGAGGTAGGGTAGTTTGCAGGTATTTTTGTTTGATTAGTTTTAAGTAAAAATTCTTCATCTTTCTTTTCCCGTCTTCGGATCTCTTCTCTTAAATCGCCATAACATAATATATAGGGTGATTAAAAAATTGGCCATTTTGAATTTGTTTGATCGCCGGCGGAAAATGCACTCGGCAAATGTGCCGAGGCAGCTATTCGAATAAAGTTATATTTATTCCGTCACTAATTGGAAGACTTATTCTTTTCAATAAAGTAGGTAACAATCTTTGAAAAAAATTCAATGTTAATTTTACACTTTAAAAAATATCAGACAAGTGCCAGCAGGACTCGCCTTTTAAGAGTTCCGTAAACATAGAGCACCTAATATGTTGGAGATATACCGTACACCGCAATGGACTGGTGGCTTTAATATTAAAAGCAGTGTAAGTTGACGTAAATACACAAGAACGTTTATTTTTTCCGCAACTTGAGACTGGCGAAAAAGGTTACAGTTTTCCTGTTATCTATGACTACTAACACTTATAAGAAGTTAATTTTAGCTGTAGATATCTAGAAGATCAGGGATGATATTTATTCGCAAATTTTGAGCTATGTAAACAATTTGGAAAACAAATATTTTTGGAATCCCTCAATGTAGCCCGTTGAAATGATAAAAAATAACAAAATTATTGAATTTTTCCTCCGTCTTGTGTTTTTGCCACACGAGTGATTTATTTATTTTTTTTATTTTATTCATGCATTCTTCAAAAGCTGATTACTTACAAAAGCTATTACATATATATTTTTGGTTATTTGTTGGATAACAATCCATTTGGGGAAGAGTCGTCCTGAGGTTCCGTCAATTTTTACTCCTAGGGATGGGACTGTTCATGAGTTCAGGAAAACAAACAACTTAAATACAAATTAGATCAAATTGAGTTTTAAGCAATTATCGGCAAATTTAAATCTATACAATCAAATTTCTCGTTAAAACGTCGAGACTCATGCATACCAGTTAGTTCGATGTTGCGAGATTTTCATGAGGGAGAGCGAACAGATAAATTAAAACAAGCTAACAAAGCTTAATAATCAATGCTACCCTGCCGGTATTCAAAAATAAAAGCAGCTTTGGACTTCTTACGTCGTAGCTCGAGGGACTCAAGTTTAATAAGTTTGATCCGGTTTAAATAAGGAGGCAAAATGATGGCATTCTGCAAGGGAGTCCAAGGAGGGCAAAGCGGACAAAACGCCTCTGGACGGCATCGACACGATTAATGTGTGTGCTACAAAAAGGCGAAACATAACGCGTAAAGGATCCGCGTGATATAAGGATCCTGGAATTCCTTAGACCATGTTTTTATAAACGTGGAGTTAACTATATTGACTATCGCAACAATGTGGTCGTCAAAAGTAAAACGGTTGTTGAGTCTAACACCCAATACCTTGATTTTAATCACTCTTGTCAAAATGGAGCTGTCCAATATATAAACATAAGCTAACAAACACTTTTTGTGGGAAAAAGACTTAAACGAGCACTTTCTAACATTAGGTGGTAGATAACTAATTGAGAACCATATGTAGAAGGCGTCTAAGTCCGATATTAAATATGCACTATCCATATCAGTCGAAAAGACACCAAATATCTTGGCATCGTCAGCATAACATAAAACTTCTGAATTCGTTAGGAACATAGACGTAAATATTGAACAAAATCGGACCGAGATGGCTGCATTGAGGCACACCAGAAGTATTAAGAAGCTCATAGGATAACAATCTTCGAAATGATACTCGCTGGGTTTGTGAATTCAAGTAAGATTGTAACCAATTGATAAATATTGTTGGAAAGCCAGGCATATCTGTATACTTCTTCAATTTTGTTTAATTCAAAGCTTACAAGTTCTTTTTAACGAATATATACGTCTACCATATCGAAAATTTTCCAAACAGATAGCACACCTGAATATACAAAAATTACATTTATTAATTATTATTATCTCAATGCTGTTTGTTTTTAAATGTTACAAAAAAATATTTAATTTAAAAATTATTGTGTTTATTGACATAATAGTACGTATTGAATAATAACGCGTACATAAAAATCAACTCATAATAACAATAAACTACAAATTACTGCATCATTTAAATTATTGGAAAATAGTATATTTTCAAAACTTTTAGTGTCTATAGTTTCAGCACCACCAACAAAAGCTTTGCTTTAACTATTGAACTAGTTGACTCATACCCGGTGTTTTCGGAACATTTTTCTTTATATTCTTTAAAAGTAACCGACGACCCACTCAAACTACATTACCTATAATATTGTCCCCAGTTATTTAAAAGGTATTTTGAGAGAAAAATCGTTGCCGTACGCTGTCACGCTAAATAACTACTATTAGGTATCAGAAAGAGAAGATTCGTGTTTTAATAGATGGCGTAACTCTTACTGTACGTATCACGTCTGAACCGGTTTGACATGCATTTGACAGGTCTAATGTCAGTGTGAGAATCCATTGTATCTCGATCAGTTAAAATGTTTACAACTTAGTTTTTTTTGCGATTGAACATGGAGAGTTATGTACCAAATAATCGACATTTGTGGGAAGTATTGTTATACTTCTATAATTCTTCATACGGTGAACATGCATTTTCGGATAGTATGTTCAGAAGATGGTTTAGACAGTTTAAAGGTTGCATTTTCGATGCTCTGCACGGTGGGATATGAAAGCTGTTATTTATCATGAGTTGCTGAAACCGTTCAAAACCATTACTGGCAATGTCAACAGGCGCTAACTAATCCGTTTAAAGCGGGCTATTGAAGAAAAACGACCAGAATGGGACAATCGGCACGATAAGATAATACTTTTATACGACAACGCGAGACCTCATATAGCTCAACAAGTGATCAGCTCCGGTCGATGCAGTCAGTCCTTAGTGGAGAACGGTTTCATTCTTTGAAAGTATACAAATTTGGTTCATTAATTAAATCGCCTCAAAAGACGAGCAGTGCTTTACGGAGGGAATCCGCAATATGGGCAAATATGGGCAAACGTTGTAGCTTCCGATGGAGCATACTTTCAATGATGTTCAAAAAAGATATATTTTATAAATAAAGATTTGTTTTCTCCAAAAAAACGGAACTTACTTTTTTTCAAACCTCGATCTACTTTAAATACTTTAAATTTCCGTAAATTTCACGTTTCTTCCACTTTTTCTCCGAAATTCTTGTAATTAATACACCTCTTTTAATTTTTCTTGAGTTATCCATCTTATTGCCTTTTAAAGGAGGTACCTACGACACGCCTAAGTAAATAAAGATATATACGTAGAAAACCGTAAAGTACATTAAATGAAAATAAGAAAGAGGCTCATTAATTACATGAATTTCAGAGAAAAAGTGGGAGAAACGTGAATTTTCGAAAATGTTAATGTATTCTCTTTTTTGGAAGTGCTTGTACCTACAGTGGTAGAGCTAGTATACGACTTTTTATTCGGCTAGGTGAGATCTATCACCCCTATCATTTCTGCATGGGTTTAACGATACACCCTGTATACACATTCGTTAAGAGAAGATTCTAGAAGGAAAATAACATGACCATGTACACATTTTCACAAGTGTGGGTCAATCAAATAATAATATAAATGTCATACTTTATATTTTTGTAGGTTACAATATATCTACGTATAGTATATCTGAAAAGGTGAAAATAGCAATTGTTATATCTAGCGCCTTCAACTTACAGTGATCTGGTGAGTGATGCGCTCTTCATAATCGATGTCATTGTTTTCTGTTTCGCTTTCAATTGAATTTGTCTTTGTTGTCATTTGGTTGCAGAAGCCTTTCGCTGATGAAGTGGACGCTGGTGCTTGTCCAGCTTTGTGTTTGCCCGCGTAGTATTTACCCGTTATGCGCCAGATTTGCATTCGTTCTCCGTACAAGATAAGAGATCAAACACTTAACATTTAATTAACATCAGCAGGTAGAACAATCTGGCATTTACAAATAGAAAGCAAATCGATAAAGGAGCCAACGATACAAAGTTGTTATAGGCATTCCTTCTTAAATTAAAATAAAAAGTATCAGTGTAGACTCTACCTGTAGCAGATAGAGGTTCATAAAATCCATATCCTCTTCCATGATAATTCGAGTAAATAAGGCTACAAGCCTTTGTTATGTCGGAACGACTATTAAAATTAATACAGCTCAAAAGGAAATGTGAGTCTGTATTGCCAGATACAAGATCTTGGAAGAATATACCCCTAAAAATCGCAGTTTTGTATGTACATGGGACCTGCTTAAGAGTTTTTGTCGAAAAAAACCCGGTCCGAGTAGAAGCATGAAATTGGTTTCAAATGAAAGCTGAAATGCTCTACTTTCGGAAAAATTTGCCTAATTTTTATCACCCACTTCAGAACGTCGTAAATGGTGGAGGAGGGTACATGAATAGAAAGCGAGGCAAGACACCCTCTTTTAGTTAGGTGAACATTTCATGAATTCCGATTACGGCTTCCATTTTGGATTATTAGTAGTAATAATATAATGAACAAAGGAGTAGCTTATATATATATATATATATACGCCCAAGGGTATATATATACGCCCAAGGGAAGGAAAAATATATTAGACCAAAAGTATACTTGCACAAAATCTGACGTCACAAGTGGTATGTCTTCTAAAGGCAAATTAATTATTTTGAAGTAATGATCGGGCAATATTATGGCTCTCCCAGGGTTAGGTAACATTTTCAAAAATAATTGTTCCTTTAAAATTTCATTCCAGTTTGTCGATTGCCTCTGACTGTTCCCCGATTGTATTCCACTTTGGGAATTGGTGCACTTGCTTTTATTCTAAGTACATATGTAGGTACAAGTGCACACGTTGATTCTAATATTAAATAGCACTAACCCTCACGTTTTGCCTGAAAGACGATTTCAGCACGCAAACGACAGGACTTTAAATGAACCAACTCAAATCAGGAGACTAATTAACTTTACGAAGACAACTGAAAATTTTGTTTCTCCGTGCCGAAAATTTTACAATCCATCTAGTCATCTAGCCAATTTTGTGTGAGCTCTGCACAGGCATCACCCCTCGGACACCTAGCATCCTTGGTGTAATTAATGGAGAGCCCGCACTGTGCATATACAATTGCTTCAATTGCGCTTCGCTGCTACATACATCCCAGACATTCACATCCGCATGCACATATACAGACGGGCTGGAAGGACCCTTGGTGGGACTGAACCCGTGCGAGTCCAAGTAAGTTGTGCTGCGATAGTTGCAGACAAAATTCAGATAAAACTCAGGTTTTAGAGCTTAAAAGCCCTCTAAAATAGAACGGCTTAATGCTGGGACGTGGGTGATACCGTTAAATCCGTTTACGATTTTGTACACAAGCCACAATGAACTCTGCGGGATTTGATAACTAACGGCGCCAAGTGTGCAGGGAATTGAAAGCCCGCAGGAGCAGCGCCTCTGACAACAACAGTGGAAAGAAAATTTACGAGCCGCCATTAAATTTAATAATTTTATGATGGAAAGTTTGAGCCCGAAATCAAATTTCGCCGATGTGTCTTGCCGCGTTAACCGGAATTACGTGTGGAACAGAATCGGGCGACATTACCTCCAAGTTGATAAGATGTCGCCGTGCAAATTTATTTCTTTGATTCAATCAAATTGCTCCATCCTTGCATCCTCTTAGTCGGCCAATTATATTTGATTTCAAGTACTAATATTCTTACGTCATAACTCTATAAGGTACATATTTGTTTACTTTTTAAGGATTTTTAAGGAAAAAGGCCCAGCATTTGATTATATAAATAATTTTATTCTTATTTTCGCTCAGCGCATCGGGCCATATGCGTGGCTTTCTTCGGGAGTTATAAATTAACAATTTACTTACCTAATTTACGTTTGTGTAATAAATTTTCAAATTACCTTTTGTGAGTCAGTCCTTTGAAATTTACATATTTGACGATAGTTTTTTATGACAAACTTATATACCTACATAATAACCGAACAAACATAATATACAATAAAATAAATGAATAGACAACTTTTAACAATTTACAAAAATGATGACTATAGAAGACGTTACTTCTTCTACCTCTATGGTTCCGAGAATGAGACAGATTGAAATTTTAACGGGTTATTTAATTATGGTTTTAGTTTATTCAGAATTTGTTTGTATTCCTTGGTAATGATTTCCGTGTCCTGTCTTAGATTGGTGAGCTTATGTATGTACATATACGGTGCATGCTTCTTTCGTCTCGCATCTTCTATTGTTATTTTTATGTGAATTATTTTCGAGTCCTCAAATGAAAAAAATGTGTCCTGTGTCAATTTAATACGATGCAAGGCTGAGCTTGGATTATGTTTCCTTATGTACGCTTTATGCTTGAGAGTCTCGTTTCGAGTGTTTCTGATGTTTGCCCTCTATGCATTGTCAAAGTCACCGCATGCTGCCTTGTATGCCACACTTTGTTTTTCTTTCTTTGGTGTTGGGTCTTTAATCCGCGTGTATGATTTCTTCAGTTTGTTGATGGGTTTGTATGCCATTTTTATTTGGTTGTTTTGTGTTTTAATTATTCTTAATTTATGTGATACTGGGAGTATGCATGGGATGGATTTGTATAGTGATTTGGTGTTTTCTAAGGTCGATATGCTTTGCGATGGTTGTGGCACATAGAGAATATACATATGGAAACATATAACCACTCACTCACAAATTACACGATACGCCCGTCGCCCACAAAACAAAAAAATATGCAAACAAAGACCAATATGTCACTTGTAAATCTAGAAATTAAGGACTGCATATGGACAATCAAAAATATAGAAAACACCAATGGCCAACTAGTGACAAATTTAGAAAAAACAATTCCACGTACGGAACTCGAGAAATTCTTATTAATTCAGAACAATCAATTTAAAACCATTAATTCACGATCAAATGTGGTACTAAAGTATAAAATCACAGCACTTTTAAATAAGCAATGGAACAGCCTGGAATTTATACATACATATATGATGCTAAGTTCCTCTATTCGAGAACTCGCATGCTTTGGCTTACGCTGATGACTTGAAGATTTTCCGAGTGACCGAGTCACTACAAGATGCGCTTAGCCTCCAACGCGATCTTGACACTTTTACTGAGTGGTGTTCAAAGAATCACATGAAACTAAATATTAGTAAATGCAACTTTATTTCATTTACTAGGAAGTCTTCTATTTTGGATTACTCCTACAAAATTCTTGACACACCTTTATCTCGGCAAGAGAATGTTGTCGACTTGGGACTGACTATTGATTCTAAATTCGATTTTGGACGACATGTTGATAAAATAATAAATCGTGCAAATTCCACCCTTGGTTTTGTTAAGCGCTGGTCTAAGGAATTTAATGAACCTTATCTCTTAAAAACATTGTTTTGTGCGTTTGTCCGACCTATTTTGGAATATGTTTCTGTTGTTTGGTCTCCTCATTATTCTGTGCATATAGACCGTATCGAAGCAGTCCCAAAAGCTTTTTCTCCGGTTCAGTCTTCGTCACCTACCCTGGCGTGACCCGCATAGACTTCCTCGGTATGAACACAGACTTAAACTTTTAGGTTTGACTTTGACGACTCTATCCAACCGTAGAGAAATCTCAAGTGTAACGTTCATGCACGATATCATTACTGACGTTATAGACTCTCCAAAGCTTTTAAATCTTGTTAATTTTAACTCACGCCCCCGTTCTACAAGTGGAAAGGACTTTCTATACTCCATGTACCACAAAACTAATTATAGCACTTTTGAACCGGTATCGGCCATGTCCAAAATTTACAATACTAGATTTTCCTCAGTAGACTTTCATTGTAGCAAAGATTTAATCAAAAAATTGTTACTCAATCATTAGGAATTAATTTAAATCATTGTTTGTTATGTTAAGATCAGATAGTGTAATCAACCTGTTGATGATGATAAATAAATAAATAAAAAGTGCATCAAAAACTTAACCTTTGAACGCATCCCTATAGGGGAAAATATCCTACCAAGTCTTGGCCCACAATTTAATATGCCAACAGATATAACAAACAAAATATATTATTAATAAACTAAAACGAAAGCAGCCAGGGACAGAGGAAGCCCTAACGGGGGTATAGCAAACTCCACACCTGGAAAATATCCGTGTGTGGAATTCCACTCCTGAAAATTGATGACAAAAATGGTGTGTACCACTCGTCCCTGAATATGCTCCTTTCATTCGATTGTTATTGACGATTCCAGATCGTCATGTACAAATTAACGATCTTTCTCGACTTTGAGATGTCTGAGAACATATTTGCGATGTGTCAGAAACGCCTACACCATATTGCAATTTTGCATATTTATGTAGAGATGGTTGGCAGTCTCGACATCGATTTATTATTGGACAAATTCCTGAAAAAAAATTCGAGTTTTGCGTATAAAAAGTAACTTTGTTCTGATTTCCCATCATCTCCCTTTCACTCCTCACGTGAGTTCAACCTCTTCCGCCGTCCTTGAAAGCAACTTAACACTGACACTCACTGCCAAATACCGCACGTACGGTCTGCTAAAAAACCACAAACATGGTTTTTTTTTTTGCTATAAACTAAGGATACAAATGTTGTTACATATAATGAAAAACTTAAAATGTTCTGGTTGAAGGTATATTATTTTAAAATTATTGCTTCCGCTTTCATATTATTGTGTACACAGTGTAGATGATGGTTCCGCCTCAAATCGACATCGCTTGGGCGATCATTTTTTTACTTGGATGAAATTTGGTTGATAGCGATAGTATTATATTATTAATTGATTTTCCGTTAACTCGCTTCGAGGTGTATAAAAAAAGAAAACCCCAATGTAGACTTGCCGCTCAAGAAGCACCTATGAAAGTACGCACAACTTTAAGAAATCGAAGGTACTGTTTTGACTAAATCAGCCTTCAATTTCGGTGGGGTTTTGATAACGTCTTCTCCTTTAAGCGGTAGTCGAAAAGATTCCGCCCATGGAAGTTAGCTTGCTCTGTGTGTTTCAGTGGATTTCGCTTTACCGAAATTTATTCCGGATGAAGATCGACACGCAGGAAGTTCAAATCTGAATCTTTTATACCAGCGCTTATAGAATGGTTTAGAGGATAAGGTGGCGCACACCTAACCAAAATATGGAGTAATTGTGCTAAGCTAAGAGGGATATTTTCAATATTTTTTATATTTTTGTGCATTCTTCATAGCCTAAAGAATAAAATACATATAGGATTATTTATAAAAAAATTTTCACTCTCTTTTAAGCTTAAGAGTGTCAGAACTTATGACATGACTAGGTACATATTACATCTCAAAATTATTCTAATTGCTTTATTCTGTAATAGTTTGTCTTTATTTTTACTTCCAGCGCACAGTAGAGTTTGGCAGTATGTAAAGTGCGGTTGGAATTAAGCATTATAAAGCAATATAGTATTATGTAGATGAAGAACATGCTTTTTGGCAAATTGGCGGGGTTCTGCTTGAAAATTAGCTTTGAATTTAATATTACTCCGAAATGTTACATGATTCCAACAGATTCAACGTTGCAACCACCTAATGATATTCTTATATTTTCAACAATATTAAATGTCAAGCATTTTCTTTTGCTATATTTAGTTTTAATTTTTTCTTCTTCAGCCAGCTACTAAGACTCTCCAAATCCTACTGCGTTCTTATATCAACCATATCTTTTCCGTATTAATATCAACTTGGCATCTCCAAAAAGTGAAACCTTGCTATATATAATAACCGTGTTTATTTATGTGGTTTATTTAGGGTATGAAAAGTATAAAATTACAGCCTAATCCATTGCGGTTTCATTCGACAAGACTTTATTTGCCTTGGTCCTTTAATTCCGTTTCGACGAGTATGATCCAAACTACTTTCCTGCCTGTTCCCTCTATACCATATATTTCCGAGCAGCAAATGTAGGGAAATCTCCCGAGGGAGTATAATTAACTTTAATATGATTTAGAATTTCTGAATTGAATATATTCCAGAAGAGGCCAATATTTCATAATGACACGTTTTACTTTGATCCAACGCTTGGAAATTGCCTATAATTCGTTAATTTCTAGAAATGGTCCCATCGCTTGATCGCCTAGATCGTGTGATCTAACGCCTTTCAATTATTTCCTTTGGGGCCACATTAAGTCGAAGGTTTACAGCAACCATCCCACAACTCTTAAGGCATTGGAAGCCAATATTCGTCAAACACAGAGTCATCGAAAATTGGCGTGAGCGGATGAACGTGTGCAAGAGGAGCCGCGGTGGCCATTAGGCCGATATTTTATTCAAATCATAAATCGCATAAAATTATCTTTCAAATAAAGCAATCAGAATCAGTTTTGCTCGAAAATTGTGTTTTATTCCAGTTTAAAGTTCGGACGTTCTTATTGGGAAACCCTATATATTCGAGAAGAGGACAAACACATCTCCTTATAAGCTCGCTTAAGAAGTTTTTATTATATGTTACTCTCTGAGGAACTTATACAGAGGTCTCTCTTTTGCGGACATGGTAATGCCAAAATCAGGTCCAATGGAGGTGAAGTACTCCGGGATTAATATTGAGTCATCGCATTTCCTGCTGGGCTGTTTCTAGATTATGTGATTCTATCAACAATCTATTTTTTTCAATGTATTGTATCAGTTGATCTGCCACAACACGTTCAAAATTTGCATTCATTCTGCAACAGTTTTAATCTAAAAGTATGGAAAAGCCCAGTCAAAGCCGGGATGAGTGTGTACAAAGTTGCTAAGCCATTCAATAGTGTATATTCAGTGTACTAGTCCTCCAAATTGTGTCGATAGGCGCTTTCATAAAAAATTAATAAAATAACTTTTTAGTGATTTTGTAACTTTTCAATGTTAATAGAATATGGAAATTATATAAATTTGCTCTCCACTTTTTTAAGTCCCCTTCCTGTAGGTATCTCCCTCAAGTTTTTTGCAACATCAAACTCTACTATTCTTTATAGTAAGTTAGCTGTTAAGAACCAATAACTACCAAATGAATTTCAGCGCATGACGTTGTTCCAATAAAAACGAGAACTTCGGCTCGCAGTCGTATATTCTAATAATAATAATAATTCCCAGAATAAATCGAAAAACTTATTTTAAGATTTTCAAAAGTGCCCAACGATCAAAGGGAATCATTGGGTCACATTTTCACGTGTCATAAAATACTAATGAGAAACAAAGTCTCCATTTATGAGAATCTGTCCCCTCACTACAATCGACGAATCAAACCCGAAAATAATAACGTTTTATGGAATTGTTGTACTTGCCGTAATCTGGAGAGAATATGGAAGCGACTTATTTTTCTTTGTAGCGAAGGACAAACGCAGATTTGAAGGAAATACAAGTCCGAGTTGATTTTCTACGTTAAATATACGTAGCATTCAGTGCATTATTTTTTATTGCCATCGGACCCAACTTTGTCTGAACATCAAGATGGAAGAAGTACGAGCATCTTGTGTGCGTGGGGATATGAAGAGTATGTATGTATGTAAGTTTGAAGAATGATAAAATGTTGCTTCCTTTTGCGCTAACAGGAATCCTTTGCCAGAAAGCAATTAGGGAGGTTTGCCGTAAAGAACTTTAGTGTGTTTGGAGGCTGTCAGGTTTTTTCTTTTAAATTCACGGATGCTACGAACGTGATTATTCTGGGGACTACTCTCCTTCTCCTAGTGTTTTTTCTCTGGTTGTATCGGCCGTCTGATTTAAACTGAATTATGATACAATTTTTGATGATTTTGAATATGAAGTTTGAATATTGTATTATCATCCAAAATGTATCTATATCTATCTGGAAGGCTTTTCGCGGCGTTAGCATATTTCTCCCAAACGATTGAATGGGTTCAAATAAGATTTTCACTGCTGGATAGCTTGATTATTCTGCATGGTTTTAGGCTATATGTAATAGTATGTTTCAAAATAGTGGATCCAATATGGTGACCGAAAATGTTCAATTTCAGAGGATTACTAGGAAAACGTGTCGTGTTATGTTTTCTGGTTCACTAATCTCGGATCCACTATCGAAATATAGAAATGAAAGATGGCGCATTCAAAATGCCGACCAAGATTATCAACTTGAACTGATTTCTGTTTAAATGATTTTATAGGGGTTTTTGGGGTTGCTACTTTGAAATCTGCTGTCGAATTTTCGAACTGTTATATGGCGGCCAAAAGTTATTGGCGCAAATGAATTGTCATTAAATTGGGTTCTTAGGGTCTGCGATTTCGACATTACTGCCCTTTTCTAAGCGCATATGCTTATTTACACGGTACCAAAACCCAACCAAACATTTCAAAAATTTTAGTGTGTTGCTGAACTGTTTTCGATGGGACTTTCACTGGAGGGTAGGTTATTTTGTCGGGTATGATTTTGTTTATCCTTTGTCTGTTTGTTTGTCTGGACTAACATTAACCTATTTTGATTGGACTTTTAATGGAGGGTAGAGTATTTTGTCGTTCATGAGTAATGGCCTATTTTATTCCTGGCATATCCGCACATGAAACATTTGAATTGAATTCAAATAAGAATTGGAACAGTTTCGTTTATTTTGCAACCATTTTAATTTACAGGTATGAAGAAACCCGGGCAAAGCTTATATAATGCCATATGCGTATGCAGTCGTAAATATGTTGAAAATGCGAGTACAGTATGTAAAAAACAGTGCAATTGAAAGCAATAGTCAAAATATTTATGTAGTAAACGCGCTCTAACCCGTCATGGCTTGGGTTGTTTTCAAATATCCCGTTGTTCGTTTGCCTAATATTCCCCCTCATTTATCATAATTGGAGATTTATTCACGAGATAAAATCAATCAATACTTGTTGCGGCCGACAAGCCACACTTTTTTAACGAAGCATAAATGCGGAGCCAATGGGAAATTCAAAGGCTCCATAAATCTTGCCAGCAACAATTCCTTAATAAAAAGGCATTTAATATCTTTCACACTCAGCATAATTCTTTCGACAACCGCGTTTCTTTGGAAGTGGCTTAAGCTCTCCAGCACTCCAGCCATTGTGATATTATTTCTGGTTTGTCGCTAGATATCAAAAACAAATCATTGGTAATGGTAATTTGTAATGTGTATGACTCCAAGCCAAGCACAAAACTACTGAAGAAGAATACAAACGGAAATTCCTCTTGAAACTGCACCCTTCTGCTGTGCTTGTGTCTGTAGACAAGCCTACACACACGGCAATGTTAAATAGTTGCAACATTTCTTGTTGACAACCCAGGCACCTCCGTATGAAAGATGATAACGTTCTAGAGATATATGTAGGATGCAAAATGGATTCTGTCTGTCATCGTTGATATTAATTGCTTTTCCGAAGGCATAGCATGAATAAAATGCAAATACGAGAATGGCTGTGCTGCTGTGTTATTATGACACAAAAGCGTACAGCTCCACACATATTAGTCGAATTCGGGTACCTTGTACCTTCCAGTCCTTATTTATAGTTGACATATTAAACTCTTAAAGCAGTCAGCCGTATCATATGACAAATGAATTGTTGTAGGCTGTTCTAATAATGAAAGCTTTGAGACATAATTACCGCTCTTGCGTGCAAGTGCATGCGAATGACAGCGTCTTAGCTTAATCGTGTAATTCTTAGCATGTAAGGACAGTAACGATACGTAAATACAATGGTTTAGCAATTAGTGATTTAGGCAGAGCAGTTGCTGATGACAGATTGTGCTGCTCTGTCTCGACCTTCTATAGAAACATACTAAAATGTTGCAAATTCCTTAGATTACACCCTTTTAATTGTCGTATACGAGTTCCTTCGAGGAACAATATTACAAAGATAAATTGTTTTTTAGTGGAATTTGCACAGCTTAGAATTGCTTAAGGCTCTACTTAAAACAAGTTAAACTTTTAATAATTGCACACGCAGAGAATGAGAATTGCTCAAAGAAAAATATGGGAAATATTTGAATCAAACGATTTTTTTTTGCTTCGAAAATTATTTGTTTGAATGAAATATCTTTTAATGTGCAAACATCTTATCTCGGTGTTGAAATACTTAGTAAGGGCTATTTTAGACTTTCGGCGTAAGATCGGTTTCCAGCGTCAGACTTTTCAATGTGTAATTTCCTCCGTAATGTGTCTGAATTCAATTTATGTGATTAAGTGAGGGAGAAAAAGAATTGGCAAGTCAGCAGCACACCGACCACAAATTTGACAATATTTTGTTAGGATGACTACGGTTTTCGTTGACGCTGTATTGACTACAATTTTGTTGCCAATAAATTTTTGCTTGAATAGACTTCAAAATTTCGTTCAGTGAAGGATAAAGGGTCAAACTTTAAAAAGTAGTGCAATGTAATCTAATTTCCACGAAACTTGCTATCAGGGGGTTTTTCAACAAGCTGATTACAAAAAAATGGCGGTTACAAAATGGCGGCCGGAAACTGTGCAAAGTTCTCCAATTGCCACGGAACTCATCAAGGCCACTTTGATTTTTCCGATTTTGCGAAATTCTTGATCTCCAACCTCATAAAATTTCTGTATCGGCTGCCCCACCCTTTCTCTTTATTTAAAAAAAAAAGATTGATGAATCAAAACAAACAAGCAAACTGATGTCGCCGAAATTGACTTTTAAACAGATCGCCTCAAACTATCGACGAGGATGCCCTAGAAAGGCAAACAGCTTTTATTTATTGTAAATTTATATGGTAGCATACTATGTAGATATGTAGTTTCAAATCGGCCGAAGACTTTTGAAAATCTTGCACTTAAGCTAATTAACAATACTGTGAAGCTAGAAGATAGAACATTTTTGATCAAACAATTTTTGAGACACCATAACTTTTTGATTTTCAATTTTACAGAAAAAATCACTAGTTCTTAATTTTTAATTTAAAAATCAAAACTTTAACTCGTTAAGTTTGCTGAATACCCTCTGAAGCTAGCATTTATTCTGCGTACGCCTATGGTAAGTTATGGATTATATATTTTAAAGCCGAAGTGAGACTACAAGGTTCAATTTGTCATATAGTATTTCATTAGTGATATTTGCAAAGCTTTTCACTAAATACATATGTACAACCCCGAAGAGCTAAAACCGGAGCTGCACATACGTAAGCCGAAATAATCAATTAAAAGTAGTATTCGGACACAACATCAAAATTAACTTTAAAGACCAAAGACAATTCAGTAAAGTCTCCTTTAATTAATTGCCATAACAGTGGAGCACTTAAGTTTACAAAGAAAGAACTCCTCGTAGGTCTTTCATTTTGATTACGCTTTGTTTCATCGCAGTGCTTTGAAATCGACAAAAATTCAAATTTGTCCTTCGGTATCATACCGCACTTCAGCGATAAAACACTACTTCACATCCCGTTGATTTGCTCCTCTTTGCTCATGATTACTTTCTCAGATGGAAATTCCCGGCGAAGTCCCTTGAAAAGGGAATCGCTTTGGTTTTTAATTAAGCTCTTTCGTTCAGTTTGCCCGTATTATGATGGACAATTCGATGGGATTCTAATTAAGCTGATTATGCGCTCCGAGTCAAAGTGCAGTCCATGAAATTTTAATCTTATTTCCCCTTATTAGCGCAATTATTAAAGCGTCTGTTCCCGATGGTGCAGCTATCGTGCGTGTTGCGTTCCCCAACAGGGGTTCAATGCTCATGGCTGCCTTTCATTTTCGCTTTTGATAAAAAATGGGGGATGTCTACTATGCATCCAAATTAAAAACAGAAGGCATTGAAATAACTAATTAAAATCGTCAGTACGCTGCAAATTAAAAGCTCGTCTGCTCTGTCAATGGTCTTAAAATTGATTGGAAAATATGTTCTCGTAAAAACGAGAGACGTAAATAAGATTTCCGGTATGAGCGATGGGAATGGCGGGTGGATGGTAGTGTGAATACCGTGAGGTTGTATTATAATTTAATAGGTCCTTAATATCTGGTATATCCGCAGCAACCCGACTCATTAATATACATACCTGCATTCCAGAAAACAAAAACAGTTGTATTTTCTGCATATTTATTTTATTAGTCTAGCTGTGCAAGCTCCGCACGTTTGAATTTGGATTTTTCTCTCCAAACCTTATATTAGAGCTCATCTTGAACAAATATGTTTACCCCTTCTTTGACGCCAAGCATCCAGACAGACCGCAAGACCTACCTTTTCCTAATTCTATATGCACAGTGCAATCTTATCCACCCGGAAAAACTTTATGAAAATATTTGCCGACGAGTGCATGCACATTTTTGGGAGCTTATTATCCTTCCAACAGAAAAGTTTAAACTTAAACATTAACTTGGCATATGCACGGCATCCGTATTGCCTCCCACTAAAGGGATCGCCATACAGTTTTCTACGTCTTTGTTGCCGACGAAGCACCTTTATGTGAGAGTTCGACTCAAAATTTTAATTAGCTGGCGAAGAACGCTATAATGCTATTGCTTGCAACTCACAAGGTATAGTGCTGTTAATGTATCTAATTTTACGGTAGCCTGTGGATGCTCCATTAGATTAAAAGTTTAATTAGCACCACATTTTTCTGTGAATTTATATTCAGACATTGAATTACAAGAGATCTCACAATGCTGTTCGATTTTTAGTTGTTATCAAATGTTTTTTTCTCGTGGATATTTTGCTAACATTTAATATCGTAACATTAAACCTTCAGATTTTATAAGTTCTTTTTAAGTAAAATGAAAACCTGAAACGTTTTTGTCTAAACCTTTTCTCTGTCCATAGGGGTGGGGTGCAAACAGGAAGCACGCCCCAGGTTATTAAAAATGCAAATAATTAAAAATTTGATAAAAACTAACAAAAAACATCCAAGGAAAGCTGTCTCTCTTATGCTTCACACATAATCTGCGAAAATTGCTTTAAAATCAGTGAATTTAAATATAGTACTGAATTGATGCGTTAAAGGTGCGAAGGCTCTTAATGATGCACAGGGGTGCATTTGCACCTTAAAAATTTCGCACTCAAAAAAAAAACTCTAAAAAAACTTCATTAGCAATTTAGAAATATTGTATTGGTTGTTTTATTTTCAAATTTTTTTTGTGTCTGAAACATCCAGATCTTACCAGTCTAAACTCAAAACCACACTCAGCTTTTAGAGGGAATTTTTTCGCCTTCCGGTTTGTTTACATGGCGAAAATAGGAACAGTATGCAGAATTGCAGGTACCTACCGGTCTTACCATAAGGATGCTTAACTTTTAATTGTAAATAAAACAAGTTGTGTCTGAGATATCCACTCCCATTTTATTTTATTTGAAAGAATATATAATGGTATTAAGTATGGAATATAACGTTCAAATGTCCGCTGCGGCACGTGTTCAGGATGTCCAATTTTCGATAATTTTGTCTCATAAAAAAAATATGGCTGAATTTACTGGATGGCGTTCGTTATGTTGATTTTGAGGGCATTAATTTTTTACGGTTTATTCGCGTAGACTTGTGGTTTAAGATAGCCCCAAAGGAAAAGGTCTAAATCTCACGATCTCGGTGGCCAGTCCCAAATCGCTCGTGCAGGATGTCCATCGTGGCATCCGCTCTGCGGCACGTAGCGCCATCCTGTTGGAACCACATGTCATCGCTATTCATATTATCCAGTTCAGGCCACAAGAACTTGCTTATCATTGATCTATAGCGCTCGCCGTTGACGACGCTAAAGATAATTTTTTTGGCAAAATTTGGGTCAACATCCGAATACGTAAGCAATCATTACCTCGAGACTTCGCTTGCAGTAGGCATCCAGTGTGGGGCTTTTTTTTTTGGGTGCATTGTTAAGGACAACAAGTGGGATATCAGCAAAGTCAATGTTAGATCTACTAAACGCTATACATTGCGACTTAATAGTAATTGAAGGAGATCATTGTTTGGTAACCAATCATTGATTTCCTCTAAATCGGAGTTAATTCTGTCCATTAGATCCTATATAAGTCCAAGTACAGAAGCACATCGTTCGCGTATATGTGTGTTTGGGAGCTCTGAACCAAACTACATATATCATTAATGTAAAAGCTAAAGAGGAGTGGTTCCAGAATAGATCACTGTTGCACCCACTTCTCCTACGTTCAAAACCCTCCGCAGGTCCGAAGATACTTTAAGCAAAGCTGTCTCACAGCTATGTCCAGCTCGAAAACCAGACTGATATACCGAAAATAAATCATAGGCTTACAAGTACTCCTGTAATCGGTCGCTATAATTTTTCCTATGACTTTCGATAAGTAGGTCGATAGTCTAAAAACAGTTCAAACTTCTGTACATCCACAATAATAGTGATGCGTAGTGATGAGTAGAATCGGTCTTAATCCTGAAGTATAGGTCTGAGTTTTGCACAAAATGCGAGTACCTACTGCGGTAGCAAGACCAAGACTGGACTTGCAAGCACGAGACCAAACCTTGTATGCAAGACTTGACTAAGAACAAGATCGAAGTGCAAGACACTAACACTAAAAGAACGGAAAGAAACGGAAGCTAATGCATATTCGACAGGCTGTCAGAGTGTGATTGATAAGCCAATGCGATTTCTGTGTTATTAGAGTGCAGAACATTAATCAAACTCTCGAAAAAATGTATATCCTCATCCATTGCCCCCATTTTCAGCTGTTGTCATTTTGCATATGAAAGATATATTCCAGATCGTACCTTGTATAGCAACACAGACTTGCCAAAACTTAACGAAATGTCCCGCTATTTCCATTATGGTTTGGGGATAGGTTTTGCGTGTAATTGCAAGTTTGCATGGGTTTCCGTACGGAGCGGTATGCATATTATGGTTTGGCTCTAAGGCCATAACGACGCATTCTGAAAATTGTGATTTTAATAAGGATTTAAAAAAAAAGTTCCGAAGTCGCCACCACGCACAGTGGAAGGAACTCCATTTTTACAACACAATTATAAATAATGATTAAGTCCGCCATATTGTAGCCGTCATTTTGAACTTGTGAAATGCTGTACTATATTTGCAATCAACGACTGCAAAAACCCCAACGTACGAACTTTCATGAAAATCTGAGTGAGTAGTACACTGTCGAGGGGTTTCAATTTTCGTAACGTTCTCCTTCCATTTCTTAACATGCGAACTTACAATACGGTGCTCATCTAGGGATCTACATTCGCGTTAGTTACAGTCACTCCACCAAACTCAAGTACCCTTCTGTATTATTCTCATGCCAGGTATGTACATAACTAGCTTACAAGGACCTCTCACAAATGGTAATAAAATAATTTGCTACTTACACTTTAATCTCAGTGGGATAAATTGATGACGAATTTCTTCTCCCGACAAATGTTTCTTCTTCTTCTTGCGAAGTTGTAGTAATTAATAGTTTATTTGATGCTGGGTTAGATTAAAATAATTGTTCCCATAATGTTTTCTTTAAATAATATGGTCTTGTTTTCATTAGTAATAAAGTGAAAGCCGAAGGTTCAGATGATCTTGAACCGTTATATATGGTTGGTAGCCACCACAAAGATTTAGAAATAAATTTATCGTTCTATGGCATTGCAAAGATTGAGAAATGTTTAAATGTGTATGACTATTAGAAACTGACTATGTAAAATTAAATAACTAATTTTGTGACATTAATAGAGATTCGTGTTTTTGAGAATTAATTTATATGAAGAAATTTATTGTGTTTCTAACGATTCTACAATATTATAGTCTAAGAGACAGTGCCCTTTTTATTTTATGATAAGGCAGACCTCTTAAAATTTGTACAAAGGTTAGTCACATGAACAAATACGAAGACTACGGACAGATACCTGGTTGGACGTGGTGGGGGCGGGCAAGTAAAAACGGGATTTTTGCGTAGAATCTTTATTATAAACTCTCAAAGTATAGTTTAGTCTAATTGTCAGACAAAAACACCTTCTGCCTCCAAACCGTCGACAATCGAGCTAACGATGACGATGGGAATATGTGGGGGGTGTGGGACAAGCTTAAGATTAAGTTTTCGTAGTCACAGACCTTGACTTTCACCACAATGTTTTATAGTAGGAAAATTGTTTTTCTGCATATCCTAACTGACAAATTTAAAAAGAATTTGTTAGACGTCGATATTCTTCACAAATTTAATTATAACAACTTCTATCGCATAGTTCATACTTTTCTGGTTATTGCGTGGAAAATGTCAAAAAATTAGTTTTTGGCATTTATCTCGTTTTAGGTAGCTGGTAGCTCTTCCTTCCGACAAAGGGTTAAGCCTATAAAGGGGCGCAAAGTTGAAAAATCGGAGCAAATACATAGTGGAGCAACCCAAATAGAGGCGGAGCGGCGACTACAAAACATGGAGTGTCTCGAGTTGGTAGTCAATACTTTCAGAAAAGGTTCATTTTGCTTTGACAAAACTACGTCCTCTACTTCCACTTTGACTTTATTTGTTAATTTTTGCCCTGGTTCTCGGGAGGACGGATTTGATGTGATATTCACGAATTTCTCGAAGGCCTTTGATAAATGTTTATGTTCCCATTAGCTGCGTTCGACTCGGCATTGCTTGATCACTTGTGTCTGAATGTATGGTATGAGCAGGTATGATGTAATATCTGTGATATCTGTCTATTTGCCAGTGTATGTATGTATGTAGGTGGTATGTACTTCTAGAAGTTCTGTGGCGTGGGATATTTCGAAATTATCATATTTTTTTTTAAGTTTCACACTTTAATTATAAATTAAAATTAATTAAATTAAAAGTGGCAATTCCGAAAGTGCTTCGAAAAGCTCACATATTTCCACCACCAAGTACATATCTTTACTGCGTTGTAATAATAGAGCAATTTATTTGTTACGGTCTTAAGGAGACGTCATGGACGCAGTCCCCAGCTGGGAATTTATGCCGTTGAAATCTTTTATTGCGCTCCTTAAGAGTAATTTTATTGGCACGGGGCTCTAAATCTGTCTGCCATCGACAAAAGTACCAAAACAAAACCTCAACACCTTGTGACATTCACCTTGAGGAGGTGCCCACAAAGCCACAAGCGGGATGTCGTGGACTCTGCTGTACAAGTGATTAATGAATTCAAGCGAACGGTAAATTCTCATTAAGTGAACCGTAAGCCTATCAAACGTAATTAGTGAATGTCGCCATAACAACGTCCTTCCACTTTCCTGCTGAAGGGACCCAGCAGCAGATGTCAGAGCCTTAAAACTACGTTCATCGAATTTGTTCATGGAGCGTAAACATTTGTTTGCTACCACTGAGGTGTGCTATTTGATTGTATTGCAGGCGACTTCATAGCAGCTGGGAAGTCACAGCAATGTAATTTCATCGGCAGGTTGCTCATATATTTTAGTATTCCCCTCATCATCAATGCAGGGGAAGCGACTCAGGTGCTCCATGGTAACTGAACTCGCTAAGGCATGTTCACAGCCATATGTACATATGTATATTGGGGCCGAGAGGTGGCACATGACTTTCTTGCCTTTGACCACTGTAGTCACTTTTGTGGACAGAGGGCAGTGCCTCTTTGAGGGAAGGCAAATTTATTGCTTATTTTCAGCAACTCTTAGTCGTACTTAGTTGTATCGAAAACATCTACGAACCTAATAATTGCTCGGATAGCGAGAATTAGCTAGTTCGCCTGGTTAGAGCAAAATTACAATTTAAAACCATACCAAATCAATGTGAATTGAAAAACTACATATCTTACAGTACACGACGTTAACTTGTAAGACTTACAGTTGAATTAACATAATGCAATGTAAAATTGTCAGGTCTATATTGATTTAACATATTTCGTTGAACATTTAACATTTACATTTTTTACTTGTTAAATTATAAAGCGTCTTGCAAACATTTATATTGACCTAGCACGAAGGCGTGGCAATTTTTATGCCTTGAGGGTATCTGTAGATCGATGATGAGAGCTGAGAGCTCCAGAAGTCCCGTGTTCGAAACCCACATGAATGCTATTGTTTCGCTTTTTAAAAGGTTAGATTTTATCTATCTGGTCCAACTTAATTATTATTATTATTATACATTTTGTCAAAGGCTGACTACTAAATAATGACAGAAAAAAAACAATCATGTAGAAAGATTACCAATTAGTCTACTCTTAACACTTTGTTTCGAAAGAATAAAATCAATATGATCAGAGAACTCATTAAAGTAGCGGGACATTGATGTGATCGGTTCGTGAGATCCATAATTAGTCTTGTGTCTATCAACCCTAAGGAAGTCCACATGCCTCAGTGAACGAGCCGGTACTAATATCGCAAACGACGAAATCAATTCAGGGGAATCAATGAATCCCTGAAGACATTCAAAAGCAAAAACAGTCCTGAAAATATGACGTCTATGCTGAAGTGAATCTAACTTAATGAGTTGAAGTCTATCATGATAAGTGGGCAGAATGATAGGATTATCCCAACGGAGCCCACGGAGGGCAAAACGCACAAACCGGCGCATTTCAACGCGATTTATGTGGACAGAGGCATAAGGGCACCACACGCAGGAGGCATACTCCAGAATAGGACAAACAAAAGTACAATATAGGGTTCAGGTTATGAAGGGATCCTGAAATTCCTTTGCCCATCTCTTGATGAAGCCAAGCGTCGCATTAGCTTTGTTAACAATGGAATCTATATGAACCGTAAAGTTCATGTGATCATCATAGGACACTCCCAGATCCTTGATTCTATTGACTCTAGACAAAACGCGATGATCTATACAATAATTATAAAATATAGGAGTACTTTTACGGCAAAGAGACATCGAAGTACACTTATTTATATTAAGTGGAAAAGAGCTCATAGAACACCAATTAAAAAAGGCGTCTAAGTCGGAAGTCAATAATTCACAATCACGATTAGAAGACACAATGCGGAAAATATGCGGATAGATATGACCGGATCCAATCAACAAAGAGGGTGGGAAATCCTAAGGCGATCAACTTGTAAATCATAATCATATGACTAATTCTATCAAAAGCCTTGCTGAAATCTGTATAGATACAATCAATTTGATTCCCAGCTTCCATTTCAGTTAGGCAAAAATGGGAGAACTCCAAGAGATTAGTAGTGGTAGATCTGCCTTTAATGAAGCCATGTTGAGAAGAGCTTAGGAAAGGCTTGCAATGGAAGTACATAACGCGACTGATTAGTGCTTCGAAAATTTTGGCAACAGCTGATAAGTTAGCAACCGGTCTGTAATTAGAAATATCACATCTATCTCCTTTTTTGTGGTGAGGAATGATAAAAGAAGATTTCCAACAAGAAGGAAAAATGCCACAAGACAGAGACAAGTAAAATAAGTAACAAAGGACAGGCGCAATCGATTCAGAACAATTTTTCAGCAGTGACACAGGGCACATGGAAAACTATCCGCCAAACTACATATTTATATGAGTCGTGATTGTTTCGTCAACAAATAAAAGATCTTTCATTTCCAACGAGGTCGGGGGAAATGACATCATGTAAGTAAAATTCTTAGAACTAATATCACAGGTTTATCACTAAAAGCCTTAGCAAAGAAATCACCTAACAGATTGGATACCGTTTTATGATCACTACTCTCCACCCCATTAAATATAATTAATGAGGGATCATCAGTTTTTCGTTTAGAGTTTACAAACTTCCAAAATCGTTTAGGCTCTGTACGCAACACAGTGTTCATACGGTTAATATAATTTAAGTATGACGCTTCCGCGTAGCGTTATTATAAAGTATCACATTAACTTATTGCATTCAAAGCTGGAAGTTCAAGCATCTCGGGTTTGAATCCCATGGGAAACAACAGGGTTTTTCAATAAGAACGCTCGACTTTTAAATGTAAATAAAGAAGATATCCACTCCATTTTTATTTTATTTGAAATAATATTTTATGGCTTTAGTATTTGTGTGTCGTTCAATCTCCGCCGAAGCTTTGATGGTGGCACATATTTGGAAGATATATACATATATATAATATATACATACATACTTCACGAAAAATTGTAAAATCTTACCTTTTTTGCGGTTTTTCACATTGAATTTTTCTGAGTGCACTGATGTTATGCAAGGTACAAATCTAGATTCAATATCATCTGCACAATATTCGTTGTTGTTGTTTTATTTGCCTTCCCACGAAGGCGTCTTAGTTGTGACATATCTGATCCCAGCTGCAATGCTATAAGACAACAACTCGCAATGTGTGCAGTTAACAAGTCAAACTGAAGACGATTTTAAAGTTTTATGGGTCTGACCAGCCCAGTGCAACCATTTTTGATACCAAATTTTGGGGGTGTCTCTCTCTTGTTACTCAACTGCCACCACTAGGAAACACCACGTTACATGTAGAATTACAATAATATATTAAATCATAAAGTACTCTCCCTTTTCTGTGATTTTAAGCAATGTAATATTCATTTTAAACGGTAGTGGGCTGATTTTACAAATTTGAAGATATGAATGGTATTCTAAAGCATAATCTAAAACGACTCCACAGACCGTAGATACATACTGTGAGTCTAATTTTACTTGAAAAGATAAAAGAGGACTTATTGGGCCTGAGATTAATGCTCGAAATCGTGTTACTGCTAAGATAAAAAACAAACAAGTTCATGCTCCCCAAAATGGCGTTAACGTCATATTAAAGCAGAAATGTCGGGCGGTATGGAAGACTGCACTGCAACAAAATTTGGAAACCAAGTCCAGCGAACGACATTATTAAATATTTATTCCACTTTCACTGAGAGTCAGCTAGAAGGCCGATATTTATGTCATCTAATGCAGCTACGGACTAGTCCAAGGAATTTGAGTTCCTAAACAAAGGAAAGCTATCCCTTACGTCCTGATATATGGAGCTCCTAAGTAAAAGGTGCTCCTCGTCCTTTACAATACCACATTCCACACAGTTCCTGCCCCGGTGAAACTTCCACAAGGCCAGATGCTTCTTGGAATAGGTGTAACTGATCAAGATCTTATTATGGATCTGATTATCCTACTAGGGAGGCTCGAGGATTCAAACCAAGGCCTAGCAAGGCAAAAATCTTACCCTTGAACTGGGAGGTACTGTCGTAATCTCTAATCCAATCTTGAGTTATCTTCATTTTAATATTAAGCAGTGCGTGGTCTGTTGGTAAATAATAACAAAAAGAGTCTTCATCAAATCTCGCATCTTTTTTGGTAAAGAGAAAAATGGAGGGAATCGCCGAATTCAAACAGCAGTCAATTTTATAAAGGTTTATAATATAAAAATATATTACATATATATAAGAATGAGTGTACAAAGTCTAATGAAAAAACAAAGAAAATAAATTCCGTATAACAACAACAAAAATAACAATAACAAATCGATAGGTGAAAAAAATAATGAAGAAAACAGAAATAGAATTCGCTAGCACTAAATTATTTCCCGGTCTGAATCCTACAAGAATAAAGCAAGCAACTTATTAGTGAGGATGGTGAGAGACCCGAGCTGAGCATGCTCAGAGAGATCAAGGAGGTTAAGTCAACGTCTTAACTGGGGTTAGCCAGTCATCTTACTATGTGTGCATGCAGGTAAGGTCCTATCATCAGATCGCTCAAATCTGATCTGACTCGAGCTCATACCAGCACGGCCTTATACCCACAGCTTTAATCGTGGGTATATCTAGATACACACGCAGAGGTGGGCAATTGGCATGTGCATAGTTCGTGCGAACCCGGTAGAGGGAATGAGCTGATTATTTGGTGACCAAACTCTTCTTCTGCCGCCCTGTCGGCCCATCAAGATCAAATACCTGGGAGGCAAAGAGACCATCTTTGGTTGCCCTCCCCAGCGGCGTACATCCATTAAGTCTGTCCGTCACTACAACAATTCAATTTTCCCATACTTGCAACAAGTTGGAGTGCATGTTTAATGGCTAGGAGCTCCGCGGACCATAAGGAGAGTCTCCAAAAGGACCTGAATTCGTACTGCAAACTCTGTTCCGGAAAGACCACACCCAACCCCACCGCATCGTCTGAGACAGATCCATGAGTTGCAACCCTCATGACTCCATGGAGGCAGCCCGTTCTCATCACACTTATCCTTGCCCTGACCACTTCCCAGTCCATCCAACACATTAAGTACGGGGTTACCGGACATTCTCCATTAATACTGATTTTGAATCTTAAATAAATTTTTGCTATTCTAATAATTTCTTTGGTAGTCATTTTCTAGGGCATACATATATGTAGGTTCGGGGCACTATGAGTGAGACCCAGCGTTTTTCTCAATTATTTGAATTATTTGTTGGTGTCAGTACCTACCCTCGTCTCCAAGGCTTCAGATTTATAAGACGAGAGGGACCTGGAGTATTCAAACTTTGTACCAATCAAGGATCAAAACAGTATCAGTCAACTGGAAGAGCTAATCCCAATTTTAGTACCACTAAGCAATCTAATTGCTCTATTATGTTATTTCTGTCTGCAATCTTGACGGATCAGCAAGGGAGAGGCAACTCGTGCTATTTAGGTTTATCAGAACATAATGAATCTTTTCTTAAAATATTGGGAGCTCTGACAATAGCTTTTTTCCTGCAGTACAGCTTCTTCAAAGGTTAATTTTCAGAAATTAGTTCCTCACCTTCATCATTACAATACAAGCCGGAAGTGGTGGAGGGGGGACCGGAAAAGAGTATGGCAATCCACGCTATTTAGGTTTGCCAGAGCATAATGAATCTTTTCTGATAATATTGTCCACCAAATCGGTTCACACCATCTTATGTAGTCACTGCTCCCTCTATATGGGCTGAAATCGGAAGCATTTATGAGCACTTTTGTCCCAAATTTACGCCTCTCTAGAGTCTTAAGCTTTTCTCGCAGTGAAAAATGTTGCGCGTAAAATCTATTACGGAATTTGAGCTCTACAACTTTTGCGTGGATATATTTTTTACTAGCTGATACCCGCGTTTTTTCTGCGTCGTATCGTTTTATTCGATTCCAATGTCAAGGGGTTGTGAGGAAAACGGTAATCCGCCATCTTGGGTGTCCGCCATTCCTCGAGATGACACCTATCTAGATCGATTTATCATCCGCAAAAATCCTCGTACACCAAATTTCATCAAAACCGTTTGAGCTGTTTTGAAGAACGCAATCACATTTTCTTATGAGAATCAACGCAGGAAGTTCAGCCATAAGCTCTCGTCATGGAATATGAGCTCATGGCATAGAAGGGAAAACAAAATTTCTTGAATTCAGAATTGCCGAATGAATGAAAAAGATCATGCTATCAAACAGTCCAGGCGAAGCCCATACCAAAGCTCTCTTCCACTGAAAATGATGCACCACCGATGTTTTAAGGGAAATTTTTCTTGACTTGACCAAACTCATCTGACATTTTAACTAATTTCTAAGCTACCTAGTGCAGGCGCGTTATCATTTGTAGCCTATGTTGATTCTGAGATTTAAAGGATGATAATTGTGAACGTTTCATCAAAATCTATCCAGTAGGTAGTTCTTGCGTGATGCGTGCACATCGACAGACCTCTATCATTTTGTTTGTATAGATCACAACTTACCCAAAACGAGATAAATGCGAAAAGCCAATTGCTGTCCTAATTGTTTAAATTTTTTCGCGCCATAACTTAAAAAGAATTAAATTCAAGAAAAAAGTTGATGTAACAGGGAATTCGGGATCTAAAAAATTGTGTTTCTAATGTGAATTCGTAACAGTGCAGTGTGGTGATTAAAAATAATTTGAAATACACTGTTAAATGGGCAGACGATATGATGACCGGATATGTGCGATGTTAAAAAAAGTGGCAAAAACTGTATTGTGTAAAATATCATATCAAAACCCCAAAAAAAAATGATGCCAAAAACTACTGCCTGTAGTAGGTACTCGTCAGCAACCGTTCAGAGAATATCATATCTTATCAACAGTGGTACCACTGCCATAACTCCTGTTCTCTCCGACGCGACGGCTTTAGATAATAAAAAGGCTGATCTACTGTGCAAAAATTGTAAAACCATAAAGTATAAATTCAAGGAAAACAAAACACCGTGCAGACTGACACCTTTCGATCACCGCGACCAATCGGTACTTTGTGTCTTTCCACTTACAGCCTTATCTGAAATTCAGGTTCGTGACGAAATTCAGGAATGTCTAAGAGGCTGTGTTGGTGCATTTCAGTATTTCCCAGTATTTCAGCCTGAAAGTTGAAGGATTTTTGCCTAAGGCTTTTGGATTTGGCATCTTGGTATTATGTACGTAATATCTATCGTTTGTCGGTTTTTGATCCGTGCGTGGAGTGTTTTCGCTGGTTTGCCGTTCCTGGTGGTCTATTAGTACTACATCGAAGGGTCGCTTGAAGTCAAGTTTGGCTGAATGTACAGTCTCCTATTTCTTTGAAACGACTGGTAAGCCTTGAATCCCAAAAAAACTGACTTGAATTGCACTTTAACACACAAACAACACAATAATAAGTGACAGTCGAAAATACATTGTAGCGCCCCTTTCTTGCAACTTGACGTCTTGCGATATTCCCCGTGCCACCAAATCGCATCGTGTGCATTGTATATCTCTGATTTCAGTGAGGGCGACGCTACATTTGTTTATGAGTAGATTCGTATTTCAATTTTTATTGTTTGTCCTTAGAACCAATCCTACCTAAAAACATGGTAACTTCGCATTGTGTCTGCTTTTACGACGAATATTTTGGTTTTCTCCAACTAGACCTCTATCCTTGAAGGTTCTATTTCTTTCAGGCTGTGAGTGCCTAAGAGTGCTTCCTTTTTAACTTGCAAGTACAGTGGTGTTGGGTCAAATAGGGTTTTTCCAGCTGCAGTGAGGCAGGTACTCGTTGCACCTGACAATCCCTAGGTAGGCCGGTCTCTGTATTTTCTGCACATTCTGCCACCGTGCTAGAACGATGTGCACCGCAGGATAAGTCCTTAAATTAAATTTATTTAAAACAAATGCCATATGAGCCCCTGCCTTCGTACCATCAAAGGCGTTCTACCAATTAATTAGAAAGTGCCATACATTCTCACAAGATAAACACAGAGCCATCCACTAGAAATTCGGTGGGGCATTAATTCATTTCCAGGACTGGGGCTCCAGCACTAAATTTAACTTGTTATCCAAGCATTGATCGCCAAATTCAATAAATCATGTTTATGTAATTTCCATCCACAAAAGCACGCGCTCAGCGTTCAGGTATTTTAATTGGCCTTTAGTCATTTAAGAGCACTCAAGGACTGGCAAACATGATAAATGGTTCTAATTAGGCGAACAACAGCAACAGGCGTAATATAGCGTGGATGGAAAGAAGGAAAGGAAACACGCCACCGCTATGCTGTCGGGCCCTAATTGTTAAAAGAAGAAAAATTAAGACTGCCTTTAAAACCCATTAGACAAATATGTTCCGCCGATAGAGCGATTGTGTGTACCTCTGATAGCAGGTACAAATCTCTCTTACTATAACAAATCGATTGCTATTTGTTGGGCGTCACTGCGCAAAATTAAATGTAGTCGGTGGAATTTAGGAGTTTTCAGAGCACTTTTATATTTCGGTTCCGATGTTCCCAAGGGACAAGGGGTTGGCTGTGTGCGGCTTGAAAAACAATTTTATTTATTTTGGGAGACACATGTGCGTAAATGAGGGAAGCACATGGGGGTTGCTACCCTTTCGATCAATTAAAAGCTACTGAGTGCTGGTTCGGCTTTAAAAGTGGAATTTAGAAGGATATTTAATACAAAGAGAAATTCCACGAAAGGTCGGAGGACATTTGGGGAGTACTTACCTACTAAATATAAAGTCGATAAAGATTAATAATATGATGCTTCTTATTTCAGTCCTTATATCTCATTTGATTTTCCTTATCCTTTTAACAATAATCATTTGATAAAGGTGGATTCTGTTAAAACCTCCGCCTCTTCGACTCTGGATAAAATAGGACATTTCTTTCCGATATACACCACATATAGAAAGCGTGTGTTGTAGGTGTAGGTATACATATGTATGTGTATCGACTTTACGGTGCGGCAAAAGGTTTTTGATTCTTTCAGATAGACTCGCAATTCATACTCCACTTATTCGATTTTATTTCTTTCGCAGCCGGCTGTAAAAAGTCCACATAAATTGAATTTATCTCTTATCTAATCGATTAAGTTAAAGAGAGGATCAGGCAGAAATCTTCAGTCTTTTATTGCCTTGAAAAAGCAGGGCAGCATTTACCTGGCCTATAAATAAATACTTCGAATTTTCTCGTTTTTCATTTGATAATATTTTCAGAAAGCACGATTTTATTGGATGCCATTAAAAGGGCGTTTTAAAATAATTACAAAATTTTTGATTACTTTATTATTTTATTACAAATGTATATATGTTGTACAGTTTGAGCCAATAATGATGATGTTATGGTGATAAATGTAGTAATATAATTATAATTAATTTTTTGTTTTGGATATGAGTATTCAACAGCATTGCGCAAAGAAATAGTATTAAAGTAAAAGGGTGTGTATCGCTATCCGGGCGGAGCATTCATGAAGTTGGCAACGATTACTGCCAAATATTCAAAGAGTAGCGAAAGAATTGACACTGACAATCGTGACGTAATCGTTACGCCACCAAAGTAACCCAACGCCGGCTTACCTCATCCTCCACCCAAGCGGCCTCTCTCTCTCTTCACCCTTCTGAATAAGTATATGTTTGGCAAATCCTTTTCCAATTAGGCCGCCGTGCATGCTACAAACGAATACGCGGAATTGGCTTCGTTTTGTATGAAAGTGAAACATGTTTGGAGCGCGTGAACTGACCTTTTATTTGTGTTTGTAGGTAGTCAGAAAGGTTAAAAAATTAACATTTACAGTTAGGGTGAAGCAATGAAATTCGTAAAACACTTTCGTTTTGCTCAATCTAGAAGTTTAACTTTTTCGGTAGCCATTTTGGGACCGCCATGTTCAATTTGGGTGGATTTTAATTCTGTGTCCCCAAAGACGATTTCATGATAAATTTCATAAAATTGCTAAAAATTGAGGAATTGAGGGTTCCATGAACCTAACAAACCTAACATTCCTTTATGAGCCTCTAAAGCCACCAAGTCATACATATATTCCCCATACTCAATAATCCGTACACCAAACGATGCGTCTTTGCTTCCGCTTCTGACATCACATAATCACTTTGCGTTGAAATCTCCGATTTGGTTAAAAATTACGTTGGCTAATGCGCAAGGCTAATAACGGGTTTTCTGGTTGTTATATTAATACCGTATTCAGTACCGTTTTAGTGTCTTTTTTTCCTACGAATTGATTTTTTTTTCATTACAAAAGAAAAGCGGAGTAAATACGCACAAAAGAAAAATGGTGTCGATTTTGTTACTAATAGTAGTCGTAATAAATCAAAAACCACTTTTCCTATGGCATTTATCAGCCATCAACTTAAAGCATTGCTAAGAGAAGACGTGGCTCCGTGCCAAATAAATATATCCAGTATGGGAAGTCGTGGAATCGAGGTTGGTGGAATTTTACTTTTTAACTTTTTTTAATTTTTTTCTGCACTAAATATTCACTTTTTTCCAATTTTTTTCCACTTTCGTTATTTCCATTTCTGGTGCTATTATTATACAAATATGTTGTCTGTTTGACTCTCCATTATTACCTAGCAGAACCCGGCAAACATTTATTCGTCCTAGTCTGCTTGCGTCAATTACATTATATAATTTTGATGTTTTTTTCACTTTGGCAAGTGTGTATCTATGAGCCAGGCAAGAAAATTGAAACTCTCAAAACTCACTCAGATCGATGCATCGAATAGATCTTATCAGCAAAAAATTATTTGCGTAAACGGGGGAAAGTATTAAAAATTGGTGAAAGTGATGTATTATTTAATGAGACCACCCCCACTCCACTTTTACATACAGGTGGTGGAGGTGCAATTGGAAGGGGGTGTAAAGTGAAGAAAACATTTAATAATAGTGAAGAAAAGTATCCAAAACATGGGATAAATGAAATAACCAACATTTGGAAAAGCGAAACAAATGTTTACCCGAAAAAATGAAGGAAGCCAGCATATGGATTTTGTCAAGATTGTGCCTTGGAGAGTAATATAATTGAGTAAATATATTAATGTGTAATGTTAATTCATCGCGCGACAAAGTTTCAAGTTTCATCAAACTTTGGCGTACGAGAAAATCGCTATGCGTTCACTGTATCAAGTCCAATGCGTTTTCCCATGTTGAAACTCATTTCATCGCGCGATGAAATCGCATCGCGTACATTGTACGACTATCGCAGCCTTCAGGCTGCGTGCATAACGGACATAAATCATCGCTGAGAGCATTTTTGTGCATCATCGCTTACAAAATTCTCGAAGGCATACAAAGGGTACTGTGCACAACGCAGATCGGTTCATCATCCTCTTCAGTGCTCTGCAGCGCGTTCTTACTCTCAATATCTCTGCATAGACATAGAGTCCTTTGAGAATGCGGCTTCTTGCTTGGGGGAATTTGCAACATCTAACAGCAGGTTTTAGTCCACTTTGTTTTTAATTTTGCACACCCTGCGATGATGCGCTGCTAAGATTCAGTTCTCTGATCCACTCTCAGCGATCATCTACATACTCGTATGTGTTGCTATGCACGTTATTCTGCGGAAAAAAGCACTTTTTGAATTCCATTCTAAAATTAGCTCGCATGCAAAACGCTGGTACGCTCTGTGCTTGGTCAAGGCGTTACACTTGTATGGGGGCATCCATTGATTACGTGTGGCGTTTGGGGGTCGAGCCGAATCTAACCCAATCTCATGTTGTGAGGGGGGGTCTCGGTAAATATCACGTAATTTTTTTTAAGCAAGAAAAAGTGCAAAAATTGCGATAAACTGGGTTAAATTAAGTAAAGCCTGTTTCTCCACTATTAGTGGAGTTGCAATACACAATAATATTATAATAAAATCTCCAAAATCGCCTTACGTAATTAATACACGCCCCCTAACCTAGTGTCATCATTTGCAGGTATTCGTGCATACTCCTAAACTTTTATGGATCCTTCACCTATGGAGCTATTTTTCATGAATACCATACGAGATTATTTTATTATTATTTTTATATTTATTATGGGTTTAAGAACTACAAGATTTACAATCTTTTACTGCTAATAATTTGGTAAGATTAGAAGCAGAACAAAAATAATAACGAAGTTTTAATTGTCACATTTCAATACTTCCGCTCGGACGCCGTAAAAAAAATATTTTTTCGTGCGTCCAGCAAAGCTTTATTACGTGAAGTTGAGAGAAAAACCCGTTATGTTTCGTATTTTAGTTTTCATAAATGAACAGAGACTTGTTCAAACAAATCGAAGATAGGATTCGATCTGTGACAAAAAAATTATGTTCTGCAAAAAAATTTTAATTAATCACGTCGCGGGTTCTAGACGTGATCATCGAAAACGTTTAAAGAGACTTTACTTACGGGCGGGAAAAAAATCAATTGTATACCCTTAAAAACTAGTCAACTGTTTATCGTCGGTACAATGGGCTAGATTCTAGAGTCTTATAAGTGAGTAAAGGTACAACAGGAGGCTAAATTTTTAAACATTCTATTACTCGAAGCTGTTGAGAAGTGACCCCCTTTTCCATACGCTTTATTGTTTGATTTAAACTATCCAATCATCTCGTTATCTAGCAGTACTGGGACACCGTTTATACAATAAAGACACAAATTTAAAAAATTAAATAGGACATTTTTTAGATTATATTTGCAATGAGATAGAACCCACCATCCGCGGTTGGTGGTGCTTTAATCAACAAGAAGTAAACAAAGGACATTATTATGTGTGTGAGTAGGAAAATGCGGACGAAATTGTCTGGTCAATTTTTCCTGTTCATAAATCTTCTTGTCATAAAGGAACTGTGCCGGCATCTCTTAGATCCAATAAAATGCTTTTTTCAATAGCTACTTCATCTTAGAAGATTCCTTTCTCTCAGCGAGGATTCGATAAGCTCTTCTGCACGAACGAACCAGAAAGCTTACCACATATCACCGTCTGCCATGCAGCATTTGGAAGCGTTTTGGTCCTTTTGTCTTCCTTGGGATATCGGCCCTTAACCGATTTAGATTCTGTCAAAGTCAAATATCAATAAAATTTGGTTGACACCCAATTATGGAGGAATCAGTCAACTGTGCATGTCGAATATTTGTTAAATCCCTTTCACGTCAGTCGAGTGGTTTGATAAAATCTTCCGGCTACTGGCTGGATACTGGGTGGGTGCAATGGGACGGACATACATAAAAACTTGGATAACGCCTTTCTCTACTGACTATTAATCATGCCAACGTTTGTCGAATTTGTTTTGCAGTTTCATCGGTTATATTAAAGAGCGCGCTTGTGAAAATTTAATAATCCCTTCAACTAGTCATTGGGTTGAACGCAAGGAACCAATGCCAATTCAATTATTCAAATTTCAAGCTTCATTTGCAAATTTCTGCCAGAATCGGAAAATGGAGTAACATAAATAGTCGTATAGGTATGTATGAAGATAGGTCTCAGCTCGGTTATTCCAAGATATCCTTTTAAGTGAACTTTCCCGCATTTCGCTTTTAAGTTTAGGTTAATACATATACACATACGCATAACCCGACCGCTGATTTAATTTACTTTTATTTTGTGTTATTTACTGATATTTTTCAGTGAAAAACTGGTTATTTTTCCTTTTGAATAGTCCCCTCACTGTGGAATAAATAATAAAAAGGGAAATCTTAGGCCCCAGCGTTAGCCGTATATGTATACAGGGTTTTAGGTTAAGGGTGTTTCATCTTTAGGAGACAAAAGTGAATGAGGTGATAAATCTCAACTAGATAAACAAAGAAATCGTATTCCAGGAGGGGGAAGGCAACCTCAACCGTTGGGGAATTACAGAGTTCAATTCGGGATGCACATTATTATTTATTATTATTTTATTTTTATTTTCCAATAGAATTAATACAGCGACATCAAACTTGCGTCAAGCAACTACCATCTTAATTTGCTTTTCAAAAATGCCGCCAATGTTGATCTACCTCCACCACTGGTAGGTACAGTTTAGATCCAAAGATCACAATAAAATAATAATGGGCATCCTGAATTTACTATTCCCCCCTCATCCCTTCCCCACAAGACTTTTTGCTTGCCTATAGGTGAGATCTATTACCACATTCGTTTTTGTCCCCCATAGTGAAACACCCTGTATTGTAGAGGGCTGATATTCAGAAAATAGACCGTAGCAAACATCACGATATGTTACATTATCACCATGAAGCACAAACGTGTAATTATTTCATCTCCCACAAATAAATTATGAAAATTACCTCATTTACTTTAATTTAATTAGATTATAATTTCTATTAGTCTTACCTAATTTTCTTCTCGAATTCAGCTCCTTTTTTTTATAAAAAGTGTTTAATATACACAAAGTACCCTCGGCTTAATGCTATTTAGGTGTATGCAGGCCGAAAGCTTTTCTTCTGGAAAATAAGAAGGAGGGTAAACAGAGTAAAATATAAAAGGAAATAGGAAAGCAGTCCGTATCCAACCAATGAAAGCGGACAGGATATACGGAAAAGTTTTCTACCGAACTCGTTAATGGTTGATGAACTAAACCAGAAGCATGCATGACGCTACACACTTCGGTACTTTATTTCTAATGAATTCACGTTCAGTGTGGGCAGTATGAGCTTATATGATCCAATCCCCCGTTTCGATAGATTCACTTTGGCAGATTGCTTCTATTGATTTCTGCAGGTTTTGCAAGAAAAAACACTTTTCATTTTATTCCAAAACGTTTTCTTTACATATTTTGAGGAAAACTCGTGTAATCTAAGTGCTTCGTTAACACAAGTTTATCTGAGAACGGTTGAAGTCCTTGGTTTTACATACATGCCTCCAATATTTCTAAAAAGCCGATTTTTTGTTTTAATTGAGTACAATTAACCACACTTTGTAAAATTGATTTGGAAGTGCTGTAGTTAAACAAAAAAATCCCATCGAGCTTAATTGAATGGTGCAAAAGAAATTTATTTGCGGGTAGGTACTGGGACTGTTTTGGAAGTGAGCATAAGGCACATGAATAGCAAAACAAAACAAAGAAAAGCTTCGTGAGCTGTAAACAGCAAAGCACTGGGGCTATGAGTGAAATAACGGCGTAACTAGTAGTGTTAAGGGGGCCGATACATGTAAAAGCAAAAAATTTTTTTTTTTTTTTTTTCGTCGGGAATATATTCTATAAGGTGTTGAGAACGTGTGTCTAAAGAGCGTTTCCCGATATCTCAATCCGGTCTCATGGAATCTCACATAGAAGCCGATACATGTAAAATCAAAAAAAAATTTTTTTTTTTTTTTCGTCGGGAATATATTCTATAAGGTGTTGAGAACGTGTGTCTAAGAGCGTTTCCCGATATCTCAATCCGGTCTCATGGAATCTCACATAGAAACCGATACATGTAAAATCAGAAAAAAATTTTTTTTTTTTTCGTCGGGAATATATTCTATAAGGTGTTGAGAACGTGTGTCTAAGAGCGTTTCCCGATATCTCAATCCGGTCTCATGGAATCTCACATAGAAGCGGCGATGTCAAGTAGCGCGGGTGAGAAGCTGTCCATCGTCCCGGCTCCAGACCGCCCCGCTCTTAGCTTTTCGTCTATTATTCCCAAATTCCTCAGCTATTGTTCTAATCGAAGACAAATATTTCGAATTATTCTCGAGTAACGAGCGCAGACCGGTACACATTTCTCGATTCAAAAGAAGCAAAAACGGCTCGGAAAGAAAAAACTTTTGCCGTAAATCAGCTGCGTGCACAAGAGGAAGAACAACTCTACGGTGCAGGAATAGCCGACTAAAATGTAAGTAGAGAATTCGTCTTTTCACTTCCCCAAACTTTGAACTCAAATTCCTCGAAACGACATTTTCGACTACTCGCTGCACGATAACTTTATTAAGAAAGGTTCAATTACGCTGAAAATTTTACCGTAGCTTCAAAAGACCCTTGTCTACTGGATGAACCTAAATTTATAGCCGATTTCGCGAATCCCTGACCGTAGAGGTTGCGAATTCAGCCAAAAAAACAAGCAAAATTTTCATTCAAGTCGCATTTGGGGAAAAAAAATTTTTTTGTCTTAAAGTTAGGTTCACATTGAAGCCACAACTGTTTTTTAACAATTTCTTCTTCCTCCTTTGTTTCAGACCAATATTACCGCCGCGAGAACGCAGCGACTGAAATATGAGGGGGCTGTTGCGTCACGGGCTTCGCCGCCATTTTGAAACGCCGGCACTCGAAAAAAAATGTTTTATAATGTACAAGCTCTTGTGGTAAACTAATAAAAAAATTAACTCGATCCGCTTATTCCTTCCCTATCAAAAAAATTCTTTAAAAAAACTCTCTTTCAATGTATCGGCCCCCTTAAAGGGTGAAAATAACCAATTATGAAGAAATTCTTACAAATTACTGGATACAAAAAATAGGGTGAAGAAATAAACGGCATGGTGTGTCGATGTTCCAAAAGTCTAATTTGTATTCTTACCTACTAAGAATTATCTGCCCGTAGAATGATTACACACTTGGTGTAACAGGTATAACGTAAATAATCTTCATCTCACATAATAACTGGTGCTACCACTGCTACCTGTAATTGTATCTTCCATACGGTTTTGTATGGATGTGATCAATTATACTATGAAATCCTAGGGAATATTGCCCTATTCTTCTTTCTTTACATAGTACTATGTCAAGGATGGTATTATTATGATTGCATTGTTATTATTGATTATTTTTTAGTTGCTTAGTTGAGGTGACCTGCACAATTTTACTTTGCAAGGTACTCGGCCAACAAACAGATAGAAGACTAGATGAGTGACGAAGGTCCCATGTCAAACTAGGAAGATTAAAGCCGCCAAAAAACTAGAAAATAACATTTACGCTCCCAAAATTGTGAAAAAGACATTCTAAGATAGCACGCCAAGCGGTGCACGGAACCTATGGCTCAAAATCACCAAGATTGGTTTCATGCTAAAAAAAATATCAAGCTATAGTGATGACTCTTGGTTTATACTGTTGCAAAATTTGCATATAAATAAACTTTGACAGGGCAGCGCACAGAATTCAAAATTTTTTTTTGCACTTAATATCTTACAGAAAACCATCAATTCGGGAACGTTTTTCTAAGTTTGATAAAATGTAAAAAAAGAAAACAAAGCACATAACTTGAGGATTGTTTAATATCATGGGTATATTATGTATCCATAATATATAAACAATATTGAAAACAATAAATACAAAATCTTTTACAAGCAAAATACGGCATAAAACGAGAACGCAACAGTCATTTCGGGAACGTACCGTCATGTCCGGGAACAATCCCGAAATGACCGTTCCCGAAATGACGATTTCACATAAGCGCGCACTTTGATTATTCAGTGGCCATCTTAAATGCGATCTGACTTTGTCAATAGTAATATATTTGAGGTTACTTTGTTATTTCGGGTCCTAAAAAAGTTTCACATGAAAAATTAAATGTAAAAGATCCGTTCTCGAAATGACGGACTATTAATGTACGCTCTACGAAAAATGAATTGAAAGGTACTTACCGCGTAGATATTAATACATTTGCCGATAAATATACTGACAGCCGGCTTTGTCATTGCTTTCTTCTTCTACTGACGTTTGACACAGAATGGCAGCGTTCGAATAAAATTATTTTTGTTCGGTTATCGATGCGTTCACTGAAATGACTTATGCGCTATCAGACAAACTATTTTTGCAGTTTTTAGTTATAAAAAAAAAAATCTTTTAGTATCCTTTCCAAAACTAGATTTTGTATAAAAAATACGATATATTAAGTAATGACAGGAGTTAAATACCCCCAATTATTTGTTTCCACTGCTTTAGGTACAGTTTAAAAGATGTTCTTTCTTGTTGTGCCATTTTTTCAATAAACATATCTATCTATCTAAATACCTTAAATTTTTCATTAATATTTTGGACTTGTTGTTGAAGATCCTGCATTAGGACGCGTTCCCGAAATGACGTTCTCTGCATTTATATTGCTTTAATTTAAAATGTACTTCTTTAATAAGTTGTATTATTGGATGTACACACAAAACAGGTTAGTTGTAGTATTTTATTAATTTTCTTTTCTCAATAAAGTCAAGATTTAAGACATAGTAAAGCCAATTCTGCCATATAGCCATTGAGCCATATACACAGCAAACGTACATACATATACTTATGACTATACAGCTTAAGTTTAGCAGACCCGCTCTCCACCGGAAAATTATAAGTGTGAAGAGAATAAGTTGACGATGTAAGGAAAGATTTCATCCCGATAAAAACCCCCCGCCATCTATTTTAGTGCTCCGAGAGGAATCACGGTCACTTCGAAAGATGTTTTGTGACGGAAGGTGGAACTATACTAGGGCATTATGTACTTATTAATTTTGGCTTCTTGATGTTGTTTTTTCATCTTGTTTTGATTTAATTTTCCATCAAGGCGCACAAGCAAAGACTTATTACGCGAAGTTGAGAGAAAATGCCGTAATTTTTCGTGTTGTAGGTCTCATAGAAAATCAAAGACTTGTTCAAATAAATCGGTAATAGGGTTCGATTGACGATAAAAAATTATCTTAGCAAAAACAATTCCATTAATTACGTCGGGGGGTTCAGAAGTTATTCGTGTTTTTCGATTTTAAAAAGATATCTTAATTGTTCAGACTTCCTGATTATTCAGATACTCGCTTTTATATACCATTAAATTCTGCCCGTCTGCCCGTCTGCTCGGTAGTATAATCGGTAAGAGTATTCGACTCTGGGGTTGCGTCGCCGATAGGGCTCGACTCTGGTGGTGCGTCGTTGATTTCGCCTATTTTCATTTATTTTTCAACTCTAAAATCATTTACTCAAAAACAGTGAGGCCAGGCCTATACCACTATTTCTCTCCTAATACCCAACATCCAACTCCACCAACTATCAAAATCCCTTTTGGTTCATTCATGGAAATTTAGAGACATGATTTTTTGAAAATCACCTTTTCAAGCGGGCTGTTGATAGCCTTGAAGAGAATCGTTGGTTTCTTTTGCTGTCTCTCTCGTGTTGACGTGTAATGCATCCTCCTCCTTCAACCCACTTGTCAGAGAAAATCTTATGTTCTTGTAATATTCGCACCTATCAGTTCTTCATGTTGCTGGGTTTCAAGATTATATTTAAGGTCATGTTTACAAGAAATTTTTGCCAGAGCCGTTTTTTCCTATCAACACTTCTTCTTAGAAAATTTAGAATTTTTTTTCGGGATTTAATATACCCGAATAAAATAATCACATTACCAACACTTACCTTTCAAATTCAGCACTCAATCAAACTTTTTTCTTTCAGGTATGTATACGTGATTAGCGACTTTCCTGTAAAATAAATTTGGTGTGAATAATCTTTCCGACTGTGAGTAGGTATCTTTTGCAAAAATTGAGTTTTACCTTTGCGCTGTTAGACCTTTGAGGAATTCGTTCTGACAAGGACCGGGAAAATGGGTTTCTCCTCAACAGATAAATATTTACAGATTGCTGTGACACTTTTTAATCAACGTAAGTAAATCTTTTGTTTCATGATGCTCTGCTGTGCATGCATAGTCATCATCGTCCCTTTTTAAAATCATTTCAAATTCAGTGGCACCGTTCAAAAACGCGTTGCTGGTTTTCCTATATTTTGACACTTAAATTAATTAAAAACGATGTCCCGCAAGGTCGCATAGGTACGGTTGCATCGGTTGAGTGAAATATTCCAATCATTAATTTCTGTCAACGTCACATGTATAAATTTTAGTATAATGTTGCATTTTCTGAAACGACTGTGTTCGTGTTTAAAATCTACCAGCGCGAGTTCATAAGGAAAAAAAAAACACTTGAAAGTTAAGGGAATCACCCTATCTGAAAATGTGGTATGAGTCAAGAGTTGTGAACCTCTTGGTTGGTTGGTGTATTTAAGCAATAATGGGATGATTCTATGCCAATCACATTTTTTTGGTGAATAGTAAAACTCTACAAAGAAGGGGACAAAACGCAAACATTTATATGAGCAGAAAAAAAAACACGAAGAACGTATGCCAAGCTCCGAAAACCAACACTTGACTGCAAGTAACTTGTTGTACATTGAAACGCAGAAGTGTGAAGCGGAAAGTAGTTTTACATTTTAACGTTTTGCCGAAAATAGACTTCAGTCACAAATTCGCCGACGATGACGGCACTACGTTGCTTCTAATTCTTGACACGCGACAGTATTACTGAAATTCCTGTTGATCCTAATACAACTGATTCTTCCAAATAGCAATGAATACGAGATTCTTCATCGTGACCTTTTTAAACAATATATTTGGACTGTTGAAAGCAATATTAGATCAAATAGTAAAGCCTTTTGGTCGTTCATTAACTCTAAGAGATCCTTGTATGGATAGAAAGGTGCAACGTGTTTGAAGACTTTTTTGAAGCTGTGTATACATCATGTTAATACCGGGTCTGGTGCTAACAATGCAATAGGAGCTCCTGATTTAGGATCTCTTTTCCTTACTATAGAGGTTGAGTGTGATCTTCAATCCCTAAGTGATGAGACATTTCACGATTCCGATTGGGTACCGAATATTTTTCTAAAAAATTGTTCTTCTTCTATTGATTTAATTTTAACTAATATTTTTAATTTCTCTCTAAGCTCAGGCATTTTTCTTAAATCATAAGTAAAGCTGAATCTCGGTCCTGCATTGAAAATGATGGAGAAATCATTACTAAATTATTTCCAATTCTTAAGTTTAATTAAGAATGCATTGTAATTATTTTCATCTTCAAGAAGTTATCAGTCCTTTTCAGCAGGGTTTTGTAAGCGGCAGATTCACTACATCTAATTAACTTCCCTTTAAACATTTTATTGTGAACGCTATTGAATGTGGATATCAAATTCATACCAGTTATACCAATTTCACCAAGGCGTTTGATAGTGTAAATGTTTTTGTACTCAAAGCAAAATTGCAGGCAGTTGGTTTGCATTCCTCTTTTTTTAAATGGATTATATCCTATCTCAGCGACCGTTCTCAATATGTTAATATTGGTCTCTTTGAATCCAGCCCAATTAGAGTACGTTCTGGTGTTCCTCAAGGGAGTCATCTTGCGCCACTACTTTTTATTATCTTCATTAACGATATCTCGCAAATTTTCTCTTATATATTTCCATTATTTTACACTGATGACCTAAAGCTTTACTGCGTTATTAAAAACCTTAATGATTGCGATAAAGTTCAACAGGATGTTGATAAAATCGTAAATTGGTGCCAAAAAATGATTTGGAGCTAAATCCTAAAAATATTTTAAGTTTTCTCATTTTATAGAAGTTAATCGCCTTGTTGCTATTCATATAATATTAATAATGTAACTATTGATCGTCCCTCTGTTATTTGCGACCTTGGAGTTTATTTTGACCACAATCCTAGCCAATATTGAATATACGGTACATATTTCTACTAAAGCGTTTAAAATGCTTGGGTTCATTGAAATAAACGCCACTGATTTTAATTACCCTTACATCTTAAAATCTTTGTATGTATCGTTAGTTCGTTCTATTCTGGAATACGCCTCTTCGGTTTGGAATCTTTATAATGCTTTTCACTCGAATCGTATCGAAACCATCCAAAAAGCATTTACGAGATATGGTTTGCGGAAGATTCAGTGGTCTGATGATTTTCCTCCTTATTATACCAGACATGCCTTGCTTAGTTCTCAGACTTTAGAGTTGAGACGTAAGGTTGTCTCGGTCATGTTATGGCCGATATGTGGTACGTTATGTTATAAAATCCAGTCCTCAGAACTTCTTGCTGTATTTAATATACATATATGCGCCGGGATTGTCTTTCGCTCTACGAATTTCCTCACAAATTAGGGTAATAACGAACCTATTGCTGTTCTAGGCAAATTAATTTCTATGTACTTTTATCGATATTGCTGTGATGTATTTAAAATTGATACCTGTAATGCATTACAAGCTCATAATATACATATGTAATTCCCCTTGTTTCTACTAGGATGCCATTGTTTTTCAGCTTAGTTTTATATATTTAGTCGTTTATTATAGACGAATTTTTTATTATTAAAATCCTTTAAGTAATTAAGTAATGCATTGCCTGTTGACTTAAATTTGTAGGCATATTAAATAAATAAATAAAATTCCTCAAAAATCATTATTAATCAAACTTGGAATGGCGTCCACTTCTACTAATTCAAGATGCTTTTTCGCAAATCATCAATTGTACAATTTTGCTGATCCTTAAACTCTAGAGCTTGTAATTACTTGCCCTTTTGCAACTTCAGTTTTTACTCAACTTAACGGATACATTTCGCTCTGATCCCAAAATGCAACTAATTTTCTGGTAGAACTGAGCAATTATTTGCACGCCAGTCACGTAGGCATTACATCCCCTTCAAAAATCGGTCAGATATTTTGGGCTACCCTACGAGTGCAAGGCCACAAACAATATCTAACAAGCGAAGAGTAAAACTTTCTTATTGAATTTTCCAGCTTTCACAATTTTATTTAAATATGTAGGGTTTGTTATGAAAATATTGCACGTGCTTGCTCCACTCTACTTAATTTCGGTTGTGCTTAACTATATATTTTTTTCTTTTTTGAACAATGTCACAATAAACCTAGTAATTATATTTTCTCACTACGATTTATGTTGGGTGTGATGAATCAGGCCACATGATTTAGAAAGTATATAAGTGTGACTAAAAGAAAGGTTTTAGTTACTAAACTATTTAAAACAAAATTGGGACTCTTAGAACTACTACTATATCAATGTGTGACATATATGTAATGGCAATAATAATACTGTAAAAACTTTCTCTTTTGCACTAGGTAATATAATAGTCTTATTCTATATACATATATGTATGTATTGAAATGAACGTTCATTTGTTCGTGTTATGGGTGCTTCTCCACTAAATGGAAAATCGCTGTCCCAAGCCAATTTCATGTAATAAATCTTAATATTTCTATTTTTTTTGTATCACTAACGACATAGCATTAGGTATTATTATTATTATTATATTACTAGCAGGCCACAGCTTTTTTAGTAATTTAATAATCTAATATTTGAATAAATGAACCTCAAACGTCTCAAAATACAGTCCCCTGGTGCGTCCCTTTTCCAGAATTACAAATGTTGTTACCAATATTTATTTTTTGATCGTTGATAACTGAACAAAAAATATCCAAATACATAAAATAATACTTTAAGAATCTTTATTCACCAAAATTAAAATTTTACAACAGAAATTTAACCAAAATATCCATGTGCGAATGCTGTCCTCAAATTATTAAAATAGCCCCCTGTTTAAATTTCAAACCCGCGCTAAAGTCAAATTTTGTTTTGGCGCGAATTATTATGATCGTGAAACGGAACGCAATCGGTGTGAAGTTCGTTCAGTTATGGAGCCAAGCGAGCAGCCGCCATTTTGTTAGTGCTACGTCTGCGTTTGCTGGTCAATCACGCGTCTTGGCCGTTAGTGAAAACAGTCCCATGGTAAGCTTTTTTTTTACTATTTTAAGAGTTTTAATTACGACGATTTATTTAAAATAATTGATTATATAGTATGTAGCCATATCCGTCTCGTTAATCCGATATAATTTAAGCGATTTTGTTTTATGAAGTATTCATGTAAAAATGACAGTCCCCTGGCCAACAGTCCCCTGTCATTTTATAGCACAAGAAAAGTCACTTTAGTAACAGCAATAACTTATTAAACTAAGAAGTTGATTTTGTTAAGCTTTTAATACAAATGTTATTATTAGCCATAAGAAAAGTAACTATAGTAAGTATAATTTGTTGTAATACTGTTGATTTGATTTTAATACACAAAAAAGTTGTTTTTGTCCATAAAAACATTCCCCTGGATGGTTACAACAGTCCCCTGTCACGGTTTTCTATAAAATCATTCATAACTCAAAAACTAAGAGGAATATGTGTGGGCTTTTTTAATATATATGTTTAATCAACTATCGTCCTTCAGTTTATTAACAAACATTCTTAATATTTGATAAAATTTGCTTAGGACAGACTTGTAAGGACGAATTTCCAAATAGCAGAGAAATACCCTTATACATACTCATACTTTGTTGAGCTGTTGTGCACTCGCCCGCGAAGGTTTGTGAAAAAAAACATTTTTCTGGAATTCAAAATGGTGGATGCAATAAGCCTACAAAAAAAATTAAATTTGAAGGGATTGCCACGAAAACCCGAACAAGGAGGTGAATAATTTCGAATCTGCCATCAAAATTTCCAAATATGAGACCATCCCCACTCCGCTGGGACATATAGGAGAGGGGATGAAAAAAATGAAATAAAAAAATTCCCTTCCTTTTAGTTAGGGTTAAATCGGAATTTTTTCTATAGACCTTCGTAAAATGCTGGTTAAAGCTTTCATCATGGCGCACTTTACCTTTGAAAGTATTATTTTCCCATCACTTAAAGCTGCGTGTAGGACAAAACTGTTGGTCGCATTTAATGATGCAGTTCGTTTTGTCCATAAACTGACTAGATTTAGTCATGTGTCACAGTATACTAGTTCACTCCTTGGATTTCTACTTGATATATGCCAGGTACACCGTTGTTTTAAACTATTTCATCGAATAATATACTCTCAACAGCCAGACCAGATTGAGGTTTTTATATTCATCAAGGTATGTTAAGATTCTGTTGCCAGAATGCCACTTTCGGTTTGCAGAGTGCTCCTTTTTTATCCAGCGTGCGCTTGTCTGCAATCAGTTCCCTTCATATATTCAGCGGATGACGTCCAACGGATCATTCTATCGGGCACTTCAGCAATCTGAATTAATAGAAACTTAATGTATCGTCAACTTATGCGCATCTCGAAGTTTTCTTACTTTTATTTTCACTTTTTCCTGTCGTTTTTGGCATTTTTGCAGATTTCACAATTTTTTGTCATTGATTTTTATTTTTTTTCCTTGTATCTTATTTTGAATTCATTTAGTTGTGTTATAGTTCTTTTATATTAGTTAAGTTTTCATTTTTCCTCTCTATTCACTATACAGAATTTTTTACGCAAAAGATTGTTTATCTCTGTACTTTATGCCCAATAAATTATTATTATTATTAGTTTACTGTGGGTGACCTCAGTGGAAGTGTCTTGGAAAGTAGTATAATTGCATATGCAATATATCAACATGTAATGAATAATAGTTTTTTTTAGGGAAATGGAATAAAGTGTAAAAGAGGTAGGAGTTTACTGTTTATTTTTTCCGAAAAGAGGGGCAGGGCAAGGATGTGAAAGTAAGAAAGTAGAAAATAGAAAGTATGCGGGACGATGCCGATTGGAAATAAATGGAAAAATTGGTTTAGTTATAGTAAAAAATATATTAGGAACAGGTTAAAGTGATGTATTGTGTAATAAGTGTGTTGTGTATAAAATTATGCTTGATTAAAGGAGACTAACCCTACCCTGCTGGGACCTGCAGAAGAGGTCTATTTTGGGGGTTTATTTTATTATTATTAGTTTTAAATATTTAATCTGAGTTTTGTTCAACAACCATAGTACTGAAAGGTGCGATTTTATCAGTTTTATTGCCATGCTTATGTTGTGGATTGTTGAAAATATTTTGTTTTCCTGACCACCGTTACAATTAGCTGTTGTGTATACTCCGGCTATCAGGGAGTACACGCAACAATTGTGCCTTTTTGTGTATGAACAAGGGTTTAACCAATTAAAACGCAAAGGCCAACGCAACCATGAGCTGAAGCGGTATTAGGTTTTAGTGGAGAGATGTCAGGTAAAGGGGGTAACACTGGTAAATGTATGTAGACGTGCAATTGTGTAAGATGAAACGAAACAATTGCTGTTGAAAGATGGCTGAAGATCCGGCTGTATTTGAATTCACTTGTCGTTAAATATGGAATTCACTAGATGATCGACGGATAGATCGTCGGTGCGCTTGATGTGATTGATGCATGTCGAAATTCACTTGATGTTAAAAATGTTCTCGATGCCGAACCGTTTAGGTCGCTGATCGAATCGCAACTCTGAGATGTGCCTGAGTCGCTGGTGTTACTGCAACTACCTTTGCTTGGAGCAACTTGAGCTCACCGTGGCCAAAGAATATTCATCAACAAGAAGGGACAATCTTATACGCCTGCAAGTGCCTAACTAGTATGCAATGTCTGGAAAACACATCCAGAAAAATTTCCCATTAGCTAAAACAGAAACGAACGAGTACCATCCTATTCCTGCGAGCAATTAAGAGAGAGAACCATAGCCGGCAAAAATTTCTCGCGTACAGCATGTACAGTGTCAGATACAAATTTACTATGGAGTTTTCAGACGATTTCTAATTCTCTCTATTGCATGCCATCTGAGTGCTGTCTCTCCTCATGATGTTGACATTTTTTCACTCTGCATTTTAATGGTGATTTCTAATAATTCATAGCGACTGTGTGCGGCGCTCACGCAGCTAGAGAGCTAGTGCAGGGTGGTGTTATTTTATTGAGAGATTTGACTTGTTTTGAAAAGTCTTTCCTTTTAAAAATGATGGGTGAACATCATATAAGGCGTTTAATGTGTGGCTTTGCAAGGGACAATTATCAGGAAATAAGTTTTGTGCCTAGCTGAAAATAGAAATCGTTCAACATAAAATCATGCACCCTGTAGAAGTGTTTCAATTTTCTTAGCACCTCCCCTCAAATTGTTGTCTTGCTCTCACATATTACTTGTTTATAACTATCTATTTCCAACAAAATGAAACGTCTGGTCCGGTTAACGGTACTCAAGGTCGTTGAAAGATAAGGGAAAACGTCACGAGTGTCCCTTTTTGTTCATATATATTCTTTGGTGCTGAGCCAGCAGCACCTGTTATCTATGTAGCTTATCATGGCTGGCCGACTTTGGAGGTTTTGCAGTGGCTGTACAGCCAGGCGAAAAGTGGTGAGCAAGCGGTTAGATATTTTTCGCTTTATTGTCATTGACTGTGCCATATGCAGGATAAAATTCATCAGTTAACAGGCGGGCTGAAAAGTTCGTAGGCTAACCCATAGATGGCGCTACTAGTATCAAATCCATATGATTTTTAGTTAGCCCTAACCTTCAAAAGACGCGTGTATAAATTTGACAGCTGTTGCACTATTAGTATCTGAGTTATAGCATTTTGTGTGAAAGAACTTTTGTTACTTTGAAAAACGGATAAAAAGGAATTTCGTGTGTTAATAAAACATTGGTTTTTGGCGAAAAAAAATACTGTTGAAACCAAGGCTTGGCTTGATAAACATTATTCGGACTTTGCACCAGGAAAATCAACCGTAGAAAAGTGGTTTGCTAAATTTAAACGAGGCGAAATGAGCACCGAGGACGATGCACACAGTGGACGCCCCAAAGAGGCTGTTACCGACGAAAACATCAAAAAAGTCCACAAAATAATTTTTGATAACAGTAAAGTGAAGTTGATTGAAATAGCTGAGACCTTAAAGATATCAAGGGAACGTGTTGGTCATATCGTGAATGAATATTTGGATATGCGAAAGCTCTGTGCAAAATGGGTGCCGCGCCAGCTCACAATCGACCAAAAACAACAACGGATCGATTATTCTAAGCAGTGTTTGGAGCTGTTCAATCGTAATAAATCCAAATTTTTGCGTCGATATGTGACGACGGACGAAACATGGCTCCACCATTTCACACCGGAGTCCAATCGACAGTCAGCTGAGTGGACTGCACGTGGTGAACCGACTCCAAAGCGTGGAAAGACGCAAAAGTCGGCTGGCAAGGTAATGGCATCAATATTCTGGGATGCTCATGGTATAATATTCATTGACTATCTTAAAAAAGGGAAAACCATAAACAGCGACTATTACGTAGCGTTATTGGAGCGTTTAAAAGACGAAATCGCGGAAAAGCGGCCTCATTTGAAGAAAAAGAAAGTGCTGTTTCATCAAGATAATGCACCATGTCACAAATCAATGAAATCGATGGGAAAATTCCATGAATTGGGCTTCAAATTGCTTCCGCATCCACCGTACTCTCCAGATCTGGCCCCCAGCGACTTTTTTCTGTTCTCAGACCTCAAGACCACTTCACTAAAATACTACAAAATTGAAAAATTCTCATCTCTCCGTAATTCACCCTATGTAGTGGCCATATCTGATTAAATTGTTAAAAATTAATATCGAAGTTATAAACAGTGAAGTATAACTCAAAATTGAAAATATTAACCAACCTTCGACACGATTTCAAAAAATCCATAATTAGTAAATACTTTCACATTTATTGACAACTTGGAACTAACATCTGTTACATCTGTGAACATTACTTAAACCTTTTTGCCAAAATACTCTCTCAAGTAAAGAAGTTCGCATCGATATTAAACTAGCCGTTTAAAAGACATGAGGCCACAAACACACACTCGTAGAAACATACGTGTTAAACTTATACACACCTCCTCTTTATGTCGGGCGTTAATTAAAGCTAGAGAGCCAAACATCCGTTATATTAATTCATGCTTCCGATGAAGCAGAACATCGCCTGCGTCGTTCCGTGTAGTTTTTCAGTTATACATTTGTTTTTGCGCAGAAGAAATATGCTTACTCTTTTATCATGCAGCAATCGACGTGAGCAGAGCTTTCTTCCTTTCCTTATTTCCCTCCTCCTGTACGAGCCCAGACTAAACTGCGATTACAGTAAAATAGAGGTTTAGAATTTACTCCACCCGTGATATGCTTAAAGTATTAGATTAATAAAATATATAACAACTCAGGCAAAAGTTTATTGTACTGCTTCAAATGCAATTGTCATTAAGACAAAAATGGTTCATCAAGAAGACATTTCTTTCGCGACATCAAAGGCGTGATGGGTCTACCATCCTACGTAATTTGTTTTTCATTTCTTCCCTTGTAATTAGTACGTGCCGTTTAAAACAAAATTCATTACATATTCTCACTAAATACTCCGTACTTGTACTTTGCTCCAAATTAGGGGTCACCCAACCCTAATTTCGGAATTAATTTATCCTGTGAATGGCAGAAGAAATTGAAAGCGTGTGGCAGGATTTCAAGAAAATCATTATTTGTCGTCGACTTCCTTCAAATCCAAAACGAAAAGGAAAAGTTGTGGGAGCATTTGCGAATAGAGAAAATCTTGGGAATCACACAAATTTTCGTTTCATCCTTCACATGGTACAGCTATACCATTCACCATCTGAGCACTTGCCATTGTATGGCTGCATTCTATAACGTCTCCCTGATTGGGATATTGAAGATTTTGTGTGCTGAAACTTAACGTCATATTGCTTTGGTACATACGCGTAGCTATATCTGTATGTATACATCAGCCACCTATATGGGCTCCTTGCTTGGTTCAGGCTGCCAGCAGCAATCGACGTTAACTGAAATTCTGTGGTTTCCTATTCACGCTAAAATAAGTAAACAACAAAATGGAGTCGATTATAAAGTAGAATTCCACCTTTTGTAGAACAGGCATAGCTGGAAACGACAAGTGATTATCCCAATCGAAGTGCCAGAACACAATGATCCCTGCCGAGAAGATTGTTAAATGAGGGCAGGCACCCTTACATAAAATTAAGTGGTTAAAATCAATGTTACCGCAGACGAATATTTCGAAATTTTAAATGAAAATTGCTTTAATTTAGGGTGCTTTCGGTCCGATTTTGATGAGGGTTCGTACTTGTTCTATTTAGGTTCATATTGCATGCTCTAAATTTCCAGCTTTTTGGGCGAGAGAAATATGAATATAAGAAGTTTGATAATGCGCATCTCAACTCAAATAGTATTGTGCTTTTCGACTAGGTGTATTATGCTTTCGCGCGAAAGGGAGGCACACACAAACACCAAAGCACTAACTTAATTAAATTAAGCGAGAAAAACGATTAATAATAAAACACTATAATATTCATAAGTTCGGGCAACTTTCGTTCGCGGAACACTGATGTCGCCCACCGTTTTCTACAAGCACGTTTCTGCTCGCTTGCGGAATGAAACAGAGCAGGCGAACACACATTAAATGAAAATATTTTTCGGTTTACAAATCGTTCGTAATTATCATTCCGTTCTGTGCCGTTCCATTCAATCTGGCCTGAACCTCATTTTCACTGCACTCCTCTGTATTTTTATGACCACCAGAAGCTATATATTGTTCGCAGCATTTAGCACAAGTAGAAAAGGTTATCAGATGTAATTCTGCAGACAGTTCACATTTCCACTTTTACATCCTGTTTTGGCAATCTCAACCGTTTTCGAGTTACAGGGCGAATCATATGCACTCTATTATTTTATTTTTATCTCTTATCCCCCAAGTAAAGCATTATCATATGAGCTAAACGGAATCACCTGTCTATCATCGGCTATTTCTGGCAAACTTCATATAAGTGAAAGAGTTGTGCAAGGTTTCAAGTAAATCAGATCTAAAACATTTTTCCCTATACAAACTCTTATACCCACTTTTACCCTCTTAAGGGCACCCGGTGGTCTAGAATTTTCAAAAAATCGATATTTTGTTTTTTAATATTTCGAAAGTGTGGTCTTTCGAGAATATACTGTTAAATTTTTGTAATGATATTGACACTATTTTTGGTTCTACAGCCTTTTCAGCAGGTAGCGAAGGGTTGATCCGCCTATGAATGGAAACATACTAAAAACTTTAAACTCATTTATCTCGAAACCACCCTTTTCTGCACGGCGGGATGCAAAACAAAAAAACTATTCATCCGAATCATCCCAAATTTTAATATGTTATTAAGTACACTAGTAGCTATGGCCGCGACCACCAAAATTTTTTTATTTCAATAACTTCTTATTTTTTACGTAAAAAACTAATGAAAAATAGTCTGTTTTCGATATTCAAATTTCAAAACGCGCTATTTTTGTCAAGAAAAGTTTTTTTCCATGTTTTGTTGGTTCCGGCGATAGCTACAGTGATATAGATTGATAATCTTCTCTTATTTTATTTTTCAAATAAGTGACAGAGCTAAAACTTCACCCGCCGCCCAGGTTCATTTTTTTTGGGGAGGTCATCTTCGGGTCATTATTTAAATAATCACAATTTTTTTTTTAATTATAAAAATATTTTTGTATGCGTGTTGAGAATTATAATATACCTATAAAGTTTAAATATCGTTGTTCATTATTTTCACCTTAAAAAAAAATTTTTGAAAATCCCTTAAATTCAAGGGTGCTAGACCACCGGGTGCCCTTAAAGGAAGATAAAATTGACTGAACGAATGTAGATTTATGGCTTCAAAACAGAAGTAATGAGATTTGTGGGAAAAAAAATATTTTTGGAATTCCTTTCATAGAGGGAACAGTGTACGCAACCAATTTTTCCCACTTACAACAAAAATGTGTTAAGGAAATTTTCATTTATTTCAGTCACGACATATTTGCTTTCATAGTTGAGTTCAAGGCCCGTCTTTCAGTGCGTTTACCATCTTCCAGTGCGCTCGCTGACCGGCCCACATTAATAACTCCTCGCCACGTTGCTATGCGCATCGCGTCGCAGCAAAGAAAACTTTCAGTACATACTTATCCTACCTAGAATTTTTTAGTAATCGGCTTTGTCATGAAAACCATTTGACGCACGCCCGAACGACGTGTTTTTTCCTATAAATGCTCTCCTTTTTCAATTGCAAGAAAGTTTGTTGGATTAATTCATTCAATCGCGTTTAAATTTTTTTATATTTATTATTACATATTATAAATCTTTAGATTGTATGCTTTAGTCTTTCATACTTACTACCAGGGACACGACCTCGGCCATTTTCTAAATAGCTTTGCTTATGTTATTTAGAACATGTATAAATTAGCTTTCAATGGTTGAAATTAGTGTTATTAATAATATTAATTGGGGGAAAAAAACAATTTCTTGGTCTCTCAATAAGAACGCTCAACTTTTATATGTAAATAAAACAAGTTGTGTGTGAGATACACACTCCATTTTCATTTTGTATGCAAGAATATTTGATAGCATGAAGTTTGGAATATAACTTCATTTAAATGTCCACCGCGGCTTTACTTAGTGGCACGTGTCCGGAAGTTGACCCAAATTTCGCCAAAAAATCATCTTTAGCGACATCAACGGCGATCGCTATAGATCGATGATAAGCAACTTCTTGTGGCCTAAACTGGATGATATGGGTACCGACGATATGTGGTTCGAACAGGACGGCGCTACGTGGCACACAGCGCATGCCACGATGGACATTCTGCACGAGTGTTTTGAGACTGGCCACCGAAATCGTGCGATTTAACGCCTTATGACTTCTTCATTTAAGGTGACCTTCTCCTAACTGGGGTACAACAAAATCGATTTTTTTTTTTCACGGAAAAACATACCTTAATATGTCTATAATCGTGTCCCAAAATTTCACGGAAAAAAAAAATATGGTTTTCGAGTTATAGTGCTATATATATGGTGACCTCCTAACTGGGGCAAAAAAAAAACGATTTTTTTTTTTTACGGAAAAATATATCTTAATATGTCTAGAATCATGTCCCAACATTTCACGAAAAAAAAATATATGGTTTTCGAGTTATAGTGATATATATTTGGTGACTTTCTCCTAACTGGGGTCAAAAAGAATCGATTTTTTTTTTATTTTTTTTACGGAAAAATGTTCCTTAATATGACTAGAATCATGTCCTAAAATTTCACGAAAAAAAAAAAAATATGGTTTTCGAGTTAAAGTGCTATTAATTAATACTGTAAGTCTGCTCATTTCCTCGGTATTGTGCGAAATATTCCACTCAAAAACTCTTTTTTTCTTTAAACGCATTTTTCTCGACTTAATTTTTTCAATCGTAGTTCCACGATATCTCTTGAACCGCTCAACCGATTTCCATAAACCTGGGTTCAATTTGTTCTAAATTCAATTGTTCACAAATCTAACTAGGATATAAGACAAAACCCAAGTAGTTTTTTTTTTACAGCACTTTTTGTAAAAAATTTGTCGCAAAATTCTCGATTTTTGACTTCAAAAGGCTGCAATTTTTTTTTTAGTCGAGCGATTCCTTAGATCCTAGTTAGATTTATACATTCTAATGTCTACTTTAAGTGGTTTTTTGATTTTTCTGTGTCAGATGATTTGGCGAGCCGCAATCACGGAATTACGGAAAAAGGCCGATTTTTTTTGGCGCCCTCTGGCGGCGATGGGTGAGCGAGAAATGAAAAAATAAAAAAACAATTTCTAGTTTTTGTTAAAGACTTCCAAATAAAAAAAGATTCAAGGTCATATGTTGTTTGGTTTTCTTGTAAAAAAATCCCAAACTTTTGCTTTTTTTTTAATTCAGTTAGGAGAAGGTCACCTTAAGGCCAAATTAAATCACAGGTCTACGCGAATAAATCGCAAACAATTGATGCCCTCAAAGTCAGCATAGCGAACGCCATTCAACAAATTCAGCCAAACTTATGCGACAAAGTCATCAAAAATTGGGCCTTTCGAATACGTGCCACAAAGCAAAGCCGCAGCGGACACTTGAACAACGTTATATTCCATACTTAATGTCATAAAATATTTTTCAAATAAAATACAAGTGGAGTGGGTATCTCACACACAACTTCTTTTATTTACGTTTAAAAGTGGAGCGTGCTTATTGGAAGACCCTTTAGTATCTTCGATTGAAAATTACAAAGAAAGTGCCGTTCACCAGAAAAAGTTACGTCTCCCAAATAACAAATAAATTAATAAAAATTTATAATAAGCGAAATCTCATCAGTTACAGTTATTAATAACAGAGTGCATTGTGGTGATTGGCGTTGATGTTCTTAATCCTATGTAATTACTAATGATTGTCGTCATCGTATTTCATTTTCCCCAGATCAAAAAAGGGTTCACACTCTATCAACATCACACAGAAAACCGTATCTTATTAAAACCGCTGAATTAACACCTTAGCCACAACGTCAGGAAATGTAACCAAAATCTATTTATCATCAAGCACTAGTTGTTTATGGCTTAGCATGTGTATATGTGGTACATGTCTGTAAGGGGTTATCCATAAAGTCACGACCAGCGCCCTTCTCTATATGAATATAATCATTCGAGTCGGGTTACATAGCCAAGTCATAAGCACACAATAGGGACTATATCCTTGCATGTACGCACGTATCAAGAATAAATAAAGAGACAAACAAGGCATTCAAGATACGAAGATTATATTCGCTGTACTGGGATTGAGTTATTTCCGGACTTAAATCACCTGTCGACATCCTAACTAAGATGACCACACAATCCTCTCTCCGGGCGTTATATAAAGCTGTCAACTTTGTCGTTATTTGCACGTGCACAGCCAACTCGTGTGCTGGAGATGTGCATCAGTACGCCACATCATTTTACTCTATGAATTTCACCCCTTGTGGGTGCCCAAAGAGAAGAAAAGGGAAAACTCCCTTCGCTTAAGTCAAAACAGATAAACGCAATGCAAATTTGCTCTCGACAACGGACGAGTAGGTTCCAAACAGTAGTTACCCAGCTACTCCAGATACAGCACCAATAGGCAGCTACATAGCCGACACTGTTTATCTCGGAGACCGAAAAGTTTCGTGTCTCTAGTCTGTGAAACACTAAACGTAAATGCGTCATTTTATTTTATCTCCGCTGTAGCAGCCTCCCTAGAGATTCTTTGTGCTTGAAGTATTTTCAAGAAAGAATAGCTTGCTTTCTTATGAACGAAATTTGTCATACACACAAAGAAGTTATTTCGAAATTTGCACGAAATAAATATTTATCCGAAATATAAGGGTATGAACTCGTTATCTATAAGACTAGAGACGGTTTGATGGAAATCGTTCATTTGGAGATACGTTTATCCAATAAAGTGTCACATATTACGTATTTGATGGTCAGCTTAATGGGCAGTAGATATTTCAAAATTGTTACTTAACCTTCCGTTCGTAATTTAGCTTTGAAGGCAAAGTCGAAATAAATTTTTTCCTGATCTAAAAATAAAATCGATTGCGCGTACCTACCAGTTTTGAAAGAGAGATTTTGCTATTGATTGTTTGCCTAAAAGTGCTTTTCCTAGGCATGTGTTTTTAAAAATGTGTTAAAAGGTGCGTCCTAGTGGATGCGGATCGGCCCGGCATCAGTCGTTACATAACAAGACATAGACGCGATACAACTGCTCTCATCTCACTACTGGTCGGCACCGAACGAGACGTCCACACATCCAAATTGCGGCTCGACGTTGACGATCAGCATAGTGTGGGCGCAGCTTTAGAGTTTCACAAAAGATATGGAACATGATGATGCATTACGTGTAAATATGTGATTCACCATAACGTGTTGAAAATTCTTTTGAAAACTTTGAACCGTCGTCATTTGTAAGCCTTTTTAAACAGAATCCATTAAAGTTGAGAGTATCCACCATCTGGAATTCCCAAACTTTGAAGGCAAGTGCAAAATTGTTTTGATGATGACACAACACATTCAATTCCACTAAATTGTGCACCATATCCAAAATCAGAAACCTCAGAATGATCTTCTTGGATCAAGATAGAGTTTAACAGTTGTCCTCTCTTTTTGTGCCATGTTTAGTAACTATCTATCTAACTTTTATGGCAAAGATCATATCGCAAGAAATTTCGTCCTTTAGGACTGCTAAATTGGAACCGACGACATTTTGGATTTTTAAATCTTGGGCGCCATTTTGAAATAACCGGGTTGATAAATTCTGTGTGCAAAATTTTCTGAAAATTTAAAGAGATTTCGTATTTTTCCTCTGCCATATTAGGGCCTTTTTCACTTTCATGAGTGCAGTTATTGCCGTCTAGTTAGTTTCAGAGAGTACCAATATAAAATTTCAGGGTAAGTCAGCACGTCCAGCTCTCATAATAGAAAACAGAATAGAACAGGAGATGCGCGAAGAAAAATCTGGATTTAGGAGATGCATGGAAATACCTTCTCTGATCGCTTATAAAGTTATTTGAGGTAAGTTATTATGTTGCCGTGCGATTGCCAGGTCACTATATTTATTACAGAAATAAAGATGTCTAATATTGCTAATATTGATACAGTCACTAAATGTTAAAAGGTAACTAATTAGGAAACAATTTATGACAAAGTTGTTGAATAGGTGTTTCCATACTAAAATCACTAATGGCTTTACGTGAGAACCGTTACGGTGGAAGAATTGCGTTGCAAGACTTGTAATTTTTGTGCATTTTATGTTTTTGATTAAATCTAATTTCTTTTTGTAGGTAGTCCTCCTTGTTTTCATCTCGGGTAATATTTCTTGCATCTTCAGCTACGAATTTTCTTAAAGCCCACTCCATATCTCTTTTGGGTTTTCTCAGAGGCTTTGATGTAACAATTTTTGACAAGTAGCACGAAATTGATGAAATTTCAATTCAATTTTTCCAACACAACAAGCGAGTGCAGGCCCAGTCATTCAAGCAAACGTTTTTCGAGTAATAATCCGTTGTGGTCAAGTCGCTCGTCTCGGTGATTCGAAGTATGTGACTGACTTTACGGACTCACTGAACTGGCAAGTAATAGCAGCACGTGGCCCAATAAACTTTCCGCTACCGGGAAATATTCTTTGAAAAAAAATTGTTGACCAAGAGCACGTTGAATTTGAGGTGTCGACGCGCAGCTGCAAACGGTGCCTCTATTGCCTCTGGGGAGTCTGACACAAAATACATATGTTCTGGGGACAGATTTAGTGCTATAAATAAATTGTAGGGTTTTATAGTGGCGGATCCAATATGAGGACAGAAAATTCGCAAATGGGGTGGATTTATGTGTAAATTAATCAGTATTGGGGTTTTTGGTTGCTGATTTTAAATTTCCTGCCGAAACTCAAATGGGCAGCCACGACAACTTTAACCTAAACCAGAGTCAACATGACATGTTATGAATGTATTCTCTGCCTAAACTCTACCCGCTCCCCTTTTTCGGATTGTGATTTTATATAATTTTCATGAGCACTCAGCTCAAAGATAATATTAAATTGATAGATTTAATTCATTGCGAAATTTATACTCTCTGGAAGTCTCTACCAATTTTATATATGTAGGTACTACGCAGGTTTCTGCTGGAAACCCCAGTTGGAAGTCTGTTAAGGTTATTTTAATGTCATAATATTCAGTTTGTCACAAAGCCAGGCGGTCTGATGGTAATTGCTTACGTTTTTGCCACAAATGAGTTTTTCATCGATTTCGGGATTTCCATTTTTCCTATATTTTAATTTTAATTTGAGTGTAACGAGCATTTAATAGAATTTCACAGGGAAAACTTCGGAAAACGGCAGAAGACAGCTTCCATCTCTCCTCGAACTGCTGCTATCCATGATGAGATGTGCGACAGTCAGGTCTAAATACAACGGGCCATGGTACGTCGGGAAAATTAATTTCCTCCCTTTCACGCTTAAAACTCAGAAGAATGTGAATAAAAGCGACTCAGCTCCACAAGGAACGAACGGAAGGAAAAAATAACTTTTTCGTAGACGAAATACGCGCTGGTGTTGATGTAAAACTTTTAAATTCTCTTTTCCTGTTTAAACATAAATTTTGTACGTTCGCATGTAGGCAGCCATGTGTGCAGCAGTTTGGATGTGAAATTTCCACCGTATTAAGGCTGTAGTTCATTTTCTTTTAATTTACTTTATGATAGAACTTACTTAAAAGTTTCCTCTTCCATAAGTTGCGTTTCTCACATATTTTAAGTTGGCTGCTGCTTGCTGCTTTTCAAATTCTTTGAATTCTAAAACACAATTCCGCGCAGGGCCTCCAAAAATTCAGTATTCAAGTAAAATGATCCTGACCTTTAAGTTGCCAAAAATTTATTAAGTCGAATTTATATTACCCGTCGCCGAGTGCTGCATTAAGGATGGTGGTACATACATAAATATATTGACTCCCTATGCTTCTTATTAATAACTGCATATGTATGTACATTTACATACATAGGTCCATTTGAGGTCATGACGTCCTCCCTAGGTTTTTATGACTGATGTTGGGGTGTTTTGATGCGCTGATTGCAATTATGTGCTCCGTTTTTCTTATCACCTCTGGATTTTTCAGTATAACGTTTGCCGAAAAACAAACAAACATGACACCTTCACTTCAGCAACTTTAACTCAAAATTCTAAAATTTTTCTCAAATCGAACGCTAACACCGTGTTGAAAACAATGGGACTATCTTGCGACTAGTGACTTTTTTCCCCATTGCCTACACGCCTAGTCCCAGAGAGGACTGGAGATAGGAGAAAAAATGAGTGTGTCGAGTTGGTGGACTTTCAGCAGAGGTTCATAATGCTCTGACAAACCTAAATGCGCTGCCTGACACTTTCTGGTGCATCGTCCCCCCTCGCCAAATTCTGGCATTCTGATGAGGGTGGTAGTAATCAAAATATTTTTTCTAAAAGTAGAGTAGAGTAGGGTTTTAAAAATGTTCTCTATAGTCCAGTAAAAATAGACACATAAAGGTTCAAACCTAGACAGAATTTCCACAAAGCTGAAAATTTTTGAAATATCGCGATTTCAAACGTGGAAAAACTACCCGAGTGAAAAATTAAAACTGAAAACATCCTGAAAAATCGACTAATTTCTCTAATAGACAGTCGCAAGGGAAACTTTAAAGAGACTTAATTTCGATTGGAAATTGAGCACTGAATCCAGACTGAAAACTGGCTGAAATATATAAATAAATAAATAAATAAAAATAGCCTTCGACACAAATGCATGGTGCCAGTGGTGGGCGCTATTAGGCACAAAGAAAGGAACACGCGTGGCGAATTGTGTAAGGAGAACTGTGTCTGTAATCAACCTTAAGGCCACCCGGTGGTCTAGAATTTTCAAAAAATCTTTTTTTTTTTTTAATATTTCGAAAGTGTTGTCTTTCGAGAATATACTGTTAAATTTTTGTAATGATATTGACAGTATTTTAGGTTCTACAGCCTTTTCAGCAGGTAGCGAACGGTTGATCTGCCTATGAATGGAAACATACTAAAAACTTTAAACTCATTTATCTCGAAACCACCCTTTTCTGCACGGCGGGATGCAAAACAAAAAAACTATTCATCCGAATCATCCCAAATTTTAATATGTTATTCAGTACACTAGTAGCTATGGCCGGGACCACCAAACATTTTTTATTTCAATAACTTCTTATTTTTTACGCAAAAAACTAATGAAAAATAGTCTGTTTTCGATATTCAAATTTCAAAACGCGCTATTTTTGTCAAGATATTTTTTTTTCCATTTTTGTTGGTTCCGGCGATAGCTACAGTGATATAGATTAATAATTTCCTTATATTTTATTTTTCAAATAAGTGACAGAGCTAAAACTTCACCCGCCGCCCATGTTCATTTTTTCTGAAGGGGTCATCTTCAGCGCCATTATTTAAATAATTACAATTTTTTTTTAATTATAAAAATATGCTTGTATGCCTGTTGAGTATTATAATATACCTACAAAGTTTTAATATCGTTGTTCATTATTTTCACCTTCAAAAACAATTTTGAAAATTCCCTTAAATTCAAGGATGCTATACCACCAGGTGGCCTTAAAGTAACGTAAACCTTAACTACGCCACTATCATTGGCGTAATAAAATTAATTGGTGATGAATACAGTTTACATTTCTGCAGTACAATCAGTGATGCGATTCAGCGCTTTTCTCTTTCTTTCAAATTGAAACTTTTATCAGTGTCTAGAACAACCAAGCGCAGTGGCTCTAAGCGCTTCACTCACCGTGTGAGCATAGACAAATAATAGATAGATATCCAATCTCATAGCAAAAATTGTTCCTATGAAAACAAATCTGAGCGGAAAGCTCAGCTAGTTCAACTTCCTTTAAGTTTGTCTGCGTGAGATAAATATTTAAAATATTTCTCAATTCAGAACACTGTCTCTTTTTCAATTTTCATATTGAGCCCGCTCACCAGCCCAAATGAGACCTTTTGCAAAAAAAGATTTTGCTAGGAATTTTTAGCCTGATAGAGTAAATACATTTCTATTGAATATTTTGTTTAAATTTATTTATAGGAGATTGAGGATGGTAAAGGATAGGGTAAATTGGGGCTATTATGATTGCTTTTCATCAGATTAAGTTTCATAGATAAGAATTATCCGGATATACATATTTAATGTTGGAAATTTAACGAGTATCATAACAAAACCCCACATTGTCGACAATGAACTCAGTATGAAGATAAAAATGGTACAAGTAACATTGAAGACATATTTTGAGCACGTAGATAAATAAATACCTCCTTTAAGGGGATATACAGTATATACTACATATTTATGATCGGCTTGTATTTTTTCGCTAGATTCAGAACACTTTTATCTAAGCCGTGCCGATTTTATAAAAATTATGATGATGAGATATGTTCATTTATTTCAATAAAAAAATTCAGTTGAAACATAAATTGATTTTGCCATTAACATAATAAAAGCGTATATACCATTTGTTTTAAAATAAAAAAAAATTGTATAAATTAATGTTTAGCTTCTCAGAATTTTTAGTCTTTTTTGTTTCCGACAATTTTGTTTATGTATTGCTAATTTTTTGTCAATTTTCCATTTGCAATTCGTCCTGATTAGAATTAAAATAAAATAATCAAGTATTTTTAACCTATGCGAATGACATGGATTGTCAACTTCATACCACGAAGGAAAACTGTTAATGCAAACTTGACATATTTGTCCTTTATGTTGTTTTCATGTCCTCTTTGAACTCAAAAATCCTCAAAAATTTTTAATTGCCCTTTGCATATTTCACAAAATTGCTTTGTGGGTACTTGTAAATTACCAAAATCTGACTTTTGCGCGTAATTTTTATAATGAAAAAGCTACTCTGTTGATGATATTTGTACATTATCTTTTGAAAGTGTCGTTTGTTTACAGATACCACAGGATTTACAAATACCTGTTGTAAGCATACGATGCATAACAAAGCCACAAAAATACATTAAAGCATTATCAGATAGCGCTCCTGATGAGTCCTCATTCATTGTCGTCATTGTTGATCATTGATATTTCTGACTCATCCAAGTTTTCAACGAAATTGTTTAATTTCACAAATTCATCATTAGGCTCAATCTGCGATTCTCTCAGAGTTGGAGTTAAATCTAAAATGGCATCCCAATCCAAATCAAGTGAGCAGTCCGTATATTCTTCACAATTAGCGAATGTGGATGAATTAATGAATTTAATTGAAACAACCCTACCTATGAGCTGATTGAATTTTGATACTGAAGGACAGCCGTTTTTATATCTTATTTTACTAAAAAAGTTTTCAAGTGGGTCCTGATTTACTTTGTGCGTACAAAAGTAATTTCAGTCTTCAGACTGTTCAAAAAATTCTGTCGAAGGCCCTAGAATTCCTTCAATTGTTTGTTTTAGTTCATTAATACAATCAATTTTGACACCCTTTCTGGTTACCTTAAACTTACATTTCGATAAATATATGTTTGCTGCTGCTAAATTGTCTTTAACAAAATTATTTATCGTTAACGCACAATTATCAGGATTTCGAGAGAAACGGCTTTTACTATTGCAGTTGTCAAACAACCTATTTAAAAATTCTAGCAATTTTGCTGTTGGTAATGCATTTTCTTCAGTATTCTTAGTAAATTTACCTAATTGAAGCATTGTTTTTATTCCTGCTGCTATACAGGTACTAAAAATTTGCACTGCAAATTTTACTTTCATTTTCTCAAATGAATTAGGTTGCAAATGAGTATTTGTTAGTTTGGGGCAAACTCTAGTAGAGGACTTCTTGTCCAAATCGAACAATTCCTCAATGACTTTCCATTTCGCTACCCCTGTTCTTCCATTTCTAAGTCATACTACATAAAATTATTTCTCATTTATAAAATGAAAAGAAGCAAACTCCGCGAACGCTGAGGAGCTGACGGACGACAGAGACTCGAAAGAAGAGGAAGAGATACATATGTCGCCGCCACGCTACCGCAGAATCCATGCTGCCCGCGTGCTGAGCTAAACGAACAATTTTCTCTCTCTCCCGAAATGATATATCGAGCCATGTTAGGGATGTGTTAGTAAGATCAGGCGACATCAGGCCACCAAATTGAAAGCTCAATAGATTGAGCTTTAGGACCAGAATGGAAATCTATATAAGTTATTTGTCTATGGTGTAAGTGAGCTACTACAAGTAGTTGATATACTCTCTGCTAGATTGTGGTACTCACGAGAGAAGTTAGAGTGACGTGCGACATTACCAACCTATACATGTTATTAGGCACAGTTCCCTACATTTCCTAAAATCAAGAAATTTCTGTCTGCTTTCAGTCTCGTCTGACTTTCTCGTTAGAAATAACGAATATTTATTTCTGAATCAGTCTGTCTTCCGATTAAGCTGGACTAACAAACAATAATCTCGATTGGATTTTTTTGATGTAATATATTTTTAGTTTACTTTCAGTGGATTTTTAGTGCAAATAATTATTTCCGCCTTATTTCAGATAAGATTCCGTGTAAAACACTATTTTCAGTCTCTCTTCAGTTTTCTTTGAGTATTTTATTTTCACCCGGATAATATTCGGTCATACGCCTCCGCTGTCAAACGTGACAGTTACAAATAAAGTCATAAGCAAACTTGTAGTACTCGAAGCGCCCTAAGCGAGATAATTGAAAAACAAGTTTTGCACTTGTGGCCCCCACCCCCGGCCCCAATGGCAGTTACGACAAAAGTCGGAATAAGCAAACGTGCTCGAAGCATCCTCTACTCAGCCATCGCTTTTGTCGTAGTTTGAATAGAAGCCAAGAAAATTGAAAAACAATTTGCACCTGGTAGGCTTTTGAGCAATTCTTTGCAGTGAACTGAACGGATATTCTTATTGAAATTGTTGAAGCTGAAAACTCGTACAGACCTTAAATACATCATTACAAATGAAATGACAAAAGCTCCCAATTCCCCACAAGTTTTCAGCTCTGTGGGAATTTTGTATAGGTTGAATACTTATTTTGACTGGACTATCTAACTTCATAGCACGTTTCCCAAGAATGGATTTGTTTGAAACGGCTAATTACGGCGTTGGTTTCTGTGCTGTGTAAAGTCATGTTGTAGTCATATTAAGCCGTTCACCTTTCCACTTTGGTCACTTCAGATGAATTAGTTTTTACGGAATAATTTTTTTAGTGAAATTGCTTGACTACATTTATTCTGTGAGAACTATACAGTATGCGTATAATTCAATTCAAAATTGTGCATAATTGTACTACATAGCATTCAAATTTCTTGTCACGTTAACATTGAATCAAGTACTTGTGAATGATCTTCTTCTACCCGAAAAATAATCAAAAATAGCACTAGAAGCACCTTATTCTCTAAATAATAGGAATTCTTTCATAGTTATGGATGGCGGTAGAAAAATATCTATTGATAAATTTAGATTGCGCCGACATGATTGATAAAGTGACCGAAAGTAGTGAGCTTCTCCGGAAGTCATTGACTACTTGAATTGTTAAAAATTTAAAAAAAAATCATTAGATTCGAATGTCTCGCCGAGTATAATACAATGCCTATGGGAAAAATCCAGCGCCGATCACCTCCTCCGATTTGGTGCCATCGGTAAAAATAAAAGAATTCGTCTTCATAGCAATCCGTTGAAGTTTAACCGCTTTTTTTAAAACCCTACAATTACTTATAGCTAAGACCTTACCGACGAAACAATCTATCTTCCAACAGTGAAATTCCTTTCGAATCCATTTAGTGGCTTTAGACTTTAGAGGAATAGTTTTAGAATTAACAACGCGAAACCGAGAAACAATTCTTCTCTATGGGCACATTTTATTGCTCCGATTTCAATATAATATTCTCGCTTACATCTAATTTAACACTGCATTGTACAATTGTTTTTGCACATAGTTTTATACCGTCAGGATTTTTATCAGCAAACTTGGCGAAGCATTTGACACAGAAATTGACACTGTATCTACCTATTGTGGAATGTCTTCAATAATTGAAATTTGTTTCCTTGTCTCATTCCGTTTTGTCATTTTCCAAGAAATTTTCATTTCTTCTGAAAAGTTTTTTTTCCTCAACAGGAGAACTTATCAAGGTCTGAAAGTGACACTTTTCCTACTTAGCCACCCTCTGAGGCATTCAAGGTTATATAAGATTTAATTAGGAGGATCAAGTGCGGGCTCACATTTGCGACGGGAAAAATAAGTGTGTGAAGCTAAACAAAAAACGAGAGACGCGATGAAATTAAATCTGTTTATGCGCTTGAGAGGATTAGGTGTGAGTCATACAATTTCTCTTCTCGCTCCCGTTACTTCTCTATTGTTTCACCTCTTAACTTTCCTTTCATGATATAAATCACCGTTTGAATGCCCAGATGAGTAAACAAGAAAATGTACTTCCGATAACAGTGTGAAAGAGCAGATCTCTGGCAAATCTTACGCGTTTCTTTCTTTTTGTTGGGAATAATTTCCGCCTGACTCTCGCTAGAATTTTTCAAATGTTTTACTTTAACAAAAGAAGGATATGCACGTACGAGAGTCATTTAAAACCAATGTTTACTTACAAAAGAAAAATGCGGCCATTAAAAAAAGTACACTCCTCCCTACAGACCTTGGGAACATACACGGGGTCAAGCTGACCCCAGACCATTTTTATTCATTGCTGTGTCTTGCAAGCCATATTTTTTTTGGAATTCATGTTATGAGAATATTTTTGGCTAACAGGATGTACTTTTCGCTAGTCATTAGTTCGACAAAACTAATTTGTATTATAATTGCAAAAAAACGTGCTGAGTTTGGACCTACTTCCGAGATATACATATTTCAGTTTTGTAAAAATTCTGGGGCTGAGGCGAGCTCGTCTGGTATACTAAGATTAAAATTCATCTGGTTTTCCCATTTTATAACCCCGCTGTTTAGTTTAAATTATTTTGAGGAAAGTATGATGTTCCACAATAAATATTTAGTAAGTAATTATTTATTAGTACTACATTAATTATCTGGACTTAACTGAAAGCGCTTTAACGAGTAAATATCCAAAGCATTTTGGGCTAACTTTGAAACTTCTCCCTGAGCTCACAATTCGACGTAGCGTTCAGAGTTCTCTTTGTTGTCATCCCATGCTGGGTGAGACTGAGAAATACTTATTTGGGAGTGAGCATGGAAGTTGAAACAAAAATGTTCTCTGCACTATACATAGTCGATGCGAAAGTATAGGAAATGCTGTTGAAAAGTACATACCCAGCTAGAATTGGAAGCGCTCAAACATGGCTGCTGCAGCGCTTCCGTGCTCTACCCTCGCTCATATCTTTTTAACCGCAGAGGGAAGTGCTCTTAACCTGCACCTAGGGCAGCGCTCTAGAAACGCTTAAAGGAAAAGCTTTAAAAGCTTCATTAACTATTTTGTCCAACGATGCCCTTTTTTTCAGATAACAAAAACATACCAAACATATCTCTTCGTACAGCACAATTAGCAAATAATTTAATTTCACTATCGACGTGCGTCACGTTGCATAAAAACTTATCCTCCCACATCATCTTCCGCTTGCAGAATAAAAGCTCTGGCAATAGAAAAGGGGGAGTTCCGCAAATTCTATATGAAACGAAGACAAGCTCGTCAGCAATGTGAAAATTCCGCTCAACGCATTTGTCACTGTGATTTTCGTATGGGCGAGAAGCACTTCCAACTCGCTGGTCTTGGGAAGCGCTTCAAATTTTTCGCGCTAGGTATGGTCAAGCATCTTGTAATTAAAGCGAAATTCTCTCTGGCTGGGTGCAAACAAGAACTTTGCAATCAGGGGTGTGCTTACACCGGTTTTATTTCTTATTTTACTCGTCAAGACTTTGGGCGAAATGCTGTTGCGTATGAGTGTGATTTATGCATATGCGTGAAGATGGCATCCGATAGTCTGTTTTGGCGATAAGCAATGTCCAACTTTTAATTGCTCCACATCGGTGTTAATCTGAACCACCCCGGTCTGCGCCGATTCCAAAACAGACTGCGCACCATGAAGATAATCAATGCATTAACAAAAGGAAATCAATCAAATGGCCAAAAATTCTTTTTTTGTTCCAAACTGTGGTCGATGCATTTGACAAGCTTTCCCACAAAGTGCTAATTTTTATTATTAATGATTCGCTTGCCAGTTCTCATATTATTTAAAATATTAGTAGTACTGTGTTTCTTTAAATTTTCTTTTCTTTTTTATTACAGTCTTTTCTCTCCTTTTCTAATTAAATTTGTTCTAGTTTTTTTATTGTGTAATAATATTCTACCGATAAGCTTTAATTTGCATGTACTATAGGCTGTTGCCACAAATTCATAAATAAGTAAAAATAAATAACTGAGCCTGAGGTTAACAATTGCTGAAATTATAGGAAACATGGATAGCGACTTCGAACTAACGAAGTAGGTATTCAATCCATAAATTGGTGTTAATGATGCCGAAATTTCGATGAAAATAATAAATTGTGACCCTAAGCTGAACGTATTCCCATTATGCTGTTTGTCGAAGTCTTCATCAAGGAGTATTGTACTTGAAGGAGAAGGTTTGCGAGTTAAAGATCATGATAAAGTGAAAAGGAAACGTAAAAAAGGTTCGCAAGCGAACTTGAGGAGACAAGTGAAAATACTTCGGAGTAAGAGGAATCAAGATTTCACGAAATATAACATCAAGTGACATAAGGGTTACCCCATGGGCTTTCCTTTCCACTTCCACAAAGAAGGACACTGAAAAAATTGTCCTTAGCGTCCCCTACCAATTTCACCACTATTGTCAAAGAAATGGAAAAGGGCTCTCTCATTTCCTCCTGACCAACTTTTTGCTGACTCCGGTTTTTCTGATTTTCCTAGGACATTATGTAAGTGTACTAGCACAAGTGCTGGGACAGAACCCGACCGGCTTATGTGCCGGCTACTTGCTAAACTGTGAGACGTTTGGCACTGAGTCAAAATGACTGAGAAAGTGAATTCAGTGTTATTAAAAAAACGAAAGTTTCAGCAAGGGGACCGAAAGTCCTTCAAAGAAATTTTATTTCCAGCGTAATCCGATTTTTAAATTTTATTTCTTGCGTTTTCTTTCTTCTGCCAATGCCTTTCTCGTCTGCCTCCAGTGTTCGTATGAAACCAAAAGCCATTGAGCTGAAGATGGGTATACTCTCGTTCAAAACAAGCTCCTGTAATTGAAACGAAGAGGAGCTTACTTCGGCTATTGTTGGCCTCCAGAAGTGCTTGATTTCATATTACGAGTGCATGTCGCTTCCTGCTGAAATACCATAATTCTCGAAAAGCTTGTTTCAAATGTGGGATAAAAACGAATATGTTACTAATAATAAAGATTAGCTATGAAGTATCTACCTACCAAAAGGTCTAAAAATTAGAGATGATTGAAACAAAGAAGTGAAGGATCTTGAAAAGAGAGTAATATTTTAAATTTTTCTAAAGTTTTGCAAAATTTACACATGTAGAACTAAATAAATAGAAGGTAATTAAATGTATGTACGCCTCCCCAAAATATTTATTCAGAGTTATGTTGGTAATATTAATTATTGAGTACTAACAAAATTTGACGACGCAAGCTATAGAACACGGTCAAAAAAAGTAAAAAAGAAGTCCACCATTCTACGATCACAAAATCTGAACAACAACCAATACGTGATTTGAAAATCAGCCACAATGTGTAACAGGATTCATTTGAGTACCTAAAGGTTATTGGTTTTAGGGAAAGGAAGAATTTTTGCTACACATACATTTCACAAGTTAATATATATTATAATATACCTGCATATTCAATTCAAATAATTTATTTAGCAGCGGAGAACATTATTTTCGTGTCCTAATACCAATTTATTATATTAAGGAAAACGAAGTCTATTTAAATTTCTTACCACAATTTATTTAATGGAACTTGTTGAGGAAAAATTTAAACATTTTCATAGTAGAGTCTAGAAATTAAAACTTACCTATAATATAAAATATGTGCGGGCTATGCACAAAAATAAAAGGAAGGTTCCGGAATAAAACGTGCAATCACAAAGTCGTAAAGTCCAACTTTTATTTTAATACAATATCACAGTTCACAGACTATCACAGAAATTCAATATTCGGTTTCAGTTCACAAATTTCACTATTCTTACTAACTAGTGCAACGACTCAGGCAAATGGTCCTTTGCTAGTCGTGCCGCTGATGTCGTGAAAATTCAAATAACTGGGCTTCCTGCCACTTAAAATACGCAAATGCTGTCCTACAGCTTTAAATTGTGGCCAACTTCACTCACTATATCCGATGAGTGGGTTTGGTGGCTGAAATGTGAATTAAACGACGATTAGTGGTTAGTTGATAACTTATTCCCTCGAACAGAACTGATTCTGCGAGGGTAATTCTCGGCCAATTAGTGTTTGGCGCCAATTTATTTTAGTTTGCCGAATTAGTATTTCGGTTTTGTACTTAGACTCTTAACTTGAGTCGATAAGTACTAGGGCGGAACCAGATTAGTGTTCTGGGGACGTAGTGATTCCAGAGTATTTTTCTGGTACGAATAAATGACTTAGATTATTTCTCTAATGCAAAGTAATATTTTGCTAAGTATTCTCAGATTAATTTTCTGATGAGGAGTAGATTTCCTTCCTACGACTATTTCGCCGGAGATCGAAAGCTGATCTGATCGTTGGATGCATTTTGACTACCTTTTATACTGCCCTGCATCCAAGAGAACCGTGTGGCAGTACTAAAAAGACCAATCGTGTTTGGTCGAAATGTTCCCCACTGAACTATTTTACATTGTCAGTGATAGTTTGTTATGACAGTTGTCAAAATTGTCAAAGACTTTGGTGAGGGCCCGTACATTACTCCGCCCCAAAAAATGAGTACATTTTTTTTTTGTAAATAATAAAAGGAAACCATACCTTTGTGAAATAGGACTTTAAATTTCCCATTTCCCTTCCTGACAAACTTTATCGCTGTCCCGTCGGTTTGGTGGTGGATATAATACTTCCTGGCGATTAGTATTTTATCCCAAGGAAGTTGGTCGGTTATCATCTGCCTTAAATCGGCATCCTCTGGCATGATAACCCTAGACGTGATGCGCTGGGGCAGAGGCAAGTTTTGAGGTCGTGCTCTCGGCGGGGAACTGTATGCTGACGTTGATGCGTCTTTGGTGGCTACTGCTGGGGGCCGGCTAATCGGCCGAATCTTAGCAGGTGGATGGTCACTGCTGGTGGCTGTAGAGTCTTGGGCGCTGATGACGGTCTCCACGATCTTTACTTTCGAGGTAGGTACCGGCATAGGCATTGTCCTCTTACGCCGTGCCAAATACTCCTCCAACGTAATTTTGGTGATGTGCCTCTTCTTTGGTATGGCTGGCATTTGTGGGATAGGCGTCTTGAGCTCCTTAGCCATAGCTTCCTCAATTGCAGCCTCGATATTGATGTTGAGAACGTCCTCCATCTTTTTCACTTGCACTTTTTAATTCGTAGTAGTTTACTGGTCGCTTGTCCGGCACTGAAAGGATCGTCGTTTGGTGGGTTGTCGCTTAAATTTGAATATAACGGTCGATGTTGACCGTTGGTTCGTGGCATTGCCAGACATTAAGCTTGATCGGTAGTAATCGGAAGTGGACAAATTTTTGTAACTGGTCGAACGTATGTGTTTTTCATAGTTTTGATTGTGACCGTTCGTACCAGATTGTCTTTACCAGGATGGGTGCTGGTAATTCTACCAATAGGCCAGTGTCCAGGGGGAAGATTGTCCTCTCGAATGATGACTATCATTCCTGGTTTTAAATTTATTTTCGCGTTTTGCCATTTGGTTCTTTGTTGGAACTGGGACAGGTAATCTCGGGACCAGTTTTTCCAGAATTGATAACTGAGCCATTGTATATATTGCCATCTCTTGATGGGGTGTGAATCAGTGTTCAGCACTGGTTCTGGAACTGATATCAGACCTCTTCCAGTTAAGAAATGTCCTGGAGTTAGTACATTATGATCGTTAGGATCGTTGCTGAGAGGCGAGATAGGTCGTGAGTTGAGGCAGGCTTCGATTTGGACCAGGAGAGTCGATAATTCCTCGAATGTGAGCGACGTAGTTTTCGTAGTTTTGTAAAGATGGCGTTTGGCAGATTTTACTCCAGCCTCCCACAAACCGCCTTGATGAGGAGCTGCTGGAGCGTTGAACTTCCAGTTTATATTATTATTAGCTATGTCTGCTGCAACGTCAGTCTCTACCTGTTTTATAGTTTCTTCCAATGAGTTCTGAAGAGCTCTGTTTGCTCCCACGAAGTTAGTTCCTCTATCGGAGTACATACAGGTCGGTAGTCCTCTTCGTCCAACGAATCTTCTAAAAGCTGCTAGGAAGGTTGCGGTGGTCAGGTCTGTCGTGGCTTCGAGGTGGATTGCTCGCGTAGCCATACAAACGAATAGCACTATATATCCTTTACCAAGCTTTGCCTGTCGTAGTTTCGAAGTTTTAATAGTGATGGGACCAGCATAATCGACTCCAGCATGCTGGAATGGCAGGGATTCAGTCACTCTGGCTGTTGGTAATGGACTCATCAACTGTGAACTGGCTTTGGCGTTGTATCGAAAACAGGTTACACACTTATGTATCTGGTACCTGATGGCATTGCGAGCATTGAGCAACCAGAATTCGTTTCGTAACGTGTTCATTATAAGTTGTGTACCGCCATGTAGAGTTGCTTTATGTAGGTGGTCAATAATAAGAGTGCTGATGTGATGTTTGTTGTCCAATACTATCGGATGTTTCTGAGCGAAACTGAGATGGCTGTTAGTGAGGCGTCCTCCTACTCGTAGGACATCATGCTTGTCCAAGAACGGGTTCAACGAGCGAAGTCTGCTGTTGTGTGGGATTGGCTTATTGCCCTTCAGTAATTTAATTTCTTGTCCGAATACCGACTGTTGCATGAGTCTGATGATAGTTTGTTTAGCGTTATGAAGCTCTGTGGTAGACAGGAATGATGTTGTACGCAAAATTTTAGTTGTTCGACTGTTGTAGATAAAACGTTGGATATACGCGACGATCCGAATTGTTTTAGTATAAGAGCTATACTTAGTTAGAAATGAGGGCTCAGTAGATGCGACTGTAGTGGTGAATCCTAACGTCCTTTTAGCTTCCTGTTCCGTGGATTCGATTTTTGGTTGTTTGGGCCAGTCCGGGCAGGATTTGTTTAGCCAGTTGGGACCGTTCCACCATAATTGCATGTGTTCCAGGAGTTTTGGTTGTAACCCTCGAGAAGCACAGTCTGCTGGGTTGTCCTTCGTGGGCACGTAATGCCAGCTTTGTTGGGGAAGATTATCCTGTATTTCGGCTACTCGATTGGATACAAATGTTTTCCATTTAGACGCGTGTCCTCTTATCCACGTGAGGGAGATGGTGGAATCGGTCCAGGCGTAGACTTGATTGTTGTCTATCTTCAGTTCGTTTTGAACTTGCTTTAACAACCTTGATAACAGCAATGCTCCGCATAATTCGAGTCTTGGTATAGATACAGGCTTTGTTGGGGCAACCCTTGTTTTTGAAGTGAGTAGCTGGGTGCTTGTTGGATGTCCTTCGCCTTGTATCCGTATGTAGATTACGGCTGCGTATGCATGGATTGATGCGTCGCAGAAACCGTGAATTTCGAGTGACTCTGTGTTCGGTTGGTACCTGGTCCACCTTGGGATTCTGATAGATTCGATAGCTGGCAGTTGTGTTCGGAAGGTTAACCATTCTTGCATAATGTTCTCAGGGGGAGTTTCGTCCCATCCGCAGCCTGATAACCACAATCTTTGGATTAGAATTTTTGCCACTATTACTATTGGTGCCAGCCAACCTAGTGGATCGAACAGGGAGGAGATCTCAGATAGCATCTGCCGCTTGCTGTGTCGAATTTCGTTCGTCGGGAACTTAACGGAAAAAGTCAGTTCGTCTTGTGATGGGAGCCAATGGATTCCTAGAGCTTTGATGCTGTCCGACTCATGGATGTTGTAAGTGTTTTGAAACTCACGGTCAGCTGTTGGGATATTCTTGAGTAATTGTGGTGTGTTCGTTGTCCATTTTCGCAAGTGTAGTCCTCCCTTTTTTAGCAATGTGATTATTTGACTTTGCAGGTTCTCGGCTTCATGCAACGAATGATGTCCGCTGACAAAGTCGTCGACATAGAAATCTGTTAGAACCCGTTCGCATGCCGACGGATAGTTCTTTTGTTCGTCACTTGCTAGTTGAATCAGGGTACGGATTGCGAGAAATGGAGCTGACGTGGTTCCAAATGTCACTGTGGTTAGAGCATAGTCCTGTATGCTGCTGTCAGATGAGGGTCTCCATACAATTTTTTGATACTTTTGATCTTCCCTGTTCATGTGTATCATTCTGTACATCTTCTCGATGTCAGAAGTGAAGGCGTACTTATATTGTCTCCATCGTAACAGGATGGCCCAGAGTGTTGGTTGTATGGTTGGTCCCTTCATCATTTGCTCATTCAGTGTTTTTCCATTCGTTGTTTTGGCAGATGCATTAAATACTACCCTTAGCTTGGTCGTAGTACTCTCCTTCAATACAGCATGATGGGGTAAGTAGCAGCCCTCTGTTGCTGTATCCAGATTCATAATTGAACGCATGTGACCTAGTTGGAGGTATTCCTGTATGCAAGCAGAATAGGCTGTCTTTAGGTCAGGCTTTCGGCTGAACGTTCGTTCAAGTTGTTGAAATTGTCGCACAGCGTGTTGTCTGGACTGGCCCAAAACCGGTGGCTTCAGATTGATGAATGGCAGTCTAACTTCGTAGGACCCATCTTCCATTCGTTTATGGGTTTCTTTAAAAAAGGATTCGCACAATGCATCTTGGGGACTTGCTCGAGTGGTGTTAGGGATTTCTTCCAACTCCCAGAACTTTACCAATTTGTCGTCCAATGTTGGACTTGAAGCAATCTGTGTATGCAGGGTGCTGATGGGAGGTTGGGCATCTGGTACCGATCCCATTATGATCCATCCTAACTGGGTGTTTTGCGCCACTGGCTGATCTGCCTTTCCTTTTCTGATGCCGTTGCGGATGATGCGACCGTATACTTCTGCTCCTAGGAGGAGATCCACTCGTCCGGGTATGTTAAAGTTACTGTCGGCTAATGGTATATCTTGAACATGTGCCCAGTCCTGATAGTTGATTGCCACTGTTGGTACCGCGTCAGTGATTTCTGGGATCACAAGTGCCTGTATATCAGTCTTGAACTTAGACTGGATGGACCTGATCTCGATCGGGATCTGTTTCCGAACGTGGACCGTATTGGTTTTACCTAAACCATTGATCTTCAGGTTGGTATGGTCTCCCTTGATCTGGAGCTGCTGGTAGGCCCGTTCGGAGATGAAGGGCACTTGTGATCCAGAATCAATGAGGGCTCGTAAAGTGAGCATGCGTCCAGAGGCAGTTTGCACTCGTACAAGTGCTGTAGATAGTAGTGCTTTCCGTATGTTTTTCGTTAGAAATGTTTGAGCGTCTGGAGATGACTGTCCACTTGTGGAGCTGTTAATAGGAGCAGCGGATGCCTTGGATTTGGGTGGTGCTGTTTCCTGGTGCAGTAAACTATTGTGCCGTTGGTTACAGTGGGAACAGTTTCGCTTGCTTAAGCATGGTCGGGACGCGTGGGCTGATAAGCAGTTTTTGCAAAGTTGGTTATCCTTGATAACGTTAAATTTGTCAGCTAGACTGAGAGCTCTGAACTCAGGACAGTGGAAGAGAGAGTGATTATTTTTGCATTGCACGCATGGCGGAAATGTCCTTTGGTTCTTGTTCTGTTGATTTTTGTAGGATCCTTGCTTCTGAGATTGTGGACTGGCATTGTTCTGCAACAAGCCGTAAGTTTGTTTGTGAGCTCTAGTCTGATTGTGTGTTGTGGTCCCTTGCAAAGCTTCCAACGTCCTGAATCTGGATTCCAGAAATGCAATGAATTCGGCATACGTTGGAAGTTCTTGGTTATCTTGAGTATGTTGTTCCCACTGGTAGTGTGTTTCCTGTGGCAGCTTCTGTACCAAAATATGGATGATGAGGTCGTCCCAGTGCTGGACTGGCAGATGAAGAGCCTTCAGTTCATGTAGGTACTCTTCTGTTTTATCCATTAAGGTGCGGATGCCGGAAGGTGACTCTTGCTTCATCACGGGCTGATTTAGTAACCCTTTCAAGTGCGTACTGACGAGCACTCTTTTGTTGTTGTATCGCTTTTCCAAGGTTAGCCACGCCTTTTTATAATTGGTGTCCACCGTTTCGAATTGCCTCAATAATCGTTCAGCTTCTCCTGACACAGCTGCCTTAAGGTAGTGCAATTTTTGCACGTTAGGAACCGTAGGATCGTCGTGGACTAGAGACTTAAATAGGTCATGGAAGGATCTCCATGACTGGTAACTTCCATCGAACTTGGGGATGTTGATTCGCGGGAGGATGAAGTTTGACGAGTTTTTCGTTTCTTTCGTCGTGGAAGGTTCTTCCTCTGCTTGCATCTGTTTCTTCAAATTTTTGATATTCTCCTTTAAGTCCGTGATCAGCTCTATATACATCTCCTCTGTTTTGCCGTATGTGTCTGCGTCCAGATAATCTTTCGTCCCGGATGGTTCATGCACGATAATTGACGAGTGGTTATCGGAAAAACTCTTCCATAACCCTTCGACACTTTGAATACGAATTTCGTGATATGTGACTGTGGACTTGTACGTTTTGTTGGCTTTTTTGTGATTCACAAGGGCCTTGGAAATTTGCTCGTGCAGAGCTGTTTGCATTTTTATAAGAGGCTCCATTGCTACCAATGTGATTGCGTTTCAATCCGGTTCGAAGGACCAAAAAATGTGCGGGCTATGCACAAAAATAAAAGGAAGGTTCCGGAATAAAACGTGCAATCACAAAGTCGTAAAGTCCAACTTTTATTTTAATACAATATCACAGTTCACAGACTATCACAGAAATTCAATATTCGGTTTCAGTTCACAAATTTCACTATTCTTACTAACTAGTGCAACGACTCAGGCAAATGGTCCTTTGCTAGTCGTGCCGCTGATGTCGTGAAAATTCAAATAACTGGGCTTCCTGCCACTTAAAATACGCAAATGCTGTCCTACAGCTTTAAATTGTGGCCAACTTCACTCACTATATCCGATGAGTGGGTTTGGTGGCTGAAATGTGAATTAAACGACGATTAGTGGTTAGTTGATAACTTATTCCCTCGAACAGAACTGATTCTGCGAGGGTAATTCTCGGCCAATTAGTGTTTGGCGCCAATTTATTTTAGTTTGCCGAATTAGTATTTCGGTTTTGTACTTAGACTCTTAACTTGAGTCGATAAGTACTAGGGCGGAACCAGATTAGTGTTCTGGGGACGTAGTGATTCCAGAGTATTTTTCTGGTACGAATAAATGACTTAGATTATTTCTCTAATGCAAAGTAATATTTTGCTAAGTATTCTCAGATTAATTTTCTGATGAGGAGTAGATTTCCTTCCTACGACTATTTCGCCGGAGATCGAAAGCTGATCTGATCGTTGGATGCATTTTGACTACCTTTTATACTGCCCTGCATCCAAGAGAACCGTGTGGCAGTACTAAAAAGACCAATCGTGTTTGGTCGAAATGTTCCCCACTGAACTATTTTACATTGTCAGTGATAGTTTGTTATGACAGTTGTCAAAATTGTCAAAGACTTTGGTGAGGGCCCGTACAAAATATAATATTAAATTTTAACGTATTTCATTACTTGAGAATATATTTTTATTCTTAGAGTAAATATTTACAATTAGGATAGTATTGGTGTGGTCATGTAATGATTTTGTCGAACAGGACCTGGGGAGATCCATAATCATTTTCAAAATCTTGTTTTGTTGAATTTGGAGCTTGGTTTTACGTGTTTTGGCACAGTTTCCCCATACCGGATAAGCAGATAAGTCAAAGTCTTATCTATATAGACTCCAAGGTATTTTATTTCGTTCGACCAGGATATATTTTGATTATTAAATTTACGAGTCCTTTGTGGTAGCAGCTTCTGGCTCTTTTCCTACTAAGATACGAACAAGATGATATATATGACAATTAATGTCTTCTGTAATATCCGAGGTGTACTCGTATATGTTGTTGCACAGGGTTGGAGCACGATCCTTGAGGAACTCCAGCAGTGATCGTCATAGTATTGGAGAAGGTATTGCGAATATAAATGTAGAATTATCTGTCAGTCAGGAAACTTTGAACAAGTTTTATATATGAGTCGGGACGTTCCATTTATACATACTAGCGCCTGTGGCAAACTGAATCGAAAGCTTTTTCGATATATAATAGTATCACTCCTGTTAAAAAGCCGAATTCCATTTCATTTTTGATGTGGCATGTAATTATTTGTAATTGGTATGAAATGCCATACATACATAGAGCCCAGGTTTTGTATGCCTACATATGTTTTTTATTGTTGGCATAGGTTTATATAACAAACACATATGTATAATATATACAAAATACATAGCAATAAGGGAAAGGTGAATAACACCAGAAGTCGAATAAAATCAAAAATAAACATTGACAATTGCTCAAGAGAAACCCGAGTAAATTATAATTATACCATAGGCAATACGTGATTTAGAAAGAAATTTATGAGCAGATTTCTTCTTCGAAAGTCGTATTTATTTGACTGCTTTAGTATATATAGTATATTAATAGTGGCTATCGCGAATGCATCAAGAGGAGACACTTGGGCAACGGTAACTCCTTATAGTGAATAAGTTAAATTTGTATTAGTTATAAGAATCCATGAATCTGGGACGTCTGTCTGGTCTAATACAGGAATCATACAATAAAATTTTGCAAAAAAAAAAACTACAGTGTTATAATTTTTAAAAACAATGTGGAAATGTGAATCGTATTTGAAAGATACATATCTTTATTGCCATGAATGTTTGTGAATCTCCAAGAACTGTTGGTCAAAATTTTAAATAAATTTTCGAGCAGGCCAATTTTTACAATAAATAGGATGACTCACTGTGATTGAGGTTGAGAGTTATTCTGTGATATTTAAATACACAACATACTTTTGGGATTGTCTTAAACCCTTCCTTTTTGTTTTAAGTAACTTTAACCCTAATCCGCTCAACTATTCTCATTGTATGGCATATCTACCCCGTGCCGTATCTACTTCTTAATCTGAATTCCACTACATGAAAAAACATGTACAAAGCCAATTTGAAAAATGTACATTAAATACGTTGACGATCCTTCCTAGAAGACGAATGAAGAAATGTATGAGATCCTTGCTCGTTAGATTTTCTGAACCGTTGAAGGACGTTAAAAGGACTGTGGCGACGAGTGCTATTCGAGACATGCAATTAGTTGAATTGATGTTTTATGGAAAATCACATTTCCAAGAGCTGTTTTGTGAGCTGAGCAGATTTTTCACAAAGCGCACACAGCCCAGCGATCAATATCTGAGATATTTGTACCACTACGCAGCATAAGGTCACGAATGAAGCGCCCGATCTGTTGCATAACCTTTGGCGCATTCACAAGTTGTTGTTCCAGGCAAACTAAGAAATTGCTGTTTACTGCAATTGAGGGATGAGGCTTAGTGTGACACACCCTTCACAATGTAACAGCAGAAGTGGCGTCAAAAAACGAAAATGTTGCAAAGAACTTTCCACAAAAACTAGTAATAATAATTGAATACGGCGGTTACACTGCACATAAGATCAAACACTTAATGCCAAAGAAACGGAATTATTTTGAAACAAAATGTTCACCAGAACTTATATAACTGCATAGCGAAAGAAAAATGTGCTTGTGGTTTCAACGCTGCCTAAGATCGGGTGACGTTCTTGTTGTGTAGGAACGCAACTGGTGATAAGATTTTGAAGCATCTATTAATCAAGCTATGGGTCAGGCTACGATCTTTCCAAGGCGAGAACATCAAACAGCTTCCAGTTAATTAGTTGGCGAATAAAAAAGGCATGGATGATGGTCGATTTATTTTAAACAATGGTTTGACGAGTGCTTCGTTCCTGAAGTACAAAAAATATGGAACAAAAGGGTCTTGCATTCAAACTACTTCTACCCGTCATTAACAGGTCCAGTCATCTCGTGCTACCACTTCGTTGATGCAGCCATTGTATCAGGGTATAAGGCGGGTCCCAAGCAATATACAATTCTTATCTGGTAACCCTACTACTGATATTGCAAAATTACAGCACACAAACCCAATTGCATTTTGAAATAATCAAGACACTTGGAGAAAAACATGTTAAACTTAAGTAAATATACATAAATATATTTTAATTAAACATTTTCAAATATAATAATCAGCTGAAATTGAAAATACTTAATTTGATAGCGAAAATGTTTAAAGGAAGTATTGTAATACAAGTGCACATCTTTAATAAAGTAAATCAAGCGCACATTTCTAAATCTATTTTATTTTGAATTTGAGGAGCAGTTGCATGGGGAAGGAAACCTCAGTAGCTTTTGCTTAAATTGCCTTCTTACGTAAAGTCTTTGTATGGTTTCCGTTGAGATTCGAACTCGGGACGGCTAGTTTCTATGTGTGGACAATGGACTCGTTGGGATTACTCAATTAGACAGTTCATATGTGGTATACTTATAGTCTGACACTCTATTTAGAAAGGAAACAAGTCTCAATTATGTGAGATTCGAACCCGGGCCCTCTGGAACAGTAGTCCACAGCTATCACGATTGATCCACGTAGCCTCATAGCTATAAAAATTCTTTTAAATCAAAAATAAGAGTTTTGAAATATTCCAACTGTTAATACATTTAAAACGTCAGCTCACAATACAATTTACTTTCGAATCAAATACGTTAAAGGATAAAATTACATAACAAAACAAGGCTGAACCTAGTTTAAGGGGGTTTTACGCTTTGAAATGTTGAAAAAATCGAAATTTTTTTTTTAATATTTCTATTGTTAATGTATTTAAGATTGTATTCCAAAATTAATTTTTCAATAATTCATAAAATTGGCGTAGTTATGATGCCTCAAAGTTGGAGCGGCGAGCTCATTAATTCACGTTTTTATCTTAATCCAAAACTTTAATCGCGCTTTTCTCGAAACAGCATTTTTCAAAACTGCGCCCACGATATCTCAAGTTTTACTTGACGGATTTTCTTCAAATTTAGACAAAATTATCCTTATACTAGCTGCTATCGCCGGACACACGATTTTGCTTATGCGATAAAGTTTTTTTTCAATAGAACATTTACTTCGAAAAAAAAAACCAAAAATCGAACTTTTTTTTTAAATTTGCATAACTTTTGTAAATTTCTATATTTTGACTTTTCCCTGGTTCATGCGATAACCAATAGGATACAAATTAACAACAATTTGGAATTTTTTATTTCAGATGTCTCTGAGGGCTGCAATCATGGGCGCCGTTAACCCCTTCGCGAAAAACAACTCTACTTTGACCAGCTCTGACAGCTGGAATTTTTTTGTATTGTCAACGAAAAAAATATATTTTGGTACCAGAGACTTGTACTAATATATAACAAAAACAAAAATCAAAATATCTTTTGTAGTTTCTGAGAAAAGAAATCTTGAAATCTTGCTCCACAAATGACGTTCAAAGCGCAATACCCCCTTAAGCTTAAAAGTTAATTCTTTTTCAGACTGCACTTATAAAACCCCAAAAATATTACCTTTCAGCCTAAAATTTTTAATAGTGTATCCCTCGAAACAGCAAATGCATTAGGTACTTGAAGTATAAAAGTGCTACACTACACGAATTTTAAGAAAGATAGCCTGTGACCGCTAACGACAACTCGCGATTGATTGAAAGGTGTTTATTTTCAAAATAATTTTAAAGTTGTTCGTGTCACATAAAAGTTTATACATTACATTTCAGCTTACCGACTAGCGACCTATGAAACAATTAAAGCCTTATCGCTTAATAGACACTCTGCATTTGAATAGGTACACTCCGTTTTCCTTCCCAAATATCTATCACCTCAACATATTTCGTTGCGGTACATTCATTAGACAGCATTGACATAAAAGCAAAATATTGCCGTTGGTAGTATTGAATTCGGGAAATTTATTTTCCCATATATAGTTCTCAGCGCTCTTTACACTTTCAGGAATGGCTCCAGAGGAGTTAATTTTAGATCGCTTGTTCATTACTTGGTTGCATGCAAATTTGTGAAGGTAAACTTAAGCGCATTTCCCATGGGTGACCCAAGGAAATATTGCGAAATTCGTCTGCCTTATGGCTACTGCACTATGTATGGTTTATCTGCGTTTAGTGGGCGAAGTGCTGCGACAGAAACCTGTTGCTACCGACATGCCTGTGCTGCCAAGCCTCAAAGTCTCCTTAGTTGCTCGGCTGGCTGCCTTTGTGCCTGGCATTACGGGGCCTCCTCGGCAAGGCGTTAATGCCTATGTAATGAAATATGTAAATTCCCGATGGCAAATTTTGTCAGAGGATAAAGGACTGTTAGCGAGGATAATTTTTTAAGGGTATTTTCCTCTTTCATTGTTGTGCACTTTACCATCTTCCCTTGGCTTTTAAGTGCGGGTCGCTTTGGTTTAGCATTGCTTTTATTGTCGACGTCCAATTTGCGTCTGGGGCGAAGTGCTCGCTTGCTCGCTGAGTTTCCCGCCTATGGCCGAACTTGTGTCTTTACTTAATTGTATTAGAAGCGCAAAGTGTTTTCTCTGCTGAGGATAAAGTGCTTTTAAGAATAATTTACGTTCTCCTTGAACGGTGAAAACGTTCACTTTAATTATGTTTATGCAAAGAAAATGTACATTCTCAGGGCACATAGATCCATGCATATTGAATTAAAACAGCGCTTTTATGGGTAATTTCCCGTGTTAAAACATTTAGGTAATTGCTGCAGTGACATAGTAGCCATATCGAGTACGTGTGTCCTAACTACACAGCATTTTCGTTCAGTACTGAATCAGTACACACACAAAACAACAAGTTTCAGTTTAGGTTATTAATGATATTATAGAAAATATTTTACTCACATTACTCAGATAAGCAGTGTTTAGAATTGCAATCAACAGCCTTAAGCCTAGATTTCCTAGAAAGTGTTAAGTGTATTGCTTGTAAAGGCCACCAGAATGCATTTTCTGTCGAAATTGCGTAATGTGCGGTTACAGGCAATGCAAGTTTCCCTTCAACCGCAATATTCAATAAAAAAATACCTATTAACATTTCGAAGTTACGCCAACCGCACTCGTTCTGTCAAAACATATGTATAAAAAAAAATCGGTTAATACAAACTCGCATCGCACTTCAGACAATAAAAAAAAAAGTATTTTGTGAAAGGAAAAGGAGACTGGCAGGTTTTCATAGTTGCCGTGTTCTTTTGTGGCCGCTATCCAGAGCAGATTGCAGAACAAGGGCGGCACAAAAGAACGGTCCAGAACAGAGAACAGAACAAGTTTTTCAATGTTGTTGCTATCAGAAATTGTCAGCAGATATTTCAAATTTAAGAAGTGCTGTGTACAAGAAGGCTCTTAAAAGCTGTAGCCATGATACTGAATCTGACGCACTGAAAAAATTTAGTGCACAATCTACTAGGATTGCCACCTTAATCACTCGGTTACGCTCGGACGACATTGCGTAATATAATAAAAAAACCGTACAGGGAGCGTCCAAAATCCAATTGCTCTGAATATTGACGGCCAACCGAAATAGTCTAGAATCAATTAGCCCAATATCCCGCTTAGCAGAGTACCCATCATGGATGATCGGGATGTTAACAACTCGAATAAGCTTGAACGTAAAAGATAAAGATAAATTTTGACTCGTGAGGTGATGGTTATCATGCTAAGGAAATGCACTCCTTGAAAGGCGCTATTAATTCTCTTTATCGTAATTACATATGATATTACATGTGACTGGGGACTGACAAATAACAAATAGCCTAAACCACTGAAGACAGAAACATGATATTCGAAAGATATGCTCACAGAAAAGATTTTTCGAAAATCAATCCCTAATGGGGTGAAACGGGGTATACTATAATAGTTTATAGGTTTTTGTTATCCAATTTAGTTGAAACTGAATATACACTCATTAACACAAATAATGGAACCCCTACTTAATCAATTCTCAAAATTCAACTCCCAAGGGGGTAAAAGCTGTTTCTGGCAAACTGTAAGTGGCACCCCCCTGCGGGAAGGGGCGGGCTTTGTGCATGCGAAGTGTCACAATAGGGCATGGCAAAATAAATAGGAGTTTTCGGGGTCCCTGCTCTTGAGGTTTTCATTGATAGTTAGCAATTCGAGATGTCGGATCCAATATGGCGACCAAACATTCGCAACTTGAACGGATTTCTGTCTAATTGAATATGCAAGTTTTTCTAGAGATGCTGATTTAAGATCCAAAAAAATTTTCCAAATTGAATATGGCGACCAAAAGTTTTTATTGTGAATGAATTGGGTTCTTAGGGTGTGTGGTTTCGAAGTAACTTTCGAGCTAATTTCGGAAATGATTGAACAGATTTCGATGGGGCCTTTACTACAAGGTAGATTATTTTATCTTTTTTAATTTGGGCTACTTTTAACCCGGACTTATTTTGGGTTGCCGCGGGAAAAACACAAATCTGTGTTCGCGCATGAAACAGTTTCATTCGTTCTGAAACAGTTATAATTTCAATTTAACACAATCCAATTTAGTATAAATTTAAAAAAAAGTTATAATTCAAAATGTGATAATCTTATATAGAATTTAGTTGAATTGAAAAATGCAAAAGTGAACAAGAAAAGAAAAATTCAGAGTAAATGGATTCCAAGAGTAACGATAAAGTTAGAATAAAATTTATGGAGAATAGAAAAAAATGTGTAATTAAAAAGATTAACAGTTGTGTGTCCATAAACAAATTGAGTTAAGGTGATAGGTATCCGTGACTTATACAAATGTCTAGCCACTGAACGCCAAGCGGTAACCTCTCCCAGAGTCGAATGCACTGGAGAGTGTAGGACAATTCGAGTACTGATGTTTCAAATTTTGGAAGGTGAAAACGTAGTCCTCTAGCTGAGAGGCTCAAAAAGTTGTTTTAGATAAGTGGGCTGAGATGACTTAGTGAGTTTCTACATAAAATACATCATTCTTCGCTTCAAATGAACATATTAGCATTGTGTCCCTGAGATATGATACCCGGTCGAATCTTCCCAGCCTATAAATGAACCTAGCACAATCGTTAAGGCTACATTTCGCTTAGGAATATAAAGAAATTGTTCCAAAAATATGGAAGAATTAACTCTTTCACCAATTTTAAATAATATAAACAGGCTCGCAGCAGGTCATCTTTGAGTTAAGGACAACTTTTAAGTTCCGCCCTTCTAAACTAGGGGATTAGGTTATTGTTTGAGTGAATCGGTGGAAAATTATCTGTATCAAACTTGAGCAAGAAAGGGTGATGACATTTCGAAAGGTTTAATTTTAATTCATTATGAAATGACCATAGATGGATTCTTTGCATGTCGTCGTTTATTCTGGTAACGCAGTCTTCTACGAGTCCAATTGGCCTATCAAGATATATTTGAATGTCATCCGCATACATCTGGCTGCGAACGTCTTGTAGTACTTCAGGTAAATCTTTGATATACATACTGAACAATAGTGGTCCGAGAATAGGCCCTTGAGGAAAGCCACGTAAAAAGTTAGACATGTTATCAATTGGTTAATCGCGTTGTTTGTAAAACAAAACTTTTCAAGGTCGTCGTTGTATTACTCGTGACAACTAAAGCTTTTGAAATCAAGATGACTATTTACCCCAACAAGTTCAGTTGTCGTTTTGCACTTCGATATTCGGAAATTCGCAATTGTTATGAGCGGCGTTATCAAAATAAGAACTCTTTTCTTGATAGAGCAAACTTGCACTTTTGATCGTGTAAAAACTTGTGTTCACATTTGAAGTGACAACGAAGCTTTTAATATAACATCTAAACTCTAAACATGTTTAAAAGACAACAACTTTGTATTCTTATTGAATAATTTACTTTTAATCTGAGCATTTTTCATAGTTGTGGATTCGAATACGAAAACTGTTATTTTCAACAGCGATTGTTTTCTGAGTGTAGGTACATACATACGAGTACTTTATGTTTGAACGTAATCAATTCTTTGCTTCATTAGCTCAAATCGGATTATGAATATGAAATTAAGGCCACCTATTTGTAGAGTGTTTGAAGGATAAAATCAGTCACATGCCAATTTCGGATCATTCTCATTATTTGATGGTTCAGGCAGGTCTTCAATTTAAATTGTATGCCAACCCTTTTCCTATTTAAATATGTGCAGAGAATAAGTAAAATGCCTACACTTACACTTCGAGATGTTCGAGTTTCGTCCGGCAAGCCAGGCTCTGCACTGCCTTCTGTCTTTTTGTTGATTTTGCAGACCCTGGCTATTTGAATATTTATCAGAGCAGCTTCGATAGAGATCTGTAGTCAAATAAATTTAATTGCTCCCAGTTCATCGGATGGATCCTCTTCAAACACAATTTCCCTAATAACACACACTTTATGTGCAAAAACCGCAGAAAGTAATTTTTCGAATATTGTCACACATTCACATGACCAACGCCCATACTTGGGATCCTTGTTGGCCTCATTTCCCGTGAAATGTTTAAAGTACTTGGACGTAATGTTAACATATTCAACATTTTCGGGCATCGGTGCGGGAAAACTTTTTATGCGGGTCAATTTAAAATTCCTATTTAGATCCCAATGCGCTCTCCCCGTCTTTTAACTTTTGCCTTGTCAAGACATTTCTTCTCTTCTAAATGTCTGCCCTCAATAACAATTTCGGAGATGTGGAGCCTTTGGTATACATCAACGCATACATCTAAATTGAAAGGCATTGAATTTAGAAGTTTGGACTTTCACAGGGAAGTTTGTTCGCATATTGGAATTCCTTTTCAGTTGTCCATCTGCAAACCTCTCTTTAAAGTTCTGTTCACTTGTGAAAGTCCTATTTTCGTCGAGATTAGGGTTTGCTTCTGAATGTTCTTACTGCTGCAGAACTTAGAAAATTTAATCATTTATAAATATCGAACGAATATTAACCAGCTTATTTATTCACATTTCCTTGCTAGATTTTATTTAGTTTGAGTTTGAGTAGGTGTCAACAAGCCTTTTCGGTAAATAAATAAATAAAAAAAAACCTGGAATAGGTTAGGCATATGATTGGGGCGATTTGGAATTTTGAATGTCTCTAATGGAAACATTTCAGTTGCTCACAAAAATGTCCGGCCGCTTTTTTTATCCAAGAAAATTAATCGTACCTACTCATTGGGTTTTAAATTAAAAAAAAAAACTAAAATAAATATTTTTACCTCCATTAATTCCTACAGTGTCGAGTCGAATACACATAGATAATAAAATTAAATATGATTGAGTAAAAACTTATCATTTCCATTTAAACATGCAAAATAAAAGCCACAAAAGTATCCGGCCACTTACAAATATATTATTAAAAGGCAACCACGTTCTCTATCCTTAATATTTGGTTGGCTTACCGTTACTTCTCAAAATAGCGCGCAAGGCATTGAATGCGCAATTAGTTTTGTTAAAAAAACCACACATAAATAAATATAATAGTAGATTAGCCATTGTAACAGTGAGTAGAATTTTATTTATTACTAGCTTGCCCGGACCCGGAGTTTCCCGGGATACTATTAAATTTGTATTCCTTAATTTTACAACGCCCTACTGCACCACCGCCTCTCCTGACCCAGCGTTTTCCCATTTAATAATAAATAATAAAAATATAATTTATTATTTATATATATTTATAAATTTTTATAATTTATAAAAATTTCAGTGAAATCCCTTGAAGTTTAACTTTTTCGGTCGCCATATTGTATCCGACATCTTGAATTCCAAAATATTGAATGCAAGCTCGAGATCTGCGATCCCGAAAACCTCCAATTGCCAGTTGGAAAATTCGCTTCCTATACAAAACGGAAATTTCGATTTTTTCGATTTTCCGGCTTTTTCTTGGGGGTTTTCCGAATTTCCTTTGTTTAAACCTCCCCTGTATTATAGCGAACAAAATAAAAAAAACTATCGAAATCGGTCAAGCCGTTTTTGAGTTTTAGCGAGACTAACGCACAGCAATTCATTTTTATATATATAGATTTTGTTTCTGGCCCGTTGAAATTTATTTTCCGTGTGTCTTGAAATGATTTGTAGGACTCTCTGATTTAAAATTTATTTATTGTCATCACAGTTACTAGATGAGAAAGTTTTAGGTGCCAGTTAATGTTGTCGTGCAACTTTAAGTACCAGTTAATGTTGGACCACGAAATCTGGTTTAATTGTGGTGGTTGGCTTGTGATTTCTTCTTTGTAAGCTCTATAGAGCTCCTGCTCTATACAACATTTAACAATTTTTGGAGCAGTGTATCTGCTTTTTTTTTAAATTCCTTTTTGTTGATTGTTTCATTGTGTTAATTTTTGTTGTTGTTTGATGTTCTTTTACATTGGAGTTGGTTGCTTGTTTTGTCGAGTCGTGCGTTGATTCGATGAGATGTACCTTGTTTGCTGTTTTGATTGGTTTGATGAGTTTCCCCAACGCGCGATAAATTGTGCCGTTCCCCTTATAAGTCGGCTGCTTATTGCCGCCGTGCTTACGTTTATGTTAGTTGATTTTTAACTTTTGAGAGTTAGGCCCTTTTCACACACAGAAGGTTGCCGCATAAACGGCCGCCGTTTGGACGGGGAGCATGCTTACACACGCGCACGTTTTGAGTACGACAATACAGACACGGACAGTATTGCGGACAATATCAACATGAGTAGTGTTATCGAAATTAATCAGAAAAAATTATTTTAAGATTTTTATATAAGCGACGACAATGCCGCGCAGGGCAGGGAAAACTGTTATATATGGGTATTTCTTATCAAATTCCGAAATTTAAGTCCCGAGCTATTAGTGCCGAGTCACGTGCATTAATTATCAATGTAATATTTTTATTTAAATGCAAGTTAACTATGCTACTATTTTTATTTAAAATAAACGAGAAGTGGTTCAATAAAAAAAAATATGGTCAATTTAATGTCATGAAAATCATTCCCTCACGTTGTCCTCTAGTCCGAGTTAATTGATAGAAAAACAGCCTTTCTAAAAATAAATTATGTTCTTATCAATTAAATATTGCTAAAATATTCGAAAGATAGTGTATATATTGTATATATACTTTTTTTACGCTACGGCAAATACATAAATCATAAAATAATTTTAAATATGCGTCCCTTAAAATAAAATCATTCCCTCACCGTGTTACGAATATTCGATTTATAATCGTATCGTACGACATCTGTGAACGCAACCTTAAGTTTTTAAAACCTGGCAACACTGTTATTATGTAAATGTGGCGATTTTTTTTCAACTCCACCGCTGGTTTGTGCAAGAACTCATTTGGTTCAAATTATTTAAAAATTACATTCCTCTGTATCATTACCTCACTGAACGTATATTAAAAATAAAGTTAGTATAAATGAATGTTTTAATTTTTTTCAATACATTTTGTGGAGTAAAATGAATAGTTCCAAATGTTAAATCAAATTGACGTTATGTGTCTGTGTTTTCTTAGCTTTTGACTTAATTCGTCATTCCCTCACCGGCATTCCCTCACTGCCATACAGTATCATAATAACTACCTATATAGAAAATGAACAAAAATATAGAAGACCATTACTCTCAAATAGACCTCACATAGATAAACGTTAGATTTCTGCTATAAAAATGATTTTCTTAACACAAAAAATTTAGATGTAATCCAAACTGAAATTTTGTGATTTGATGAGAAATACCCATATAAGAACTATAACAGATTTTGTGGTCTACCGCTTTTATATAGATAACTTTTTTAGTGCAAGTTACCCAAAACGAGATAAATATGCAAAATCAATTTTTGTCCTATTTTTTTAACTTTTTCCTCGCTCGAAAGATATTAAATTTATTATTATTTTTAAAATTCTATAATATATCTAGCATGGCCAGATAGAGAGATATTTATTGCGAAAAACCTTTATCGTTTAGTAAAATTATCAAATTTCTTTCTGGTCAGCTCGTTTCACGTACTTTCGGTATTTTATTAAGTATAATAGACTAACAACTATTGAAAAACAAACAATTAATGTGAAATACAATTCTCTATTGTGTTGTGATAATTGAGACATTTTCTCCCATTTGTGTAAATATTATTATTAAGGCCACTAGTAAAAGCTTACAATAAAAAATATTAAAAATGTCTGCTTTATTGAAATTTAGCTAAAATAAATGAATTTTATTGAATGCGTAAGATGGCGGGATACTTTTGTCAGCAGCTGTACTTATGGTTTATTTAGGAGTTTGCTTTTTTTGTAGATTCGCCTGCCTGCTCTAATTTTGTGCTGTGAGTAAACTATTTTGCAGATTTTCAATTCAAGGGATAAAGAAAAAGTATTTTCATTTAGGTACTCACATTTACACACCTTTCGAGTAATAAATTATGTAATTACTTTTAGTGGGTGTAGGCTGAGTTGTCAATTAAAATAATTAAAATATTGACAGGGTGGAAAACAAGGGAATGAAAGGAATTTACGTTGCGGTTAAGTGTACCAACCATTGCTCTATAGGATTCAGTCGACTTGTTTCGTGGTGAAAAGACCCACATTAATCAGGGCATCTTTTGCAGCAAGTGACATTTAATTCCCCTAATGCAATCGAGGAAACGTGATTTTGCTTTGTACGTTACTGAAATTGTATGCAGTACAAAAACAATCACTGTGAATGGAGCGGAGCATACACATTTTACACATATGCAACATTTTGCGGTGTGTGGAGAGCTGCAATGCTCCTATGAACGGAGGTGAGTCGTACATCAAAAAATTCAGAGCAACACGAGGTTTTCCATTGCCATTTCCATGGACAATCACCGATCATTTTCAATTTCTAGCTGCATTATTCGGGTATATGCGAAAGGGTAGAGGGGATAATGTAAAGAAAGACGTATTTTTGCTTTGACAATATTTGTCCATAGCCTAATAATAGGTGTTGCCTCTTGTCCAATGCTCTTGAAGCAAATCACAGTTGTAGCTCATTTCCCTACTTCTTCGAATCTATTCTATGCACATTGCACATTCAATGGGATTCGTAATCTGAGTATTGAACAGGCAGATGGGTTGATCTTCATTCCGTTTGAGTCGAACCATTCTCTTGCGGTTATTCAAGTTTAATTATTGCAGTATCATGCATGAAGATAAATTCCAGCCCAATTTCATGTGCAAATATGAGAACAACAGGTTGTAGTATTTCTCTAGCATTAGCTGCTGTATTTCTATTATTTCCTGGCATAACGTAGCGGAGATGTTCAACCTATAATCATTTCTCCGGCCCATATCATAACAGTGCCCCTTACTAGTCGTGGGTTTGGAACACTGCTTTGCTTAAACAAAACTGTTCATCGATGGTGTACCGCACAAATGTGGTAAGTAAACTTTTGGGAAAAATCGAGTTAATTGTATAGGCTGGCATTATAAAATATGAAAAATCGCGAGGCGTACTTCTTAACGTTGCTAGGACCTGCACTAGTTAAGAATGGTTTTTAAATTGCTTGAACTAATAATAAGACTTAAACTTTAAAGCTTTTATTCTAGAAAACAATATTATTGTACGTATCATATTTGTGAGCTACACTATTAATATGCATTGGCACCTTCCTCGTATCTTTCACTGATACGTACAGCTTTTCTATAGCATGTGTGCCTCAAGCATTTACAAAAACAGCTCCTTTGCCTTTTCTATTTTACAAGCATTTAATTAGTTTCCACTTGTGTCTATGCCGTGGAATCTTACAAGTTGATTCTGACTCACTTGTTGATATTCCATCAAGCTCAAATTTTGTGTACAATGCAATATTATGGTAACACTGAGCTGGTCAGATGATGGCACTCGAAGATGGTCATAGGAACTTGACAATAATTAGTGCAACCACCTCGAGTTTTAGCTGGTTTGATTTGCCTCCACGAGGACTACAGTTAAGGTGATATCCAAGGTCTTATGATGAAGCCAGAAAGTGTTACAAGAACTGACAGTGTCAATGTCGACCAAAATGAAGTTTTTCGATTCGTCACGCTAAAAATCATATAGGTACCAGATACGTGGAAATGACAGTCGGTTGAGACTTCATAGTAGGGAACTCCGGAACGGGTAAGACGTTTTAATTTAATCTGGTGAAAAATCATCCAAATCGCTGTCACGCTAAAATTGTCGTTGAAGTTTTTGCTCGAACTGGAGTACCAGCGCTTTTGACTTCTACATGCATTGCATATTGTTTTTTAATTACCAGTGCAAAAATATGGCCGAATTTTTCAAACGCCGATGCTCACGGGCAATTAAGTACCTCGGATTAATGCGGCTACAATGGAAAGATGTTGAATCTCTATTTATTTTTTATAAAATTCCTAGAAAAACATAACAAAACCCTACTCATTTTTAAATGAAAATAGTATCAAAGTCAAAGTTGTCCATTTTCCGTTGCTTCCTTGCCTTCATATTACCTTTGCACTGCCTTGAATGGCACGAAAACCCGATGAGTCACCAATTTGCATGTGTGCAAAGATAATCTTGCATCAGAACCTTTGTTCAGGTTGCAATGGCGTTAATTTGCACTGATTCTAACATTTGTTCCATTTTAATTAAGGACTACCTGCCTTAAATTTAATAAGTCCAGGAGTTTATTATTTATCTCCCGAAATTAAAGAGTCATAAAGACACCCTTAAATCTGTAAATCCAAAGTTGTCTGGCATTATTTGCAGAGAACTCAACATGTCGTTTACCTGAATAAACATGTGAATAACTTAATAACATAATTTGCAGGAAAGCTTAGTCTGGTGCTGACACCATTAAGTGGATGGCGTGATTGCATTTGAATATTCCAATGAGGGGTAGGTGCTCCGAACCATCAAAGTTGGAAAGTGATTTGTTTATACAAGTATATCTAACCATTTGAAATAACTGCAAACCAGGAATGTGAAGTACACAACACAACATGCTCAAAGGAAAGACAGATGCTTAGTACATGTTTACTTTAAGTAATGCCGTCGTGTACACAGAAGGCACTATATATTAATTTTATTGCAGGTGCAGGTTAATTTCAAATAACATAACGAAAAAGTATCGAAGGAGAAATAAATCGACGTAAATATTAAGCTGAACTAAAGAACTTAATTCCAATAATTGTCAATTTGGCTGATGGCCTTCAAATTAGCGCCAGTTTGTTTGGACTGAACTCAAACCTTTTCGAATCGTGGGAAATTTAAAAAAAGTCTGGAATCTTAGCAAAATTCAGCAAGCTGCAAGCTCTTTAACACAAGGGTGCACTAGACTGGATTGCTAACCTCATTGTTGTAATAATCATATGAAAGTGATCTGAATATGTTCAGATCCCAACTTACCTCAATGATGGTACAAAACGATCTAAGATTTACAGGACTGTTGAGAATAAAAGTGAACATAAAATAAAATATTAACTAAGAAAAGTGAGTACCTACCTATTAATAAATTCATGCTTGATACACTTTCGTCTTAAGTTAAAATCTATACACTCAAAATAATAACTCTCCTAGCAGTTCTCAAAAGAGGTTTATAAAACCCGTAATTAGTCCTGGGGTTATTAACATACATTCGCGGCGGCGAATGTTCACATTAGTAGAGCACAAAAGAGAAGGTTAGTCAATATTGCCAGATATAAGATCGTAGAAAAAGATCACCTTAAAAATATCACTACGCTTGAATAAAAGACTTCATTTATATATTCATTGTGGGGCAGAATCCCAAAAAGCTGGCCAAAAATCAAATTTTTGAGTTGTATATATTCGTCTATATACGTTCAGATCTTGTTTACGGATAGTCCTAGAACAAAATTCCGGACCGGGCAGGTATATACCTGCTCTAGGGTCGCCTCGACATCAGTCGACATTCAGCCTCCGTTTAGTACGCACGACACAAGTGTGCGCGGCGAAAAATTCTTGCCTGTTTTGAAGTGCTGTGAAACTGAAGAAACTAGTTCAATTGGAATTCGGCAAAATGGAATCATTTTCTGGAGATATGTAGAATATATGGTTATTCACAATTATTGCTCATTTTATGATTGTAATATTTAAATCTCGCGACAAGTAACCTAAAAAAATGTTACACTGTTTTATATCAAATCGATTTTCTAATGGAGTTTTAAAAATGTCCTCGCGAGTCTCTGCCTTGTTTCGACAAGGAATTGATAGTGTACAGTGTTAAATATAAGATATTAAGAAACTGGCTGCTTAGGAGTGCTCAAAGAATAGTAAGACTAATTTTCATGGAGGAACTCCATATTAAATGCATAAATTTAAAAAAAAAACGAATAAAATAAAAATTTCAAATTTCTGTTTTTTTTATTGATAATATCAATTTTACAATACTTTTACGATGTTTTTGCTCTAATTTAACTCCTGAATCGTAAGCAATAACCTCGAAAACCAAATTACATGAGATTTCACTTCATTTTTTCAACGTATGAACAGTTTTGGCCGCTATTTTGGAGCCGCCATTTTGAATTGTGAAAAACTGACCTTAGATTCGCAATCAGCGATCTCAAAAACCCCCCGAATAACCAGTTTCAGTTAAATTAATAGAAGTTCAAATTTTTAGTCCGCCATATTGGAGCCGCCATTTTGAATTTTGAAATCTGACCTCAGATTCGTAATCAGCGACCTCGAAAACCCTTATATAGGTAATTATTGGTAATTTGGGATTTTTGGCCACGAAATCGGGACTTTGCCTCACTGTGCGACGTAAGCGACACACAGTCAAACGCGGTCAAGACAGAGCCGGACACTGGATACATTGACTTACAATCGCGGTGAAATTTTGCTAGAGTAAGAAGTAAAAGTTATAGATTCGTTACGAATTCATTTTGATCGAGTAGGAGATAGAGATTGTGCGAAAATGGATTCTCACTGTTCTTGGGGACACGAAATAAAACCTTGGTGATGACAAAGAGTGCCTGTTTGTTCTTAGTCGTTCGGCCGCGGTTACCTTTGCCTTACAGTGCTGAAAAATGAAGCCGAGACACATAGCCCCGCAGGGTGTCTGGCGACGACCCTCGAATTGCCTGAAGGAATTGGACAGCCATCGTCGTAACCTTAAGTTGGTATCCGGTTAGCTATCGCGCTAGAATCAGGATGCTATTAACCGAATTACCTGAGTAGCTTTACGTCCTAGTGCATAAGCGAACACGAGAATTTCACCTGCAAGGAAAATAACCGCCCTATTAGCCACTTGGACAGCTACCAGTTGTCTAAGAGCCATTGGGGAACGCGACCCCGGACTCAGAATTTTATTTAAGTTTCAGTCCTAACATAAGTCTAAAGAAGGGAATAAATAGCAGAAAAGGTTACTCACCTGCGATTAGGACGCTCCCTGCTTTGCTCTTACCATTGCCTGTTTAAAATATTGCCTTGTATGTGCGTTCGCAAGAGTTTAAGTTGGGCCGCCCAAGTTTCTCTATTATTCATATTTAAATCAAGTGGAAAATCCGAGCCCACACTATGCTGTTGCCATTCCTTGAACAATGCTGTGCCGGACTCGATTGCTATTTCCGCTATATATTATATTTAGGTAATCTGTCATCTGAGTAGTTTCATATTTCAAAAATTGTTTCATTATCTACATGATTTTTGCTACCGAAGTACATCTGATTATATTTTTAGATTTTTTTTCGCCAAATGGCAGTTGTTTGAAAAAAAACCGTTTTTTTTTCGACGAAAAAACTCGAACTAAATGGCTTATAACTTTTTTTCCTGATACACAATCGCTATAATCGTGTGTACTTCGTTAGATAATTTAATAATAAAGGTCCAGTTAAAATTTGAAGTCAATCGGATGAAAACTGTTCGAGTTAAATTAAGCTGGTAATAACCCCTTAAGGGGGCAGATACCTTTAGAACGGGTGAAATCAGTCAATTTTAATGAATTTTTTTCAAGATGATACAATAATTGGATCATTTATTAATTTTGACATATTGTTAATACATTATTAAAGTGTACAAAAACATGAGATTTTTTTTTTTACAAAATGGCAGCTCTGCAGAATATTTCCTCAAGCGTCTCCCGCGGGTCATCGAAAACTGCTGATGCTGTCCAAATATTTCTATTTATCGGAAATAAAAAAGTTTTTTTTTGTCGATTACTAACATATTAGAGGGAAGGATAAACCTATAAAATAATAAAAAAGTTAAAAATTAAAATTTATATCGGCTGTTTAATCAAAGGTCCAGAATTTTGGCTATTTTTCAAGAGTTTTGACACCAAAAAAAATCATTTATTATCCCGATATCTTTAAACTTTTAGGTACATCCTTCCGATAGCACTATAAAGAGAAACCTCTGAATATTTCAGCCTAATCGGTCAATAACTTTTTGAGTTAGCAGTTTTTGAAGACACAGTTTCGAGATAATCGCGTTCAAAGTTTGCATGAAACTTTCGTTGGCATTCTGGGTATGGCCACCCAACCATCTTTCCAGTAAATATTTTCTGGACAAATCTTCGTAAATTGGTAGAAGATGTTGTTTTATATCGTCGCCAAGTAAGAGAGTAAGTTATGAGACAAAAGAATACACAAACGTACTGTGAAAAGGCATTGCTCCGACCCAAGCTCTCCGACTACCTGGTTAATGACGGTATGTGGGCTCTGACGTTTTTCCCAATAACTCCATTAATATTCAATATTTCGATTTGTCCTTTTGACAGTATAAAATTCGATTTTCTGACAATTCTAAAGGTATCTGCCCCTTAATAAACTTTAGTTTGATTTTTCTCTTCTATTTGGCCGGTGACATGCATTTTTTTTTGTGATTGATTTATATGTTCCTAAACTATAATATCATCTAGCGAAATTTGAATGAATTCTACCATTTTTTTAGTTTTCGATCCAGCCTCGTTAAGGTGTCTGATATAATCGAACCTCGCACAGTAAAGTGATTTCCTTTTAGCTTAATTTTTATAATTTATTTCTTTTTCCATTTGCATAACTCCCTGTAGCATTTATTTTGCTCTAAACACAAGGTTTTAATACTACTATTGTTGGCTTTGCGGAATGAATAAAGCAGTGCAAAGGATTTTTCTCTGGCTTCTTTACATTCTGAGTCAAATCATTTTTTTTTACCCTTACAGTAGTTCTCTCGGTTAATTGTGAATGCGGAGCTCTTTATGCTTTCGAGCAGCTCACCTACGGAGCTATCTATATTATCTGTAGAGACTACATACCGGCAATTTTCTATAATTTTCCTACTATAATTCGCCTTCTGACTGTCTACCCAAAGTATTTTTGGCAATAGTGTCGGATTTTTCCTAATGTTGCTGCCAGATCGAATATTCAAAGCTAGTTCAATAGGTAAATGATCGCAGAAATTATTGCTAAGAACCCTAAAATCCCCTGCTGGTCCTCGCTGCCGGTGGTATTTGCCGCGCCAGGGTGATCATTGTTTACATTGTTTAAAACCATTCTCCATCTGCCATCTCGCTTATTGTTGCATTGCCCGGATTGTTGGAATGAGGCCTCGCAGAAATTTTAAGTTCTGGGTTTAATTTAGTCAACTCGTGCTTTGTTCTTGTGAGGAGTCGTAGTTCACGTTGGTCAGCTATAGGCAAATCATGCAAAACACATAATTGTTTTCCCTTGAGTTTAGTTCGGTTTTGGATTATTGTTGAGACTGCCGCTCCCGGAATAAATTCGGCCAGGATGTGCTTTGATAACTTCGATGACCTCCACTCAGAAAAATAATCGTGGTCAAAACGATGAAATAGCGTGATTGATTGAGAAAATTTGTAGTAAGATCGAAACAACTGAATTTCTTTTTGATACAAAGAATTCAACATCAATTCATACGATCTCCAGTTAATTCAGCTACGCCAAGGAAAATTGTTTAACCGTTCCCTGCATTAAAATAACTATCCAGTTCTATTTGAACTTAACAGATGAAATTTCCTTGAAACAACAACTTTATTCTCAGTTCAATCAATTTTGAAGTTGAGTTAACTACAACTGTTGTTGATATGGCAGACACTTCGTTGATTTCAGATGAGAAAGCATTCGGTGACGTCAAGTTCAATACCAATGACATAATGGTACATGGAAGGGCTTTCTGCATGAAGTGCCTCGGAAGAAAATATCGAAAATAGATCTTATTTACTTCGGATGCATGTATCAAAATATTTTTGAAATAATTTGTATACACCAGATTTAGTTTAAGTGAATTGTGAACCCTTCTTTCCGATTAGTCTAGTTATTTCCAAGCATTTCAAATTTCGCGCCACATTAGAACTTAAAATCCATGCAGTTTTGTCATTGACTCAGAACCTGGTATGCGATGCCAATTGTCCACACACACATTTCATTGCGTTAAAACTATGATGAGTGAAATTAATTGAACAACGCGATGTAGTTGTTTTAGTTACCCTTTTCGTTGAAGTAACTGTACTTGGCTAATTTATTTTACTGCTTCGCATAGTCAAATATTACTACCAAATGTAGTTGAATTGACTTCCTTTACAATTAATTAAATGAAAATATGGCCTGATTATATTGACGAATTCTGTAACATCAAATCAACAATCCTCGTTGTAGGCTCCTAATCAATGTAAAAATTCGTAGATTTTGCTGTATTTTCTAGTTGATTTTACAAAACATTTTTCTGAGTGTCGCAATGCGCGACACTTTTATTAGGTTATCAGCTACAGGGAACTTTAGGACTTTTCTGTAATCAAATTTTGTGGATCATCGTTTTCCCTTTAAAGCCTAAAAATCAAGTTATTCTTTTCTGCGAGTTTCTTACTATAGCAAGCGTTCTCTTGAGGTTAGGTGTTCCACTTGTCTTTTTAGGTCATTGCTTTCGGCTTTTGGAAGTGTTAATTCATTTTTAATAGATGGAATATCTTCCTTCGTGGCCACATCAGCTAGCTTGTCATTGAAAGTGGGTTCTAGACTCCGAAAATCCTTCTTAGTCGCCACCTGTGGTAATTTTCTATCGAAGAAGGCTTGAAGGGCATCGAGCGAGATAGAATTGGATGCCATAATTTGTTTTGAAGAAGTTCCTTCACCCGATTTCGGAGATTCAGGGTCTGTTCGCCGTTTTTGCGTAGAATTTGTTTCTTTTTGCTGATGCATACAAGCTGAGATATTATGCTAGGATCCCGCTGACGAAAAATTCACACAAAAAAAATTTAAATACAGTTTTTTCAAAGTTTTTTTACTATTTTAATATTTTGTTGGGCCACCGCTTTTCTCAAAAAATCGGTTTGGTATAGACTCAAACAACTTTTGTAAGGTGCTGTATCGCAAGTTGGGCCAGATAGTCAAAATTGCAACTTTTAATTTTAGGAATAAACTTGACGCACAAGGACACCCCACAGGTTTTCGATCGGGTTCAGGTCGGGGGAACATGCTGACCAGTGAAGCACATTGATATTTTGGCTATTGAACTATGATTTTGCACTGGCACTGTTATGAACACTAGCATTATTTCCTTTTTGAAAAATATAGGAATTGCTATAAAGATCTTTTAAAAATGGAAATAAATTTTCATCCAGGACTCCTTGATACTCGTGCTATTCATTTGGGTAGATGGAAAGTGTAGTAGTAGTAGTCCTAGTGCACTAAAGTCGTCCCATATAACTAAAGAATCGCCACCGAAATTTTTATTGGAGAAATATTATTCCTCCTTACCCAAATGCCTCCAATAACCGTTAAATCCATCTGGACCGTCAAGATTGAATTTTTTCTTATCAAAAAAACTAATCTGAAATGTTGAAATAGCACTAAAACCTTCAAACACCTTTCGGTTCAAACCTGACTCCAATTAGTTCCCATATTTGTGTTAGGCAAATTCTAGTCGTTTTGTTTTATGAATAGGTTCCAAACCTGGTGCTGATTTTAATTTTGCTCGGACGATATGTGTCAGGTCTTTATTGCCCTCCAGGCAGTCGAGTTGGATACATTTAAAGCAAATTCTCGTTAAATGTCATTGCATCTTTTCATAGAATTTGATGCTGTTCCTGAAATATCCCGAATTTGTCTATTTCAGAGTAATCGAGGACGTCCGGTGGATTTCTTCTTTCCAAATTCATCAACAGCCAAGAATGTACCAATCCTTTGAGACATTTCCCTAATACTAAGTTTTTAGCCCTGTATGTATCAATTTTCCCTTTTTCATATTCTGACAAAGATTTTCCACGTGCCATAGTCTTAAATTAGTGAATTTGTCTAAAAAAATCATTTAAAGGGACTTTAATTCTACCTACCGTGACTAATTTCCCTTCTGACCTTATAATTTGTTCTTCCCTGCGCAAAATACTATCATCAAAAGAAATCAGTAAACTATCAGATCAGTAAATATTAGCTCCACATGATTCACACTTGGCTTAAGCGTAACGGTAATTCCTCGTAAGGACATTGTATGCAAAAATTGTTCACTTTAGCAACTAACTTTATCATTTTGAAACGGACTGTATATGGTAAAGGGATTACTCCATAGAATGCCATGAAGCGCAGAACGTAAAAATCTACACAGAACAGCTTCCAGGTAATATTTACTAGAAGGAAAATACGAGAATACAAAAATTGCAACTACACACAATAAGCACAGCAAGATAGGCCTCACAAAAGTACAATACTAAAGACGAGTTATATGTATATGGGTCTTTAAACTCTTTGCTCCATCTGCGAACAAAGCCTAAAGTAGAGTTAGCCTTGATGACTATCATACTAATATGGCCGTCGGATTTAAAACGGGAATTCAACCACACACTCAAATCTTTCGTTTTCTCAAGTAGTTAGATAATATACACATGCATGTATGTCCTACTTGGACCGATATACTTTTTCACATTTAAAGTTCATATTTCGGAATCCATGGGCCAGTTTTTCGAAAGAAAACATAGAATGTGCACTGCCTTTCGAACGCCTCTGATTGTTTGTTTAGTCGGTCAATATTTCGGATGTAAAACACATGATTGCCAAAGTAATGCTTTAGTTATATTTATGAGTTAATAAACTGGTAATTAAATATACTCCTATTTAGTTGAGATCATCTAATTCCACAACGTGTAGGTGACAGATGAACATTTTATAATTATACGTTCTGTTGGAACGGTGTAAATTTTTTCGTTTCGCCAATTTTCTATTTGAATTGACATACAAAGTTGTTGCCATAAATTTTGAAGTTACATAGCATCTGCAGAAGAATTCGGAATTTATGCCTAACACAGCGATTGACGCACTTCAATATGTTTATACCTATGTGTAAAAACATCGTAGCGAAAATACTATTTGGCGTCCTTAATAATTGTTTAAAATTTCATAATAAAGACTTTACCCTCGTACTTTTCCTGAGCTCTAGCAATTTTACGTTTTTGCGTGAAACAAAAAAACTTTAGGACAATGTTACCCTAAGAAAAGTACTACCTTGGAATTTCTGAAAGGAAGTGGAACGTGCTAAGATGAAAAGTTTGTGTAAATTCTTAGAATTTTCTTTATGGGGAGTTTTCTTTGGTCCAATTGAATTTGCCAGGAAGAATTGTGTTGGCTTTTTAAGGGGACAAGCTTAGTTCAGGTAGACATGTTGCTCCATAAAGAATTTTTAGATTGCTCCAATCCAACTGACTCTCAGTTCAAAGATAAAAAAACTATTTATGTTGTATAAAATTCTCAAAACACTATTTTTTTCACGTTTATTAAGAGCTATATAAGAAGCATACTACTATAATAAAACACTTCTGATGGTTTTTGGACCAAGAAAACATATGATTTACAGGCACACTTTATTTAACCCATTTTAAAAAAGAGGATGTTATTAGTTCGATCCGTATATCTATGTTAAGTACAGTGCACTGCAAATCCAAGTGTTTATTTCAACTCACAAAAAATATGTGATTTTCAATTAAACGCGAAGTATGTGTGAAAAGAACTTACTGTTGTATTGATTTTCCACACATTGTGTGAGTAATTTAAAGCACATAATCTGCATTACATTCTAACACGATATTGAAGTATTAAAATTTACGCGTTTTCCTGAAAAGTGTGTTAAATTAACTCATATTGGGAGAAATTGCACACTTTAAGTTCTTTAAATTATTTTTCTTCAATATAATTCTCCTTTGGAATCCTACTACAGAGAATAAGTACTCTGGTAATGTTATGACAATAGGCGACCGTAAGGGCGGTCTGTAGTCTGGAGTCCATTCCATCGAGTGAGTGGACAGAACTTTAAGAAAAGGTTCCTTATGGGCATAGGTCCCTAACTAGCGTCTCCTTTATCTAAAAACAAGGTCATGCATTTTACATGCATAAAAATATTTTACACACATACACGGATTACATGCGTTCTGAAAACAATCGGACGAAGACGGGTGAAAAGTGACGGCATCAAAATAACACACTTAAGTGAGTTGAAATAACCCATTTGGATTTGCAGTTTATAGATGTAAAGTATCTATACAAGTTCTCAAGAACGATAAGTTGTTTTTATAAAGATTTTTGTATTCAGTATAGACGTATTTAGTGGTGGTATAATGTAAATTCTTTCGTCCTAGAGGGGCCCCAAAGTAAATGGATTAAAATTTAACCCTAGAGAAGTAACGTTAGAAAATACTCCTAATAAGCTAACTATTCGTCGATTTACGAAAATTAAAACTTTGGTTTGGTTTTTGAATGAAGCTACACTCAAAACAATTTCTTGCTCAAATAACTAATTTCGTGGTTCAATTTACCATTTTTATTATGATTTTCACTTAACAATGTTTCTGGCGAGCGTAACCTGAAAATTCTAGTTGAAAAATATAAAACGCTCTCGTTATGAAGGTTATTAAAACGGCCACCTCCTTTCATATCAACTTGCAAGCAAGTCACATTAATCAACTCCGAGCAGAACATAACATTGATTTAATTAGTTGTAGTATGATGCAAGGAAATGTGGAATCATTCTTATGTATTGTCTTCTCGTCTTATTTCTTCTGTGGTTCTCTATGGGATTCGAACCCGAGATGCTTAAGTTCTAGCTTGTTACACTAGCAATACGCCATTTAATACTTCGTAGCTGAGTTCTAATAAGTACATATAATCTGATCTTTTAGAAAGTAAAAATATCTCATTCATTTGCGGGATTCGAACCAGCCATGATTTCACTAAGAAATACACTTACTCAGTAGATTTGGCAGAAGCGCAGTCGGTTTATATTGCGAACCTGTTTTATCAAACTTCGAGCAGCGCCGCACAGTGGGCCAAAACGAATTTTAGGTGACCAAAAATCGATTTTCGTCATGTCATAGATTTTAAAAATTTTAATGCCATTCGATAGCAAACTAAATGTATCACCTTATGGCAAAAATTTTTTTCAATATTCACCCCCCCTCTATGTGTTTGGAATGGCTAAAGTCAGAGAAAATTCTGAACAGCTCATTTTCCCTACAAAATGTTCGAGTTTTCTTTGATTTCAAAGTTATATTGTGAAAATGTTTGTATGGGGAGGTTGAATTGTTGTTAATGAAATCACTTACTACATAGGAGGAGGTCTTATTAGGCCAATAACTTATGATAAAAGTCAAACAGTTTTTTTAATAATAGCATTTTAGTTGAAAAGGGCGATTTTTCGTTCAAATTTTTATTTCTTTTTGACTTTAAAAAAAATGGCCACAGATGGCCACGCTCTCCTTAAGGGGGCCGATACATTGAAAGTGAGTTTTTTTAAAGAATTTTTTTGATAGGGAAGGAATAAGCGGATCGAGTTAATTTTTTTATTAGTTTACCACAAGAGCTTGTACATTATAAAACATTTTTTTCGAGTGCCGGCGTTTCAAAATGGCGGCGAAGCCCGTGACGGAACAGCCCCCTCATATTTCAGTCGCTGCGTTCTCGCGGCGGTAATATTGGTCTGAAACAAAGGAGGAAGAAGAAATTGTTAAAAAACAGTTGTGGCTTCAATGTGAACCTAACTTTAAGACAAAACATTTTTTTTTCCCCAAATGCGACTTGAATGAAAATTTTGCTTGTTTTTTTGGCTGAATTCGCAACCTCTACGGTCGGGGATTCGCGAAATCGGCTATAAATTTAGGTTCATCCAGTAGACAAGGGTCTTTAGAAGCTACGGTAAAATTTTCAGCGTAATTGAACCTTTCTTAATAAAGTTATCGTGCAGCGAGTAGTCGAAAATGTCGTTTCGAGGAATTTGAGTTCAAAGTTTGGGGAAGTGAAAAGACGAATTCTCTACTTACATTTTAGTCGGCTATTCCTGCACCGTAGAGTTGTTCTTCCTCTTGTGCACGCAGCTGATTTACGGCAAAAGTTTTTTCTTTCCGAGCCGTTCTTGCTTCTTTTGAATCGAGAAATGTGTGCCGGGCTGCGCTCGTTACTCGAGAATAATTCGAAATATTTGTCTTCGATTAGAACAATAGCTGAGGAATTTGGGAATAATAGACGAAAAGCTAAGAGCGGGGCGGTCTGGAGCCGGGGCGATGGACAGCTTCTCACTCGCGCTACTTGACATCGCCGCTTCTATGTGAGATTCCATGAGACCGGATTGAGATATCGGGAAACGCTCTTAGACACACGTTCTCAACACCTTATAGAATATATTCCCGACGAAAAAAAAAATAAAAATTTTTTCTGATTTTACATGTATCGGCTTCTATGTGAGATTCCATGAGACCGGATTGAGATATCGGGAAACGCTTTTAGACACACGTTCTCAACACCTTGTAGAATATATTCCCGACGAAAAAAAAAAATAAATTTTTTTTGATTTTACATGTATAGGCTTCTATGTGAGATTCCATGAGACCGGATTTAGATATCGGGAAACGCTCTTTAGACACACGTTCTCAACACCTTATAGAATATATTCCCGACGACAAAAAAAAAAAAAAATTTTTTTGCTTTTACATGTATCGGCCCCCTTAATACCAATGAAACTATAAACCCTCCTTTATCATTTAGAACAAAAATTGGCTGCGGCCACCTGCGGCCTTGGGAGAAAATTGCATTTGAAGTAAAGTCTACCTTGCTTTCACGTGCATATTTCCACACAATGTTCCCGTTTATGCAGGCATTTTATGACTTTTAAGGCTGCATAATGTTTGTTTGGGAAATAAATTACAGTTTTCCTAATGAACGTTTAGGATTAACGACATCATTTGTATTTAAAGAAGTTATATTATTACGTTTTATGACATTTTTAACTGACTTTGACTTACTCTGCATATGCGCCCTATTCAGTATGTGCTTAGTACTTTATAACATACAGGTAAATACGTACGATGATTATTGACTTTGATTTTTATGACACCTAATTTGTTTTATTATAATTGCCTGACATAAGGGAGAATTGTAATTGTGTGTGTGTTTAAAAACATCAGTTGCAGGTAGGTGAAAGTAACGGAAATCTTAGCTACTTAAGAGGTTATTACCAGCTTAATTTTGGGTTTTCAATTTTTTTTTCTATTGGCTTAAATAATGCCTAAACATCCCTCGAATCAAAAGAAACTTTGTAGAAAGGTGTATTTAAATGTTGTCTCTAAACCAATTTGTCCGAAGCTACTCTTTCAATATTTTTTTTAACGCGTTTTTCTCGGAACCACTTTTAAAAATCTGCCAGCAGTAGAACTCGAACAGTTTTCATCCGATTGACTTCAAATTTTAACTGGACCTTTATTATTAAATTATCTATAGAAGTACACAAGATAATAACGATTGTATATCAGGAAAAAAAGTTATAAGCCATTATAAAAAAGGATATTAGGAATAAATGAAAGAATGATGCATTAGAAAGTTGTGAGACTATTCGAATTTTTGTAAGATATACATATGTATGGTGCAGTGGGGAGAGGTTATAAAATGATACGTACAATAGCATAAACAAAAAGCCATTGAAATTAGAAAAACAAATGTGGGAAAAGAAATTCGAAGAAAAGAGTGAATAAAGGTGACATGTTGCTCCATGACACGGAAAATGAAGAAATAATTTATTTAGTGTGGGAAAAGTGTTAGGAATTGGTGAAAGATATTTTGGGGTTGGGTTTATAAATGGATGCCTGATTATATGAGACTACCCGCACCCCGGTGGGGAATATGGGGGAGGGGATTTATAGGAGAGGGGGTGGTAAATAATTTTTTTTTTTTTTTCAAATACACAGAAAAATATTGTTAAAAATAATGAAAACGAAAATGGGAAAAGATTTGCGAAAATTGAAAAAAAAATTTTCGTCGAAAATACCAATATAAAATTTTTATTGTTTTGCATAAATTTGTAATTTCTTTTTTTATTTATTAAATATTGATCATGCAGATGACAAAATAATTAAAGAATAAATTAAAAATGTTGTGAAAACTTTTTAAATAACATTAATAATTCATTTATGGAGTACTTCAAATTTCTTTGATTTAGTTAGCGGCACCCTGTACACCAATTAAATATTTTTTGTTGGCAGTTAAGGGGTAATAATGTCAAAATTAATTAGCCTAAATTTCATTATGATATCTTTAACACAACAAAAGTTACAGATTTTTGATAGCGACCAAGTCGTTTTGGCCCACTGTGCGCCGTCGAGAGAAAACCGGGCCCGGAACTGAACTATTATTATTATATACCAAATATTGGGCAGAAAATTTGATAAGGAAGGGTTTTCATATAAAGCGACGAATATCCATGTTCTCAAACCCATTTCGGTAGTTTCAGCGTGATTATAGTAAGTAATATTAGCGCGAACGCGAATTTTTTTTTTCAAAGACATGACATCAGTTAAGTGTATTTTTAAGGTGTTTTTAGGGTTTGTCTGTTTATACAAACACAAGAAACACTAACAAATTGCTGTGTCAGCACTGTAACCTGTGTTATATATGTAGTAGGTGTACCCATAAGCCAATAGCACGTGGGCCGTGTACAGTACCTCGTATTATAGTAGCGCCACCACATAGCGGAACCGCACTTCACAGGTCTAAAAAGAACAAATTTGAACCAATATGCTCAGAGATTCGTCAATTTTAAATTCAAATTTCTCATCTAAGTATTTTGAATGAAAAGTTTTTCTGTATTGAAGGTTCTGGATAGATAATATTTGCAAAAATTACTTACATAAGTGGGTCATTCTTTTATAAACCGCACACCATTTTGATATCGACATTTTAGATTCGTCTGAAATTTTTTATACTGCTTCTTTACATAAAATTAATTGACCCGTATTTCAGGATTTGGCTCAAAAAAAATTTGTTTCTAAAATATCCACATGCGAATTTTTCATAATTTGCTAGATTTTCTCCAATCATCTCATATTCGAAATTCATTATCTCCCGTTGTAATGATCGGATTGCCCTACTTTTTTTTATTTTACGTATTTCTACGTCAGCTTTACAATGGTTTCTGAAAAAATTATTTATTGTTGACATTTAAAAGTTTATAACAATTTAATTTTTTAAACAGTTTTTTTATACTGTTGCCCCAGGTTTAGTTAATTTAAAAAAATATGTTTTTGTTCCTTATTGTTTAACTTAGAAAAAAAAAACCAAGTTATCTCTGTTAGGTCCAAAATTATTAATTATTTTCGAGCGTTTGTCAGGTGGCACGCGCGGATGCGTCTTGTCGTGCGTAGCGTGCGACAAGTTGAAGCATGCCTGAACACCGTGCAAACAAGTCTGCTTCAGTGTTAAGCATAAATGTTTGCATTCTGTTTTTCGACACCGTCGTATACGCACGCCATATTGTTACTATAATATTTTAATCTAAAACTTGGGGACAATCGTAAAGTGACGGCACAATGCCAAAAGCATCAAAATCAAACTGGACGAGAATAGTCGTATGATGACAGGTAGAAAGGATTACGTTTCAGTCGATGGCAACCGCGTTCAAATTCAGAAAAGGTTATTATTGATGAATTTGAGAGAACTTCATGAATTTTTCAAAACAACTTACCCAGAAACTAAATGTAGTTTTTCGAAATTTGCATCTTTTCGTCTAAAACATTGCGTTCTCGCGGGTGCAAGTGGCACACATTCAGTTTGTGTTTGTACAATTCATGAAAATGTCAAATTGTTGATCGAAGGCGCTGAAATAAAAATAATTACAGCCCACGCCCCTGATCCATTAGAATATTATCATGACTGCTTAAAATATATGATTTACGATGAGCCCACAAATAATTGTTGTGTAATAGTGCCCAGGTGCAGACCTCTTAATCGAAAAACTAGCTACAATTTTTGAAGAAAATTTCATTGACGAAATTACTTACAGACAGTGGACTAATGTTGACAGAACTACCTTGCAATTAATGATTTCTCCAGTAGATGAATATTTACTAAAATTAAAGATCGGTTTAGAAAAATTACTTCTCCATTCATTCTTGGTAAAAAAGCAAACGAGTTCATGGGCACTAGAAAGCAGACCCTAACAGAGAATGAGTGTATTGTAGCCTGTGTTTTTTCTAAAAATTAGGCATTAGGTTGTTCAAAATGCTGCTCAAGCCTTTCACTGGAACAATAATCAGGCTACAATGCACCCATTTGCAATTTATCTCAAAGATAAAGATGGCAATCTTCTCGTAAAAAGTCTTGTAATGATATCAGAATGTTTACACCACGACACTGTAGCTGTCCATGTGTTTCAAAAATATTTGGTAAATTTCATTAAAAAGGAATTGAATAAAGTATCGAAAATCAAATATTTTTATGATGTGTCAGGTGCACAGTATAAGAATAAGAAAAATTTTGTAAACCTTGCGTTTCATGAGAAAGATTTCGGTCTATCTGCAGAGTGGCACTATTTTCCTACGTCTCATGGCAAGGATGCGTGCGATGGATTGGGTGGGACTTTAAAAAGATTTGCTGCCAGAGCTAGCCTTCAAAAAACATCCAATCCAATTCAAGCGCCAAAAGAATTGGTTGAATAGGCCTCTGAGTCTTTTCCTAATATTTCAACGAAATACGTAACTAATAAAGAATATGATGAAAAAGAACAAAAATTAGATTAGAGATTCAAAAAAGCGAGAACCGTAAAAGGTACAAAGGGCCGCCTGACAAGCGCTCGAAAATAATTAATAACTTTGGACAGCATAAAAAAACTGTTTAAACAATTAAATTGTTATAATCTTTTTTAAATGTCAATAATAAAAAATTTTTTCAGAAATTTTAAAATGTCAATTTTTTTTTTCCATGATATTTGTGCGATTTTTAAAAGAATGACCCATGTATGGTACTATATTCCAGAATCAAATTTTGTGAAAAGTTTTTGGAACTCCGGGAAATTGCACCCCCTCTCGGCGGCAACATTTGTAAGTTGAAAGAGATGTGCCAAATTTATTAAATAGAAATCCGTTTAAAAGTCAATGTATAAATTCTAGTGAAACCGTGACATATTTCCAACATTTTAACAATTTTCCGGTCAATTGAATGGGAAAATGGTTGGTTTGAGCATGCTCTAACTCTGCAGATAAAGCTTACCATACCAATCAACAAGCCCAAATTGTTTATTCAACCAGAAATATTTTTTTCATGCAATAATTAATAAAAATTTAATAGAAAGAAAAATTCAAAAAACTAATTTTAATCATTTATACTTGTTAGGCTGGGTAGACAATAATAAAAAAGATGTAATTCAGTCGAGAGCTTTATTAAGACTAACTAGAGTAGAACCGAAATAAAGCTCATTGATGATCTTCTCCCTAACATTCCTCCTATCAAGGTGCTTTACATCACCAATTTCAAATTTCAGGGTTGCATTAAAAGTGGTATACATTATCAAATCAATTTAATTGTTAGCATAAATTCAAAAGTTTGCTACAAGTTTTTTTTTAAATTTTGAGAGTATTTTTGTCATTATGTCTGTTGCACTATTATGTGTTGTTACGTAACTCACTTCCACGATTCCTTCGCTTAACTTCTGCTAACAGAAATGATATCGTATGTCGATATGATTCGCTTTATCATGAAACGTAGAGTCCTTCGCAAATTGAATACAACTTTGGTTGTCACTATAAAATTTTGTACCGCCGAACATATCCATCAGAATCGGGCGCACATAAATCACATCTTTTACAGCTTCAGAAAGGGCGATATACGCTATTTCTATTGTTGACATTGCTGTAGATTTCTGTTTCTACACCATCCAGGATATTGGCTCCTCACATAGTTTTAAGACATGTCTCTACAAGATCTCCTATCAGCCGGGTCGCTGGCCCAATCAGAGTCTGCAAAAGCCACCATTTCATCTTCGGAGATTTGTACGTAATTTTATAATCCGGAGTGCAGGAGAGTCACAAATATATTATTGAGTTAGGTTCTTACATCATGTGTTATGCACTATGAGGTGACGTGATTTTTCTACCGTTTCACCTTTAATGCTGCCAAACATTTCCTGAGGTACTGCTAATACGAGTACGAATAACCATTAGTGTGATGAATAATTCATAATTAGTAGCCCAGTGAACATGCGAATAATGACAATAATCCCACTAAACTAAATGATTAACAACAAATGTATTCTGCACACATGCTAAATGTGAAGCGTACGATCGAATGCGATTAAAATTCGTAGCACTGGTATTGTAAAATTTGTGTATCAGAGCTATCATCAAAATAATTATCTTATCAGTAAAATGAAAGTGAATTTCATGTTAATGTAATGAGTTCCTATTTTGCTATTATTCCGAGTTAAGAGATAAATTGAACTAACCAACTACAAGTACTAAAATTTTTAAATCGAAGAGGTTGAGGAAGCCTTCGTGATGATGCATTAAATTAAAATTAATTAATTACAAGGTGCAGCTAAATTTATAATGAATGCTTACATGTGTCGCAAAACGTCCAAACGGCGAATTTTTACAATAAAAATTTTATGAAAAGTCCCCATCATTGTTTTTTATAAACGGTTTTATTTAGCTTGCCCTGTTTGTTTGTGTCAAATTTAGTAACTGAAATTTAACCCCCTTCCTGTCGAAAGATTTATTTGAAATTTGGTATAAACCTTTAGTTCTGATGACAATACAATCTAATATAATCAGTATCATTGTAAATCCAAGATGGCCGCCTCTACAAAATGGCGGATTACATATTTTCTCACAACACCCTCAATATAGGTATCAAATGAAAGGGTTTTACAAGTAGAATACTGTACACTATGCCAAATTTCTAATCCAAGATGGCCGCCTCTACAAAATGGCGGATCTGATATTTTCTCACACCTCCTCAATATGGGTATGAAATGAAAGGGCTTTACAAGTAGAACACAGTGCATGGCGGATAATAGAGTTGAGATAGTCTATACTTACATTAAAAAAAAATAAGTAGACAATTTTTTTTAAGTTAAACTGTTTTATTGAAAATAAAGATAATAATGTGTAGATAATGTACTAAAAACTAAATAATAATTCAGTAGGTCCTAGGTATCAGTCATCACACCACTCCCCTCATCAATCTAGGGCATTGATCAGACAAAAAAATAAAATCATGGGATGTAGCGTAATTTGAGTAAATTTGTCAATAGCGTTGACTGTTGATACAAATTTCACGCGCCCCACGATTTTATTTTTTTGTTTGATCAATGCCCTAGATTGATGAGGGGAGTGGTGTGATGACTGGTACCTAGGACCTACTGAATTAATTATTGTAGTTTTTAGTACATTATCTACATCATTATTATATTTATTTTCAATAAAACCGGGGGAGATTCTTGTTTCCTTGGCCCCGCTTTTTGGGAGCGGGGTCCCAATTTTTGGGAACGGGGTTCGAAACACTTTGCTGTGCTAATTAACGGAAAAATAATGAAAAAATTCTATCTCGACCCGTTTTCGAGATATAGAGCAAAAAAGTTCATACTTGACGACCCACCTTAATTGGGAAAACTTTAACTTTCAGGAAAATTCTATTATATTATTATAATTTCCCTTTTACAAACTGCCGGTGGAGTTAATTTTCCTTTTACAAAGGAATGCAAAGCACAGCAAAATGTTTCGAACCCCGTTCCCAAAAAGCGGGGCCAGGGATACAAGAATCGTGCCATAAAAACGTTTAAATTAAAAGAATTTTTTTACTTGTTTTTTACTATTTACAATTAGAATAGAAACTGCCCTTAAACGGGAATATTTTCCAATCTTCAGGATTCTATCTGACACCCTACATATTTTGTTACACAATAGTATAATAAGAGTATCAATATGATTTCATAAATGTTTGCTTTTGATCGTGTTCGTTTTGAATATGGATGACATATAAGTATATTCTCACTGCCTCTGTTCTTATATCGACCTTTGCTAATGCGGAGCGAAAATAACTTTTCATATGAAGAAAGAGGATTGATTAATCTTTAAGTCCTGAGCTGTCACTGTCAGTTGGAGAAAAGTATTTTAGTTGTAATTATTGTAAACGACAACATTTTTTATGCAGTGAAATTTATTTTAGTTATAACAGTTTATTAGTTCACTAGACTTGTGGGAAATTTAATGAAATTTAAAAATAAATTGGTGGGTTTTTCATTAACTATTAATTTCGTATAAACATATATGTACGAAGCATTCGTGTTCAATATTTTTTGGATTTTGAGTTATTTGAAACTCATAGTTATACCGGAAGAGTTGTGTGTATGTTCATATATGTGTGTGTTTCTTACTATGCAATTTATATGTATTAATGCCTCATGCAGCGCTGTTTCTTCTTTCCAGTAGGTTTCCGCGGTTTTATACGTGAATATAAAAATAATATAATAAATATTAAATATCCAAAACTCATTGTTTTATTAAAAGCCTAACCAAACACATACAAACTTAAGTTTGATTATGACAAAGCCATTAGTCAGAGGTCGAAACGCAAAATAGTTTTAAATTTGAATAGACCAACCCTGAGGATTGACTAGTCAAACCTAGAAGCGCCTCAGCTTCGGTCTTTGACTATGACATATACACAAAGCTCGCATAGACGATGAGTTTTCCTGTTGATTCGCCGAAGCTGCTCGAACTTTCAATCCTCCTAAGGACGGGTAGAATCAATTTGGCTTTCCTTGACCAGTGGAATTTTTTTACGGCGGCAATGAGCGATATTTGAACCGTTGATTTGGTTCTCGTTAGCGCAAGTCTCTCTCCCTCAAAGTCTTTTTGCAGCCAATTTGCAATTTATGGCTCGATTTAGCACCTGACGGAGCTAAATTTATAACAGTATGAGTAATAATAAAAGGGTTTTAATTTTCAAAATGCCTTTTTTTTCAACACATAAATATCCAACTTTCCAGGTTGCATATTCTTTGGCTCCCCAATTTTAAGTGTGTTATACTGTATATATACAATTCAACCCTTTCAATTGGGATATCTGAGTGCTGGGCAGGTATCCCCCAAAATGGGTATTAGGTATATGGAACGAAGTTTCCTTTCTCTTATATTTCATGATTAAAACTTTGGTAAATCCCTTTCCAAATAATAAAAAATGGGGCTGGGTCGGCATAATTATATTTCACTCGCATCTAATTCGAAGTTTTGTGAGAGATCTGAAAAATTATGAGCATCAATCATTTCTACTTTGGGCCCGAAATAACTTAAATCCTTTGATCACACTTTTTCCAGCCACAAAAACTCCCCAACAATTTTTCCTCAGTTCATTTTTGTGGAATGAACTGCTTACCGAAAGCAGCACATAATTTATGCAAAATTTGTACGAAAAACAGCAATGGCCTGAGGAGACGACTTGGCACGATGGATAGGGCTCCATAATTGGCACAGGCGGCCTCACAAAAGGCTTTAGAGATTGATTGACTAATTACGGTTAGACGTAGTCTCCCAACTTCACTCACCTTGGGGGCTTCGAAATACTTTCTCGATAAAACTGCCAAGAACCAGCTCTATTTGGCCTAACTGCTAGTAACGAAAAAGTTTAACGCAAATTCTGACAAAATATTTTTGCATAGATTTACTTCCGGCACTTACATAAGTTTCCCTTATTTCGTGACTGAAATAACGGAATTATTCTGAGCATGATTAAAGCCAGACAGTAGTAGTCTTCTACTCTTTCTCGTTACGTATAATTTTGTTGTTATTTATGAAGAGCGGGGAAATCTTGATTAATTTATTTATTTATTTAATACCCGGTAGATTGTTAGCTGGACCACCTATGAAATTAGTTAGAAAAGAGGTGTACTTATTAAACAATTTCCTTCTACGGAAATTCAGCAAGTTCACTATGGTGATATCGCTAAACTGATTAAAATTACACAGAAAGAATGCGTGAATAAGTACAGAGTAAGCTTGCAGATTTCCTGCAAGACTTACGAATTTCCTTTGATCACTATCAGCGCTATTAAATTAATTATTGGTATTTTACTTAATATTATATAATAAATTTAATCCCGAGACCTCGTGAAGTAAACAGAATAAACATCAGGGTGGACGGGAATTTGATTTTGAATACAATTTATCTTCTAATTTAACAAATTTTTAAAGCAAATTTCATTTCACTGACATCTCTACCACAACATTCTTATACACATACGTACTCGTATGTATAATACAATTATGCACTTGCTCTAATTTTGTAAATATCGAAATAAAAAATAACTACATATATTCTACTTTTATTCATAAAAAATAAAGAAGAAGAAAACAAAGTACCCATGCCTTATCTCGAGGCAATATATTTGCAATTTAAAGCAAAATGCACAACACAATTGAAAAATAGGAAAGAAGAAAGGAAGCGGTACTTAGCTCTTTTTAACCTCATCATCGCCTATCCCCTGAAGCTATTTAATTAGTTTCAGTCCTCCTCTTATCGTTAAACCGTACTTTTTCTATGTCTAGCTCGTATTCTTTTTCTTTAACCTTTAACTGTAGCTGTGGACCCATGTTCAATCTTTGAACGCGTAAAAAACACGGCGTGATTAAAAGAAGTGCCATTATATGTAAGTATAAAAATTTCTATTGTTGATTTTGTTTAATACTACGATTGTTAATGTTTCAATGTAAAGTTCAATAAAAAAAAAGCGTGAAATTGAAATTTCATTTTTGTTTTATTTTAAATCAAAAATAGGAGTGTCCCGTGGACCCACGACTATAGAAGTGTGACTATTTGTCACCACTATAGTTAAAGGTTGATATCCTGACATAGTTTACTCTTCATTCCACACTTTTCTTTGAATTCTATAAGTCGATAAATATGAAATATTATTGGTGATGACTGGCCTACTCTCATCATTTTTAAATTCTTGTGAAAGCACTGTAAGCGGTAATTTAAGGGGGTTTCTCACTTAAGGGGGTCTACTAGTGTGACCGCCTCAAAAAAGGTGACATTTGGGAATTTTTTTAAAAGAAAACTACTGCATGGAATGTTTTAATGTTTTAAGGATAGTTTTGTGGATATATAGTAAATCCATTATAAAATTTTCGGACCAAAAAATCGAAAATTTAGCAAGTTATTTGCAATCTCCCAAGGCTCAAAAAAAAAAAGTCACTAAACGGCTGCAGTGATAGCGACCTTCACAGTGCCTGAAATCAAAAAAACAAAAAAGTTTATTAAACTTAAAGGTTTTTCCCGTACCATGACCCTCGGGCTAAAAAAAAAATTTCAATTTAACAAAATGGCGGAGTTTCTAAAAAAAATTGCAAATTTCGCGCGAAAATTTAATGATTTTTGGCCTGTCAAAATTACATTTTTGATTTGATCAAAAAACTGGAGGTTCATGGTACGTAGAAACATCTTTGAAAGAAGCTGCAATAAAAATCAAATCGATCGGATGATTTGTCTTCGAGTTATAACTGCAGCCAATTTGACAAATGCGGTTTCGAGAAAAACGCGTCTAAAGTTTAAGGGGCCTATATGGAAAATTTTCGATTTTTTTTTTATTTTGGTTTTTCTTTTTGTTCAACTATTTCCGAATAAAACGCTGCAAACTAAACTCAAATCCGTAATAAAATAACGAAGTTATGCATTTTTTTAACTTTTAGATGTGTCGTTAAAAAAAGTACTTCAAGTACTCTGTAATAACGGAAGCCTAATCGACGCGCTAAATCCGCGCTATTTTTGGTTCACAGCAGAGCAACTACGTTCCCTGTGATTCTTTGTTGTGTTTGTTGTGTAAATAAACTTTAATCAATGCGTTTCTAACTGGCTTTTTCTTTGATAAACTTTGTTTTTCTTCTGTAAAGTCAAACTTTAATTCGATTTTGCTCAGAATTCTGTTTTTTGACCGCAACTTTCGAACCGATGAACGGCTGCTCTTAATATGGCTGTAACTCAAAAACTATTTGAGATATGCACGTGAAATTTTAGTATGTTATTTTTAAAGGTATAGACTATCGAAATATGCAAAAAAAGAAAAATCGATTTTTGAAAAATGTCACACTAGTAGACCCCCTTAAGGGCGGGGTAACGTATTAAAAAATTTTATTTTTCATTTTTTTTTTATTATTTCATATGATTGCACAACATCTTAAGATTGTTGTGTTAAAATTTCAAACAAATCGGAGTAAAACTAACTAAGATACAGAAATTTGAGCGTTTGTTGCTTTCATGTATACTACTCGATTTTCAGGTATGCAAAACTTTAAAGCGATTTTCTGACGCTTGTCATTTTTAAAACCGGTGAACAGTTTAGAGCAAAATCTACTCGACCGATTGTTTTGAAATTTTGTATACAGCTTCCTTACATAAATGACCAGGTAACGCTGGGAGCTTTTTTTTTTTTTGTCATTATTATAGATTTTACAATAACAAATAGGTTCATTTTTTAGACGAAAATCGGTGTTTTCACTTCTAAGTGTCAGCAAAAATTGAAAAATCGAAAAAAAAAAATTCCCTCCCAGGAATACCTTTGGAAAGCGGTTATCTAATGACACATTTTTTTTTTTTTAATTCAGATGATCCACTCTTCAGTAATATTGTTCACCGACAGACAACTTTTTTTCGAGGCGCCTCCGAAGATTTGCTGCCGTCGGCTTAATTATTTATATTTTGTTTTAAAATATTAAGGAAAATATTGTTCACAGGTTGTACTATAATGCTGCGATCGATTAATTAAATTTGTATTGCCTGTAGCGTCTGGAAAAATTCTTGAAGAAGGGCCTTTTTCACGACGAATTAACGTTACCCCCCCCCCCCTTAAGAACACGTTTTTTCGTGTCATTTTTCAAAAGTTCATTTCTTGGAAAAAACAAACGATATTGGCATGACTCTTTCTTTATTTTATTTATAAACTAGCTTGCCCGGATCCGGCTTTGCCTGGGATACTACTAAATTTGTATTCCTTAATTTTACAACGCCTCCCTACTGCACAACCGCCTCTCCTATGTGACCCAGCGGGGTGGGGGTGGTCTCATATTTGGAAATTTGAATAACATACTCTAAGTTTTCAGGGAAATCCCTTGAAGTTTAACTTTTCGGTCGCCATATTGATCCAGCATCTTGATTTCCAAAAGTTTGATGGCAGATTCAAAATCAGTGACCCCAAAAACCCAAACCAAAAACGTAATTTTCTAATTTTCCGCACAATATTCTTAATTTTTTCTTTCATATGAACCTTCTCCTGACAATAACAAACACAACAAAAAAAGAATTAGTGAAATCGGTCCAGCCGTTCACGCGTGATGGCGTGACCAATGGAAATAGGGATTCATTTCTATATACATATATACATAGATTACTCTGGTTCCTTAGCTATCGATTGGTGAAAAAATTATTCCAATTCATGCATACACTTTTCTTCCACAGTCGTTTCAATTTTGTCGGAACCCACCGAAAAAACCAAGTTTTCACTATTTTCACCAACTTTCACCAACCCAGCCCAATTTTCTATAGTGCCTCTTCTTACTACCCCTGAGATACACTTCTAGGGGGTGCCACCCCAACCATTCCCCCACAACAAAAATACGTTTTCACCATTAATTCCCACATTTCACACTTTTCACCAAACCTTTCTTCCACCAACACATTCTACACTACCTCCCCTTTCCAACGATACCCATAACATGGCACACGCATAGTATAATTATGAATTTTTACAACAAATTGTCTCTTCTTCTTCCTGGACGCGACGGGAACGCGGTCGAACGGGATAAAAAGCCCTATGTCAGTCTCTTAGTTCTAAGCTACCTCCCCACCAATTTTCAGCCAAATCGGTTCAGCCGTTCTTGAGTTATAAATAGTGTAACTAACACGACTTTCTTTTATATATGTACATACACTTACGGACAAAAGTCTGGAAACCTATTCTATGGGAATATTCAAATGACTGTATTTTTTATCTTATCGTCTTTTTTTGGGAAATAACTTCATGTTTGTTTACAGTAAGCCCCGTTACTGTGCTCAAGATTCACTCTTTATTAGCCAGTTAAAAGAGATAGAGAAAAACCGGTTAAGTAACTTATACTTTAATTGGTGCGACAAAAGTCTGGAAACTTTTTTTTTTAAATCTTTATTTGATAATATAATGATCAAACTTAAGTTTGATAATGTTTAAATTAATATTTAGTTGGTGCTCCATTAGATTCTATTACGGCTTTACATCTACGCGGCATAGATTCTATTAAAGTGTGTATTTTTTCAATGGGTGTGCGAGTCCATTTTTCTCTTACTTTTTCGAATAGTTCCTCCTTTCTTTTGAACCTTTCTCCTTTTAAAGATCTTTTAACATCTTGCCACAAATGTTCGATCGGATTTAGGTCCGGCGATTGTGAAGGCCAGCCCATTATTCGCACGTTATTATCCTCGAACCACCGTTTCACCGCCCTTGCGGTATGTTTCGGGTCGTTGTCCTGCTGGAAGACCCAAGAATCTGGCATGTTTTCAGTGGCATAAGGGAGCATGACATCTGATAAAATCTCTCTATACTTCTCTTGGTCCATTGTTTCTTTTATCCAAAATAACGGACCAACGCCAAAATAAAGGAAAGCTCCCCAAACCATGATGTTTCCTTCACCATGCTTAACTGTCCCTATAGTGTACCGTGGATGGTATCGAGTCTTCGGGGGGCGTCTTACATAACGAATTCCATCACTATAAGACAAATTAAATTTGGATTCATCCGACCAAAGAATATTTTTTCAATTGTCAACGGTCCAATGTTCGTGCTCCTTAGCAAAAGATATGCGTTTTTTCCTATTTTTCGAATTTACATGTGGCTTTTTTGCTGCAATCCTTCCTGATAAGCCAAACTCCACCAAACGTCGTTGAACAGTCCTAGTGCTGATATTGGAGACCTCTGCTGCACTTTCTTCCTCTTGTATATTTTGTATACGGTTCCTTTCCCCATTTTTAACCTCTTTCCTATTTCCCCAAATGATAACTTCTCGCTATCCCGATATCTTATCACAAGATTTTCAACATCACTTGACGTTTTTATTCTACGTGCCATGCTTAATCACTTAACTCACAAAATTGTCTGGATTCGTTCAATAAAACAATGCACATTTTGCAAAAAATTCAAAGTGAATGAGAGTTTCCAGACTTTTGTCGCGCATTTATAGGCATTCTTTAGTAAATCGGTCTTCGTCTGTCACTTTTTACCTGGAAAATGAGGCAAAAATTGCACGTGTGTGCTAGAATGGGCTACTCTGTAAACACACATGAAATTGCTTTCCAAGAAATGCGATAAAGACAGAAGGAACAAGCATCTAAATATTTTCATTAAAAGGGTTTCCAGACTTTTGTCCGCTACTGTATATAGATACATAAATTTAAAAAAAAACATGTCACTTTTGACGAAATTGTTAATTTGACCGCTGCATGACCGCTGGACTGACCCTATGTTTTTTGTGTAGAGCCACTTTTGCGCTAAGATATCTCCGGTCTGGTGCGTCTTGAAGCAAATATGAAAATTTGTCTTCTCTCAAGGTAGTGAACCCTCTAGGATTTTTCGGACCAGATAAAAGATAAAAATTGAGGTCAGGGCAACGTATTTTTGATTTTTTTCCCAACTTTTTGACTTTTTCTCGCACAAAAACCATCCCCAAAGAAAACTTTTGCATGTACAGCAAAAATCCTAGAGGATTCACTAAAGGGAAAGGTACTGAACAACATACTAAAAAATGAGGCGAATCGGTCGAGTAGTTTCTGAGAAATGTTTGCGCAAATGTTTGAAAACGTGTTTTCGAGAAAAACGCGTTTAAAGTTTTGAAAACGTGTAATGTTGCATACGGCTAATCTGCAATTCCTGGACCATAGATTTCTCCCTCCTCTTCGGCAAATAACTCCATTTCGGCCGTTCGGGCTTCGCGGTGTTCCCAGTGCAGTTCCGCGAAAAGAGCGTCAACAAGAGTCAGCATTGTTCAGCGGCAGCTGCGGCACAGCGCGCATTTCACGCTCCGTGCGGCCGGTTTAGGCTGTTTATCTCAGAGGATTCATCGAATTCAGGAAAATTCTTTTGCACAGTTATTCTACCATAACTATAGATTAAAAATATGCAATAAAACAATTTTCGACTTTTTGAAAATTCGTGAGAAAATACATATGTATGTACTCCTAGAATTTCGATATGAAGAACAGGAAGAATCTTAGGTTTGAATCTTATTGAGATTAAGACACGTTCTTTAAATTCTCATAAGTAGTAGGTGAGGAGGTAAGTGCATTAAATTGAATGCATTACCTATTCCTAACCTATTCACTGCCAACTACAAAATATCTCGTACTCGTAGTAAATAAAAGCTCTCTGTCGTCAAAAGTATTTTTCATGTTGTTCTATCATGAAATTTCAAACAAAAAATCCCTTAATATGTATTTACATTATTAATTACCAATAAGTCATTAAAATCATTTTTAACGAATCTCCAAATATAACATTGCTGTTGCTTGCTACATAGGAACATAAAACGGTAAGTACAATTTATTAATTTAAATTTAAATTGCCTTGGTTACCACATCATAATGTAATGTGATTATGTACTTGTTTATATTTATTTCATCTTATTTTATGTCAACTGAAGATCTGTCTTACTGAATTAATTAGTTGGGTCCATGCATTTTTATGCTTTATTCAATTAATTGTTTGAATTTTTTCCGCGTTTAATTAAATCATGGACAATTAATTAACTTCACAGGACTTTCGCACTCGTTTATATTTTTCCATCAATCGATTAAAATTAAAAATTAAACGACATTGTTGACTATTTAAAGTGATATAAGTCAAACAGTGCTTGCAGTGCAAGTCCTTCATTTCGTTATAACTGGTGCATTTGTAAAAAATTATTCTTACAATATTAACAAATTCTTAATTACATATGTATAGATACTAACACTAAGTGCACTATGTGCATAAAAATTTCTTATTCCCGGGAATGCCAGCGGAATTAAGTGCACGCGCAGCAGTCTGGAAATCTGATACATGTGGTGCGTCGGGTGCGCATGGGAACTACTTATGTTACGAGTAGGCGCATTCCGTGATAGTAGCGGGTGTTACCTGAATCTGTTATCTGTTATAAACATATGCGAATCATGATGTGCTCTTGCACAGACATATAAAATAGATTTACCATATGGAGGTTCCTTATTAAAATCTGGTCTTCCTCGTGTGCATATTTAACACAGGAAGTCCATAACATTCGTTGAAAGTACATTTTAAGCTTTTATGCGCATAGAAATTTGATGGCTTTATTTGATACATAGCATAGGTAATATACCAACTATTATAGCGTTTTGATTAGCTTAATTAGGAGACCCCTTCCAGAATTCTTCCACCGGTCACTTATTTTCTAGTGTGTTATCATTTAAATTTACTCTGATTTAACTGCCTTGTCCTATATATATATACAAAATCAGTGTCATGGCCTATTGGACTAGAAGATGCGTTTGGAATCAATGGAAAATATAAAGATATCAGATGTTCATTATATCGTTGCAAAAATCTAATAAGAAACTCGAGTTGTACAATACTACAACGAAGTGAGAAGAACGAGCGGTTGATTGCTTATTTAATAACTTAGAAGGTCTACTATTAAATGATGCTAAATGATTATGTGGGATGTGTATATCTTTGGTTACAGGGCGAGTATTGAAAAACCGGAATTAACTCAGAAACTGACAAAAATCAAACTATATTTCAGGTTATGCATGGATAGGTATTATGTGTTTATTTGTTGTTTTATTTTGGACGTCTAGCGCTTATGCCCATTGTATAATATACATACATATTGGGTAATAGTTCGAAGCCTTTTAATAAATGTAATGTAAAAGTACAATTATTTGTAATGGCATAATAGTCAAAGTGTTACGTGCAACCTTTTGTACATTTTTGATAAATATTAAGCCAATCGATTATTATTTCACTTATCCTTCTTCAGCTTATGCGCTGCACAATTTTAGCTTTATTTTATACGTGTGTGTACATTTAAAAATATTGGTTCTATCCATACTATAACCGTTACCCTATTACATAGGTATGTGTTAAATCAATTTGTAAAATAAAATGTTGTTTTGTTGTCTGCAGTCAATTGTTCTAGTTTCCAAAAGAATTCATTTCCCTTTAAAAATCTGCACTTCCAATGCTTAATTTGAACAGCTCTAAAAATGCCGCCTCATAGTAGTACTCCAAAGGTGTTTAGTCAAATGACAAAACTGGGTACGTTTTCTCTAAAGCTTATTGAATAAATACGAAAGCGTAGAAGCCAAAGGGTAGTCAAACTGCAGGCTGTGTGCTTTGAAATAAAAATCCTTTGCAAGGACGAGTGAATCACTGTGTAGACAAAAGAGTAGTTTTTTTAGTTTATCATACATAAAAAGAACTCGGCAAGCTTTTAGCTTTATTTTAACTTGGAAGGCTCTATTCAATCCTCTCTACATCTACTTAGTCATATAAGCCGAGCACAAGGAGCAGCAGTTGAGTGACCACAGGACGTAAAGGTCTTTCATTTTATGCTCTGAAATTTCATCAAGTTGGTACTTTACCTTGATACGATTGTTACCCTAAAACGGACATGTGAGATCCTTTCCTCGCATACCTTTGCAAAATTTCGCTTTAGATTTTCTTATGGACATCCGCTCGGCCACATGTGTTGCTCTTCACACGCATTGATGATGCTTGCCTCCTCTAATGACCGGAATATTCCACCTGGTCTACGGTTTCACTTCTAAACGGAGCAACATTAAAAGAGATTTTCTCATTTGATGATATCACGTACTGGTGACCGCTGTTTTTGGTGACTTTATATCCATTTTAGGGGAGGGGGATTATATTTGCTGGCATGCTTCATATGTACTTGCCGAACACATGTCACCCGCCCTACACTACTTGTAGAATGCTGGAAGTCTCTCAAAAGTATATCTGCGAAACGTGATGAGGTTCCACATAGTAGGTACACTTCTGCTTTCCTCTACAGTAGCAAATAGAGACCAGGCGCTTTCATGCCTGTAACTGATCTCATTTTGTTATACCTTTCCGGACAGGCCCTGCTTGAGTTATTTGGAATAAGTGTCAAAAGTTGCGTTTTATTGCGACCACCCTGTGTTTTAGCGGGAATAATTTCGTAAATGTTAGGAATTGCGTAAGTACTACTAAACGATTCTGAACTGAATGTTAAGTGCAGCGTAAGGCGTAAGGGTTTCACACAACTACACAACAGAGCAATTATTTTTTCTAATTGTAAGCAATTAATCTACGGTACGCTACGAAATAGAATCGACCAAAGTCATGCATGAAGGACGATATGTAGGTGTGAGCTCTCCAGCAACTAGGAAAACTTTTAACTTTACTGTGGAAGGGGATATCCCTACAAGCCCACGGCGAGCTAAAGTATTTCGCACACATAAATTAATTATTCGAAGATGCTCGTCCCACAAGCCAATATCACGCACTTTGGTAATATCTGGTGAAAAACAATTTGTTTGGAGCCTAAGTAGCGTGTCGAGAGCTTTTTGTTCCGCTGGTGTTCGCATATTCAATGGGTTTTCCGTGGTTTCCCATGTACATACTTCGCCTTTAAATCCCCTGGTAGACCAAAGCCATAGCTCTTTAGGGTTGCGTGTACCTAAGTAATGAGAATCCCTTCTTAGGGGGCTTTAACTTCTTTTCTCCCGGTTTTTCTTTATTGAGGCATTATTAAGGTGCTGGTCAATCTCATAATTTCTTCTTCGTACAGCGCCGTGTGTGCTTGTAGGACATGAATATATTACGGTACAGATATATCATGCTGATAGCACAAAATGTCATAAATTACCGGCAGTCCTTACAGAGAACTTTTCGACAAATTTAATGAAGCCACCTCCTGCGTAAAAAGGGTTTTATGGCGGGGTAAAAGTGGTTATTTACGGCGGGGTGATAGCGCAATTATTTTTCGTGCGAGTTATTAAGGTTAAGCTGATAACGGTAAATGAAGACAATTGTGGGGAACTACTCTATCACGGGGGTGAAAGGTGCTTTAGTTGCGAAGCCGAAATAAAGCGTTAACGTCTTTGCGGATATAGCGTTTATAACGCTTTATATAAATTCTTCTACGCTTACACGCTTTCCGCTTCCCGTCTCAGATCTTATCACATTTCATGTTTAAAACTGTTTCCTTTCACTAAGTAGTAAATAGTGTATTTCTAGTAACTATACGTAGACACGTTTGTGTGGGCCCAGCACCAACCACAAGGGATGTCGAATAAAAGTCAAAGTAATTTTTTTTGTTTTTTTTTTAGCTTCTTTTAAGAAAAGACAACTAATTCTATATGTATGTATGCCAGCACCGACTATCTTTCAAAGTTCCAATGTAAAAAATTTCCAGGTTTAAGTATAATGATGCCAACATTTGAATTTAGTTCGATTCAAGAACTTCAACACTATTTAACAAACCCTGGTAACATTTATTATGGGAATTTGTGAAATCCGTCGGCGGGAATGTGAATGCGAATTTCATACTTTCGGAAACTGAGAACATGTGAAATCCGCAGTCGCATTCCCAACGACGGATTTCACAATAGGCCCCAATTTTTAACAATTCGGCGAAGGTGGGATAGAGCTATTTATGCCCATAATAGAGATTTAACATTTAGCCGTGGTTAGCCTATTACGATATTCAGTTTTAACCCATTGACTAAGTTAACATATTAATAAAATAAAATGGGAAATAACATAGATAAATCAATCCCACAAAAAAAAATTGAAATTTTTCTAAGAAGAAGTGTTGATAGGAAAAAACGGCTCTGGCAAATATTTCTTGTACAAAAGACCTTAAATATAATCTTGAAACCCAGCAACAAGAAGAACTGATATATGCGAATATTACAAGAAAATAAGTTTTTCTCTGATAAGTGGGTTGAAGCAGGAGGATCCATTGCACGACAACACGAGAGAGACAGCAAAAGAAACCAACAATTCTCTTCAAGACTATCAACAGCCTGCTTTTAGCGATACCTATGTATGTAATAGATAGACTGAGATATAGCACATCAGACAAAAATGTTCCAATGACTAAAATCAACCTGGCGCAAATATTTACAAAAAAAGTGTGATTTCAGAATCAAATCGTTTTTTTTTCACTACTGAAAGGACTTACATCACTAACCTAATTTTAAGTAACTTTCCAAAGTATATTAACTGAAACTTGTATGGAGGCTTAGTGTTTTATCTACGAAACTTCAAAACAGGTCTGAATTATCATGTTGCCATCGCTCTTTATCTCACGCGCTGAAAATAAATTGCTAAAGTTCTGAAATTTTTAGGGTTCATAAGAAAAAGTTTTTTTTTTCCTTCTTCATGAAATACGCAAGTACTCATATCCTTGTCCATCAATGTCAAATAAAAAGTTTGAAGAAGTTACTTTTTCTCGTATAAAAAAATACAAAGCAGCCCCTAAATCCCCAAACCCTTTTATCGGTTTTAAGGTATTACTCTTTCCAAGTTTAGGCTCCCTTGAAGTTCTGAATGAGATTTCTTATTCATTCTTGAAATTTGTCTTAACTGTACAAAGTATTTATATGTGCCATCTAGTGAGACAAAAGTAAAAAGTTTTTTGAGGTAGGTAACAAAAATTAAGGCAATTTCTCCATAGAGACAATTTTACTTCATGTCATTCATTCACTTCCGTTGCAAAGAAACAGTAATAGTTTCTGTTTTCCTTACAACGTAAATATTAAGTAATTATCATGATTCAACTATACTGTTCGAGCGAACTTAGACTTTAGACGGGTTTAAGTAGGACACGAGGTACTTTAAGAGTTCTGTATTGCAGTTGCACAAGCTCTTTCCTGGAACAATCCCTTTTTTTTGCCTGCTTATGAGGAAAGGCTCAAATTGATTTCATTACAATCATTTGAGGAATGTTGCAACGACGCGGTTGTGTCGATTCAGTGACGGTGTGAAGCTTTTCTTTTAAACAATTAATTTAATGACATAGTGCTTGAATATTACAGTTGCAACCTCTCTACGCTTAGAGAGAGATGTCAAACTTAACTTACCATTATACTTAATCTGTCCTGAATCTAATGGATGTCGTAATCCAGACTACAGAAGGTATTCTAAAATAGGACGGGCAAAGGCATAAAACAAAAGTGATAAGATATAGGGGGTTAGAAAGATCTTTAGAGCAACACCTAATAAAGTCAAGTGTCGACTTAGCTCGATTGATTATCTTCTCAATATGGCGTCAAAAATTAAAGTTTACATAAATAGTCTAGCCAAGATCTACAAAGAAGCTTGTCGTGAATTTTATACGTAAACTTAAAAATAGAGCTTTTCCAATTAAATGATATAGAATTACACTTACTTACATTTCAAAACATATGATTTTTGGAACAACATTCCGCAAAAATAATAAGGTCCTCTTGTAAGCTATAATCGTTTTGTAGAAACTCGATTGATCTAAAGATTTGTAAGTCAGCAGCATACACTGAAACAAGTCGTTAATGAAATAAGTGAACAGCAAGGGACTAAGATGCCTACCTTGTGGAACACCAGACAGAACAGGAATAGCATCAGGAAAGTTCTTCTACCTTCAACTTAACTTAATTTTGAACGATCGGCTCGCGAGATATTACTTGATCCAAAGAACACAATCGTTGGAAAATCCAAGTCGTAGTAGTTTAAATATTAGCACTTTATGGGAAAGCTTGTCAAATGCCTTGCTAAAATCAGTAGAAATACAATCGACTTGTTTGTGTTTCTCTAAATTTGTTAAAGAAGGAACTTGAAAATTCAACCAGATTAGTTACCGTCGATCTACCGTTCACAAATCCATGTGTCTCAGATAAAATATAACTGCTATAAAACGTCAAGTAATCCTTTAAAATAAGCTCAAAAAGTTTGGGAGTAGTTGAAAGTTTGGAAATTGGCTTATAATTTTCGATCAAATCTTTTTTTTCCTTTCTTAAATATTGATATCTCTTAAAACAATTTCGGAGTTTTAGGGAAAACCCACGAACGCAGAGATAAATTAAGCAGAAACATCAATGAGTGAAACACAGCATTTACGGAGCACAGCACCAGGAACATATCCTGGAGAAGCCGACTCAGCAAGTCACAGTAGAGGAGGTAGTCATTCCATCTTTTGTTCTATTAAACTTATAAGGTAGAGTTACTAATAGAAAAGCTTCTGATATCATATGTGAAAGAGTGAAATAATTGCATTCCTTACTAACTTCAAGCGCACCAAATTTCAAATATTTTCAGTCAAAGAATTCTTTCTTTGTATGTACTGCAAAGCTTAGGGATGATTTGTCAGCTGGATACAAGACTGCTCTTTCTGAATCCTAATTTAAACAAATTTAGAAGAAAAGCTACTTTAAATCAATTGTTTCTAGTCAACTTTCATACTTTTTTATACTGGTTATAATTTCATATTTAGTAATATTTACTATTTTCGACTGAACATAAAGCACTAGTAGACATACAATCCATAGTCATCATTTTTCATTTAAAGTTAGTTGTTAATAGATTAATTCATACATGTCCCATTTTCCTTCATTTGTAATGTAGGAACGTAATAAGGTTAGGCCTTTGTACAAAATATTGAGAATATGATTGTTATTATTATTTGCTGTCGTGTTCTGAGAAGTGATAAGTACATTTACATACTTCTTGCAGATTTCCAAAAACCTTTACTTACTCAGAAAGGGATTCCTACGAGTATTTGATTGAAACTTTAAAAACTGTTCCTACTGCGTAACAGAATATTATACAAGTTAATTCTTGATTTGAATATCAGAGCACTCGATTAGGATTTGAATTCTTCATTATGACCAAGGGATCAAATATGCACGAGTATTTATAAAAGGAATGGAAAAGTTGTCCATCCATCTCAAGTGACGGGCTGCCTAAATCCGGCAAGCCTTAGCCATCCACTCTAAAATCGATAAATGACAAACAAGTTGGTTCCGATACAACGACATACAATTTGATTAAATATTTGATCAAATTGGGTGGAAGCGTAGCATCCTTCCCAAATGTCGGAAGCATCCTTTGTCAACATACTGAAGGATGTATGAGGTTACCAAACGTTGTGCTTGAAGCTGAATTCTGAATAAAATGGAAATTTGCCGATGCGTACATGCCGCATACGCACACATATCTGTAATTCACTCGAAATATGTGTAATCCAATTTTTCAAGAATATCACCAAACATCAATACCTCATTTCCTTTTTCAATTTTCATCAAATTTGTTTTCATTCCGCGCAAACATATCACACTTTCTATTTATTCCCATCGGCAGCTACAGGAGCCACCAGGGGCATACTATTTATTGACAATACTACGAATGTACATCTATAGGATAAGCTACTATACAGACTAACTCGTCTGCAAGCTAGAGCCACAGCGCCCGAAGAGTAAGTCAACGAGCTTATCTACTGCTGTATTGTATTCCATCTACCTAGCGAGAGGGCCCGAGCAGATGAAGCCCTCTATGCATTAGTGGACCAAACTGGGTGTTTTGACAGGGAAGAATGGATTGGACGCCAGTGAATAAGATACACACAGCTCGTCTCCATACGTGAATTGTGCATTTTTTACCCTTAATGGAAATTTATATTTTATTCAGAAAGCATAAAATATGGACACATTGACGTTTTTGATGGTACACATGTAAGTTCTGCAAGAAAGATTTCATCGTCTGACACTCATTTCTCCCGCAGAACCGACATTCATCCGCCCATTGTCTCCACCAGCGCTGAAAACTTGAAACAATTTTTGCACTCTCCCACTTTGATAATCCCCCTCCGCAGCAACAGGGGCGAGTTTAGGAAATTCTAAGTGACGCTATCACACATTAGCAATTACTTACTAAACAAATTTGCAGCAGAACCTTTGAAAGGTTGATTTCCTTCGGTTACGTAGTCAATTTTTTAAATTATGGTCGGAACAAAAAAAATCAATAGTATTTGGATAGTCACATCTCTTCCTGCAAATCTAGCTCTAAGTATTTCGTCTTGTCCGACAAAAATTTTGCAGGGCCAAGCCATTAACAATAAAAAGATTACATTTATAGTTTATGCCGGTACGAACTCATCAAGGTTGTGCTATTCTTCTTCTGTTGAGCCCTTGATAAAGTTTCAGTTTCAGTTTGGCTAAACATCACATTAAACAGAAATGGTTCAATTTTAAATTGAGCTCAACTACTGGTATTATATAAATTAAAGCGTGAAAGGAAGCGCAGAGTTTAATGGAGTTATTTTGAAAGAGGATCCTGAGGCTCTAAATTTCAACTAATTAATACGTTTCTACAGCACTCTAAAATTTAAATTCAGTTTTTCTACCTTCGAAGTAGCAAATTTTTACTATAATACATTAATTGAAACTTTCCATGTATCTATGTAATGCTACTAAGAAAAAATTATTATTTCAAAAGTTACTTAATTAGTTGAATATTATTCTACTTTGAGCAGTTGCATATAAAAATGTTGAAATTGATTTCAACCATTTAATAATTTTATTCTTATAAGGTAAGAAAATTGCTTAAAGAAAGGAATTTTTATAACACACATCTACGGAAAATTATAGTGCGTGTTCTTGTGTAAATGCAGCGGTGGGTGGAGAACTTAAGAATGCTTTCTGCCATCTATTCGCCAAGAGAAAAATTGTATTTGTATCGTACACAACGTTCATTTATGCAGGTCTTACGTATTGAATCACCATCACGAAATTTTAAATTGAAAAGTCATGTTAATTTTATAAGTTTCGTTGTAAATATAAATTTACGAATTTATGTTGTGTTCATTTTATGGCAAAAGCCTGTAGTTCAATGGTGAGAGCTATAAACTACTGTTCCAGTGATCCCGGGTTCGAATCCCACATGAACGAGATTGGTTTATTTTCTAAGGAGTCAGATTATACATATGTGTAGCACACATGAAGTAACATATCAAATTGGAATAAAACTAACGTATCCTTAGCAGCCTAGCCAGGCGGCGCAGCGGTTTAAGGATTTCTCGTATTTTTCAGGCCTTTTTTTTATTCAAGCGATATTACAAATAGCAATTATCAAAAAATTTAAAACCGAATACGCACAATGATAACCAATACGGACATGAAAATTTCAAGAAAAATATGTTTAAATCGATTCTTTAGCTCGATCTAGATCTTTTGTTGGAAGAAGGCAAAAAATTTCGATAAAAACGCGTTTTCGTTGCGTTTAGCACCGTTTAGACCGAAACCGCATGTGTGTGAAAGAGCCTAACTCAGCCAATTTTCGGAATTTTGCCTAAATTTTTTTTACATACTTAGGAATATATTAGGTCCGCAACTAAGTTCCCGCTGTTTTTCAATAGATGGCTCCAGTAGTAAGAGTTGGTCGATTATAGCATTACTAAAACGTCATGAACCAAGCTTAGACATATGGTAAGCAAGCCGCTTACAGATACATTTGTGATTTTGTTTTTGGAACATATACTTTTGGTTGTGTGAAAATGTCTGATTATGTGCCAAATAATCGTCATTTGCGGGGAAGTGTTGCTTTTCGTTTTTCATTCGAAGAAAACGGCGGCTCAAGCGCATCGAGAACTCCAAAAAGTTTACGGAGATGCTGCTCTAAGTGAAACAACGTGCCGTGATTGGTTCCGTCGCTTCAAAGACGGTGATTTTGATGTTGACGACCGTTCGCGTGAAGGAAGGCCGAAAATCTTCGAAAACGCTGAAAAGACGTTGAAACCGAACGAAACGATCACTGGGGAACGGTATCGAACTCAATTGATGCGATTGAGCCGAGCACTGCGCGAAAAGCGGCCACAATACGATCAGGGCACGAAAAAGTGATTTTACAGCACGACAACGATCGGCCTCACGTTGCCAAACCCGTCAAAACCTACTTAGAAACACTCAAATGGGAAGTCCTACCCCACCCGCTATATTCCCCAGATATTGCGCCGTCCGATTATCACTTATTCCGTTCGATGGCACATGCTCTGACTAATCAGGAGTTCCGTTCATATGACGACATCGTAAATTGGCTTGATTCATGGATAACCTCAAAAGACGAACACTTCCACCGTGACGGTATTCGAGCTCTGCCAGAAAGATGGGAAAAGGTTGTCGCTAGCGATGGGCAGTACTTTGAATAACTCATTTGTAACCATTTTTTCATAATAAAGTTTTATATTCAAAAAAAAAACAGCGAGAACTTAGTTGCGGACCTAATAAGTATATTATCAAAAGATGCAAAACCAAGGCATCAAATTTAGTGAACCGTTACAGGGGCGTTCGCTTTAATTTATTTATTTATTCTTGGATCAACAGGTGCAAAACCATCTGATATTAAAAGGGTTAAAGAGAAGAAAAGTGAATATAGAACAAAATTTGAAGTAGGATATCTGAGTTTACTCAAAATAGTTATGAGAGGTTGGTCCGTAAAAATCAGAGCAATAGATTGGAAGAAATAACAGAGCGAATGGAAAAAAATAGAAATAAATTAAACGAGTTGGGCGTAAATAATGTGCAAATAGGCGTTGAGGGAGCTCATAAAAAATGCAAGTTGTCCTACGCTGAAGTTTCCAAGATATCTAAAGATGGTGGACCAACACATACGGAAAATATGAAACAACCTAAGACACATTCGGAGACATATTTATTCCATCAAAAAATAATTAGGAACAAAAAAAAACGAGCAAATGTTTCGAAAAAAGAGGGGACGTCATAAAAATAAAAACGCCTGTAACGTATATAAAAATTTAACCAACGTAGGAATAGTATTAAAAACACCAAATCTGGAGTCGCAACAACACAGGTACGAGACTATTGGACGTCAAGATGAAAAATACGGACGGATTACGACCAACTATAAAAAAATTCTGGAACTGAAAACACCATTTTTATTGAACCGGTAAGTCGCGAGGAAGTCGAGAACACCATATTGGGATTAAAACCGGATGCTGCACCAGGAATGGACGGAATTATAGTGAAAGATTTAAACGAGTTAAAATATATAATAGTTAATCTACTGATTAACATCATAAATAACTGCATCGAAGAGGGCGACTTTCCTGCCGGATCCAAGCAACTTCAGGCTAATCTCTTCAGCAAAATTTTTGAAAAGATACTTCACAGGCGACCAGTGGATTTTATAAAAAATATCAGTGGATTTGATACAAAACAGTATGGCTTTCGAAAAAATTGTAACACTACATCAGTCACGACAGATGTATTGGAATATATAAACAACGATTTGGACTCTGGTAAGTATGTGGTAGGTTTATTTGTGGATTTATGTTAAAAAAGGCCTTCGATACGGTGGATCACAACCTATTAATTTATATGCTCGACAACTTGGCAGTTAGAGGACAGGCTCGAAAACTGTTTATCAAACAGAATATGCGCCACGAAAATTGGTAATGAGATATATAGTGAGACTACAGTTATCACAAGAGGGGTGCCACAAGGGTCGATATTGGGACCTACACTTTACTTTCTCTATACGCAGAATGTTACCGAATCCAAGTTATCAGCAAGCTTCTATATTTATGCGGATGATATATTACTACTATATTCTGGAAATAATGCAACACAACTACAAGACACGATAAATAAGGATACAAAACGTTTATTGGACTTGTTATATGGAAACAGACTAACAACAAACACAAAGAAAACGGACTACATGATATTCCAACAGAAAAATAAAGGACACTTGGAAATATGCCAGATCTAACTCTGGAGGGCTGGATTTTCAGAAGAACTAACACTACAAAGTATTTAGGAATAATCTTGGATAAAAAACTTGCGTGGAATGAACACATTTCTCATTTAAAAGGATAGCCCATAAGAGAAGATGATAATTTCGATACACGAGGAACTTAATATACAACCGACAATATCATATAATATATAATAATTAACTGATGTCAATGCAATGATAACACAGCCACACAAAAAAAAAAAAGTGGGGATTACTTTTGATGCCATATGTCATATCCGTAGTAATTTGGCCTGCTGACCACGAATCCGCAACCAGAATTGATAGTACAGTCATTTGGTGAGAAATATAGTGGTTACCTGGAAAGTTTTCCGGGAGTTTTGAAAATTGGTAAATTTATAGATTTTGAGGTGCTCTTTCCGAATTTCGACTTTGCCACCTCGTATTTTTGCCGCTCACGCCGCCATATTGAAAAAATGGCGCCTAAAAGCAGTTTTTTGACAATATATCCTTTCCGACTCATTTTACGATAAAAACAGTTATATACAAAATGAAACTAGAGACAATTGCCTACAATTCATGTATCTACCTATTTTTTCATAAAGTGAATAGTTTTGGCGTACGAGCGCCGCAAAGTGCACTCCAACGCGCATTTTGGCCAAAAAAACTCATTTTCACACCACCTTGAGGTAGAGTAAGTGGCGCGTTTATTTTTAATGTGGTATCCCCCACATGGCCTAATCCACATGCAATTTAATGTGCTAAAATGTAGCGTATTCTCCTTCGCTTTATTGTTCTCGATGGACCAGGTGTTGCAAATTCATCGTCTGTACCGGTATTTCATCTACATCATCCGCGTCGCGAAACGTCACATACCGGTATTTCATCAACATCATCCGCGATGGGAGTATCAATTTCATCACAATCCTCTTCGTTCTCGATTTGATCATATGTTTGCTCAATTATAGTCTCCGTTTCTTCTTCATCATCGCTATCTGGTGATGGAACTTGCGAGTTACTACAGGTACCGCTACAATTCGTGCATATAACAGAGCACTTTAACACAGCCTTTCTGCATCCACAAGCTTTCTGACATCCTTTTTTGCATTTGCAAGAAACGAGTTTTAACAAGCTTTCTGGAGCTGGGGGCTCGAGTGTGGTGACAGGAATTAGCCCATTCTTGTTTTTTTTCCACCCCCTTTGCTCTGCATTTTGTTCATTCCCATACCACTGCTGAACCTGGTGGTGAGTTGGGAACGAATATTGTCGTCCTGCTGCTTCTGTTGGTAGTAGCGACGCAATATTAAATTTGCTTTTATATGCTGATGTTGGCATGCATGTCTATAGTTGATTAAAGATATATTTTTTTTACTTTTCGAATTACTGTAGCTGTATTATTCAAGAAGAAAGCGTTGTCCAGCTTTAGCAATGATCTCTGGATCCGCCTTTGGATTTTTAAATACCTGAATAATCTTGTTTAAATCTGGATTTGTTCGGAGCACATTAATAAATTTCATTTTTCCTTGATGAAATAATGCTGATGTTGTATCGCAGCCACTGAATTTACGTACGCTATACACAACATTACGATCGCACACGCGTGTCTGTTTTTGTTTCGCTATAAACTCCGCTGTTGTCTCAGTAGCACACAAAAAGCAATGATTTTTGAATGAGAATGTTGGGCGCGTAGATCGCAGTTGTGGTAGAGGAGTCGTGACGTCGCTTCCTCTACGCAAAGATGCCGCGGTTAACTTTTCATTATTATATCGTTTTCGACATGCATCGTGAACCACTATCGAACTCAGTCCCACCAAAAGTTTATCCTTATTGTCCATTCTTTTAATACTTGACATATTATATGTATAGATATTATATTATAATATCTATATTATATATATAGATGTTATTATATATATACATATATATATACTGGTATATTATAGTATAATATAATATCTATACTTAGTATAGTGTAGATTTACATTAATTTTATAACTCACAAATATAATGAGTTGAAATTAAATGCCACAGGTTGCATGAATTATGAGTAATGACCAAAGCGCGCGTTGGAGTACACTTTGCGGCGCTCGTACGCCAAAACTATTCACTTTATGAAAAAATAGGTAGATACATGAATTGCAGGTAATTGTCTCTAGTTTCATTTTGTATATAACTGTTTTTATCGTAAAATCAGTCGGAAAGGAGATATTGTCAAAAAACTGCTTTTAGGCGCCATTTTTCCAATATGGCGGCGCGAGCGGCAAAAATACGAGGTGGCAAAGTCGAAATTCGGAAAGAGCACCTCAAAATTTATAAAATTACCAATTTTCAAAACTCCCGAAAAACTTTCCAGGTAAAACTACCAAATGACTGTACTATGAGCCGTGACGTCCAGATTTTTTTCTAACCTCCAAAAAGTCGAGAGAAAATCGTGGAGTAAAATTCGGAAAAAATTTATTTTTAACATTTAAACCTATATTCATATGAATTGAGACCTGCTGAGCACGAATCCGTCACCAGAATTGAGCCATCACGTTCTGATTTTTTTCTAAAAATTAATAAAGAAAAATTTAAGAAAAAAATCATAACGTGATGGCTCAATTCTGGTGACGGATTCGTGCTCAGCAGGTCTCAATTCATATGAATATAGGTTTAAATGTTAAAAATAAATTTTTTTCGAATTTTGCGAGTGTATTTTCCACGATTTTCTCTGTTTTTAACCCATTTTTTGAGGTTAGAAAAAAATCTGAACGTCACCGCTCAATTCTGGTCGCAGATTCGTGCTCAGCAGGCCGAAATACGTATGGCATCAAAAGTAATCCCCACTTTTTTTTTTGTGTAATTTAATAGGGAACTTACATATAGTAGTTTGAACATAAGGGCAATAAAGGCACTTCATAAGCTTCCAAGACTAACCCCAACATATATATAATAATTTATGAGAGAACGTAATTCCTAAGTATACGCCAACTTGATCGAATATATTATAATATCAAATGAAGGCATAACATTTCACACTCAGCTTCTTAGTTGCTGAGATTATCATCTGCACGAATGAATAGAAAACTTAAAGGGCATGAAAAGGTCAGCTTCATTAAGGTTGGATATTGGTATAAAGATTGTCATAATTTGAAGAAATCAGTGGTATGATGAAATTGGCACAAATAAAGAATAAAGTCATTTTTTTAATGCACATTTTTCTTTTTAAATTCTGTAAAAGGGTTTCTAACCTTTAAAAGTGTTGTGCCTCTTTGGAAAAGCAATAAGATGGTTAATTAAATAAAAATAAAAAAGGGGGCATTTAGCACATGAATTTTGGAGAAAAATTGAGAAAAGCGTTAAATTTAGGACATTTTAGAGCTGTAATGGTAGAGGTAGATCAGCATTCGTGGTGTTTCTGGAAATCATATTAAGATAGCAGTTGTGTGGGGTAAGTTTGTTGTCCCTGCATTGATTTGATCTAAAGATAAAAACGAAATTGTGATGCGCATCCCGAATTTATGAATCACCCTGTAACTGTAAAACGATTGAGATTCCCCCCTTTGCCTTTTCAAATGAAGGCATAACATTTCACACTCAGCTTCTTAGTTGCTGAGATTATCATCTGCACGAATGAATAGAAAACTTAAAGGGCATGAAAAGGTCAGCTTCATTAAGGTTGGATATTGGTATAAAGATTGTCATAATTTGAAGAAATCAGTGGTATGATGAAATTGGCACAAATAAAGAATAAAGTCATTTTTTTAATGCACATTTTTCTTTTTAAATTCTGTAAAAGGGTTTCTAACCTTTAAAAGTGTTGTGCCTCTTTGGAAAAGCAATAAGATGGTTAATTAAATAAAAATAAAAAAGGGGGCATTTAGCACATGAATTTTGGAGAAAAATTGAGAAAAGCGTTAAATTTAGGACATTTTAGAGCTGTAATGGTAGAGGTAGATCAGCATTCGTGGTGTTTCTGGAAATCATATTAAGATAGCAGTTGTGTGGGGTAAGTTTGTTGTCCCTGCATTGATTTGATCTAAAGATAAAAACGAAATTGTGATGCGCATCCCGAATTTATGAATCACCCTGTAACTGTAAAACGATTGAGATTCCCCCCTTTGCCCTACGATTTTTTGATTGTTTTGGTGAGATCTGTCACCCGTATCATTTTGGCATGCGTTAACTGATACACCCTGTATAGACTTTATAATATTTTATTTCCGTGATTTGTTTGGTCCGATGGAAACATATTAGGATACACACATACATACAACTCGACGTCCTATTAAATGTGTTACTTTTGAATCCATTTTCCCTACAATAGTATCATTTGATATAAGTTTGTCACATCACCCTTGTTGGAATTATCGTGAGGCATGTTCGAAAAGGACAAAAGTATATCACACCACTTCACCAAGTTCACATTTGTCGCGTCATCTTTACCATGCAATATCTGTTACAATTTAAAAACAGCTGACTTTTCTAAAATGAGTCTCTGGCTCTCAAATTGTGATTGGAGTTGCGTCTTGAATGAATGTGACATTGAAAAAGCTGTTAAGTCTTTTTACGATATTATATCTCTCTGTTTTGCGTCTCTTGTCCCCGTTAAGAGGATTAATAACAATTCGGTTTGGTAATCCTGGAATAATTGTGAGGTTAAACAGTTAAAGAATATTAAGAGTAAGGCTTGGAAGACGTTCAGTTCCTCTCGGAGTGATCCGGATTTTCACGCATATTCCGACATTCGCAATAAATTTGTCGCAGCTGTTAATGACTCCTATTTAGCCTACATTGGTAATGTAAAAAGTTTTCTGCGTGATGATCCGAAGCGGTTCTGGAGATTTGTTAATACCAAACGTGGCTCTGACGGTTTACCTTCTTCACTTTTCTATGGCCCTACGAGTAGCAGTGATCCTCGAGTAATTTCAAATCTTTTTGCAGATTTTTTTAAAACTGCCTTCTGTGATACTACCTGTGATATTAATCCTAATGATTTTACCAACTTGACGAAGCTTCCACAGACTTTCATTCTACCTGACGACCTCGTTTTAATGACAATATTGTTCTAAAACACATTGCTAATTTAGATGACAATTACTCAATTGGCCCTGATGGCATTCCGTCTTGTTTCTTGCGTAGGTGTGACTCTGTTTTGTCCTCTGTTCTCTGTTATTTGTTTAATCTATCTCTTTGTACTGGTGTCTTTCCTAAGCCTTAGAAGATCCCTGTGATTTTCCCCCTGCACAAGAAGGGTAACAAAAGTGACATCTCCAATTATAGACCTATAGCCAATTTATCTTCTATAGCAAAACTCTTTGAAGCCTTGGTCTGCGAAGTGTTGTATTTTCATTGCAAACCTTTTCTTATGTCATTTCAGCATGGCTTTATTAAAGGTAAATCGACTACTACCAATCTGTTAGAATTTTCTAGTCACTGTATTTCAGCTATTGCATCTAGTAAACAAGTCGATTGTATTTTCACCGATTTTAGTAAGGCTTTTGATAAGATTGATCACCGGGTACTTATATATAAATTGACTGCTTTGGGTTTCCCTTCTTGTTTTGTTGGTTGGATTTCGTCATATCTGCTTGAGCGTGCCCAACGGGTCTGCTTCCGTGGCGTTCATTCTGAAATATTGAGGAACACATCTGGTGTTCCGCAGGGTAGCCATCTTGGTCCTCTTTTATTTACCATCTACATCAACGATGTCTCCCTCATACCTACTTACTCAAAGATTCTTTGCTATGCTGATGATGCAATGCTATTTTGCACAGTCTCTGGTGTTCGTGACTGTCAACTGCTGAATTCTGACTTACAGGCTTTTCATTCGTGGTGCTTAATCAATCGCTTGCCATTGAATATTTGAAAATGCACCTGTATGACTTTTTGACTTTTTGACTGCTTTATAACTTCACGATTAATGGTCGTTCTCTCACTCGAGTTGTCAAAGTGAAGGATCTTGGTGTTGTGCTCAACTCTCGTTTTTCCTTTGAGGATCACATCAATGCCGTTGTGAATCGAGCTAACGCCACTTTAGGTTTTATCAAAAGATGGTCTAAGGAATTCGATTATCTTCACATTTCTCGACTCCTGTACTGTACATTTGTTAGACCAATTCTCGAATATGGTGGCCCAGTCTGGTCACCCTTTTATGAAAGCCACATTAACAGGATTGAAGCGGTTCAACGTAGGTTCTTAAGGTTCGCTCTTCGTGGACTACCCTGCGAGGATAACCTTCATTTGCCACCATATGTTGATAGGCTTGTACTCCTCTCCCTTCAATCATTGGAGCAACGGCGGAACAACTCCAAAACCGTTTTGACTTTTGACTGCCTGCAAGGCACGGTTAACTCTCCTGAATTGCTTGCCCTTTTTAATATCTCTGTTCCGGCTCGCTCTTTGAGGCATCACGACTTCCTGCATGTTAATAATATCATTAATATTATAGATTTTCATATTAATCGTAGCCAGTTGAAAGGTCGTCTTCGTTAATTTTTTATTTAATTTAGCTGTACTGACTTGAAACTCTGTTATAGTAATCAATTATTTGAAATATGCATACATATTGTGATGCTGTGATAATGAAAATCAACTGAAATTACCATAGACGTTCCGCATGTTCAGAACTGAGAATATAACACTTCACAAAGACTAGCCTAGCTTATCTACGTGACCGTATGATACATGTGAAGGAAAAAAAGTTTGTATGTTATTTATGTGACCAGGATCCACGTAGTCCTCGAAATGCTATTATATTATAGCATTTTCAGTTATGCGAAGAATGAGGCAATAATGTAAATAATTGGACAGCATACTACCTGAAGTCTGCTGAAATATTCGTGTAATGAGGAAAAATCAAAATACTCTTCTGAGAGGCCTTCAAAGCGACAACTGTCAAAGACAAAAGGCTAATTTGGTGACGCAACAGCATGGGACTATGAGTGTATCCATACAGATATGTGAAAGTAAACGAAAAATTCCCGGGATAATATGTAATTTGCATGGCATTCATATACATGGAAAGACCTATGTATGGCAGATCAAAAGAAAACTTTGATGAACTTGGGGTGGTTCTAAATTAAAATAACGACGCCATGCAGCGCGGATTTGCGGCGGTTCTTTTGAGGCTGCGGAACCCCATTCTGATCCGAATGGTTATGGCCCGTCCTTGCGAGAGTCACATCACAATCAATAGTCTCTCCCTGTGCGAAATAGATCGAAAATATGCCAAGCAGAAAGTTAATTAAGTTGTCAATTTGTTGGATTTGAATGTTTCTAAAGAATCTGGCTGTATATCAACAGGAGCGCTACGACAGCGTCGCACCGCCTCGGTGTTTTCACCCGTGCGCTCTGGATATAAAATCGCAACTTTGCTTTTGCCTGAGACAAGCACCCCACATGGCTGCGAGTGCCGAATTTGTTTGATCAGATCCTCAATCAAACGCTTAATCAATTCTAAAGCACGTCGACCAAGATCAGTCCCCGGTTCAGGCACGCCGGACGCCCAATATATAATTGAAAAATGTTCACGTCACTCTTAATAACACTCATTCCTCAAATATGGCTTGATTTAATGGCATTAGTGCTGTTATCGCACAAGATCCGGACAGGAAGTGCCGACACATGAGCAGTAAAAAGGACGTCCGCTATAGATATTGAATTATACAAAGTCCTGACAATCAAGATGTACGGTTTGGATTTAATGAAGAAAAACAACTCAAGCAGAAATAACTCCGTAGGTAAGGTGATGTCATGCTGCCCTTATCGTCCCCTGCCTGCGGTCGGCTGTCGGTATGGAGATGTACGCAGCCGAGGATGTACGTATGCACGTAGTCCTGTAGTCCTGCTGTGTGTATGTATATCTTCCTGGCTTTTCTTAGAAGCTTTTGAAATTGTTTATTTGTCGCCTAAACTAAATGTGGTGTATTACCTTCAGGATAAATTTATTTCCCACAATATAAACAGCAGAGACAGTTGGTAGTTATTTTGTGATAACACTGGAGGTGTCAAGATGGATGCCAAACAATGTGGTTTAGGTGAGGCTGAATCAAAATAAATGAGAAGGGCACGGAGCTGAATCTGCAATAAAAATAAATTCAGCGTTCTTGAGGGCCTGTCGAGGCACATACACAAAGCCGATTTAAACTCTGAGCGAGGGCGAAACATAAAAGAGAGAGCCAGGGGCTTTAATTAAGTCAATTTGGCGTTCCTTTTGATCATTTGATTATATTTATTGATTTCGATTAATAAGAGAAACTACCCGAAAGAAATTCAATTAGTTATTTTCTTATATACATATGTACATGTCTTTTAAGATTTAGTTCGCACAAAATGTTAAACGTGCTCTGCCGGTTATGCAATAACCTCCAGTGAGGGTTAGTTTTGTATTTTATTATATGTACACGGTTTGAAAGAATGTCAAATAATAATAAACAAAATAGAACCAATTTTTTTCCATTGTAAGATATCGAAATAACCAGTACTACAAAAGTATATTCAATTTATCTTTTATTGTCAACACAAAAATTGTTTAATGTATTATAATATAATGTAATAATATGATTTTTTTTGACACTCTCTCCTTTGCCATTTTCCAAGCACTTTCTATTATGCTGAAGTGAGAATTGCACGTCGGTCATGGTAGAATGCCAATCTGGGCGCACGGTAGTGCCCCTGCCAAGTCGAGCAAGGCACCTCCGTACATTTTCGCGAAGTGATTGTGCATGTTTTCGACCTTTGCTACTTCGGATCACCAATTTTGAGGACACGACGAAGTCCCCAAGCTTATGGAATCTACTAAATTTGATTTTTATAACTCCGCTAGTTAAGATTTTATTTACATACTAGCTTGCCCGGCCCGGCGTTTCCCGGGATACTATTAAATTTGTATTCCTTAATTTTACAACGCCTCCCTACTGCACAACCGTCTCTCCTATGTGACCCAGCGGGGTGGGGGTGGTCTCATTAAATCAACCATAAATTCGTACACAATACCCATACATCACTTTCACCTATTCCTAATACTTTTTTAACTGTAAACTGTAAATAATTATTAAATTTAGTTTTCCTCCTTATTGCACCCCCTCTCCTATATCTCCCAGCGGGGTGGGGGGTGGTCTCATGTTTGGAAATTTGAATAACAGATTCGAAATCAGTGATCCCGAAAATCTCAAAGCGCGGATTTTCAGGGAAATCTCTTGAAGTTTAATTTTTCGGTCGCCATATTGATCCAGCATCTTGATTTCCAAAATTTTGATGGCAGATTCAAAATCAGTGACCCCAAAAACCCAAACCAAAAGCATAATTTTCTAATTTTCCGCGGAATATTCTTAATTTTTTCTATCATAAGAACCTTCTCCTGACAATAACAAACACAACAAAAAAAAGAATTATCAAAATCGGTCCAGCCGTTCACACGTGATGGCGTGACCAAGGGAAATAGGGATTCATTTTTATATATATAGATTACTCTGCTTCCTTAGCTATCGATTGGTGAAATGATTATTCCAATTCATGCATACACTTTTCTTCCACAGCCGTTTCAATTTTGTCGGCACCCACCGAAAAAACCAAGTTTCCACTGTTTTCACCAACTTTCACAAACCCGGCCCAATTTTCTATAGTGCTTCTTCTTCCTACCCCTGAGATACACTTCTGGGGGGTGTCACCCCCACCACTCCCCCACAACAAAAACACGTTTTCACCAATAATTACCACATTTCACACTTTTAACCAACCTTTATTTCACCAACACATTCTACACTACATCCCCTTTCCAAAGATACCCATAACATGGCACACGCATTACTAATAGTATAATTATGAATCTTTACAACAAATTTTCTCTTCTTCTTCCTGGACGCGACGGGAACGCGATCAAACGGGATAAAAAGTCATATGTCCGTCTTCTGGTTCTCGGATACCTCCCCACCAATTTTCAGCCAAATCGGTTCAACCGTTCTTGAGTTATAAATAGTGTAACTAACACGACTTTCTTTTATATACAGGGTGTTCAGAGGTGGGAGGGAAATAATGCAGGAGGTGAAAGGTCAGGCCGAGGCAAGCAAAAAATCTTATGGGTGGGGGGGGTTACCTCGCACCGTTCGGCAGTTACAGGGTGATTCGTAAATCAGGATGTTGCCTTATATGGGAACCGCTATTGTATTTTTATTTTTTTTTCTACGCATCGCAGCGACCCCAAACCGGTTTCAACAAATCACTATTCTGAAACCCTTTCCAAAAAGGTCAACACCGCCCCCCTACCCCCAACCCCTTGGCCGCAATCCCCTCTGGAAGTTGAAAAATTGAATTTTATTTCACGATTTTGCATCTTTCGCCCCACTTTTCTCCTAAATTCACGTTATTAACATACCTACTTTTTATTGTTTTTAAGTTTCCTATCTAATTACCTTTCAAAAAAGGTACAACATGCACAGGTAGAAAAAGGATACAAACATTTATTTACAAAAATCCTTTTATAAAATATTAGGATAATTCGAATTTTTAAGAAATTATACTTAAATTAGCTAAAAAATAAATTTTGTTTACTTAAAAACTAATTACAATTAAAACTTATGTGCTACAAAAGATGTTCGAAATGTTCTCCGCCAGTCTCGATGCATGTAAGTAGCCTTTTTCTGATTCCGCGTTTGAGGTCTATGGTAGCCAGGCTCTCCCGTATTTTTGTCGCTGCAGTCCCAATCCTGGTAACTAATTCTTCTCTGGTGTTGATTGGTTGTGAGTAAACATCATCTTTCATCATTCCCCATAAGAAAAAGTCCAGTGGATTAAGGTCCGGTGATCTAGCAGGCCAAGGAATCGGTCCACCTCGTCCAATCCAGCGCTCTGGGTAATGTTCATTCAACTTTGCCCTAACAATGTTCGCAGTATGCGCAGGTGCTCCGTCGTGCTGTAAATACATTGCGCTTCTGGTGGCCAAGGGGATATCCTCTAACAGATCCGGAAGGGTATTCTCCAAAAAGTCCGAATATAGCTGACTATTCAGCACTTGAGGCAAGATGAAGGGTCCTATCAACTGGATGCCGATGATGCCAGCCCAGACATTGGCACTAAATCTTTGCTGGAAGGACCGACACCTTGTCCTATGTGGGTTCACATCTGACCAGGTATGGAGGTTGTGGAAGTTTGTGATGCCATCCCGGGTGAATTGCGTTTCATCCGTCCACAGAATTCGGTCTATAAACCTTCTGTTTTCGATGTCAGACTCGAGCAGCCAAGTGCAGAACTGCAATCGTCTTTCGGAATCTCCTTGATGTAGTGCTTGGACCGGGGTATGGTGGTAAGGATGTAGTCCCTCTCGGTTCACAACGGTCCACACTCTCCCTACAGACAATCCTAACCGTCGTGCGACCTGTCTGATGCTTATTTCAGGGCTGTTCCTGACAATGTTGAGAATTTGTTGGTCGGTTTCCGCTGAATCGGCCGAAGTTCCTGTTCGCGCTTCTGCTCTAGGGGTGGTCACACTTCCGGTTTCTTTTAACCTCCTGAAAGTCCTTGAAAATACCCTTCTATCGGGTACACGCCGATTCGGGAATCTCCTTTGGTATTCCCGTAAGGCCTCACTATCATTTCCGTCTACTAAACTGTACACGTAAATTATGTCGGCATACTCTTCAACAGTGAATTCTGCCATTTTGTCTTAATGTTTTGTGTTAAACACCCGTTCTTATCAATTTCCTCTTCAACTATGGTCAGTGTCCTTTCAAACCTACCCATTTTTATACCATAATTCATAGGAGGTATTAGACACGGAGCGTCAGGATACTTAGAAGTCAATACTGGATATCATAAACTAATAACGCCATTTAACGAGATTCCATTTAGTATTTTATAACAGTTTTTCTGAAATAATAAAACTTTATTACCTGTGTTTCCTAAATAAACATTTCCGAACTTGCTGTCATTAAAATTCTTTACTTAACAACTTTTTCCATTATGGGGCAATAAAGTAATTAGGTACCTGTGAAGATGTTTTAATTTCAGGATTTTTGTATCCTTTTTCTACCTGTGCATGTTGTACCTTTTTTGAAAGGTAATTAGATAGGAAACTTAAAAACAATAAAAAGTAGGTATGTTAATAACGTGAATTTAGGAGAAAAGTGGGGCGAAAGATGCAAAATCGTGAAATAAAATTCAATTTTTCAACTTCCAGAGGTGATTGTGGCCAAGGGGTTGGGGGTAGGGGGGCGGTGTTGACCTTTTTGGAAAGGGTTTCAGAATAGTGATTTGTTGAGACCGGTTTGGGGTCGCTGCGATGCGTAGAAAAAAAAATAAAAATACAATAGCGGTTCCCATATAAGGCAACATCCTGATTTACGAATCACCCTGTAACTGCCGAACGGTGCGAGGTGACCCCCCCCACCCATACGATTTTTTGCTTGCCTCGGCCTGACCTTTCACCTCCTGCATTATTTCCCTCCCAACTCTGAACACCCTGTATATAGAACGCTCAATATTTACGTAAATGCGATACATATAATATCAAAACACAGTGTACAAAAAAACTAAATGCATTGAATGAATACATACACAAAATGAATGAAATGAATGAATGCATACACAAAAATTCATTTAAGTCGATCCAGCCGTTTAGTTGCAGTATAGATAAATAACCTAGATACCGACTGCAGCGCCATCTGCCGGGCTGATTTGTGAATCTAAACCATCTAGGGCACCACCCAAACGCATGCAAAAAAATTCATTCAAATCGGTCCAGCCGTTTAGGAGAAGTTCAGTGACATACACACGTACAGTAGAATTATATATATATAAAGAATATATACAAATTTCATTAAATATACCACTCACGACAGATCAACAAAAAACTGTAGCTCCCTCTAGTAGATCTTTTACTAAACTTCTCTAGTAAAGAAGGTCTGGTTCAGGAATGTAAATGAGCGAGCTCAAATCTGCGCTCAACTTTGAGCTTGTGGCGGGCGTAAACTCAAATCCTGAGCGAAATCATATTTTGAGTTGAGCGCTCAAGTCTTCAATTGCTCTGGCTGGAATTTGAATTATCTAAAGCCCGGCACCAATTGAAACACAGGAAATGGGCGCAAAATTAATTTGAAAACGCTGGTAATTTAAGATGAGCTGGCTCTTGATTCAACTGTTAGTTCATTAATATAATTGTTTGCCCGCAATAATAATTTCTTTATCCAAGAGTAATAACCCAGGAAAATAGAGTTGAATTCGGACAAATTCCTAGTGGAAGTTTTTCTTCGGGATTTTATTTATTTGGACAGTAGAAATATTGTCTCAAAAGTCCTAAGCGAAATTATTTCGGCGTTGCATACGCGCGAAGGTCTAAAGGCGCGAACATGGTTTTCCTCGATTATCTCGTAATATCTCTACTGCCCAAATGCTTTTATTTTGCCTATTAATTGAAATTTTCCCAAGCTTTTATTGAATTCAAGAGAAAGTACCAAAATGTCAGAGGCTTGTGCACCAAAACTTACTCAGTTTTCCAGAACTCCCTCGTTTTTCCTTATGACATCTTCGCTCTTACTGAAACCAACTCAATTCTCAGCGTAAACAGTAATGAAGTATTTTCCCGCGACTGTTCTTCGTACTGACGCCTGCGATAATGACTTAATCAACCGTCTCTCTGACTGTCGTCTCTGCCAAATTAGTGGCATAACCAACAACTTCGGTAGACAACTTGGCCTGATCTTTTCGTCCGATCCCACAAACTCGGTTGTCACTGAGAGTACCCATCTTCTTTCCACTCTCGACCAGTATCACCCTCCTCTCTTCCTAACTCTTTCTCTCGAACCCCCCCTCTCCTTGCCAAATCAGAATCGTCTTACTACTACTACTACTTACGACTATGAGAAATTAATTTACCTACTTGACCAATCGTCCCTATCCTCCACAACCGACTCTCTACCTTCTGTTGTGCATGCCCCTGGCTTTTTCTATACTGAACTTTTCGCCTGCCTGACCCAATCTATTCCCTATCAACCTCGGAGAGATCGTACCTCATCTCCCCCATGGAATAATAAAGAACTTAGGTCTCATCGAAATAGGCGAAACAAATTGTGGCAGGCCTATCTCTTACCTCGCTCCGATCCTGACCTCTCCAACTACCTTTCTGTGGCTTCTCTGTTCTCTGATCCCAGCGAACCCTCTTATCTGGAATATTTCGAACGTATGCAATCCACCCTCATATCTGATCCCAAAGGATTTTACCATTTCATCAACATCAAAAGAAAATGTTGTGGTTACCCTTCAACACTTAAACTTGAAAACTTTTCTTCTCACGACTCTCGTGTAATTGCTAATCACTTCGCCCACTACTCCAGCCAATCTTTCAGTGAGCATTTTTTATGGGTGATGGAGTGATTTTAGGAGTCGACTTACCCAACATATTTCAGCAACACCTTTTATATATAATAATCTTGTCACAAAGAAGAATTAATTAACTTTTAATATTTTTTATTTCCAGGTGAGTTCCTCGAGAATATATCTGCATAATTACGCAACATGATTCTACAACTATATATCAACCAAAATGTAAGAAAAAAATGTAATGACCGAAATATCCAACTTTTTTTTCTGAACGAATAGTACAGAATGTAACAGTTATTGTAAATTGTATATATTTTTAATTACCGCCCCTCAAGCCAGCCAATCAAAAACGCGCTAGCGTCAGCTTTCACAGTGTTCCCAGCAGATCCGCTTGAATACGTCTAATCTGTGTCCTAACCCAGTGATAAATTTTACGAGTGCTTCATGGAAAAGCATTACCAATCACTTCCACGAGAAGGGACGTGGAAGCAGATCGGTCCGAGAAATTTTTCCGCAGAATTTGTGAGTTCAGAGAAGTAGCTAGCCTAGGGTACGCGCGTAAAAATAAACACAAAAGGGTGCCTGACTGCGTTTCATTTTAGTTTCAATGTTCATATGCGCTTACGGTACACTTCCAGCGAAGGCTTTTTGAAGCTATTTTTTTTCTCGCATCAATGCTTCCTCCCAATGATGTCCCAATGTTAAAAGAAGCTAAGTTAGAAAGGAGAGTTCATGCATACATTACACCGAAAGAAGCATTCGAAATTGAGTTCTAGAATAATTCCATTTCCCACTGGGACGGCATGCGGACCTGACTAGCCTTGCCTACTCAAGCATTGGTCTTACAAATGTGCAGAAGAGAGTTCAAGTAATGCAAGGATCATTGAACTCCGCTTGACGAAGCAAAAGGTAGCATTCAATTTGCGAACAATGACATCAATGTGATCCTGGAATTTAGCAAGACTCCAAGATCTTTCGTTTTGTCAAGTCTGTGTAGCGGGCATTCGCCAAGGATGTAATTAAAAGTGATGGTACTTTTCTTACGTCAGAAGCGCATATGGTATAAGTGCACTTGACTATGTTTAAAGGTATGCGGTTGAGAACATACCATTTATGAGAAGCATCAAGGTCGGGATTTAATGGAATACCTTTCTACGCGCTGGATGCCGAAAGATCTTGGCGTCATCCGCACAGCAGAGAATTCTAAAATTTGATAAGAATATCGACACATAATTAATGAATATGATGGACAAAAGAGGACCCAAATGACTATAGTAGGGTACGCCCGAGTTGTTAGATATTACTCTGGAGAGAACGCTACGAAATAGGACTCGCTGCGATCGATCGGACAAGTATGAGCAAAGCCATTCTATAAGTATAGAGGGAAATACAAGGAGGCGAATTTATAGAGCAGAATATATATAGATGTAGTCCTGTTTTCTCCTTTCGATATTTGAAATGCAGTAGTTTGAAAAAAACAACTTGATTATGGTAGGTTTCCCTTTGAGGTAAGAGTGTCACAGATTAAAGACTCAAAGGTTTTAGCTCCACAACATAGCGATTGGACGATATTTCGGTATATTACCCTTTACACAAAAGGGGCTGTGTAGTGGAATTACCGTCGACATTCTCCAAGATGTCGGAAAGTCACCACAGGAAAGAGACAGAATGAATAAATATCATAAAATAGGAACAAGAGGCACGGACCAACGCTTAATGGGAAAGGCTAAAACGGCATCCATTAGAAGAACTATCAGCTAAACTCGAAATCTTAGCCTCGTCAATAAGTAAATCGGCAGACGTGAGGGAAGTTTGCAAAAGTGTCGTCAAGTATGAAAAAGCCTGAAAACTATTATCACAAGTAACGAGATCCCAGTCTACCAGCAAGGAGATTAAAAATCTTCTGAGGAACGTGATATAACCGAGACTGAGTACAGACGGATATCCATCAGAAACAATCTTAGAATTGATGAAATTAAAGAAGCGCTTAGGATTCTCACGCAGGGAATGCTTGACATTGTCGAGAATAGAGTTAAAGGAAGACTCCAATTCAGTGATGTACTGACTACGAAGAGAGCGGTAGGACGCGTAATCGGTGTCATCCCTTGAGACGCTTGGTTAAGAGTAGAAAAATCAGCTTTCCTAAAATTGTGACATACTCGTACATATAATAGTTCGGAAGGAATCGCACAATTCAAAAAGAACGGATTAGTGGTAAAATGACATGAAGAGCGGGATGGTGACCAGTCTCGGCGATAAGAAGAGCAATGCTTAACTGTTGTGCATCCAGGATCTGTCGAAAAAATTAGATCGAGTAACCGACCACCGCTGTTTGCTGCACCACACGTTTGCGTCAGTCCCAAAGATGCCAGTTCATCGATGAAGGCGGATGAATGTTGAGAGCAAAAGAAGGCACAATACAGCCGTTATCGGATCTAGTTTAAGATTATAATCCTGTCTGTCTATCATTTTCGTTTGACCGTAATTCATAACATTTTCTTTGGAATGACAGTCTTGGTCTTTATTTTGTAAATTCTTCAACAACCCCTTTTTAACTGATTTTGAAGTACCCTATTTGTCTACCCTTAAATTCAATTATATATTTGAAAGTCTTTTCAAAATTTTTGCGGGGAGCCATTTTGCATAGTATTCACTGGGCTGTAAGTACAGAACTTGTTCATAAATATTCAAATCAAAATATCTAGTTTCCGGGGATAGAGTAAATCTTTTGCTTTCTAGAGCTTTAACTGTTTTATTAATCCGGTCAATTTAGACAAAAAAAAACAAGTGTGAAGGTACATAAATTCCCAATAAGCTGAAAGCTAGTAAAATTGTTCAAAACATAATTATAAATAAAATTTTAAAGTTTCCCATCATTCCCGTGTATGGAAAAAATTTTACTCAAGGTCAAAGGTAAAAAAAATGAGTTTTTCGCGATTTTCAGCAAAACGACAAGTTTTCTCATAAAATTACTTAAGACAAAAATTATAGATCATAAAATTATCTATAAAATATGTATCAATACTTTTTCTCCTAGCAGCCACCGTTTCTGAGATATAACGATTGAAAAAGTTGTCTAAATTGACCGGACTAATACGTGGCATACTCATGCATATTATGACGATTACAACTTTTACAACTTTTTGAATCGTTATATCTCAAAAACGGTGGCTCTTAGGAAAAAAATTATTCGTACATGTTTTATAGATAATTTTGTAATCTACAATTTTTGTCCGGGGTAATTTTATGATAAAACTTACCGTTTTGCTGCAAATCGTGAAAAACTCATTTTTTTGACCTTTGACCTTGAGTAAAATTTTTTCCATACACGGGAATGATGGGGAACTTTAAAATTTTATTTATAATTATGTTTTGGACAATTTTACTAACTTTCAGCTTGTTGGGAATTTATGTAACCTTGAATGTCTAGGTTGACCGGACTATATATAGATTTAGCAAATTTTTCTTGGGTTTCTTCTTCTTCTACCATGTCTAGCTTTTTTTTCTAGGAACCAAACTGTTAAATTTTTTTTATTGTTGCTACACCACGTTCAGCAGGTCCATTCGAAGCAGGCAGGTACTTTTTTAATTTGATTCGAGCAATAAATTGTTTGAAACTCCTAACTAGTAAATTGAGGTCCGCTTACGGAAACAAGTTATTGATGACATTGTATGTGTGATTTTTCTTTAGCAAGTACACATCAAACCATTTGGCAAAGTCGTCCAATGATATAAGGGAATCATGACCTTTACAATGAAAACGTCAAGGTTGACTCCTGGTGGTTGGCCATGTAAAGATTGAGCCTTCTTTCTTGACTCTCCTTGTTTAGCGACAAATCTCACAAGAGCTTACGAAATTTTCGAAATCGCTGCTCATCTTAGGACACCATACCAAGTTCCTTGCCAGTAATTGCTTTCGGACCATACAAATGTGCAGGTCGTGTAATTCGCGCAAAATATTTTTGCGCATACTGGTTGGCACTACAATGCGATCTTGTAAGATCAGATATAGATTATCAATGGCAGGCAGATTATGATTTTGGCAATAAGGAAGGATTATATGTGATTCTAGAGGCCCACAATGTTCTATATACCTACTCAAATTGACGCACGTTTTGACATACAGGGTTCGTTTCATATGGCTCTTTTATTATTTCTAGAGTTATCGATAATTGCGTAGATCTTTGAATTGAGTTGATACAATCTTCCACTTCGTTTGGCTTATTTTCCGGTAAACGGCTTAAGACGACTGCATGATTTTGTCGGCTTGCCTATATTTGATATCAATTTAATATTCAGACAACAGTATCTTTGCAAGGGTACTGATGCCATCGATGTCAATGTTTTCTGATTGCCTGAGATAAAAACAAGCGGCTTATGGTCAGTATATACGGTGCAAGGAAAGCCGCATATAAACCATGAAAATTACTTTTAGCCCGGTCATATTAGGGTTTCACCTCGGAATAAGAGATAACAAGCTGTAAAAAATCACAAAAATCAGTTTTTCGCTATTATCTCGGTTTCCATAGCTCCAATGATGTTAACATTTATTATAAAAAGTGTAGAGCATAAAATTTGCGACAAATTTCGTTTTATAAAATTTTTCATACGCCCAACCGTTTTTGAGATAGAGGGCAGCGAGCCCGCAGCGCTCAGCCTTACTCACTGTAATGCAAGGTCAACCGTCAATCTCAGTGAATAATACCTTGTATTAAGTTGTTAAATATCATGAAATATCATTAAAAATAAATAATATGTATTCAGGAGCTATATACATATTTCTTACAATTTGAATTGAAATGAAGCGAAAATATATAAATCTTTAAGTAATTACAGAACAAAAGTATTAATTTTCTTCTACTTCTTCTTAATCGTCGTCATCTTCTGGGAATGTGAAAATGTCTGTTTCATTGTCCTCATCTTCGTTGTCCTTTATCGTTGTTTCCAGGCCTTCTAGAATTTCCGGGTCAAATGCACTCTCTTCCTCAGAGTCGTTTTGTGATGAAACAGCATTGAAGCAAGCTTGCCCATTACATTGGCCACAAGATAAAGTGCATTGCAACCCCGATTTTCTGCACCCACAGCGTACACCACATCCATTCTTACAATTACGAAATAGTGTATTAAATAATTCCTCAGGAGCTGGTAGTAATATTGTTGTTATTGGCTCCAGGCGTTCATTTTCAAGCACCCAACCCCATTCCTGGGGTTCTAAATCATGCCCTAACCATTTTTGAACCTGGTAATAAACACGATTTATATGCTAATGGGCTGCTGCACTTGTCGGTGGAAGATTGGACAACTGGACAGGTTTATGAAGCTTTGTAGAGTTTATGAACTGAGTATATCGAAGATGATCGATATTGCCCTCAGATTTAGGAGCATTATATATCGCTAGTAAGAGGCGTAATCCATTTTCGTATAACTGCTGTACAGGGCAGTTTTTTTGTAGAAAAACTTGAGCCAGTTGGTCGAAATTGGCAAGTTTTTGTAGAGATTTGATGAAAGTTTTTTTCCCCCTTTTAAACAGCGCAGAAGTTGTGTCACAGCCACTGAATGCATGTAAAAATAATATATGTTTTTTTAGAAAGGGGATATTTGTCAAAACTTTTGGTTGAATAGATTTGTGCTTTGACATTGCCTTTTCCAACTTTTTTAAAGAAAATAAATTAAATATATTAAAGATATATATAGGCGGAGTTGTAACGCTGTGATCAGCGGCATAACCAATAACCTTGACAGACAACTCGATCTCTCCCCATCCCACCTCTGACCTTGTGGCACAATACTCTTTCAATTTCTGTAAGGCCGACTCACAAATAAAACACAAATCAGCCATAACTTTTAAAATTATTATTAAATATTATGTATTAACTAACAAATAATACAAGTTGTTTATTGTTAATGATATTTCAATGATTTAATAACTTTATACAAGGTATTCACTGAGATTCACGGTTGACCTTGCATTACAGTGAGCAAGGCTGAGCGCTGCGGGCTCTCTGCCCTCTATCTCAAAAACGGTTGGGCGTATGAAAAATTTTATAAAACGAAATTTGTCGCAAATTTTATGCTCTACACTTTCTATAATAAATGTTAACATCATTGGAGCTATAGAAACCGAAATAATCGCGAAAAACTAATTTTTGTGACCTTTGACCTTAAATAACTCACGACGCAGACACAGATTTTATGAGACTTTTGAGGCGACTTTTAGAACACGAAAATGAAGGTGTGTACGGGTTTACAGCTTGTTATCTCTCATTCCGAGGTTGACCCATTTGTTTTGCGGAAATGACTGGGCTATTTATAGCAAAAACTCTTCACGATGCGCCGCCGCCCGTTGCGAATAGGTACCTCACCTCTGCCGTGGATAGCGTGGAAGATGCCACATTCAGGGGTTTTCCACACCTAATTCGTCAACAATACTGAGTTCAGCTCTGACACCTCTTGGACTAGCGCCACATGTGATTACTATGGGGCGTTTGAGATCAAAATTCACATCAACAACTCAATGTTCTCATCAACAATTGTTTTATTTTTCGAAGGCTCTCTGACACTCATCAGTCCAAATCCACCTAGTAGTAAAGAAAAATTGAAAATGAAAGTAAAAATAGAAAGGCAGTTGAACAGCTAAGGAAAAGGAAGCAAACACAACCATACATTTATTCAGGGTGCTTCGCATAACGCATGCAGAAATGAGTGGGGTGATAGATCTCATCTTGTGTATGTACTACATATTAAAGAAAGACATACCTACATATTATTAATATTTATATTATATCTCACCTAAATAATCAAAATATTGTATGAGAGGGGGGCAATCACAACCGTTTTGGAGTTACAGGGTGATTCATGAATTCCGTATTAATTTTGTTTTTATTTTTCAATCTACCCAACGCAGCTCATATCTGAATTAAAAAAAAAATTACTGAAATGAATCCCAAAAGGCTTCGTATTAAAATAAAAACTTAATAAAAATAATGGTAGTACGTTACAAAACTTTAATTTGAGTTAACAATTTTTAATATTCAGATATTTTGGTGTTCTGTAAAAAGTTATCTATCTACAAATTTGTATAGTCTTTCTATACTTGATCATGTTGAAAAATTTACAAACAGGTGTATTAATGAATTTCGGAGACAATGTGGCAAATACGTGAATTTTAGGAAATTTCAGAATATTTTTTAACTTTCGCAAGTGACTCAACCTGCAGTGGTAGAGGTAGATTAACATTGGTAGCTTTTTTGGAAAGCTAATTATGATAGTAGCTGTTTGTCCACTGTTTACGCCACTGCGTTGAGTAGATCAAAAGAAATAAATTAAAAGCAAAAAAACCTTTTTTAAAAAAAGCTTTTATTTAAATGCTCTAAAAAGAAGCAAATAAAATTTTCCTTTAACATTTTAACTATCAACTTATAACCTCATTATACACAATTTATATGATCATAAAAGCTTGTCGCGCGATTTACTTGTGTAAATAAGCTAGTACCTATTTAATTGAGTAACTTAATCTGCTAAGTTTAATTTTTGTTAAATTTCAGTTTAATTAAATACTTATAGGTACTTACGCAAACCTCGCGACAAGCTTTTATGATCATATAAATTGTGTATAATGAGGTTATAAGTTGATAATTAAAATGTTAAAGGAAAATTTTATTTTATTCTTTTTAGAGCATTTAAATAAAAGCTTTTTTTAAAAAAAGGTTTTTTTGATTTTAATTTATTTTTTACTTTTTAGGTATTTAACCTGCCTTTTTATTCTCAGCGAACCCTTTCATTTTACCCATACTATAAGAAAGCATAAAAAACTCTAAAAGTCCGCCATATTGGATTAAGGTAATGTCAGAATGTTTTTCTAATTATTCTCGGCATGCCCTTTCATTTGATACCCATATTGCAGAAGTGCATCAAAATAACTATTCCGCCATCTTGGATGGCCCGCCATATTGGGTTTAGATTGACATCACACAGCTTATCGTGTATTCTCATCCAAGCTAAACGTGTATACAAAATTTCAGCTCAATCGGTTGAAGATATCTGCTTCAAAATTGAGTAGCAAGATTCCACCCGAACAAACATACATTGCAAGTTAAAAATAAAAGCTTTTAAAAAAAAGAAAATAAATATGTCCAAACGGTTGAGATATACGCCCTCATATAGTGCTTTTGTATTTGTTCAGGTAAGACCTAATACCACACTTATTTCATCATGCGTCATGCGAGGCACCCTGTATAAAAATAGGATTGCTACCGAACTGCGAAATACAATATATTTTACTTATTTCCTCAATATGCCTATTACTATTACGCATTGCAAAAACAAAGCAGTCCCAAACACTCTTAGCCCTTCCAAAAGTTCCACATTTATTTTTATATGAAGTTTTCAACAGGTTGAAACTTTTTCGGGAGTCATGGCTGTAAATAAGAGCACCAAGGCCACATTGTGATGTTTTGATTTTCATAATGTTAAAACGAATTTTGACCCTTCGTACAACAAACTCGTAGATGTGTTGCAACTCGTTATTGTGGTAATTTTTTCGCTAAAGAAGTGCTTTATGTTTATTAAATAGTTGCGTAATGAAAAATTATATTGTTAACACAGAACAAGGAGCCAAAAATGCATGCAATAGTAGACAATATTTACACAAAAATACTCAGCCGGAGGCAGGTGAGCTGTTTTACCGTTTAATAACATTAAGGAAGATGATTCTTGCTTCAATAAAATCATTACATTAAATATCCTTGAAATTTCTATGCAAATTTGTCGTGGCGATGTTTTCCTCTTTCGGAGGCAGCTGCTCCCACCGACTACAACGCCCTAAAGGCATTCGCATCCCCAGATATGCTCAGACAAAAGTAACTCCACTGTCTTTTTCCGTCCTCACTGTCTTCTTTATCCTTCATTCAACCCCTGCCAATCATCCCGATGACTGATTTTTTAGGGATTGACTCTGGTTGGAGGGCCTTTTGGCGACGAATAAATTCCTATTAAAATTTAAATCCAAAACGAGCCGATTTCGTCTTCACGCCGATGCCTAGGAAATTCTTCATTATATGCTTGTAGTAGCTTGCCTTAATGAGCACTTATATAAAACCTCAAAGGCATGCGTTGAATGGGCCCCTCCCGCGGGCTTCCCTCGCCGTGCATGCAACACTTATCAGGATAGAGACCGAGCGACCAAACACAGCGACTGGAAATCGATGTCTACTGAAGATTATCCTTTATTATAAGGGAATTAGGGATAATGGTTGCCTTTGCTGCTCGTTGGCAACGGGGTGAATTCTTTAATTGTCCGCTTCACTCAAATTCCACGAATACCTGGTAGACAGTGAAAGAAATTTGTTACAGTCAATTGGGGCTTTTGTTGACATTAAGCAAGGATTTTCATTAGACGATGTGATGGCGTAATTGGTCTTTCTACTACTGCGAAAGAAAAGCCCGGAGCTGGACAAGCGAATATATTTGGATATTGGTATTTTTCTCAAGCGAGAAAGCACAGTCGGAGAAAATTTTGACTTTCTTTTCCTTTGCGAAGCTCCTAGTGCTTTAATAGATTGCCTGAGTAAACTTTGGTAATGAAATGGGTTTCCCTGGATTATTGACACAACAGTCAGTGGGGCGACTCCACTCGTATTTGTTCAAACTCTAGAAGCTGGAAAAACAAGGGCGAATTTTTAATGAAGGTGCGAATTTTCAATAATTTTCTTATTAAAACATTAAAAATATATAAAGCTGCATTTTTTGTTACTCTATAAATTACTTCTCCTAAAAGCATTACAATTTATTTATGTTTGCAAATACATCTATCTATGATATACATAGATATATATATACATATATGGATATGATATGGGGCTTTCCCTGGCAAATCACCGAGTTTTTGACCCGACCCTTTTCGATTTCGCTCATTTGATATGTTTTAGTACGTATTAAAAGCAGATTGCACACCAATTTTCAGCCTTTTATTTCAAACCGTTATTGAGTAATAGAATTTTCAAATTTTCAGGCAAAACATTTTCAATTCATTACAGACTAGTAATAAAGTTCGATATCAACAAAAAGTAGGGCAACATTTTTTTCATCTTTAAATGTAGTTTCAGAAAAAATAAAAGAAAATATTCGAAGTATTTATCACTTAGTTATTAACGTTTAAATATTAAAATCGACATTTCCAAAAAGTCTGACCCCTTCGATTTTTTTTTTTGATTTTCCAAAATTCTACTCTATATTATGCAACTTTTAAGCCGCAGTTGGAGATGTGATCATAATTTTTGCTATTTTTTTCGAATATTCAAAGGTTAGTTATTTTTTTTATTGATTGGATTATCTATAATTTTACTTTTGTGACTAAATATCGCCCAAAAAAATTGAGAGAATTTTATTATAAGGGATTAAATGATTTTAATCAACTTGAAATATTTTATTTCATCATATTATTTTACATTTCACATAATCTCATTATTATTATATTTTTCACTTAACGATTGCTTTTAGATTTTTTAATTGTACTGTGATGTGTACCATAAACTTGTCGGCGGAAAACCACTTTTCTTCCACAATAGAATTTAATAAAGGCGTAATTTTACCGATTTTCTTTGTCGTTGGTATCGGTTTTGCATTTCCGGATATTTATATTTGGTACATTTTTTGACGAGCACTCAAACTTTTGTTTTGTTATTAATATTTAAACGTTAATAACTTAGTGATAATTACTTCGAATAATTTTCTTTTATTTTTTTTCTGAAACTACATTTAAAGACGAAAAAAATGTTGCCCTACTTTTTGTTGATATCGATATTTATTACTAGTCTATCATTAATTGAAAATTTTTTGCCTGAAAATTTAAAAATTCTATTACTCAATAACGGTTTGGAATTAAAGGCTGAAAATTGGTGTGCAATCTGCTTTTAATACGTACTAAAACATATCAAATGAGCGAAATCGAAGGGTCGGGTCAAAAGCTCCGTGATTTGGCATGTAGTGCCCCATATATATATATGTATAATGAACGTGTGTTACTGAATCATTTCGACAAACCTAATTTTTTGTACATAGATAGTACATCTTCCAACTTAAAGTGCAAGGTTTCAAAATGCGACATCCAATATATATGTAGATATCACATTATCCATTTATTGTAACAAACTTCAAAACCGAAAAAAGCGACGGCACCTTTGGTACAAGAACACTGTTCACACGTGACAAGTTTTCTTGTCCTTAATAACATATTTGGAAAGTTTTAGATTAAAGGATCACCCATATTATCTAAAGTTAAATAAAAAAAACAATTTTCGACACGCAAAATACACATTGTATCACAAATGTAAAAACATCAGTAGGTATATTACAGCAATCCTTTGAAGTTAAGAATTTTCGGACGCTTTATTGGATCCAACATCTTTAATTTCTAAATTTCGATCCTGAAAATATAAAACCCGATTTCTTAGCAATTCGTTTCGGTCACTATAACAGATACGCAATTTTTAATTTCCATTAATCGATCGGATATTCGAAATCAGCGACGCCAAAAACCCCGGAATATTAATTTCCAGGGAAATCCGCTCAAAACCACTATGCTATTACAGTTTCACGACGCAGCTTTTCGTTACAGCGCGAGTGATGCAACGGTACACTTACAGTTGAATCGAATCGTTTACAGTGCGTGAAGAAGTATTCACTTCAAAAAATTATGTTGTTGCAGCGAGAGCTAACTTACCGATTTTTGGTATCTCTCAAAGGATCCACCCACTCCTGCTTATATGGAAAGGTGGTTTAGTTCAAATTCCATAAAATTGAAATATGATACGTATCAAACCATGGTAATTGAATGTTCCTTTGGGCTCAACTCCATAACTTGGGTGTCCAAAATATTTATGTATAAATTTCGAAAATCGCAGCTCTTATTTAATGTGCTATTAATCAGCTACAAATGAAAGTCAATTTTCAATTAGCTCTTATTAAGCAACCGCTCTGAAATTTTGGACACGTGTATAAGTCCAGTGGCGGGGTCCTTTTCCGTTTATCAGGGTTCTGAATAATTCCATTCCACCCAAGAGATTCAAACGATTTAAATTTAACGTTATGCCGCGCCGAATTTTCCCACTACGCCAGACAGGCTCCTCTCAGTCAATCCAGTTCACGGTTTGAGTTTCGTGTGTGCGAATTTCTCAGCACTAGAGTCGGCAAATATGTAATTTATTTCCATAAATTGCGTGTGGAGAAAGGTGCAAAAAGTGCAAGAGTCGCTTCCTTAAACGAAAATCTTTTGTTTTTCACGAATTCCGTGTGGCGTGCGGCGCGAGTTTGTTCTACGGAGAGCATCGTGCGACGGTGGAGATGAATTGCGAAAACCAAGAAAGTGTCATTGCTGTCGAATGAAGCTCACCGATTTTTCACTTTGAATTCAAACAAGTTGCGAGTAGTATGAAAACGAAATGGTTTTCCCCTCTGATACGTCCCACGTTGAGCGTTCAGCTTCAAAATTATTTTTTCGAAAAATTAAACATTGAAAAAAAAGCGTTCTATCGCCATCAAATTAACGGAACTACCTCACCAAATATGACCATTTACTGACCTTTTAGACGAGACTTGTTTCGTTTTAATCGGTTATAGATGAGGTGCTAACTTCGTAGAGCTCTATTTAACTGTCTTCTTACCAAATGGTGTGATCTAAATATGTATAGGAAGTATTGCTAAATTACGGTAAATAATTTCAAGCACAATTAGCATATCTTTGCAAATACCTGTGTGGTGGAATAAAATCTATGTTTTCTTAAGCACATTATTTCTATGTTGTTTTGCAATTTTGTTGAGGCGAAATTAATTTTGAGTAAGTGGCTCTCCAAGCAATAGTGCCGAAATCTAATGGAGATTGTACAAGGGCTAAATACACCAATTTATACATGTTTAACCATCTGTTCACATTTTCTAGATCTATGTATATTTGCAGTTTGTTCTACCTGGTACCATGTATAATCCTTAAATATTATGATAACCAGCATAAGCTACCTGCTATAGTACCCATTTGTCCTAATTTACATAGGTCGTTTATATAATATATATACATATATATGTAAATATATCCTGAACAATATTGGACCAAGTACTGTACCCTGGGGTACGCCGCATATAATTAGAATAATATTGATCTTACTTTGCCCTATTCTGACGTATTGCTATATTATATTAAAAAAGAGTGCGCTGAGCTATTTACACCAATATTATGCGTTTCAGTTCCTTTACAAGAATGTTATGTTGCACCATGACAAAAGTTTTTTTGTCATCTAGATATGTATATTGCGAAAACATTTCGGATATCATTTATGGCACTGTTAATGAAGTAAGTATAATGTCAGAAAAGCGTAATTTGTGCTGCAATTATTTTTAAATCAATATTGGTTGGAAGCTATAACTCATTCGAAGTCAGATAATAATTTAGCTTTGATACATTTCCGCAATAACTTCGCAACATTCGTTATTAAATATATGAGTCGGTAGTTTCCAGTACAAAGTTTATTTGGCACTTTAACGTGTTGCAGTTCCATTTCCATATAATTACGTAAAGATCACAGGGGTCCATTCAGCTGCCATTCATTCGTAGTTCTAAATTTTGAATAAATATTTGAAAGTGGGCAATTTGGAAGTCTACTCTCAATGCTAGTAATTTTTACTCAATTAATCAGCATTTTATTATTGGGGAGACCGGGGTTAGTTGGCATTGTGTCTTTTATTAATTTCGTGGGTATGAAAGAGCGCTGCTAATGACGGCGCACGCTCATATAGTGCAGCTGCACATTCTGTAAAAGTTTCAGCGTAATGTAAGCAAATTTACAGTCATGAGTTGAAAAATTTTTTTTTTTTATTAATTGAGTAACTTTAATATAACATAATAGTTTTCTGCATTTTGATTTTAAATATTTGTTCACTAAAAAAATTCCTCTTTGTGTAGTGTTGATTGTATATGTTTGAATGTTAGCATTCACATTGAAATTCCATGCCTAATTGTAGTAAACCGATTGCGGGAGGATTGTAAGGAAAGACGAGATAATCTATGGAATAAAAAATAATTGTAAAAAAAATAAATGAATTGTCAATTTGTAAAAGAAACAGCGTCGTGGATTTCAGCAAAGATAAATGTGTCTCCAAACTCCTAAATAGCCAGCTTGCAACGTCTAACACAGTCAACTGTCACCACATCCTACGAGTGGAAGAGATAGCATCCGGTATCATCTTGCTAAACAATTTCGAAAGACCAATCGAATTTAACAGAATGTCGCAAACTTTACGTGGAACCTACCTCATCAAATTCCAGAACATCACAATCATTATCAACGGCCAACAATTCGTATCTGAAGAAGCAGTTAACATTCACGCACTACAACCCCTAGTCCAGCCATCCCTTGGAGGAACTCAATTGGAAGAAATACTTTCATTGGAACTATGAAGGAAATGCATATAAACAACACGAGGAAAATCAATCTCATCAAAACACAAAGGAAATTCCACCTATGCCTAGACTATGCATTTTCGGCAGCAGCCCTACTTACCGGGGTTCTAATCACAATCATCCAAGTTAGGCAGAAGACCTCAACCACTATCATTGCAATCCTATCCAATCTACCGTATTTCTAACACATGCATACGAGGACGCATGAGTTTAATATGGGAAGAGTTAATTACCGAACGCATGAAATGCAACATCTTTCACGTGGTGCGTCATCCCCCATGCTACGTGATGCCATAATATAACCCCATTACATCGACATCGGCGCATGTGCTTACCTCGCTTACCTGGAATTCCCTGACAGAATGTCGATACTTAACTTTTTTAATCCCAGAAACGTGTAGAATTAATATTATGAAATAAAATCAGCGATCAGTTACATTGTAGACCTCGCAGAATAAAGTTGTTTGCCTTTTGAACCAAATTAGTTCGCACAATAAGAAGAACAAACAGTTAAGTAGGCTTTTTAATTTAATCAGAAAAAAATATCAAGCCGTTGAGTTTATTTCTTAACTTGAAATTATTTTTGGTCAGGAGTAACAGATAAAGAAAACTTTTTCAAAAACAGTTAAAACTAGTACGATCCCTGATAAATTGATTTGAAAGGTATGTAGATCGAAATTGAGAAAAGAGTCGGAATTCGAAATTTCAGGCATAGAGTGTCATGGGTATTAAGGCTTTGAAATTCGATTAGTGCTAGAAAATACTGATGAAAGCTGAGACTACTGAAAGGATAACGTAACATTACGCAATTGGATTTCTCGCATACGAAAAATGACAGACAAATCGTAATCTTTGAGATTTGACTCTTTTTATATTGCATACCAAACTGGACGAAAGCTACCAGAAATGAGATTTGAGACTGAGATAATGCTTTTCGCATACGAGCCATTGTCTTGCACAGATTGATCCTCTCCTTCATCTTCATCCACTAAAATTGACCGTTTGGTGTGGATTATGGTATGGCGGAATCATCGGACCTTATTTCTTTCGAAATGAGGCAGGAGATGCCGTTACCATTAATAGCAACCGCTATAACACGATGTTGACCGATTTTTTTCTCCGAAATTTGATGAAACTGATTGATGAAACTGATGCGGACGACCTTTATTTTCAACAAGACGGTGCACCGCCTCATACTTCCCAACTTAATATGGACTTATTGCGCGGTAAGTTCGGTGAGTCGTTAATTTCCAGAAATGGTCACATTGCTTGGCCGCCTGGATCGTGTGATCTAAGGCCTTTGGATTATTTGCTTTGGGGCCACATTAACCCGAAGGTTTACAGCAACCATCCCACAACTATTGAGGCATTGGAAGCCAATATTCGTCAAGCCATAGCTGAAATACCGGCCGGAATGTTGCACAGAGTCATCGAAAATTGTCATGAGCGGATGAACGTGTGCAAGAGGAGCCGCGGTGGCCATTTGGCCGATATTTTATTCAAATCATAAATCGCATCAAATTATCTTTGAAATAAAGCAATCCGAGCCATTTTTGTTCGAAAATTATTTTATTCAAATTTAACTTTCGGACGTTCTTATTGGGAAACCCTATACTAGCTGACCGGTACTGTGCGAAATATTTGCACGGGTCAGCTAGGTTTTATTTAAAAGGCAGGTTGCGTCTCAACAAGAAGTTGAATTTAAAATTGAAAAAAACAGTATATTTGAAATGATTGATGGAGATCACTGAAAAAGTGATTCATCGAACAAACCAATTAACATTTATTAAGCGTTTTAGAGACGTCATATTTTTATGAAGACATGCAAGTTGGCGAGTCCTCGGCCAAGGTACTCGTATAATCTCCAATAACAACAGCTGATGGTTTGTGACGGAATATAAAAAACGGAAAATACAGAGTGTTTTTTGAAGGTAAAAGCAATTTTTAATAAATTTATTTTCTAATAAAGGCATCCTTAGAACTTTAAGTATTACGGTGAAAAAGGTTTACCTAAGAACTTAAACTTTGTGGAAAGCTTCTGAACCTAGTTATTGTTACTTTTACTTAAGTTCAGATAACGTTAAATTATAGAATTTTGGGCAACTATTTTTTCTACCGAAATAGGTAATTTTTAACTTGCCTATAAAGTAGTTTTTTAATTTTAGGTGATAATACACAACTTTAGGGACGGGTTTGGGATATATTCCATAACGCACCCTTATTTTAAATATAGGAGGGAGGATTTCCTAAGAAGCCACTACCACCAACCTCCTAGCAGATTTCAAAATAGAAATCGTGAGCCTCACTGACTATACTATTATGCTATTCAGTTGAACTCCCAAATGTGAATTATTTCGTAGGAAAACAATTCCGATAAGTTCAGTTCAATTAAACAATTTTGCCAAATTTGTCGCCATTTACATAACCGGTAGAAAAGCCGATATTAATTGGATGGTTTTAGCAAACAAGTGTTTTTCCATAGCCCACAGCTACTAATTTTCAAGAAATATGGTTTGCTTGTTATCTCCTTTATAGAATCGTAAACTATGCATTTCATCATGTGATGATCTTTAGCAAAGTTGTTGTGCATGAGCCCACGAAGGTTTCTGAGTTGGTACGACCAATTTTCGACAGATGGCGCCACTGTCATTCCAATGAATTTCATATATTGCCGTGACAGTTCATGCTGTTATGGTTATCGTTGGAAAGGGGAGGTAGTGTAGAATGTGCGGGTGAAAGAAAGGTTGGTGGAAAGTGTGAAATGTGGGAATTATTGGTGAAAACGTGTTTTTGTTGTGGGGGAGGGGAGGGGTGGGGTGACACCCCCCAGATGTGTCTCAGGGGTAGGAAGAAGAAGCACTATAGGAAATTGTTCCGGGTTGGTGAAAGTTTGTGAAAATAGTGAAAACTTGGTTTTTTTGGTGGATGCCGACAAAATTGAAACGGCTGTGGAAGAAAAGTGTATGCATGAATTGGAATAATTTTTACACCAATCTATAGCTAAGGAAGCTTGCATTCAAAATTTTGGAATTCAAGATGCTGGATCAATATGGCGACCGAAAAGTTAAACTTCAAGGGATTTCCCTGAAAATCCGCGCAAGGGGATTTTCGGGATCACTGATTTCGAATCTGCTATTCAAATTTCCAAATATGAGACCACCCCCACCCCGCTGGGAGATATAGGAGAGGGGGTGCAATAAGGAGGTGGTGTTAAATGAAGAAAACTAAATTTAATAATACTGTTGGAAAATATCTAAAACATGTGCAAAACGCAAATAGGAAAACGCTGGGTCACATAGGAGAGGCGGTGGTGCAGTAGGGAGGCGTTGTAAAATTAAGGAATACAAATTTAATAGTATCCCGGGAAACGCCGTGTCCGGGCAAGCTAGTTTCACATAAATCACAAGTGTAAACAATTGGTGTAAAAGGCATAAAGTTTCACACTTTTTTTTTACCTTGCACTAATTCTTTAGAATATAGTATGTAATTAAATAACCGGTTCTAGATTTAGTTAATTTCATGATTGGGTAGATATAGAGTTATTAACGAAAACTTTTTCTTTGCGGCAAATATTTGGCCAATTTCACAATAGATTTGATTAATCGCGCTGATTGCTAGGTCGTACAGTCTGCACGCTCGTTAACTCCTGGCTTTTCAGTACTTAGGCATATCCTTGTAACTCACAGCTCTTTAATTAATTTACCTAAGCTCCTTCCTTTTACGGCATCAAACACCTCCAAAAAATTTACGCGCATTTCAAACTTAATTTGAAATTTTAACCTTGACGATTTCGCCTCAAGAATATTTCACTTAGGATATATTCAAGATGGTACAGGTGAGGGTTGCCCACCCAGTAGCAAAGGCATGCTGCGGCGTATCAAAATAGAGACTTTAAACGTCTTTGTCCGTTGCTTGATTTCTCTTTGCTTAGGTACTTGATTTTCATGCCTTCAGGGGCCATTTATTTTCCTCCATTTCTGCGCTTCTGCGTTGTTTGCGCAGAATTTTAAGGAATTGCGTCTGTTGTGTAGCAAAAATCCGCCAACTTGTAAGATAAGCACGCACTGTCCGGCCAAAAATAATTCGAACCTGCAGAAATAATCCGCATAATTAAACCGAAACGCCCGGCGAGTCAATACCGGCGGGCGACGCTTAAAGGAAAGACGGGGAAAACAGTCCGTGCTCCCAAAAATCTCGGGAATAGTTCATCATGCCTGAAAAATTCTGCTTTATTACTGGAGGAAGGATCGATCGGAGCACACTTTATTCCCAAAATTAATGCGAATATTCCGAGTTAAAATTCTCATGGCAATAGGATAGGAGTAAGTCAAGCAAAAAACGAAGACAGCTCATGGGTAGGAAAATTGAAAAGAATGCCCCGCAGAACACCGCAGTTATGTACAGTACGAGGCGCCCCATCATGTATATGTCAATCAGGCAGAACTAGTCGTATCTGACGCGAGGAATGGAATGTGGAAATGTACAATAACGCGGGGATGCACCTATCTATCCTTCGATACCGCTGGAAAATGGGAAGCCTCGATGGAGGGAATGACGAGACTTGGAACGCCGTTCTTTCGTCGTATTTCCACAGACACATTCATTGAAGTCAAGTAACACTTCATGCAATAAATTTCCACGCACTCTCTGATTGGTCCCGCCCTGACGCTTTGAATCCCTTCTAGAACTCGCCCACAACCACACATGCCAGTGTGTATTGAGGGTTTTTCCGATACCGTACAGGGATAGATGCGGCTGTGTGGGACGAGCTGTGAATACACGTACCGCTCTGTAAACGTGGCTGAAAGAATCAACAGCCGGAGGGGGTTTTACTTTTCGTTTTTCCCTAGCGACGTCACGTTTGCTTCTTTTCACGTTCACGGCGCCCCACTCGGCTGTTTTTTGCTGTCCACCACCCACGCTCCTACTTTTATCGGGTGTTCAGCTCATTCACGGTGTTCGTTACTAAGTGGTAAAGATTCGCTGGTGTGCGGGGTGCGTGTCGTATTAACAAGTGCGTGCGCAAGGGGTAAACCGACTGGGGTCGGTAGGGATGGCAGAGATTGGAATTGCGTTCGCCTAGGATGCTTGGGAATACTCTCGCACTCGACGATAGTCGCCCAGCAATTTTCCTGGCCTACTGCCCGATTGGGGTTGTGGGGAAACGTGGCTGTTCCTTCGAGGGTGTCTCACGGATGGGCGATGTTTGTGGGGTCACCTTGCCCTGCAAAACCCCTGTCCTACAGGAGCAGTGTAGGTATAAACAATTCGTAAAGTTGTGTGCGACACTTTCACTCACGGACAGCCTTGCTGCCTGCTGCGTAGCGCGCGGGGAACATCTGATACTAAAGTTGGAATGCGTTGATTGATACAAAATTATGGGGCCGATGTGGGAGGAGTGGAGCCCGACGGTGGCCAGCGCTGCTTGTGTTTATGGACGGTGCCGCTGTAATGGGGATATCTCGACGGCAATAATGAAATACACTGGCAGTCCACATCCCCTTCAAATAACTTTTTTGTTCATTGACTTGCGTAAGGGTCGCCGTTAGACACATACGAGTCTGGAAAATAAATTTCCCAACAAGTTCTATTTGTTCCCTTGTTATGATTACTCGTAGCTCGTCCGTTCTTTCAGTCTGCGATTGAGTTTTGTGTAGTTAAGTCGAGTTCATACCATACACAGATCTACTAACACACATACATGCATACTATTTCTGCTGCTGGTTTTGTATAGTTACTAATTTTCCTGTCAGTCCGCTTGGTTGCTTCCGATCTAACTTAGGCTAATTCGGCGCACTCGCAAGGTCGCCGAGGTGATATCTCGTTAAGAGCCAGGTGGCACCCAGATCTGCAACCCCAAGGACCCCAGTGCCGTATATCCGTATTGTGACAACAAGTGACTCGGTACGTTCAAGTGCATCAAGTGGTTCTTCTCAGTTGTGACTTGAGCTTTCCTCGGTTTTCCTTCGCATTTCCATTGGCGCTAAACAAGTTGGAGCCTCTTTGCTTCTCGCAGGTCTGATAGTGTTCGCAGAATTGTCGAAGTGTGTGCTACTACGGTTAACGTCATATCAGCAGTACAAAAGGAAAAAAATCGTTTTCTCCTCAGTTGACTTTGATTTTTCCCTTTCGCTTTTAAGTAGTGAAAAGCAAAAAGTGATCGATAAATTTGTGATAAAATTACGTGAATTTAAGTGGCGCAAGTTAAATGTTTTAAGCGGCTTTAAAGCGACGAAGCAAACACCCACTGATGTTTAGCAGAAATTTGTTTGTTAAGCTAAGTAGTAATAAGTATTAGTGCAATTATTGGTATACAAATCGCAAGCGAGATACTATCCTTATTAGCCGACCACACTACCGTCTATCCACGTCCAGCTCAGATATTTTTCAAGTGAACGTGTTAAAATTTTCCATATGGTTCATATTATCGAAATCGTTCGCCAAGGGAAAGACGTCTTTCCTCACCAAGTAATTGTGAGTAATTTATTTTAAATATTTAGGTAATGTGGCGTATGTTCGCCTCGCCCAGTTCGTCGTTAAGCCATTCGATTTGGAATACATTTACGATGTTTTTTTTGCTTTCCGAATTATTTCTTCTGAGCCCACTTTGACCCATCATCACTTTTTGAAGACTAATTTGCGAGTTGTTCTAGTTATTTACCAGTTACAGCAGCACCCGTTGAAAATTGTCGAAAATTTCTAATATTACTTAAAAACTGTTTCGAGGTATGAATTGCAACTTTTTGAATAAAAAAAGGAAACTTTATTAATAGAGCTAATTAGTTAAATACTTGGAGTGAATATCGTCTAAATATTTGCAGAAATTAAAATGTTACTGGCATTCAACAAGTTAGAACGATATGGCTGTATACTCGGGATCTAAATTTCAATGTTGCTTTGAGCCATACCATACCTACATAGAAGCCTTTAGTCAAATATTATTATGCATTTATTATCTGCTGTGATACAATAAAAGTCTCACCACTATTTGATTATATCCCTCTTCGGCCAAATACGATTTTCACTGTGACCTTATAGCTTCGACCTTCAAAGATAAATGTATTCCGTGGTCTGCACTGCAGAATTCGTACGAAATAGATCCTACGATTTGAAACGGGTATTGCATATTTATCCTTCAGTATTAAAATATAATTTAAATGAAATACGCAGGTTTAGTGTGGTGCTGTAATAAATAACCATGAAAATAATAATGTATAAAACAGGTCAACAAAAGATTCAAGCTCATCTGATAAACGGTGTTTACTAAACTAAATACTGAAAATGCTTATAAAGAAATTCTTTTTAGAATTTCAACTAAAATGTTTAAAGAGTTTGGAAGTTGGCGACGATTTAATTACATATTATCTGGGTGAGCTTTCGTTTCGTTCGAGTCGCCAGTGTATCGGTTAAACCGAGTTTTCCGCCTTCTACTTGAACCATTGCGTTGTGTAAATTTGAAATTCTGTTAAAAAACGTTAAAAAATGTTTTCACTGATTTTAACTTACGTTAAATGTTATTTGATGGAAAATTCCAAACCCATCCCCAGAGGTCGCTATTCTTAATTGTTACACTAAATGTTTTAATCTCTGCTTATTATAATACTAGAAGTTATTTAAATTATTTCTTGTCCTTCCTTCAGTGGTTTTGTGAGATCTTTTCAATCCTCTCTTGGTTACAGGTTATTTTCCTATTCTCGGTGTCTCCTCTTTGTGAAGTGCTCCTGTGTTGAGTGTTCCCATCACCCTAAATTCGGGTGTAGCTATCGCTCTTCACTTGCCTTGCGCGCAAAGGACCCTTTTTTTACTTCTCTAACATTTATTAACATCTAAGGTATCAAAGTTTTTTTGCACTTTAAACATTTGGTCAAAAGAATTACAGGGTGTGCACTTTGCGAATTTTTAACTGTTTTAGTCACTTTTGTTAAAGGTTCAATTTTAAAATTTAATTGCCAAATTCAATTCCAAATTCTCACCATTTGCTACCTGTAATTAATTTTATTCGAAAGCTCTTCCCAAAATATGTCGTAATAAATTTAATGGGAATAGGATAGATGTCCCACATGAAATTTGATTTTGAAATCAGAAATAAAAAAATTAATTATTTCTTGTTATCAGTGCGGAGTGCAGAGATACGGATTTAAACTTGTCGATATTACGGTGTCAAGATGACAACCTCCTACACTTTGGTGCATTTTAATAATGGGCCATTGATGTGAAAACTCGGCGGCTCATCTCGTTAGTAGTTTGAGTTCCCTTACTGAGAAATGACTTTTCATAGGAAAATTGTTCTTAACTGCCGCTAGAAACGACCGTACAATATGAACATTCACGATCTTGTATTACGAGCCGTGGAACCAGTTCCTGTTGTTGTCTTGTGGTTCCCTTAATATATTTTTATGGGTGTGTTTTATATACAACACCTGGGAGATTTATGATCTCGGGCCTTAAAAACCTCTCCATCAATATCATTATCGAACGTGTTGATTCCACAGTTCAGTCTTCAGATAGAAAAAATTTTACACGACACGGTGAGCTGCGAATTCTGAAGCTGTTGTTGTTAATGTTTCCCTCGGGGGTTTGCTTAGCTGCAATTACTGAAATTTGTGCTTATTGACATATCCTTGCAGAAAAATGAGATTCATATAAACGACTTGTAAACGACGAATGTTGAGCGTGTACAGAATTGTCCTCTCTCTGGAGTTAAAGATACATTTATTTAGGATTTCGTAGTTACCAGTAACACTATTAGTGTTATCATGGGCATTTTCCACCGCCTTGTAACCAGGGTGCGAAGAATATTCGAATTTCATTCATTCTTTAAAAGAATATTCTTCGGAGAATTTGAGTTTTCATTCTCTCGCGAACGAATGCATCGCAATGTGCCTAAGTCGATTTCATTCTTTCGCGAGAGAATGAAAGTATAAATTCCCACATCTTTTACATTCGCGAATGAGAAAGAATGAAAAAGAATATTCCTTTGCATTCTTTTAGTGCCAGGACAATTTTTGCTGATTTATGTTTCTACTGCGTATTTCCACACTTTTAATATATATGTATGTATGTGCTGAAAAGTCCCATTAATAAGAAAAAATAAGACAATAAGCTTAGAGTATTTTTTTATTATCTTTTTTATTAGCAACATTAACTTTTAAACACACCATCTTCTTCTTTAACGAACGATCGCTAATATGGTTCTATTATTTTATTAAAGTATGTATCATCATAAAAAATTCTGAATGGTATACTTTTAACACAAGCAAGGCCGACACAGCATTTTAAAAATTCACTTTTGTTGAGTTTCAATGTTGTATTGGATCCACTTCGACGATTGCTTACAAATACATCAATTCTTTCCCTTAATAACGAAGTTTTTGCGTTATTAATCACCACCAAAATTATAGTTGTGCACAGTTATATAATGTTTTTTATATTTCCTAATAATTGTCCTTTTAAAACCCTGTCACATAACAAGCACTTCGAACTATCAGTGTTCTTATCATAAGACACAAATTTATTTTTATCTATGTTAGATTTACGACCCATAGTTCCAAATTTGTAAAATTTATAAACAATTCACCAAATATCACTCTCTTTCAAGTTAAAGATCCGCTCGATCTAACCGCTAGAACAAGAATGAAAAATGAGAATATTCTTTTTCATTCCGAATGATTGGTTTTCATTCTTTCTCACTCTTTTTCTGTATCTGAAGAATATTCTCTCATTTTCATTCTCTCGCGAATGGAATGTATTCAAAAATTCTCCGCAGGAAAAATTCTCTCACGAATCTTTGGACTCAAATATTCATTCGCGAATGAATGTAAATGAAAAGAATGTATTTTTTTTCATTCGCGAATGAATTTTTCCGAACCTTGCTTGTAACTCCTACATTTAGCACGAGTGCCTATAATTAAATTTTATAATAGGACGCTTTTAGCAAAGCAAAAGGCAGATGCGGAAAGAAATTGTACCAATAGTTTTGTTTGGGATAAGTGAATAGTCTTTTACTCGAAACAAACCAGGGGAAGACCACATTTCCAAAAGTGAATTACCGCAAAACAATACGAATTTCATTGCCATTTCACGAGATAGGCGGTAAGAAATTCGTGTCAACTTTTTGACGGATTTATCACTAAACCGTTGATCAAACTTATACAATCCTCAAGAAAGCCTAGAGGACTCAGATAAATCTGTACATCATCAGCGTACAGATGCACAGAGACATCTTTTCTCACTTGCGGGAGGTAATGTAAAGCCAGAATAGTAGTGGGCCTAGGATTGAGCCCTGAGGTACAGCTTGAAATGTGCCTTCTGTGTCGGTTAAGCTATTGTTAAGCCTTACATACTGACCTCGTCCACTTACATAAATAGCTTTTTTAGAGCTTAATGAATGTTGAGGAAAATGAATATTGGCTTGCAAGCTTGTTCAGACGCCTTGGGTGGTCGATTGTGTCAAATACATTGCTAAAGTCCAACTAGGTTAGAATTGTGAGCTGGTCCTCATCCAAGACTTTATGCATATCAGATGTCGCTCACACCATGGCTATTTCACAGCTATTTCACATTCGAAAACCAGATTGGCAAGGTAATAAAAGTTTGCCATTATTAACGTATCCTACCATCTGCTGATGCAATAGTTTTTGGATTAATTTGCTCAGATAGCATATAGTATATTAATGGGTCTAAAATCGCTTGGGACTGGCGCTGTAGGTTTCTTAGGAATTGGTGTGATGTGAGCCTGTTTCCATTGGGTAGGAAGGCAGGAGGCCGATAAACAATGGTTCGTTCATTATATGCGGCAATACTTTAATTATCCATGGAGCTATCATCTTCAGATACCGATCTGCAGCATATTGTCGTCACTTGTCCCTTCTCCCGTACCCTTATCGAGATATTATTTTTTTTTTATTCTCCACGGAACACTCTTTCAAATTCTCATTTCTATTTCTAAGAACACATTGTGGTTTTCATAGTTGCCAACGTATGTACGTAGTTACAGTTCGCGAAATTAGTTTATACGGATATACATCACATATGGGAAAACGAGACGTTGCCTTGCGTGGTTAGAAAACAAAACCACAATAAAAATAATAATACTGAAATTAAAGATGAATGCAAAATTTCCAAAACAGAGCTGACATTTTTCATAAGATCGTTCTGACGCTTCCACCATGAATGAACATGATTTATTATGGCGATAAAAATTGCTGATATTTGCAAACCATTCGGGGTGACTAAATTAAAGTTTTTTCATCCGAAAACAGTCAAACAGATTTACGATTAATCTTTAGTAGTGGTCATGGAATGTTTTATTTTCAACATAATAGGGGTTACTTTAAAGAAAACGTAGATAGCGGTTATCTAATATCTTCCAACGAAAAATTCGCAAAGTAAGAATGTAGTACATCTGAGAGTGGGGAACCCAGTAGCAAATGTCAGCTGACAGTTCTCTCATGCAAAGATATTTGGCAACAACGACGACTGAACCAAAAATCTACTTGATTTTAGTTTGCCTGTTTAGCAAGAGTGACAAATGGTAATAACGTGAAGGAGGAGAAAAGCACAGAATTCTAAATTCTCTTTTCAAATGAGTTACCAGATAGATGCAAGTAAAAAGTTCTGAATTAACTGACCCACCTATTACCTGGTGTTACTTCGACTACAATTTTCTTGTTTTTGTCTTCGCACTGACTTGGACTATCTCTTTCACCCACCGCTTCTCCTTTACGCTTTATATGTAGCCAAATAAGTATATTGTATGTGCGAAAATGTATTTCGTCCGTTTATTGAATATTATGAACTTGAAATCTTAAAATGGTGTAATTCATATTCGGTGGTCTTGCATTTTTGTATATCGAATGTAAATTTACAAATATTTGTACAAATACTCAAATTTATAGTTAAATTGCATAGAAAGTTGTCACTTAGGGTTTCTCAGTACGCACGTTAGACTTTTAAATGTAAATAAAATGATTTGTGTTCTTTTTGTTTAAAGCACCATAACTTACCATTAATGATTTAACATTTAAATGTTCAGTACGACTGTGCTTCCCACAGTTCATAAGAATTTAGAGTCACTTGTTGAAACAAATCTGGTAGATCTTCAATGATAAACATGTGATATTCAATCTATCACTTGAGCTCAGTAAGTAAAGTTTCACGAAACTGGTAAAACCCGTTGGTTCATTATTATACAGGAATATGAATTTATTTCTGAAAATAATAACCAAAATCATATTACAACTATTCCAGCAGTTGATGGGCCTAACATTATTTGACACCACCTTGCTCACCCTTTGGATTTTTGGATTCCCAATATTGCTTTAGGACATCAGGTGTCAAAATCTGTCAATACTGACATAACAAATATGGCGCCTTTTAGCTTAATAAATGTTCTTAATTTGATCGCCGGTCCCCGTCCCCAGATGTTTGCTACCGGGTTTAGATCAGGAGACTAAACAGGCCCGTCCATAATATTATTTTTATGACTAGAAAATGGCTATCGCATAGATCGAGAAACTTGAATGCTTGCATTGTTCTGCAGGTAAACCAGGTATCAAACAATTCGCCATGGTGAGTTCTAAGGAAGCGAGCTTGTTGAACGCACCCATATCATCAGCGATCCCCTGCTGAAAGCATGCTTTGAAAAATAACGTGGATTTTTCATAAAAAGAAGAGGTTATTGGGAAAAATGCACTATTCACAATATTTGTGCTTGTTTTTTTCAACCGACTCACGCTCTGGATTAACGTTTAAACATGAAGGACAACAACAACATCTTACTCCACATATCTATCCGGTTTTAGATCAAAAATCCGGAAGAATAGTGTTAACATGTTCTGACAGAGGTAACTGATACTTTAAAATTAAATAATAGAATCGCAAGAGAACAAAACGAATTTCCAATTTATTTTGAAAACTTCAAATAGGGATCCATAACAACTTGTCAAGCCCTTAATCTATAACCCGGTAATTGATCTGGATCGCTTTATTTACTTGATACTGCTCCAGAGCGTGGCGTTAGCCAAATGAAAAAACACAGCTAAAATCACCGTAACTGTGACCACAGTTGTTCCATGTTTTCCTGGGAGTAAGCAAGCCGTGCTTCTTTATGGCGGCCTACCAGGCGAGACGACGTCGTCGTCGTGCAATAACAGTCAAGATAAGGTAATCACTTATTCAGAGCATCAGGCATAATTATAATTGCCCTGGATCCGTGATTCCCCTATCTTTACCCCGGATTAACCGTTTTGAATAAATGAGAGATCGTTAAACCACCGGGTGTCATCACCTATATAACGTAACAAAAAAAAAGCAAAATGGCGGCCACCATAAGTCAAAATGTCTGACTGAATAAAATCCAAAGTTCAACAAATATGATCATACTTATATGGGTATCAAATGAAAGCGTTGGATGAGCGAAATACGTTAAATTATGTGACGTCATTCTAAACCCAATATGATGTACCCAAGATGGCGGATCAAATTTGTCTTCACAACCCATTGACATGGGTATTAAATGAAAGAGTTCGAAACAAAACAAATAAATATTCATTCTTTCTTTACTTAATTCAAATTGACACATATGTAGGTACGGTGATGGTCCGATTATATCCGTGGTCACGCGCCGCTATTGTAGAGGAGGTGAGGCACCCCTTCCTAGTTAGGTTTCTACGTGCATAAGGAATTTTTCCTGACAATTTCAACACATCTGAAGATGCACTCCTCGCGGACTAGTACCACTGCCGCGTGAACTTTGTGACGCTCCCGAAACTGTCTCGCTCACCGAGCGTCGAACATTCTGCCATTTGGGTACCTGCGAGAGGCCCACAACCTCCTGCTTGGATGTTGTTGATGTGGCTACATTTTCAATGTTTACAATTTTTTGCACACTTATTTTAAGCTTTTACATTGAAGTTACCATGTCCGAAATGCACTTCTTATGTATCATCTAAATATAGAGTATAAATATCGATAAACTCTATACAAAAACACTGGACTCACCGCGCTAGCACATCTGAGTTGTGAGGTACACTGAATTTAAAGAATCCGACGATGGTTTTGTTAAATTAGCTCTGGGCGCCCTCCACGCCGCGCCTCCCCGCTCGGCACGCCGCGGCTCTAAAATTTAGTAAGTTTACTGGATTTGCTAAAAAACGACACCTCACTTAGGTTAACAGTTAGGGAGTTTTTAAGGAGAGAAAAAGTGAACATTTGCGTTACGGTCCAAGTTTCTGACCCGACATACAAATGTAGAAGTTAAACCCAAAATTATATTTGTAGAACTGATTACTTGTATATAAATACAAAAGCAAGGCAAAATTCCAAAAGTAATAACTTTTGAAAACTCCAAATCTGTAATTGTCAGTGTGAAGATACACTTGCAAATTCCACAAGGGACTATTTATTTTTGAAGATGGCACTCGATCATTTGAAGTAGTGAATGAGTACCATCTTGAAAAATATATTATCTTGTGGAATTTACAAGTGTACTTATATATACATATGTATAGGTATGATAAAAAAACCTGGTTGCTCCATTGACGGAAAATCCGACATTGGAAGTTTTCTGTTCAAAATTACAACAGTTTGTACTTCGTTTTATAGTCCCTGAATTTTTAAAAAATTCGAAAAATTTTGTTTTTTCCTATGAATAGTTTATTGCAGTAATAATATGCATACAAGCAAAACTGCAAAGTAAAATTCCACGTATTCAGGAAGATACAGTCGATTATGTGGAGCAGTAAAAAAAAATGTTGGGCGTTGTACAAAAAAGAGTCTTATTACATTTTGGTCAGCTATTGTGAGTTATCTAATGAAGACAACTTACCATACATACTTACTGTTGTAATCACTACTCTTATGTAATCTTTTTAGGTTTCCTTCATGGTTTATTTTCGCATCTCAAAATCTTTTACCTTTCTAACGGATATTTGCATAGTATTGTAAACATAATGGATCCAATAAAATTCCGTCATAACATATCATAATTTGGAAAAGTTTTGTTGCCCACCTATGTACATCACGCACAGGTTTCATGTGCTGTGATGCAGCCATTTTGTTTCCCTGCAAAATATTGTTTAAACACATTTTTCACGCTAGGATAAGAGCAATAAATTGAATGAAACGATTTTCGTATTAGGTGTAATCAAAGGGTGTTTCCAGAACTTGAAGTTTAAATAACAAAACCAACTCATCATTGACACGAAATTTATCGCAATTTCTACTGACTTGTAAAGTAAAATTGTTGACATTATGCAAGAAATTAAATTTAAGTCAAATAATCACCGCGGCTTCGTTGGCAGGTGTGTAACCCCTTTGACGAAATTTCGGAAGGTTGCTTTAAAAAAAAAAAACCCAAAGGAAGGAGTTTCAACAGGGGCGGCTAGTTTTGGTTTTCAAAAAATGGAACGACACGGCCTGGTAACTTGGTTTATAATAACGTCATTATTTCACGTGCGGTGTAGCAGGTCGCGCATCCTGTTATATAAGTTAAATATTTTTGTAATGAGTCTTCACAATTAATAAACGTTCTTCTGAAGTGTAACACTAGATTTTCGCGAATTTCTAGATTTCCATATGAATCTAGATTTAGTTTTAGATATATATGCATATTCAAGTAAATTTGTATAAAGACCTAGCCTTAAAATGTACAGCACTAAATTATGAAAAAGAAAGATACAGTATACAATTACACATTATATACATTTTGCAGTACTACACTCCGTAGACAAGTTGTTCTAAAGGTTTGCAGCTGCCACAAAGAAGAAATATTATAAGTAGTAATTTTTGGCAATAATACCTACATTATTTTTCTGAACAATTTTAGAGGTTTAAAAACTTTCCGAAGAAAGGTAGGCGTTCTAAGACTTGCGAAAATGAAGGTGTTGCTCCAAAGATACCCAGATACCTGGTAGGAAAAGCAAAAGCTTCCACATTAATACTGAATGCACGAGTTTGTAAGTACTACACATTACCAGCTGCGTTATTTTCTTAAACACTACAATAAGGAGAGAAAATCAAAACAATTGAAATAGAGACTTCACCTTTTCCGTCACCAGGGAAAGTGGTAGGTAATTTTGCCAGATAAAGCGTGAACATGATCAAGCCAAGACAAATTGATATTTCTAATAACACTGCTCTTTACTTTTAAGGAGAAAGGTACCAGCACATCAGTAATTTTAACTGATAAGTTTTTTACATGTCGCAATGGCCTGGATTTGAAGAAATATGCACACTTATACGTAGAAAACCGTTCGCGGCATATTAAAAGATCTGAATTTAAAGTTTTTTTCAAATTCAACGTTTTTAACACACTAGGCATCTACTTGGGCGTGTTGTACCTCTATGGAAAGGCCATAAGATGGATAATTCATTAAAAATATAAAATAGCTGCATTAATTACATGAATATCGGGGAAAAATTAGAAAAAACGTTAAATTTAGGAAATTTAGTGATTGTTTGGCGTTGTCACTGCGTTGAGTAGATCAAAAGATAGAAATAAAATAATAATTTGCATCCCGAATTTATAAATCACCCTAAAGCGACTGAGAACTTAACTGAAAGCAAGAAGGTGAACTGTTGTATTTTTAAATGTAGCTCATATATGCATATGTGCTGTGTTACAGGGTGGTGAAGTTTCGGTTATTCGAACGCCGCTACTCTTTGTATAATAGCAGAATATTCTAATAGGTTCGTGTAGCATTAAAACTACACATGTTTAAAGGGTTGTCGTTTTAGCCCACATATAAAAATGCTCAGGAATAACATACCCGTATCTCAAAATCATTCAAAATGGAGGGGTTGAAATGAGAGTATGGTGATGATTGCCAAGTTTTATTAAGAAACTTCAATTATTTTTAAATTTTCTTTGAACAAAAACATACTGGTGAAAAATTAATTATGAGATTAATGTAGTAAGGTATTGACTGAAATATAAAAACAAATTCTAAATTTAAGATAAAACCAGAAATGCTGCCACGAATTTCAATTGCCCAAGTAACATGTACGAAAAATACATTAACGCGGAGCTAGCGCATCGAAACATGCAATAGCAGAACACCCTAAAGTATTTTGAAAATTAAATACTCATTTAACCCCGAAAAACGTAACGCATATTTTCTTGGTTTTATGTTTCAATTAATCAAACGCTTATTTAAGCTCATTACCTTTTCCGGAATTACCTTCAAATATGAGAGAACCACCTGTAGGGCTGGTATGAATTATGTGAAAATTTATGAAAACGAACAACCAGGAACACGCGAATGTGTCATAAATAAAAGCGCCTTTGATATTCACACTTTATGTGCCTTATAGTTGGAAAGTAATTGAAGAATTTTTCAAGTAGTTACGGGTAAAACTTCATAGCCAAATTTTACACTCCGCTAGGCTTGAAATGTATTTTTCTAAAATTGTTTTATCGATATCATATTATTGGTTAATTAAAAATAAAACAAAAATTTGTGGAAATTCCTCAAGATGTAAAGCGAAAAATTTCAAATGGACAATAAAATGTCGCGACGCGTTTCACTAAAAAACAATAATTTTTTTAATAAAATGAAATGTAAACTTTTCTACTGATTTTCTAAAAATCGAAAGATAGGTAATCGCTATTCCAAGATAATGTCCATTTCTTTGTATTCCTATTACTTTTTTACCATTTTCTTATCTTCATATAAATCACTTTTTCGATAAAAATTGTGTTCCAAACTAATTGAAAAAAAAACTTCTCATTAACCAATTTTATTTTATTTTTCATTACTCTTTTGTTTGATCTTTTATATGCTTAGGTACTATATACATCTATTGTTAATAATACTACACCTTTTTCACTGGTGCGTGTGCACGCTTTTTCCACATTTTTCATCCCATTTTCAGGGTTCTGTAGCCAATTGACAAAAACGGAACCCTTGTAAATTCGTCATGTCCCTAAGTGTCAGCCTTATAATTCAATCATCTTCTCATTCATTTTGATGAAATTTTACATGCAGGTGTCTTGTGTGAACCTCCACTTAAGTAGGTATGTAAAAAAATTACAAAACAAAACAAAAATAGGCGTTCCACAGCTAGAACTGAGGGATGCGATTTCTTTCTCGGACTCCCTTGTATGGAGTATCTTTAGACAGGTCTCTAAAAATTCAGTAAAGGTTCTTAAGCGACTTTTGCCATAGGTGAATAGTATGCGAAATATAGGCTCCAAAAGTCGTTAATGATGTGGTCCCTCTAACTTTCCAACCATGTGATTAAAAAATCTGAACAAATTAACATAAGAGTAGTTGTACTTTATAAATACTTTAAATGAAAAGTATTTTGAATAAGACACGGCAACAAGTTTTTTGTAAAGGGTGGCCCATTTAAAAATTGGAATTTCTTTTTGTTATAAAAAAAAACGGCCCAATATTTTTCAATGGTTGAACATTTATTTGAAAGGTTGTTTTCAGTCATTTATATATGATAAACAATTGGCAATAAATGCCCTATTTGTGCGCAAAAGATCGATTGTGGCGTTCGCTGTATGGTTCGGATGGTCAACCGGCTTTAGCTGCTGTACCAATTGAACTTTATATGGCTTCATGGCAAGGCCTTTACGTAAAATTCGCATGAAAGAAGTGCGTGCAATGCCCAATTGTTGAGAACGATGGCGAGCTGATGTTGATGAGCAACAGCAGCAATGTTTTCGATTGAGCGCACCGGACGAGTTGGTTGGTTTATCCTATCCTAACATTCCAGTTTCACGAGATCGTTTCACGAATTGAACCACAAATTGGATTTTGAAAGTTTTTTTTTTCGCCAAATTTTTTTTTTTAAATTTCTCACGGTTTGAGTAGAAGACTCACCACTTAGGAAATAAGATTTTAATATTTCCAAACTTTGTTCAAACGAATTTCGTCCAATTTCGTAAATTTCAAACCTTAAACTAAATTTCTGTATAATCAAATAAACTTCAAATTACCGGTAGTTCAAATTCCAAACACGAAATGGACCACCCTTTATATCCACAATATTCAGTTTTCAATAGCAGCAATCTGGTAAGAAGATATTCACCAAGAAACTGCATTATTTACATTAGTTCAAATTTGGATTGATTTCTTAGCGTGTAGTAAACCGCTCGCTCACCTACTATGTGCAGTGCATGGTCAGGGCCTTACTTATAAATTATTGTGTAGTTTCGACAACAAAATTCAATTTCAATTATCGTGATTTGTTTTCATTTTTTTTGCAATTCTGATGAGTGAAAAATAACTCTTGCTACTTATAGTACATGCTACGGAACCGTAAGTTGATGCATGTTCGATACTCGCTTGCCCGGTTTTTATAATACTTTAAAATCCATTGTTCCAAAATCCAGCTAGGTAATTTTTCCTTAAACTCAATTTCCTACTCCAACGATAAAATAGTTAAAAAATTTAATACTTCGAACATGGAACAACTGAGATATGACTTTTTTGAAAAACACAAATTTTTACGCAAAATCTACTAATCCACCAAAATCAGGTCGATTTACTGTCCGCAGCCCGGTTTCAGCGGTAATTCTTTTTATTTCATTCACAGATACACTTAACCGGCTTGCAACTTGCAACAACTGATCCATATGTAAAACATATTTTTTTTCGTACACAACATAGATTTTAGTTCTGGATTATGTTAACTTTGGTTTCAATCGGTTACGTTCCGTTAGAAAGGTTTTTACTCAGCTGTGATTTTCTACGTAAATTCTCTACGTGTAGTTTTGTGTATCCTTTCTCTACCTGGACATGTTGTATCTCCTTGGGGAGGCAACAATATGGCAAATTTAATAAAAATAAAACATGGGTGTATTAATTACCTTAATTTTGGAAAATATGTTGGAGAAAGGTGAATTTTAGGATATCTAAGAAAATTTGTTTCAATTTCGCAAGTGATTATACCTGTAGTGGTAGAGGTAGATCAACATTGGTAGCATGAATCGCTGTGGTAATTAGATCAAAAGATAAAAATAAAATAATAATGTAAAACTCCAATTTATTGATTACTCTGTAACTCGTCAACGTTTGAGATGCCCCCTCCGCGCCGTACAATTGGTTTGGTTAGGTGAGATCTGTCCTCCCTCTCATTTCTGCTTTCGATATACGTTTGGTGTGCATTTGCTCGTTTGTAGTAAGTGCTTCGTCATTTTTATATCCTTTGATTATTTTGAAATCAACCTGATAAGAAATTTCTCGAAAAGTTTGTTTTAGTTGCTCTTATTCCTATTTTTATAATTATCATATGTATGCATTGTGTTCATATGTGTGTGTGTATCCAAAAGTCTTTAGAAAAACGCATTGCAATTACCAGCTGGAAATATTTGCAAGTGTTTGTAATAAATGTCGGGAGTCTTCAAGTTTTTTTAGCAGAGCCAGCAAGACTTGGGGCTTAGCCCATGATCGGAAAAAGTGCCATTATACCAAAGGGTGCAGATCAGCAAGGTTCAACAAAATGAAAATATTCGGTTCGGTAGACGCAGAGAGATTTTCAGGTGTTTTAATTGCACAGAAGTGCTAAATAATAGCAGAGTGTAGACGTTATCTCATAAAGACATCGCAGGGAGAAAACCAAAAAGCGGAGGAGATGTCTCAACAGATAAATTTTCTGTCGTAACAATTGCCAGCTCCGTTCCTTTTGTTTAAGCGACACCAGTACTTTGGCATCCTGCTGGCACCAGCAAACTCGCCACTCTTTGGCTCAACAACTTACGTGATTCAGCACTCGAAGTTTGCGAGTCACGATTTTGCCATCATAATAACTAACAGCGCCAGTAGAGGCAGTAAGAGCGACGCCGCTGTTCCATTGTGGGGCATTGCGCCGAACACAACCGAAAGAACCAAAAAACACGCGAACGACAATGACAGATTTTCCAGTTTTTATTCGGGGTCGATCGAAGGAAGCGGGCGCCCACACAAGCGCAGAAACAAACAATGGTAATATTCTGGAGGAGGCACACCGAGTCATACCCATGCATACACAAAGTGAAAGCTATTCGTTAAGAGGCATAAATAAAGTATCGCCACGTAGCCGCCACACTGACTGCCCCGGCACAGCACCCACCCGCCGCTCCACATGACGAGGAATGGGGTATCCACATTGCAACAGGTAAAGTGTATAGTTGAATGGGAGGCAACACGTTGGTGTGCGCAAATTTTCCAACAAAGTTGCGTTGCGTTTCAGCTGAAGAGGAAAATTTTAGCGAACTTTCCATCCATATGCTCCCTGACTCCGCTCGGCGCACCACCTGTAGTAGGATAATGCGCTCGATGCACCTACTTCCAGGGGTGAGGGCACTTGCCTCAATTTATGAAGTGTGCGTTTTAGTCATGACGTCGAATGCATGCACAGTGCACACCTTGTGTTCCAAATTAGTTAAAGCTAATATTTTTTGTTGCCAAAAGTAAACATAGCACTCCATAGTTGAGCGATAGTGTCACACCAGTTCGAGCGTTGGCAGTATAAATAAATGAATAAAACCGAACATGTGAACTGACTCCTCCTTCCAGAGGTTGGCAGTCAAACACTTTTTACTTCTGTCACGTTCAACAAAACACTATGCAAAAATTAAAGGGTGTTTTAGAACGTCTTTTGAATTAAAGACCGAACCAAAAAGTGTCATATACATGAAGTTATAGTAGTCTACTGAATCAATTACCACAGAATTGCCTGAATCAGTATCAGTTGAACCTGCAAAGCGTTGTATTTCATTTCTGAAGGAGACACGCTTGGTGTATTTTCCAAGAAAATCTAACAGAGTCCAGACTCAGTACAGTGAAAATGGTTGATGTATCAGTGAGAACGGTTCAAGGAGGGATTGAAAGTATGAAATATTTCGAGATGTTAGTTGGAAAATACCACGATGGTCGCTTCAAGGGAGCGTAATGTATGTACATAGAAGGACCGAAGTAAAACTGCTTGTGGCAGGCCATTTTCCACTGTAAGCGGTGGTGTCAATCAATTTTAACAGATAGTATTGACACTATAGCTTACATTAGTACATTCTGTAATTGAGCTGTAACAAAATACCACCGGTTTGCTTTCTCAGTGGAGTGTCCTTTATGGCATGAACCAAAAAAGAAAAAAAACTCATAATTATCAAAATGGGGTTATATCGAAGGAAATAAAAATTCTTCACGAAATTGTACGGCTTTCCATTGTTATAATTACTATAGTATTTCGGATTCGATAAGGAGGTGGGGGAAGGAGGAGTTCGTGGGATCGGAACGGGGGGTGGGGGCGGAGCCCCGTGCAAATGAAAAAAACAATTTTTGCTGTAATTATTTCTCAAAAAGAAATACGTATCTTAAAGAAAAGTAGTAAGGAAAGGTTTTTATGATATCTAAGGTACAGATTTCAAAGCAATTTACTATTACATTACAATTACATAGTCTTAACTACTCTGGTGACCATGTGATATTTACTCATGCCCGGCTTAAATAATTTATTTAGGTATCTGAAAAGCATTAAAAGGATGTTTAACACGTGCGAGTATATAAAAAAAAATGGGATTTCTTGAAGAAATATTCTAAGTGCACGAGTCTTAACCAGAGCCGGGCAAACTCGGCTCTTTTGACTCTCGAGTGCTCCTCAGGTAGATTTCTAGAGCTCCTCATTGCTATTGCAAGTGCAAGCGAGAAATCCATACTCCAGTCCAGTGGTCACTGATGGGACACGTACTCACTCCTTCTCATTGCGTTAACGGAGCGACCCTAAATGCACTCAGGTATACGGCTGGCTCCTTGAAGAAATATTCTGAGTGCATTTCATTTCCATTTCAGGTACCCGTGCGTTATTCTAAGTCTCGCGTGCGTTCTTTAAAATTACAAGTGGGTTATTCCCAACAGGCTTTACAGTGGGTCCCGTGCGGAATAGTAGTGGTTTCCCAGCACGTGTGATGAAAAGACACTAAATCTGCAGACATGTGTACATATGCCAACATTTAAGTCAAATGAACTATTAATACCAGCGTAATTCCCACCATAAGGTTGCAAAATCGCAATTACAGAACAACACGTTTAAGGTAGGATCCCACCCTGGGGGTTTTAAAAAATCGAGTTTTTTTTAAATCTAGTCTTTAAATCAGTGTGCTGAGAAGGACTTTTAAAAAAATCTATTTCATATTGAAGTCATAATCATAATTTTGAAGTCATGCTTTCAGGCTGATAAGAAGGCCGTTCAGGGCCTTTTGACGAGAGATTTTCTCTGATTGTTATGCCCTGGTTCTTTATTGAAGATACTTAGAAATTATCCAAGTTTAGACAGTTGTTCGGAAGAGCATTTTGGAGATAGAAGGGTTCCAACTAGTTACATAACGTTATAACCGAATAATCATGACCAAAACTTTAAACGGCTTTTTTTCGAAACAGTGTTTTTCGACCTGGCGTCTGAAAAGTTTCAAAAACTGCTGAACAGATTTTTTATAAATTTGTGTAGGGTTCCGTACCTCAAAAGGAAAAAAGGAAACCTTATAGGATCACTTCGTTATCTGTCTGTACATCTGTCTGTCCGCCTCTCTGTCTGTGAAGACCCTTTTGCTCAGGAAATTAATTTAAAATACTTAGGTCTATGGTCCTTGGACCTGCAAACAAATCAAGCTTCTAATTCAATACAATCAGAAAATACGGCAATATATGCCGCATGTTTTGATACTCGCTAATTAAGCAAAGTCTCTAGGGTGCTTCGCGTTGACCTAATAATTATAGAATCATGACATTTGGCGAGAAGCAAGGTCTCACAGCATACATAAAGGAAACATTTCGAAAATCGTTAATTTGTGTTATGTCACAAGAATTTTTTTTTTTTTAAATTGCAGTCACTTAATTTGCCGCAAATATTCGGAATCCTTAACGCGCGTGTCTGACTCGAACTTGCCTGTCTTTTTTTTTAAATACGCGGAGACGTTTTCTCTTCAATGTAGCAACCAATTTTTTCAATATCTTAATTTTTCTCTTTGTTGTAGACATTTGAATGGCAATGTTTTAAGTAAAAAAAAACTAAGATTTGTTCCAAATGACGCCATTTTGTTAGTGCAAATTTCAAAAGAATCGAATGCCACATTTTAGATATTATCATAAATTTTCTAAATGTGTTAAATTTATCATTCCGTCGCATTTCATGACTTCTCTTTCTCTTTTTCTTTAAGTTTCCTGTTCAAAGCGAACAGCTAAATCACGAAATTAATATCAACTGAGGTTGGTTCAACGTTTTTCATGAAGCAAATTGTATGTACAGGTTTAATTTATATTAGGGATAATCACGCTTCGGTGCAAGTGGGTCTTGCATCGTTGCAAACGGTGCAAAAGTGCATGAAACAATCGGTTGCATTGAAATAACTATGAAAATATGAAATTTTGCACTCGATGCAAGGGTGCAAAGACTACTTACACTAAAACGTGAATACCCCTATTACAAGTGTTTACATATATGTACCTACATTTTCGTCTTTTGAACCACATATTAGACTCCCTCTCTCTCTCTCTCTCTACTGCCAGTAGAGGCATATACTGTTAATTTCAAATCAATTACTCGGAATCAATTTTTGGAACTTCAGCACTTTACATTTTCATTGATATATTTGCGATTTAATTTAATAAATTCAAAAACGAATACAATTTTAATTTAAAATAGAAAATAGCACACACACATTTTCGACCCAACGACTTTTTTCTTCTAGAAAATTTGTGGTGGTGGAAATACTCGTGAAAGAGTATCCTTAGTTCACATTGCATCCACTGTATTAGTAAGAAAAATTATTGTTCCAGTTTGCACAGAAAATGAAAGTATTTTGTCACGAAAATGTGAAAGCATCTTGCATATTTCATGGCAACCGTTTTGCAGGACAATTCGTTTAAAATCCCTTTGCGAATAGCATTAAATATGAACGAGAATCCTCTGTATTCACACATTTCCTACATTTTTTATGACATGTCACCATATGCAAATAAGAGTTTTCCCAAATTTCTTTATTGCCACTCCCTGGCGCACGACTATGAACGCCGAGCCAGGAGGAAACTATAGATAGGACGTCAACTGCATGGCCTGAAAAATGAATCAGCTAAATAAATAAAAAGCTCCTTGTGCCCAGTTTGACACGATAATAGCGTTACCACCACTTAAGCCCGCACCCGGCTCGGCAATAGCGCGTACAGGAGACTAAGAGAGTGTGCAATCGCATTAATGACCATGGCCGATATTCGGTGGATTTATTGCAAGGACTTCAGCCTTCGTTGCGAGGGTGAAGTTAATATGGCCGCTGCTCACTGGCCTCGTGCATTTGTCTATGAAGAAGGAAATCGGTGGAAATTTTGTGAAGGAGATATATCTCAGGGTTATTGAACTCGTAGGGGGGGTGTTGTCTGCGCATTACGTTAGGGTGTTGGATACAATGTAAAAACCCATCGTGAGTTTGACGGACCACTCGCACATACTCGTAATCTAGGAAATAATACCAAACTGGTGAACCCAAGCAGCGTAATTTATTATGGGTGGCATCACATAGCAATCTAGGGCTTAGAAGTTGCCTGCGAAAGAACTAAAATCGTTTCTTTACAAATGTTTACTATTATATGCAATGCGTTGTCTATTTAAAATTGTGAAACCAATAAAACATTCACAGAGTTGCTGACGGACATTCATAATGAAATTGGATTGGCTCGCTCGCGGTTGATGCATGCACAAAACCTAAAAAAATTCATTCTTCCGAGCACGAGCTTGGAAAAAAAACTTCACAAAACAGCCTTTAATTTAAAAACCAAAACAAATATAAGAAATGAATGTTGAGGGATCATAGTGGTTCAAAGACAAATAATAATAAATATGCGAATAATACAAAATATGCAGAAGTGTTTTTACAAACGGCACTAATACTTTTATCAGTATAATCGCTGTAACCAAAACATAAAATGTGGTTTGGAGCAAAGCGCATTCATAATTTTGTACCAGGTTCGGTTTAGTAGAATGTCTACCTGTATGCATACGCATAGAAGATGATGACGAAGAAGACGCGCCACTAATATTGCTTTGTTGGAGTTGGATGAATCTGTGTGCCACTAAAATGATCTTATATTAATAGACTGGTCAGCTAGCTTGTTAATTTTCATCATTACTCATGTCTGCTCCCCTCTTCCGTAATTAGCCGTCGAGTCAGGTTTCCGCGTAATCTTTTTCCATAGAATAAACTTATGTATACTTAACTTAAACAGGGTGTATCGCATAACACCTGCCAAAATTAGTGGGGTCATTTATTTATTTATTTATTTATTTACTCATCAACAGGTGCAACCCATCTGACGTTACAAAGATAGATACATAGATTACATAAATAGAAATTATGCTAAGCAGTATAAAATGAATTATAATATTAAGAAAAGTTGTATAGTCGTTTTTTCAGTTCAACCTTATCACAATGAAAATCGATAATTGAGAAACAGGCATTATAATCTCTAGACATAGCCGACAAAGGTTCAAAATAACCGTAATTGGTCCTGTGGTTATCTGCATAAAGAAGATTTTGTCCTCTAGTCTTTCGGGGGCGTGAATTAACATTTAAAAGTTTTAAAAGATTAGGACAGTCTACGACGCCGGTTACGACGTCTTGCATGAACATAACACCAACAACATCTCTACGTTTTAAAAGATACGACAAACCCAACAGTTTTCATATGTCCTCATATGGAGGAAGAATGGAGGGGTCATTCCACGGTAATTGACGAAGAGTGACCCGTAAGAAACGTTTTTGCACCGCCTCGATTCGATTTATGTTCATGTTATACTGAGGCCTCCACACTACGGAAGCATATTTCAAAATTGGGCGAACAAAAGCACAATATAAAACTTTTGAAATGTGGGGGTCAGTGAAGTCAACAGACCAACGTTTAACGAACCCCAACGTTGAGTTGGCTCGATTAATTATACTATCGATATGGCGCCCAAAATCAAATTTACATTCAATCAACAGTCCAAGATCAACAACACTTTCAATTCGAGACAAGGGCCTGTCAAACATTTTGTAGGAGAACTCCACAATGGAGGATTTCCTACAAAAAGAAATAAAATTACAAATATTTAGTTTCAAATGATTCTTGGAGCACCACTCCGCGAATATTAGAAGATCGTCCTGTAGGTATTGTGCATCATGAAGAGATTCAATAGTTTTAAAGATCTTCAAATCATCTGCATATGCCAAAACGTGAGTATTACGAAGTAAGGGAAACAAATTATTAATAAATATGACAAACAGTGATGGCCCAAGGTGACTACCCTGTGGAACTCCGGACAAAACACAAATAGGGGCAGAATAGGCAGACGAAAATTTAACCTTGAAGGATCGGTTATTAAGATAGGATTGAACCCAAAGAACAAAATCTTTGGGGAAGCCAAGTCGAAGCAGTTTAAATATAAGCACTTTATGGGAAAGCTTGTCAAATGCTTTACTAAAATCAGTGTAAACATAGTCGACCAGTTTAAGCTTTTCAATATTTGTTAGGCAGAAATTCGAAAATTCCACAAGGTCATGGATCTAACCTAGCCAAACACAAATTGTATGGCAGGGCGGTTACATATCGGTCGTTTTCGAGTTATAGGTTGATCCATAAATTCGGTATGCACATTATTATTTTATTATAATATAATCTTTTGATCTACTCAACGAAGCAACACCAAATTCACCCAAAACAACTACCTCCATGCTATTTCCAAAAATCTTAACAGTTTTGATTTACCTGTACTACTGCAGGTATAGTCACTTGCGAAAGTGACATTTTTTCTGAATTTAGTAAAAATTCACGTTTCTCCTACATTTTATCCATTGTATACAAACCGTTCGTCTATCTGTCTGTCTATCAAGACTCTTTTTCTCAGGAACGCGTGGAGGTATCAAGTTGAAATTGATGTCAAATACTTAGGTCTACGGTCCCTTGAAACTGTAAGAAATCAAGCTTTCAAGACAACGTAGTCAAAAAATACGGCAATTGATCCGCATATTTTGACACTCGAATATGAATGAAAACCTACAGGGTACATCCCATTGACCTATGCCTCTCACAGCATAAGTAAAGAAAAAAGTCCGAAAATCGTTAATTTGTAGTTATGACTTCTTAATTTAAAAAAATATAATTTTCGAATATGGCTGGTCGAATTTTAATTGAACAATGTCGTTTTAAATTTCAGGAGTTATACTTTCACTTCAACCAAGTCCAAGCTCGAAATGCTTTCATGTACCACATATTTCGCTCTCCTATTGTTTATTATTATTTTAGAGAATTGCATTTTCATTGACGAATGTGATTTGCATCTCCACATTCGCGCAACAAAATCAAGATCACGTGCAGGACCTCCAGTCACAGCTCACAGCAAGCTGCCTAAATAAACAACGAAAAACTTCTACACTATAAATTTGTTACATTATCAACTTGTAGTTCTTCAAAATTTCGTGTGTTTCTGCGTGAACTTATCAATCAGTTAGACTTGAACAACATGGAAGCTGTATGGCAAATATTGTGTAGTGCTGGAGTTCGCAAGACCGGCGGAGTTCTCGAAATTGTAAGGCAATCAACTTATCAACTAAAGAAATTGCTGCCGTATTCGCCGATACTAAAACCCGATGATTTCAATTTCATGTCAGATATACTTATTCTTGTTGATCCGAACTGTAGATTTTATTATGCTTCGAATATGGCATCTAAACTCCCACAAGCTAGAAGGTAGAATGTCGAATTGCCAGATACGTTTAATATTAAATACTGTTATTGTTAACACATAATAAGAAACAGCAATGAAACACACATTATGAATATGGATGTAAAAATGTTTTTCGAAATGCTTTCTTCCTATGCCCAAATTATCAATTATAATAAATTTTTAAATTTTATAGGTTCGAGTAGAAACTATGACATACTTTTCTTTAATGAGTGCTAAATTTAATCTACATCGGTTAAATAGTGTTTGAGTTGTCGGTCACACAAATTTCAAAAATTATTTTTGTGGTGTAGGTACTCTATATATTCAAGTATCCCGAATTTCTATTTAATGTTCCTACTACATGTACCTACCTAGTGTACTTCGTAACTCAAATGGACCAAACGTTATGACGCTGTAACAGAGTGACACGCAGGAGTCATGAGTATTTCAAAACTGTTCCGCTTTCACATTGTTATCGCCAATCTATAAAAATGCAGTTAAACTCTTGAAACTTTTGGACCACGAGAAGTCGAGAACCTAGAATTAGTAAGAAAGCCTAAAATTGAAATGTTCATGGATCAGATAATAACTATTCCTTTAGTTTTTATTATGGTAAATCTTCACATAAATACAAAATGTTCACGACATCTTTATTTATCGCATTTGTTATATATGCATGTGTTTAAATAATAGAAGAAGCAACTTTTCTTTTTGTCATAAAACGATCATTGAAATTCGAATTCAAGCAGTCCTATTTTGCATCATTTGTCATTTTTATTCACGTTTTTATATTTGATTTTCTGCAGCAATCATGACATTGATATTGTGCTCATTCGATAGCTAATAAGCTGCCTCATCACCGGTGTCCTAGTTATCCACTATTTACAGGACACCCTGTATATTACTAGCAGACTCGTACCGGCCTTGACCAGAATTTTATATACGTATAAATTAAAACTGTTTCATGCGTGGCTTTTCATTTCGCCAGCGACAACCCAAAACATTTCTAGAGAACTCTCCAATGAAAGTCTCATTTAAATCAGTTTACCCATTCCCGAAATAACCCGGACAAACAGACAAACAAACAGTTTTTTCGAAATCGTAGACACAGACTTCAATTGTATAAGCATTTATTTAACTTGCTTTTCTGTCTGTGGGGAAAAAATCTGGCGATCGAATTTTCGACCATTTTTCGATATTCGATCATGCTGAAATTTTGCACACACTTTTGGTTTGAAGCCAATACAATATAGTGTATTCAATTTTATGGTACATCCAATATGGAGGCAATCACAAAATGGCGGATCACCTTTTCCTTTACAACCCACTCGACAAGTATATAAAATGAAAGGGTATGACGAGTAGAATACAATAATATGTTTAACGTCATTTTGAATCTGATATGGCGGATAGCACAAGATGACGGATGAGCATTATCTCTACGTCCCTCTTGATATGGGTAGATATCAGATGAAAGGTTTTGGTGAGTAACTTTACGGATGCGCCAAGGTAGCGGATCACCATAAAGATATTACAACTGCCTTTACACAGGTGTCAAATTGACAGGCGTCATGTCATGAGAACAACATAGCTATGAATTTTAGATCGATCGCATATAAACCTCCTAGACTTGAGTATCAAATAAGGAGCTTGAATGAGACATATAATAGACTAAAAAGTAGACAATAATAATAACTAAAAATAATTTAAAAACAAGCTTTAATTAAATTAATTAATAATTAAACAAAATGCTTTCATCAGATGAATTGAAAAGTAGAATTTAAATCTTGTCTGAGCCACCTGTATGTGATCATAAGAAAAAGTTTGGGGCGCTCAGACTTCCCAGTTTTTTAAACATGTGAAATCAGTTCTTCCAGTTTTATAAATGGATGAAACCTGAGCGCCCTAAGCTTTTACTTATAGTCACATACAGGTGGCTCAGAGGAAAAATTTATTTTCAACTTTTTAATTCACCTGATAAAAAAAAACATTTCGTTTGATTTAAATAATAAAAGCTTGTTATTATTTATAATTAGATTGATTAGTACAAGTAATAAATTTATTTGCATTTTATACTCAAATAATACGAACTAACTGTTTAAAAAAAATATAAATAAATTTTAAACATCCTTCAGATATTTCTTATTTAATTTTAATCTGATGATACAGTTTCACAAATACATAGTTATGTACAAGTATGAAAACGGAATGTTCAGGAGCCGTCGAATTCATTTTATTATGCTCACTACTTTTTTGTGTGCGAACAACAAGATTTCGGCAGCTGTGTTGGCCCGTTGGAACAGATCATCCCAAATAGAGAAAATGTACCTCTCAATTGTCTCATTACAAAGGTTCGCTGGGATTAATGTAATCCACGCTTAATACAGAAAAAAGCGACGCTAAAAATAATTTCAAAGCAGACGACAGCGCAGCTCAATTACGACAGCCCACCATTAAACTCCTCTGAATGGAAGGTAAAACCTCAGCTGAGATCTAAGGTTAAAAATTTGCATATAAATGAAGACATTTGCCTCCTTAGACTCGGGCTTGTGGCAGATATGTATCCCCGGTAATTGTATTTATATGTCAAGTAAATTTCGAAAGCTGCTGGGCCCTCACCCCAGAGAGAAACGACAACTATCTGCAAGTACCGGAATTTTCCGCGAATTATTCCCCAATCTTTCTTAATTTATAGTCACACCACGCCTCGCAGTTCAGGGTGCAAATGAAACATTACATTCCACCTTCTGCGTCTGGAATGAACGAAGTTTCTTGTTTGCACCGCACCGCATACGAGCGGATATGTCGGATGAAATGGGTAATTGGCGTTCAAATTGTTTACGGGACGAGGCAAGCGGGAATTTTTAGAGGAATAAACAAAAGTTATTTTCGACTGCTCGATGCTCCGGCTCACCTTATTTAAATATTTATCAAAACTGCCTCAATGTTTGTCAGCTCGTGAAAGGCCGACGAAAACTTGCTTCGTATGGCTGTATGTATATATGCATGTATGAATGCATGACCCTAGCTGCTAGGAACCTGCGAGAGCATCTCGAGCATTGACCAACTTCGATTATTCGCGGATTCGCACCCCAACGTCGAGCGCGTCCCATCAATCACCTAATCAATATCCCAATCCGGCGTTATTAGATAATTCTCACTTTGCTACTTAATATGCGGAAGGTTCGATGCACCAGGGCCACGTATTCACCCCATAAACCTCACGTGTAATAGCGCGTTGTTCTGGAGATATAAAAACAGCAGGAAAGGAGATATCTCCAGCAAAGAAGGGTTGGGCCACGTGATCGTAAGCAGGACCACAGATGAACGGTAAGCCTCTGCATTCAGTGTCGGGGGTATCTGAAGGAAGCAAATTGTAAAACGGGCGGTGAGCGCGAGTCGGCATCGGTTACTGTACTCTGCAGCGCCGATGTGCTGAATTTATGGAAGCGTGCACGCATATGAGTGCGTATTATCTCTAATTTCGACTGACGTATTCGCTGCATATTTTATACATTCAAGTCTTATCTGCGAGCGGAGAAGGATCAGCGCTTCCAAACAGTGCGCGCCTGAGTGCGGTCGTGTGTGCGTGTGTTTGTTCAAGAAAGGAAGGTGCTTATTTCGTTATTCATGGAGAATGGCAGGGATCGGGGAATAAATAAATGCCAACGAGGAGAAAAACGGATAACAAAGTAAAGAATGAAAGTGTGTAATTTATAAATTGCATTCCATTCTGTCACTTTTCATTTAGGACTTTGATATATGGCGCAATATGGCACAAGACAGCCAGCTTAAGGCTATGCCTTTTGACTTCCAACTGGGAAAGGGTTGCTCTCGCTGGTCTCGTTGCAAAGTGCTATTACTGACTAATACTAACGGTTCATACAACTTTCATGACATTTTTCCCATGTTAAGTGCTTAACTTTTGAAATACACTTTTCACAAGCACGTTTATGATGCTGCCTATGGTAGGTACTTCCTCGGTGAGACACTCTCGGAGGAATAGGAGAAATTGCAAATGTAATTCTAAATGGAAACAAAAGTATGATTGTCTACTTTGAGGTAAGTTGTAGGTGTGTATGCTCCAATGACATTGATATTCCTTCCGGGACACACGCATGTGATAACAAAGCTGACAAAAATTTGTCTGCATTGGACAGGTACAGGGAAGAACGCGTTAAGGGGACCTATATGGCTTAAATGGGGTTTTGCGGAGTCAAAAGATTTTTTTTTTTCAAGAAAAAAACCACATAAAATCTAGAAAATGAGGAAACTAGTTTATTACTGAATACTTTAAGATTGTTTATGGCCTATAAAAATCACAAAAATACCCATGGGCTCTTATGGGTTGAGCGTCTCTTGCAATGGTGGAATTTCACCGTTGCCGTAGCTTTTTTCCAGAACCCCTGATCTGAAACACATAAACAAGACATTTTCTGTTAGATAATGTTTGACTGCACAGAATGAATTAATTAGTTTTGCTTTCCTGCAATTATTTTTGATTTTATGTAGTTTAGAGTTCAATTTTTGAAATTTTTCATTACTTACTGAACAAATAAATATTTTAAAAAATAATTATAATCTAAATATTCAAATATTTTTTAATTCATTCCATGACCAGATGTATAATAAACCAGCCCACCAAATTTCAAACAATTTGAGCTAACGGTTTCTGAAATTTTCTACGGCAACGGTCAAAACACAGAATTCCGAGCAAAATCGAATTAAAGTTTGATTTTACAGAAGAAACACAAAGTTTATCAACGAAAATGCTACTTAGAAACGCACTGATTAAGGTTCGTTTACACAACAAACACAACAGAGAATCACAGGGAACGTAGTTGCTCTACTGTGAACCAAAAATAGCGCGGATTTAGCGCGTCAATTAGGCTTCCGTTATTACAGAGTATTTGAAGTACTTTTTTTAACGACTAAAGTCTAAAAGTAAAAAAAGGCATAACTTCGTTATTTTCTTACAGATTTGAGTTTAGTTTGCAGCGTTTTACTCGGAAATAGTTGAACAAAAATAAAAGCCAATAAAAAACAATCGAAAATTAAGCCATATAGGTCCCCTTAAGTCACATTCATGTAAAAATCTTTAATAACAAAATAGTGTGTTCATAGCAAAACAAATTTAAAACACATACTATACATAGGTATCTATAGATAAAGTCAGTGGAATCCAAAATAGCAAAAGAAAAACAGCTCTAATTCGAAAGCAGCTAAACCAGTGGCGTAGCGTGGGTGTCAGCCGCCCGGGGAGTAAGAAAATTTTGCCGCCCTCTTATTTAGGTATTTCAATTTAAAAGACTATAATATACAGTAATTCTAAAGAACTTTTCGGCAAGAACAGGCATCAATATTGTGTATTGTACAGGTTACTAAAAAAGTCATATATATATACATATATACATACATATATATATTATAGAACACTTATGATTATACCTTGACGATCATCAAGAATAAGTTATTAGCGAATTAGATATAAAACGCAAATCGACTTCCAATTAGAACTAGAACGACACTGTTAATATTTATATTTTTACTGAAAAATAATATACTTGTTAGAATTAAAAACAAAACTTCTGTCTTAAGCTAAAACTTTATTCGTCTACTTTTTTTAAGTCTATAGCATCACACACCTCTTTCTCAATAGACAACATAGCCAGATTGGTTAGCCTTGACGTACTCATTGTTGATCTTAAATAATTTTTGATCAGTTTCAATTTTGAAAAACTTCCCTCACAACTGGCATTGCTTCTGGCAGTTGTGAAGAATATTCGGAGCATTATTATAATATTGGGCAGAGTATCTTCCAGCTTGGATTTCACAATAAATTTTAATAATTCAAGTGAGTCCGCTTTAATTAATTTATTTTCGTTGCCTGTGGCAGCAATGAAAGTTCGCAGTCGAAGACGTTCCAGCTTAAAGTCCTACTCGTCAATTTTGGCAGATGCGTAGTCTAGATTACAATTTGTATCGGCCGAATTTATTATAGTAATATATTCTTGACACTTATATATACATATAAGTTGGAGTCGTAAACGAAACTATTGTAGAACATTTCAAAATAATTACTTAAAAATTTTAAAAAAATGTAACTTACGTTACTGAAACTTACTTGTTCTGAATTTTTTATTTTAATAAATTGGGCTGAAGGGCAAAAATGTTTTTTTCTCATTTATGTATTGTGATTAGTCCTATAAATAATTTTGTGAAAACCCTTAAAAATGTCTTTAAAATATTTAAAACACCAACAGGTCAGACTTAGATTCGGATTCGACCCGAAAGGTAAATGCAGAATATTCATTTGCATATAATCCTGTGTTTACTTATAAACTATTTGTATGTTACACATGTCTTTGCATATCATAGGGCGCCCAAATTGGGTCCGCTTTGTTGGCTACTGCATGGTTGAATTTAAATTAAATTGGAAATTAAATCGTAGGTTAAGGGGTTAAAGAAAGGGATTCCCCGATTTCGGCACAGTATAAGTAATGAATGCTTATTTCGATCGGTCCGAAACAAAAAATATGAAATGGTTCAAATATTTACAAGATATTATATTATTATTATTGATTGTGAAATTTCGCCGCCCCCCTTACCCTGCGCCGCTGAGCTAAACTATAGGAGTTTTCATTCACAATCTCAGACACATATTCTTACAATGAGGTAATCCGTCGCAAAAGTTCTGTGTGATTTGTAAAGTGAATTGTCAAAGCCTAAATCGTTGTGCTTTACTGAAATTATTGGCAAGGATTCTTCGTACAAGTTTTACGATCAACAATTTTTGTAAAATTTTTTATCTACCATAGAGAGTTATGCAATTAATTAATGGGGTACTGTTTGTTCCATTAAATGGCAAGCCGTGGGTGCTGATTATATTTCTCCTTGTTTCATAAAATTACTTTTTCCTATTATTGGAAAATATATTCAGCATATATCCAACTCCATGAAGCCTGGACGACAGGTACCATAATTCCAATACCAAAAACTCCCTCATCCAATGCTGTCGCTGACTATCGGCCTAGCAGCATATTGTGCGTCCTATTGAAGGCAGTGGAGAGAGTTATGTATAATCAAATTATTACTTTCATTGATATGCATGAGTTATTATCTCCCTGCCAATCCGGTGTTCGTCCGTTCCATAGCTGTGAAATCGCAATGCTGAAAGGGACCTCCGATATATATACGTACATATAACATAGAATTATGCATCTTTCATTCCTCTATTTCTCCAAAACCTTCGATAGAGTTTGTCATGAAAAGCTTCTTCAAAAACTTTCGGCTAAATTTATGTCTCTGAATCACTGCTAAATTAGTCAAGTATTTTCTTAACGCCCGAACTCAACGAATAAAAGTTAATAATAAACTTTCAAATTCTTGTCCGGCCACCTGAGGTGTCCCTCAGGGTTCCATTCTTGGACCGTTCATTTTTTTATTTTATATAAAAGACCTTTGTGACGTTGGAAGGAGCGTTCAGATACACCTATACGCTGACGATGTTCAGCTTTATTATAGTTGTCCGTTAGAGCAACACAAAAAATGTGTCAGTTACATTAATCTTGATCTGAATAGTATATCTCTGTGGGCTAAGAACAATGACCCCAAGTTAAATCCGAATAAATCGAGCTGCATTGTGTTCTATTCATCTGATTATGTTGTCTTAGACTTACCCCCTAGGCCCTATCACTCGAGGATACCATACTGCCGTACACAAATAAAATGAAAAGCCTTGGTATCACACTTATTTCCGAAATGGGTCGCTGCAGGTATGTTTCAGAAATTTTAAAACGAGTTAACGCAGATCTCCGCAGATTGTGCGACCATCCAGCATCCATCTTACTAACTGCTAAAAGAATTAAAATCAAGGTCCTGCTGCTACCTTATTTTACATATCGTAGCCTAATTTTTCGGCGACTTGGCAGCAATTGCATCAAAAGATTGGACCTCGCTTTTAATGATTACATTCCCTTTATCTATGCGTCGCGCCATTTTGACCACATCTCTTCACTGAGAAATCCTATCCTTGGGCGATAGCTCTACTAGATGGCAGAGCGCTCATTTCTTTTTTCAAGTTCATAAATTCACGTAAACCACTCTACCTCTTCGAGCACATCACATTTTTGCCAATTTGGAATTCCTTGTCATCATCTGCATCATCTGTCGGCAATTTCAAGAAACTCCTCGAAGATTATGCATGATTTTTACTACGAAATGGTACCTGAATATAAGCATATATGTTATGCTCGATTCCTTTTTTAATCAAGCTAAAATGTGATTGAAATCAGTTCAATTGTAGCTCTTTTTTTTTATATGTTATGGTTTTCTATTTCTTTGCTTTTCTCTCTTAAGTTGTTTAATTGCTTTTCCATTATTACTTTTATTTTATATTTTTTATTATTCTTTATTAAAGGTTATGTGTAAATTTAATATACTAGCTATAAGACCTGTGGCCTTTTGTACTGAATTGAATAAACATTATTACTATTATTATTATTATTAAAAAATTCCATGAAACAGCCGATTAGTTAACAGTTTTGTATGCTGTGCGTTTAATTGAGAAGACATCCATTATAGGTTGAGTACCCATTACACAAAATTCAAAGGGACACTACTAAAAATGATGACAGCAGAAATAAATGTTTTCTGATTGTTTTTAATTAAATTGATTAAAAGCGTCAATATGTCGTACCTACCTTACGTTATTAAAAATGTGTATGGAGATTATGAGAAATATGAATGGATTTAAAAATAACCGCGTCCGTCTTGCCTTACTTTTTGGATACCTGGCCGTGTAGCCTATAAAAAACAGCTACTTAGTTATACATAATATACAGATTTTTGATGAATGGGATATTAGATTTCACCGTGGCAAACAAAAACATTTATTGCGGGGAGTTTCAACTTTTTTAGAGGTGTAGGGTGATTCTAAAATTCGGTATGTACACTATTATTTTATTTTTATCTTTTGCTTTGCCCAACGCAGCGATATCAAACTCACGTGAGCCTACTACTATCCTAGTGTGTTTTCCAAAAATGCCACTAAATAACAATTAGCACAATATAAGAAACACCCTATATATAGGGTGCTTACCAAGTTTATGAATCACCCAGTAGCTCCCAAACAGTGGAAATTGCTTCCCGCCTCCCTGCCATACAATTTTTTGTTTCCCTTGGTGAAATTTCTCACCTTATTTGTTTTGTTGTGCGCTGTAGGAAACACCCTAATTTTTTTTTATTGTTTAAGGGATCGTCTCAGTGTGAAAGTTTCGAAAAATCGATTTTTTGCATTATCGGATAGTATACACTGTAATAAATATTCTCTCAAATTTTCAAATCGAAATTCAAATTATTACGGTCGCTACAGCGTTTCTTGTAGAAAGGGAACGGAGGGAACTGATGAGAATCCCCAGCATCAGTATTGTCCTTCGGGAGGAGATTCGTGGTGCGAATGGCGCAGAGCTGAGGCCAATGGATTTCAGGAAAAATATTCTCGTCCACCAGCGCTCGATGACGATGTCCAAGAGGTTTTGAAGCCAATCTACGAAGATTTGACCACCGACGATTTGTTAGAGAGATGTACGGGCGGTTCAATCTTTAAACGCGTTTTTCTTAGAATGGTGTTTTTCAAAACGGTGTCCACTCTCAAAGGAAAAGTTTTGAAGATATCTAGTTCCAATTTGGAGAGAACATTTCTAACGTCATTCTTTATCGCGCTATGGAAGCTTTTTTTAATTTTTGAAATCTTCCTATTTTTTTTACAACATTAAGGGGTCACACTAAGACGATCCCTTAATTACATTCAAAGTAATTTATAAAAATCTAAATGATTATTACTAACGATAGACATGCACTAATTAAACCAACATGCCAGTGACAAAAATAAGAAAAACAAAACTTTGGAATTTTATTCCCCAAGTCATGCAGTCGACCCAGTGCAACAAAGAGAAAAGTAGAGTTCTGCATAGCAATAGATCGATGTGAGTTCTTAATTACCTGCTATGCTATGAGTCCTATACCAATCAGGCATACAGGAGACCTTTGAACGAGGTGAAATATTACTTGCACTTACAAAGATTTCATTTCATGTAAGGTAACATACCTGTCACCTGTCAATATCACCAGAGAGTAATAAAATCGGGTGACAGCTTTTAATGTGTCACCTGTGCGAGCTGAAATTCTCAGAAAACGAAAAATTTGCGTAAAGGTAATTGCATATGTATGTATGGGAATATTGTTGAAAATGCAATTTTATTGTAAATAACACTATAATGTCTCATTTAGGGCACCCCGACAGGCGACAGCAATCAAATCGGGAACAATTGCAAATATTGTCGCAGTTTATGGACGTGCATTCGGACTTTGCGTGGGGTTTACGCAAAGTAGAAAACGCTAAGAAGATTATGGTCAAGTTGCGTAAACATTTAAAAACCAGTCTCAATTCGCATAGACACTCCTTATAATTGTAATTAGTTGTCTTTAATCTAGGTGTGAGTAGTACATAATATGTAAGTATTTTTGTTTGTTTTTGTTTTTTTTATAAGAGAGGTAAAATGGTTATGCACGCTGGGCACGCCTTGCCAACAGTGTCGGACTCCTGTCGCATAAGTTACCGACTAAAACACCTCCCTTGCTCTCCGGACGCTAACCTGAAATCGTTTTGCACATTTCTTCGGGTTAGGTCCTTTACTTTTGGCCTTCAGGCAACCATCCCGTCTGCGGCCGTCATCTCGTAGTGATCTTTCTTTGCTTTCCTTTGCCACGTACACGACTGTGCGGTTTCAGGTTTCTTCATCGGCGATCATGCCTTGGACTGTAGTAAAAGACTGTTCAATCTATGCTACATAAACTGTTCACTCCGGAAATTATCTTCTTATCTATTTTTGACCTTTGTATCGTTATTCTACCTAACTCCACAATTTTGATAGAAGTCAATAGAATATTCAAGCATTATTGTTGAAGAGAAACGAACAATATGGAGGAAGAGCTTGGGATTTAAAAAAATTGGAACAGTGTTACAGGGTGCAAGGGAAATATAAACAACATAATGTTTCCTCCCATTTTTCTCACAAGAATTAACAATATCAAACACCCAAGTGGTTCTTTATGTCAAAATATAATTGACTACCAATTTCTCAAAATATTTAAAATCCAGAAAAAATATTTTCTCTTTGGTCCCACAAATGCCACAAATTATCGTGAAATTCGCTAAACACACTTCATCACGCTGCACTTGCAAATTGATCGCAGCCATAGAATAGCTAATACGGAACAGCTGTATCGGCTAAAAACCTTGTTCCTGAGCGACCATCTAAAAAGTGGCTTAGTTAGAGAAGTACAGCATAAGAGCGTGCCAGAGGGATTCTGAAGCGACATAGCTTGTCGAATTAATACCAGCGTGTAATTAGAATATTGGGGGGACGTAAGCATTATGGCAGGAGAATCGGTAAGTTTTGCTTTAAAAGCCCACCTTTGATTATTTCTTCATATTTAAGCCTCCACTGAACGACCAAAACAATACAAAACAGCCAATGATAACTAATCAGGAAATGTGGTACGCTAAATCTGGCTTACAGCCGTTCCGTTTAGATTATATTTCTATGATGGAGGCGCGGTAAACCACATAGTTGCGTAAGCTTCCTGTGCAGTTCTGGAACGCATCTTATGGTGATAAAACGAAAATAAAACCAACCTGTGCACCTCTTCAATTTTAGCCTGTGCCTTTTGGAAAACCACGCTCGGAATGGCACCCACACAGTGCCATGAAATGCCGTGTTGCTTTGGAGCTCATGAATGGGTTTTGAAAATTTCTGTCATACTAGGATACAGTTTCGACTTGCAGTTCGAAAACTATCGTTTACATCGAAAATCAAATTGCTCTTGCAGTGGGAATCGTAACGGCATGCACGGAATTTGAATCAGTGATGCTACGATGCTCTTGGTTAATATTGAATATTGTAGAACGTATTCACGTTATCTCTCCGTACTTGCGACGAAAACACTCCTTTTTTTCCCAATTAGGTTTACTATTCATTTTTATAGGAACAAAATTAGTCCTTTAGAATTAGTTTGCGAATATCTCAACCAATTGTGCGACTTCGTATGATAGTAGTATTAACCAAGTAATAAGTTCCAAGTGACCTCTATCAGGATCATAAAAGTATACATATAGTATGTCGATGTACCCGCCCTGTGTATTAATTGTAGCGTTTAAATATTTGTCTTTTTTTAAATCACACATTTGCGCAACGAATAAAAGTTTTCATAGCTATTCTTACAATAACAAAACGATATAAAGATTCAAAATTCGAAATATCCTAAGGATCTACATAAACTCACGCTGCCCACCATCTTGAGCTTTGTTAGAAGAACTGGTCGTCTAACGGCTCAATTTGGGCACCGAGATTAACTCAGATGTTGGTCTCTCTTCTCGAGGTTTGTACAATGGACCTTTAGTCTAAGTGCAGGGTTTATTTACCCGCCTCATGATAATCTACATCTACATCTACATCTACTACTATTTTCAGTGTCATTGACTAGCAAATAATATAATATAGTATTGTCAGAGTCTTCAAAAAGCACAAACCCTAACACAACTCGTTAACTAAGTCGAAATATAAATTAATTTATATTAATTTCCAATCGCCAACCGAGCAAGACTTACCTTTGTGATAATATCCGAACTAATAACGTGGAGCTATAACCAGTAAAAAGTGAGGAAATTAGTTTGAACGATTTTCATATATTTCTCCAGTTTGCTCAACTCTCAGTCTACGATTCTTAATGAAATTTGAGGCTTGCGATTTTTTCTAGTGTAGTGTGTCTGCCTATGTTAAAATTCTTATTAATTTGCCAAAAAGTACTTAACAGACTTAAACTGTCAGAGCCAAATCGCCTTAATCCATAAGAACAACATTATGAAAGAACCTTTAGCTCCCGGAGAATGGTAACAACCTCGACTTTATGAAAGGATCCCTGAGGAAGTCAACTACTTTGATTTCGCAACGTCTCAGTTCTTTGGGTGTGTTGGCTCGGGTTTGAATAATTTAGTCGCATGTCATTAACCCATTTACATCGTCCCTAAGCCTTCCACTAGATCCTTAATAACTGGTCCCTTTGCTCAGCTTCTCGGGAAGCACATAAAACTTTTGAGTTGCGAAGCAGTTCGACTCAGCCCATAACAAATTCTGACCCAGTACAAATACACACGAGGGGATTATCTTCGCGCGAAATCATAGCGCCCTTCCCTTCGTCCGTTTCATTCCAGTTCAGCTCAGCTTAACGTTTTAATTTCATAACAGAGCTCAGCTTCAGAACTTGCGTAATTAAAGGCGAGAAATACCACAACAGCCCGACACATACTCGTGCACTGCTAGTGCTGGCCACGTTGCCTTCCATGGGTAAGTGGGTTTTTATTAAATTTTTATGGAAATTTATTATTTTTCGCTGTTTTTGTGGCACTTCATTCAGTTTTACCTCAATTTCGGGACCCGGGTGGCATTAAAGCTAAATTCCTAGCAGTGACTTTTCACTTGACTTTAAACTGTTTGTCGCCAGGCGCATTGTGACGGACTGAGCTACTCCTTCGTTAATATTTAATGTGTCAAGCATTAGCCATGTAAAACATGAGTTAATTAAATTTTTCAACATCTTGATTTCCACACTTAAAGAAAAAACTGAAGTGATATTACACATACATCTACTTACTTTATTATGCATACACTTTAAGCTTCACACACATCAATAGGACCGTAGAAAACCTCTTGATATGAACTATTCGTAGCGTCGTCGTCGTGAAATCAGTAACACCTTTTGAATTTTTGTCTATTTGCATCATCCAAAAATTGTGGGAGTTCAATGTTCCTTCTATTTTAAACCTAATGATACTAAATAAAGATGCTACGGCATCAGGACTATAAACAAGAAATATTTTTTGTTATTGTTTTTTGCGGTAGATTTTCCATCGATTGATTTCTGATTTAACCACGTATTTTGTCCATATGTATAATAGCACTACAATGCAATGATTTTTAGGGTCCAGTCCAGATCTTAAAGGGCTCTACCCTATTAAAATTGGCTAAGTCATTCTCGACGTTACAAACATATAGTCAACCAAATCATGCCCGACATGCCTGTGAAAGTCACATATAAAACGGCTTAGCTGCTCCCGAGATTATCCCCGACAAACAAACGGACAGGCAAACATTTTTAGAGTTCCGGAGCCCTTATAAGTTCGTCGTGTCTGTCGGTCCGTATGTCACAGCCTTATAATTTCACCATCTTTCCAAATAGTTGCAATTTATTAAGTAGATATTCAACACTTAAAATTGGCTTGATTTCGTATAGAGTGAGCAACGTGCTCGCTCGCCCAATATGTGCAGTGCATGGTCAGGACTAGAAACTTATTATAAATTATTTTATAGTTTCGACGACAAATTTCAATTTCAATGACGATGAATTGTTTTAATTTTTACAGTTCTTACGAAAGAATAACTCCTGCTACTTAGTACATGCTGTAGAAGCCTGAGTTGACGCGTGTACAACACAGTTTCTCGATTTTTTAAATGTTTGTTTGGATTTTGGTAACGTACAAATAAACATAACAGCTTAGAAAAGGGCAGTTATCTTGAAAACACAAACCCTACGAAATCAGTTCCATGAAAACTCCTTTAAGTAACTTTTGCCAAATTGAAGTTCGAATATTCGATAGCAGATTTAAAATCAGCCCTGAAACCCCTATATACTCATTTCTCCGGAATTCCGTTTAAGTTGAGAATTTTCTGCCGCCATATTGGATCCGCCATCTAAATTCGATAGTAGATTCGAGATCAGCGACTGCGAAATCATACAAGAACGAACGCATTTTCATGACAATCCTTTGCATTTCTCGGTCGCCATATTGGATCCTTCATTTTAAAACCCTGCAATTACATATAGCCTAAAACTAATATAAGGTAACAACGGGAGAAGTGTTTCTCATTTAAACATGTACTCCTATACACATGTATGTAGATAGATAAATCAAAGCCCAAAAACAAATTTCAACTTTTTATTCCACTATCAAATTTAGTTCGAAAAATTCAAATAGTAATCGATGCCAACTTCTCAAACCCAAAATCGCTAACCGGGTAACCGATCTGGATCGTTTTTCCTACTTAGCACAGATCCAGAGCAAGAGCCGGGTGAAAAAAGCGCAGCTAATGCATTTCTTTATGAATTTTATAAAGTGTGGATAAAGTTACCCAAAGAGAAAATATGAGTGAAGCTTTCCGAAGAGCATACGCAACCCATTAAGCAACTAATTCCTAAAGGAACAATATTCATGCATAATTGATTAATCAGCAGCGTGGCTTGGCTTCTCCCAGCGTGCCAAAGACTTCCTTGAAAGTTCAGTTGCCTCGCAAATTAGGAAAGTGCATTTCTGCTCATTAAAATAATTTCACATGTGTCACAAGTATCAAGCGCTCAGTGCCTGCATTCACACAAACCAGCTCCCTGGAAACTGCTTTATTTCGTCCTTTCATTAACATAACATTTACTCTAAAAAGTATCGTACATAGGGCGCCGCATTAACTCCGCCATTATTTTAAATCTCATTTATGCTCTACCTTCGCTGGGGCGCGCCATCGCTGCAAAGAGAAATGGGAATAGCGAACAAAAAGAAAGTACGTAATTAATTATGTCATCACCTAATGTAAAATATTTAATAAAAGGCTCTTGCCATGGTTTCTTGTTTCTTTCGACTACGAGTTGGGGTGGGTTCTCCAGAAGTGATAAGATATAAAGGACTCTGCCTTAGAGCGAAGCCGTGCAGAGAAAGTTGGTCTAAAGGTTAGCCAGTTAAGGGCATGGCGCGGCGCGGCGAAGGCTTTTAAGCGGACGCCAGGCTATAAAGGACGTGCAAAGAAATGAAAGAAGTTTGTTATGAAAATTTCAAATGCCGGAGTCTTTGCGCAATATTTGCATTAATTCTTTCGTCAAGAAACTGGCGCCAAACTTCTTCATAGATACATGTGTATCTACAAGACAGTCGCTATCGTAATGGGTTGCAATTAATTTCTCTACGGAAATAACTAACTGTTAATTACAGCACGTGAGAACGGAGAAACCCTTCACGAAACTGTGTTTCGCCAAGCCTTGCCATATTCGGTCTTATTTGTTTACCAAAAACATTTCACTAATTGATTGTACAAGCTGCCTCAGCGAGGCCTCCTAAGCAAACAAAACTTCGTGACGAATAATAAGTTCTGACTTTCAGCTGAAGGAAAACGAGCATTTATTTATGGCTCTCTCCTTTACTGCTCTTCCTCACAGTAATTTAAAGGATCTGAAAATTTCTTAATTAACTCCACCCGGGCGCTCGAAAAGGAAGTCTACACTACTGCACGGGATTAAAATTAAGGCATTCTGTAGGAGGCAAAATAGGTGGCAAAATAGGTGGCATAGGGATAAAAACAAATTGGTTGGTGGACGGCAAATATTATTTTTATTTAACTAAATGTGACTACAAAGAGTAAAAACCGAAATGCTTAAACGTTTATATAGGGTTTCAGCATGTCTGGAGTTTGTAATTCTTTCACCTGGCAACACTTCGCCTTTTTTGACATCTTTAGTATAAGTACTCAGTAAGCTTTGCCATTTCATCACAGGAAGACATACAGTTCAACATCTGCTAGAAATTATTCAGCACTATGACGGGTTCTGTAATTATCGCATGCCTATTGCTCGTTACGTGAAAGGTTTAGTCGCCATACTCGCCGAAATAAACCTTATATTCACCGCCTCGTTGAAATGTTTGAGGCAACTGACTCTGTAAAAGTATAGAGTTCAGCCAACGCGTGCGCCGCGCCGTCTGCGATAATGTGCATGATAGTGCAAACATCTTGATTCCTTGTCGTGCACAATAAATTGGGCTTCGACAGACTTCGACATCTGCCGTATAAATTAGAACTTGTTTGACCCAAAATAGCTATTGAAGAAGTTAAACCTCAAGGGTGTCGCCGATTTCTAATCTGCCATCAAAATTACCAAATTTAAAATGGCGGAATCAATATGGCGACCGAAATTCCTCAATTTTAAGCAATTATAATGAATTTTAATATGAAGACGTCTTCGGGGTTACCGAATTCAAATATAACCAATTTCAAGATGGCGGACCCAAAATAGCTACTTAACACAAAAAATTATGTTTCGCTGTACACTCAGCACGTTATTTATTTTAATTTCAGTTTTTTAAAATTGGATGAAATTGTATGAAATAACTCTGATTGATTATATTTTTGTAAATATGATCCAAATCACCTAGTAACACCATAATACAATTTTTCTGTTTTTGTAAATAGGAGTTGAAAAAAATATTTCCTGCTTCACTCCAGTAAGGAGCATAGGGCATAAATCGTTAATGTTCGCTATTCTGAATGATTAGCCTGCAGTAGCTATCCTAATTGATGGGGCTTCCATCTGTCGCTTATCATTCGAACCTGGGACTTTTGGATCGGCAGTCTAGCACGTTTATCACTGAGTAGAATATAACGTTGATATTTGTAAATGTATTATTTGTTGGCTGCGGTTTCCTTTGATATCCTTTATATTTGAGATTTTGAGTAAAGTAACTTACTTCTTTAAAAACATGAACAAATTTATTATGGAATCTTTAAGAACTATCAAGTCACAAATCATCCATTCTGCATTTAATCGTTTGCGCTCCACCTATCAGCCTGGCTGGCATAACTAGTTGTGGCGACTCGGTCCAAATATGTTGTACATTCGGAAATTCATCGTTTTCTCTTAAGCTATACAGATTTGAAATTTATCATTGTGAACACAAGTTTTTGGAAGGCAACGATTACTATATCTATTCCAAACTATAAATAAAGCGTCGTTCAATTCTTGAGTCAAAAGCGCTGTATTCCAAATTTATTTTAAGAGAGCGTGGCAGTTGTACCTATGTTAAAAAATTTAAATTGAGAAGGATTATGATTTTATCGAACAAAAGGAGAATATGGTATTGTTTAGTTCCATTTGGACACTTCAACCAGAAGATTCATGAATAAAAATAACCATCCACAATATGAACAAAAGTTGTTTTTTAATTAAATGCAAAACAGAAGGTGCATGTACATATTAAGTATCAGCTACATAGTAAAGAAGTCAACCATATTGTGGATTTTAAATTTTGTATTGCTTTTCTAAGATACATTGAAGTTAAGTTAATTAAGTTCTTGAGGCGCTCGCGAATAATTAAATCCTCTTTCCCTTTCGGTTGTGTATGCTTGCAGCAGAGTTATTTTTTCCTACCTGAACAGCAAAAGCGTTTCAGATTTTTGTCTGGCATTGAGCTTCTTTATGCTTATTTTTTCTATGATACTATATATATAAAAAAGGGGCTGAAATCTGTAATTAGTCAGAACATTTATCCGACAGCAAGAACTTGAGTAGTTGCGTACACTACACAGCCCAACGGAACGCAGCTTTTGATGCTGCTTTACCGGAAAATTATGGCGGTTCCATAGTTGTTTTAAGAGTGAAAAAAAATATATATATTTTAAGTTCTAATTACCACTGTGTCCATTCCATAGTTTATTTTATAGAAATTTTCCAGTGATGATCATGCTACTGTACCTAATTTCGCTGCAGTTTAGCAAAACTTCGAGAAATAACCAGTAATGAAAACGTGTAAGACCCTTGGAGGAACAAACGAGTAGCAGAGAGGCCTAATAGTCTTCTCTCTATTTTACGCAGTTGACTTAGAGAAAATCGCCTTAAAAATTAACTTTGGGGTCATATACGTAAGATCCATCCCTGTTGTCTATGATGCAAAAAAAAAAATTGTGTGTATGTCGTTACATCGTTAAAATCAGCGACCTCGAAAACTCCGGTACCTATATATTCAAATGAAAGTAAATCCGTTCAAGTCGACACATTGGATCCGCCATCTTTAATTTCCAAATATTGTTGTTGTCATTTATTCAAATAATGACGTTTAAACAAGATTACAATCTTTACAACTGTACAACATATATCATACAAATAGAATTCAGGCAATAAGTGAGTGAATATATGTACATATAGAATTCATAATATTACATATATGTAATTCGGAGATGATGAAAAAAAGACGAAGGAAATTAATATAATAAAAATTATTTCGGGTGAAGCAAAGGATGCAACCTGTGCTACAGATATGCTGATGTAAGCACTTCCTGAAGACTCTAGCCGGGCTTAAACTTTGGACAGCAGGCGGAAGGGTATTCCACAAACCTATTAAATGATTACGGCACTATATTAACAAATTAGAGCGCCTTGCACAATTCAGAGGACGCAGAAATTGATTAATGTAAGTCGGTTCCTTCGCGTAAATTATTTTGTGCAAGAAACACAACATTTTCATGTCGATATATTGCTTCAGGGTACAACCGACTACCCAAGGTCGAAACGTAGATACGTGGTGGTACCGTCGCAAACCGCACATGAATCGAATGCAGTCGTTATACGCAACTTTGATTTTTTGGAACATTCTGCGTCAAGAGATGGGTATATAAGGTTTCCGTAGGTGAAAAAAGATACAATAAGAGCCTGTACTTGTTTCGGCGAGCCATAGAGAGAACCTATGACGCAAATAACCGCAGCCGTCTTAGAGTGCCGTATATCTTACCTAAACGAGCGTTAATGCTATTGCAGCATGTCAAATTGGTTGTTAAGGCACAGTCGCAAATTTTTAGCCTTCCCAACTTCTACAACAAGACATATCAGTATAGTTACGAGACTTAATCAGGTAGTACGACTTAGCTGGGTATAAACTTAGATTATTATTTTGTGACCAAAGAGGGTTCAGGTCATAATTCAGTCTACAGGCACAATATTAAACTAAACACAAAGGTTTAGACATGTAGAACTGAACATCATTGGGGCATACATATGTATGTGGGAATTTTTCACCACATTAGGTAGATCGTTAATGTAAATGTTAAAAAGCAGGGGCCCCAGTATGGAGCCTTGTGGAACCTGACGATGTATGACACCGATGATAAACAGTTTTCAATCTTTACCTGTTTTGTACGTTCGGTTAGCAAACTAATAACAAGCTTGATGGCGCTACTTGTAAACCTCAATGTACTAGACAATTTTCGCAATATTACTTCGTGATTTACACTATCGAACGCCTTAAAAAAATCCAACAAGGCAATGTAACTTATCTCATCCTTATCCAGGGCCATGCGCAAGTCAGTTGTGAGTTTTAAGAGAGCAGTTTCACAACTGTAATTCTTCCGGTACACAGGTGACCAATGCGTGAGGAAAGCATTACTATCTCAGTAGGACTGTAATCGCCCACACATCAATTTTTCCAATGCCTTGACAAGATAGCATAATATGCTAATTGGCCTAAAGTCGGATTGTATATTTGTTGAGACGCATTTTGCAACAGGCAGAACGATAGCATGCTTCAAATCAAGAGGAAAAACAGAAGTAAGTAAGGCAAGAATTATGTACATATATGTGTATGGATCAATACTTGCAAAACATAAAGCAAATTAAATTTATGAATCTTGGAGCAATATCATCAGGACCAGTTGCCCCAGACTTAACACCCCAGAGAGAGCCTGGAGAACCTCATCAGGACTGACACAACGAAAATTAAACCCTTCCTCAGTGTAGCTCTCTTTTGAGAAGCAAGTGGGGGTGTTGATGCATACGCCATCATGTAATTTTTATTTAGAAGATCCGAATTAAGATCACACTGCACCCTTTTATTATCGTGTATGCCATATTCCCTCAAGTTGTTCCACAGTTGCCTCGAAGGTAGGTTAACTTCCAATTTCGTGCCGGAATACTCCAGCTTTGCAGCACGAGTTTTGGATAAGTTACGCACTTTTTTATAGGCCTTATGAGCCTTAGAATCCTTAGTGTGCAGGTAGCGACAATAAAGAAATTCACGCTCACTAATTAGACCTTGAATTTCCTCAGAAACCATCGGATATTATCTGAACAAACAATTCCTGTTCTTAGAGGAGCAAATTTATCCAGTAAGTCATTAATCATCAGTCCACGGCATGTCAAGGCATTTCGATTGCGGATTCAAAATCATCAACCCGAAAAACCCCTACATATATTTTCATTTACATGGAAACCCGTTCATGTTAAGAATTCCCTCTTTGGCCTAAGCGACCCCGTCGTCGCATAAAAAGTATTCACTGAGAATAAACCACTATAAATTCCTTCATGAGCATATTCTTTGAACGTTTTACTATCGATCAAAAGCGAGAAAAAATATTAGGCCTTGTAATCCAACACCCCTCTAGATTGTCTTGTAATTGCCTTTTTAATGCATAAGCATTGATATCGTTTATGCATTAGAAATGTAAAGAGTGAATTCCCCTCATGTTCGAAACCTTAAATCATTTCGAATTCTGTAAAGTGAATTTTCCTCAATTTCCTAAACTTAAATCGTCTTAAATTCTCTACCCGTTACAGGTAAAAAAGTTTATGAATTTTTCACAAACATATTAATAATCCACGTTATAAAATTGGTATATGTATATTATGTCTGTAACATTAAAATTGGGTCCTTTCTTCTTTAGCTTCAATGCAAACTTTCTTGCTAATATTGCATATGGATTCGCTGGCTACATACATATATCTCAATGGTTGCAGACTCGTGGGCATGTACTCTACAAATGTACATGAATGTTTTGAACGATGTTCACCCATCGAAATCTTGTCATGTCATCCTACCTGCCATATTTTTACCGAAAATGTATCTGCTTATTTTGTACAGGCGCATATATAGGTTCCTCGCTGGTGGGAACCTATCAATTTATCAATTTCTCTATTTGCGCCTGTAACCATTTTTACCACCAACACTATCACGCCAAATCTAAATAAATAAAAAATGTCACTTTCAATTTTTTCTGTCTGATTAAATTCTGTATCCCGTGATATACATTAGGATAGGCAGGAATATTACGAGGGGAACTCTAACGTACATGAAAGGGTTTATGTGAATTCCACGCGTGTGTGGATAAAAGATGGTTGCGTGGTGTGGTTTCTGAAAAACTCGAGAGATTCCCAGATAGAATAACCTTCTAAATTTAAGAGTAGTTGCATATTCATACAGTGTAGTATAGAGATATGAATTAGCATTACATGAGCTCATGAGAAATGTAAGCTTCCTTATTATACGAGGCACTTATCCACATATTTAATATGGTGTGAAGGCAAGTATATTCCCTAATAAGCATAACTGAAGTTCTGGTGGAAGCAGATATAGATAAGGATGGGATATCACCTCTGTTTCATGGGAATAATAAATTGGCGGAAAGCATAAATAAAAGAAACACTTACATTTGAACTTCCGAACATTTCAAACTAACAATAACTTATGTGTGACATATTTTGCGGCTAAGTTCCAGCGATACAAAGTTTTGTAATTTTGTACGAAAGTAAAGCACGTTTAGTTTAAAGAGTCGTTTTGCTGCCCGTATTAGAATTATGAATCAGCAGCTCAAAAAGGCAAATATATCGGAGATTTTCCTCCAGAAATAATTTTGCGCACGTAGCCTCTGCACATCTTCTCGGTTGCCACCTATTCATCCATTCGTTTCATTTCATGATGAAAACCATTAAAATGGGAAACTCTTTTCACAGATTTGCCAGCAGAGAATGACTACGGAATCCTTCATATGAATTCAGTCTAACTTCAGAAAGAATTACAATGGGGAAAATTTACAGCACATTTTCCATTGTTCAAGCAGTGGAAAAAACGCACAAATTCCAGATTCAACTCTTCGTAAAACAGAACGTATTAGAAAAGGCTCAACAGAAGCCAAACATTTAAAAAATGATCAAAAAAGCTAAAGTTTGTCGAGTTTTGTTCGAAACTTTAATAATGGATGGTTTGTCGCTGAAATTGGAACCAAGTTTATTTCCCGGAATTACGTAGGTTTTGTTCATTTTCGAATCACTTAAATTTAAGCACACCACCGTTTATTTAAATGCGAAGGCATTAAGGCTGCCCATCAAAAATAAGACTTACATACATACATGAAAAGCCAAACAAATAGGTACATAATTGTTTTCTTCTTGAAAAATAAAATACTTATAATATATACAATGTCCGATACAACGAGATACAATAGGACAATTTCGTGACGTTCTTTGATTTGGGAGACCGCCCCACATATTTAGGGGGTGATCGCAACCGATTGTTTATATTATTAGTTAATTTTTATCTTAGAATCTACTCTAAGCAGCACCATCAAACTTACGCCAAACCACTGCTATCTCAATGTGTTCTCCAAAAATGTAACCAATGTTGATTTCCCTCAACCACTGGTACAGTCACTTGTGAAAGTGAAAAAACGTTCTGAAATTTCCTAAAATTCACGTTTCTGCCACATTTTCTCCGATAATACACCTATTTTTAATTTTTATTGAGTTCCCCATCTTGTTGCCTTTCCAATGTTACCTAACCTAAGATGTTTAGGTGGAGAAACGATATACAAATTTAATCGTACAAAACCGTTTGCGGAATGTTGTTGCATAACAAGTATGGCATTCTCCCTCGAATGGAATCGATTTCAACAATAATTGAAAATCCCGTCAATGATTATTGAAATAAATAATAATAATAACAAATAAAATACTAGATTGGAATATTCAAAATATTAACTAAATTAATTTTCCATTTGGGATTTGGGTTCGCGGGGTTTTCATGGGATTCTGTACCAGCGCATTCACGGCGACACAAACATAAAACTCCTATTACATCAATCTCAACAACTTGCATCAAACGGTTTCCCAGCGCGGAAAATGCAAGGTGAACTGTCTGCGCGCGGTACGTGTAAAAAAAAATAAAATCGAATTTAGTTTTTTTTTGCATAAATAGTTAAAATAACATCTCAAAAATATACCTGTAAATTTTAAGAATAAAATTCGCATTATTTAGCGCTCAAGCGCTATTGCCTGTACCGGAGCGTTCGACTCTCGCTACCTGCTTTTCAAATTTTTGACCTTGGGGTCTTTTGTATTGACGATCCGGGAAAGCAGATGTTCAGAAGCTCTTTTATTCCTTAATTCCATGAACGACTTCTGTATGGCCCTGGAATCGCTGACTAGTTGGTAAGTCGCTGTAATCATAGAGGGTCTGTGTGTCAAAACTTTACACGCGTTTCTCTCGAAACTACTTTTTTTCTAAATTGGCGGGCAAGATAGCTCAAAAAGTTCTCAACCGATTCTTATGAAATTTGACACACGTCTTCTCTACAGTATTAGCTTCTAGAACCTCAAAAAAGCCAAACAAAATTTCAAAGTACCATTTTTGTCCCAAAAACCATCGAAAAAAGGGTGGAAACTCGGATTTTTTTTCCTGAGGTGTGCCAATTTACGATTTTTTGACTTTTTTGTTTTTCTTTATTGGTTCAACTAGAAGATACATATTTTATGAACACGCTCAAACCAAAATTTTTGATTTCCGATCGCTGTAACAGAAGCTAAAAATCCCGCCGATTGATGCCTTTCGCCGCGAGGGTCTCAGGAGATTAGTTACTACGGCGGCCATTTTGAAAAAAAAAATCTGATCCTTGTATTTTAATATATAATGAATAAACGTACCGAATTTAAAAACGATTCATTTATTCCTTACCTTTTAAATAAGCCTCTGAAAAACGGTCAACATTCAGGCGGTTACATGTATCGCCCCCCTTAACGGGGAAAGCTCCCTCGCGAAGCTTAGCTCTCGATCGTGACAAGCTAAGCTGATTGAGTCGTGATTTAATTGTGTTGGGGGCGGATGCCCCCTGAAAATCGGTAATTAGGTTTCAGGGGAATAAGTCAACCCCATAGTCGGTGGCCATTGTTTGTGTTTTTGCCTAGTGAATAACTGTTGAAAAGTGAAAGAGTCGTTGAGAATAAGTGTTGATAAAGTACCATAAAGTCAATGAGTAGAACTGTGACGTTAATAGAGTTCAAATAAGAACCGATTATAAGATTGGTGTTTTACATACCTGAAAATAAAATAAGGATGAGGAAAAATCATTGCAAGTAAATGTTAATAAGATTATAGCAAGAGTAGCCAACTAGTAAACACGGAGAAGAAGAAACCTATAGTATTACTCTAAACCTAGGTTCGGTTTTCCGAACCTTCTAACCCGCTCTCGGCGTTTGCCACAGGGTGGAACTACCCAGGAAACTCAACAATATTAAAATATCTGAATCTGACCTGCTCCACACAAAAATTATAACAAAATAAAGTTAAGAAAAGTACAAAAAGCTGCAAGTGCCAAGTGCTTCGGGAGCCATGCGGTCATGTCCTTTGACATCCATATTAACTATCTCGTTTAGGATTAAAGAGGTAGGAGGCTGGAAGGCCAAGCCATATAGTCACGATATGTATCGCGCCCAAGCGGCTCAGTGGTATCGCTCCCAAACCGGTCAGGGTAGGAACTTCAGAGTGCGCTTCCCCACAAGAGAGAAGTTGATTGACGATATCGTTACTACACCACTTTGACCTAGCGATTTTCACTGACAGCTTCAAATCCGTGGAAGGAGTTGTCGTCAGAATTTTCTCCAATTCGTCAAATCTCAGTGAATTATATCGTCTTTCTGATCAGACCAGCGTTTTTCCATGCTGGCTGCTGAGGTGCTGGCGATCGAAAAAGGCTGTATAGCTCCATAGAACGCAGCCATCCTCACGGACTCGTAAGTCACTATCAAGGTTCTAGATTCGGCTGTAGTTTCCTCAAAGCTGGTGGAACTGTGTAAATTAGCAGGCAGGTCAACTAGCGAGATAGAGTACTGGGTACCGCTATCGAAAGATCGCGTAGCGAGCTGGTATACACTCTTTTAAGATCTGTTTATCATCAATGAATCATTTTCTGGAAATGCAAACAGTGGTTGGATCAATTTTAGAAATTATGGCACGTCTAGATTGACCTGGCTTTCTTATAATATGGGCAGAAAATGGGCTGTTTAAGCGTACTCGTACCCGTATAAGGAAATTAATTCCAGAGTAGTGACGGTATAGACAGGCCACTGACAAGTCGGTGAGCACGCTGCCAAACTGGGAATTCCGTTTAATAAGCACTGCCATAGTTTCAAGGACCCAGGTGAGAAGGAATCTCTTTCTCATTTTCTGTGTAGATGCTCGACCTTAACCGCGGTTAGACCCAAACCACTGGACAGTTATTTTATGAATGACCTCGGTGTGGTGTTTAAGTCGAGGATAGGGTATATAGTTCATGCTCTGGACTCCACTGGATGGCTCTAATCCTCTAAGAAAGAACCAACCAACAACCAGGTCTTGATATGTGGCGAAACAGCGCAATTAGCACTACTTGGACTCGAACCACTTGGGCTTAAGTCGCCACTTAAACACACCAAAAAACTGCAAAAATATGAACTTGTGGATAAAATGATGACGATAAAGTGATGCCGCCGCCGCACAGTGGGCCAAAACGAATTTTAGGTGACCAAAAATCGATTTTCGTCATGTCATAGATTTTAAAAATTTTAATGCCATTCGATAGCAAACTAAATGTATCACCTTATTGCAAAATTTTTTTTTAATATTCACCCCCCCTCTATGTGTTTGGAATGGCTAAAGTCAGAGATAAATCTGAACAGCTCATTTTCCTTATAAAATGTTCGAGTTTTCTATGATTTCAAAGTTATATTGTGAAAATGTTTGTATGGGGAGGTTGAATTTTTGTTAATGAAATCACTTACTACATAGGAGGAGGTCTTATTAGGCCAACAACTTGTGATAAAAGTCAAACAGTTTTTTTAATAATAGCATTTTAGTTGAAAACGGCGATTTTTCGTTCAAATTTTTATTTCTTTTTGACTTTAAAAAAAATGGCCACAGATGGCCACGCTCTCCTTAATACCGACGAAACTATAAGCTCTCCTTTATCATTTAAAACAAAAATTGGCTGCGTCCACCTGCGAACTTGGGAGAAAATTGCATTTGAAGTAAAGTCTACCTTGCTTTCACGTGCATATTTCCACACAATGTTCCCATTTATGCAGGCATTTTATGACTTTTAAGGCTGCATAATATTTGTTTGGGAAATAAATTACAGTTTTCCTAATGAACGTTTAGGATTAACGACATCATTTGTATTTAAAGAAGTTATATTATTACGTTTCATGATATTTTTAACTGACTTTGACTTACTCTGCAATCTGCATATGCGCCCTATTCAGTATGTGCTTAGTTCTTTATAACATCCAGGTAAATACGTACGATGATTATTGACTTTGATTTTTATGACACCTAATTTGTTTTATTATAATTGCCTGACATAAGGGAGAATTGTAATTGTGTGTGTGTTTAAAAACATCAGTTGCAGTTAGGTGAAAGTAACGGAACTCTTAGCTACTTAAGAGGTTATTACCAGCTTAATTTTGGGTTTTCAATTTTTTTTTCTATTGGCTTAAATAATGCCTAAACATCCTCCGAATCAAAAGAAACTTTGTAGAAAGGTGTACTTAAATGTTGTAATGTCTCTAAACCAATTTGTCCGAAGCTACTCTTTCAATATTTTCTTTAACGCGTTTTTCTCGGAACCACTTTTAAAAATCTGCCAGCAGTAGAACTCGAACAGTTTTCATCCGATTGACTTCAAATTTTAACTGGACCTTTATTATTAAATTATCTATAGAAGTACACACGATTGTATATCAGGAAAAAAGGTTATAAGCCATTATAAAAAAGGATATTAGGAATAAATGAAAGAATGATGCGTTAGAAAGTTGTGTGAGACTATTCGAATTTTTGTAAGATATACATATGTATGGTGCAGTGGGGAGAGGTTATAAAATGATACGTACAATAGCATAAACAAAAAGCCATTGAAATTAGAAAAACGAATGTGGGAAAAGAAATTCGAAGAAAAGAGTGAATAAAGGTGACATGATGCTCCATGACACGGAAAATGAAGAAATAATTTATTTATTGTGGGAAAAGTGTTAGGAATTGGTGAAAGATATTTTGGGGTTGGGTTTATAAGTGGATGCCTGATTATATGAGACTACCCGCACCCCGGTGGGGAATATGGGGGAGGGGATTTATAGGAGAGGGGGTGTGAAGTAATTTTTTTTTTTTTTCAAATACACAGAAAATATTGTTAAAAATAATAAAAACGAAAATGGGAAAAGATTTGCAAAAATTGAAAAAAAAATTTTTCGTCGAAAATACCAATATAAAATTTTTATTGTTTTGCATAAATTTGTAATTTCTTTTTTTATTTATTAAATATTGATCATGCAGATGACAAAATAATTAAAGAATAAATTAAAAATGTTGTGAAAACTTTTTAAATAACATTAATAATTCATTTATGGAGTACTTCAAATTTCTTTGATTTAGTTAGCGGCACCCTGTAAACCAATTAAATATTTTTTGTTGGCAGTTAAGGGGTAATAATGTCGAAATTAATTAGCCTAAATTTCATTATGATATCTTTAACACAACAAAAGTTACAGATTTTTGATAGCGACCAAGTCGTTTTGGCCCACTGTGCGCCGGTTGGGGGTGCGTTATTTGGAATTTGGCATATCTTGTTAAATATATTCTTAGCTGAAAGAAAACGTTGCTACCCTTATGATTCCGCCATTCATTTTTTCAAATGTGGCCGCTTAACTAAAAAATGCCAGAAATTGAGTTTTTAACGCAAATTTTAAATTATTTGATTTTTTTTGGAATAATCCATTAAAAGTGTATTAAAGAACACAATTGTAGCTTTCCAGTTACGCCTCAATAGGTTTTTTTACAATTAATTGTGCAGAAGATGCTTTTTTTATAAATCTCCGTAAAAAAAACATTTTGAAGGAAAATAAGTAAGCCTTATGTTCCAGATATGCATTTTTCGAATGTTGTTTTATGTTTTTCACTCCGTAGATGCTATGTAAAAGTCTCTATTTTTTTAATTTAACTTTGATTGTTGAGATTGAACATCCCTCTTTATATTTTCTCGTCTTTTAAATATCAAAGAAGGCATTTTCAATCCAGGATCATCCCATTTTTCAGGCTCCAGATAATTTTATTGGGTAAAGGAACCATTAGAGATAATTGGGGAATAAGTAGTCGTGTGATTAAAAGAAAAGATAACCATGGATCGAAATGTCATTATTGGTTTTAAAGTCAAGGAAAAAAATATAATAAATATGTTGGTTGTATTATTAGGAAAGATTTACCAATTTTTGATCAGCTCGGTATGACGTTGTAGCTAAATATTTTGGATTATGATGCTCCTAAAATGGCAAATTATTAAATTAAAAATTATTATTGTAGGATCAACAGAATCTTATTAAAGTGCAAAATCGTGTCGTGAACATCCCGTTTTCGTCATGCTAAACATAAATTCCCCCGTAGTCGTCGTTGGGGTGGAACCTTAAGGAAGAATTCATTAATACTTATTGCCACATATTCATGTTTAGCATTCTCTCACTCTTTTCGCTATCTTTAATCTTGGTTTTCTCTTGGGATTAGCCGCAATGCTAAAAAAAACCATTTTACAACATTATATTTTATGGCTTAGGAAGGTACGAGGTTGTGGAGTAAAAGCACAAGGAAGATTATAGACAGCCACCACTCCTGGTCGTGATGTTGCATTAGGATTGAAGAGCGCAGAATGCCGTAATCTTCTTTAGGACGAACATTTTCTTTTGTCAATTTTATAGTGAAAGTTGATGGCAGGAAATGTTCATACCTGTCATGTAAGATGAGAACTTGTAGCGGGTATGGACGGAAGTACTCTCAACACTTACTAATTAAACTATAAATAACAGTCCGATGGTAATTATGTAGTTTCTGTGGTCCAATTCCATTTAGGTAATTAGTTAGGCTTAACAATACATATATACGAGAACGCCATATATGCGGTCGGCAATATTTTCCACGTCCTTTAGCAGCCCCACGCTTGGACAGTGGAACTGCTCCCCAATATTATCTGTTCTGGACATTCTCTTGTTACATAGCCTGTATTTACGCATATTCAGATTTTGATTCGATTGGGGATGGATTTTTCATATGAGGTCTTTGTGGGTATGTGCTCCCAAATAGGTTGTTTTATCTTTGTGCGCCTCAAACTACTGTATGCGGTGATTTTTAACCTAATTAGGGAAGCTAATTCGCAAATTCAGTTCACGTCGTGAATACCCCATACCTTTAATATCGCAAATGTCAGTGGTTTTCTGTTTTAATATGATGCGCGTGTGTGCCTACCGGTGAAATTGCATTCAACATGAATTTTAATATCTTAATACTTTGGCGCCATCTACCTAACAATATCAACGTCAAATTATTTAGTTTATTCACGCGTTTTATCAGTATGGGCCGAACCCAGCGGTGCTCAGGAGAGTGACATCATAATGATTGGATTATTTCGATAGGTTTATTATACCCATTTCATAGGAGACTGGGAAAATTATTTTTAGAATATATAGAAGCAGGTATATCAGTTTAAATTTTTTTACGCACAGGAGCACATGAAACCGTTCAATATAACTACTAAAGCTATTTGATTGCTGGCAGAATTATTCGAGCTTTACTTTCTTTTAAATAAGTTCTAACCGTTTTTGGCTTCGTCATGATTTTTTGCCATGGATTGAAAATAAAAATAATTACAGCCAAACTAAGTATGAACCATAATGACTCACCTTAACTATACCATTCCGCGTTCCTGGTTCCGTATGCGCATTTACTTCCTTTAATTTTTCTTATTCCGTCTCTATTAGTCCTCCTGCATTCGTGAGTTTTTGATACAGCTTCAAAGTGATACATAATCGTGAATTATTCTCTCCACTTTCTGATTATTATTAGAAGACTATTTATTTGTATAGTTAGTAATATGGAATAGTTTGCCATCTACATATAAATTTTGTTATCCAGACTGAAGCTTTGAGTGTTGGAATACGACGAAACAATTCGAGAAAAAGTAGAGTACTCTGCTTCCTTTTTTTTGGAATTTGTAAGTCACAAAATTCCCCTCAAAAAAGACTATCTATGTACATCTTTTATATATGTACATATAAGCATATTAAAAATATGAATCAAGTCAACTATTTTAGAATTAACTTCATTGACTTGGTAAATATTTGATATATTCTAGTTGGAGGCATTTGAATAAAATTGAACCAAAAATGTATGTTGTGGCCGTAAAATCAACCAAATATATTTTTAACTTGATGCGATTTTTGTTTGTTTGACATTCACAAAATCGATCTGATCGTATTTGATACAGATACAGCAGCATTTTTAAATCAAATATATTTAGTCTAGGCGCATAACCAAGCATAAATATGTTTGATTTGATCCGCGTTTTTCTCGACCTGACCCATTTATTTCTCTGAGTGTGCTGACTTTTGTTATCCCGTATCCGACACGGCGAAGTTAAAATTTATTTCTTAATTTAACTGGAAGTGTGATTTATCTGAAAGCGGCTTACCAATAATACTAAATTCCTTTCAAGGTGTCAAAAACACTTTATGTACGCATCCTTTATCTCCCTTGACAAATTTTGAATACTTGATATTAAAATATCTACCTATATATTTATCTCTACGCTTACACACTGTTGCTGAAATAGATACGCCCTGAATAAATCTAAATTTATAATATACGACTGTTTTCATATGACAAGTTAAACAATGCTTTTTTTCCTAAACGAGGGAGCCATTCTCAGGCTAGCTGCTCAAAAAATAAAATGATGTTTTAGTGAATAACAGTCCACTGCTGAGGTATTAGTTTGCAAAAGAAAATTATTAATCGTCATTTTATTGGGTGTGCTCTTGTTTCGTAACTTTCTGTAAGCCGCACTGCTTTTAACCAAATTTAGGTCTACTAAAGGTGTTCTCATTAAGTCAAATCTCACTTCGTGACTCACATGTCACTGTCTGTGACGGAAACTTTTCTAATTAAAACAAGTACACCACTGTATCTCTACCTTGCGGGAACGAAGTTTTATCTTTCAGAGAGCCTAAGGTGATCAATTTTGTTAATTGAAATTCTTTTTTTACGGCCATTGTATTTTTGTTTCCTCCTTGCCCACAAACAATTCCGTAAACTCGAGTAATTCTCTTTTTAAGGACGAAAATGAGAAAGTTTACGAATGATCCTTGTCCCTTTTTGTTATTTCAGCAAATTGCAATTTCAATTAGGCTTTCTGAGCTTTTGGAGCACGACTCCTTAAGGAATTTGATTTTTATGTGAAATTAATAAATTAATTATTTTATTAAGACACTACTTAAAGCTTTAGAAATTACCACAAATTGAATTGAATTGCGCCCGCAGCGATGTCAATACTCGTAAAGGACGATTAAGTATATTGTTTGACCTTGCTTTGTGAGTGTTCTATTTTTACTCCTACGGTGGTGATTCAGACATCGACAACATTATGAAAAAATATGTGAGCTGATGTCAGTGGTGGAGAGAGACGCTCCTGCTTTCTGTTTTCACTCTACCGGACTTGATGTTTTACGACTAGTTCATCCGCCTCTTGTTAAAGTGGAGACGGAAAGTCCTAATAACATAAAACTCACCTTTTTGCCTTCAGAAATTTCGAGACAGATAGGTATAACCCTTAAGTGGGTCAAAACGCTTTTATCTCTTCTACGAATCACGCACACGTTCGCCTATAAATATTTGTTCGTTGTTATTCGTCCAGCGCTAGAATATCCGACAGTCACGAGATATGTGCTGCTAGCCAGCAGTGAACGTTTCGTAATCCTGGGCCAGTGGGTGGCAGATTGAAAAGCCAAAATGTCAAATATATTCACAAAGCTTTTCTTGTCAACAGTTTTTATTAATATTTCCTGCTTGTTCGGCTACGTAATCAACCCCCGCAAGGGTTTGATTGATGAATCCAATTATCTTGGAAATACTTGTTGCGCACATGAATGAGTGGAAATTTTTTCCGAAAGTTTTCCTTTCATTCTTACGCACTTTAAGCAGTGCGAAGAAGTATTCCTACGGAAATTATTCAAAACACACCAGACCTAGGATGATTACAGTAAAACATTTGGTGTGATTTTAACTCCAAATGGTGTCATAAACGGTCCATCCTCTCTTTTTATCCGATAGATGCAAGCCCATTTGGAGAATTGTTAAAACTTTACCGGGAATCATTGGATTGCATCAAAATAAGTTTAAATATTGTATATAATAAAAAAATTTAGGTAGAAACTATTTATCCGTAAGGTGTCTTTGGATACGTGTAGTCAGTGTTAATTGTTCCAACAAATGAAGTAGAAAGTATATATCCGTACAGAAAGTATACATCCGATATTATCAGAAAGTATCCTTTTTATAGGTATAGGGAGGGGGTTGGCGTGGTGGATACGTAAGGGAGGGATAACGGTTCCGGATAGTGAATTTTAATCTCCCCGCCAACCGGCCTCTCTCCATAACTACCCAAGCCCCCTTTTACCCTACATTTGACAGAACTCTTACGCTATCAGTTCCAATTCCAAGTGTAAGTTATATTGAAGGAAAATAATTCAGAGAGATCTTACTATCATATATTTCTACGTCGCAGTGACCATATACGAAGAAAATTAAGCAGCCCTTTATTCCGCGTACCTACAAGATTTTTCCCCGAACTAATTGGCATATACACTACTGTGGTCGTTGGCAGAAAAGCAGAAACACCAATTTTGTATATAACAATATCTAATAGGACAACTTTCTGTTTTCATGCGGATTTTACAAGTCATTTGCGTCGATCGGATTTTCTCTCCCAAAGAATATTTTTTACTTTTATCTATACAAGGATAACAAGTCAAAAGAATTCCATTTCGAAACCGTTTGATAATTAAATCTTTCCGGATAATTCTTCAGCTCACCCCGCAAATTTTTTACTATGTAGTTTTTATGCCCGGCTTCGCACTGTGTAAAACAATTTACCAATGTAGGTATAGGAAGTTGGGAATTTTCGATAGCCATATTGGATCCGTCATCTTTAATTTTTGAATTTTGACAGTAAATTTGAGATTAGTGACCCCAGAAACATCACAATCTCTTGCAGTTGAGAGTTTTCGGTCGTCATATGGAATCCGTCATTTTTACCTTTTCAAAAGTTTTATCAGCGATGTTCCTTATTCAGTCTTTCAATCAATAAAATAAAGCTCTCGCGTTAGCGTTTTAATTATATAGATTGTAAAAAAATGTCCTTCGATATTAACAATACTATTTTTTCCTACAAATCGGTAGAAAGCACTGCAACCTCTCTGAGTCTATTGTAAATATAATGCCGTAGTACAGTTAGCGTCAGTCCCGTAGATCAGGCGTATGGGATTGTTTTGAAGAGAACGCCAGTGTTGCTTGTGAAGGTCCTTGCGCATTCCTGAACGGCTCGCCTACACTGCTGTATACTGCTCTAACGGAAGTCTGGCATCGATTCTTATTCCTTTTCCTCACAGAGCTTTGTCTCGACACTGACGCGGTACTCAGGAGAGGATACCACTATTTCTCCTTTCTAAGAAGTGGAGAGTAAAGGCAGGCCTCATAGAATCCGTTGCCCTTCGCCTTTGACGTTGCGTCGGCTATGGGTTAGCTCCCATATGAATGCATGTATTTAATAGTTGTGCAGCGGCGGCGAACGGGACGTTTGACGGCGAAGGATTCTATGGGGGCCAGCCTTAAAGTTGTTATCCGTTAGAAAATAACAGAAATTCGGTCAGGACAAATATGAGTGGCAATTCACAGAATACGCATGTGCAAAGTGAAATTCCTTTTTTACAACACAATGATAAATGGTGATTAATTGCGCCATATTCAAGTAGCTATTTGAAGTTTGTAAAATAGCAATAGGGTATCATGCATATCTAAGGTAGTTTAGTGTGTCTGCCATCTGGATCTTCTAAAATCAATCGCTACTTGGAATCAGCGACCCAAGGACCCTCATGAGGAATGCTTCTTTATGCCTGCATTCTCTGATCTTTGCTCGCTCTGAACGCTGTGTTTTTCAAAGCATAGCGCGTCACGGTCCTCTAACGACTAACAGGCCAATGTTTGTGTTCCGAATTTAGTATGCTCACTTCCGATGTCATTCAATATGTACGGAGGGGTGTTAGTGAACGGCTCGCTCTCCGAAATTGGGTGGCTACTATGAAACTTGACGGTAACTATAACATCTTCACGAAGTATTAGACATTATGGATCGTTTCTAATATAGGGATTTTTTTGGAAACGATTATGTTGCCAGATGCACAGGATTCTTTTGGCGTTTCAACAGGATGATAATCCGAAACGCACTTTGGGGTTGATAAATGATTGAATTTAATAAAATACACTCCATGTCATGGAGTGGCCACCACAATCGCGTGATGTGAACCGAATTGAAAACTTTGGAGCATTATTAAGGACAAATTAAGTGGTATATGATTCCAGAACAATAAAATGTTGTTGGAAGTCATTAAAATGGAATAAGGAAGAGTACCTATGGACGTGGCCGATAAGTTAGTGGTTTCTATTGCTTAGTCTCCTTCTCATTGCAAAATAATTTACCCATCTCGCTCGTGTTTTGGTAGACATGGTCTAACTTTTCATTTGTGCAAGCTCAAACATTAGAACTACCGCATGAAATTCAGAAGGTTTTAGCTATGGTTCTAAACCTAGACACATATCTATTACAGGCAAAATGTGAAATTTGCGGCTAATGTTGTTATTTTTAGCCCAATGAATTAAGAGTTTGACTACATAAAAGGACAGTGCTTATTAATTGTCACCTCCGTGAGTCCATATAAACTTTTTTCCGCATAGACAAAAACACAGACCTCGATATTTTCTAAGTCAGAAAACTGGGAAAGTAGGGAAATATTCTTGTTCCATTAACAGTGGCCATTATTAATTTATACATAGATATTTTTCTTTCTTTATTCGTGCCACGAACATATGTAGTAGGATTAATAAATATATTAAATTAATTTCTGCAAACCATTCTACCAAAAGACAAGCCGATCTAGTTTTTAAATTAAACCTTTCTTAATTCCTCTTTCTCTCTTGTCGTAAAAGATGGGTCACATAACATACTCAGAGTCTCTGCAATATGTTAAAATAATTTTTCTGAAACTAACCGCAGTGGAAATGCGCGTTCGCTACACGAAATAAACAATTTCTTCTAATTTTCGCTTTGTGGTCGACGAGCAAACACTCTTTAGGGAAAACCGCTGGAATCATTAATAATTCAGGAGCAAAGATTGGTCTCCCGGCGGTCAAGTTTGTCTGCAAGTTGGTGTTTTGCGGGCAGAGACTCATGTTTAGTTGATAATGGAAGCGAACGTTAGCGACTTTATATGGTTAAGGATAACATAATTTCTCCTTACATGTGATATAATAAATGGTCACAGAACAAATGTAAGTGGGCTTGAAGCATAACTGGAGGGAAGTATCCGACAACATTTTATACATTTCGAGCTCCGCCTACATTTAGGTAGCTAAAATAGCAACAGTTAAATAAAGTCTCCTATATGTATATGATGTACAAATCTCATTTGTTTTCAAAAGCATTCACTCTAGCCTTCCACAAGACTAATTTAATTTTCTTTTTCAGATGAACCGTCCCATTCAGGTTAAACCAGCGGATTCTGAAAACCGCGGCGGTAAGTGATTAAAAATCCTAGTCGAATATTTGTATTTGTGCTGCCGTTCTAAGTGTTTCCTCCTCAGTCCCTGCTTTATGTTATCAAATTAGACTAAAACATTGAGTCCTATGGGTAACTTTTCTAGTGAAATTTATCTTATCTAATTGTTTTCCTTGAAAGCATTTTACAAAGTCAGTTTGTTTAGTTCCACCTGCTCTTTCACCCTCTGCTTTATTACACGAATTTTCTTAATGTTATGCAACCACCTTACCATCTCCATGGAAGTTTAATTTAAAATTTTGAGGAATGTTCCAAGTACGTGTCATCCAGGTTTTTCCATTTAAAGACGTGGAGACAGCGATAACGATTTCCTCTCGCAAATCCGTATGGCCCAACAAACTTTTTTTCAGGGCTCCCCCTTTCTGACGCCATTTTTAAAGATATTTATTGCGTTTAAGTGGTGTGGGTAGCTGTCAGAATAATTGTAATTGAGTATTCGTGATAATCAGAACCGTCTGCATTCCTAGATCCATCCTGGCAAAATATTCTTTTGTATCCTAAACCTTTATTAAGTAGGGTAAGACCATCAATTACCGGACACTTAACGTTTTCTCTGACTTCAAAAGAGAACAAATTTGGGGTTTGATTTTCATATATAAAGTTAAATTATGTAGCTAAAGTAGACATAAAAGAACCAAATGTATACATTTTCACGGAGGCACGAAGAAAAGTAAAAAAGCTGAGACGTAATAATTATTCTAGTAGCCCGAGACACCGAAATACATAGAGAAGTCAGACGCAGACGTTTATAATGCAACACTATTGTTCACGAAATGGATATTGAAATCGTACTAAAACCCAATAAATAAATCCAGGTTCCAAAACTTGGTCATCGTGCTCGAATTTATGTATAGGGAAGCGAATGTTTGCGAAACTTACACACATTTTCGGACATTCAAAACCACTTATAACCTGCTAATCTGAATTATTACGTTTCGAGTTTAATCAAGAGTTATTATTTAAGAGAAAAGTGCACATTTATATTTTCGTATATTAGGGCAATAGGCATTTTGTTAAATGTGTCAGGCAATTGGAGTGACCGGTAATTACTTATTTTCCCCATTAGTTTTATGATATAGAAAAATTATTTTCATCATGGTACTTGTGTGTGTAATGATAAGTTGGACGAAAAATGCACAAAAATTGTTTTGCAATAAGCTGAATTAATGTTAAGAAGGCACTTGGTTGTTTTGAGCTGTTCGATTTATTACCACAAACGAAATTTGTGCAAGTTCCTAAAATTCACATTACACCAAAAAATTTCATGTTTAGTCCGCATAAGATGTTTCGGTTTAAATTTAAATTACAACGTGTGCAGTTGAACATTCTCTTTTGTTACCGTAAACCGAAAGGCTTTGGACATGGGGGCTGACTTAAGACAATGACACTTTGCGTGCATATTGAGTCTCGCGCCATGTAACTTTTAGCCAATGTAAGCAAATCCATTTATACTTTGATATTTTTAGGAGCTTAAAATAAACGAAATCAATAATAACAATATTTGACAGTTTCGTCATTTTCTGTTTCCATCAAGAGGTAGATAATTTCAATAGGACTATTTCCGTCGAGTTAGGAGGAAATAGGTGTAAAAGGATTTGAAGACTAACTTAGGTGTGAAGATGCAGCGTAAATAATCAAGATACAGCCTGAATTGGAAAAGTGACAACAATTTTAAACCTTTGCGATTGTTCCTAATATTTTCTTTAATTTTACAGTTGGCCTTCAATAACCCTTTTTATTCTGTACATTAAAAGGACCTATTACTACAATTTTTAATAGTTTAGGTTTCATTTGAGTCACTGCATGAATTCGTACAATAGATCACTTTAATATTATTTCTTTATTATATCCTAAAAATTACCCAAGGCTTTTGTTTTACTTGCTGGCCCTATTTTCCCTTAAAATATTAGGAAATGGATCATTTTTGGAGGATGTGATCTGCTGACTAATTTTATATCTATTAAATCTCTGGCAATGGTTATCGAATATTTGCATTAGAGAAGAGTACTGTAATAACAACAGTTAACCACCATCAATTAAATTTGTTCGACAATTAGAAGAAGAACTTTCACATTGAGGAATTCATATATATATATTAAAATAATAATCTTTGCTGTTTAATGAAACAACTGCGGCTTTTGTTTTAATTAGAATGGCTGTTGAAAAGCTGTTCTCTGTCAATAGAAGTGGTTTGTCTGTATAAAAATTATCGTTCTTAATAATCAGACTGTTATATAAACAGTAAACAGCATTAGTTAAACAGTTGAAAGATCGTAATGGGCATCAGTAGGTAAGTGCGGTGGACTATCACCTCTGGGCCAAATTCCTGATTTATACTTTTGGGTGGTAAGTGCCCAGTACCATCATCTCGGGGTCCCACTTACGAATCTATTTCGGATCAACATTGAGGTGCCCTGAAACTGTAACAGAGCATTGTTGAGATCACATTGATGTTCGTTTTTATTTTTATTTTTTGTGATTTTCGTGTGATATAAATGTCCTCTCGGCTTTGCGAACATTGAAAAGTTGTCGTGCATTTTTTTTTTGAGAAAATGTGATCTTGGATAATAACTTGGACTACAACTAAATTTGCACCTTTATTCCAAGATGGCGCCCTGTTCCCCAACTGGAACCTTTTGGTATTTGGTTTCAGGCTATCCAACCAATTTTTAGCTTGTTAAACTAATTGCTCGAACTTTAGCCCAAAATGCTTATATTAACTGCGTTCTTTTGTGCGCCTTGTTCTGAAAGAACCATTCAGTTGCAGAACAAATTTGTCCTGTAGATTATCGGGAGCAAGCCGTCCATCTAATTATTCTACTGAAACCTAGGTGGCACTATATTTAATTTGCGAAATCTTTTTGCCAGTTTGATAAAATTTTCAGCTCACAGATGTGAACAAATTTGTATTCGTAATTAAATTAATTGTAGGAATTCATTACTCTGCATTTATTTAGTTCATTTATGGACAAAGATATTTATAACCTTGTTTTCTAAACACTTCTTCCATTTTTTGTAAAATGGTTAAGTGAACTTTTTGCTATCCAGAACAATGTGCACAAAAGAACGCAGCTACTATATAGGATTCTGTCGTTTTTCTCTGATTGTTGGAAAATATTATAGTTCACCAAATTATTGTGCTTAAGTTTTTTAAGTATATAAAACTTTGTGCTTAAATCACCTCAAAATAATAATAACTTTCTTGATAATTGCAAACATTCATTTCCTCTCCTGAAATATGTTTGGATTTTCATTAATGTAGGATATCCAAAAAATGAAGAAATCTATATAACTGGACGAATGTTTTTTATGCTTGCTTTAACTTTTCAGAATAAATTTCTCTATTAACTGCCACCCATTCGTTATATTATACTTTACAGCAAGAGTGAAATTTTGCATAATTAAACAATGTTGGGTTTAAATTTGTGTAAATATTTATTTTAATTTAAAGTATTGGGTGCGATAGTGTATAACGAACGAAAAGGTTTGAATTTTTAAGGTCTTTCAATATGCGCACGAAAAATCATCCAGATAATGAAGCACCATTACTTTAACAGTCCTGAAATTATCAACATACAACTTCTTTACTTTAATACAAAAAAAAATATTTCATGGTTTCGTATTCTTAAAACTTCATTAAATCATACTCGTATGCCATTCGTACTTCAATTTATTATTAAAGATATTCGGCCTAAACACAGTCGCAAAAGCGTTTAATTTCAATGGAGGTATCGCTTTGCAGCGAACAAACAATCACGAATTGACACTATAATTGCACTTGCAAAATAACCTACCTTTGCAATTAGGTTGCTAATTTTGAATACATATTTACGTGCAATTTGAAATTATTTCATAATCAAAGTCGGTATCTTAGAACTTCTATGTAACAAGCGTGAAAACGTCATTAAACGTGCAAAAGTAATAACCTCCTTAAAGTCCTTTCAATGCAGAATCATATATTATAGAAGGCTGGAGCAGTGGAGCGATGGAGCACTGGAGCATAAATCTTTTGTTGTGATGAGGTACTGAATTCTGCATAAAATGACCTTCGTATTCTAAAGGACAAGTAAATGTGAATTTCGTTTCCATTTTGTACAATCCTTCCACTGGTTAAATACTCTACCCCTATAGGGTCCGACAACAACAGATGCTCCACTCCCACTACAGGGAAGAAAATTTACCTACACAGCACAAAGGAGTTTAAGGTAGCCGGAGGATGAATACTTTTTCTACATTTGATGTTAACTATAACATTAGAGCAAGAGCTTTGCAGTAGGGGCAAATTCGGATATACATATATTCCAGTTACATATTTAGGATTTGAACTCACATCTCACATTGTAAGGACCTCGATTTGGGTTACATTGATGTATGTACAGACCAGCTTCTCCATGTAAATGTAGGGCAAAAATATGTCTGACGAGATATGTATTGATTTGGTAGGTATCTGGAGCAAAAAAAGCAAAAGAAAATAATAAAAATTTTCTTTTCTTCTTTCTCACGAGGGGAGAAATCTTCCCTTCGTCGGCACCATCATCCTTTCAGCCAGCAGTAATCCCTATCACTTTATACGTAACCAGCGAAAACCTTGTGAACTTACAGCCACTATACGAGGGGCTGTGTGTGCATTGGAGGGCACACAGCTAAGGCACGAACATCTTCCAAGGGATTGGAATTCGGTACAAGACAAGAAATGAATCGCGATAGGAGATACGTACGTACTGTATTCAAAAGAGTCTAAATCAAGGGATATAAAACTTCATTTTCCGAAAAAGTTAAGAAGGGTTTTGAAGGAACAATTTTGTGCGATGACTCTACCTTACTTCAAACATACCGATGGGAGCATCATGCCCCAATAACTTATTTAAGAAAAAATAAAACTTTCAACAGCGGCACCGGCTGTATTTTCCATTTATGTTGCGTTTACGATTTATTTATTTTTTCTTAAGTTACGCTTCCTTGAATCTTCAGTCGAGAGTTTGGTATGCTAAGTAACCTTTAATATGTAGCCTCTGCCAGTTTTGATTTTTCGTTTTACTTTCGCTGAAAAGCCGCTCCCTGCAGGTTTCACGTGGCACACACATTTGTGATTTTCAAATGACATTATTTTAAATTCAATGACATGGCGCAGCCTTACATAAAGCTTATGATGTTTTCAATTAATTGATTTGCTTTCATATTGGACTACTTTTTCCACAACCAGATAAAGTGAGTTATATTTTGTTATTAACTTTAATTACGTAGTAACTGTAGAATGGTTTAAAACAACACATAAAATTAATTATTTCAATCAAGGAATACTTTGGAAAGACCATAAATAGTAAGGCCAGAGAGTTGGTCATACCTAAGAACAGTAAACACAGTGGTTTACATTAAGCAAACTTATCTGCTGTCACTCAGAAGATACTGGCATTTTAATTCGTATTCATAATAAAAAGAGCGGAACCTTGAAATGTCTTCAATGCTTTTCTAAGTATACGTGAAATCATAAAATAATATCATATAGATAAAATTTATTTTTTAATATTCCACGTTTTCAAAGCGGACAAAAGGGTATAAAATAATTTCTTCTAGCCCCATACAGATTCCTAACCCCATACAGATAGTTCTGATGCATGAATAGTTCACCTAAGCAACTACCAAAAAACTTATACGAACTGTTGTATGAGTTTTCTCAACGTCAGTTACTCTCTACACTATTTAATATTATCTTTTGCACACACTTCAACATTTTTCATTTTAAATCTTACAAGTATTTTCATAGTTTTTAAAATTTCACAAGTACAAATTTTCAGGATTATCTGTATTGGGTTAGGACTCTGTATGGGGCTAGGAGTAATTCTTTCATACTGTTTAGTCCATTTTAAAAACGTGGTATATTAAAAAAAATTATTTAAACAATTTTTTATACATAAAAACCCATTCCCAGAAGCTCAGGTGTTCACTCACAATCAGTCTCATACCAAGAATTTTATTCGCAAAAGGCAAGGTATTATATGTTCAAAGCAGAATACAATCATTGACCGGCTTTTGGAGTTTTTACATGAGGTCCACCACTTGGGATTATCAAATGAATTATAAATAAGCAAATTTGTGGTCGCAGATTTATTTATTTAAAATGATAAATATGTAGGTACGTTTTACTAGAATTGAAAAACAATTAATTATACAAATTTAAAAACAAGATTTTATTAAATAACATGAAAAGCTTTTATCAGATTAATTAAAAGGTAGATAATTGATTTTATCACCTGTATATGGATATAAGCATTGACAAATAAATATAAAGATGACCAACTACGAACAAGCAAAACGCGACCACATTTCTGAGAGCTCTACAGCGATACCTACGCAGACGCTCGACGCAGGAGAAGTCGCAGACGACGCGCACTGATTTTCATGTGGCCATGTGCTGTGTGCAAATGCAAGGCGAATTCAGAGAAAGAAGATAAAAAAATGCTACTGTTTAGAGCTAGTGCTCGAATTCTGGAAAACAATTGCACAATCAATGATTTAATAATTTTAATGTGAGGATTAATTGAAATGCAATATTTACGAATGTGGAATTGATTAGCTAAAGGTAATACCAATTTTAAAACTTAGTATTGTTTTGTTTCCTCTTGAAATTTGATTTCTTAAGATTATATTTCTGCGCAAATTGCAAATTGAGATATTTTAAATATCGAGGAAATTTAGTTAAGCAATGTCAAAGGCCATAGTACATTTCTTGTTGTTATCCTACTCAGAAAATTAATCTGAATTTCTAGAGATCCGAGCGCAAAGTATATAAACTCAGAGTGCGGAAATCACCTGTTTCAGATTATGAGCCCAAGGCAAAGAATATCTACTAATAAGAAGGGACACTCTTATACGCCTGCAAGTGCCTAACTAGTATGCACTGTCTGAATTATACATCCAGAGAAATTTTCCATTAGCTAAAACAGAAACGAACGAGTACCATTCCATTCCAGTAAGCAATTAAGAGAGAAAGCCATAGACGACAAAAATTTCTTGCGAACGCAGGTAGCGCACACACAGTTGAGAAATACGAACGCGGTTGTTCACATTTTTTCACTCTGCATTTTAAAGGTGATTTCTAACCATTCATAGCGACTGTGTGCGGCGCTCACGCGGCTAGAGAGTCAGTGCAGGGTGGTGTTATTTAATTGAGCGATAAATAGCCGCTCTTTCCTTTTAAAAATAATGGGCATACATCATATAAGGCGTTTGGTGCGTGGCTTTGCAAGGGACAATTATCAGGAAATAAGTTTTGTGCCTTGCTGGAAAATGAAAATTGTTTAAAATAAAACCATGCACCCTTTATTTTCATAGCATCTCCACCCAAAATTTTTGTCTTGCTCTCACATATTACTTGTTTATAACTATCTATTTCCAACAAAATGGAACGTCTTGTCCAGTTAACGGTACCCGAGGTCGTTGAAAGATAAGGGAAAACATCACGAGTGTCCCTTCTTGTTAGATATTCTTCACCCAAGGCCAGCACGCAAACTATTTCACGAACATAAATACAACATATGCAAATTAGCTCCCACAGGCATCCTTTCTTTACCATAATAATTTTTATTTTATAATAACAAAATATCCGATTTTTTTTTGCAAAAATCGCGTTTTTCACTTCAAAGTGTTCCCAAAAATTGAAAAATTGAAATTTCGAAAAACCCCCTCGGCGTTACCTGGGGAAACCGATTATCTAACGACAAAAATTTCCTTTTTGATATCAGACGATCTAGCACCGAGTTATGAAGGGCACCGAAATTCTACTTTTTTCTGAGACGTTTCCAAATAATTTTTGCCATTGCCGCATTCTTCAATATTTCTACATGAAAATTTTACAAAATATTCTTCAAATATTATACTTTGATGTACCATTGGTTTTAATAAATAGATTTTAACAGTGCTGTCGAAAAAATTCACAAAAACGTGCCTTTTTTTGTACGAATTAACCTTACCCTCCCCTTAAGTAAGCGAGGTTAGCGTTACTCTGCACCGATCGCACGAAACAGAACTTCAGTTTCCTTGTTTTTTTGGTCTTGTTTCTCTGAATTCGCCTTGCACACAGCCCATGCGCTCACGAAAATCAGGGCGCGTCGACTGCGACTTCGCCTGCGTCGAATTCGCCGGTTGCCGTCCATATACATATGGAGATATCGCTGTAGAGCTCTCAGAAATATTGGTGGCGTTTTGTTTGTTCGAAGTAGGTCATCTTTATATTATATGCTTGATGGGAGTTGTAATCATTATGGTGATCCGCTATCTTGGTGCATCCACCATATTGTACTTAAAATGACGTCAGGTAGCTCGTCGTATTATACTCATCAAACCCTTTTATTTGATACCCATATCAATGAGGATGTGAACAAAATGTCAATCCGCCTTCTTGTGCTGTCCACCATATTGCATTTACAATGACGTCTCATAACTTATTGTATTATACTCGTCATACTCTTTCATTCAATACCCATGTCAGGTTGGTTGTAAAGGAAAATGTGATCCGCCATTTTGTGGTGGCCACCATATTAGATGTACCATAAAATTGATTATACTATATTGTATTGTCTTTAGAACGAAAGTTGTGTGCAGGAGTACAGCGAGTCAAATAAAGGCTTGTAAACAGAGATACTAATTTTCTTTTCATTATCAAGAGTAAGTGAAAAACGTCATTTGAAAATAAAAACTGTTCGACTCTTAGATAAGATATAAAATACTTGGAATTTTCCTTTCAAAATAAACGCTTGTAACGTACACGCATTTTGGGGTTCATATACCATAAGTTAAAATTTTTGTGAAAAGCAAATATTTTTAAAATTCCGCTAAAGCTTTTCTACGTATAAATTTTTATTTTCTTTCTCTATCTGAACATTTTATACCATACGATTATCGTTTATGAAAAGGCATCAAAATGGTGAATTCAATAAATTCGGAAACCTGGTTTATTTATAAGTAAGTTGATAAGATGGGAGTCGTATAAACACCGTGTATTTTGCATCACATAATATTATAATACGAAATTTTTGGAGGGGATGTGAGCTGATGTGTCAATAATAAGTAAATTGTGGAATGATATATTCATCCTGCGTAGCTTCCTTTAAGATCAAATACATTTACAACAATTCTGTAGCTCTGACCAAATTACTGCACAGAGCCATGATTAGGTCAATTTTATCTGAGAAGCAACGCAGCCCATGAGTTTCTAAGAGTTGAACCCACAAAAAGTAGTTTCTTACCAAAAGGAGGTTTTGACCAACATATTCCGACTAATAAGTTGTATTCTTTCTTTGAGTTAAAGAAAAGCATGAAAACGAAGCTACCAATCACATTGGACGGTTATTCATTGATTAGATAATTGAATTGGTTTTCTTCCACCCAACATACCTTTCCACCAGATGACATCAAATTCAATTCGTGTTTCCCGAACGAAAACCATTTGAAGCAGACAAAATGAATCCTCAGCAAGACTAAAAGAGCTCATAAATAAAGTAGAAAAGCAATCCGAGCTAATGATGTGCAAGTTCTAATACAACCGAGTTCTAGCACAAAGGAGAGAGTCGGCAACATATCTATTCATCACAGTCGCTACGCAACCTTAACGCACCCCCACGCACAATATCAGGAGAGATGTAAGTGCAACCAAAGCAAAGTGGAAACACCGATAAACATAGCCTAGTGGTAGCTCCATGTGTTTCTTTATTCCGAAAGAGCCGATAAAATAAGGTTTGGGAGTAACACAGAAAAGATGTTAAGCGAAAGCGAACAAGACGACAACATATCCTTACTTCTGCGGGATTTTGATGTAACACATTTTCCCAGAGAATGAAATAATTCTGTCCTTGATCTCAAAACTTTTATTTCCTCTGACGCTGATGTTTTGGTGTCGATGAAGTTCTAAATTGGGAATTCAATAGAGACGGTCCTGCAGAATAAGAGAAATTTCTGTCTCATCATATTTCTTCTGCAAGTTCCGTTGATAAAGGAACTCTATAGGGAAAAACACGACAACCATAGCTATAATCAAGAGCACTTTACTCGCGTGAATTATAATATCAATACTACAGATACGGTAAAAAACACCACCTAAAGGTAAAAAGCTAGCGAATTCCACTCGTACGGTTTTATCCATTGAAACAAAATTTAAAAAGTGCCGGCGGAATTACATTTCAAAATGTATCGTCCACAAACTTTGGCTGGATTATTATTGAAGTATAAAAGTTGTCAAAGCTTTACTTTTAATTCGTATAAGATTTATTATTTCACTAGCATTCACATAAATTATTGCCCCATTATGAAATTTAAGCCGTGATATTACAAAACCATCATGCATATGTATTATTCAGGGCGTTTGGTATAACGTGGCCTAAAATGAGTTGGTAAATCTTAACCGTTTTCCAGTTGGAGGATGATTCATAAATTCCGTGCACATTTTTATTTTATTTTTATCTTTTGCTCTCCTGAACGCAACCAAACAATTACGATCTCAGTGTCCTTTGCAAAAATGCCACCAGTGTTGATGTACCTATGCCACTGCCGGTATAATAAATTGCGAATGTGAAAAATTTCCCGACATTTCCTAAAATACACGTTTTCCGAAGTTCGGGTATTTAACAGACCTCCTCTTTAATTTCATTGAATTGCCCATCTTCTTGCCTTTCCAAAGTGGTACAACATGTTCCGATAGCGAAAGGACTTATATTTGAAAATCCTGGAATTTGGAATTTTACAAAAGGCTGCATTTAAAAAACAAGAAATGAATTACCTATATACAGTGGCTCCAAAAAGTAGTCGCTCACCACACTATCCAGGCAAACTTTTATTTATAACTTTCAAGGCTCGAACGATAACACAACCAAATGTTAAGTAGATTTGTTTATTCATATGCTAACTTCAAAAGTAAAATATTTCAAGTGCATTCATTTCAAAATATGCCTTAGATTAACAAAAATACTGACAGGCTCCTCAATTCAATCGACGAAAAGTATTCGCTCACTTCCACTATCTAAAAAAAACGCCATATTTTAGCAGTTTCGTTACCAATACTAATAGTAAGTGTCTTGCTTAATATTTTGTAGGTCCTCCTTTCTGCTTAATTACGCTTTCCAATCTATGTGGCATGAATTTTATTAGATTTTCCGTTATTTGTGCAGATATAGTATTCCATTCTTCTAAAAGAGCAGTTTTTAACTGTATTTGATTGGAAATGTGACGAGTTTTTATTTTTTCCCCTAAAACATGCCATAGATGTTCCATGGGTTTTTTATCTTGCAGTTTGAAGGTATTGTGGAACATTATAGAGCAACTAGAGCATTGTATTCACAGCTGTGTGCTAGGGATCATTATCTTGGGTGAATATAAAGTTATCTTTTATAATAATTTTTTCGGCATTTTTGTGTAAATGATCCTTTAAAATGTTTACATACATTTTGTGGTCCATAATAACATTAATTATATGCAGGTCACCCACCCCACGTCCACTCATACAATCCCATTCACAAATAGAACCTCAACCATGCTATACCGATGGAACTAAATTATCCTTATCGAGCTCTGTATTGACCTTTCTCCATATGTTGCATTTACCATCTGAACAGAAAATATTGAATTTACTTTCGTCCGTAAATATGACTCTTCTCCAAAACTGCTCATCTTTATTTCTGTGCTATATGAAAAATTTTCTGCGTGCTATTCGACCATGGTATCCTGCTCTGTAAAGCACATTCCGAATAATCCCAGGTGAAACGGACTTTTCATTTGCAACGTGAACTTTAGCTGCTCTTTTTGGCGTACTTGATTTAAAATTTTGTTTAATTTGTCTAACTATTAGGCGTTCTTCAGCTTCATTCAAAATTTTAGGACGACCATTCTAATGTTATTATTTAGAGTATTACGATTGGAAAATCTATCAACTATTCCTTTAACAGTAGAATATGATCTGTTCATGTTTTTAGAAATTTCCCACAATGATTGTCCTTGATTTCTTAAGTTTATCACAATTTTTCTTTCTTCCTTAGGTGTTTCTTTTTGCTTTCTACCTATTTTATAAAAAATACTACAAATTTTTCGAAATACACTATGAAATATTGTGATGCAAGGTCAGAACAGTTTGGTCAGCTGCAGACTACGTCTGGATATTAGTTTGTGACATTAGCGGTACTTTTATTCCGGGAGTGTGTGAGTGTGAAAGTGGTGAACGAATACTTTTTGTGCGTTGAATTGAGGAGCCTGCCTGCATTTGCATTAATACAAAGCGTAATTCGAAATCGGTGGACTTGAAACTTTTTACTTTTGATGCTAAAATATGAATAAACAAAATTACTTAACATTTCGTTTTGTTATACATCATGCCTGGAATGTTATTAATAAAAGTTTACTTGGGTACTGTGGTCAGCGAATACTTCTTGGAGCCACTGTATGGTATATCGAAGTTATGCATAGTTTTCAAAGGATCTCGCACAAAACAATAACATTTTGGACTTTACTGAATGTGTGGATTTTTGGTAAGTTTCCTGAAACTTCGCCTGATCAAAAGTTATCAGGGGCGAAAGCCAAAAATGAAAGGTTTTAGAGATAGGCGTCGTAGAAGGTCACTTTCGTACACTTTCTATTTGCCGAAAAAATGGGATATAGTGCCTTCCATCGCGCTTATCTTAAAAACCCTTAATTTCTTGGTTTCACGTCCGTGAGAATTTCTGATCAGAAGACCATAAACTGAAACATACCAAAAATTCAGATACTCAGTAAGGTTCAAAATTCTATCATTTTGTGCGGGGCCCTTGGAAATGGTTATAAATAATAAAAATGCGTTTTAAAAGAGAATTTTCAATATAGTAATTTGCGTGTTTTGCGTCACGATGGACGTACTTCTTTCATCCAAGACCTTAGCTTCCCTGTCTTTTTTTTCAATTTTGATGACAGTGTCAAGAATAATTTTTGTCGCCATTTTGGAGTATCCGAGAAGAAAACGAAAAAGTACCACACGACATCAAAAACTAGAAATTTAACCGCTTTTATCGTAATTCATCTCCAGAAAAAAAGTGTGCAGGTGGGGTTGGCCGATGTGAAAAACAAATGCCCGAATATGGGTCTTGACATATCTTATGTAATTCGAAAGGTTCTCTATGTTTCCTCCAACAAAATATAGGTATAGACCGTTTAACTGGCACACGTTTTCAGTAGGAACACATTCTCATAATCGAAAAAATTCGCAATTCAGTGATTAACATTTATGGTAAGGGGAGTCTGTTCTTGGTACGACGCAATGGGGGTCAGCTACCACCCCGTGTCTGGATGTGTGTGTATATTGTATGTATGAATGATTTGTGGAAAACAACGAGGGGAATACAAACGTGATCCTAAAAAATCTCTGAAAGAGGCTTAAATAAACGAAAGTCCTCTATTAAATTGAAGAGATTTAAACTGCCCTTCAAACGAAGAGGCAAGTCCTAAAAGCTTCCTCCTGGGCATGCTTACATATCGCCGTTATGCACATGAGTGCTATACCTTACAATCCCTCAGCATGTCAACAAAGTTGTTGCTATACACTGCCCCTGCGCTTGGTGCAGTGTATGTATATACAATCAATTTGCTGTCAGGAACTTTTATCCCGAGTTCCTGCTCGTTCCAGTCCCTTTGTATTGTGTTGAGGGGATCAAAGGTGCTTTGCTCTCCGGTCTACACTTCCATTTTTGATTGTTTGTAGCCGAGGCTTTATTCAATTTTTGAGGATTTCTCGTGTTTTCTTAAAATTCTTCTCTAGATGTAGGTACCTTTGCCGTATAGTTTCCAGTGCTCTTTGTTACGGTTTCGTAGTGGTTGTCCCGTCGCTTTTGTTGCCAGGTCTCATACTTTAGTATTCCACAATTGAAGAGGATGATGTCGATGTGACAGTACTACTTTAGGCAGGTTGTGAGTCTTAATCGCCTTTTGCGAAAATGGGAAACCCTCAACAAGGGAATCAATTTGACTTTGTTGTTATTACTTCCAAGAGTAATTGAAGACTAGAGGAGACTTCTTGGCATCTAATAACGGAGACTTGAAATAAAAAATCATAAATACCGTACGAAAGATAATAAACGCAAATATTGGAAATAAATTTTAATCAAAGTTTCAAGTACTTTATTGTGAGGAAGTAACGTTGGGTACCTGCGTGATTCTGACATAAGAAATGCTTGGACGAAAAGTTCATTTTTTACGGATTACTTTTTAATAATGACATATTCAAAATCACCGTCTGCAGATAAGCGCAGTAAGATTTGTATGTTATAGTAGCTGAATTTATTTAGTTTTTCTGGATATGACATCTCCACTTAAAATGAAACTCACGTTTGACGGGAGGTTAGCAGCAAAGTTCGCACGAGCCATTTGACCGCGCTTTGTTCTGACTACAGTGACATTATTCTGTACGGATGGATGGCTGGTAAAAGTGTCATGGTTGGAATTTAAAAGTAGGTGTTGAGTCGCCGATAGATGAAACGCGAAAGATCTTGGCGTCATCAGCAGAACATAGGGTTTAAGACTTAGAGAGAGACTATAACACATCATTTATGTAAATCCTTAAAAGGACAGAACCCAAGTGACTGAGATTAGCCGGAGATGTTAAATATTTCCATTGATATAAACACCACGAAATAGGACCCCCTGAGATCGATGATATATGTAAGTATAGAAGCAAAGCCAATTAACAAAAAAAGATGAGAGCCCAAGATAAGATATTTTATAAACCAAAATTCTATGATTGATTATGTAGAAAGCTTTGCTAAAGTCGGTGCAAATGCTATCATTCTGTTTTCCCTTTTCAAAGTTAGTTAAGCATCGTTAGAAAATTTCAATAGGTGTTGTGTTTAAACTCTATATATATTTAAGTAAGTAATGTACAAGGTGGGCCAAAAGAAGTCATCCGATGTTGTTTGGCTCTAATTTTTTTTCTAAATGAAAAACTTCGATTCTGTTTTTTGATTATGTTTATTTGAACCTTTAGAATTTTATTGGTCAAGTCGAGAAGATGATATCGGCCAAATGGGCGCCGTCACAATTGATTGCCATACGGGCTCGTTTTATGGCATTTTTCATCACTTCGGCGAGAACTTCGGGCGACAGATTCTCGCACTCGTGTCGAATGTTGTCCTTGAGGGCTTCCAGAGTCTCGGCCTTGTTCACGTAAACACGGGACTTCAAAAAACCCCACAAAAAAAAGTCTGGAACGGTTAAATCGGGCGATCTTGCGGGCCAGTGCAAATCGTCCACTTCGTCCTCGAGATTGAGGATGGCTTGGGCGTAGGTTACACGCGTTTGGCGGTCGACAGGCAGCAGCTGATGCACGGACTGGGCTTTGTACGGGAACATGCGCAGGTCTTTGACCAAAATTCGCCTTAGGGACGACCGGCTGATGGCTAATTGCGAGGCACGGCGTCTGGTCGATGTTCCAGGCGACAGCTCGACATCCTCGGCAACAGCGGCGATATTCTCGGCAGAACGGGCGCTCCGGGGCCGGCCACTCCTGGCAACATCTCGTGTGGTCCCATACTCTTCAAGGTTGGTGCCCAAACGGCGCAGTGTTTGCGCAGTCGGTGTCGGACGGCCGGGGAATCGGCGACGTAATTCGCGCTGCGCCAACACCGCAGACGAATTGTTACGCAAAAAAACAGACACGATTATTCCGCGTTCTTGGGGAGTGTACCGCTCCATGGCTTGCTCACTTGTATTCTACACCTGTCTAGTCCACAAATTTCAAAACAGATTTGACATTGGCGGCCATTTGCAAAAATAAGAGCATCTTCCAATAGGGTGATCTCTTTTGCCCCACCTTGTATTTTATATTAATCCCAAAAAAACAACAATTTTTCTAAGAACAGGTGTTGATACGAAAAACATTTGATGTAAAAGAGACCTTAAATATAATTTTGAAATCCGGCAACAAGATATTTGCAAAAAATTAAAAAAATGAGAACCCGTCGCTCAAATTTAGGAAACTTTTCAGGATAAACCTAGATCATCTCCACATAAACTCAGCCTGTTCGGAATTTGTTCGTGATATCGACCTTTTTTTGACTTATTTTACTGAGCTTCTTGTGCTATGCTCTATAAATAAATTGCTTTGATTGGTGGCACGTATTCGGAAGTTGAAAAAATGTGAACGCTATAGATCGATGATAAGCAACTTCTTGTGGCCTGAAATGGATGATATGGATATCACGTGTTTCCAACAGGACGACGCTACGTTCTACACACCGCATGTCACGATGGACATTCTGCACGAGCGATTTCAAGGTGACGTCAACTGGCCACCGAGATCGTGCGATTTAACGCCTTTAGAGTTCTTCGTTTGGAGTTATCTTAAATCACAGGTCTATGCGAATAAGCCACAAACAATTGATGCCCTCAAAGTCCACACAACGAACATCATCCAGCAAATCCAGCCAGATTTATGCGACAAAGTCATCGAAAATTGGACCTCCCGAATACGTGCCACCAAGCAAAGCCGCGGCGGACACATGAACGACGTTATATTCCATACTTAATGTCATGAAATATCCTTTCAAATAGAATAAAAATGGAGTGGATATTTTACACAGAACTTGTTTTATTTACATTTATAGGTCGAGCGTCCTTATTGAAAGACCCTATTTGCGCCAATTTAGCAACTTTGCGGCACAATCGAGACTGCAGCTTTTGTCGCAGGGATATGAATACCTTTGCGGATTTTATGTTCCACATCTTTCGCATAGACATATTTTTTATTTACCCTAAACGAGTTAAATGCTAAAAACCAATTTGTATCCCGATTTGCTAACTCTTTTCGCACTATAACTTGAAAAGTATAACTCTGCGAATAAATTTGATATAAGTAGCTAAATTTGTAAATAATTTTGAGATCTGAATAATTGATTTTAAATTTTCATCTAGCGTGGCTACATGTAAGGTGAGATATTTAAAAAAAACGATTTTTCTACTATAATTAATATTGCAACTAAGCTTTTCTAACACTCCTCTACATATCCCCGTCGTGAATTCTATTGTGGAGGGTTCACAGGCAGAAGACCTTTTTTTGACAATTTGACTGGACTGGAAAGTTTCATTTCACCATTGACAATTTTTGAGTGACATATTTTTTTTGTTGCTGGCGCTAACAGCAGCGAAAAGTGTACAAGCTCAGATTGAACTAGTTCAATTGTGCGGATCTGTGAATAAGTTCTGCAATGGGAATTTTACATGAGCTACGTCATTCTGACGTCAGGAACTTCATAGTTCAAGAAAGTCTGTCTAGGGCATTAGCTAAACTACGTGTTAAGAATATACTAGAACCAAATTATTTCAATTTCTTTGCACCTGGCAACGCTGTAAAAGTGGTTCCTTATGAAAGGAGCAGTTGCTTTGCATGCGAGGCGTCGTGCTTCCTAATTTAATAATAAAAAACCTTGTCTCGCTTGTCCAGATGAATTACTCTTTACATGCTCACTATAATAAGCACAATACGTTGATACCATCGGAACCAATTAAGGCCAATAATTTTGCTATTAGCCACTATTACAACTTATGATTATCTGCACGCAAGAGGCATGACCTAACAAAATGGGCGCGCAATAGAAATTTACCGACTCGCGAATATAAATATGAAAAGTTTCTTTTCTTCGTCCTATTAGTCGTTGAACAGTTTTGAAGCGGTAATGGCGCTTTGCACGCAGTTCATATTGTACTTCTTAAGCAAAGCGATTTTGATAAATCACAAAGGTTGTAGCCAAACAAAGAACTTATTAAACCGAATCGCACCTACTCTGCTAAAGCAATTTGATTTGCAGTTTTGGCTACTCTTTAAATGCTTCGTGTGATGCGATGTGGTTATTTATTACGCACTCTGTTTTCACTACGTTTTAGTTTTCCTGGTGTATACAGGTTTTTAAATCGGTAACTGGTTTTCAGGTACAAGTCCGCTTCTCTGCGCTTTTTAAATCAATATCCTCCTCCTGATAGTAATCTCCTAAATTAGATCTTATGAACTTGCAGATGTGAGGACGTTTTTCGACTTTTCCCGTTTTTAATTTTCGTTTTTCATAATAAATACTAAATTTTTTTTTGCTTGAATGCCGCCATTACCTCAAAATTAAAATTTGTTGATTTATTTACTACTAGAGGAGTGCGAAAAATAAATACGATTACAGAAGAAGCCACTCAGTTAGTACCAGAGCGAGCTACATAATCAAATCATTTCTGCCCACTCAGTGCCTTACTAGAATGACATCAGCTTTTCACATGTGTATACGTGCTTTAGTGTACTCGAGATAATTCGAAAATTACATGTGCCACATATTTGTATATGTATAATCGAACGCCTTTCGTTAATGCTTTTTGTTATCCTTATGAGGTTCATCAAACTTTTGCTTTTATTATCTTATCAACTTTCAAGTGCGCACGGCACAAAACAATGATTCCGTCGGAGAGTGACAAACAGGAGCGCCAGATCGATGAATTTGATAGTCAGCACGCTACAATGACCCCGTGTTATCCGGTCGCAGGAATATTCCCTTTCATTCCAAGCCAAGCAAGCCAAGGTGCAGAAATGTTAAGGACATATCAGAAGATAAATGGAAGAAGGACGAAAAACACATCTACTCCGTAAGTGCGGTACTCTAACGCACTAAGTGATTAATATCGTCTGACCGTTCAGACTTTAGACATCCTTACATCACGAGACTTTTTCACTTTTTCGTTTTTTGTTTTTGCTGCAATACTGCAGGTGTATTTTTTACGCTTCTTAAATGGTTCGACCATTTAAACAATATTAATGTAAATATGTGATAACTCCGTCCTCTAGATAGATAATAAAAAAATAGGGACAGGCTTTCCTCCCTTCTTTGAAATAAGGCGCACCTAACACATATAATAATAATTAATCTACTGGTTTGTTAATATAAAAGATTGATTTGGCCCTAAAAATTGTAGAGAATTTACTAAAAGTCGTCATTCACATATAGTGTATGAGCTAGGCTGTGCGGAGGCTAAAGCTATGCGTTTAAGCTATTAAATAAAATTGATTGTACTAATGGGTGTGAGCTTTGCACAAATTGAAAATTATATTTAATAAATTATTGATGCGAAAAAATAAATTGTTAGTCGGTGATAGTGATTTATAGTCCATTCAAATCTTACATTTTTATAGACTAATCTTGCATTTTGTGTAGGACAAGTATTTTTTTGTTGTGTGTGGGGGTCGGTGTAAAAGATTTCAAGGTCGGCGGCTACCCCATTTGTCTTAAAAATTGAGAATAAGGGTGTTAACAGTGTTGTTGTTTTGTTTAGAATTGAAAATTTTACATATTTTCTATGGACAATTTTTCTCGTAAATTGAATACTTACAATTGTCTTTAAACACTAAAGCTTTCTTTTTTTTTTAATTTTAACACTAATCACATAACATTAACAAATTCGGTACACATGATTCTCAATTTACTTCTTTTAATCTCCTTAATTTATTCTGAAGGGTTTTATAGCGCTGCGAAAGAATCAAGAATCAAAGCGCGTCTTTTTATCATATTTATTTTAGTGTTATTTTATTTTTTAACATAAATATTTTATAATTCATTTCCACACTGCCATTGAAGTAAAATTAACATCAGTTAATATTATATGCTTTATTCTTCGATATTAAATTATTTCAGTAATGAAATATATTATAATAGTTTCTTCGATTTTTAAAAACATCTTCTGTTGGGACACTGTACATTGGGATGTGACCTACCTCTTAAGAATCCGACCAATGGATAAGGAACAAAAGACAGTCTTATTTGTGCTACTATTATTATTTGTGTCTATACTTTTGCAACGTTATATTTCATTTCATCGTCAGTTGTCCTAAATATCCAGCTGAGTGCGGACGTATTATGATTGAGTGTGGAGTGACTGTTTCATATATAAACCTCTAATCGAAGGTAATTCTGTAACTGAAAAGCAAGAAGAGTTAAGTCATTAATTGATCGAGCCATTGCAAAAAACTATGAGGGTCAAAAACATTTTCTACGGACAGTTTCGAGGGCTACTTTACATACAATTTGTTATAAACATTATTCTAATAGTTGAACGGATAAGAAGAAGCTTGATTTGTTGATTTTTATTTTCTCAACAATTGTTTAATTTTTTCTGAAGCGATTAATGATCAATTACAAGTGTATAAAAGCCAACAACAATGTGTTTGTGGTTTTGAATTTAGTAAGTCGAAGTTCGGATGAGTTTGTGATCCGAACTTCAAATCGTATAAGAAATGTCACACATCTAGCTGTTGCTACTATTATGACTGCAGCAAATAGTTGTACAAAAACAATAAAGTCTGGTCGAGTACAAGGGTTCCGTAAAATATTATAATTTTATTCATACAATATAATTTAACAATTAAGAAATTAGTGTGGGGTATTTTTTCACATAAATTTGGGCATAAGTTCAAAACTAACGCAGCTTAAAATTCAAAGGACATATTTTTGCTGTCATTAAAGCAAACTCTTTCAAATGATACCATTCACAACATATGTAAAAATGAAGGCAATGTAGGATAATTACTGCCACAACTGTACCAAATTAGAAGACAGTAGGATTAGTAGTTACTGAGAAAAATGGGAGTAACATATAGACACACAGAAAAACGCCATAAGTGTGCTTTGTATAATACCTCTTAGGTATAAGTGTATAAAAAAAATAGCGAACCAAAAAATAACCTAGATGAAGCTATAGAACTTGTTTTTTTCTTACTTGAGGAGTTCCAATTGTATATGAAGTATTTAGTAAAACCAATTACACAAAAATTTTATAGTAAATTAAATATACTGAAATTAATTTGTTTATTTTTTTTATGTGGTTTGCACGACACTCGAAGGGTTGTCCATATTTTTAGATACAGTTTTTTTGTTTGACTCTTCAGCAATACGTTCTCTACAGTCTATCGAGCCATTTTTTATATTTTATATATACATATATCTTCATCTTTAATGGACACATTTTTTTGGTTTCTTTTTCAATTTTCCGAAATTAAAAAAAAATGGCTCGATAGACTACACTCGGGTCAAATCAAACATATTATACATACATATTTTATATATAATGTATATTATGTATAATATATTGAAATAAATATATGACGTTGAAAATGCAAAAAACTTACTTTGAGCACTGTAAAACCTTTCAGAATAAAGGACAGTAAAAAATAAAAATTATTCGTATAGCGAAATCCCTTCTTGTTGAAATTTAAAGAAAAAAAGTTTTAGGGCTTAAGAGAAAATGTTGAGACAAATTTCCACCTTCTGAGGGTTTAAGCTTTGTAACTATTCACTCTACGGCAAAATGTTTCTTTAGTAAAGTTGTAAAGAATTCAAATCTAAATATAAAACCAATTTTCTGTAAGATGTAGGGGATAGTCGTGTACCTTGAAACAAAATAGACACTGTGGAGTTTTTGGTAATAGAAATTGTAGTATCATTTAGTTTTGGTTAGTAGTACCATAAAGCGTAATATCAAAGCAATACCTTTAAAATATTTTTTTGTCCCAAAATTATATTAATTCAATGCTTAAATGTTTAAAGTACCTAAAAAGTTCGCACTCAGAAAAAGTAAGCAAGTAATCGCTTCGTCGCCGCCAAGCTAGGTATGGTGCAACAGAATCGTAATAAAAAGAAAGGAATCTTTATCCCTAATGACTTAATTAGTTTACACATTACAATTTGAGCCTCCGAAGTGTTTACACATACAAAATTGTTACTAAAGTGAGTTGTATCATATACTGAATTAAAATGGTGAGACCAAAAAGAATGAGGGTGGAAATTAAATCAAAAATCATAACTTTCCAGGATTTACAGTTGTCCAACAAAGAAATTGCGAAGGAAATAGGATTTAGTGAATGTGATGTGAGGACGTTTTTGCAAAATGATGGTGGAAGTGGCAGTTTATTGAGAAAGCAGGGTTCCGGAAGCGACGACTCGAGAAGACGATTTTTTGAAGCGGCTAACTTCAAGAAATCGATTTGCCAGTCCAAATATCGGATCGGCTTGTTCGGTACCGGCTTAAGGAAATGGGGCTTGTATCCCGTCAACCGGCGAGAAAACTATAGGTAACTGCAAGAATGAAGCGCAAGCGCTACGAATGGGCACACGAGAGAAAAAATTGAACCAATTCCGATTGGAAAAATATTGTATTTTCCGACTAGTCCAAATTTAATTTACTAGGGCCACATGGAATTACTATAGTTCGCCGTCGGAGAGAAGATCGATACGGTGATGAGTGTATGGTCGCTCCTGTGATACATTCTTCTTATGTTATGATCTGGGGGTGCATAACTTCTTTTGGGGTTGAACCATTAATCATTCTGGGTGGAATGGTGGATGCCAAAAATTATAAAAAAATATTGCGAGAAGGCGTTGTTCCCGCTTTGGTGGAGTTGAGCCAGATCACTGAAAGTCCGATTTTTCAGGACGATTGGGCTCCTTGTCATGGAGCAAGATCTGTGAGTATCTGCGAACCGTTTCTGTACATTTTTCTGTTTAAATTAATTTTGCTTTTTTTTTTTTGTCGAAGATTGAAGTCTACATAGCGGAACTGGGCATAACATCGTTATCGTGGCCTGCCAATAGCCCTAGCCCCGATCTCAATCCAATTGAGAACGTTTGGGCTATTTTGGGACATAAAGTTGAGGGAAATATTGGAGAGAACCTGGTATAACGATGTTGATTTAGAATATTTGATAAAACTGTATTCTTCTATGGAATATAGGGTCGATGAAATAATTATCAAAAAGGGTGGACCACCTGGATATTGACTGTAAAAGTACGATAAAAAAGTGAAATTTATGTTATTATGTAAGAATTGTTATGAGAGTACATAAATAACGAACTTACTATACTGAAACACCTTAGTTCTAATGGAACTTACCGGTTTATAAGTTGTAAATAATGAATGAGTAAATAAACTAGGTTTATAAAAGCCAACTATGATATTTTATACATTCTTAAAAGAAATAATTTGCAAAATTGCGATTTTTCAGTAGTGTGGACATTTTACCACAGCTGTACCTTAAGCCATTACAAATATGTTTTATAATTACTAGTTTTATAGGATTAATTTTAAGACAAGGTAGTTTTACATTTGCCAAATATAATCGAACAATTCTGACCTACCGATACAAAAATTAACAAGAAGAAAAAAATTTTCAACGCCTTTTAATGTATTATATTATATTATATGTTTTTTAGTAACGGTAACACAACTACACCGACTCCCCTACACAACGAAAAGAAAACCGGAAGTGCAAGTTCATTTCAGTGGGCTATTAGTTAATTTTTTATAAAAATTAATCTTATGTTATGAACCAATTTTCGATTAGGAATTAACTGCGAAGAGGTTGGGATTGCATTAAGTCTCGCGAATCGACGACAGATATAAATTAGGATACTTTTGACCGTTCATCAAGCGGGATTCTATTCATGATTTGATGATTTGCCCTTATTATTAAACATAGATATAAAAAGAGATGTCAAAATGACTGCCCGGATTGGCAGTTATTCAGACAAAAGTTCTATCTAAGCTATAATGGAACACCCTTCATTTACATTTTGTATAGAACATTAAATATTCCCTCGGGATTAGTAGATTAATAGTCTTAGTTCTAGTATTAAAGTTTAACGGTATGAAATATACATATAAGTAATTCGTATGTCCAGTCTAAGAAATTCTTGATCTTAAACCGAACAATCAATTTTTCTCTTGCAGTGCACGAAATTCACGTATGCTCACCTAAAATTTTAAAGATAATTAGTTGTTGAAAAGTCACTAGAAAACACACCATTAAAAATCAGATATTAAGTGACACATTTTTAATTTCCAAGTGTTATGTTGTGTCAGTGTGTGTTATAGTAGTAAGTAGAGTATTCATTATTTTTTTAACCTTTGTGTTATATGTATTTGCATGGAATACCTAAACGAACACTCCATATTTGATACTGCGGAATATACATATATATACAAAGCACTCATTCCTGTCAATACAGTGTGGTGCAAATTATTTATAACCACGCATGAAATGAGAAACCAAAATCCTAAAGCAGCAACAAGAAATTCTTTCCTTAAAATGTTAAAATGTTTTGTTTTTCCAACTAATTACAGTAAGTTTTATTTAATAAATATCGAACATATTTTATGCTTTTAAAACAGCAAAATTTTTCGAAAAAATCAGTAAGCCATTTAGTTTGCATCCCGTCCATGCAAAATAAGAGCAATGTTCGGTTTGCTTTTTAATATTTTGTGAGTTATCCCTTCTGCTCGATGACAAGGACACAGCGGTTTGGCATGGATTCAATTAACTTTTCAATTATGCCGGGGGAAATATTTTTCCATTCATATTTGAAGTTTTCGATTAATGAAGCCGTATTATCTCTTGCCGCTAATTTATTATTTCAGAATCCCCAGAGATTTTCAATGAGGCTCAAATCAAGTGGTTGGGCCGGCCAATCCATCCATGTTTTGAATGCCATTTAGCTGAAGTCATTCTTTAATGACTTTTGACGTGTGTTTTGGGTTGTTGTCCTGTTGAAAATGGCATCTCGTTTTCTACACTGGGCATTTAACCTGTCGCCAGTATATTATTATACTTGAAATATATGGATGCAATATCTTCTTAAATTATTTTTTTGGCAATAGATTCTTAATTTTTTTATACGTCGCCCTTGTACAGTACATGGATTAGATTCAAACTTAAGTAGTCAGATGATTTCAGGAGTAAATATAAAATGATGGTTTCGATATGTTGACCGTACTTTCCAGTTCTTCCTTTTTGTTGTTGCCCTTGCACATTCACCTGAAGCAAAATTCTCCGTGTGGTCTGTTTCCCGGAATTTCGCAAGTATTTGATTGCGTATTTTTTGCAAAGTTATACTTTGTATTTCTTGCAACTAATTTCAATTAAAATTTAGTACTGTACTTTGTAGATGTCATATTTTTCGAAATTGCATCACTTGATTGATTTTGTGAATGTAGATTAGAATACTTATTGTTAGACCCTGTGGTCCATTGTACATAACCCGGAAGAAGAACACCATCTGGTTTTTAATTTCGTTGCCCTTTATGAGCTGTTAGTCGTTTGGTCGTATCTAACATAACAAAACCGTTGGGCAACGTAAGTTTGTGTAGCTCGGTAGCAGCAATGATACTAAATATGTGCGTATAAGTTCTCTGAGTATATCGGCTCTTACGTCGGGGCCATATGGTATACCTTGGGTTAATGCTTTGAAACAAATTTGGACCAATCAAAGTTCGCAGTAAATTTTGTTCGATACAATTTTTTAGTTTACCAGTTGGATTCGTCTTCTCCAGTTTTTAAAATCGAGTTGCATTTTCGAAATCCGTAATACCCCAAAACCTCTCTAAAGCGAATGCAATTAGGCCTGACTATAATAGTCTTAAGACTCTCTAAGATTTGCTGTCAAATTTCCTTATGATTGGTTATGATTCGGCAGTATCATAACGAATCTTAAGCTCAACTATAATCGTCTTAATGAATTTTTGACACTTGCAACCACTAATTCAACCAACACTTAATGTTTCCATTTCATTCACCATTACTTTAAATTTCTCTCGAATTATAAACCAATTTTTTCACAAACGTCACTTTTGTTAAGATTCCTTATGATTTGTTCGCTCCGGACCGTACCATTTATGATTTCGAAAAGATTTCGAAAGTGAGAGAAAGATTCGATAAGACTATTATAGTTGTCAGTGTGGCACTTCATATGATGGTACAAAATCTTAGGCAGTCTTAAGATATCATAAGACTATTATAGTCAGGCCTATTGACTACCAACCAAATGTCACATTTAGTATACTTGCGCACACTTTTTTCGGGTCAGTTTATTTGACCGGTTTTCGCTGCATGAAACGTGATAAAACCTGTGAATTTATTCATATTTGACACGTGTCTCATCTTAGGGAAATCCCGAGTAAAAATAAACGACGGCAATGTCTCGGCGGTCAGACGATTTTTACGCGACGGTGATACGACGCCTCACAGGGTTTGTAGTGTTTATTAAAGATTTTCATCGGGTGCACTCACGGCCGCACGGAGAACGAATAGCTCGGCCGTATGAGGGCCAACCTCGAGTAAAACCGAAAACGTCGCGCTCACGCTGCGCTCTGCCCGCCTCATGAAAGCTGAATTTATGTTACGTAGTACCAACGAAATCAGCGGCAGCACGGCTGAACCAAACAAAATACATATGTACATACATATAATTCATCCGTCCCATAATAATACTTTCTTATATTTTTGAAAAATCCTGCAATTATTTGTTTATAACTCTTATGTTTTACAAATGTGTATAATTTATTTAGATATTCAGAAATGATTTGAAGCTTATTATTGTAAGTTGACTGAAACTTAATGAGTAATTCACAATAAATAATAAAGTTATATTTAATAAATGAATTACTTATTTTTTATATATCAAACCGCCACCAATCTCGTTTTGGTGGAGCATTCATTCTTTGTCCAGTGCGCATGAGACTGGAATCTGTTGCCTGCTAATATTCAGAAAACGACGTTCAGTGGATCTTTATGGTTCAGTCCTCGGATCTTTTTTAATATGAATACGTAATAGTGCCCTTAAGCATAGAATTACCTGTTATTTGATTTTCTTGCATTGCATTGCAACGTCAAGTTCAGTGAAATTGTAGAAAAAGGGGCTAGATTTGCGTTAAATCCGCCTAAGTTTCCCACCTGGGATACCGCAAAGTGTGACCGTCTTCTTTAATTTTAAGAGGTGACGTCAATTGTCTCCATTAATATTGGATTTACGTGAAAGATAATCATTGCAAAGATTGTTAAGGATGATATTCCCAATAACTTTTATTTGAAACTTTTTCCAAAAATATTAATATTTAAAAAGAAGTAAAATTTCAAAAATTGCTAATATTCAAAAAATATTTACAATTTTTAAATTTTCAAATATGGAGACGGCTTTTTTCGATTTTACGACGAATTCATGCATCGATGGCAAAAAATAGGAATGGCAAAAGTTGTTGAAAATCAATTGTCCTTGCATTTTTATAATCAGCACTTTTGAATCAGAGGTGGGAAACTTAGGTAGAGTGTTCTGGTGACACCCATACCTACTATTAAAATTCGCTGCACTCTGACTTGTACTATTTATTTTATTTTATTTATTATTTTAATAAATAGCAAATAACAGGAAATTGAGAATGAACATGACAAGCAAAATAATAGTAAAATTTTTCACTTTTTCGCTAAATTTTTATAGCATGAATTTTATACCTACAATTAGGATGTTGTGATGAATTTTCATTATTATTGAAGATAGCAAGGATTTAGTACCACACGGCGGAGTTTATTTTGCAAATAAATTTGGCATATAAAGGGTGTTTTTTTAGGAGGTTTGTTTTTCCGATAGATGTCGTTTTATTTTATGGCAGTTGTTTTGACAGCTCAAAGTGGCATTTCTACTCAGTATTGTTTGGCAAATCATTATGAATAGGTTAACTCCAGAACAACGTTTTCAAATCGTGGAAATTTATTTTCAAAATCAGTGTTCAATTAAAAATGTTTATAGAGCACTTCGTGAATTTTATGGTGCACATAATCGTCCGTCAGAGACCACCATAAAGAACGTAATTACCAAATTTCGGTCTACATTCACTCTTTTGGATGCCAAGCCACCGACAAGAATGAGAAGAGTTCGTACAGAAGAAAATATTGCTGTCGTTGAGGCCAGTGTCGAAGAAAACGACAATTTATCGATTCGTCGTCGTGCTCAGCAAATTGGACTTTGTCCATCGACTTTATGGAAAATTTTACGTAAAGATTTGGGTTTGGTGCCATACAAAATTCAATTGGTGCAAGAATTAAAGCCACACGACCATCGTTTGCGCCGTGAATTCAGTGATTGGTCGTTAAATCAATTGAACGAAGATCCATTTTTTTACCGTAAAATTCTCTTCAGTGATGAGGCGCATTTTTGGTTAAATGGATACGTCAACAAGCAAAATTGTCGCATTTGGAGCAAAGATAATCCACACGCCGTTCAAGAATTACCAATGCATCCTGATAAATGTACTGTTTGGTGCAGTCTATGGGCTGGTGGGATCATCGGTCCATATTTCTTTAAAAATGAGGAAGGACGACGCGTTACCGTGAATGGAAATCGATACAGAACCATGATCAATGAGTTTTTGTTGCCAAATCTTGAAGATATGGATATGGATGAAATGTGGTTTCAACAAGATGGTGCCACTTGCCATACAGCACGTGAAACAATCGACTTATTGAAAGAAACTTTCAACGACAACATTATTTCGAGAAATGGTCCGGTGAATTGGCCTCCGCGTTCGTGCGATTTGACGGCCCTCGATTACTTTTTGTGGGGATACGTGAAGTCATTGGTTTATGTGGATAAACCTCAATCGATTGATGCTTTGGAAACCAATATTCAACGTGTCATTGCTGACATACGCCTCCAAATGCTTGAAAAAGTGGTCGAAAATTGGACCTCCAGAATGACATTTGTGAAAAATAGTCGTGGTGGCCATATGCCAGAAATTGTGTTTAAATGTTAAATGCCAAAAAATTATCTATCAAATAAAAAAAAAATTTTGGTCATTTCATAATTTTATATGTGTTTTATTCAAAAAAAAAATCGGCAACCTCTTAAAAAAACACCCTTTATAATAGAAATTTTAACGATAGCGATTTTAAATGCATTTAATTTTGGAAATTCAGTTTGATGTCAGCAATAATACTAAGCCTTTTTAGCGATACGGTTTATGACGATAAAGGTCATGCAATGAGAATTATCCTTTGAGATATTATTTAAGGTACAATAGCAGCATCATTTATAATTAAATGCATTGATATTATATTAGCATTCCGTTTCAAACGTTTTGTAGAACTTGGCTGTGTGGTTCACTTCAATGTCTGTATGTGAATAAGAGGTGAAAAGTGGCATTATCTTTAGAATGCTGCATAGAAATAATAATTGAGAAAGGAACCCCCAATCTGTGGATTTTTGCAAATAGCTGTAGAGCTAAACCAAGTGAGTCACTAAAATTCATTTAATCCTGAAAAAGATATGGGAGGAACTGATGTCACAAACATACTGCTGTGTTGATTCAAGTGGATTTTAATTGGAACCGGATGGGAGAATTTTTGATGAGGATCAGGTTTAATACAATCTATTGTAGTTCAGCCTCACTTGATACTTTGTTTAAAAATTGTGATAAACCAAAGAAACGAAAATACTGCGAAATAATCCCAATGCCGCAGAATATGAGAAAATTATTTATATCCTGTGAGAAACAAACCCCACCCTACCCTAAGCTAAATTGGCAAAATGATCTTATTTTTGAAAAATTTTGTGTGAAAAAAATACCTTACAAATTCTATGAAGGTAAGACACCCCAAAAAGTTTTCACATTTTAAGTTATCCCTCCCCCCTGCAGTGAAGAATAAAAGATATATGAATTTCAACGAATGGAATCAAATTGGCGGATTACAAATATATAATATTCTAACAGCCACAGACGACCCAATCTGCAGGAATAAATTTTTAGGGACCCTACACAAATTGCGTCGTATGTAAGCAGACAAAAAATATTACATCCAAAAAGATTTGCCCCCCCCCCCCCCCCCACAATAACCGTTGTAGTTCAAACTAAAGTTGGGGCACTGAAGGAAGGGTTACAGCATATGCAAAAAATAAGCGAGGTGGGTAGGCTTGTCATAATACTTAAGGAAAAAACCCCCTGGCAGATCCTGCATCTGAAAAGTGTAGATAGCACACCCAATTTGTCACCCTACCAGTCAGCTGGCCGTTAAGGCCTCTACAGGGCCAGATGTGAAAGAATCTTACAAATTGGGTAGAGTGTGGACAGGTAGGGCCGATAAATTTTTGAGAAAACAATTGATGAACCGTAAAACATACATATATGTAAATATATAATTTGCATGTAATTTTAGAACCTTCTCAACTAGATAAATACCTACAACATTGGACATTATCTTAAATTCTATTAGATGAAAGCTTTAATATGAAAGAGGTACAATATCTAATATTTCCTATACTGCGTTGCCGTTGGGAGCATAGGCCTTTCACACAAAGCCTCTCCAATCAGAGGTGCTGCTTCTCTTTATGTTCGCCATGCTAGATGATTGATTGAAGCGTGTAGTCCGAGCGGGATTTGGGCCGGGGACCATTGGATCAGCAGTCTACTAGGCTTACCACTAGACTACTCACCCTGATATACCTTTAATACATTTGATGAAGTTTTGGTCTGTGCATGCATACAGATATGACCTAAAACAGTAAAGCAAACTGTACCAGTTAATCTATTTAATTAGAACATTTGATTTTCTTAGCTAATCATCTAAAACTATGGATACTCATGGGACGACAAGAATAGACGAGAACACGAAATTTTAACCATTTATTAACGAATATATTTGGTGATCCCGTGATGAAAAAAACTCATCTATGAAAATTAAGATATGAGGAAGTAGGCATCGACCACCTATTCAAGATGCAAATTCAACTAGAGTGAATTTCATTGCTCATTGAATGTTTAGGTGAAAGGGTGAATGTTTTAATTGATGAATACAGAATCAAGGAGCCCAATTTTTTTTTATTGCGCACAGGCAAAGCCTAATTACGCGAAGTTGAAAAAAAAACCGTTATTTTTCGTATTTTAGATTCTCATAAATAACACAGCCACACAAAAAAATAAAAGTGTTCTCTGTTTTTAACCCATTTTTTGAGGTTAGAAAAAAATCTGGACGTCACGGCTCAATTCTAGTCGCAGATTCGTGCTCAGCAGGCCAAAATACTACGGATAGGACGTATGGCATCAAAAGTAATCCCCACTTTTCTTTTTTTGTGTGGCTGTGAATCAAAGACTTGTTGAAACAAATCGATAATAGGGTTCGATGCACGACAAAAAATTATCTTCAGCAAAAAAATTTTCAATCAATTACGTCGCGGGGTTCAGAAGTAATTCGTGTTTTTCGATTTTAAAAAGATATCTAAATTGTTCAGTGTTCCTGATTATTCGTTCAGACACTCGCTTTTATGTACCATTAAATTCTGCCGGTCTACTGGGTAGTCTAATCGGTAAGAGTATTCGACTCTGGTGTAAAAAGATTGGGTTCGAGCCTGGTATATACATATATACTTTTTAACAATTTTATTTCAAAGAATTACCCTGATAATTTTCATCAGCGATGTTACCTATCGGCATTGGGGCAGGGTTCCGATAAGCCAACATGCCGAAAAAATTAAATAATAAGACTTAAGTCAATTCAAAATTCCTTAAGCACTTCTGCGGGCCCTTAAGACAGAATTTGACAGCGAAAAAATATTGCTTAAGGATATATAGGCCAACAACAATAAGAATCGCAAGAGAGCTCAAGTCATGGTAATATACTTATTGCTTTACAACTTATGACATATGAGCCCCAGCGCGTGAATTGGATGAAAATGATGCTGCACCCCATGCCTGTTTATGAAATTATTACGTTTACCTCAACTAGCACTTGCTGAAATTATTTCTCGATATTATTAAAATTGCTAGTTATGCTATAGGATTATAATTCTTCAAAAAAAAATAAAAAGAAAGGGAAATGGATATGACAAAACATCAAATCAAAAATCAAATTAAGCATTTTGAATTTCAGAATTTATTTTGTGACAAGTGTGTATGTGTACGCAAAACCGGGCTCACTTTCTTCCTGTTGTCGGATTTCAAAGCTCTTTTTTATATAAAATGTTTGTCAGAGCCGTTTTTTCTGTCAACACTCATTCTTAAAAAAAAATCTAATTTTTTTTTTGGGATACTATATCACCGAAAGTCAATTAGATGGAATGGCCAATTTTTTTCTTTTTGTGTAGCTAGGGGAGAGCGATTGGATGAGGCAACTATACAACCACCCCACCGGGCTGGATTAAGTTGTGTCGTGTATCGCGTATCCGATAAGTTGTGTCGTGTGGAAAGCCCACTCAATTTCTTAGGCTTCATATTGTGCCCTTTGTAGCTGCTTTTACCTATAATCAAATAATATAATGTGGCGGTAAAGTCCACTCCTCTCTTTTCATTTCGTTGTTCATATTGCCAAAATAGCAAGGAATTTTCACTTCGGAACCCCAAGATTCAAATTAGTGCATAATAAGAATCTTGTGAGCTTTTCGCTGAGTTTTTTGAATCAGTATATATGTTGATAACGAAAATGGTGCTCACAATGACCTCAATGAAACGACTTATCAAGAATTGCTTGATATTGGTTCGTTAGTATTGAGGGAAGCAGATATAAAGGACGGTATTAATCATCTTGATACGAGTTATTCGGTAGATTCAGATGGTATCTCTACAGCTTTGCTTAAATCATGTGGTTCTTCCCTTGTTTTGGCTCTAACTATGCTTTTTAATACTTCATTAAGGCGAGGTCATTTCCATGATATTTGGAAAGTTTCGGTGATTAAACCTATTTTTAAAAGTGGCTCAAAACATTTAATCACAAATTACAGAGCTGTATCTTTAATGAAGGTAATTCCTAAGTTATTAGATTACATTATTGCTACTAAACTTTCTTTCTTATGCAAGGAAATTATTTGTTCTCAGCAACATGGTTTTGTAAGGGTAGATCAACTATCAACAACTTATCCTTGTTTACCACTTCTTGCATAGCTACTATATAAAACGGATATCAGTTGGATGCTATTTATACGGATTTTTCTAAAGCCTTTGACAAGGTAAATATTTCCGTACTAATTAGGAAAATACAAAGATATGGTATTCATTCATCTTTTTTAATGTGGATCAATTCCTATTTGGTAAATAGAAAACAGTTTGTGTCAATTGATGATGTCACTTCCAGACCTCTCCTTGTCAAATCGGGCGTACCTCAAGGTAGTCATTGCGGCCCGGTATTATTTCTTCTTTTTATCAATGATATTATTAACTGTTTTTCTTATTCATAATGTCTAATGTATGCTGATAACTTGAAACTCTTGCTGGAAGTTAGCACTCCAGATTCCTGTGCTCGCCTACAACACGATCTAGATAAGTTAGCCGACTGGTGCGTTTTAAATGACCTACGCTTAATTATTTCAAAATGTCGAGTTAGAACTTTTTCTCATTCCTCAAATCAAATAGAGTATACTTACTGTGTTAACGATTATCCATTGGTTAGAGTTCATGAAATCACCGATCTTGGGGTAATTCTTGACAAGAGGCTTTCGTATGTAAAACATATTGAATATATTTGTTTTAAAGCCTTTAAAACTTTACCCTTTATAAAAAGAAATTTTAAAGAATTTTCCGATATCTTCGCTATAAAAACTTTGTACGTCTCTTTAGTAAGACCCATTCTTGAATACGCTGCTATCATTTAGTCTCCAAACTACATGAGTCATTCGAACAGAATTGAATCGGTGCAAAAATCGTTTACTCGATTCTTGTGTTATAAATTAAAATTTTCAGAGATAATATTCCTGTATATGAATCCAGACGTTTACTAGTTGGACTAGCTAAGCTTAGTTTTCGTCGTGTTGTTAGCTGTACTTTACTTGTTAAAGATATCGTATGTGGTGCTATTGTGTGTTCTGAATTATTAGGATTAATTAGTATATACGCTATTAAAAGGCCTCTCCGGTTGAAAAAATGCCTACATGCTTCTTCTCATAAAACGAATTACGGTTTAAATAATGTGATAACTAGAAGTATCTACAAGTTTAATTCTTTCAACGATTATGTTGATTTTACAATGGATAGGCATACTTTTAAAAATAAAATTGTTCTTCCGCAAAGTGTGAAATGAATTTTGGATATTGTAAAATTCTTAATATAATGCAATTTAATATTTAATTTAAGATTTTCTAGTCTGTAAGATTGTAAAGAAATCAGTAGACTGAATAAATAAATAAATAATAAAGGTTTCATTCAAATCCGTAAGAAAATCGCTCAGATACTTAGAGAGAATCCAATTCTATTTTCAATCGGTTAAGAAATTTAACGATGGCTTTTTTTGGTTGGTTGGTTGGTTGGAAAACGTAGTTGAGATAGGGCATTCGCATGCATGTACTCTGTTTCTGTAAAGTCGATTCGGAGCGCAAAACTGCTCGGCAAATAATTCCGGTTGACCTCCGATCCATTTTGCCTCCATGGAGTATATGCATCAGGAATTTTGTTGTTTCCTAGATAACGGCCACAGTGTTCCTGAGTTCATGCGATTCAGACATAACCACTTTCTGTACGGTTCGCCATAATTTCCATTCACCAAGGATAGTAAATAGTCGCGAGAGCTTAATGGTGCCACACCTACAGGATATTTGTCGTGTGTCACTTACAGACCACGGCTGCTCTGCATCAGATATCATGATTGAATGCCATTTGTCATATTTCATTTATTCCAGACCCCCTTCAAATGGAAACGAAAACACAAATGAAGTGAACGGGTTAAATGCTCTTATCAGTGACGTCCGACCACCCATCCAGGGAAGGCACGTCTGCACAAGGCTTTAGGTCCGCATTAACCCAGTCAACCAAAAGAATGAACGTAAAAATGCAAACGGGACACTTAGCCTGTAACGTTTCGGAAGAGCGCAGTAACCATGTCTGACGGGCAGAGCGTATCCCCCATTCATAGTGAATATGCATTTTTAGGAAGAGCGGGTGGATGGTTTTTCTTCTTTCCAGATATGCGCTGGCCCGCTGTTTATATGCAAATTAAAAACATTTCACGGATGGAGCGTATGCATGTATCCAGCACAGGGAATTGGGTGGGCAACCTCCGGGCGTCAAGATGATACTCTGCATTATATTGGCTTAGCAGCCACTATATGGCAGTGCAACACTGTTGAGAACTCGGCATGTGTGCAAGCATAAGAGGCTCACTAGAAATCGTTGCTTGAAGTAATTATAATTAAATTGAAGGGTTCTTTCTGCACAACAGAACAAGAGCTCTGCCAAACATGCGGCATCACAGCGGCAGAGCCGGCAGCATTTAATTAAATCGTTAAAATGTAGCTCAAATTAAATCTTTATTAAACCTAAAGCTACGAGGAAATGCACCCACACATTGCTAGATTTATGCCCTATCTTATAAAAACCCGGATCTGCACTAGTGTGCTCATCTCTGTAGAACGAATTGTAATCTGGCACGTTGAGAATCTTAACGATAAAAGCTTTTGTGTTTGTGGAAGCACGATGTAACACTGTCCTAAAGAGTAATAAATTGCAGGCAGAAGCAGTTTGCGATGTATAGTGCATTTTGAAGCTACCACCCATCAGGACGACATATCTCAATCTCCTGAAGGATATTGTCAGCATAAACTACAGAAGCGACATAAAACACATGCCGCAACCTCAATACCATTGTGTCTTCTTGTGGCTCCTTCGGTAGTATGTATGTATATAGAACTCATTCAGCAACAAATTGGTGGAGATGTACAGTAGGTATCCATGCTTGTTTCCAATATTTGCCTGTATGTCATTTTGTGTTCAATTTCATTAGTAGCAACCAGGTGGATATTAATTCTTAATTCCAATAAAGCTTTCCTACGAGGTAATCAAACTAATAATTATGATATCTACACAGTCCTCAAAATTATCTGGTAGACATACATATGTGTGTACATAGGTATGTATATCACAATCAGAGGAAAGGGGTATATAGAGGGTTTCGTTCATTAATCACTTACCTACCGGGCATACAAAAGTAAATGGTCCGAAGTTCCCAACAATTAACAATGGAATTGGTAGACTAATTTTTTTTTTCTGAATCTACTACGACGTAAAGCAGTTTTCTACAAAATGCAACTCTATAAGATTTGGCTCCTTATATGTAGAAAATATCTTTTGGTACATTGAATTAGGAAGAAGCTCATCGATTGAGACTACAGTTTGAAGACTGCAGTAAATTTCATTTGAAGTTTCCTTCTTCCGCCGTAAGAGTCAGTGCATTTTTTTATGGATTATTCTATAATTGTGTGCATGTACTGAACAACTTCACGACTTGTGATCTGGCTTATCTAACCAAATAATTTTTTATACGGCCGTAAGACGTACTGGCCGGGAATATACAATATTTTTAATTGACCTTCTGTGATTGTTCTATGAAGGTTTTAATCTTTGTGCTTTTTAATACCTCACTAAAATGTACCTACTGACTGCAAGCGCGTAATGTCCTCAAAGTTGTTCGTAGTTTAAAGGGCGATTATATCAAGAGACAAAACCTAAAACTCCCTTAAAAGTGGACTTGAATGATGCATTGTCTGCAATCCAGCAATTTCTTACTAACATCAACACCTCCTCCCTCGACGTGAATCGCGACTTTGAACCTCACCCCTGCTTGTGATTGCAGCATGTTTCGACCATAACATACATATTTGTGCTTTGTTTGGAAACAGAAACACTTTGTAACCTTTTCATGTATATATTACAACAACCAAGGGCCGGCCGGTGCAAGCGAACGTTGCTCCGCTAACGCACAGGCAACGGATCCAGTAGAGTCTCCAAGCTTTCAACTGAGTGCTGTTGAATGAAGCTTAAAATTTGTTTAAAGGGTGCACACTTGCTGAGTTTCAGGGATTAATAAAAGCTTACCGCAAAACTTAATAGTCCCCTTATTTTGAAAAAGAGCAGGAAGAGAGGTGAAATTTGAGTGTTTGATCCGTATCCATTAAACTATACATGCATTCCTTATTTAAATTTTCACGGATGCCATTTATCAAGTCACTCAGTTCGCCTCAGTTATGAAAATATCACTGGACAATGATTTCCGAATCTAAAAATCAAATTCCTTTATCATCTCCGAAAATAAAATCTCCTTCAGTCCATTATAAGTGAGGTGTCGCCATCTTAGCCCATCTCCACGGTTACGTGAAAATAAATTGAAAAAAAGACAAAATGGCTGATGCTAGATGCACACCGTTGAAACATTTTTTTTCCATTTCAGTATTTATTGAAAGTTCTGGATATTTTTCATGAAACTAATATTATTATATTACACTCTAGCCTCACCAATGAAATAATTATGTGAATAAATGCGGTATTATGCTCCACACTAAATAAATGTAAGAGTCCTGTTGTGTCGACACAGTAACATACGAATATAAGTAAATATACTGAATTTAATTGATTTATGTTGAGTAATGTTATAGTAAATATTCAGTTAACGCCATTTTACAGCCCATTTTTCCCAGGTTGCTAGACTATAATATATCATCAGGTCCAGGTTGGACAGTAATAGAAAACTACTGCTATTGACCATAGAGAGAATGCCTATTAAACTTATGTACATAATGTATGTATTTTGGCGATCCATTTCAGTAAAACTGTTCTCTCTCTTCCACTAAAGCTTGGGTCCACAAAATATCTGTTAGTAATAGTAGATGTGCTTTAGTTTGTCGAAATATATACAGAGAAACTTTTGCTGTCCTGTATGTGTGCATACATCCATATTCATATTACCACGTGAAGATATAAGAGAAAGATTCGTATTTATATTTTTTAGCCTCGGAACTTCGAAAGGCGGAGAAGAATGAAAAATAATTAATAGAATTTTTGTTTAATACTCCGTTACATTTGTGCCACTTCATAAGTATTGATGTACGAAATAAAAAAACATTGAAACGAGCAAGAGCAGCTTGCCTCCAAAGAAAATAATTAAAATATGTGTATATGAGTAAATAATCCTAAATCCATTTTAATCACATTTCGATCCATTTTAATGTGCTCTGAGTGCTTACTTACCATTCACTGTTCGTTCTCTTGCACAGATTTTTTGTCAAATTCTTTCAAGAGGCGCATTTGAAAATTGGCAAAATTGAAAATTATGAGGATCAAAACTTTTACGAAGGCTACTGTGTGGCGTGTGTCGTATATTCATGCGAAGTATCATCATTGTAGCGAGAAACCTCAATCGGCATCAACAGTATATTCGAAAGTTTATGGATGATAAGGGATACCTCCCATTTTCCACAAAGTCGCTTAACCCAGGGGTGTGGGCTTAAACCAGATCTGGCAAACAATGAAAACTTGAGGTGAAGAAAAACAATTCCCCGACAAGGATAACATGTGCGAGCTGCGAATATATGGGAAAAGTTAAGAGGGACGAAAAAGGTCAAAACTCCATTCCCCCGGTATTCTAGTCAGTCATTAAAAAAAAGTTGAGGAGTAGACCTTGCGTTGCTTTTTTTCTCTCAACGTCTTTTGGGTTTTTTTTTTGTTCCCTTTTCATTTTATTACGACATGCTTCGCTATATCATAACGGAGCACTGGAAGGGAATAAAGATGAAAAGTTTTTCCCCTGTTTTCCCTGTCTTCAGCGCAAGCATTTTCTCGACGTATACGGCAATGCGCGCTGAGGGAAAACTTAGTCCATTAAAGGAAATATCCAGTGAATTGACATCATTTTCGTTTCACATCACACATATAGAGAGTACAGTAGGTACTTCAGACACACATTGTGCCGTGTTTAGCGTGCTCTTGCGAAGACGATGATGGTGACAATATTTTCAGTACAGTATTTCGACTACTGAAGACCATACAAAAGTACTAAATGCGTCTGAAAGACGGTGAAAGGACCATTCAGCTATACTGCTAGAGCTAACCCGTCTAGAAGCAATCTTGATACTTTTCGCAGATACCTGCATGCGGAGTGTACTGTACCATGCGAAAAAGCAAAACAGTAATTATGTATATACGTTACAGAACTCTAGTTTATGTTTAACTAGCTTTTAAAAATTTTAAAGTTGTGATGAACCGCAGACTTATTCACTTATTTATAAAAATGCAATATTCAAAGAACGTAGGGAATGCTGTGGTAATTTATTTTAATTGAAAAACGTGAAGTTAACTTATTTTAAATTAAAAACTATTTCCTTAAGATGAGCCGAAATGAGGCATCACATTGGCATACTAATTTATACCGCAAATAATAGCATAAGTGTAAATGTGTAGTAGCCTTCTAATATAAACTGCTGCGGAAGCCTTGCAGCTAATGAAATATTTTTTCAATTAAAATCTTCTTGTGAAACGCTGGTCATTTTCCTCCGCCTCGAAGGCGACCTAATTTGCTAGCCATGGGCATACAAGTCTACAACATCTGAATATGAATGACGGGTGGAACGGGAAATCTATTGTCATCCCATGTGTCATTAAATGATAACTTGGCCCAACAAAGGATCCAATTTATTACATAACAAGTTGCGTCTGACTGCGGAGGCCTTAATCAATTAGGGGTTTAATAATAGTAAACAGCGGACTTTGTGCGGGTGCCAAATAAGAGATCTTTGCATACTCTGCCTAAAGATTGTGGTGCAGGTGTGTATAAGTAACGGTAGAAACCAATTATGTATTGACGAGGAATAGTTAATTTTTATGCGTGTAGTGGCAACGCTCCCCTTGCGGGTAGGAAACGCAACGTAATTGAGTGAATTTCCCTCTCTAATCGATGTACAGGCGGCCATTTCAGTAGGAATCAATAATTCCTAGAGGATAATTATATCCGAAAGACCTTTTTTGACACGAGTGTAATGCCGCTAATTGCAGGTTTGGAATTAGCGTGTTTTAACGATTGTATTGTTCCAATTTATCGTTTTCTGATTGTCAGACAAACTTTAGGGTAGAACGAATTGCTATTTGACAAAGTACGCCCAGTAAATCTTTCACGGCGACAGTTTTACTCGATATAAAGTCATATTTTTGGACATCGGGCCAAGTGAATAAAAGCCAGCAAATGCTAAATACTTGATATTTGTGGGAAATGCTGCTATTTATGTTACCAAAGATTTTACTTAAAAATCCAGCAAATGCTCTTACTGGAAGTATTTACTGGTTTTCCTAGCAAATACTGAAATGTTAAGTAAATACTTGAATTTGGGTGAATAAACAGTAACAGCATATATGTTACTAGCAATTTTTTCATGTTGCATTCGGGCAACCTTAAATTCAGCTATGCCTAGTCTCTAAGAAATTATAGCTGAGTTAATGAATTATTGGAAGGTGAAAATGTGTGGAATTAGACGCGATGCGGATTTGGAGGATTATTTTGTCCAGTTTAGGGCGGAAAAAAAGTATGGAAAGGATTTCTGAATCTTCAGGACATTAATCTTTCAGTTGATAAATTTTATGAAATTGTTCTGAGGGGTATTTCAGGTTGTGTGCCCCTAGTTAGAAAAAAAAATGTTTCCACTCACCACCTGGTGTGATAAATAATGCTCGGACGAAGTATTATATAAAATTACTAATGACCCCATTCATTATTTACAGTATTCTGATTTGAGGAGGGAATTTAATCGATATTCTTTGAGTCTGTATTGTCAATACATACTATAGATTGTATGAAGTCATTCGTGAAGAGAAATTCCAAGGAGGTTTGGAATTTGGTTAAAAATAAATGGAAGACATCTAATTACCTGTTAGTTTTTACTCATAACAATAAACTGTTCCATAATCCCTCCATTATTTCGGATCTCTTTGCCAATTACTTTGGCACCGTTTTCTGTGATGATGATACCTGCGATATAAATTTAGAATATTTTAAAAATTTGACTTGTCTTCCTCATATTTCCACTATTTTTATTCTTGACGCGGTCACTTACTTTCTTGTTTAATTTAACTGTGCGCTCTGTTGTTTTCCCTACTATTTGGAAAAAGTTTTAAATTGTTCTCAAAAAAGCAAAAATCGCCAATCCTGAAGACCTTTTAAGCTATTATATGTGATTCTAATCATTTCTTGTCGATCAATATTATCATCCAAGCAGCATGGATTCATTAAAAGAAGATCAATTGTATAGAATTTGGTGGAATTTTCAAGTTTTTGTTTAAACCAGGTTGATTGTGTTTACACTGATTTTACTAAAGCTTCTGGCGAAATTTCGCATAAAGTGCTTATTTCTAAACTTGAAAAACTCAATCTTCATTTTATCTCTTCCATTTAGGATTAGATTTTCCTCACATTTCTCCAGCGAAGTTGAAGCCACATCAGCTGTTCCTCAAGGTACTCACCTCGGTCCACTGTTCTTCATTTTATTCCTAAATGACCTTTTCCAACTTATCCTAATTCCCTGTTGAATAATTACCTAATGATACATTTGTTTTTAACAATTTTGTGATGTTGGTTGCTGCCTATATCAAAATTGTTTTTTGGATGGAAATATTATCATGGTTACTTGCTGACCCTGGTCACCAGATTGGATTTAATTTTTTGTCATAAAATTTATAATTGGAGCCATTACATTCCCTGCGTTCGGTGTGTATATTCGCCAGTGCTTGATTTTAATTACGCACCGGGTAGCAATTACGTATTTCAGAAAATACTTATTTTCCCAGCAAATACTGACAAGTAAAAGTAAAAAGTTATTCACATAATTTCTAGCACGTACCAACAGTGCCTTAACTGCACTGACAACATTTTATATGATTGAACAAATAAAATTATTGAATTTAGCACTAAAAATGTGTAAAAAATATAGCGACATTACCGGAATTATTTTTTACATCAATAGCTAAATTTGAAATTAACGGTTCATCTCAATACCTAATAAAAATAAAAAATTCAAATAACGTTGCGATGGTGTTTTTGTGTGGTTTATTATTTTTTTTATTTACATATTGAAAGCATGAGACACTCCCAAATTTCGCGAACAAATTCTTTCATTATGCGGACAACACCTTTCCTTCATATAAAGCACTGTCAGTGCGGTGAATTGTGCGGTCTTTTTTTGTAAGACAAAAAACAAAAAATATAGTTATATACGATGTCGGCGGCATCACACACACCATAGATCACACTCTATTTTTAATTTGGCTTTTGGCAATATTTTCTCTTACTTTTTAATTGAAAAAACATGGCTAGAGCTAGCTAGAGCTCTCGAGTTATTATTTGTTTACTCGCATTTGTCTCAACACACATTTTTGTCGAGAAAGAACGCCTGCAAAGTATGCAACGGGAAGATTGCTGGAGAGTTGACCTAGTGAAATGGAATCAGCAAACAATTTTTCCATGCGACTTGTTTAAAGCGCAGCGCGCTTTGTGTTTGGAGATTAAGCCTTGCCGTGTCTTCAGATCGATGGGCGCTATGGCTGATTCTCTATTTAAGGACCAATCACTTCTGGCTTCCTATTATCTCCAACTTAACTATAATTACGAAAAATTTGATAAAACTATAAGTCACCGCTGCGGAATCGAACTCTTAGTTCTTGAGAGATTGCGTGGGCTTTCTTCTAAGTTGTCTCTTATATCTAGTACTATGAAAGATTTGCATTTGACTGTTTCGGTTTTCGATTCGCCAGCATCTGTTGTTCCGCTTGGTGAGGACATCCGCCGTAGCATGAGACAAGTAAGGAATGACCTTTGGTGTTGGTCTGCGGCGGTGATGGCTAACTCTGAACTGATGGGTTCTAGTGCGGTAGACCCTGGATCGCTTTCTGTGCGCCTGGTGAGCTTGGGCCTCGCTGGCCCGAATGCTTTTGAGTCTCCGGCCGCTGCATTTGATGTTGGTGCGCAGTTTTCTTCCCCCATCTCAAGTTGTTATTCTGGATCTGACGGCTGAGTCTCTGATTGCAACCGTTGCTGTTGGTGATGCTACACAATCTGCTTCATCTATTTCGAGTCGTCAGCATGGTGCCGTCCAGGATTCATCGGGTAAAGCAGGCACTCCTCGTCGACGGCGCAATGGTGGAAGGCGATCACCCACAAATGCTATTAATCTGGGCATCCGATCTACTGTGGATGCTGGCATTGGGTCTGTTACTATGAGACCAGCTCTGAAGTTTCGCATGATGTGGTTGCGGTCGTAAAAGCCGCACTTTTATGCTTCCTTCAATTCTTAAGACAATTTACTCTGTCGATGTTAACCCCGATATCTCGCCTCCTGGTGCAATTGTCCATGACTTTATTCCCAGGACGCGCTTTGGCTAGTCCGTTTCAGAAAACGACCAAAAATCATATTGGTGATTTGGATTAGATTAAGATGGCTGCCTAAAAAACACACTAATATTATGCTAGTTATGGCCCATTGTGTGCGGTATAATTCCCAACGTGGAGCTCCTGTTTAAACTGTGCATAACATACATATTAACAGAATCCAAGCGGCGCAGAAATCATTCACCAGATTTTTATGTTACAATCCCAAGTGGTGGAAATCTACTATTCCTTGCTATGACTCGGCACGTTTGTTATTTACCTCAGCCCCCCATTTTTGACATGATATTGGCTGCGCTTTACTTATTAAGAATTTATTGTGTGATGTAATTAATTTATTTGCATTGGAAAGACCTCTTGGGGCTAGAAATTTGTTAATTGCTCCTTCACATAAAACGAACTACGTTTTTTGTGAAGTGTTGACCAGATGTATAACAAATATAATTTTGTTAGTAATCACCTAGAGTTCACTATATCTAGATTAGAATATAGAAAGCTAGTTGTTTCGGAAAATATTGATATGAACTAAATAAAGCTATATATATTATATAAAAATGAATCCCTATTTCCCTTGGTCACGCCATCACGCGTGAACGGCTGGACCGATTTCCCTAATTCTTTTTTTGTTGTGCTTGGCAGAAGAAGGTTCTTATAAAAGAAAGAATTAAGAAAATTGCGCAAAAAATTAGAAAATTTAAGAATACTGAACCACCATAATGCTGATATTTTCTATACTAGGTATAAACTTTTACACTTAGTTCAAAACTGAGGTGCACACAGTCTTGAAAATCTATATATATAAAAATAATAAGAGGAGGTTTTAAAAAAAAAAAAAAATCGGGAAACCACAAAGGAAATGTCGGAAAATCGAAAAAATAGAAATTTCCGTTTTGTATAGGAAGCGAATTTTCCAACTTCAAGGAATCTTTATGAAAAAGGCAATTGGAGGCTTTCGGGGTCGCAGATCTCGAGCTTGCATTCAAAAATTTGGGATTCAAGATGTCGTATCAATATGGTGACCGAAAAAGTTAAACTTCAAGGAATTTCATTGAAAATTTGGGTTTTTGGGGTCACTGATTTTGAATCTGCCATCAAAATTTTAGAAATGGAGATGGTATATCATATATATATATCAAGGGATATCCCTGAAAATCCTCACTAGGGAATTTTCGGGATCACTGACTTCGAATCTGCTATTAAAATTTGCAAATATGAGACCACCCCCACCCCGCTGGGGGTGCAATAAGGAGGTGGTGTAAAATGAAGAAAACTAAATTAAATGATACTGTTGGAAAATATCGAAAACATGTGCAAAACGCAAATAGGAAAACGCTGGGTCACATAGGAGAGGCGGTGGTGCAGTAGGGAGGCGTTGTAAAATTAAGGAATACAAATTTAATAGTATCCCGGGAAATGCCGGGTCCGGGTCAGCTAGTAAATAAATAAATAAATTTGGCGGAAATATAGGCAAACTATTATTATAAATTGTCGTTATAAATTTTATTGTGAAATAAAACGGTATATTCTCAGCTTATTTATATATGCATGTACACATAGTACATATACGAGTATCTGCTAAGAGTAAAACTATTTTACACTACTGAATGAAGCACTTCTTCTACAGTAAATTACTTTAAACATAATTAAAGCCAAAACATGTACACGACCGACCATCTATCAATTTTAAATTAGGGGGAATAAGCCTTCGTACTTTACTGTCGAGTCCAACAACATGGTGCTTTCATACAACTGAATAATTACTGCACAAGAGCGCTAAAAGAAACTGCACTCACTTGATTCTCACTTCAGCATATTAAATAATTTTGAATCTTACATAAGCTTCTGCAAATTTTATTATATTACCCAGCTTTTCCATACTCCGTTAGAAGTGGTGCAGTCACATACAATTTTCGGGTGGGGTGTGGTAGTGAACACATCGTGTTAGCGGCACTCTACTACGCTGAACCACCTGTATATGAGGTGTTAAGTGTTGCACAAAGCATCAGGACTTAGAACATGGGAAGCATGAATGAAGGGCAGCAAAGAGAAAAAGTGCTGGCATTTTTATTAACTTCGCAATTTTATAAGGGAATGAATATTAAATTTTCCCGTCTGACAACATTCGCCGGGCTAAAACGCCGTCCTGGTTGCTCTACACCCTTCTGCTGAGCTGTCTCTCCATGGTTTGAATGTAGGAGCCATAAGATTTCGTGATGGGATATGTTCGTCAAGAAAGCTGTGCAGACATGTGAAAGTAAGATATATGTGCCGTAACATTTTATATCCTACCAGAATTGAAATGGATAGCTTTTGATATTCTCCACATCGGCTTCTTATTCCTTTCTTATAACGATAACAAAGTGATAAACGTGGCCAGCTTGAAATATTCATTCCTCTCGTTAAACCGACATCTATCGCTCACACTAAGAAAAGATAAAAAATAAACAACTTGGAGCCCGAGTAAAATTTCTCGAGTAAAAATACATGCTGCGCGCGGAGCATTTTTCCCTTTCATTAACCTTCTTAAGCTTTTACCAAAATATATACTCACAAATTGCAGATTCTGGCAAAAGCCAAATTCCTGAAATCTTCTCGGAGGAATGAGAAGGAGGATGGTGGTTAATTATTGTTGTAAAAAAGTGTTTTTGAACAGTACTTCGCTACATATTACTTAGTGGGTAATCCCCAAAGCACTAAGGATATTTAACTATTATAAAAAAACACCAAATAAAATGAGCGTTTTGCTTTAAGAATAATATGAATAATTCATTAAGCTTATAAATATAATGCGTATTATTTATTAAGAATAAATTATAGTGAAGCAAGCCTTGAAGCAAACATACCTACATATATTTACCCTCTGTGCAATCCTTCTTGCATTTGGGCTTCTTGTATTCCGCTTCTAATCTAGTATATTTTGCTAGTCAGTTTACAGGTTATTTTTGTATGGAACTATTTTAAAGAAATACCAGAAAATAATCATATGTACCAGAAGTACTATTCAAAACCATGTCCAAAACTACCATAAACAAATTATTAAACGTAACAATTTTATCCAAAATTATTATAGTAATTATTAACTAATTTGTGGTCAGTTGTACCTATTATAGTGTAATCAATTTCAGCAATATATTTAGGAGTACCACGAGGAACAGTTAGCAATGATTATAATTATGTTCGTACACATTTTACTGGGTATATGTAAAAACATATTGTGCTGCTAATGGTTACAAACTTCAATATCAAAGGGCGTTATCCGACAAATTGGGCAAAAGTGGCGAAAACCAAAAATTAAACTTCCACTTTTAAATGTCAGTATTCATTTTATTGAAAATCAATGGGAAAGTTATATAATCGTGAATAGTTAGAAAGATGTGTGCAATAATGGGTCAATCGACGAAATATTAATTTTTGTGTAGACCATGCCCACCTCTACAACTAACCCTTATGAATGCAGGCTCTATGTCAATCCTGGCTGGTTTGGCAGCATATCAAAATATTTGATGTTTTGAAATGCTGCCAAACGCAGCCGGATTATTCATCATATCATTGTTACATTCAAAACGCATGAAAGGATGGACATAATCTAAAAGCTCAGAAAAACTCAGAGCAGTTCCGTAAGTCCATAGCTAGAAACTGAACCAAACACTGTAAAGGCGCGTTTCCAACACAGCGTATCCGTGTTTTAAATGACAGCACAGGATTTGGTCGAACAAGTCAGCTGTTTCGAAATTACATGGTTTCCCTGCCAATGTTGTCAATTTCTTGTATATACATAATTAGATAAAGGCGCGCTTATTCAATATCGGAATTTGAACTTTTAATAATGAAAGGGGAAATTTCAGTTGCTGTTTTGGCAGCCATAATCAATTTTCAGCACTTTCTTTTGCGATCGTTCCTGGTAATTTAAAAGAAAGCAGTGTTTGACAATCCAAAATTTATTCGAAAGTACACAAGCCATCTCTTTCGAAAACAGAATTTTGAAAAAACCATTGTAGCTGAAATAATGGCAAATAATCAAAACTTCGTTTCTTTTTTTGACAGATTATTCAACACACAATTTAATTTCAAATGCAAATTAGTTCCTTATGGATTTTTTTCATTCAACAAGTAAATTGATCAGTTGTTCCATCTTGTGTCAAATAAGCACAACAACGTTTTCGATGTTGGCGGCGAGAGACTAGAACTAGAATCAGCTATTGCGCTGACGTCCAGCGCCAGTGTTAAATTTTGTGACAAAGATAAAATATAGGACTCTGTCGTAAAAAAACATAGGGATAGAAAATAACTTGAAGTTGTACGCTGTATTGGAAACGCCGCTTTATAGTTGAACCGGAATTACGACTATGGCCTCTCAACCTCTCGTTGTCCCAGAAAACAATTTAAATTTTTCAAATTATGTTAATAAACTATTGAAAACATTTTTCTCCGTACTCATTTTGATGCATGATAATGCCAGAATTCATACTTCGATGACCGTTCGATGGTTCGATTCAAACGGAATCATTTATCCTGGATCGTTCAATCCTACTTACATCCCATCCAATATGCATGGGATATACTTCAAAGAAGCATTCAACAAGGTGTGCCATCAGCACTTAAGAGCATTGTTGGCTCATGCCACACGACTTCCTTGATCATTTAATCCTTTCTGCCGTGTTGTTTTATCTGCCAGAGGTAACACCTCATATTAGGCTAAGCACGAATATTGTCATACAACTTCAGATTTCTATATGTATTAAAATAAAGTTAGTTTGGTTACAAATCGAAAAAAGTGTTTATCTTGCATTATATCTTGAAAGAGGTTGACCATACGATGCACATACCCACTAATTACTAAAGTTTATATTTAACACACGACATTACATATGATAATAACTTTTTTATATAAAAAAAATTTCAAATTCCTTGGAAGCAGATAAGTATCTACACGAGGGCTATAAACTATATAATCTGACAGTGTACCAATATTAAGGCGAGTAAAATGAGATCCGGTTGCTAAAGAAGTCAAGCAGCGAGTTCAAGTGCGCCAAGTATTTTAATGCAAATGACTGCCGTTGATGGACTTGATGTTGGCTTCTGATGGAAACACTTTGTGATATCAATGGCGAAAGTTCGAAAGAAAAAAGAGGCAGGACCAACTGAAGTGAAAGCATAAAACGAAGGCGAAAGGCAAAAAAGCAATTTCCGTCCTTTTAAGAGTGAAACTTAATAAGCATTTTCAATTACCTTTGCCCCTCTGTTTTACTGTCGGCTCACCGGAATCGGAGTTAAGAGGTTTATGCTAACACCTTGTAATTTCTTCATTTATTTTGCTCTGGTTTATTCTTCATTATGAACATAAACCGACCTTTTACCTTGATGGATATCTAAATTTGTGTTTATAAATTTTCCCGCATACGTAAATATTACCTGCGACCGAGTGATTTCTTTTGTTTTGCAAAAGGGAAACGGATGGGTTTTCATTTTTAAATACCGATTTCATCAGACGAAAGGACTAACATCAAATTTTTTTTTATGGAAAATCAATATGGATATCACCTTCCTTTATAATGTCAAAAACTTCTCTCTAACAGCAATTATTATAGCTGAAAAATTTTACACCAAATGTGGAGACCCATTTAAAATTCTGTCTGTCTTGTACATATAATACATATGTAGGTGTAATTATGTCTAACGGAGATTTTCTATGGCCCAGTGATTAAAGTCAACAGAACAAATTTTCCCGAAACGTTTTGAAAACATTTTCTAAACTACTTACATACATAAATTATAACAACTAGAATCCGAAAATTTTAAAAATATTTTCCTAAAATTTACTAGAAATGCCTGAAAACGACAAATTTCCTCTTCTAGATCAGGGATATTTTTATTTATCACTATATATGTAATTCAACACATTTTTGACACACGGGGAATTGCATGACCTTGTTCTTTATATTCTTCAATATAAGCAAACCTCAATTAGTGGGATACTTTCACATTTTCGTAATATGGAAGGTATAATATTTTAAATGGTGAACGTTAAGTATATCCAGAGAATACTCCCTTTAAAGAAACATTTATAGACTCATACTTTCTTCCTTTGTGATACAGGGTTATCAGTTTCACTTCGTGTATTTGTTTGTTTGTTTGTTTCAAATTTTGCAAACGATTTTTCGACAACTTTTGCTCAACCGATTTCGATGAAACTTTTCACACGTATTCAGTCTGTATGACAATACAATATAGTTATGGTACATCTAAGATGGCAGCCATCTCAAAATGGCGGATTACTTTTTCCTATACAACTCCCACGACATAGAAATCAAATGAAGGCGTATGACGAGTATAATACAATAAGCTGTATGACGCCATTCGAATTCCAATATGGCGGCCGACATAAAATGGCGGATTAGCATTATCTTTACAAAACCATCATTGATGAGTATAATACGACGAGCTATTTGACATTCTAAGTGAAATATGGCGGATCAGCATAATGATTACAACTCCCTGACATACGTATTAAATTAACGGGTTTCATGAGCAGAAGATGGTTAGCTACGTTTTTTACATCGATTTCATATCAATCTCCTAGATATAGGTATTAAATTTGGAGCTTGAATAAGACACATAATAGAATAAAAAGTAGAAAATATTGAATTTGATGATGAAGCGGAAGTTCCACACTTGCCAATGGATCGGATAAATGAAATAAAATCAGGCTAAGCATATTTAAGGCGTATTTAGTGAAAAACACATAATATAATAACAGTATGATTTCCGAGATCCAACAAAACAAAGTATTCTACTAAATACGCCCCACGATTTTATTTTAGTCTGATCAATGCCCCAGATTGATGACCCATATGTAAGCCAATACTGTATTCTCAATTACATAAGGGATCGTCTCAGTGTGACCCTCCGAAAAATCACTGATTTTCGCGATTTTTTTTTTTTAATGTTGAAATGAACTAATCGGTCCGGTTTTTTTTTATAAATAAATACATTCATGACGAATACAAAATGAAAAATGATTTTTTTTATGTTTATTTATTATGTGTATAATAGTTGAATAAATTGTTGAAATGACACGTAAAAAAAAAGTCCTGTACGATGTCCACGATTGCGTCCGCAATTTTGATCTGAAACAAAAATTACAAAAAGATTATTAATCTGTAGCGAAGTCGCTATCGCGCTATGGAGGGGTTTTTTTTTTAATTTGACAAAATGGCGGCAGTTTGAACAAAAAGTATCGAATTTGGCCCTTTTTTTCGACAGTTTTTCGTAAAAAAAAATAGAAAGTTTTCAAAAAAAAAAACAGCTTCCATAGCGCGATAAAGAATGACGTTAAAAATGTTCGCTCCAAATTGGAACTAGATATCTTCAAAACTCTTCCTTTGAGAGTGGAAACCGTTTTGAGAAACACCATTCTGAGAAAAACGCTTTAAAGATTGAAGTTGAACTTTGCGGGTCTTTTTCTATCACGTCGAGGATTCGTGCCTCTTGCGCCTTTTGTGTCCATTTTGATTATTTTCTTGGGGGTTTCACTCGTATGTCTATCCGTGGTTGATGTCGAAAACGAACTGAAATGCTTGGCCAGTAATAAACAAAAGGAATAACGGTCGAGCGGAGCGCCGAACGTGGCAGATGTCTCGCTCCGTTCCCCACTCCGTTCCCTTTCTACAAGAAACGCTGTAGCGACCGTAATAATTTGAATTTCGATTTGAAAATTTGAGAGAATGTTTATTACAGTGTATATGTACTATCCGATAATGCAAAAACAAAAAAAAAACGATTTTTCGAAAATTTCACACTGAGACGATCCCATAAATTCGAAGAAGTCCTATCGAAATAACGAAGAGCCTTCACTATACTCAAATTATTTCGTTTGACGTTTTTGTTATTCTAGTTCTAACTTTTCCAGTAAGAAATTATAACAAAGCACAGTGAAATGAGTGATGTGAATTTTATATTGGGATATTACCTCGCGATTTTGAATGCTACAAATTGCACATAATTGTATTAACGTTTCATTCCTCTTTAGAAAAAAACGTCGTGAACATATCCTAAGTATTTTAAACCATTTTAAACCAACAAATGAAGCCCGCAGTGCTTTTAAATGAAAGTGCTAATCTTAAGGAGTTTATAGATTAAGGTGGGTGATACATACAAATATTATGATGAGGTGAATAAACGCCACTTTTTAAATACACTACTTTTCCGTGTTTTCAAGAATCGCGCCTGCATTTTCTAGGAAAATTATGTGGTCGTAAATGATGGCGAATTGCATACAGAAAATTTAAACTTGACCCGTGATAGATACGCTGAGAGATAAACTGAGTAATATTAATCTAAAACGTTTTAATTATTATAACTTTCAACCAGCATTTTGCGGTGGGGATATTCTTGATTAAAGATTGGGAGTGTTTAATGTAGAATGCCTTAAGAATCTTAATTTATATGTGTATTATACTATCATCATACGCGTGCATGATTCCTTTAATCAGGTGGCATTATTACTTCAAGCCGAAATAGTTAATTCTCAATTTTAGTAAAGTATGTTCTTAATTTTAGAACCCTCAAAGTTTAGCATGCAAGATGACTGGCAAGTGGGCCCTTTACTTTAAAAATATACGAGTAATAGTTCGGCACATTTGAAAGCCAGCATCCGCAAAATGAGGAGGACTAGTGAAATCTCTTGCGGTCGAGAAAGCTATATCTAGCCTACACATGCTATGCATTTATACTTCCTAGTGTAGTTGAAGGAAAATAATTAAAGTGACTGCATTCAATTTCTTCGTTCTTACTTCAAGTACGAAACTCCGTAAGGATTAAAATATCAGTACAGTTATTTAAGCTCATTATTCTTCCTTAAACTTTGTCCGTCCTTGTTTTTTGCGCACGCCAGAGTGGACTTGAAGATAAGTGTGGTTTGTCTTGTTTTAAGAACAAACGTGTCAAAATGAATAAAATAGATCCTTCAAGTGTTTGGCTATACAGTTTTTCTCTCAGTGTACACGTTACTTACAACAAGTTCAGATATCCGAAGAAAAATTATACGAATTTTAGGAAATCCATCGCAAAATCGAAGTGCTATTTCCATGTATGCGTGTGAGTCCTCCGCAGAATAGAAAACAGTTGTAATTCGTTGGACGTAGAAGAATATACTGTTTTCCAATATGATTCTTGGAGGGAAATGTGAAGAGTTTGCAACCGAAGATGAGGATGACATCAAAGATTTCGTGAAAGGTTTTCAAAAGCTCGGATTCCCACGATGTATTGGAGCAATTGGTAACTTAAAATTTTCTAATGATTTAGACTTTATAGCCTTGTATTCTCTTATTTAGTATTTGCTTAGATGGAAGTCAAACCCAATAATTAAAATAGGAAATGGATGGTACCCCACAATTTTATTAGCCTTATTTGATTACAGGTAAGAGCCATTTTAGAAAAGCTGTTGACACGAGAAATGTTTTATTATATAATTACAGATACAAATTTTGTATGTGGATGTTGGGGGGCCTATGCGGTACAATGAATTGCAACCACCGCTTAAAATAATCCCCATAGGCCAATCTGTAGCACCATATCACGAGAGATATGTGGTGTAAATTTCGTCACTGAATATCATAATAGCGAGAGAGCTGGATGCGAAAATCGAGCAACAGGAAGAAATGTATTTTAAATGTTAGTACTCACAGTGACCGTACGAAAAATCTCTGTGTGTCTGGGCAGAACCGTGGCCCAAGCTTGGTATATTAATAATAGCAGGAAAATCGCTTTCCGTAAATATCTCATTTTTTAGACATGCTAGACGAAAAATTTAAAAACATTTTGTCAGACCTTGAAATTATCGACAAATTTATAATAAATTGTACGAGTATATCAACATTTTTCGGATAGTTAATACTTTTTGTTATAGCACGAAAAAGGTTATAAAACTAGGACCACAATTGGTTTTCCGCATTTATCTCATTTTAGGTAGATCGTAATAAAAGATACATCCATACGAAAGTTGTAAAGTACAGAATTTTCCATTGCTTTCATACATAACATTACATAACAAGCTTGAGCGACCGTTCTGCCCAGGCACAGAAGTATTTTTCTTACGGTCGCTGTGAGTACTAGCATTTAGGTCCGCTTTTTTTGCAGCCAGCTCTTGGACTATAAAGTCCAGTATTCCGAGATTCGGTGATCATATTTTCTAATGTAGGTATTAATTTAACCTCATCTGTGCAGTCCCACAGCAAGTGAAGTGAAGTTATCAAAATTCCGAAGTGTGGTGTATAACGCTTTTGGCAATCTGAAAGCAAAATTTAAAAGAATTGTGAAAGCATTTAACAAAATACAAATGACAACAACCCGTTTCTAATAATAAAGTTGCTGATTTACAAAAATTTTTAAATCAGCACATATGACAGGAGTTTGCTGCAGAAAGCATTCATTATGCAATAAGCAAATATTTAGGTAAGGAATCATATTTCATTGTTTTTTTATTTGTACTTCATTGTAACAACACTCGCTGCATACCAAAAATGAATTGTGCAAGAAACATGCTGCTTAGCGCCCAACATTCTAATGATTGTATTCTAAAATTATCTGTTGTTATTTATGAATACATATATGCAATATTTCATTTCTTTTTCTTCTATTTGCACAATTTTCATAAATTTTTTTTAAAAGTTTTAGTTCACTCTCTATACCTAGTTTCATTGTGTTTGTTGAATTTGGTAAATTATATGTATTTGAGCATTATATCTTGTATTTTTATTTTTTGCAGAGTGGCATACGCGACATGATGGACTTGCTGGTGGAGTTGGTTGGATTTCAACTGGACTTGTCCTGGCTCTAAATTCTCTTGAAGAACATTACTACGATACGATCGGTAAGGAGCATTCCATCATTATTAATGGGGAATCCTCTACATCTACAGATATTAATCTGTTGTAATCTGAAAAGTAAAGTATGTAAATACATAATTTAAACTGCAAAATTTTTTCTTTCACCTTCCGCAATTGTTTCTTCAACCATCATTTCAATAATTTGTATGGTGAATTTTACATGAATTCGTGTCTTCGATGTAACCTTTTAGATGGCGAACACCCTAATGCTCCTATTTTTTTATGCTTTTCTGGAAAACAAGAGCATTTAGAGCATAGGTAAATGGTTCTATAACTATTTGTAAATAAATTCGTGGACTGGTATCGACTGTTCAAGTTATTGCTTTAATTCTAATTCCTTCTTGGCTAAAATGAACATATCTTTTTCCCAATGCAACGCTTATGTTGTCGTATATATAATTGAGCAATGTTATCAGCCCATATTGCTGCAATAAGTTCCTCTTCTTGTCGGATTATAGATTTGGTTTTTCATATTTTTTTTTTCTATATTTCTTTGTCTGTTTCAACACTATTCGAACTCTCGCAGAATGTCGGTTGGTAATATGTTGTGTGGAATTTCCAAAACAGGGTGGGTCGTTACAATTTATATAATTTTGTGGTTATTTTACCAAAATTGTCCAAAAATCACAGTATTTTGGAGGTGATTTTGCCAAGTATGCTTGCCAACTGCCGTCGCACTTCACGCAATGAATGTCCCGTACCAATGCACTTTTACACTGAACAAACTGAAACTAGGTAGGTATTTTATAAATAGGTAAGTGTCTAGTGAAACTTCCGTTTACTGGAACTTTTGTGAGCAGTTTAGCAATAGCTAGTTTGTAATTTCTTCAAAATACTAAACCTTACAACGTTGCCTATAATTTTCGATGAATGCTGACCTTGTGATACACTTGCTTTAATTTCAAATTTTTCCGAATAATACTTTAGCTAAAATGGGATAGCCTCGATTAGCCCAGTACTTTGATTACGAAAAAAGTCCGAACAAGCTGGATTTTTGTGGAGACCCTTAGTTCGATGTCCTTAGCATATCCTGAAAAGTTTCCTAAATTTGGACCGGGGGTTGTTATATTTTTGGGGGTTAAAGGGATTAATTATAGGTTTTGCGCAAATATCTTGTAAATTACAAATTTGGCGAGGAAGCTAGTTATGAGAAAATTGTGGCCTATGAAGTTCTACCCAAAAAGGTCTGTACACTTTTTCCTGTAGAATCGATGGTTTTTGTGTAAAACGAGCGGGTAAGTTGCAATGTATATTTTTTTTCCAAATGCATACATACTCTTATTTACACCACCGTGGGCGTAGAATATAAAATATACATTAGAAATACTGATAATGGAATCGGATTAGGGCTGGCAATGTACAATACTTCCAGGAACGAAAAAGGCCACCAGATTAAATAAACCAGTAAATTTATTAAATTTGCCGCCCACATTCAGTGCATCACAGCATCAGTTTTTTAGAGTTTATCTCCAGGTCCAAAAATGGCTTGATAATGATTTAAATCCAGAAGACTGGCGATGGGCAATTAGCAATAATGGATTACAACCCAATCAATATCTTTTGTCAAAATATATTTTGCAACTGCACTAAAGGCTGTAATTCGAATTGCACGCGCAGGAAAATAGTACTCCGCTTTTCCCAGTATGTGGACATTGCCGTGGACAACCATGTTTAACGCCGAGAGTCAGGAAATAGAAATTAATGGAGATATCGAGGAAAAAAAAGATCCAATGCTTCAACATGATGATTGATGAGACCGAATAATTCACATTGAGTTTTTTTAATTTTATTTTATGTGTGTTTGACCTATAAGAGATACCACATAAAAAAACACTCTCGTGGTACTCTACCTCCAAGGTGTTGTGGAAAGGAGTATGTATTGGAAAAAAACGAACATTGGAACTTTACCGCACGTTTAAACCAAAACGATTGATTTTAGGGGAAAAGTGTAAGACGTATTTTGTGCAGAATTTCATAGGCTATAATGTTCTAACTGTTTTCTCGACAAATTTACAATTTGCAAGATAGCAAACCCACAAATTCAAGCAAATTTTTGAGAATATGTCTAGAACATCGAAGTAAATATCTTAAAACAAATGCAGCTTGTACCGACTTTTACGTGATATTGCCCTTTTTTTGACTTATTTTGCGGGGCTGAATGTGCTCAAATTAAAAAGGTTTGATTAAATTAACAATTTTCAGAAGTAAAATAACATGATCGCACAATGTTCGCATATTTCAAGTGAACGAAAATTTTCTTCTTTTATTTTAACCTCACTCACTGACAAATTTTATATTCACATATGCTGATCGTTGCAAAAAATTACTTTGCACAATTGAAAAAAAATCAAAAATTACTCTTGTGGAGAAAAATTTATAAAAGAGTTTTAACAGTGTAAGCCCAACGTAATGAATGTTTAATGATCTATAGAAAGTGGACAGACAAAGTGACTTGACATTGAGCAGCATCGTATCTGCCGTCATGTTGTACCGTAGCTGGCTCTCCCATACCTACATACATAACATATGTATTTCAAAAAACGCTTTTTAGGAAACAATCCTTCAAACCTGTTTATTTGTCTGAAATCTCAGGAGTTTGAGAATTTATAATAAATACATATAATGGAAGAATCTGATTTATATTATTTTATTTTATACTAGCTGAGTACGGCCTTATCCGGGGTTTTCTGTACTTGTGAATTAAGAATGTTGCACAATTAATAAATCTGTTTCAAGCGCGAATTTGCGTTTCACATTTTAAAATTCTTTGTTTGGGTTTTGGTATCGTGTAAATGAACATACAAATGCCATGAAAATACAATAATATTGGTAACTTTTGGCCGCCACCTCGGAGTTCGAAAATCGATAGCAGATTTAAAGTCAGTTGATTGACTTTCAAGTTAAATTTTTTCGGTAGCCATCTTGGAACCGCTATTTTGAAACGTTGCACTTTATTAAAGTAACAAATACTTTGTGGAAAAAAATGAAGTCTAGCGATGTAACCATTTCAACGTGATTACGTAACAAACAAACACACTTTTATTTTTATATACATCACATTAATTAAATGGTCAATTGATGAGGAAAATTTATTCCTCAATACATGTATAATATATATATGAGAACAAACTAAATTAGGATTAAATGGAGTAATAGATAGACACATCTGAAATCTTCGAAAAGATTTAAGGGGGATTTCTAGTGTGATGGCTTCAAGAAGTCGAATTTTGTTGTCGCTTTTTTCGATATTCTGATTATTCTGAAAATTGTTGAACCTATGCAAACCTTTTTATCATATCTACTCTAGAAAACGAGTTGTACTCAATTTCATAAAGACCGGCCGGAAGCGCCGTGGGTATTCTCCGATTCTTTTAAAACTTTGACAATGTTTTTAGAGTTGGTATGCAATACTTCGATACGTAAAAATTGTTAGAAGCTGAGACTTGAAATGCTCGGCAGATATGTGATTCTCGTCCTGACTAGATTCAGATTTAGATAGTAAGGACAAAGTTACGGCCCCTCAAAGACGAAATAAAAGTTGTTAATTCGTTTTTCCTTTTGAATTTCGCGCCATTTGTATCACCCCCATCATTTCCGCATACGAAACGCCCTGTATATCTTTTGGTAGCCTGATGTAAATGAAATAACTTACAAATACTGTGGGAGTACCAATTCGGTGTAAAACAGTTGTGTTTTATTTATACGAGTATGTGATGTGCCACACCTCAAAATTAAAAAACAAACCTTTTTTGTTCAGCCTGCTTTAAAAGAACATAAATTTGTTTTTAAAAAAGTTGATTTATGCAAAAGGAAGAAGCATATAAGCAACCCGTCCTCTAAATTCATTAGCGGCATATAAAAGTAAAATCCAAATATTCCTGTGCGCAGTAATTACCCTACTTGTAAATTATTAATGGGAACTCTCTCCAAATAAGCCTCAGGGGAGCGACATGGTTGTGCTAAATCAAATTCATTAGGTAGGTTTCTTAATACCCTGAAAATCAAAGGCAGTTTCCTTTTAATTCTTGTGCCTGGAAGGTAAATGTGATATCCCCAAAAAGGACTTCATTTTGCACCTCTCCCACTCCTGGGTTTTTCAAAAAGGAGCAGCTTCCCCTGTTGCACAGCGAATCCGCCCACGGTCATACGTTGTTGATGAAAGTTTATCCCCCTCGAACAGAGCTTAAATGCTTATCTTTTACTCTTGCGTAAAATTTGAATAAGTTAAGAAATTTCGTAAAGTTTCATATCAAAGAAGCTCTCTGGTGGAAGATATTTTGCCGATGTCTTATAGCCACTTAGTGATCTAATGGCATACATTCGTATAATTTATAATTTCACTTTAAGTTTTTCCGAACTAATTTTTTTTATTTTTCCTTTAATAAAAGAAATTTTGGATCATCTTATAAGTGCTAATAATTTTCTTGTTTGATATTATTCTTTTTCACTTTTGCAACTTCCGCAAATGGGTCGATCCGTAACAGTAAAATCCCTGGTATTCACTATCCGGAGGGCAAATTTGGGTTCATCCATTGACAAAGACAACTGGAAGGAAATGGTCTCAGAGAAAGCAAAGATTTCTTCGGGGAATGATTGTAATGCGAAATCCCAAGTAGGGGATGAAATTTCAGTGTAAATTCGGCCGTAAATTATGTCCGGATTATCTTTACACGGATCTGCCTAAGGCTGAAAGTTTATTTGCATAAATTTTTCATAACCCTTTGTGCTATCATCCGATTTCTCCGGGTATTTGAAACAGAATCCAGCCGACTGAATTTGGAACGTGCAAAAAGGAGAAACATAAAAGGCACTATAGCAACTCATTAGGAAATTAGGCGTTATTTAACCCATTAGTCTAAGCTATTTTGAAAACGTACATATATTTATCTATATCGGAATATCTACTAAAATAAAATTACATCTCAATTTCATTTAATGGGATTAGGGATTTCATACATCAATAAAATCAATGCACTATAAAAATTCTTGCTATTTTTGCATAGGTTGTTCGCAGTTCGCACATCTCGAATCTTTCACTTAACGTTTTCAAAGTGACACTTTTTGCTAGCTTTTTTCTAAGTGATGTGCAAATAAAGACAGGATGACAAAAATGTGAAAACTGAATGACGACTCCATAACTTTAGCAAAGTTAAAACGGGGCTTCCAAACCAATACAAAAAGGAAAAAGTGAAGCGCACAATAGGAAAAAGCACGGAAAGAAGAAAATAAATCAACACGACGCTCCGCCAAATTCGGCTTGTCACACAAAATGCAGATTGTGCGATGAAAACTCGGGAAATTGCTCGGGTTGCAAGTTGTCCAAAGTGAATGAGAGCGATTCTGCAAAGGAAGGCCATTAAATAAATTAATATTTGCCGAGGACTTGAACACGTATCGGTAGATACAAGAAATGAGTATAGATAGGTTTTGGGGTAAGACTTGAGCCAGTCTCAATATTTTTCCTTTCACCCTTTAAAAGTTTAACTAAATACCCGAATATAAAATACGTGTAAATACAAGCTAAGTATCTGTGTGATCAGAATCTCCTATATACCTAGGTGCAATGAAAAAAAATGTGTTGAATTTCACAAATTTGTTTTCTTGATGAACATGTTTTTTTTTAATCTTTGTTCCGGGAGAGATCTCACTTATACGCGTAGGTACTACCATTAACTACCTATAAAATGTTTTTAATTTGAGAAAAAAATTTGTGGTTGATTTCAGTTAAATATTTGTAAAAGGCAATTTTTTTAGAGTAATTATGCGAGGATTCATCTTGTGGAATATATTGGATTAGTTCACATAAACAATTTTTTTGTTGGTGATTGCCGTTGGTGTACGCAGGCGTATCTGGCAAGCAAATTGTTTGTCTGTTGGTGTTCTTTAAGCGGAAGGTATGGTCGCTCACACATTTGATTTTCTTAGCAGTGTCAATGTTAGGGTTATTGTAGGTATGATAAAAATTTATGAAATTTCAAATATTTGGTGATATTTTATCTCCTTTTAGAACTTTCCGTCATCTGTCTCCCCTTCCACACTTCCACTTAACTAAGAGATGGTAGTAAAAAAATAAGACGAGAATTTTGGGGGTGCTCATAATTATGGTTTGCATTTTAGATTAAATAAAAAAACACCGCTTCTAGTAGAAGCATGAATTTCAGCTCAAATGAAAACTATAATAAGATTCTCTACGTATAGAAAAAAATTGATTGATTTTTACCATCCTTATCAGAAGTGCGGAAGTGGTTAGGGGTGGGGACGGATTAGGAGTAGGGGCAACCTCTGATTGTTGGCTTTTCCCAAGCACAAGGAACGTTTCCTGAAAATTTAGTTGCCCAACTCGATAGATTCCACTTTCTGCAGTAACCTCTAGCCTGCACTATCGCAATTCAGTGACTTTTGAGGTTACTCAAACACACACGCATTTATAGATCACCCCTATCTTTCCCAATTGCCTTGAATAATATGGTGTCTGCTCCCAGTTCTGAGTCGTGCTGATATCTTCAAAAAACTGTGAAAATATGAATTGCGCCAAAAATGCGACTTATGGGGTTTCTCAAATAACAGATTCCAATATAAATATTATAATTATTATGATTATTAGTTAAGTGATTCCTACACTTAAAATCTATTATGAATTCCACTATAAATTGTTGGGTCAATATTTTCGGCGATGCGTCGATAAAATAAAATCGATTTTTTAAACCGGAATCCGGGAAGGCCTCTTTAATCTAAAAAGATGGTTTTATTTTGAAACAGCGGCAGCTTTGAAGGGAGATATTTTGTGATGGATTAAAGTCTCCACGAGTAAGTTAACAAATTTGTAGAACACGCAAAATTTATTAATTTTTTCACTATTTATGGTAGAATCAATGATAGTGAAATATGTTAACAGATATAGAACCTTTAAGTTATTTTATATTCAGAACGAGGTATATTCGGTAAGTTTTAACTCTTGACTATTGTTATGAGGTTTGTGAAATTTTCCTCAAATTTACTCCTTATATTACATTAGTCATGCGAGGCAAAAGTGGTAAGAAATTTTTGTCATATTCCTTATGATTAATAGTAGTATTCAACTTCAGTTTGGTCAATCTATCTAATTTAATAATACCTACAATCAAAGTGAGTTGAATCACCGTATTAGATGGATAGCTAGCTACGTTTTTTCAACGATACTCGATGAAAGGCCAATTTCTGGCTGAATGTCACGATGTCCCTCAAAAAGACATTAGTTGTGCAAAGCACAGAGCACAGGAAAATTTTCAAAATGTATTTGCAGACTGAAGCTGAGCACATACATTTGCTACAGTAAGCTAAATGTGAACTTATGCTGCTAGCCAGGTCAGTTAGTTGGAGAGTAATAGCCGAGACGACTGGATTGTAGGTGAGACCCAAGAAATAAAGTGGAATTGGTTAACATTGAAATTTCACTTGTGCCCGAGCCGTTCATCCTATCAAGCCGACACTAACTATATTTAGCATAACTGCTAAATAAATACCACGTTTATTTATATTTTCATAAAAGTTGGCACTAGGGGGTTTTTAGGGTCACGAATTTTAAATACGCTCCTAATATTACAAATTCAAAATGATGGCTGCAGTATGGCAGATTAAAAATACTAAATTTCTTTAGGTCATCACAAATGTTAGAACTTTTCTGATTTTGAATGTGGTGTATGACTTCACAAATTGCAAATAGTGGCTGCATTATGGTGGTTTCAATATAACCCGTCAACAGTTTTATTAGGATTAAAAAAACAAATTGGTTTGGTTTGGCAAGAAATTCCGATGCTGATGATTTAAAGTTTCGAATAACGGTGTGTTTTTTTATAGTTATTAGACTATTTGTATTAAATTCTGTCAGATATCTGAAAAATGCTAATCTATCACATCCAACCGAGCGCGATCCACAAAATTTTGAGTGGATTTGGAATGATTTAAAACATGAATGGAATATTATGCAATATTATGCTGACAAAATTGTAATCCCATTACTCGTACCTAAGCTAGCCAATACCTTATGCAAATATAAAACACAAATCACTGTTGCGCAGAATTCTCGACGCTCGTCTTATGAAATGTAGCAGGACGGGTTAAATACATTATTGTTGCAAAAATTGCCAGTCAAGCGGCAAATCGTCCACGAATAAAATTTTCAGTTTGAGGTTTATTGAGACGAGCCCAACGGCGCTGTCACACACAAAAAACCCAGTCGATATTTAAAAGCGAAAATTAGCACAACCATTTATTTTAATTTTATTCGTTTAAGGGGGCCGATACATTGAAAGTGAGTTTTTTTAAAGAATTTTTTTGATAGGGAAGGAATAAGCGGATCGAGTTAATTTTTTTATTAGTTTACCACAAGAGCTTGTACATTATAAAACATTTTTTTTCGAGTGCCGGCGTTTCAAAATGGCGGCGAAGCCCGTGACGCAACAGCCCCCTCATATTTCAGTCGCTGCGTACTCGCGGCGGTAATATTGGTCTGAAACAAAGGAGGAAGAAGAAATTGTTAAAAAACAGTTGTGGCTTCAATGTGAACCTAACTTTAAGACAAAAAAAATTTTTTTCCCCAAATGCGACTTGAATGAAAATGTTGCTTGTTTTTTTGGCTGAATTCGCAACCTCTACGGTCGGGGATTCGCGAAATCGGCTATAAATTTAGGTTCATCTAGTAGACAAGGGTCTTTTGAAGCTACGGTAAAATTTTCAGCGTAATTGAACCTTTCTTAATAAAGTTATCGTGCAGCGAGTAGTCGAAAATGTCGTTTCGAGGAATTTGAGTTCAAAGTTTGGGGAAGTGAAAAGACGAATTCTCTACTTACATTTTAGTCGGCTATTCCTGCACCGTAGAGTTGTTCTTCCTCTTGTGCACGCAGCTGATTTACGGCAAAAGTTTTTTCTTTCCGAGCCGTTCTTGCTTCTTTTGAATCGAGAAATGTGTGCTGGTCTGCGCTCGTTACTCGAGAATAATTCGAAATATTTGTCTTCGATTAGAACAATAGCTGAGGAATTTGGGAATAATAGACGAAAAGCTAAGAGCGGGGCGGTCTGGAGCCGGGGCGATGGACAGCTTCTCACCCGCGCTACTTGACATCGCCGCTTCTATGTGAGATTCCATGAGACCGGATTGAGATATCGGGAAACGCTCTTAGACACACGTTCTCAACACCTTATAGAATATATTCCCGACGAAAAAAAAAAAAAATTTTTTTTGATTTTACATGTATCGGCTTCTATGTGAGATTCCATGAGACCGGATTGAGATATCGGGAAACGCTCTTTAGACACACGTTCTCAACACCTTATAGAATATATTCCCGACGAAAAAAAAAAAAAAATTTTTTTTGCTTTTACATGTATCGGCCCCCTTAAGGCTTCGGTTACAATTTAATAAAAACATAACACGTGTTTTCGCCGATAATCCGCACATCGTGACTGGCCGCCCTAACCTCCCCTCGCTCTTTTTGCATGTTCAGATTCGGTGCAACACCAAAAATGTTGGTAACAATATTTTGGCATATTCTTTAAATCAGCGGTCTCAAAAACCTAAATAAGTAGCCTCAGTATTTTTACAGCGCCAAATTGGAGCAGCCATTTTATATTTGTAATTTGATGTTGTATTTTGAGTCTTCCATATTGAAGTAGTAAATTGGGCCAAAAAACTGTCGAAAAAAAGGTAACACACGTCGCATTGTTCTGTTTAGAATTTTATTATTGTTTTTCGACTAACAAAAGGCTTTTGTGATACAACATACTTCTAAAGACTGAATTAACAATTTGTTTTGCTTCTAAATACAATGCATACAACTAACTAACATTTTATGTTTTTTGTTTTCGAGAATTTTAAAATCAAAATGCTCAATTGGCTCCGATTATTTGTTGAAAAGGTATATAAGTAAATTCGTTCCTTGGCTCTTTGTAAAAAAAACATGAGGCTTCATAGTAAACCTTTATGCATCTCAAATGAAAACCTTTGACCCAAATTATAGTCATGAAATATAATTAACCTCTAAACCTTTCTAAGGTTATTTATGGAACACGTGCAATATTATCTGGTTTGAAGAAGGCCATCGATGGTTTATAGTATCGGAGCATCGATGTTTTGTCACCGATGTTTGATGTTGGTTGCGATTTTTTCCTGACAGCCCAGGATCGACCTCAACAAAATTCCCTCCAAGCAGAATTTTGTTTCACAGACGTTTTCTAAAGTGTCCCAAACCTAAATCCGCAAAAATCACAAAAATCACAATATGGCTACCCAAGATATTGAAGGTCTAGGTTTTTTTTGCAGATATCTCGCAATATCTCGTTCTATGCCGATACAAATTTTTGAAATCCTGATATCTTAGGAATGGTGAGTCGTAGGGAAAAAGGTTTGAACGGTTTTCGATAACACCGTTAACAAGAAATATGCGAAGAACGTTTATTGTTGACTTTTGACCTTGAATAAAATTGTTAGCTGAATTCGCATCGGTGGGAACTTTTGATATTTCATTTGTAATAGTGTATTCAAAACATGTACCAATTTTCAGGTCTATGCGAATTTTTCCGCATTTAAATGTCTATTTTAACTTTTCAATTTCAAAGGTATGTAACACTAGCATCCAGCTGTTCCCTGTTCCAGGTTTGAACTATTCTTTAAAAGTAAGTTGTGGAATTTCTGAAATGCTGTTTGTTTGACTTGATTCACCTCGAATATGTGGGGAAGAAACATCGATGGTTAGGAAATTCGATGATGTCTTTCCGTTCTAGTGTTTTTCCTCGCTAATGGAAATTATTTTACGTGATACCCATTTTTAAAAAGGGAAAAACGAACCAAATCGAAAATTACAGACCTATTGCTAAACTGTCACCGATTCCAAAACTGTTTGAGGCTATTGTGAAGGATTATCTGACGTTTTACTGCAGTTCTCTTTTGTTGGTGCACCAACATGGCTTTGTGAAATATAGATCAACTGTGACTAACCTTGTGGAATTTTCGAATTTCTGCCTAACAAATATTGAAAAGCTTAAACAGGTCGACTCTGTTTACACCGATTTTAGTAAAGCATTTGACGAGCTTTCCCATAAAGTGCTTATATTTAAACTGCTTCGACTTGGCTTTCCCAAATATTTTGTTCTTTGGGTTCAATCCTATTTTAATAGCCGATCCTTCAAGGTTAAATTTTCGTCTGCCTATTCTGCCCCTATTTCTGTTTTGTCCGGAGTTCCACAGGGTAGTCACCTTGGGCCATTACTGTTTGTCATATTTATTAATGATTTGTTTCCCTTACTTCGTAATACTCACGTTTTGGCATATGCAGATGATTTGAAGATCTTTAAAACTATTGAATCTCTTCACGATGCTTAATACCTACAGGACGATCTTCTAATATTCGCGGAGTGGTGCTACAAGAATCATTTGAAACTAAATATTAGTAAATGTAATTTTATTTCTTTTTGCAGCAAATCCTCCATTGTGGAGTTCTCCTACAAAATGATTGACAGGCCCTTGTCTCGAATTGAAAGTGTTGTTGATCTTGGACTGTTTATTGATTGTAAATTTGACTTTGGGCGCCATATCGATAGTATAATTAATCGAGCCAACTCAACGTTGGGTCGTTATACGTTGGTCTGTTGACTTCACTGACCCCCACAGTTTAAAAGTTTTATTTTGTGCTTTTGTTGGCCCAATTTTGGAATATGCTTCCGTAGTGTGGAGGCCTCATTATAACATGAACATAAATCGAATCGAGGCGGTGCAAAAACGTTTCTTACGGGTCGCTCTTCGTCAATTACCGTGGAATGACCCCTCCAATCTTCCTCCATATGAAAACAGATTAAAACTGTTGGGTTTGTCGTCTCTTTTAAAACGTAGAGATGTTGCTGGTGTTATGTTCATGCAAGACATCGTAACTGGCGCCGTAGACTGTCCTAATCTCTTAAAACTTTTAAATGTTAATTCACGCCCCCGAATGACTAGAGGACAAAATTTTCTTTATGTAGATAACCACAGGACCAATTACGGTTATTTTGAACCTTTGTCGGCTATGTCTAGAGATTATAATGTCTGTTTCTCAATTATCGATTTTCATTGTAATAAGATTGAACTGAAAAAACGACTATACAACTTTTCTTAATATTATAATTCATATTATACTGCTTAGCATAATTTCTATTTATGTAATCTATATCTATCTATCTTTGTAACGTCAGATGGTTTGCACCTGTTGATGAGTAAATAAATAAACATGGATGGTTTGACTTCGATGTCCCAAAAAATTAAATATCTCGTAAATAATAACTTTGACGCACTGGCATTCCAGTTTGAAATTAAGGATTTTGTATGATCCAGTCATACAGACTAAAAAAGGTCAAAATAGAGTTTTGTTCACTTTGCACACAAATCGACAAATTCAAAATGTCTGCTTTCTTATTCGTATTCGCAAATCATCTATTAAATGTCTAACAAAAACAACCAGTGAGTTAACGGAGGTTGTAGCATGATAAATCATCATGAAACACTACATTTATTTTAATTCTCCTTTTACTTTCAATATTTCGTTTAAGCAGCGTTAAGGATTCCCTTGATGTTTTCACATTTGCAATTCAATTTACATAGGTATATTGAAAACTGTGGCTTATTGAAATTTTCAGATTTATAATTAATTTGGATGGAAATTGAACAAACGTTATCTGTGGAAAAGAATTCATAGTAGCCATCTAAATATTACTAATTCGACTGTAAAATCTTTGTTTATCTGTGAATTGGCGATATGTAACGAAAGAAGACTCCTTGATAATAAATTATAGTTAATAAAGCCTCACGTAGTTTTGAAAACACAAAATAAAATTGTTTAACAATTATCTCCCGGCAAGACAAAGCAAAAGCATGAATGGAAATATAAAATTGTATATCACAAGCGCCAAACGCAATCAAGTTCGAGATTAAATCGGAGATTTATAATGTCGTGGTATGAAATTTCCTTACGACAAGTTTTACACCTTTTATTTTATTCGTAGGGAAAAAACACATTTTATTTTTCCCTAACAAGTTGTCGACAATCTCGAAACGATGAGTATACCTTAAAGTATATAAAGCGTATATCCGCAGATTTATTGCAAGCATAATTTTCAGTTCTTATGTTATCACCACTTCCAGCACACAAGACCTGAATTTACAATGCGAAACTTAGCTTTAAATTCGTTCTCTCGACAATTTATTCCTTCCGAAAGAAGTGCATACACACAGCAGCTAGGCGTACAAAAAGCGAAGCGACCCCATAAAATTCCATAGTGAGCGGGACCGGAATAAGGGCTGAGATCGTCAAGTAAAAGTCATATTATTCGCAGAGGATGCGTACACTTTTGCTACGCAGCTAGCATGTAAAATACAAATTATCTTGATGAGTGTGCTGATGATGATCCTAAGGCTCCTCTGAACTGGAGGATAAGAGCATCCTTGCCTTGACAGCATGACTGATAGCCTACTCAATCACATGTTAACCTCTATGCAGCCCCACAGTCGCACTAATGGGCCGAAATCATAGAAAAGTTATTCATAACAAACTGTTGCCGCACATGTAAATGTCCTTAAACTGTATCTCAGCGAGATATTGACACGCACAACATATCTTTCGAGGACAATAAATCGCTGTTTGGCTCTGGGGTGGGATTGAGCTAATAAAATCGCAGAACTCTCCTCGCTTATAGGAACTTGTGGGAACTGTTCAGGCGAATGCAAGTTTTGCGCTTTTTCAATCGTTAAGCGGAACGGATGGTATAATTGCGAAAGCCCAATTATAAAAAAATATAAAAACTGAAATTCTCTAACCAACTCGCCCCAGTGAGAAAAATTCCGTGTGTGCGAAGCGTAAAATTCGTAAGAGCGTAAGGAACAACACCAGTATGATTTGGGACAATTTTATTACATCAAAAATCTTTTCGCTTCCAAGAGTTTATAATTTTCCAAATCAGTAGATTTGCTTTGAAGTCAACGAAGCACATCACATCACGTCACACCGAACAGACTCCGCTTTGTGGGCTGATAAAGCCTACGAAACCGAATTCCTTGGATCTGCAAAGCGATAATTTACCCAAGGAAAGGATGGAAAAAAATACATCAAATAATTGGGATCCTTTCGTTATTAATTGCAAACATTTTGGGTCTTTTCCTATGCTTTAATTGAAAATATTTCTAGGAAACTCCCAACCCCGGACTCATGCCAACCCAGACGTGTAGTTGTATCAATGTTGTTCGTGACATTTTCAGTTGTAGTCGTTATAGATGAGTTGAGAAACAGTGTTTATATATTGTTTTCAGTGTTTACTTTTCTGTATAAGAATTTCCAATTTTGTTTGCTCTCTTAATCATGTCTATTGCAGACTTTACATTAAACATGCGGTTGATGACGATGTGGTTTCGCCATCTCTAGACTTCCCTGGACATCTGAGTTGATTACCAACCAAAACCAGAAATGTCCTTCTGAGCGAAACTGAATGAATGAATTTCCTCCAGTTTTAGCGAGAATATGAAACCAACCAACACTTTGGTCTGGAGCTTTTACAGAAGAGGAGCCGGCCCACAGTAGTGTTTGAATAAATGAAGGACAACAGCAGCAGCAGTTCCGTCATCAACGAACGACAAATTCTTCAAACTGCTAAGCTCGGTTCTACGTGGGGTAATCTAGAAGCACTATTGAAAAACTACTTCTGTTGCTGCAGCCGTATGTTGGTGACATAGAAGCTATCCAAGTGTACTGACCACAAACAAGTTAGATGCATGTGAGAAGAGGGAATGCGTCAGCGTATGTGTATAGCAAAAGCTTAGAACTAAACTTCTTGAAATCCTATGTGCCTGGAAGGAGTAATCTTAAATCGTGCATAACCCAAATGTAGATGACTTCAAATACTAAGCTAAAGTTGCACGAAGGTACGAGGCCGAACTGGTTCTTGCGCGGAATTTCGTGTAGGATACCGATAGTACCGCCATTAAAAGGGATAATAATAAATACAGGGAAATAACTTTACTCATATGAATTATTACGCTATTTTTATACGACGGAGCGCGGTTCCAAAAGTTTCTAAGTAAGACTTAAACTGATTTTGAAATTATGCGCGCAAGCTTCGCTTATATGTGATACATTAGCTTTACCTGCTTAAAACATAAATTTTACACTTTTCGCTTTCTCTTTCAAAATTTATGCAATAATTGCTGCACGGCCCGCTTTTTGTGGCTCGATCGAGCTCGTATTTTACGAGGATGAAACCAATTAACCTTTTGGTGTTTTTATCACTGGAAGCTGTATCACATTGGAAGCGAAATTACTGTTGTCATTTACTTACGGTGTTGTAACTTTGTATAATGTTATTGCGTTTTATACATATAATATAAACACCACCCATTCACCACACCTACACATAGCGACTCACACGCAGTAAAACAGAATTTTCAAATTGTTATATTGGAGACAAGTTGATCAATTTAACAACAATTAGGAAGCGCCTTTGCCTTTTGCCATTACTATTCTTCAAATTTGTTATTACTTGTGAATTGTTGATGAATTAGTTGAAACCAATTTTTCATAATGATGTTCTGAGCCATTAGTATAGAAATTCACTCTCGATTTAATGAGTCTGTTTGAATTTTGTAATTTATTTGATGTTGTGTACGTTCTTCTTTTTGTCTGAGCTGTTGTGGTGGATTTAGCAGTGAAAGTTAGCTTTGAAAGCTTTGTTTGAAATTCAATCATCGCTACTAAATATAATTTTTGGAATGGTGTTGCCTATTTCTTCTTAAGTTAAATTTACATTTTAGACTATGAAACTATGCATACTGCAAATATTATGCAAAATACTCTTTAAATTGACTCTCGGCACTGGACTATATTATAGATATACTTATTGTGCCGGACAAAGTATTCGCTGTTCAACCCAAAAGCTAAAAAGGTATAGTATTTTCAGAATATTGAAATTATAAATTTCCTTTTTACTAAAAAACCATTCCTTATTTATTATGTGTTGATTTAAATAATTATTTCATTTACGATATAGGCTAATTCCATTACAGACAAGACAAAATACATGATAAGCTTGCCACATAAGTTAACAGAAAAAGCATTCCATCTTAAAAATATTTACAAGTAAAACCACAAATAGAGTACTTTATTTGACACCATTTGACTTTAATTATGTTTTAATAGATTTTGCATCGAGTATACTAGTTTTGTGTGTACAAATTGTGCAGAACTTTCCTTCCGTAAGTTTTGTATTACTGAAGATTTCATGATTTCGAAGGAGTCATTTCATGGAATTAATGTCGTAGAACTATGGTGGCGCAATTAAGTTGTGAGAAATATCACACAAAATATGCAGTCCAATGGCCCAACTTGTATGTTTTGATCATTGCCATGTTGCAAGTCTTTCTGTAGGATGTTAAATCAATAACCTTTTCCAAATTTTGCTCGCTTGAAAAATTTAAAAAAAAAAAAGATGCCACACACTCCCAGGTTAAAACTCCACTACCACCATGTTTTACTGCAACCTGCATATTTTGAAATCCCTATTTGGTATTGTGCTTTGTCCAAACATCGTACGGAAATTGTGTTATATCTATATCTAAAAATTTTCCATTTGGTGTGCACTGCTTTGCAAATATAAGTTTATTTATTATTATTGTAAATGTATTTTATCTTAATCAACTTGAATTCAATTTAGTCGAAAATTGAGATCAACCCTACGCAGAATAGTAGTATTCTTTTAGAGCAAATTTTACTAAATTCATTTTCATGATACGCTCGTTTTTTTCAAGTTAATATTTTTATAACATTTTAGAACTATTCCCATTACACGGGGAGCTTTACTCTTCAACTCTCTCGAAGGTATGAGTGTACTCAAATAACTTACAAATACTTCTCGTCTTATTACTACTTTTTTTAATAATACTTCCGATTTCATTGAATGCTTTCATTTTCACTTTTATGTAAATTGATTATAAGTCGGTTTTCTTCCACACTCATTTTGTTCTTTAGTTAATGGTATCAGATCTGAAATGTGGTCGCGTAAGTTGTCAAGGTTTTTCTAACCGGTATCATCATACAAATGTACTTAGCCTTTGCTGGTCATTTAACATTAATATGATTTCGAAAATATGATTTATAGCCTATCGTTAGGCGAGAGCGAATATATAATATTTTAAGTTGATGTGTATTTCATATCCTTTTTGTTTTCCTGTAATGCTGTTACTTCATTTTGTATTCCTAGTCCTTGAATAAATAAATAACTGTTTCTTAGTAAAACGTAACTTAATTATTTTGATATCCTTAAAATACTACATACATATATACTTTTGCAATATTACAATAGATTGAAGAGCGAGTACTTCTTTTCTGGCACAGTATATAAAAAGCACATATGTAACACAGAGGCGCATCATAGAGGTATTTATTCATTTCGAAAAATTGTATTTTAGTATTTTTAAGTAGAGAACACTTTCTTAATTACATTTGTAGATCACTAAGCGTTTCCGTTATATTGTTCTTCCTATTTTTTAGGGTTTCGATTAACTTGGCTTACAAACTTGATGTATTTCATTACAAAGGTTTGAGTACTTGCCCACGGTACGAATAGGATTAAAGTGCTCCTGTGATAATATTTCTTCAATTGGGCCACAGCCTTTCCCAAGGTAACAAATGTATTTAAAATATAATACACTTTGTTGTCTTTCATTATTAGAAACATTTCTTTTAATCAGATGACGGTGTTGACAAACAAATCATTTTGAATTAAAGACATTATGTGTATGCATATTCTAGACTGAGAGTAGAGCTATTTCATACTCGCAAGCAACGTATAGCGGGAGATTTGATATTTGTATAAAATACCTACATACATTTGCCACCACACATTATTAAATGAGGTCTTATAAGGTGACCAACTATAATTTAATCGTTATGTTAGATTTTTGGTTTTTGACCGAGCTGGGAATCGTTTTGCAGATATGTGGTCTTTTCTGGCGACAGTAAGTATTTTGTTTGGTGACTAGTGTCGGAAACATTGAAACTTTATCAATTGAACTAATTTCTACTGGGACAGGCAGGCATTTTATTTTTCTCTCTTCTTTGTTATCATCGAATTAAAGGAACGAAGAAGAAAATGTCATATCGAAATCCAACTTTTAGCAAAACATTTTCATTTATCTACTCAAATATTTCAAAAAGGACTTGATGTGCTCCGAGTATTCCCTAAGTCGATTTTTTATTTTCTTGAGATATCACCTCCATGGAGGCAAAAACACAGCGGAGCACTTGAATAGCTATACTGTCATAAATGGCAAATGTGCGTAATACCACAAGTGCAGGTCAAAGTTTTATCCTGCTCTTAAGAAAATAACCTCATGAAAAAGTAATGCAATTGGCACATTTTTTTGTGAAAATATTATGTCTGTTTAAAATACTTTTTATTACTAGCCTAATTATCTTAATTGAAGAAATAATAAGTATTATTATAAACTACTTTCAATAATGTGTTGGACCTCTGTTATTGGAAATCAATTCGAAGAGTCTGTCGGGCATACTGTCGAAAAGGCTCTTGATGAAGGTTGGTGGTATTTCGTTCCAAGCAACTAAGACATCTTCCTTTAGTGCTTCAACGTTTTAATACTATCAGCCATTTCCATACCCTTTATAAGTGAGCCATTCCCTCACATTTTGAATAATTATGAGATCTGGAGAAAGGGATAGCCATTCGATGACGCTAATTTCGGCCTGAAACCACTCTGTTACTTCGAGAGTGGTATGGGAAATCCACGGTTTTGATTCTAGAGCTTCATCTACATCAGCGGTTGCTAATTGAAGAAGGCTGATGTACTTCCCAGTATCTTGGCTGATATTCAAAAAGACTGAGACAAATCTTAATCTCAATTTTTACATAGAAAATCCGAGCTCGATCTTACTTGAATTGAGACAGAGCTCGGTTTTTCTATGTAAATATTGAGACTGAGCTTTGTCTCAGTTTTTTAGAATATCTCCCCTTGTCACCCAGTTAATATTACAAGTTCTAAAGGGTCGTTATAAGTGATTGATTGCTCCCGGCTCAAACCCGATGTTCTTTCCGTAGATTGTGAAAATAGTGGGTTCATCTAATTAGAAACGTTTTTCGTCAGTAAAACCTACACTATTCCACTCAAGTTTCCAGCTGATGGGATTCCTGGCAAATTCTAAGTGCGTATATTAGGGGCGTTGTAAAGGAGCCGCTTTTTAGGGTTCCGTAGCCAAATGGCAAACACGAAACATTTATAATTTCATTATGACAATATCTCCGCCATATTTCCATCAATTCTGATGAAATTTTACACACAGGTGTCTTGTGTGAATATCCACTTAATTATGCAATGAACTGGGGGATGAACTTTTTTTTTCGCGCACCTCATTGTGTGGGATATCGATGCAGTAAAGGTTCTTAAGAGACTTTTGCCGTAGGTGAATAGTTTGCGAAATATAGGCTCCAAACCTCATTAAAAATATGTCCCCCTTATACCTTTCCAACCACGCAATTAAAAAATCTGAAAACAATTGAGGCAGTAGAACTTTATAAATATTTTACCTGAAAGGTATTTTGAACAAGATACGTCAACAAGTTTTTTAGATATCCACAATTTACAGTTTTCATTGCATTGTTTAGAATTAAAATTGGTTTGTTTTCGTAGCGTGTAGCAAAACGATCGCTCGCCCACTATGTGCAGTACATGTTCGAGGCCTAATACTAACTTATAGATTATTGTATAGTTTAAAAAGAATTCATTTCAATGGGGGTGAATTGTTTTCATTTTTACAATCCTGATGAAGGAAAAAATAAAACTCTTGCTACTTAGTACATGCTACGGAACCTTAAGTTGATGCGTCTACGGCATTTGCCAGGTTTTTTTTATAAAGATTTCTTTCTTTCTTATAATTCCTAGGTAATGGGAAAGTGGTCGTAATAAATTGCAATTCCTAGAAGAATAAACAAATAAAAAATTGTCCTGCACGTGTGGTATTACGCATATATCCTATTTATATTCCACACTTCCGGGAAGTCCACGTGCATCATTGCGCAACACCCCAAAGCGGGCACCCTCAGTCGATCGATAGTATGATAGCTGTAACATTGAAATAATAACCAAGCCTTTATTGAAGTTGCCCGATGAAAGATTATTCAAATTTAACAAAATTATTTTTATCTATACGTTGCAGAGATGTAGACTGAAACATTAGAATGTCACTTATTTTAACATGTGTATATAATATCTAGTTTCCCTTGCAAAAACTTTAGTGTGCTTTACTTACAGTATTTATTTTCAAGTATTTGCAACTATAATACAGTTCACGTCAGATGAAATAAAAGCTTCTAATATAAATCTGTTTGGCTTCCTTTTAAAGAAAAATATGTTTGGCTAAATAGATTTATATTCAAAAATATGAATAAGCTTGCATTAAATATGTTTATGTTTAAATGTCTTCACAAATAATGCTTCCCGCTCAAGCGGGAGCGAGATTTAATAGTTTTAGAAGGCAATCCCAAATTGAAACCAATTTCTGTTTAACGCAAATTGTAACATGTTTGACCGAAACAATGCCGGGCGGCTATCATTAGCCAGGTCATTAGCTAGAGCCGCACAATGGGGCAGAATCCCGATTTTGTGACCAAAAATCCCAAATTACCTATATGGGGGTTTTCGAGGTCGCTGATTACGAATCTCGAAGTCAGATTTTCAAATTTCAAAAAGGCGGCTCCAATATGGCGAACTATGGTTCATACGTTGAAAATATGAAGTGAAATCTCATGTAATTTGGTTTTCGAGGTTATTGCTTACGATTCAGGAGTTAAATTAGAGCAAAAACATCGTAAAAGTCTTGTAAAATTGATATGATAAATTCATTAGTGTAAATATAAACTTTCCACGAAAATTCTGCTCTTGAAACTTTAAACGCATTTTTCTTGAAACATCATATTCTAAAACTCTCATAGGCCTAAACAAAAAACTATTCAACCGATTGCTTTGAAATTTATATATGTTCTTCTACTTATTAATATTTATCGTCCGTACCAAAATTGCTTATTTTCGAAAATATTTTCTTATTTTTTTTAAACGATTTGTACCAAAAAAAACCAAGATTTTCGTAACTTTTTTTTCTACAGTCCGCCATTTTTTTTTCCAATGGAATTGATTAATTTTGGTAGGGACGATAGCGACAGACCTACTGAACAATATTCCATTCGATGTTTTTTCGATTCCATAAAAAGAGCTAAAATTTATGCGTTCACATGAGACTACCCCCTTAATGTCGCGCCACGCGTTTTTCCGTAAAAATCAGTCTCACTACTCAAGGAGCACTCAGAAGCAGCCAGTTTTTTAATATGTTACATTTAACACTGTACACTATCAGTTCCTTGTCGAAACAAGACGGGACCTCGCAGGACTTTTTTTTAAAACTCCATTAGAAAATCGATTTTATAAAAATATAAAAAATAATATACTATATACTTGTCGCGAGATTTAAATATCACAAACATAAAATGAGCAATAATTGTGCATAACCATATATTCTACATACCTCCAGAAAATGAATTCATTTTGCCGAATTCGAATTGAACTAGTTTCCTCAGTTTCGCAGCACTTCAAACAGATAAGAATTTTTCCACGCGCACACTTTTTTCGTGTGTACTCAACGGAGGCTGAATGTCGACTGATGTCGGGGCGACCCTAGAGCAGGTATTTACCTGCCCGGTCCGGAATTATGTTCTAGGACTATCCCTAAACAAGATCTGAACGTATATAGACGAATATACACAACTCAAAAATTTGATTTTTGGCCAGCTTTTTGGGATTCGGCCCCACTGTGAGCCGTGGCCTTATGTTCCCGAGATCCCGAGTTCGAATCCCACATGATTCCGATTGTTTCCCTTTCTAAAGAGTCAGATTATAAGTGTAGCAAATATGAAGGGTCTAATGGAATAGCGGCAGCGTGTCCAGCCAGCCAGACGTCGCGAGTTCGAATTTCATCGGAAACCGATAAGAAAAGAAGGCAATTTCCGATCGCGTATTTAATATGGAATCAAATATACTCGCATATGACTGAAATTCAACAGTTTTCACTTATGAAAATGAAAAGCTAAAAACGGTAATTTTTGAATTTGAGATTTTCAATGACAAGAAAATATCAAGCAGATTTATGTTTAAAACAAATTAAAATCATTTTGGTGCCAAATCATGTGTGTTTCTATTTGAGTTAAAAATAAATCTATTTAATTTTTTTCTCAGTGCAGTATTCATTAAAAAGCATTATTAGCAACTTGATCCAATCACCCTCCGGCACTCAGCGATTAGATTTTTGGACTAGACTAAGTATCCTAAACCTAAAGGACAACAAAGAGAGAAAAGTGCCTTGAAATGAGAGAATCAATTTATAAAAGCAAAGAAAACAGTCCCACTTGTCCCATTTGATAATATTAATGAATGACATAGAAAGTGATGGAAATACATTTTAGGTTGATAAATATTTTGCAGTTTGTTAATAACTTGGTGTTTTATTCCTGGGTTCTTCTTCTTCTTTTTAATGTTGTATTCAACCAATTCATTTTAGTTTGGGGCATGATGTGCCAAAATTACTAGAAATTATCGCAAGAGTCATTTAACTAAGCGCTATAGAAATTCTCAGTGGTATTTAAATGTTGTTCAGTAGTAGATAAGAGAAATTTTGATAGGTACTAAAAAGAAGAAACTAAAACAGAAAATTCTGAAAAGGGCACAGGACACCTTGTGAATTTTAAATTAACGTTGTGGCGCGAAAGACGTTTGTAAAAAAATGGATATGTGTTCATATATTCACCAGAGATAAGTGGGGTTCACCATCCCTAGGCCACATATATGGCTTTCAGGATTATTTATGTGTGATAAAAACGAAGTATATGAAGATAGATAGCCTTCGCACCGCCTTGAGAAACCTTAGGTTATCTGACGGCAAAAGCTCATACGTTAATGGACGAAGACCATTTCGGCCGAGCTTCGAAATAACGCCATACAAAGGTGCCGAGCTCGGCAATGGGCGCAAAACCCGACATTTATTACGGTTATGTCAACGTTAAATTTAGTGTACACCAAAATATCTGTAAAAAATTTTAGATTAAATCTACCCTTATTGAATATATATTTACGCGTAAGCCCAAAAATTAATTTCCTATGCTTCCGGAGGGTATTCGGTATGGAACGTGAACAGAATGAAAGCGATTCCACACATGATTAAATGAAAGTACAACGACTAAATTCTCTCTTTGGATATGACATTTTGGCTTTGATCATTTAATTGATGTACAGCAAGGAAATACTAATGAACGTGAGTTACTTTGCCACAGCTGGTTTCATTATTGCATTATTGGAAGTGCTGCCTCAGTGCGCTCAAGGGGTTTTGATTTATTGCCTATATTGTATATTTATCCTTGAACCTGTGCACTTTCACTTGGAAGAATTAGGACCATATTTGTATTTTTGGCAATAAATTCTATCACAGAGGCCCGACCAAATGGGCTTACGTGTACAAAGTTTTCAAACTAAAACTGCATACCAAAAATACTGTGATAATCTATAAAATTGCAAAGTTATTCACGTGAGTGAAGTACTATTGAAGTGCTGATGTGAAATATGTATGCCGGTGTAAGACCGCACACTGAAAGAAAAATCCCCAGAATCATTCCGCTGCATTTTTTCTCTTTCATAGTTTCTTGCTTTTGTCACTTATTTATCTGCAAATACCACTTAAATATAAATCTTTTCTAACACAACCAGTTTGAATCTGCAATAAACCCATACCCCCCATATACGTTGATGATCAAAATTGTCCCACCCCATCCCTAATCAGGTGGCGGGGTGGGCTAATTTCCAGCAATTTGCATAGACCTCAAAACATATTAGACTCCTATTGTTTTCGCTTCTTGATCAGAACTATATTTATCGAGATATTCGACCATCCTTAAAAGTGAGTTTCCAAGCATTTTGTTCAAGGTGGTTAAGGGCAACACATTTTTTCCTCTCAGAAGAGAATTTTGCCCTTAATTCAAGCTTAATTTTATACGCACTGGCGATGGAGTATTATCTGACCTAAACAAAGAATAAAAAAGAACTGACAACCCTAGGTTCGCTCAAAATGTGATTTAGAGAAGGCTTCAAAATTCCAATAATATGACATAAATTTCAAGCCGTCCGGCTGGCGGGCGATGGAATCTTTATTGAATTAATTTCACGCCGGAACTAGGGTTCTCCTCGACGTCTGAAAAGATGTGGGTGAGGCCATGCTATAAGTCAGTTGTGCTCAAGTAGAATGCGCCTTTCATGAGCATATCGTCACTTCCGATGACGGACTCCACTTTTTGCGGTCGCGTCTCCGCCTATGCGGAAAGTATGGCCCATGAGACTCATTTACATCCCCTTCGCGCATCCGCCTTAAGATTTGTGTGGGCAACGAAAATTTAGGAGTTCGGGGGCAAAGTAAGTCTTTAGAAATTTCTGGGAGAGGCCCAACAGTGAACATTATTACTATCACGCATTTTTTCAATGACAAACATTTATTCCTTAAACTGCCTGACACCACCTTGTGTGTGTGATGTTTTCGTAGCAGTAATTAATATTTGGCCTAAGAGTAAATAATTAGCGTCTTTCCAGGTGAACTCCGTTGTATCCTTTTAAACTTCGCTATTAACGAAAACTTACTTTCGGCAGCATAGAAAGCAAAATTCCTGTTACATTCACACTGACATACTCTGTTCATCCAGATCAAGGACAAAAATCTAATTATGATCCTAAGTGAGGAGTGCACTGCCAAGTAGAAATTCCGCATAGGTGTACGAATATATGTGTGCTTGCGTTTGAATGACCAAAATTCATGCAGTTACATTCGACCAACAATCTGCTGGGCAAGAGGAGCCCTACGCATGAATTTGCTGACCCTCTAAAAGCCATATTTCATGTGTGTTCGAGCCTGACATTTAATTTACTTTGTCGGTACGTTTAATTGTGATTTCAGGTTTGATTTAATTATACGCCAGAATCCTTGCATGAATGACTTACGCAATTTCTCTGTGCCCAGGAAGCCAAGGGCAGAATTGTTATGAAAATTCGTTTTCCGGACCAGGCTGTCTTTACCGCTGACAGAAGACTCCGTGCAGTAATTTTAGGAACAGAACTGAAGGGAATGAGTTTCGGCACAGGAAATTTGGATTCCTACCAACATTCCCTGAATCGCAATTTATCCCTTATTTAAAACTTGGTGGAAGTAGATAATATATACAAAAGAAGTTCACCACGATGTTCCACGGAAGAGTCCGCTCTCTGAAGTGGGAATACCATTGCCTTCGGATGGGTAATCTCATTACTGCGGAGGAAACGAATTAAGTGAAGGAGTAGCGAAAGGAGAAGTGAGATGTCAGAATTTACTTTAACTTTCAACGATGATAAATGACTGAAATAACCAAAGTTCTAATCAAATTTGACTACATTCATATCTGTGAAGCCCATAGGGATTTTTCCTTTTATTTTTCTCTATATTTCTGTGCCATGAAACATTTGCTGAGATCACTTGAATAATATTATCGCTAAAACGCAACATTGTCGCTTATTATTCATTTGCAACATTTTCGCTTATTATTCATTTAATTCTTTGGCAATTTCAAGTTTTACACATTCCACGGTAAAAAATTGGATGCAGGGAACAAAATGTTTCTTTAATTTCTGATTCGATAAATAATACTGGTAATTTGGGTGAAAATTGGGAAATCACATAATTAAGTGAAATGTGATAATAAAATGGGAAATTCGATTAGCTAGGAGTTCGCTTCTTGCATGGCGAAGCATATCCTACTACCTACTGCGACTCGTCAACAGAGAACTTCAATTTTCAGTTGGCACACAATTTGTGAATGGATTGAGATACCTATGTTACAACTTCCCTTTTCAATATAAGCCACATATTATGTTCTGTTGGATTTGTGCAATGAATTAATCGCACCAGCATCAACAATTTGGAATATCTTTCAATAGTGGTATGCTTTCTGGGTTTAGGTGCTATAATGGGGGACGATAAAAAGACATGTTCCCTAAGGATGTCTTCGACATATCTTTGCGGTTAAAACTACATATTTTCAACAATCAACTCTGTACGGGCATTAGAACTTATCCCTTCCCAACCCATAACAAACCCGCCGTGAAAACTGACCGTCTATCTTGTTATTTGGGTAAGAACTTTTCCTTTATCCATCAAGGCCACCGCTCGCCGTGTTGATAGAACATAGCAATTTTTCTTGCGCCCAGCAAAAGCCTTATTACGCGAAGTTGAGATAAATTATCGTTATGTTTCGTATTTTAGATTTTCATAAATAAACAAAGACTTATTCAAACAAATCATCTATTGGGTTCGATCCGTGACAAAAATGATCTACTGCAAAAAATATTTCAATCAATTCCGTTGCGGGGTTTAGACATAATTCATGTTTTTCGATTTTACGACGATGCCAATTGTGGACGGGCTTCTCTTCAGACAATGCCCTTTATTTAGCACTAAATTTCCGGCATATGCGTTTGTAATTAAACAGTGGTTCCTGCTAAAAAAACGTCCTGAAAAATAATTAATTCTAGAAATAATCTTTAAATGGACGACAAAAAAAATTATATTCCAAAAAAAACAAATTAAAATTTTTCTAACAACAAGTGGTGATAGGAAAAAACGGCTCTGACAAACATTTCATGTAAACAGAGCTTAAATATAATTTTGAAATCCGGCAACAAAAAGAACTGATATGTGCGAATATTACAAGAATATAAGATTTTCTCTGATAAGTGGGATGGAGAGGGAGGATGCTTTACACATCAACACGAGAGAGACAGCAAAGGAAACCAACGATTCCCTTCATCACTATCAACAGCCCGCTTCTACACTTATTATTAAAAAAATTTAATTTTTTCTCTTTCGGTATTTAATGTACGGCAAATTACCAACAGATTAAATATCATTATTAAATCTTACTCAATCACGCCTAAACGATTGCTTCGATAGACTCAATTTCTTTCACACAGGGTAGTACATATTCCACTTAATATATGGACTTTTTGCTATTTTGATAAAGTGCGTGGTTTCAAAAGGATGGTTCCAAGATGGCTACCCCGGAAAGTCAAAATTCAAGAGATTGCCCTTAAAATGTGAACTACAGGGTTTTCGCGATCACTAATTTCGACTCTGCCAGCAAAATTAAAAAATTGAAAGTTGCAGATCAAATATGGTCATGTCCTCAATTTTAAGCCACTTTAATGAAATTTAATAAGAAGACATCCCTTTGATTACAGTATTCAAATCCAACAGACTTCAAGGTATGGGAAAATGGGAACCGCAAAAGTTAAACTTTAAGGAATTGCGATGAAAATCAAAACTAAAGGGCATTGGAGGATTCTGGCTTCTAATCTGATATTGAAAAGTTCAAAATGGCGGATCAAGCGACTGAAATAATTCAACTTGAAAAAATTTGAATAAAAATTAATACAACGAAATCTTAAGGACCACTGACTTGAAATCTACATAAATTTCTAAATTTAGGATGGTGGGCCAATGGTGGACATAAAGACAACCCAAAATTTAAAACTTAAAACGAATACCACGAAAATTAATACTTAGGGGTGCATACCTTGAATATTTATAGCAGAAATAGATAACTTAAAATTTCAAGATCTACTGTTTCTAATTTAATAGATTGCCATTGAATAAGAGATTTCAAACCCCAAACTTATGTTAGCTTTCATTTAATATTCCCTCGGATACTTGAGGGAAGGAGTACACGAGTATCGATGCCGTGATATTAAGAAAATTCTGCAATCAAGACACCGTTCTGATCAAAGTAACATATGTAAACAAGATAGCAAATATTAGAAGAGCTCATGGAAATTGCAAAATATGCGGAGTTTAACAGTTTCGGTCTGACCATTGGTTGCGACGTCAATGCTCAGCAAACTCTATGGAACAGCAGTAAATGTAATGCTTAAAATGACAAATTATTTGAATGAAATCTATCGTACGACCTCGTGGTTGGCAATGTAAATCATATCACATAAAGTTTTGTCAAGAATAGACGGTAGGAGTAATGGCTTATACACAGATTAAATATTTAGGATATCATAACAAACATAGACAGAAGCGTCCTAATGATCTCAGATAGAATAACTGCTGAGATATGCGCTAGATGTAGTTATTCAATAGCTAAGTTAATTTGTTGGGGTATTTGTGGACAGTTAGGGTGCCTTTAGCAATTCGCGATTTTATCTATGCGACGCCGCCAAAGTGCAAGGAGTCGATCATGTACTTGGGCGAGGGACTCTATTTCTATGGACTCTGTGCTGCCACAGAGACTACTTTATGGAAACGAGTGGTGAGAATTTCGTAGATTCGCTTTTAAACTACAAGTTCAATAAGGTGGAGATTCTATCTAAGATGTCGTTACATGGGTTCCTAAAACAAGATGCTAACTTGTGAGGTATGGGTTGATGATAGGGAAGCGGGTGAATAGGAGTAAGCGAAATAGAGTTCCGTTCGGGCGTTTTGGATACGAAATGAAAAACTTCAAACTTCGGTGCACTTCGGATAAATCTATTATATTAAAAGCGCTCTAAGGATGTCTTTCTTCGAATTACAGATCAATTGTAAATTTACGTTGCTTTGTCTAAATCTTGGAATAGAACTTCACTTTCAACGTAATAAAGATTTGCGCACATTTCTGCATGGTTCTGGTACATCTACTACTACGAATATGTGCCTTAAAGTTTTCGAATTTATGATAATTTTAAACATTAAGCCACGCTTTAAGCACCAAGGTCTTCTCCTATTATAACTTTATTTCCACTTGTTTAATTTAGAAATACTCTGTTACACGGACATCGCCATAACTGCGACTGTGAATTCTTAAATTCACAACTCATGCGTGGTGAACAGATTCTCACGATGGATTCTCGTTGTACAAACCCGATACGACTAAAGACTTATGACTGAATAGTCGTTTTTCCTATGAGAATCATTAAATTGAAATAGGCAACAATTACTCGTAGATAATAAAGTTTGTCGTCATTAATTAAAATATTATAGGAGAGTGACCATATATGCAGGGTGTTTCATCTATGGGGGACAAGAATGAAAGGGGTTATAGATCTCAGCTAGACAAACAAATAATTGTATAACTCTGGGAAGTATCAACCATATAGGAGTTACAGGTTGATTAGTAAATTCGCGATGCACATTATAATTTTATTTTTATCTTTTCGTCTAATTAACGCAGCGAGATCAAACACACGCCTATGTATTACTTTATCCAATATGCGGATCCACAGCGGATCCAATATGGCCACCGAAAATTCGGAACTTGAACGGATTACCGTATAATTGAAAATGTGCGATTTTTGAAAATGTTTATTTAAGATCTCCTGATCGAACTTCAATATGGCGTCCTAAAGTTCTTAACATAAATGAATTTTTATGGAATTTGGGTTCTTAGTGTCTGTGATTTCGAAATAATTGGCTTTTTCTAAGATCGTATATATGTTTACATTATAACAAATTCTACACAAACTTGTGAACAACTTTTGTCTATTTTTTGGGGCTAATCTCGGGAACGGTTGAATCCGGTTTACTGGAAGATAGAGTTCATGATTCAGGTTACTTTTTATGCCGGGATTATTTCGGGTTCTGGGTTTTTGGGGAAAAGCGAATACCCGTCCTCGCGCATGGAGTAGTTTTACAAGTTCCACAACATTTTTAATTTACAAATATGAAAATACCCGTTCAAGGACAGGACAGGTCTGCAAGTAGCGGTATATATGAGCAATAAGACTTTTTTTCGAAAAGTTGATATAACATACGCTCTAAAAGCAAAATCACTAAAACATAGCTAGATTACTATCTACTCATCCAGTCCTCAGCCCTATTCATCTACACATTAGCATCCTTTAAATGATCTAAATATTTCTTCATATCTTACGCCATATAAAGTTCCGACGGGAAATCGATAAAACATCACTTATTTCAATGATAACGGTATCCAATTTTATATGAAGGGCGTCTAGGAATTTGTTGCAGGCTTTTCAATTGTTTCTATCTTTGCAAATCATTTCAAAAGGCACATGGTGGAGCCACTCTAGATTCCAAACATAAACTGCCGCTATAAACCCTTTTCGCATGAAAACCAGAAATGAAACACAGAAATGCTCTCAACTTGTCTTAACACCTTTCGTCTGTACAAAGGCAGGGTAGGAATACCTCAGCTGGCTAAAATTGAAGTATAGTAAACGTCCCCAAGTAAATAGTCTAATTTTGAAATCTCTGTAATGGTATCTTTGGGGTTTATGTGAACCAACACCTATTCTGGATTCCGTGGCCACCTAGGAGACTACCCACTTCATAATAGACAACCACAACAAAATGTACGGAATAGCACTTTCAATATACTTGGTGTAACACTGCTGGGATATTTTCGCTTCGCAACGTAAAAAGGCAAACGTAATTTAGTTTTTCTGGCTGGGCATTGTGACGATGGTCTGTCTTGTAATTGCAATCGAAATAAGACACCAGCCAGCATAAGTGCTTACGAACACAGACGTCTTATTATATGTGCGGGAGCCATATAGACAACTTAAGTAGTAATATAGGTAATACTTTTTATGCTCCCACGTTTTAGTTAGAAGATAAGTCCTTCACTTTGTACTTCAACCCTGAAGGCGGGGGATAATTAGGATTGATAGGTTTTCGGTTGTATGTATTATATTATATAATACGATTTGACGCCGGTTTTGTGACCGGACTGAATACTAAGAAGAGGGGTTGAGTGACAGGAATATCCGCCATTATTTTGCTCACCAAAACTGCAAAGCTTAAAGCTATTAAATATTAAAGTTTTTCTCATAGAAAATAAGTATTTTACAGTCCCTTCTTGGCTACGCCTCGCTCCTTCATAAAATTATGGTTGTCCCGTGAAATTGCTATTGTCATGTTTCGTCTTATGTGTTGTTCGTGTTGAATTTTTAGTATGCTTAATATTGTGGTTAACACTACTACTACTAATACGATACACCATAGCAAACATATTTTAATAATCTTTTTGTTTTTCTTTTCATTGACATCTGGCAACTAATTCGCACCTCCCACCTACAATTTTTATCCTCACGATGCTGGATTGAAATCGCAACGCTTTAATGGGCGCGGGCATTCCATCAACATGTACACTTTGCTGTTGCCCAAAACTCTCCCATGTGTTTTCATAAGACTAGATCGAAAATTATTCGTTGGCATGCTTAGTAAGCAGCAAACGGAAGAGGATGTGAGACAATTGTTCAACCCATTCGGGACAATAGAAGAGTGTACCATACTTCGCGGACCAGACGGTGCCAGTAAGGGTAAGTACACAATTATCTTTTACATACGGAAGCTGTCAAAACTTATATTTTACTAGATCGATTGATACAAACGATTGCAATTGTTTCTCACGTGTGCTTACATACATATATACACTCATACCTGCATGAAAATGGAGGTTTGCTTTACCCCGTTAGTCGAGGGATTGGGCGTAGATTTGCGCTTTTCGCTATGAGAGAAGGTGGTCTACTCATAGTTCGATTTAAACATTTAAAACAAATATTTCATTGTCTGCAATAAGAGTAACATGATAAGTATACATTATGTATACTGGAAGGGCCGTGGGAAATTTAATCGTGTTTATCAATTTTCTTCTTGAATGCGGGACCCCTGGTAATAGTGGCGTACCTAGGGTGGGGCAAGTAGGGCGCCAATCAAAGGGGGCGCAAAATTCTTGGATCACAAGCCATGGTAATTCAGTTTATTCGGTTTTTCACAGAATCCGTTTAGACGTTTGTTCGTAAGATAAAACTTTAGACATTTGAAATAAATTTGCATGGCGCTCTTTGGCGTGAGCCTAACAGGGAGTGCGTACGCCGCGCCACGTAACGGGAAATAACTTGCGCATGCTTGCTAATGCTTGCTCTGGGGAAAAGATGGTGTGAGCTAGCGCCCCTATGTGGCGCATATTACGCCAGTTGAGGGCACTGCGTACAGTGACAGTGACACTGTCAGTGACAAATGGTTGTGAGTTTTTTTGGTTAACGACAGGACTTCATATGTGAGTATTCGAGTTACTTTTACTCAGGTACCTTCATGTTAGTTCATGATTGTGTTGTTTTTTGTAAAGGTTAATAAATAATACAGTGGAACATTTATGGGTAGGTATAACAAAGGTTTTATTTAACGGACAATAGAAGAATGCACATCGAATACAGAAATTGTATTGGACCTATAACGACGACAGTTCGTCCCCTATGAAAAAAAATAAAAAAACAGAAAATGAATACTCGACTGTGTACTGCCACACGAGACCAATTTTAACATTTTTCGTGGAGGCAATTCAACTGTCTCAATGCTATTTCCGTATTTTCTACACCAAGTTGAGATGAATTAGGCCTTAGCATTCATAGAACTCATCTGATTCAAACTATAACTAATTCAAAACAAACTGGGTTCTCAGCACAACATAAAGATAGCATAACAGAAAACCACGAGGTTTTTGTACTATAAAAAAATAAAAATCGAGAAATGTGATTTCTAAACCATATTAGATTTAATTATAAAGATGAATTAATCACAATGAAGTTTGGTAGGGATATTTGAAGTGGATTTCTGGGGATGAAAATAATCAAAAATATTGCATTAACATTTCAAATAAAATGGGTGTGTTAAATTTGTACATTTACTTATTCAATGTTTCTCAATATAATCATTACCATATAAATAAACCGTACCAAATTATGCTATTAATGGTTTATATATGTGTAGTAAAACATCATTCATGACCCATATACGGTTTTCCAACAGCATATTGCTTATAAATAAATCATTAAGGTAGAAAATCCCTCTTTTGAAATCTGATTTTTAAAAAATCATTTCTATGTGATCTAGGTATTTTTCATGCAATACCTTTATCGCGTTCGACGGGCTATATCTTAGACTTTTAATAAAAAAAATATGAGTGAATGATATTATAAAATTTCAGAGTAATTGTAAAATGAAAAATTAAACTGTTTTTTTAATCCTTAATGCTTATAATTTTTTATCAATTCTATTATTTATTTACTTGAATTGTCCGCACAAATATTTATGCCAGTTTTACCATTTTAGATTTTGGAAATATTTATACGACCAAAGTTCTGTCCATTTGTTTAATTATTTTTTTGAAACATTTATGAACAATGGCACGTAACCTAAAAAAACCTGCAGAGCTTTTAGAATTCATTGTTCAATATGGAGATGAAAGCGTGTTTCCTAATTTGCGCATATCCATTCAAATTCTTCATACAATTGCAATATCTATTGCAAGTTGTGAGCGATCTTTTAGTAAACTGAAATTAATCCTTTCATACTTGAGAGCTACCATGGGCCAAGAAAGGTTGTGTTATCTAGCGTTGTTAAGTATAGAGCGAGAAGAAATGAAGAAAACTGATTTTGAAGATATTATAAATTTATTTGCGTCGCAAAAATCGAGAAAAGTGCAATTGTGAGATTTACACTTTAGAGAACTGATTCTAGTTATAATACCAAAAATAAAACTGTTCTGTGAGATTTAAGAATTTTATTCAGTATATTTATTATTTGTTTTAAGATTAAGGCGCCATTTACCCTAGGTACGCCACTGCCTGGCTATGTCCGATTCCAGTAAAATTGCTTCAGTTTGAAGGAAGGCGCAAATCCTTTCATAAGTCATTTGTAACGTAACTACTAAAGTTTACACGTTTACTAAATATAATATGTGTACTTATTCCTGCCTTCCTCCCAATTTTTGTAATTTTAATACATGTTTTAAAAGAGCAGTTTGCCGAAAAGCAAATTAAACGTAAACCAAAATAGCTGGGATAGAATAGGGCCTTTCATAAGTACACCTTCAGTGAGATACGTGAGATATTCTCAGTTGGCTGATTGAGACGGCGACGTGTTTTTGAAATTATCTCGTTTTTAGATTTTCTGTATCTAATTTGTATCAATTATATGTTGTATGTTAGAGAAAACAAGAACTCAGCGTATAATCAATTTTAAATTGGTGGCGCCAAAATTGTTATAAAAGTTTAATTCCTTTACTTCAAATTAAAATACAGAACCATAGTTGTGCTGGTTGATCATAAGGGCATCTATCCCCACAACAAAATTGCACAGTGGGGGGTATCTAGGCTTCGTACTAGGGGTTAAAAATGTATGCTTTGTTTAATTCTGATTTACTTCACAATTCAAATCATTATTGATTGCCATTGAGTAAGGCTGTATGCATTAGGATAAAAATCATCAGATAATTCCTAACCACTTCGCTAAAATACTACAAAATTGAAAAGTGACGCATCTATCCGTATTGCAATAAAGCTGATAATTTAATTCCACATATGAAAATTTAAAAAATAAAATCTGACCAACTTACAATTTTAATGTTTTTAACTTATTTTACACAAAACATGCAAGAGTTCATAAAAACCCTCGACTGACTGTGTGACCATTGTTCCCTTATATGTATGTATTGAGCAGAGTTGGGCTCACAGCGATAGAACGAGGGTATTATAGGCGATATTAAAAGAAGGATATGGAGACAAACGTTTATTCCAGCTTGAAGCTAATTTAAGAAATGAAAAAATAACATAAGTAATTCGGAATAGAATACAATAATCTAGTCGTCCACCTTCAGAGGAAGTAGTGCAAAGTCGAAGTCAAGGATAGGTGCCGGTCAATTAGGTAGCGTATACCTTTGAATCCTTAACAGTATGTATGATTAAGAATTATGGGCTTACTCTTAAATCTCTTTACTGAGAGAAATACTTGGTAAAATTAAATTTATTATTACAAACAATTTTACCAGAATATCGAAGAAATATATATTTTTGCAAAAAAAAAATCGGGTTAGTGTTTCGTTAAATGCATACAGTCTTTCAATATCATTTCAAAATAGATTATTTGACTAATGTTATTGAATCTGGTGAATTAAAAATTTTTCAAACGTTTTAAAACCGAAATTTTTTTAAAGACCTGAAACCCATTCCATTCTATGGAATTTCTCACAAGAAATATTCCCTCCACAAATAATCCGTCGCCTCTGCTCGTGACAAAATCAGCAAAACGGATCACATGGAACCACTGTGGAGGCCCGTCCGTCCGTCTCTAAAACTATTCGACGAAAATTTGTGTGGATAGCCCAATTATAGACGTAAAGTGTAAAAAACTAAATTTTGGGCACGATTCTTGTTACTCAGGCCCCAATTTTTGGGAACGGGGTTCGAAACATTTTGCTGTGCTAATTAACTCCACCGGTAGTTTGTAAAAGGAAAATTAACTCCACCGGCAGTTTATAAAAGGGAAATTATAATATATAATAGAATTTTCCCAAAAGTTAAAACGTTAGGTGCCTCGCGAATTGATCTATATTTCGAAAACGGGTCGCGATAGAATTTTTCAATTATTTTTCCGTTAATTACCACAGCAAAATAATTCGAACCCCGTTCCCAAAAATTGGGGCCTGAATAATAAGAACCTCCCCAAATTTTGATTCTAGGGATTAATTTCAAGGAGTAAATTGGAAAATGTTAAGAAGATCAGGTTTTTTATTTTTATGATGATTCCAAAGCTCTGGGCATACCCTATGAAGAGTTTTAGTTACGCAAATGATTATGCACGTTTCGTTGATCGTAACTGGGGGGGCAAACATTTGGTTGTAAAATGTTCCACATGCGTACCGACCGGTATATAGAAAAATTATCATATTTCACTGTGCGACCAAAATTCACTACTAGAGTACGAGGGTGAGCTCGAAAAGACGCTCTTCCATGGCGTTTTCGCGAAGATCTACTACGAATCAGATTAGGAATTTCCCTGGAACAAAAGCCATTGAAGTACCGGTAGAAAATTGAGGAGCATTTCATTGCATTTTTGGCGATGCTGGATATATGGTCGGCCGAAATAAGACCATCTTATATTTCAAAACCTAATACGTTTAACCTCGGCGAATTAGGAATAGGTACTTGCTCTATTGGAAAAATGTTTGGGGGGATTCAAATGTACTTGAGGTAAATCAGACAGTACTGGGGTTTAGTAGCATTGGACGAGACAAGATTCGCTCTTCCCTAAGCGAAAATTTTGGAAATATCTGCGTCCAATGATCTGATCATACGGACTCGATTGAGGTCCATAGCGTTCCCATGAGAGTCGGCCAAGGAGTAAAAGAAGTACGTGAAGTCTGCTGACGTCTGCAAAGCTGTGAATGGGATTCGAGATTATACCGACGAGATCGTCTATGAAGTGGAGAAAGACCATAAGGGAGGAACACCGGCAATAATAACCGGTAATAATTAGTAGAAACGTGGCAAAGCGTCTTAAGCCAAAAGCATACCTCACGGCTGAGTTAAAAGCAAAACTGAGTTTATGTCAAGAGGCTGAATCAAGCCCGCAAACAATTTCACGTCCATAGGTCAGCAGTGGAATAATGAGTGAGCGAACTAGAAGTATGTTTGTTTGTGCGGAGTAAATGCCTCGGTACACATAACAGCCGAAGGGTCCTATAAACCTTACCAATAACACTGTTAATATGATCAGTCCAGTTAAGAGTGTAATGGAACATGATATGTAAATTTCTAATTGATCTTCAATATGGCTGCAATAAACTATGACAATCTTGTTGAGAAGAATGGATGGAAGAATCAACAATCTGTCTACGATAAATACATATTGCATTCGATTTTCGTGCGTTTTTGATTGTTTTTATGGCCCATTGAGAGATTCTGTCCAAATCTGCATTGATTCAGGTCACAATATCTCCTATTAGTCCCACAGGATCAGGCAATTATAGCTGAGCATCGTCAGCGTGCATATGAAACAAGCACTAACAGATCTTAGGGATAATAAATCCAAAAATAAGGTTGCTCAAATGGCGATTATATAAAGAAACAAAAGACACATAAAATGAGATCATATATTCACGAGAAATACGAAAAATTTCGGGCGAGCGCTAATGTTCCATACTAAATTTCAGCTAGCGCATTTTATGAGTACCTGTTCTGTAAAATTAAGAAAAGAGTCAAAATAATTATGTATCTCGCTAATTCGTCAATTAACTCTCTAAAACTTGAATATTGTTGAGGCCCAAATGAAATAGTCAGCAAGTTTATATGTGGCCCGGGAAAAAAGCTGTAAGTAACCTGATTTCCCAGTCACACTATATAAAGGGCACCATATTTAGATCTCGATCTCATAAAACTAGGATCGGGCCGGCACTGGTAAAGTGTGTTGGAAGAAATGGATATGGAGGATCTGTTTTTATTCAAACTCATCCCCTGTTCGGAGCGCAATAAAATAATTCCACTTTTCTTATCATAAATTCATTATTTCTCATTTTGATTTCAGTTTGGACCTTTCTTCAGGAACAGGAACTTGTTCGCTTTAATTCGCGCGAGACCAAAAAATCAAAAAATCGATTTCTTCCCCCAAAGATTTGCTCTAGATCCGCCACTGGCATAATAATAGTCAAAAAAGGTTTAGAAAATCACGAGATGATGTCAATATGAGTAAATAATTGTTAGTGATAGATACATTGCATAACATACTTTTTCGAAAGTGAAAACAGCGCAAATAGCAGGTGTGGGTAGATCAAAATGACACGTGAAAGGCTATATTAGGCTTTCGAAGAAAAGTAAAGAACTAACGAAAACTTGGTTACGACAGAACGTGATAAGGAAAAAAATGGATATATTAAGTGCATATTTCGTGATTAACATGAAAGGTCTACCCGCTAGCTTAAAGCTATTTCATCACGTACTCAATAGATCCCGTGCTAAACTTATACAAATGGTAGTGGCTAAGGAGGACCTGATTTCGTCCTCCGAATAATAATTACCGTTATATGAGTTTCTATCTGGCTGCACAGTGGACATATATGAATGTCATATGACTGAATTTGAATTTGTATTATTTACATGAGTGAGTAGCTGCAGGGCTTGCGTTTGATACATATGTCGAAAAAAAATTGCAACAACTGCACAAGCACGCTCCTTAACAGGTTATTGTCAGTCAGAGTACGGATCGGCATTTCCCATATGCACCTATATCGTAGTAGTAACGATTTCTCTTCGCCTAACTTATCATTTACATAATTCAACAACAATTGGATGCTTTCCAGTCTGAACGTCGTCGTCGTCGCCGGATAATCCCCTTATACGTGATAACGGTGTTGCCTTCGTGAATATCTACAATACTTTTATGACTATAGCGATATGGGAAATAATCTCGCTGGCTAAGGAGTGAGGATGCGACCTCGTCAAAGGAACATGAAAAATAATTTTATTTTTGCCGCATTATAAATTTCAGTATGGCTTACATACATTACATTTACACTCGAGTGAGCTTACTTAATCCACGCATTAAATTAAAGTTCGATTAACACTTCGGGAAATTAATAAAAGTAAATTCGAAATCAGAATGTCTAAAATATGTCACAATACGTAAAATATCTGTATCCAGGAACGCCGCTAGCTGTTTGAGCGCCCGCGTGCAATACCGATTATGACGCCCTACGAATACATATGCTGTTTTGTTAAAAAAATGCTTTTTAATGTTTTTTTCATTATGGCGGGAAAAAAGGAAAAATCTTAACGAAAATAAAACATTTATTTTGATTAGGTACTTAGTTATTTTTGTTTACTGAAGTGTAAAACCATAGACTTAAATATTTATCTACAAAAATTTAACTCTTTTTGCCTTTATATTTGCGAAATCTGCAATCAATAATTTTTAATTTTGAGAAGGATCTTACACCAGATGCAACTAAAACCGGCAGTGTAAGTAATATTCTTAGCGCTATTGCTGTGTTCGGAAATGTAATTAAGTCATTGGTAAAAAGATATTGTAATAGGGTTTGTGGATCATTAGACTGGTTTTCTGCAAAGTGGACCTTTAATGCAATGATTTCATTAAACAAATCAATACCGTCAATGTCTGATTCACTACTTGAATCATCTTCAAGCTTCAGATTTAAATCTTTACAATGCTTCATTAACTCATCATTGGAGTCATTAAATAAATTAACGCTAAAAAAGCCAAATACGTCGGTAAATGTTTTTAACTCCTCGTATCTATCCTTTAAAGATGTCTGATCTAGATCTCTTCGATACTTGTATCGAGTTTGGGGCGCCACCAAGCGGGGGCAGGCGGTTCCACCTGCTGACAGACGACGTTTGGTATTGCATCTTAGTCTCAACGGATGCCAATAGATGGCGATGTTAACGCTAAGATTTCGCGTCGTGCCTCACAGTGGGCCAAAACGCCGAAAACCTGGCCAAAATATGAAAGCATCAATCAATTTTCGCAAAATATCGTATATAGGGGTTTTTCGGGTCTCTGATTACGAATCTGGTAACATTTTTTAGAAAAAACCAAATGGTGTCCTTGAAATTACCAAAAAAATACCAAAAATCGACTGAGATTACACTGTATCTAATAATAATTTTTACAAACAATCTTTGCATGATCAATTCTTGTATACATAGGTATGTTACGTACAGTTTTGGCATCTTTCACTGGTTGCTGTACCGCATGTTAATACTATGGTCATTTGTTTTCCCTTCACATATGATAATACACGTAATGAAAAAAATAGTAACAAACTAGAGGCCAATGCTTTATATGATGACTATTAATATTTATTTGGCACAAAATCAAGTATCAAAGTCAAAATTAATGAATAATATTGCCGGAACACTATGAAATTTTTATTCCTCAATTTTACACGCCCTCCCTTGTGCACCTCCTCTCCTGTATGTGCTATCGAGGTGGGGTTAGTCCCACTTCGAAAAGCTATAGTTTCTACATTTATTAACAAATTTCGCAAACGCATTGCCTCGCATGTTCTCTATTTTCTAATTATTTTCACATCCTTAACCCGCCAATTTTAGCAAAACAAATAAAAATTAAGAGTAAACTCCTACCTCCATTACATTTCATTTCTGTTTTTTATAGGACTGATTTCTGGAAAGTTGATTAAAATAGTAGTTATTTGGCGTAAGATTGATATTGAATAGATCAAAAGATAATAATTAAAAAGTGCGTACCATGAAAATGACGAATTTATGAACCATCATGTAACTCCCAAACGGTTGATATATAATTTTGCACCCTCAAACTTATATCCCTTTTTTGTTTCTCTAGGTGAGATCTAAACACTCCACTTATTTTGGCACACGTTATGCGAAACACCCTGTATGCCAGTAGCTAATATTTTAAATAACAAACACAAACACTTTTGCAGAGTCCAAATAGCCCCATCGCACAGTGGCCGATTTGTCGAAAAAGCTGGCCAAAAGTCGAAAAAAAAAATGTTTCGTTCTGTTCAAGCTACCATCCTATGTCATAAAGAACCTTTTTCTACATATTTTGGCAAAATAACAGTAATGTACTGGTAAAGGATTCAGCATTAGAGCAAGTCAAAGTCACTCTCTTCGATGCGTCGCTATGGCACGCTACTTTAACCTGGATTTGTACTACGTCGTTTTGAAAGTGATAACAGCTTTTCTAGTGGCTGTTTTCAGATCGCGTTCAGTAACGGGTATTTCTGCAAGTATAGAAAGTACCTACTAAAGTTTCGCTGTGTATAAACTTTTTTTAAACACAGTCATGCACATCAAGCTTTTTCGTGTTGACATTTTATAAAAATGAAGAAAAATAGTTAGAAGTTCCGCAGAGTTCCACGATAAGATCATTTTTATTATATAAAAGAAAGTATTTTCTTTCATTTTACGAAAAAAGCAGCTGCGATAATTTGCGATATTTCATGAAACATAATTTTCAATCTTTCGGACTGAAGCTGGCCGGTTCCCGAAAAAGCTGGCCATAATTCGAAAAATGATAGGAATTACACAAAACTTCGCAATTTTATGTTTTCAATCAAAATGTTTTAAGTAGTACACGTCCGTCATTTTGAATCCGCCATTTTTAATTTTGCAAAAAATGTCATATTCGTAATCAGCGACCTCGAAAACTAAAGCATAAAAAATTTTGTTGAAACGGAGTTGTTTTAAGCAGTAGATGTCCGCCATTTTGAATCCCACCATTTTGAATTTTGAAAAATAAATTTCATATTCGTGATCAGCGACCCCAAAAACATAAAATTGCGAAGTTTTGTGTAATTCCTATCATTTGTCGACTTTTGGCCAGCTTTTTCGGGAAATCGGCCACTGTGCATCGTCGCGACTCAGTTATTTTTCTCTATTACACACGACTGATTCAAAACGATCTCTCGATAAGTCAGTAAGCTACTGCGAACGCCAAATTCATAATTTTCAATATCCAGTTGCTATTATGTATATATGTAGGTATAAATAAAGAAAGCATGCCTGGGGTCGCTACTCGAACGCGGCCGAGCGGCCCGTGTGTATTTGAAGGAAAAGTATAAAAAGGTTATATTAACCATTTTTCCAAATATATACAAGCGTCGAACTGGAATTTTATTTTCCTGCGTAAGTGTCTAAAGTGTCGACAAATTTTTTAAATAAATTACTAATACAATACCCAACTGCAGTGTACAGTTATAGTTGTGGCAGAGTAAAGTTTTACAAATTTAGAGCTAAATTAATATTCATTAAAGTCCAACAATTTCGCGCAAATTTTGCAATTTCTGGCAGCAAATTTTCTCTCACCAAACACGCGGGAATTTAGCGACTGTAAAAATGGTGGGGGTAATCACGTTTTGGTGCAAATGGGTCCTGCATCGTTGCAAACGGTGCTGAAGTGCAAAAAACAATCGGTTGACATAGAAACAACTATGAAAATTTTAAATTTTACACTCGATGAAAGGTTGCAAGGCATATATATTTGCAGCAAAGCGTGAACACCCACCCATAGTATATTTTTGCTCGTTCAGTCATTCCCACATAAGTAAAAAAATAATACGGATTAAAAGTAAAATCAGAATATATAGCTGTAATAGTCCCGATAGCAATAGTAGTTATATACTGGGAAAACGGCCGTGAAATACCGACAGACGGACAGCGAAGCCTCACCATAGTGTTCTTTGACCTTTTATGTACGCAACCCAAAAAATGATAATGTGCGTTATATGTATTTACTCTAAATAAACTAATTTTGCCACCCGGTTATTCGTCGAAGCAATTTGCGCGGTATATTTTGCTCGGGAACTAAGATAAGGAAAACTCTCTAAATGAGTTTGCTAATCCTTTTCATTTCGACCTTTTTTGTAAAAGCTGTCTGACTTTATGCAGGAAATTTCACACCATCTAATTCGAGCCAAGCGTTCGTCGCCGTCTAATTCAGTACCTTTTGTCGTAAGGAGGTATCAGGCGACACCCAATTCAGTGCTGCGTTGTGCCATTTTCATGCTTTGTTCAGAAGATGTAACAAAATACCGGCGTAAATTAATTTTATGTTTTGCCTTTGTTAAAATATTTAATTAGAAACAAAAAGCTAGGAATCTCTTAACACCTTAACGAGATTTTGCAGTGTCGCTCCCCAGCCGAGATGGTGTCAACAAAACTCTAGAAAGTTCTAACAAAGGGTGAAAATTAAGCTGGTCATTAAAGAAGGAGCTTCATCCAAGGCCTAATATAAACAATGAAACGATACTCCCGCGACTATTAATGGAGCCATGGTAGAACTTAAAACCGACGCTAACAAATAACATAGCGCAGCTGGTAATATTTTTTCTTAAATAGTTCCTTTCTCTTGATATTCAAGGTGAACTTTAACATCACACGTTTTTCTCTTCTGGATCTCTCAAAAGCAATTAGGTGCAGACGTTGTCCTCTTAGTAGGATTCCTCCTTGAAAGACTAAAAAGCACACATTCGATATAGGAAAAAGGTTGCTAAATAAAAACGGGACCTTCAGTTACTAGCGCAATAATTCTGCTGTAATAAAATGTTATCCAACAAGAACTGAAATTTAAAATTGATGAAAAATATTTTTCGGAAAATGCTGGAGTATTTATTTTAATCCTTCGATAGCTAACCCTGTAGTAAGAATATTCGATATCATTTTAGGGCTCCATACCTGACTTAATTCACAGAGCACACAAATCAGTAAATGCCATATAATGCGAATGCGAATCAAACTCGCGCGATAAGTGTTCCATAATCGGCCGAATTGGACACTATTTTGCATTCGAACGAGACTCCACCCTTCACCCCCCGTTTTCAAGGGTGCTGAGCTCGGTGGTGGTCTCAGAATTTCTCAGACAAAAACCACCATCGAAAAAGGTGAAAATTTTTTTTTAATTTTATGTAATGGAGAAAATTTATGTACCACCCGTTTTCGAGGCTGCTGAGCATAGTGGGCATAATAAAATTTCCCTTGCATCCCCTCCAAGAGCAAAAACAACGCTCAAAAGACATGAATGTTTTTTTTTAAATGTAAAGGAGGAATTTTATATGCCACCCGTTTGAGAGGGTGCTGAGCAGGGTGGTGGCAGTGAAAACTTCCCTTGCACCCCACCAGTCCCCAAACGGGCAAACAACACCCTCGAAAGGGGTGAATATTTTTCATTTAAAGGAGAAAATTGATGCACAGAGGGTGCTGAGAGTGAAAACGTGTTTTGCACCCCCAAACGGACAATAACCTTATGAATTCATCAAGTTATTGTTAGTAGTTAGTTAGTCTTAAATGAAGTAACTATTTTTATTAATACATGGCGTCAAGGAGAAATTGAGAAAAAGTTTTACAAATAATAAAAATAAAATAAAACTGATTGAAAATTGATCGGATTTGCTTATAATTTAATGGTATAATTGGAAGTTGGATCGGATTCAGAATAATTGAATGGAAATTTTAATAATTAAAAATATTTTCTCCGGAAAAAGAACACGAAGACGACCTCCTAAGTATAGAACTGTTATAGTATTATACAGTTATGGATTCTCTGAGGAAAGACGAACTATTGCAACAGAATTTTGATCGGTCACAAACGCCGGGTTAATATCAGCGACAACAAACCTCCTATATATTCATTCGCATGGAAATCTGTTGATGTTGTATATTTCGGGTAGCTATATTGGATGCGAAATTTTGCAACCCTACAGTTACCTATAGCCTAAAACCTAGCCAAAGAACGAGGCTATCCAACAGTGAGAATTCCATTCGAATCCATTCAGTGGTTCTGGGGGAGAAGAGTGACAAAGAGAAAAGCAACTCTCCTTTATAGACATACTAGCTTGCCCGAACCCGGGATACTATTAAATTTGTATTCCTTAATTTTACAACGCCTCCCTACTGCACAACCGCCTCTCCTTTGTGGCCCAGCGGGGTGGGGGTGGTCTCATTAAATCAACCATAAGTTCGTACGCAATACACCCCATACATCACTTTCACCTATTCCTAATACTTTTTAAACTGTAAACTGTAAAGTATTATTAAATCTAGTTTTCCTCTCTTTACACCACCTCCTTATTGCACCCCCTCTCCTATATCTCCCAGCGGGGTGGGGGGTGGTCTCATATTTGGAAATTTGAATAACAGATTCGAAATCAGTGATCCCGAAAATTCCCTAGTGCGGATTTTCAGGGAAATCCCTTGAATTAGTGAAATCGGTCCAGCCGTTCACGCGTGATGGCGTGACCAAGGGAAATAGTGATTCATTTTTATATATATAGGTTACTCTGCTTCCTTAGCTATCGATTGGTGAAAAAATTATTCCAATTTATGCATACACTTTTCTTCCACAGCCGTTTCAATTTTGTCGGCACCCACCGAAAAAACCAAGTTTTCACTATTTTCACAAACTTTCACCAACCCGGCCCAATTTCCTATAGTACCTCTTCTTTCTACCCCTGAGATACACTTCTGGGGGTGTCACCCCTCACCCACAACAAAAACACGTTTTCACCAATAATTCCCACATTTCACACTTTTCGCCAAGCTTTCTTTCTCCAACACATTCTCCACTACTTCTCCTTTCCAACGATTTCCATAACATGGCACACGCATTACTAATAGTATAATTATGAATCACAACAAATTTGCTCTTCTTCTTCCTGGACGCGACGGGAACGCGGTCGAACGGGATAAAAAGTCCTATGTCCGTCTCCTGGTTCTAAGCTACCTCCCCACCAATTTTCAGCCAAATCGGTTCAGCCGTTCTTAAGTTATAAATAGTGTAACTAACACGACTTTCTTTTATATGACTTTCTTTTATATATATAGATGTATATAGATATAGATAGAAGCCAAGACAGCAGTAGACAGAAATAGAAAATAGGAGAAATACTTAACTATTCCCTTCTTGGAACAAAACACAGATGATGCACTCTCGCTTGTTTAAAATGGGATGTCTGCTGACAATCCACATCACTATCCTCTGTATTTTGATTTCGGCATAAAAGAACATTTTATTTTTTAAGAGAACAAAATAAAGGTCAAGCAAAATCGTAAAATATGTATTTACCAATCTGGGAAAAAGGTAAAACTGTACAATATTCGCACCATAAAGTCAGATTCATAAATTAGTGAAATTGTCGGTAAATTTTCTTGAAACTTTAGAATCAAACAAAGCACATATGTATAATACTAAATATGGTTGCTTTCTGATGTATATACATATATATGTATTTGTCATGCCACTCGAAATAGGTTTTTAGGTGTCATATAAACTTTCTGCTTTATGTTCAAACGGGTGTGTCCGATTTTGACGAGGGATATGGCACAAAATAAGAAATTTTTGATACCTCTCGTCTTAACCCACATCACTGTCAGCTTCAGCCTTGGTCAAAATGTAAGTTCCCGTTGAAAATTCTTTTAAAGCTAAAAAATAACAAGTCAATAGCACGGCCAACTGAATTTCTCAACCTGTCCATTTTAATTTCACTACCCAAATGACATTAACGCAACTCAAATACAGTAACTTATAATTTGCTTAATAACGGACCGAAGGGGTTGTCGTATCTTTTCATACTAGAGCAACTGTAGAGATGCCTTGCGCGGAAAGTGGATTTTCCTGTAACTGGTGATGAACGCTTTCACTTAAAACTTTCTTTTCCATTAGACTATATAAGAAGAAGTGCCAGGAGAGGTAAGGGTTGAACTTTTTCAATTGTGTTTGCTTAGCACAGGGATAGCGAAATTAAAATTAAGCCTGTTTAATATTCGTGTTCTCATCTATGTTTATATATAGAACATTTCCAATAATCGTCAAAAGTTATATTTATTTTCATTCTTCTTATGTTCATTCAAAATTGATACTCCAAAATTATATGAAATAAACATTTAATTAAGGCAACTTTTAAGTTAACATAATGTCAAAAGATCACAGATATACCAGGATCTTACATATAACAATTATCTGGTAATATCCCCTGTATTCAAAGTATTTATATCCATGGAATATGGTTGAACAAACATGGCATTAAAAAGCTTACTAGACATACATATGTACATATTTCTACATTGCTTTAACAAATGAAAATTCTTTTAAAGCAATAGATATAATACTTCAACGTCACGTTTTGCTAATGATTTTCTTTGCTCTTTGGAAACTCATATTCGTCTCTGGAACCATAGATATATGTAGTACTAGATAATCCTGCCTAAAATTTATTTTTATTTATTCAAATACTCGTGCTGCCTGGCAAAGTGAAATAAAGGTCAGAGGGAATTCTGTAATATTCGAATACAAAAAGTTTTAGGGTTTGCGTATTTCAAATAATATATGAAATGAATGCCGAGTTTTAAAAACTCAAGGCGGGCGGCACAACGGTAACTTAATTCATTATTTATCACAAGTTTCATGAAATGGTTGTTACTTCCACAATGTTGTCCTGCAAGCAGTCCATAGCGAAGACAGTTTGGAAAGGTTTCGTCTGTTTTCTAATGTATCCAAATTTAAAAGTTTGATTCTATTCGCGTGTGGTGGTAATATAATGGGATTACTCCATGGAACGCCACAAAGAGCAAAACGTATAATTCTACGCTGGACAGCTTGCACCCGGTTAAGGTGGGAAGCATAAAATGGTGATCACACATAGCAAGCGTACTCTAAGACAGGCCTACCAAAGGTGCAATGTAAAAGACGAGATGGGTCGTCAAACTCCTTGCACCATCTCTTCACGAAGCGTAATGTAGAGTTAGCCTTGGTAGCCATCATATTGATATGGTAAGATCGTTTGCGTAAATAATAAATTAAAACGATCCTAAATGACTTCCGTGGGGAACGTCAGAGGAGTATTGCGTATATCTTTGGATAGAGATCCACTAAACGATAGCCGCTGAGTACGAACAGAACATAGGAACGAACTTGATTGGAAACAAAGGTGGAAATCCATGGGCGATCAACTTATAATTCAGAATCTCATGATCGATTTTGTCGAAAGCTTTACTGAAGTCAGTAAAAATACAAAAACTTGTTTGCCAACCTCCAATCAAGAAATACAGACTTGAGATAACGTTCAGTTTGGTTGATCGTGGTTGATCTATAATACCTTTCATAAAGCCGTGCTGGAAAGAACCCAAAAATGGTTTACAATGAATACGGAGGACATTAAAAATAACGGCCTCGAAAATATTAGCAATGGAGCACAATTTGCTTATAGGTCTGTAATTTGCCATATCGTCATAAGAGGAATAACAAAGGAGGAATTCTAGGAGTCGGGAAACACTCCAGAGGAAATATGCTACACAACAATACTCAATTTCATTAGATTCTCACCGAAGTTGGTACAGGAAAACTTCGCCAGAACGTTTACTTGGATAAAATATGATGCCTGAACGAATATCTATCTATGTATGTAATTGGCAGGCTATAATTGATAAATTTCAGTAAATTTCACAATACTTTGTGTATTTAAGATTATATGGTCGCTGATGTAAATATGAACTTAATTGGTTTGAACAATCTTTGTACCTTAGAGAGTGTACTTTTGATGGTGCTTAGGTTAGTTTTATGCCACCAGATCAGCGCACCGTAACAGAGACTAGGTCTGATAACGGCAGTATAGATCCAGTGTGTAATTTTGGGACTGATGCGCCATGTTCGACCGAACACTCTTCTGCACTTCCAAAAGGTCGTGATGGCCCTTTGTATCTCACAGTCCAAATGGACTGTACTAACTACCTTTCAATTTCTATTACCCCCTTTCGAATGTTGATGTTTAACGGCGGCGTCGAGTCGCGATTCTTACGGTTTTCAGTTTTTGTATCGTGGTTCTGAGAATTTACCATACCTCCAAGTGCAATATACATACTAATCCAAAGGGCACAGTGCAGAGATGTTTTAGAATTATTTCTACATATATTAATAATAATATTTATTAATTAATAACTCGTTATAAGTTATATAACCGGCCGGCTATAGTTAACGTCCATGTTAGCACTCATGTTAAAAATCGTGTTTTTTCACTACTGTGTATCGATTAATTCCCTCTGGTTAGTCATCTTCTGTGTTCTGTGGTCGCACAAGATGATCCAGGAAGTGATGACCAACGATGAAACCGAGCTGAAAACAAAACCGCAAAGAAATCTCTTTTGATCTGGAAACAAGTATAGAATATATGTAATTAGTATATAGAATTTAAAAGATAGAACTTGAATTGACAGCAAACCAGCCTAAGCAAGAAATATACGAACAAACATCATGAATTAGGATATCTTAAAAATTTATTACGAACTTATGAACGAAGCGATCGCGATCGATATAGCACACCCTGGTATGGGAAAACCAGGATTATGTGTGGGAAGGAGAAGTTGATTCCCACTTGTTATAATACACGAATTTGTTATGGTCAGTTTTGTCAGCAACATGGAGCTTGCAATAATTAAAAATTGCATCCCACCGCACCCACTGCAAAATTGCACCGAAAAACCGAAAAAGCTCGGCAAATGTAAATTCCTAATACCCGCCTTGTCTCCCCCGGGAATTAGTACATGAAAAAGAAAAAAACAAACAAACATGCAATTATTTCCAAAAATCAAATATTAACTGCTAAGTGGAGCTTTGAACGAGAATCAAGCAAAGCTGTTGGCGTCGGCTGGGATGGCGTCAGTGGCTGGAGGCAGTCGAGATTGGGATTTCACAGCGGACGGACGCCACATTTTTGAATCGGGGCACGCGCAAGAGTCTTTGCTTAGGGACCTCCCAAAATAACTGGGCCAATGGGAGGTCATTGGGCGGTTGGGGCTAGGCCAGGAGGATCCTATCCATCGGGATCCCCCTTTCGGAGAGTCAAATTCACGAGCAGGAACAGGGGTTCCTCCTGCGACGGTCCATTCCCCCCCTTGATTTGTATTAGTCGATCCTGTCAGCGCGAGATTTTCGTGTTGCGGGCAGCTCGTCTCTGCGGCGAAATGCGGCTTTGGCAAGCCCCCCCACTACCGCTATGCTAGCCTGCCAGCTCGCGCTGCCGCCAAACCGGAGAGCAGACATTTTAGCCCGGTGTCTGAGAGCTCGCTCCCACAACAAATTTATGTCTAAATATGGTAAGAAAAATTTAAATCGTAGAAATGATTAATAGGTGCAAGGGGAATAAACCCGGGAAAGCTAAAATGTGAATTCCTCCTTTGAATCCCGACGCAGTTGCTTCGTTGAAAATAATCGAAAACTTGATCGAATTGTAAAATAATATAGTAGTACTTTCATAAAGTGTTAGGAAAATGGGAGTTAGTGCACTACAAAAGTATTATAGAAATTATTTTGTAGCACTACTCAATCGTCCAAATAAATTGTTTGCCTCGATCTAAAAGTGTTCATAGTCTAAAACTTCAAATCACTCTTTTGCGAAAGTCTTTGTTTATCGTTTTACTCTCACCTATGCAAATTGCTTTGCAATTTGGACCTCTAGAAAACCGGCATTTGAAAACTGGCATATCAACACCACACTCTGTTTGCCATTATTTTTTCAGTTAAGTTGATTCACACAAATCTCTTCAAAAGAATGCGACAAACTGAAGCTTATATAATCTACTGAAATCAGTGATGATCATTGATCCAAGTACGTGACCCGTAAAGTAATAAGCAGTTGCGCATTTGGTGCGATATAACGAGTTCTAAAAAACACAGTAAACCAACAAATCACTGAAACAACTCTTTCCTTATTCACTTATAATTAACTACTTGTTTGTATTACATACCAAAGACGATCGTAGATGAACACAGTGATTAGTTTGTCATTAATATTTGAAATCATACATATGTATGTTACATTTGTTATCTGCCTGTCAAATTTCCGATATTTGCTAACTTAGGCTTGGGATTTTGGATTACTTAACCTGACCCGATGGTGTTTAGATTAAAAATCAATAGCATGTGGCGAAGAAACACAAAAATCGTCGTGGACCTGAAAACCAGACCTCTTCAAGTTAACATGATGTGAAGAAATCGTGCCAAAATGCTTTTCAATAACATAACATGTCATTATTAAATATGTACCTCGATTAAGAATAATTTGAGAATAATTACGCATTATAGTACTATTAATAATTAAATTATACAAGACGCTAGCTTCCACATATCTATGTAAGCATGGCGTTTGGAGTTTTTTTTTTCACAAAAATCGGGACTATCTCGAAAGCCGCAAAACTTTATAGGTACTAAGGTATGTTTGGCTTAATATGTTCTGAATCAACTTTCCTATCACACCCCTAAGACTTGGTATCGACTCTTTTAGCAGCCTGTGTTTAATATAGACCACAAACGCAAATTAGCTATCCATTATAGCTAACTTGAAGCATTGGGAATCTTATGATATTACATTGAGGACCAGACGAGTGTTAATTATGATAGTTGATAATTTTTAGGGTGTCGGACTTTTTGGGGCGACTCCATTATGTTTAATGATTCTTGAAGAGACATTCGTTACATAATTCAGCAATAATGCTATTTCTTATGGTATACTCGTATACATAACATATCCAGGAATACATTTTACTAATTTGCTGCAATATGTAACAATAAAACAAACAATCACACATTCATAAGATCTGCTATTCCTTCATTTATTACATATTTGATCGCCGCCAATTACAAATTCATAAAATTAAGAAGGTAAATATTTTGTGCTTTAAGCTATCCACTTCATCAACAAGTGCAAAAACGAGGCCTTGTGGCGTTGCTTTGCATTCCTTTGTTATTGTTTCCTGATCCGCACCTCAGCAGGATGTGGTTGGCATTGCTGAAAACAAAACGGCCTCAGCAAAGGGAAGTTTTCGCTGTACAGAAATGTCGAGTCAGAAGCTTTAAGCCTCGAATTCTATGCAGTGAGAGGCAACCCTTTCATGTTTAATATTTCCTCTTCATTATCCGCCCTTATGACCTTTGTTTTTCTCATTCTACAATGCAGTTTGTTCCGTTCATATTGTGACGGTTTGTTTTTCATTAGGTAGTGTAGTCTAGCCGCCCCGCTACACGCGTTGGGATGTGTTATGCCAAAGTCAAGCCTAATTGAATTTAAAAATTTAATGTCAGGAAACATTATAAACTTCTATTATTATAAGCATCTATTATGACGTTTCATGACAGATTCTTAAAATTACACTGTTCCCATTACAATGAATTTCAATTTCCGCGGAATGCATATTTATGAAGAGTTTTCGCCATGTCTTCTTTTGGTAATGAAACTTTCTATATTAACCTATTGGAATCACAATGGGTGGTGTATGTAGCTAGCTTCTGATGATCACTCTCCCCTTCGAAATACTTCCCTCACATAATTGTAGCGAATGTGTTTTGTGCATGAAGGGTGAGGTCCTTTATCCATGAAATGATGACTCCACTTCAACAGGTTTAAAAACTCCACTCTATTCCAATCAGCCAAATTATAATTTAATCTTTCGGGATTAAGCCGCTTAAGAAATCCACTGTTCGTTTTTACCATAACGACGCGAAACACTCCGTCCCTCCTGGATGACGTAACCTAGGAACCATATTTTAGTTGGAAATAAGTCGTTTTTAATTAGGACCATGGTGTTGTGCAGTATTATGTTGGGTTTTCCGCCATTTCTATCATGACTGAAGAGTTGTTCGCTGTTTCTACCATTGAGGTAATTTGGTGGCAGTTCAGGAATACTACAGTTTGTATAGAACACAATGTCACACAATATGAATAAAAACTTCCTTTGATATAAGTCGCCTTATGATCACCTAACTGGATTTATTTAGTTTTTCTCCAAATTTCGTCAAATTAAGCATCTACTGTCTGCCAACCGTTCTTTGGTAATACATTAACTTAAGTGGTGGTATGTATTGTGATGTTTTACGGAATTTGATAACGTTTTAATACCACGTCTTACAATTACTAGTATGCCTAGACAATGATATTTCATTTGCGCAACTACAATCGAAAGTTTTATAAAAATATTGTTTTACTTACATTTTTGTTTAATAACAAACCAGTGTTGATAATCAAAAACCGTTATGAAACTCTTTTTTTTATTTTTTTTGACTTGGTGGCCCTCTCTCCGATATAAGCTCTGAAATTACTGTAGACCGATTTTAATAAAACTTTTTTCTGTTTTCATGAAGAATTTGTTCTCGCAGATTTCTGTACAGGTATGATACCTGTATCTTTAAAAACGACTGAGGGAACCGTTATAAGATCACTCTTGGGTCCGTCCATCTGTCACAGTCGTTTTTCTCAAAAACTACTTGACGTAGGAGTTTGAAATTCGGAAGAACTTCGTGACGCCGACATATACCGACAGCCAGAAATCTTGAAATTTATTATTTTTTAAAGGAGGGTCAAAACTACTGTTTTCTATTTTATATCGTGTGGGGTATCGTTTGGAAGAGCTGATTTTAAGGTGAGTTGGTAATAAAATTATAGCTCAAACTGTGCAAAAAACACCGCCCCTTTGATCATTTAGGTCTCTAAAGCTAAAATTTCGGTTAATGGTGAATAATATTTATTTTTGTGTTCTGTTTTAAATTGTTTTAGATTAGATTAAAATATACTCAAATTTCGGTCGACTCAATGTTTGCTGACAAAGTTCTGGAACCCTGATTGCGTGAGCCCGATTCGCTCTTGACCGAATTATTCCTATTTGTTTTTTTTGGAATGAAACACATACTAACTGTCTTTTATAATTATTTTGTTTTTTTCATTTTTGTTTGGAATTATCTTAATAATATTGTTCGTAAGGTCTATTGCAGTTTAAGGCAACTCTGATGTCCGTAAGCGACCTGCGAGAGATGTTTTTATGGCACACTCTAACTACGGTAGTGTGACACGTTTTTCTATAATTTGATACTTCATTTCAGCCACGTTTTGCGGTACTCTAATTTACTTCTCAGATTTTCGCTTTCCATCAACTTGGCCCACATTTCGATATTTCGATACCTCAATGTGAGTGTCTATGGCAGCGAAGTCAAGCGCGATACCAATTAAATCAGCTTGACTCCTCGAGTCGAAACACTCATCATTTTTGTGCCTCATTTCTTTTTATCAATTAAACTAGCAACATCTACAAAAATAGTTCATTCTATGGTGTGGGAAATAACAAGAGTTTTACTATTATATTATTATTATTATTGATTTGAAAAAAAAAAAGTAAACCAAAGTATGGTAAAGTAAAGTAAAGTAAAACCAACCAAATATACTCGCTATGGTTTTAGATGGACTGTGTCCCGAATTCGACTCTGATCTGTACAAATATATAAACTTTTCTAAATTTGAGCATTCAACACCTCCTAAAAAGTGTTTTTTTATTACTGTTTACAGTATACATACCATATGAATTGAACTACCCTTTCCTCTATGCAATGTTTCTTATGAATTATAACATCACTTTTTCGCGGACGAAGATAATACCTACATATATAGGTAAAGTCAAAAGAAGAGAAATGAGTAAGGTTTCCCCTCTTTACTTTTCCACCTTTATTCTCAAGTTATTTCCAAAAGTTATGTCATGCCACACAATTTATGAACAAACAGCAAGTGATTCATTAAAGTTGGTCCATACCCTAGACAAAGGAAGTGACAATAAGGTCAATGATAGTATCTTTAAAGCCCAAGGGTGAAGCTATTTGAGAACAGGTGCAAAAGGTACAACTCGGCATTTATTCTCCTCTATTAGCACAAGTTCCTCCTGTACCAAATTTGTCACGTTACTATATACATGCCCAGGGATGATTTCGTTTCATCGTAAGGAGAATTTCGTGATAATAAATTAATTAATTTCCCATAACATTTCGGAAATTACACTATTAAATTATCCTACTACTGTTTAAAGACCCAAACGACAAACCGACTTGGGGGTATTTAGAATTCCCATAATTGATGTTCATTGCCTGACCACCAAGTACAATAGATGGGTATACGTACATCTCCCGCCCCACTTTCATCGGACAAAGATATACGCACGAAAGTCCAAGAGCCTGGCTATACACTTCGGCAGGAACGCAAGTGGGTTATGCACAAATGGAGTTAAAAATCCTGTGATGTAGCACACATTTGGAAGCTATGGCATTCTTTGTTTCCTAGTGGATTTAGATAAAATTATGTACCAGGGGATTTTGAAGTAAGTGGGGCGAATAGCAATTTTTTGCTGTGCTTTTGACATGCTCATGTTCCCTCATATTCGTGTAATACAAAATCAGTGAAGTGAAATTTATTCTATACGACATTGAGTCCTCCCCCATCCAGTACCTATGCATTACAAATAAACATAAAGTCTGCCTCAGATCCATGCCTGCTTTGAAACGTGTGAAAAGGGCGCACTGGTAACAGTTGAAGTTTGAGAATAAGGAGGATTTTGCACAAAGTAACTTAAGGGCAACAGAGATAAATAACCTTGTCGGGTCCAGATACATTTCGTACATCGATTTTAGTGGTTAGCTTTCCATAAATAGCCATTCGAAGCCATTATATACAGTGAAAGTGGGTTCAGTTCGAACACTTAAATGCTTCCCTCCCCTTTAGATGAAATGGGTATGCACAAATTAAATGAAATCGAAACAATAAAACCTGGCTATTCATGTTGAACAACCTACAATACTCTTTGGATAAATCCCCGGATAAAAGTGTAAAAGCTGCAGAGGCTATTATCATGGACATTATTATGAACTTATCTTAAAATTGTTTAGTGGCCGTAGTTTTTATGTTCTAGCAAACACGCGGGAAAAATTTAAGTTGTTTATTAAAATGTAGGTACTCCAATTAATTGTTCATGAATTGAAAAGTGTGTCAATAAACATTAATTTTAACTACATATTATTAATTAATTAACTATATTTTAATTTAACTGTCCCGATATCTCTTAACAGGCGAGTACGCAAGGATGTAGTTTTAAGGGTTTCAACCCCCAGAAATGTCTACATAGTTGTTATGCGCGGTTTAAATGGCGATTAGAGACAAAACCTAAAACTCCCTTAAAAATGCACTTGATATCACTGTCTTTGAAAAAAAAACCCAAAAATTTCGCGCTCACTACACTCGCGCTAATATTGCTTGCTAGAGTCAGTCGGGCCGATACTGGCAAAATAGGATTGAGATCATGAATATTCGTTGGTTCTATGAAAACCCCTCCCGATAATTTTTACTGCTTACGCGTGTCTGTTAACCCTCACTCCTTTATTTCCTTTATCTGAATTTTATCAAAAGACTGATCACTTCAATTTATAACACATATCATACCAATCACCTCAAGGAATTCGACTTTTTATTTGAGCTCGCGGTAAGTGATAGTCCATAGTGGAGTATCGTTAATTAAAAGAGCACGACATATACACATATAGCACAGCCTAACCTCCAAGGAGTTAAGCGAAATAAGTTCAGTCTGTCCAAATACGGAGGCAGACTATTTTGATCCTCCCAGAGAATGCCACGTAGGGCAAACCATAAGAATCTGCGCTAGCGGAGTCGCGTTAGCTTTGTTAACAATAGAATCAATGTGACCTTCAAAAGAAAAACACGAATTAAAAATGACCCCCAAATCTCTCACTTTGTCAAATCTGGCAATGGCCGTCGATCGAGTACCTAAAGTGCACTGGGTTCCTTTTGCGTGGAAAAGACATGCGGGTACACCTATTCACATTTAATGGGAGGCAGTTGATGCAGCACCATTTTTGGAAAGCATCCAAGCCAATATTTAAACCATCAAAATCAGAGTCATCGGATACTATGCGATAAAAATTCACTTCATCATCATAACAAAGAATTTTTGCATGAGAAGGAATCAGTGGTATATCATTGATGTAAATAATGAACAGTAATGGTCCAAGGTGACTGCCCTGTGGTACACCTGACGCATTTTTGATAGAGTCCCAGGTGCGTCCAGTCAAATAGAACGAAACGACAAAACAGGAACCAAAACCAAGAGCGTATAGCTTATAGTTAAGGATTCTTTGATTAATCCTGTCAAACGCCTTGCTAAAGTTTGTAAAATTGCAATCAATTCGCTTGCCAGATTCGATAGCTGGAATGCAAAAATTTAATAATTCTTAACGGTTAGGTGTGGTTGACATACATAAATATAATGTAGCGATTGCACGCTTAAAGTTGTGAGTTTCGCGTTTTCAGCACCTTCCTGACTCACCGCGAGCTTGCAATTTCCTCTTTCGCATGTAATGCAAAAAAACAAAGGAGACGTAAAGTGTTGCTGAAGTCATTCGGACCCCACGTAAACGTCTACATAAATTTAAATGGAAATGTTTGTTATAGAAAAGTGGACATGAAAGAGTAAATTAAAATTTTCATTATTGTACAAACGAAAAAAAATTGTTTTATTGCAGCAATGTCCCCTCTTTTTCTCCAGATCAGTGAAATTTGCACTGTTTTATTGCAGTTTTGCATTGCAGGAGATAATTGGCTTTCTGAGCATTACAAATTTCTGCAAGGGAAGTCGGTTTTTTAAATTTCTGCTTAGCTGCTATTAAATTTCATTACTATATGAAAAACCCGGAATTAAGAATTAAATTCCAGTCCGGTCCAGTAATGCAGAAAATGTGCCCGAAAATCCCGATATTTTCATCACATCTACCTCGTAGAGTAGGTGACATGTGAATGTTCTCAACAGCTCCAGCCCACCCAATCATTTTTGTGGATTTTAGTTTGACCAGAATTTCATTAGCCTCAGCAGAAAGGCCCACAAGAAAAATCATCGTGTGTGGTGAAAGCGATGTAACGCCATTGAAAAGTGGATATGGTACTTTGTTCGCATGAATAAACATTAAATCAACTCAAATTTGTGACCAAAAAACAAACGTAACGTAAAAACTGGCAATGTAATGATTGTTTCACGGAAATATCCGAAATGAAAATTAAATTTCAGACTTTGAACCGAATAAATATTACATTCTGCGGAACAGGTACACACAGGGATATGTACGTAATACAATTAAACGGAGTCCCTTCGGCACTATGTCTCCCTGCTGATGTGTACTGCTGCTCACATAAATAAATTTTATTTCAATTAATATTACGTAACTGGCCACAGTCAGTGCTTCACATAGAATTACAAATTTTACGGATATATTGCTATTAAAAATTAATAAGTAAAATTTGCAGATCAATTTGTACATAATAATTGGTAACAAAAATTGCATTACGCTATACATATCACTGTTCAGTATTGATATTGCACTGTGATTTATCAGATATGAGGCAATGTTCATATCAGGAGTGTTCCTGTTCCGGAAAGTGTTGTAATTCTGAATTTATTAAGACAATTTTGCGAAAGAGAGGATTTTTCAAATACACTATATTTACAAATGATTTCCAGACAATAGAGATGGGTCTTTGCTTTTAATTAGAAGCGCGAATAGTGTTCGGATTGAATAGTTAAATAGGCTCAAATTGTTGAATTTACAGACATTGGAGCACCGACGTGAGATTTTCAGTACACTGTTTATGTATCAATTGTTGATTGGTGAAATTGTTTGCCCTGAGCTGCTTTCTTCGCTTCACATTAGCACTAAACCATATAATCTCTGATTTTACAAAATCAGACTTATCGAGCCAACTATGGTAGGTTTGGTCCACTGTTGGAGTCCAACAGTAATTATTGCTTGCTAGAGTTTAACGTAAATAAGGTACAATTAAAAATAGGTTTAAAAATAATTTATATTTGCTTCTGTTTCTCTACATTTTATTGTATTCCGGCTTGTTGTCATATGACATATATGTGTGTATGTGTATACGGTATTGTACAGTCAAGGCGGTTGTCAATTGGCTAAATAAATAGATAATTAATTTGTTGTGATTAAATGCATTTCTTCAATTAAGGGACAAATAGTGGTCTAAATCCACAGTGTTTACGTTTTGTGCTTTTATCATCGTTATAATGTCTAGATATTTACAAATGTAATTTTTATGGCTTCCCGGGTTTGTGTACATAAGAGATATGTTGTTCAATTGCAGATTTAATAAATAATACAATGCGAAAATTACCTATAGGGGCTGAAGCAACTCTTGCACTGCATTTATTTTCACGCTGTGTTCCATGCCTAACACACTCAAAATTATCTCTCTCATAATTTTAACAATTCAGGCCTTTTTGCTTTAAAAATATAACAAATAAATTGAAAATTCTCATTTTCTATAGTATTTGTTACATTGATTTTATTAGATTAAAAGTATTACATCTTAATTATGTAAATCATTGTATTAATGCACAGTGGGGCCAAATCTCAAAAAGCTGGCCAAAACTAAAAACTTCAAGTTATCGATCTGAAATCTCTCACTCGGTGGTTTTTGGGGGCGCTGATTACGAATCTGATATCGGATTTGTAAAAATCAAAATGGCGGACCGGAAGTGACGTAATGTTTCACGAAAAAATTGAGCTAGCGCTCTGAAACTCACTATAATATAGTTTTCTTGGGCGCTGATTACGAATCGGATATCAGATTTATAGAATTCAAAATGGCGGACCGGAAGTGACGTAATTTTTTACGAAAAACTAGAGTTAGCGCTTTGAAACTCGGTATTGTATGGTTTCCGGGGGCGCTGATTACGAATCTGATATCGGATTTATAAAATTAAAAATTGCAAAAATTTAAGTCACTTCCGGTTCGCCATTTTGAATTTTTATGTATCTCATATCAGATTCGTAATCAGCGACCCCGCAAACAATATTAAACCGAGTTTCAGAGCGCTAACTTAATTTTTTCGTAAAATATTACGTCACTTCCGGTCCGCCATTTTGAATTCTATAAATCTGATATCAGATTCGAAATCAGTGCCCCCGAGAACCATATAATACCGACTTTTGAAACGATTCATCACTTTTTCGATTTTTGTCCAGCGAAACAGGTTATGCATACATTTGTTTCGAAAAAAATCGATTAAATCCAAAGGCAGTGATATGCCGCGCTGATTTTTCTTAATTTTATTTCTTATTTATCTAATTTATCACCTCCAATCGTTTCAGAGCGGTACAGTGCGGAACTTTTTATATATTTCCATTGTAACATGGCATCTTACATAGTTTTTGAGTTGTAAAATGTAAAAAACTCTATCTCTCTCTAAAATTAGTGTTTAATAATACAGTAATTAAATTAATTTTATAATATTCTACTAATCTTTAACTGACGATTCCATTTGGTTTTATTAAAAACTGTCAAATTTTAAATATTTTGTGCCTTCTTGAAAACGAGAACTTTTTCTCTCTTCAAAACACACAATCACTGCTACCCTTAGATGCCACTTTCACACTGGCATTCTACGGGTGAGCGTCCAGTTAGGGTCCTATTATCGCTTGATTCTATAGCACTAGGAAGTACTTTAGCCAATTTGAGATAGGAAAGTCCCAACTTGAAAACTTTTTTTTTTGGTTTTGGGCAGCTTTTTGAGATTTGGCCCCACTGTGTAATGGGACGTCCCATATAATTTCACATACATATCAACATTTTCTAGTGGTTCCGTTTATTTTGAAATTAATAAGACAATATAACAATTTTTAATACTATATAAATAACACGAAAAATTGCAATTTCAATAGGACATTTCATTAAGTTACAGATTAATAGGATATCTAATTAATTTCATGAGACCCAATGTATAACTTTTATGGGATCCCATTTTCCTCTTTTTGGAAGAAGAATTTTGTTTCAATTGATTTCATTCTGCCATAAGGGCATTGTGTTAGACAGTAATAGTCTAATAATTAAATATTTATGAGTATGCATATAAACTATTTATTATTAAATTTATTTGAAGTATTTTTCTAAAAATACGTTAACCTCTGTTTAGGTGAAACGTGGTAAACCTAACATCACTTATATTAATACGAAGTCACGGCTAATTTCTCGATTACTTTTTAAGTGGTCATATTTACCCAACTATTAATCCTACATTCAAATGTCCAGTTACTGTCCATCTAATCTTGTGACTATTATTTTAATGATATTCCACCATTAAATTCTTGAGATACAAGTTGGCGTTTTTTTTAAATCAATAATTTGGTTATTTTTAATTTAATTAATTTGAGAAGTCATAAAATTTACGTGAAGCTTCATATCAAAATATTAAGAATGTCCTATCCATTTCAGACGTTCTCCACAATTTTTTAATAAGATGTCATATTAAATATGTATATAGTTCTCATATAATTGAAAATACTAGATCTACATGTAAAGAAAATAGGACATCCCATTGAATATAATAGTTATGCATTAATAAATGAATCAGACATATAATACTTTTTATGGGAAAATTTTCCTGCTGATTTTATAGTTTCTGACTTATAAAAATTATAGTATTGGTCACATTGACCAAAATTAATCGGAAAACTATTAATTTCCTATTGATTTTATTATTTATTTTTATGAGTGTAGGCGCGCGCCTGAAATTGTCTCCGCACTTGAAATTTTGGACTCTTTGAAGCCGTTGTTTCTTTGTTAGTGTGTAAGGGATTACTGAAAGATCGGATGGCCCGGAATCAAGTAAGGAAATTCAACAATTGATCTTGTTACACAACGTCGCACCCATTGAACAATCAAATGGGGCTGATGACTGCAATCAGGTGCATTTTAGCCGAATCAGCAACCCTTACCTAGGTGACAATACAAGGTAAAAATAAAAGGCCCCGAGCACTCAGAGTACATTCATACATTTTAGGGAATTTTTTACTTTCGCATGTGACTGTACTTGCAGTGGTAGAGATAGATAAATATTTGTGGCGTTTTTGGAAAGCACATCATGATAGTATTTGTTTGGCGTAAGTTTTATGTCGGTGCGTTAATTAGATCAAAAGATACAAATAAAATAATAATGTGTATCACGAATTTATAAATCACCCTGTAACTGGAAAACGGTTGGAATCTCTCACCAACCACTGGCTTATGATTTTTTGTTCGGGTAGGTGAGATCTATCACCCCAATAATTTCTTCATGCGCGATACGATATGCCCTGTATATTATCCGTTGTGGAATTTACAAGTGTGTTTTCGCTCACAAATGTGGATCAGAGAATTTTCAAGTTCAAGTTTTTACTTTTGCGATTTTATTTTAATAACGATAACCTAGTGACAACAATTTGAATCAAAATAAAATGTGGAAATATCTCTGTCCTAATCGGTCCTTTTGAGTTGATTTGTTAATTTTTAATTAGAAATAATCTATAAAAGAAATTGCTTTGGTGTGAAATTTCTCATACCGAACTACCATTTATTTATCAGAGATTCAACAATCTGATTTACTAATAATCTACGGAACTAGATTTATGGCCTCTTTATTAAATGCTTTTGCAACACGTTCACCAAATTAGAATTACTCGCACAACCCTACAGTATTATTATGAATTATGGGTTGGTAATGCAATTTTATTAAAATACGCTTCACCACACGCAAATCAGATGTAAAGAGTAATTGTGAAAACAAGAATTTTTAGGGTACCTACCTACTTATGACATGGAAGTGTGAACGAAATATATTTTGCACGTATTCCGTTGAGTAGAGTATCGTTGAATAGATCTTTTAAAAAGCAATCAAACATGTAACTAACATGTTGTTTATTTAGACATCTCAGTCACAAAATATGAGCCTGCAGCGGGGCTTTTCCCACTTTATTACTTCTATTCCAAACTGTTAAGAGCGCCTTCAAAATACTTTAATGTACTCATGAGTTTGCTACATGTTCAGAGCAAAAATATTGGCTTAGGCGCATTCTATCAAATAGTAAACTGTGTTTATAGTTTTTGTATGGAACCGTAAGAACACAATGCAGTGTTGTCTTCACCAATTTAGTATTTATTGTAAACATTACCGCAGACTTGCCAATTTTCCATCTTATGCAAGGGAACTTCATTCTACTTTGTAATGGGTCGGGTCAGAAGCAAAGTGATGTAAGTGACAAAAAATTACTTTCGATAAAAAAAGGCTTAAAGTTGATGTATTGTTTGCCGCTTCTATTGGGTAGTTGAAAGTGTTCCATGGCAGCACAAGAACACCAATAGACACATTGCGACTTACATCCCTTTGCTTCTGACCCCCTCAAGTGTGACCGAAACAGCTAACTGTTAAAAGTACTTATTATGAGAGCTCCATTGAAATGCATAACATCGACGATAATTTCATAAAATCTCTAGTTGAAGAATACTAATCTAAACTCAGCTAACCCGAGGAAAACAGAAGGCGCAATGCAACATGTTAATCCTTGTGAAGTATTAACATAAGTGGGATTTCAAACAATTCAGATATAGCATTTCGAAAGCTATGACTCAGCAAAGTCTACTACTTTGAGTGTCATTCAGAAAAAGGAGTGCACAAAGGTTTATTACAGTTCCAGAATTAGTAGACTGTTACGAGCGGGGGCTTTTCCTCAAAGAGACCGATGCATGTGGGAATAAATGGCGTTTAATTGTAGAAACGACAAACAAGTCAGCGTATTTAGCAGTCAGGCTTACCCCTCAATTTTCTTGTTGACAACATCCCTTGAAATAATCTGCTGGGAATTGGATCTCCCTGCGCTACCATTTTTTTTTTTCGTATTTCCACTCACCATCACCATAACAGGATTCGATTTCTGTTCAGTGCACTTCGGGATTTTTTAATTGGATTTTAAAACACTCTTCAGCCTCCCAACCAACTCTTCTGTGTTCTTTCTTTTTTGTGATTGCGGCCTTTGTCCACCGAGGGTATTTATATTGGGACTGACAGTACTTTAAATGGAGGGCTTTTCCCCATAGAAATTTTTTCTTCCTTTGCCGCTTTTGGGCATGAAGCACTGGATATAGCTGCCAGAGCTTTGAAAATTGTTTTCGGGGTTTTTCCCCTGATATTCGATTTTTTGTGTTTTCACTTCAGAAGGAAAGCTCGGGCTTTAACCTTTCGCACAGAGTATTTACGATTGGCGAGAAGCGTGAAATGAAAGGAAATTTTAATGAGTTTATTTAAAATTTACATGATTTTGCATGGTCCCTTCGTCATTCTGCAATTTTGTTATTTTCCCAAATTTGAGAAATGCTGAATGTATTGTCAGTGGAGATAAAAACCACGCACAAATTTAAGCGAACGAAACCGCCCTGAGCGGCTTTGAAAATATGTATATCGAATTCAAGTTTCATCAACCATAAAAGCATTCCAATACACTTTCATTACTTATCTTACTTTGCATGAATAAATAATTTTAAACAATTGCTTTTTCCTAAACCATATCTAATTTTCTTATATCGTTAAGACTTATTTCTTTCTTATGTTCACACTTTAATTAAAATGCTGCTGCCGTATTCGCATCTTACGCATTCAAATCAAGTGCCATATTTAATTATTACATACTCGTACACTATTTAGTATTTTATTTAGCAACAGAGTTTTAGAAATAAATGAGAGTTTCTCACTAAGGAATGAAATTAAATTTTGATGAGATGACAGAAAGTTTCAAATATTCGAAGGATTTAAAAATTCCCACATTCAGTTAATTAAAATTCCACTTAGTGGAACCATATCTAAAGCCAATGAATTTCGTTTTGTTTACAATTGATCTGACTTTCATTTCAATGTCGTTAACTCTGTTCTTACTTATTACAGTGCATCCAATCCTTCCGTCCTCGATTTATTTTTGGTAACGGATCCCTTCCAGTATTTGATAATGATATTATCTTTCTCACATATGACGTCAAAGTGAACAATAAAAAAGTTACTCAAAACTGCATTACGCATATCGTCGTTGCTGCGCGTGCAAAACCGCGGAAGAGCAGTTTGTTAATACCCTCCAATAGAACAAAAACTTATGATTACTGTCGTATAATACGGCCTTTCAGTGTTCATTGGAAATAATTCATACATATTTAATTTGACACGAGAAAATACAGGCAGGTTTAAAATTAGCAACAAAGCTGGAAATATGTTTGCAAATGTCGACCACTCCGCTGAGAGGAGCCGAAAATTGAGAAATCTAAACAAATACATATAGAGAGTGTATTTAGCCCCTATAATAATTTCCGGTTAATATGTCGTCCATGATAGCACCTATTGGTATCATCTAAAAAGAGGACACACACACACTTTGGATATCCTCATATAAAGAAAGATAGTTATAGTCCCTTTTAATTTATTAATTTTAATTGTTAAGCGGAACTTATAAACAGCGTCCTAAACTAACCAAAGCGTATGTTGCAGTGAATTTTCTTTTTTCAACTGAAAGCCAACTGGCTCAAAATTTTTTTTTAATGTCACTTGTTTCATTTCCCTTTGTAAACATCTAAATGGTTTTTTTTTATATTTATCTTAATGTCCCGGCACACAGCCTTTAAAGGACCAGTAAACAAACCAAGATTACAAATTTTGTAAATATATCAGAAGGTCCGACAAAATCTAAAAAAAGGAGATGAAATTATACTTTTGATGTGATTCATGAAGAGTTTACACTAAGTTGTTTTACATATAGCTGTTTTACACACCTTTTTATAAGTGAAGTAAATCACTGTATATTGTATATAAATTGCGTTAAACAATACTTAAACTCACGTTAGAGGTGGCGACACGACCTTTCGTGAATGTATTATTTCAAACTCATTGGGTCAATTTGGAAGTCTTAATTTTAAATTTCTTTCAAATTACTTATTTCAAGTTGATTGTACTGTAGGTACTGCAGTTAAAAGATATACAGTGGCCTATTTACAGTTCTCTATATAAATACTCTAAGCGATAAGGATTTAATTAACAGCACAAATGGTTTTTTTGAGCTCCATTTAAAAGCTGAATCATAAATTATTCCCGGAATATTTACATACAAACAGTCTGTTCATTAGTGTAATATCCCGGACATCTGTTACTTTTCACGCATTCTAAACATTGCTTATCCCCATCAATTTTAATTTCATGGGTCTACTTGCTGTACCATGCAAATAATTTAACATATATTAAATCATCCAAAGACTGATGGACCATATTTGCAACGTATTATTTGAAATTTTTTTTTTCCATTTTCAGGTTGTGCTTTTGTCAAATTTAGTTCCCAACAAGAGGCCCAAACAGCCATTACAAACTTGCACGGGAGTCAAACTATGCCGGTAAGTACTTGCTGTTTTTAAAAATTTTCATGTTAAAATTACTTCAGAAGGTAAATCAAGCTTTGTAGAATTTGAGTATTGAACTGTTTTCCATTAATTTGTAGTCTTAGCTTACAAAATGAGTTGAAAGAAATTACTACAATATTCTAAGAAAACTTCTGCTTTACCTATACATATACACTGTGTTGCAAAATTAAGGCAACTAAGGTCTATTAAAGAGATGGACACCAAAAATTATTTCATCACTACACACAAGATTAATAGCACTATCGAAGGTGACTTTTTCCAATTCTGCGTGCTGCAGCAAGACCATATCCAATATATGTGTTATGTATACAGCCTACCCCTTCAGGTACAGTCACTTGCGACTGTGAACAAATGCTTTGTTCTGTTTCCTAAAATGCACGTTTTCTCCGAAGTTCATGTAGTAAATCTCAGTTTTACACATTTATTAAATTTCCCATGCTATTACCTTCCCGAAAGGAACAACATGTTTAGGTAGGGAAAGGATGTACAAATTTAATCGTCGAAACTTTTTTGAAGAATATTAAAAAATCTGAATTAAAAAAAATGTTTGACTCAAATTAAACTATTGTAACTTTCTACCATTAACTGTAATAAATTTTTATATGTTTATTAAATAAAATAAAAATATAAGATATACATATTTTTATATTATAATAAAGTATGAAAAAGTATTTTGGGGTTATTATAAGTTATTTTTTTTTATAACTGCAAATTGTGAAAAAGAACATATATGTAGTAGTTGTTTGTCGTGAATTTGTTGTCGCTGCTATAGATACAATAATAATACACATACCACATTTGTGGATCATCCTGTAACTCCCAAATGGTAGAGATTTACCCCACACCGCCCTGGCAAACAACTTTGTGTTTGTTTAGGTGAGATCTATGACCCCACACATTTTGGTCTGCGTTATACAAAGCACCCTGAATAAAAGACAGAATTTTATAAAATATTATTTATCCGCTATTATACCTATTAGGAAGAAGAAAAGTAATTTTTAATACTTCATTTACATGCCTTTCAGTCCAGTCATATGGTATGTACTTTTGCTAAATATTTTGGGTAGGCAGCGATTTTCTTTATTTAATCTGATGGGGGTCGGTGGTGAGTTTAAAACTTAGTTTCCGGGATTCTGACCCTATCGCATTTTTTCCCCGCTTTAAAATAAGGGTACGAATGGTTTTATAGCTATATCACGGTAACCGTTAACAGTACGAACATTTTCAAAATATATTTTCTCGCAACATCAAATTCTCTTCAATTTTTATTAAATAATTTTTCACGTGAAATTAATATTAAACAAGTTAGAAACTGCAAAATGTGAATGATAAACCATGATGTCAAGGAAAATCATCTTGTAAAATTTAACGAAGGTATTTGCGATTGTAGCAGGATCACCTCACCACTCTCGCAATACCCTAACAACAACAAGGATAGGTATCCGTTCGTCCCGCCCTCCAGCCTTGGTTGGCTGGGTAGAATCGACTTAATATTAAAAGTACAGTGTTTTTACGTAATCGCTACCATGAGGAGAATTCCGTGCTTAAAGACCTCGGATTATTCCCTGACAAGGTCCAAATGAATTCACAACTGACGCAAACTTACCACTCGCTTCGTTTTTGCTTCTCTGTTGTTAACAGCAGCTCGAAATTGACGTCAATTTTGCTAAAAAAATTTCTCTTTACGGTTAAGGTGAATTTTCATTTCGGCGACTATGTAAACAAGTAAAATTGCGGTAATTAGGGCTTTGAAAACCCATACAGAATCGTACAGACGCCAGTGCATCCTCCGTGTGTGACTGTTTGGCGTTGTTTTTGGGGTACCGACTATTTTCCGTCGAACATGAAGAAGATAAACGTTACGGTCAACATTTTGGTCTGAAATTAAGGAATTAGACTTAAACTACCTCTTGTTCCACCAGGATGGCCGTACATGTCACACAAGTCATTCAACAATTGATCTATTGCGCATAAAGTTCAACAATCGTGTTATCAGCCATTTTGGAGAAGTACCATAGCCACCGCTCAACTGTGAATTGCAAACGTTAATTTCAAAAAGATACAGTGAAAACAAGTTAAGCCGATTTTTGATGGTTTCGATATATGTATCTCGAAAACAGTTGTCGCAATCGATACTTAACAAATAGCAATCGATAGAAATTTTCAGCACTCACAACTTTCTAATTTAAATTTTTTCGATTCGAGTTAATAAGTGTAGTGAACAAACATTTTAATAAATATCGTCAGCATTGAGTGTGTTTCAATTTAAGCCAGCCAAAAAATCGTCACTAAATCAATTCTTAAAATTAGCAAGTACTCCTGTCAAAAGCTCAATATAATTTTAACTGCACCATTTTAGATCTAATTTTACTGAAACAGGAGATATTCCAAAAATTATTACATTTACGGCACAACAAACATCTACAACGGATTCAAGTTCTATACCGTATTTTAGGTAAAACATGTTATAAGTGTTGTTTGTGCCCAAACAGACATTCGTACCTATAGAAAAGGCGTAATGGAAATTCTCGCGGCATTTTATGTTTTCAAAAAGCAAATACTTAAGTGCCTACTTCATTCTTTCATTGATAAGGTGTCTTCTTCAGTTCAACGCCTCATAGCAGCAGCACTCCTAAGAGCCACTTCTGAGGCAAGTATTGCATAAAAAAGAGTCTGCAGTGAAAACGGAAAATTAAAGGTAATCCGACTACATTTTTCACGTCCATCGAATGAAACACTTTAATATAAGGGAATTCCCACTGAATGCTTTTGAAAATCCAGGTAAATTCACTTTACTGTGAAACGGGCGTGAAGCGCACATATTGTTTAACGATACATTTTACCCAGAATTATGAGCTTACCGTGCTTACGACACAATTTATTGCTAAATGTTTCCTCCAGCTCTACAAAATTGTTGTTTCTACTTACAAAAATGCGATGAGGGTTTTCGAATAAAAGAGGCTCTAAAACGGACAGGCTTTATAATGCGATCGAAAATAACTTTGGCTTAATAGACCCGACTTTGCGACAAAATAACGAATGAATGCCTAGTAATGTATAGATATCTTCTTCGTAAATGTATTTGAATCCACCATGTTTTTTTCCTCAAAGATACAGTAGGTACATATTTGCATCCGACATGTTTATTTTTTTCAAATCACTCCCGACGCCTGCTTGAAAGCACTTTGAAAATCCTTAATTGAAAAGTTTTCTGGAGTAATGGAAATTTCCTTCGTTGATTCGACATTTTAAATGAAACCATAACAATTTTCTTCGTCACCACCCAAGAAGCAACCTTCATTCCGTTTTGAGGGAAAATCTGAAAATTTGCATGCTTCGTCACGGTCTCTGCATTTGATTAAACCGCCCATTTGGTGGAAGCTCCAAAGCACCGTCTATAAATAATCCCCGGGCGAGAGCGACCGAAATCATAGAATCATATTTTTCGCTTAAATGCAAATTTCGTTTTTGTCCATCCTTTCGGTAGAGTTTGCAGGGCGCTCAATACTGCCTAACCACCCTACTGAGTGGCACCTTCTCTATCTCCGTGCGCCTTCTGCCATAAAACCTGTCGATCAGTAGATGTATTTACATTGACGAATAATAAAAGCATTTAAAAATTTGGTTAAGCCCATGGAGTGAGTTAATTCCTGTTTTGCACATTAAACCAAAAGTTGGGGATTCATTATGAAAAGCAAATGGATGTTGTCCGGGCTTGGAAAGTACTTAAAGAGAAAACGAAAATGTTGAGGGATTTCGCGTGAATTTCTGTTTATTTTGTACTCGGTTTTACTGTATTTTATACACAATAGATATATTTTCCATTTCAGTATAGTTTTGGTCTATTTTAACTCTTTTCATCAAACTTTTAGGGAATAATGTAATGTTAATCCAACTTGTTGGAAAATAACAAGTTTTATTTTTTTACATTCATATATATTTATTTTCATTCTTCATTCAAATCTGAACCCCGTTTTCGAGTTGCAGGGTGAGTCATAAATTCGGCAAGCACATTATTATTTTATTATTATCTTTGGATCTACTCAACTGAAAATTACCCGAATATATAAAGGGGAAAATATCAGTAAGAATAACAATTAGTACGCTAAATACATATTTTACATACATTACCCAGCTTTCAGGTCAATTTATGCAGACTGAAATTTGAAAGGTCTCTACTTTTTATTTGATTTATTTATAATATTATGCTTTGGTGGAAAGCTCTACATACAAAGAAGACGTAGGTCGGGTTGCCCATATCATATGTGGTTTTGATACCAGGGTCGAAGGGGGTTGAACATAAACCAATCCTAAATTAAATTTGTAAATTTTTTTACATCCCCTATCACCTCCTTCCAGGTTACCTTTTGACACTGGAACGCCCTGTATGCAATGTTTGAGCTTATTACATTAACTACAAAATATGTATTATTATATTATACTTGCATTGCATATAGTACGTAGAAAACGGAGATTCGATCGTTGAGAGAACATTTACATATCAATAATAATATTAGCAGGAAAACCGCAATTATTTTATGAGCACCTGTTAGTTTAGTTAGTTTAGTTTGAAAGGGGGCGTTCAGGCTTGTAAAAGCCTATCGTTCACCGCGACCACTAGGATCTATTGTGAATCCCCATCAATATTTTATCCCAAATTTAGCCTCTTATAGAGGCCTAGGATTTTATTGGGAGTCATTTTCCAAACCTGTTCAGGTGTTGGAAAGGCATCCTCTAATTGAGTTAGTCGGAGCCTAGCTAGGGCTGTACAGTGACATAGGATGTGCACCGCTGTCTCTGGGGCTTCCGCACAGTAGCGACAGGTATCAGAGTCAGCTTTCCTAATCTTTTTAAGGTGGTACCTTAAGGAACAATGTCCAGTGAAGAGCCCAGTAATAGTTCTGAGCTCCTGTTTGTTTAAGTGGAGGAGTTTCTCGACCTTTTCATACGGTGCACCCATGAAGGTCTTGGATTGCCGGCATCCTGGGGTGTTATTCCAGTACCTGAGTCGGCTCCTCTTCTCCCAACTTTCTATGGCCCCCTTTAGGTGGCATTTAGACACGCCACAGAAAGTTTCTGGACCAGTAAGGGCAGATTCCGCCTCTTGTTTTGCCAAACCATCGGCTTTCATTCCCTGTATAGCCTGCATGGCCTGGGACCCACATAAGAGTAACCCTGTTGTGGGTTGCTAAAAGCTTCAGGGATTCCAGGCATTCCCAAACCAGCTTTGAGTCTACACTGAAGGACTTGAGCGCCTTTAGTGCGGCTTGACTATCTGTTAATATAAAGATAGTAGAACCATTAATGGTTCTGTTGATGCAGGTATTGACGCATTCTAGTATGGCCAATATTTCAGCTTGAAATATGGTAGGGGTTTTACCTAGTGCCTTTGAAATGCGGCACCTTGGGCCATACACGCCAATTCCTACCCCTTTATCTGTTTTTGATCCGTCCGTATACCACACCATCGATCCCTTCGGTGGGGACGCCTCACTGGCTTGCCATTGTTGACGGGTTTCGATTACCACGCTAAATGGCCTTGTGAAGTCCAGCTTGGTTGTGGTCACGTCAGATATTTTGGTCATCTCCTCTAATCGAATTTCTTCGATTATCGCGAGATGTCCCACCAGGTCTCCTGGTTTGAAGACCATGGTTCTTTGCAGCCTAAGTGCTCCCAGGAGAGCCTCCTTCTTAACCTGAAGATGTAATGGTGTAAGATTAAGAAGGAATTGGATGGCTGCAGTTGGGCAGGTGCTCATTGCGCCTGTGATTCCCAAAGAGGCTAGTCTTTGCACCTTTTGTAGCTCGACTTCCGCCTTTTTTTGTTTTATTTTTGGCCACCATACAAGGGATGCATAAGTGACCATAGGTCTTATTATTGTTGTGTAAAGCCAAAACACCATCTTCGGCTTCAGACCCCAAGTTTTACCTGCGAAACTGCGACAAATGTAGAGTGAGGTAATCGCTCTTTTAGTCACTTTCGACAGGTGTGGGTTCCAAGTGAGTTTATTGTCCAGGGTTACCCCTAGATACTTAACCTCACTTGTAAAACTGAGTTCCGTATCGTCGAGTGTTGGAGCCGTGAGGTTTAGCTTCCTCCTCTTGGTGAACGGAACCAGAACAGTTTTGTTCGCATTGATGCTGAGACGATGTCTCAGGCACCAACCGCGAATCATAGACAGGGCTTCTTGCATTAGTGTCGAGACAGTATGGTCATACTTGCCTCTAACGGTGACAACTATGTCGTCTGCATAACCCTGAACATTGAAGCCAGAGCGAGTGAGCTCCACTAGGAGATAGTCGACAACGATCGACCACAATAGTGGTGACAGCACCCCTCCCTGCGGGCAGCCCGTAGCGGCTATTACCGTTATCGATTTTTCCCCCAGGTTCGCCGTTATCCTCCTTATCTTGAGCATGGAATCAATCCATTTTACCGTGGCAGGTTCAAAACCCCTTTCCACAGCAGCTTCTTTGATTGCCTCAAAGGCAAATGAGCACCTGTTATAATTAAACTTCTTTAATTAAAAAAAAACAATGGGGCACTCCTTTCTAGCTCACTATCTAATAACATGATAGATGCCACTGCTACGCTATCTAAAAAAATCTAGTAAATGTCTGTGAATGAAATTTTACAAAAACAGGACCCTGACAGATCGATTTAATCCATGATCACTCGTTAGAGCCGTTTTTTATGTATTTATGACCTTCGACTTGAAATCGGATAATGTTAATTTCCAGAAGGATGGCGCTATGTCCAACACAAGCCGTGAAACAATGGAGTTAATATGTTAGAAGCTAACTAGTTGACCGCCTACATCGTATGATTTAACACCTCTAGAATTTTGTCTTCGGGGTTATGTTCATGTTATGTCATGGGCTATGTAACGTTATAAAAACAGCAAAATGGCGACCACCATAAGTTAAGATGTCTGACAATAATAAACAAATTCCATCAAATATTATTAAAATGGATATCAAATGAAAGCATTGGACGAGCACAATACGGTAAATTATATGACGTCATTCTAAATCCAATATGGCTGATACCCCAAAATAGCGAATTACCTCTTTATTCACAACTTCCTCGATATGGGAACCAAATGAAAAGGTTTGGCGAGCAGAATAAAACAAAATACGTGACATCATTCTAAACGCAATATGGGGTACACTCCAAGATGGTTGATTATATTTTTCTGAACAACCCCTTACCATGTTGATACCCATGAAAGGGTTTCACAAGCAGAATACGACAACCTATGTGTATCATTCTAAACCCAATATGGCGTGCATCCCAAGATGGCGAATCACATTTTTCAAAGAAAGAGTTCGAGGCTTTGTCCTACTGACATAAATACACTATTGTTGCTTCATGCGACTACGGCTATACTCCGAACATCACCGTGCCTATGTGTCGATTGGAATTAAGTAAAGAAAGAAAGAATTTTTTTTTTTCATAGGGTTCCTTGTTTTTTATAGTATAATAAATTGTTAGAAAGAGATTTTTTATTTCTGCAATTTAAGTACGCGTTGTGGCCTTGAACTTCTTTGGAGGTCATGTTATTTTGCAGAACTTGAAACAATCGTTAGTTCGAGAACTATGAATCTGTCGAAAAATATGTGCATAATTTTTGGTGAGTAATAACTATATCTAAAGTTGAGGTGAATTTAAACCGAGTTTTTCATAAAGAAACAATATATAGAGGATCTGTTTTAAGAAAAGTTTCAAAGACATAGCATTAACATTATTTTAAACTCTCTAAATTCTTAAAACCAAAGAAAATGAAAATTAAATGCATGCACCAGTTTTTCAGTTCCCTGTTTGCAGTCAATGTTAATGTTGTTATCATATTTACAAAATAAAATATAATCTTAAAATCTTACTATTTGGCAAGCGTACCTACATAAAATGTAACAGCACCTGTCGGCGGGAGCTATAAATTTAAATTAATACAAAAAGTAATTTGCTACAAGGGCGTCTAGTGAAAATCTCCAAGTGGATGTTGAAATTTCTATTACAGTCACGTCTTTCAAGATTGGTTTGCATCCCCGTCTAATTCGCTTTCAATAAACATCAGCATAAATCTCCCTGGCGTTATTTGGCCTCAGAAGGTGACTCACGGCGCTTGGCAGAAAGCATAAGCGAAACGTCGAAATAAAAAGGCAAATAACAGAAGCAAATTGAGTGCTATGTACATAGACTGAAGTGCCATAAGGCACACCTGTGTCTGTTTTATAGAAAAATAGTAAGGATTCTTTTCGTGATGTAAAGGATTTCTGTAAAGAAAGTACAGGCAGGCCATGCACTGCTCAGAACGAAGATGTCCAGAAGCGGAGCAAAACAGAAACTAAATAAACCCCGCCACACAACCGCCCCCAGGGATAAAAGCTCGGATGGATATCATCCTATTTTCCATTCCGTTACAATTGTTTCTCGTTGTTCATTTTTGCCGGGTGCCTTCCCTCGTGCTTCGGCCACTTCTAGTGCTCCTGCTGTTGCTGACTCTCTTCACATTATTATACTGCAGCACAAATGGTAAAAAGTGTTGTGAAGATTAAGCCACTTAATCTCTATGGCAGCGTTAGCAGAGATGTACCTATATAGATACAACCGAGCTCGTAGCGTAACAACTCCAGGACTTCAGATATTACCCACATTTGGTAAAGTCCGGATGTGCATTGTGCTATTATAGGGTATGACCCTTTCCAAGCCGAACGCGAAGTAGCCATAATTGGAAAGTTCAGGGTGTTAAATGGAAATAATTGCACATGCAAGTTTGGTTAAAAGCATTTCTCTGTGTCCGGTTAAGTGATGTTTGCTTTTGTTTTGTTTCGAACGCATTCACGACTAAATTAGTTGATGTTGTCCGCTATATCTCATGTGCCATCCACAGAAATTCAATCCCCTCACTGTCCAAATACCGGTACCGACTGTAGATTCAAAAGCGAGTCTTATGTGCACGACCACCTTGCACCCAGAGGGAAATTACGTACGCTCAGAGCCCTAGAACCCTCAAAGACAACTTCTGCAAATCCCACCGTAAATATGCGGTCGAGTATTCAATTTACAAGTCGAAAATAACGAAACTCTCGCCAGAGTAAATATTGAATTAAAAATTTTCGAATTACTTGCTCCAATGTTAAAGGGTTGACTTCCAATTAAATCATAAATCCGCCAAGTGCAAATGTTTGCTTAGAATTTTCAGTTAACTTAACTTTTTAGTACTTCAATTTTATTTGGAAATTGTAAGACTGCAAACGACGTTGATTTGTTTTAGGAAAACCAGGAGTCCGATTCGGATGTGCGGGCAGTTTGTGCCTATATAAATATGTTATGTATGTATGTAGTACTTACTTTATCTTTTAATTTTGTGGGATCCATTGAAAACTGCCAGGCTTCAACAAACGAAATAATAAGGAATTGCATTCTACATGCAGATATTGCACTTAATTATCCACTTTTACAAATTTTGGTCCAAATATTCTCCATATATGTATTAGTCTTTTTAAGGTACGGCATATCCTGGTAAGGCTTTTTCCACATGAACAAGCAAACTACCGACATGATGTTCATTTCCATTTTACCATCTAAAAGAAAAACTTCATGATCTTTGTACTATCTGTTGTTGTTTTCTTTTTTTTTAATTAGCAAGTCACTTGCACGTCTATCGTTCCATACTTTTTCCATTTCCACAAATCATTGATCGCAATTGTCAATTGTTATTTCGAGATGTTTTGACTTACTCGTAATATGATCTCATGGCAAAATGATATGATATAATTCAAGAAATGACGAGACCGAACATCATCTCAAGGTTCGTTTGTAATATTTAAATTTCGTATAAGAAAAAGGTTTGCTTCCTTCACTTAGTAGTTGGGCAATAATTTATGTTTTAAGTTAAATATCACGGTTATCACACACGACTTATTAGATCCGTCATTTTGCTTTCTCAAAACTTTATTAGTAATGTTCCATATTCAGTTGATTAGCTTTCGATCAATGTTGGAGTCATTAAAATCGGTAGAGAAATAAACTCACAGGAGGAATCACAAACTCGTTAAGGTAGCGTAATTTATATGACCTGTATATGGGACGTTCTTTTACAAACCGAACACCTTTCTGACCGACACATTTTCGATTTTGCTGAAACTTTTTTTACGGGTTCTATATTGAAAACCAAGAGACAAGTATTTTTTTTTATTTTTTTTCACAATATTTTGGACGCTAAAAAGGATTGAAATTCCGCGATTTCGGTGATTTTGTGCTTAAAGAGGAATTTTCAAAAATTCATAACTCCGGTTCTATTTAAGCTACAGACTGTATTTTTTTTCATTTTGAAGGTAAAAGAATAAGCTTTAAGAAAAAAATACTCTTGAGAAAAATGATAAACAATTTAAGATTGTTATTAACAATTTTAATGTTTATATTTATTTTTAACAATTGCCTCCCCCTCGTAGCGAGTTATTAGTATTACCATCGTATTCTACGTCAAATTTTCTATTAGAAACTGCTTTTTTTTCCTGGGGTATTAATTATTACTATTTTAAATGAAAAAAAAGAGAGTTAAAGAAAAATGAATGCATTGTAATTTGTGATTTTTCTGAAAACTATGCCTTCATAATTCAAAATGCTGTTCAAGGTATACATTGGAATAATGACCAGGTAACAATACATCCCTTTTCAATATATTATAAAGATGACAAAGATGAGTTCAAAATCAAATAATTCATTTAAAATAGTAATAATTAATACCCCAGGAAAAAAAAAGTGGTTTTAATAGAAAATTTGACGTAGAATACAATGGTAATACTAATAACTCGTTACGAGGGGGGTATTTTTTTCTTATTCTTTTACCTTCAAAATGAAAAAAAAATGCAGTCTGTAGCTTAAATAGAACCGGAGTTATGAATTTTTGAAAATTCCTCTTTAAGCACAAAATCACCGAAATCGCGGAATTTCAATCCTTTTTAGCGTCCAAAATATTATGAAAAAAAAAATAAAAAAAATACGTGTCCCTTTGTTTTCAATTTAGAACCCGTAAAAAAAGTTTAAGCAAAATCAAAAATGTGTCGGTCAGAAAGGTGTACGGTTTGTAAAAGAACGTCCCATATATGTATGAATAGAAAATGGTTTTTTAGTTATTAAACGACGAAACGAATTTAGTGTTTGATTTATGAAATCTTCAACAGGGGATAAGGTACTTTTTGTCCTGAGTTTGTTCCACTGGGTACTTCGAAAAAATTAATTGGAAACACTGGTATAGACTATAGAGTAATAACCAACCTCCCCATACAATAGGCCAAAGAACATTCCTTTAAAATATTTCTATGTTAAAGCGGACGATATGTACCTACCTTGTATAGATACATATAATGGTACCGACATATTTATAAGTAAATGCTTCCAATATTGTTTTTGCACCTGCGCGGGAAATAGTAGGTGCAGGAACATTATATGTATGTACATATATCTGAATTCTTTAAATTTTTCATAAACTCATTTTTGTGTTTATTGAATTATAACCACAAAATATTACGATAAGGTCCAGGATACCTATTTTCACAAAAACGATTTCGAATTGTTTTACCGTCATCACTTCTAAATTGGTTTTAATATAGGAAATTGCCCTACATTCGCGTCAAGACTTGAAAATGGTTCGCTTATAATTTCTGAAGTGAGCGTTGGCGTACTTATAGCTGCTTGATATTTCGAGAGCAATCTACAGCACCTGACGGTTTTCAGTAGTGGGTACTTACAATGCTATATTTAATCGCTGACTTTTTTCGTTTATCTAAATTGGCAATAAGATTCACCTCGAGCAAGCTGCCTCCCAAGAGATTCAAATTATTACCGAAACGTTGTCGTTACTTCCTGTAGATAAAATTCAGAAGGGAGAAAATTTTTAATTAAATGTAAATGAAGGATATTTAGCTCGGCGTTTAAAAATTAAGTGATCCACATGTGCTACAGCTAGCTCGCGAAGCGTTAAAGCTTTAATGCGACACAAGTAAAGAACTCTTAATAGCTGATATAATCACATTATAACTCTGTAGCTTAAGTTCATTCCGTGTCTCGTCGCATGCTTAATTCAGCGAAGGGCATGTTTCGACACATGGAACTCCGAAGTTTTCAGATTAGCTTCCAATTTTCAGCACAAAATTACAAGATTTTGCTTTTAAGAAACTTTCCTGGGCGAGTACACGGCAGGTTGAAATGCTAATGATCTTGTTCAATGAACAGATGAGGAGGATTTTAAATTGTTTCCGCCCGCACAGCTTGCCAGTAATACTTCACTGTTCATGGGGATACTTTTAGTTTTACAAAAAAGACGACAGCAAAGGGCATCGACGTTACATATTTAATTGGCCTGAGGGTTCGTTCTTTTAAGACTCAACCACTGAATATAAAATTCATCTTACTCAACAGAATATCGCTGCTTGCCTGATGTTTTTACCGGAAGCCTGCTTTGCCGTCTGAGCTTAATCTTTTGCAAACGTCTTTTATTGTAAGCTATGAAACTCGTGAGACGGAACTAAGCTCTTTAATATTTATTTCAATCCTTGCATTTCACATTATAAAAACTTGGATATTTACTTGACTATTTAAAAACTTGGGCTGAAGACTCACATTTTATCTATTATATAAATTTGTTTATGGCCCGGTAAAATTCGACCAATGATGAAGCAGCTCGGAGTATATCAGTATTCAGCTGAAACCGATCGAAATATGCATATATAATTTTCTACAATTTTTTCATAGGAAGAAGGGTATGCTGGGTATGTGAGTTTAAATTATTATTCAACTCTTCAGATGAAATCAGAAATTACTCTTAACAAATTATCATATAAAATATAAATTTGCATTTGTTGTCATTTTGATAAAGAACTCGTTTGTACAAATTGTATTGAATACTTTTATAAGTAAATAGTTTTTGGAATACAGATTTTTAGATACTCAACGATAATCCAGTTACTTATGAGCACTTTACTTCATTTTACTTTTTACGACCAAGTTATCAATGTATTTTGTTGTAATAGATATTGGGAGTTTTTCTTGACATGATTGAAAATCGACGTGAAAGCCAATAATTCGGATTAGCTTTATTATAAATAACAATCCTGCATACATACATATATGTTGGTCATTCTTTTACAAACCGAACACCATTTTAATATTGGCATTTTAGAATCGTCTGAAATTACAGCTTCTTAACATTAAATTAATCAACACGAATTTCAGGATTTTGCTCAAAAATATTATATTTTGTTTCGAAAATATTCACATGTGAATTTTTTTTAATTTGCTAGATTTTCTCCAATCATCTCATATTCGAAATTAATTATCTCCCGTTGTAATGATCGGATTGATCTACTTTTTTTTTTATTTTACGTGTTTCTACGTCAGCTTTACAGTCAGTGGTTTTTGAAAAAAATTATTTATTGTTGACATTTACAAAAGTTTATAACAATTTAATTGTTTAAACAGTTTTTTTATGCTGTTGCCCCAGGTTTAGTTCATTTAAAAAAATATGTTTTTGTTACTTATTGTTTTACTTAAAAAATAAAAACGGAGTTATTAATTATTTTCGAGCGCTTGTCAGGCGGCCCGCGCAGAGCCGTCTTGCCGGGCGTAGCGTTTTTTTTTTTTGAGCGTTTCTGAGTAGGTTGCCAAACCCGTTAGGCAACGTGAGGCCGAGCGTTGTCGTGCTGTAGAATCACTCTTTCGTGCCTCTGCTCGTATTGTGGCCGATTTTCACGCAGTGCTCGGCTCAATCGCATCAATTGAGTTCGATACCGTACCCCAGTGATTGGTTCGTTCGGTTTCAACAGCTTATAACAAATAACACAGCGTCTTTGAAGATGTTTACCCTTCGTTCACGCGAACGGTCGTCAACATCAAAATCACCGTCTTTGAAGCAACGGAACCAATCACGGCACGTTGTTTCACTTAGAGCAGCATCTGCCTAAACTTTTTGCAGTTCTCGATGCGCTTCAGCCGCCGTTTTCTTCGAATGAAAGAAGAAAAGCAACACTTCCCCGCAAATGCCGATTATTTGGCACATAAACAGACATTTTCACATAACCAAAAGTATATGATGCAAAACCAAAATCACTAATGTGTCAAAGCGGTTTGTATACCACATGTCTAAGCTTGGTTCATGACGTTTTGGTTATGTCACAATTGACCAACACTTACTACTGGAGCCATCTCTAGAAAAACAGCGGGAACTTAGTTGCGCACCTAATAATATATAAAATTCTCGAGTCACAGTGTTTGTAACAAAACTCCTCCGAAACGGCTTGACCGATTCTTATGAAATTTTGTGTGTGTATTCAATAGGTCTGAGAATAGGATGTAAACTATTTTTCATACCCCTAAGTTATAAGGGTGGTCCACCCCAAAACCTTTATTTTTATTTTTTGGACAAAATTTTTAGTTTTAATTTTTTTATGATTCGGCATGCAAAAATACATAAAACCCTTCACCCTTCTACCACCAACCCCTAATAGCGATATGAGTACTTTAGTAATTTTCAAACATTATATCAGACGGGTGATGCCTACTAGCAAAATTTTTGGGAATCATTTTCAATGAAAAGAGAAATATGTACGTATTTTATAATTGCGAAAGGTAGGTAAAATAATAAAAGAACAAATGCATTATCAGTATACTGTTTTCTACCATTAAGGACTTCAATTTGATCTATTTGTGTGTTTTGTACAGTGAACAATGCCAGCAAGATGCAAAGGGTCTGATTTTCAATTTCCACATTTCGATAGTAGGTTCAAGATTAGCGACCCCGAAAACACTGCAACACAAATAATGGAACAGATGTTTCAGCGTATCTCAAATTTCAACCGCCAAGGAGGTAAAAGAGGGTATAAATATATGTATGGGAAAATATTTTTTGATGGTACACTCATCAGGCATATGTTCAGAAAGTTTGCGTAACGAAAATTATCTGTCTATCATCGGTTTTTCTGGAAAACTATAAGTGATACATGCAATATCTTTAAACCGTTATACAGCTTCAGACCTTGGTGAAATGGCTCCGATATCATATTCACGGAGTGTCTTAACTCCTGCCCGTGGGAGGAAGGGGGCTTTCTGCATATAAAGTGACCCTAGAACAATCGGCTAATGAAAGGATTTCCGTCTTAATGAATACATACACAGAGTTTTTGGCGTCGCTGATCTCAATTCTGCCATCGATAATTGGTAATTCAAGATGGCGGATCAAATATGGGAACTCAACTTGAACGGAAATCCGTGTAATTGAATATAATGGTTCTTAGGGTCTGTGGTTTTGAAATAACTGCCTTTTTCGAAGCTGATATCTTTACTCACACTATACCAAAATCTACACAAACATGTCAACAAATTTTGTCTATGTTTAGGGGCTAATATAGCATTTCATCGTTCATGATGCAGGCTACATTATATCCCAAGATTATTTTGGGTTCCCGCGGGAAAAATGAACCGTCTTCGCGCATGTAATAGTTTCATTAGGTCTACAACAGTTTTAGTTCACAAATATGAAAAATCCGGCAAGAGACGGGTTTGCTATTGAATATATTCCAGAGGAGGCCAAAGGGATGCGCAGAAGCTTTTTTTCGACAACATAAAATTGAAAAACAAACAGAATGAAAATATTTCATTGAACTGGTGCATCCAGAATTAAATATCTTCCAAAGGATGCAAATAGATGAATTAATGAATGAAAAAGATTAGTCGTCAATTTTACATGGAAAGAGAAAATTCCATTAGATTGAATATATTACAGAAGAGGTCAAGCGGACCTTTTATGAGCTTAAAAAAACTTTTTTGATACTCTCTGAGAAACTTATATGGAAGTCTCTCTTCTGCAGATATGGTAATGCAAAATCAGATCAAATGGAGGTGGAGTACTCGGGGATTTATATTGGGATCAATCGCGCGCTTAAAATTAAACAAGACAGGTTACAACAACATTCCAGTATCAATCTCCTTTTTCCATTTAAAAATCGACCAATGAAGGGCAGTGTCAAAGGTGTGTCTCCCTCTAAAACTAGACTGCGCTTCTATCAACAATTTAATTCATTTTGCAACAGTTTAACTTTACAAATTTAGAAATGCCCGGGCAAAGCCGGGACGGGTCTGCTAGTAGTATAGGCATAATTCCCATGCGTGACTTTTGGTATATTACTCAGGGGTAGCCGTAAGACACATTCACTAATTTTAAGCTTAACTAATTTGTTTTCACTTCAACATATCATTCCTGTAGGTACTAAACAGCCAGTTGTTACAGGCTCCATAAGAATATCTCATAGAAATAGATAGAAAGTTCGATCATAAACTGATAATTAATTTTCTTAAACTTAGTTTTTATTATTAATTATTAATTAATTTAAGTGGTTTGTTCCTATTACTTTGCAATTAATTATATTCAGTCAAGCATTTTAACCTTTTTTTGCAAATGTTAAGAATTGCTGACCGGAATTTCAACTCCATACAAAGCTTTAAGAACCTCTTATTACATGCTACCAAAACAAAAGAGTACCTACACGCATGTTACCGCATATTGCCTAATACTTGCAGCAGTACATTGTGGAGAGAAATATGGAAATACTGAACTGCATATGGGTGTGAACAAAGAGAAAAATTGTGCAGCCAAGCATCCACTCCACAGTCATCTAAAATTTCAATTCTGACTGTAAGTAATGAAATAAAAACAGAACTCAGTCCGCGACTGGCGTAAAAAACTATTTCAAATATATTTTCAATCGAGTGGATGGAATCAATCGAATAAAAAAGGAAAAGGAAATCGGCGGAATATCGATTCTATACACATTGTCTGACAGTGTTCAGATTTTATGGAGCGACCAGGCGAAAATTCTTTGCTGGACCAAATGTTTGTTTTAGTTTTTTAATTAACAAATTCCAGCCGGCGTTCCAACAGATCCCCTTCAATCAAATGGAAAGACCAAAAAGTCTTCTATCTTCCTCCCAAATATTGACTCGTCGGCGTATCCTGCTCCCTGTGTACTTAGGTTTGTCCTTTGAGCTAACCCTAGATGGGCAGATTCCGTTCTTAATTAATTCCGAAGGAGGATCCGTGGAAGGATGAAATAAAAAGTCAAATTATAGGCGCCAGCTAAATCTCTTCCTTTTAGTTACTTAATTTGAGCATTAAAGTTTCCATACCAGCACTTTTACTTTTCAACGCCATTAATAGTCATGGTGAATAACTTCATCGTTTATGTATCATTGTACGTAAGTATACCTACAATATATTGTAGAAGTAATTATAAATTGATTCGAGCAACGTCGACGTCGTCGTCGATGGGAGATGGTGGTGATTGACGTTTTTCACTTTTGTTAATAGATTCTTCACATTCCGCACAATGCAACTCATGATTAACTTTGACCACCACCAAGATGAATAATTTTTCAATTTACAGTCATTTATCTAAAACTTTTGACCCGAAAAATCCACTTTAAAAATAAAGTAGGCACTTATCTATAGCTATGTAAATACTTAAAATTTTTACGATTTTAACGATTTTATACGAATATTACAAGAAAACAAAATTTTCTCTGATAAGTGTAATGGAGAGGGAGGATGCATTACACGTCAGCACGAGAGAGACAGCAAAAGGAACCAACGATTCTCCTCCAGCCTATCAACAGTCTGCTTTTGCGTACACATAACAGGCGGACTGAAAAGTTCGTAGGCTAGCATAGAAAAAATTATTTTTTTGATAGAATTTGATTTTCTTATTCAATATAGTTCCCTTCGAGGGCGATACAACGATTATAGCGGTCATACAATTTTTCGATACTATTTTTATAATACGATTTGTCTTTAGCCTCAAAATAGGCTTCAGTTTCGGCGATTACCTCTTCATCGGCGTGAAATTTCTGTGGAATTGGATCCGGTGTGAAATAATGGAGCCATGTTTCATCCATCGTCACATATCGACGCAAAAATTTGGATTTATTACGATTGAACAGCTCCAAACACTGCTTAGAATCATCGATGCGTTGTTGTTTTTGGTCGATTTTGAGCTCCATCGCGGCACCCACTTTGTACAGAGCTTTCGCATATCCAAATATTCATTTACGATATGACCAACACGTTCCTTTGATATCTTTAGGGTCTCAGCTATCTCAATCAACTTCACTTTACCGTTATCAAAAATTATTTTGTGGACTTTTTTGATGTTTTCGTCGGTAATAGCCTCTTTGGGGCGTCCACTGCGTGCATCGTCCTCGGTGCTCATTTCGCCTCGTTTAAATTTAACAAACCACGGTGCAAAGTCCAAATAATGTTTATCAAGCTAAGCCTTGGTTTCAACAGTATTTTTTTTCGCCAAAAAGCAATGCTTTATTAACCCACGAAATTCCTTTTCATCCATTTTTTCAAAGTAACAAAAGTTCTTTCACTAAAAATGCTATAACTCTGATACTAATAATACAACAGCTGTTAAATTTATACACACGTCTTTTAAAGGTTAGGGCTAACTAAAAATCATATGGATTTGATACTAGTAGAGCCATCTATGGGTCAGCCTACGAACTTTTCAGCCCGCCTGTTACATACTTGTTGCAAAATAAATTCTGAAATTAAAAATTTTTCTTAATTTTACTACATTTGTCACATCCCCGTTAGCATTAAACCTAACACCTTCAATTCTGACGTCATATAGACCCTGCCTACTTACCTACTGGCAGTACTGGGATACTGTGGACTTACTGTTTTTTTTATCTCATTTTCCATTTTCATTGCTACTATTGTATCAGTTAATTTAATATGATTCTTTATTTTATTAGGTCAAAATAAGGGCTACAGCAAATAAATTGTTGGCGTGAAAAATTTTGTTCATTTATTTCAATCTAAATTTATAAATTTCCCTAAAAGCGGGCTGTTGATAGTCTTGAAGAGAATCGTTGGGCGAATGTCATATGTACCTTTCCAGGTATAGGCTTAAGATATGATGATGATCAGTTGGCAAACTTTCAATTTCACAAAATTCTCACTGAAGGACAGCTGAATATGCATGGTTGCATAATATGAAACACCATCATCAATGTTTTTCCGATTCGCTGTTCTTCTTGTTACGTGTTACTGGGTCTTGGACTTTGATGACTTTGGAAGGTTCAGCCCATACATTGTCATCAATTTCTTTTCCTACGTTGCAGCCTGCTCTATTCAGCGATTGCACTTGGATTGGCTGTCACACTTGCAGAGTCAAAATTAATCAAATGCAAGCCTTCCATAGATGTGATCCTTGATAGCGCGACGTAGATCTGTCCTTGGGGAAACATACTATTTCCTACATCGATAATCGCTCTCTGGAGACTCAAACCCTGGGATTTATGAATTATTACAGCATAGCTGAGGCAAAGCGGAAATTGCCTTCCAATTACGTAAGTCCTTTCCATGATCTCGAACTTGAAACTCATTCTTTCTATATTCTGTTCTTCGACCGAACACAGTGTTATTCTCACTTGTTCAATGTCATTGTGAATCTAGACGTTGGGTGATACTGATTTCACCACAACCTAACTACTAGACCTAAAGTAACATCGATACTTCTTGTGATCATCATTCTGGTCCACTACGTTCTGACGAACCTAAATAGCATAGGTTGCCTCCCCCTTTCCTCCGTTCTGATGAGGGCTGTAAAAGTAAATATATTTTTTTCTAAAAATAGACGACTTCAACTTTCATTCGAGCCCAATTTGATGCTTAAAAGAAGCGCCTCAGAGAGTAGTATAGTAATAGTTGTTTAGTAAAAGAGATAAAAGAGGTAGGATTTTACTGTTTATTTTTTGACGAAAAGAGGAGTGCGGATAAGGGTTTAAAAATAATAGAAAATAGAAAACGTGTGCGAAATTTGAAATAAAAATATTGATAAATGTAGAAACTGTCGGTGTTCACATTGTGAAATATCTGAGAGGGGCATAAATTTCACTCCTGCCGATTTGAAATAAATGAGAAAATGGATATATTTTTAGTAAAAAAAGTATTAGGAATATGTGAAAGTCATGTATAGGGTAGTTGTGTATGAATTTATTCTTGATCGAATGAGACTTCCAGCTGGGGCATAAGATAAAAGGGGTAAAATAAGGAGGGGGTGGAAAGAGAAGGAATAAAAGATTGTGCGTGTCATCTCCGACGAGCGACAGTAGTATACTAACTTAAAACCATTCTCGCGATCTAACTAACAAATTATGTGAATATGAAGTCAAGCGGTCAAGTGGTAGAGAAGTTAGATTACAGCGCCACCTATAGTTGGCACATCTAACTTTAAACCATTCGAATTTGATTTTCAGCCGTAGTTAGAAATTATGTCACATTGCGTGTCGTATTGTACTTATCAAACCCTTTCATATGGCATCCAAATCCAGGGGGTTGTATAAAGCCGGGTATATGAAAAACATTTTTTTATGATGGAGGAGATGAGTTTCAACTCGCGTTTTAACACCAGAGTCGAACTCTCTTACCCATTAGGCTATCTGATAGATCGACAGACCGGTAGAAATTTAGTGCTTCATAATGGGCGCTGCCTGAAAGTGAGCGACTGTCTTAGAAATATGAAATATCTTTGGTATCTTGCTTGGTACAAAAATTTTACACCACCAACTAATAAAATCGTGTCGTAAAAATTTGGTGGTTTCACAATTTCAGAAAAATAATATTTCTCTGAAAAAATACAATTGCTGCTGTAAACTTCTATCACTTATCTAATGGTGCAACTACTGAAGAATATTATGCAAAAAACAGAACGCAAATATATTATCATTTGTACAAATGGTATGCAAACAATTGCTAAAAAATAAGAATTTTCGAAAAAAAAATACAAAACTTAAATAACTCGAAAACGGTGAGACTCTTCATGAGTATATGTTGTGCTTAGTTGATAGCTAATGAGCTGCCCTATCACCGATTTTCATATTATCCACTACTTATGGAACACCCTATAGACAAATGGTTTCTTAGATAATAATGTAGATAAGCATAAAGGGCCGCTCAAGTATTACGTAACCGCATTTATCGTTAATTTTTAAGTAATTGGTTTAAATATCTTTGTAATATTATGGGGTATTTGTTTCGACATTTTTTGAACAATTGTGTCTCCGTGAAAAAATAATAAATTGTTTGAATCAGCGACAAATTATATCATAATTATCTATTATAACTTTGAGAGCGTCTAAGAGGTGCAATTTTTTTAACTGAGTTAGCAGCTGTTAAATGTTTGATTTGATTAAATGTTGATTTTTAAATCGTTTTTAGCAATGAAAATCAAAGAACATTTTCAAAAAAATCGAACGAAAGAGTTTTTTACTCCGTCTTAGTTATATTGTCAGCAAAATTAAGAAAAATAGGAACCCCTCGCCTATTAAACGTACTTAAGCAATACTTGAATTGGCACTAACATTGTATTGAAAGGATTGTTGTACGTACATATGCTACAGAAATGGCACATTGACAGTAAGTTTACAATCCGATCAAAAACATTTTATGTAAAAAATTTAGCCAAGTCTCGCGACTGTTGCACTCTGAAAATGTTATAAGTAAATATTAATAAATAAGTAAAGCCAAGTCTATTCCTCTCCAACACTTTCATTCTCCGATCTCCGATTCTCCAAGTCAAGTTTGTACATATTTATTAGTTTAAAAAACTTTTGTGCCTTCGGCATTACGCAGCATGATGATGCACGCAACTGATGTTTTCATTGTATATTGAAGTGCTTATTGTAAATACATAATATAAGAACAGTTTTAAATTTTTTACATGCATATACAAGAAGTGAATATGTATAAATATAACAGTATATGCTATTACAACCTTCAGCAATTCCAGCACAAAAATTGTTGATGTAGAGATTTAGAAAGTGTCGAAAGAAAATTCTACACGCTTATTTCGCACGTTATGAATTTCAATTCGGGTTATGGTTACAAAAAATAAATACAATAATCATATATAATTCAATGAACAAACAAACAATTTTTCAATATAGAGTAAATCTTAAAAACGAATCAATTCGTTACTCAACTGTAACAAGAAACTAGAATTAATATAGATAGGGGCTTTCCTTGACGTCCTCAACGTTTTTAAAATACAGATTTTTTTTAATATTCCGCTAAAGGTTTCTAGGTATAAATTTGTACACTCTTTCTCTACCTGGACATGTTGTACCTCTTTGAAAAGGCAACAATATGGGCAATTTAATAAAAATAAAAAAGTGTAAGTGTATTTATTAATTACAAGAATTTCGGAGAAAATGTTAGTGAAAAGTTAATTTTAAGAAATTTTGGTACATTTTTTCACTTTTGAAAGTTACTGTACCTGCAGTGATAGAGGTAGATCAACACTGGTGGCAAAGGCACATTCAAATAGTAGTTGTTTGGCGTGAGTTGATCTCGTTGCGTTAATTATATCAAAAGATAAAACTGAAATAATAATGTGCATCGCGAATGTAAGACTCACCCTGTAGCTCTAAAACGGTTGACACTTTCCTCTCTCCCTGCCATCAGCCAAGTACACAGAGGGGCTTTAGGGGTGGTGGTTCTCAATTGGATTAAAGTTCGGTCAATTGTCAAGACAAAACCGAACCGAAAATTTTCCGAGACAAAACTTCCAAATCAAGTGAATTTAGGAAGTCCACACTAGTTTTCGATATGTAACATGGGACTCCATCTTGCATGAGGATGTATTCCTCCTTGGGATGTTCTGGAATCAAAGGTTTCCAAATAAGGCAGAAGATATTACTAAGCACATATGAATATTGGTTGGAGTGCATTACGTCGGCGCATTACTATTGTCAATGCTGCCTTTTTCGCAGACCGTGTATATTATATTACTTAATTTATTATTATTTTTTTTTATCGCAGTTCCCATATCCTGAGTGACATGGCTTCGTTTAGTTCTATCCCTAAGTTATAGCCCTAGCTGGTTCCCTTCGTTCCTGCACGGCTCTCTGGACAATTCTTGGAATTATTCGGGACATTGTTAATTTTAGCCAAGTTTTCATAATAATGCTTGCAGCTTTTGACCTTTCCTCAGTTGCAGCAACTTTTGTAATACACCATTTCGCTAATTATCAGTTCATTGCTTCGATTAAGTGCTTCGCCTTTGCAATCCAACAGTATTTTTTTTATATTTATTAACGAAAAACTAAACTAGAGCAAAAGGAGCTTAATTCGCTAATTAAATGCATTCTGCTAAACTCTCAAAATATTAATTAAGAAATTGAGGCACAGGCAAAGTGTCTATAGCAAGTTAAAATAACAGAACTTTCAAAGATGTACGCCACTCAGCGGTAATTTCCGGCCAGGATGCTACATGAAACTCACAAAGAACAGGAAAATAGAAGAAATCACGGAGCATGCTTTCGATCTCCTTTCCAACACCACACATTTGGAGGCGCTTTCTACATCGTTTTTGCGAACCAGGAATGCTCCCTCTGTATGCCTCTTTTTGGTTGGACTCTTTTTTGCCTGTTATTTGTGCGAGCATTTATACGTAATTTCTCTCAAACGACAGCACGCGAGTGTGCAAAACATTACTAAATGTGTAAAAGCGGCAAATATTGACAAAGCGTGCAGCGACTCAGCACTAAGCGTCAGCCGACTTGGAAATTGAGTGAAATTGCAGCGGGTGATATTGCTGTGGGTCGGCTGCTTCCATTCATTCAGCGAGTTGGCGACTTCGCTTATAATTATTCTGCTCCACGAAGAGTGCGAACGACGGCAAATCGCGTTCGTCGTCTTAAAGAACTTAACACGTACGCATAACTACACATTCCATTTGCGCAAATACTCTTCGCACAGCGCGGACTAAATCAATAAAGGGTTAGACACATTCCGGAAGATACGCCTCTAGTTCCACCCAACTTATTCCGAGCAGCTCACCTCCTCCAGCATCGAACCACCAAATTTTGTATATACATACGTTGGCGGGTTTAGCATTTTTGGACAGCGTTGTGCCTCTGGGCACGGATTATGATTAAGTGATTACAAATATTTACTCGATTATTATTCGAAAATTTAAATATGCCCCGAAATGGTATACTCTGAAACGTGTATCCACTGTTTACCATGTCTAATGTATCAATTAAAAATGATTAAGTGTTCGTTGTGTTTACACTCTCGTTCATTTTGGGGCAAGTATACATTGTTAAAATAAAGCTTTCCAAAGGCGGGTGGCCACCTACACAAGGAAGGCCTATGAATAAATCAATTAGTTAAATTATCAGGTGGGTAATGCTGTCCTTCTTAACAGACATTTAACAAATGTGAGCTAAAGGTTCTTCAGGTCTCCATTGTACATAATACAAATGCATACGTAGTCGCTAACATTTCATTCAGTGCATAGTGAGGTTTTAGTTCCTGTTTATCCTCTTGCCAGTATACACGAGAAAAAAAAGGAAGTTGCCGAATTGCCGTCAAGTTTATAAATATAATATAATGTTATAGAAAAATTTATATATACACTGCGGGGCACTTGATTACCCTCACTTGCAAAAAAATTGAATAAAACAAAGACCTGCAATTTTTTTAATAGTTTTATTTAATGTCAATATTTTCTAGGTCCTCCGTTTTTACTTACAACTTCGAACAGTCTATTTGGTAAAGAGTTATACAAACTTTTTAGATAATCCAAAGAAAGCTTCATTTATGGCTGCAATAAGACTTTCTCTGCTTTCAAATTGCTTTCCTTCTGCATAAATTTTTTGTGAAAGCCATCCCCAAACATTCTCAATAATGTTAAGGTCGGGAAAAAGAGCTGGCCAATCCAGAACTTGTACATTTTGGTCTGCAAACCATTGTTTTACACTTCTTGCTGTATGGATGGGTGCGTTGTCTTGCTGGAAAATCCATCGTTGACGAGTGAACATTTGATCAAAACTGATTTTTGGGATTTCTAAGAGTTCGATGTAGTCTGTTGACGTCTGTCGACCTTCTAGAACAGCTAAATCTATCGCGCCATGATACGAAACTACAGCCCATACCATAACAGAACCAACAGCGGTATGACGACGGGAAAAAAACAGCTCAGATTTCCTCAAATCATGGAAATAATGCTGAAATCCATCAGGCCCATCCAAATTAAATTTTTTCTCATCAGAAAATATCACTCGCTGCCATTCCTCCTTCCAACTTAAGGGGACCTATATGGCTTAAATGGGGTTTTGCGGAGTCAAAAGATTTTTGTTTTTAAAGAAAAAAACCACATAAAATCTAGAAAATGAGGAAACTAGTTTATTACTGAATACTTTAAGATTGTTTATGCCCTATAAAAATCACAAAAATACCCATTGGCTCTTATGGGTTGAGCGTCTCTTGCAATGGTGAAATTTCACCGTTGCCGTAGCTTTTTTCCAGAACCCCTGATCTGAAACACATAAACAAGACATTTTCTGTTAGATAATACTTGACTGCACAGAATGAATTAATTAGTTTTGCTTTCCTACAATTATTTTTGATTTTGTGTAGTTTTGAGTTCAATTTTTGAAATTTTTCATTACTTACTGAACTAATAAATATTTAAAAAAATTATTATAATCTAAATATTCAAATATTTTTTAATTCATTCCATGACCAGATGTATAATAAACCAGCCCACCAAATTTCAAACAATTTGAGCTAATGGTTTTTGAAATTTTCTACGGCAACGGTCAAAACACAGAATTCCGAGCAAAATCGAATTAAAGTTTGACTTTACAGAAGAAACACAAAGTTTATCAACGAAAATGCTACTTAGAAACGCACTGATTAAGGTTCGTTTACACAACAAACACAACAGAAAATCACAGGGAACGTAGTTGCTGTGCTGTGAACCAAAAATAGCGTGGATTTAGCGCGTCGATTAGGCTATCGTTATTACAGAGTATTTTAAGTACTTTTTTTTAACGACAAATCTAAAAGAAAAAAAAAAGCCATAACTTCGTTATTTTCTTACGGATTTGAGTTTAGTTTGCAGCGTTTTACTCTGAAATAGTTGAACAAAAATAAAAGCCAATAAAAAAAAAATCGAAAATTAAGCCATATATGTAGGTCCCCTTAAGTGAGAGCGACAAAATTCTAATCTGCCAACTTTATGCCTCTGAAGTAAATGTGGTTTCTTTTGTAGTCTTTGCCGTCGGAGATGCGGACACTGTTGAATTACTCGACGAACTGTTCGGACACTGGCTGAAGCTCCGACTTTTTCCTTTATTTTGCGTACGGTTGCTGCAGAATTTGACGCTTCGTGTAAGATGGACCTACGCTCTCGTGCTGTTGTGGCTCTTGCAGTCCGGCCTTTTCGGTTTTTCCGTAATTTTCGGGATCTTTCGGAATTATTGTCCAAGGATCTCGTCTAATTTTTTTCGCAATTTCTCTATTTTAAAAATTTTCCTGCTTGAATGCAAGAATTTTGCCCATTTCTTCTTTTGTCAGCGTTTTACCACGACCCATGTTTGCTACGACGCATTAAAAATTTAAGCAACTCAGGAGAATATACAGCACTAGATAAATAAAATACACTTTTACTAATTTTGACGCATCTTCACCCTTTGAATTTCTAAAACAGATTAGTGAGGGTAATCAAGTGTCCCTTTTTAAATGGCCCGAAATTTGAAAATGGGAATTTTTACCTCCCCTGTTTTTTACTTACTTATTTCCGTCATCAGGTAGCATGTAACAAGAGGTAATAAATGCTGTGATAATTGTTTCCAAGAAATAGTTCCACAGCATTACGACTTACATGAAAATTTCAAGCGAGGGTAATCAAGTGTCTGGCAGTGTATAAGTACAATTAGAAGTTCAGAATATAAGAAGAAGAAAACTCGATTCAAAATTTAAAATCAAATCCCCGTTGATCTCGAAAATAGAAATTTAAGAAACCCAAGTAGCATACTCTTGTTTCTTCGGAAGTAAGTTTGTTCAGCGTTCTAACCAGGTAACCAGTCAGTGTCTTGTTTTGGGAAGAAGTCATGCAGGCAAAGAAAAGGCTAAAGCGCATCAGATCGCAGCAAAATCTGGCTGACTAGAACTCGCAAGAGCACGGTCTTTTATACTCTCACGGGTTGCACTCACAGAGGTGGGAATTTGGCTGTAGCCGTGTGTCTGTGCGAGCCCAGTGGAGCGAATTTGAAGTTCTTCATACTACGAGAATCTCTCGACAGCCTTCCAAGATTTCAATATTTCAAATATACTCCTACCCCCAAAATAGAACCTGCTTGGACTCATGCATTATGCTTCATGTGCTTATAAACTATGGGTTTTCCATCTGGGAGTCGGTGGTGGTATGCTCCCTTTGCCTTATTCGGTCCCATGGAATGAGATCTTTAGGCTGCAAGGCCGGCTACTGTGGAGACCGCGGGAACGGCTTCTGTAGTAGCTGCAGTGACGACTGCTTTGATGGTGACAGACGTAATGGCTGGGACGATGGGTGCTGTGTTGGCCGGTGTGGATCAGTCAATTGTATACACAAGATCTACGCGTTGGGGCCCTGCTTCACAGTGGGGCAGAATCCCGATTTCGTGGCCAAAAATCCCAAATTACCTATATGGGGGTTTTCGAGGTCGCTGATTACGAATCTGAAGTCAGATTTTCAAAATTCAAAATGGCGGCTCCAACATGGCGGACAAAAAATTCGAATTTCTATTAATTTGACTGAAACTGGTTACTCGGGGGGGTTTTTGGGATCGCTGATTACGAATCTGAGGTCAGATTTTCAAAATTCAAAATGGCGGATCCAATATGGCGGACTAAACGGTTCATACGTTGAAAATATGAAGTGAAATCTCATGTAATTTGGTTTTCGAGGTTATTGCTTACGATTCAGGAGTTAAATTAGAGCAAAAACATCGTAAAAGTATTGTAAAATTGATATGATAAATTCATTAGTGTAAATATAAACTTTCCACGAAAATTCTGCTCTTGAAACTTTAAACGCATTTTTCTCGAAACATCATTTTCTAAAACTGTCATGGGCCTAAACAAAAAACTATTCAACCTATTGCTTTGAAATTTATATATGTTCTTCTACCCATTAATAGTTATCGTCCGTACCAAAATTGCTTATTTTCGAAAATATTTTCTTATTTTTTTTAAACGATTTTTAACAAAAAAAAACAAGATTTTCGTAACTTTTTTTTCTACAGTCCGCCATTTTTTTTTTCAATGAAATTGATTAATTTTGGTAGGGACGATAACGACAGACCTACTGAACAATATTCCATTCGATTTTTTTTTCGATTACCTAAAAAGAGGTATAATTTATGCCTTCACATGACAATACCCCCTTAATGTCGCGCCACGCGTTTTCCATAAAAATTAGTCTCACTACTCAAGGAGCAGTCCGGAGGAGCCAGTTTTTGAATATGTTATATTTAACACTATACTCTATCAGTTCCTTGTCGAAACAAGATCGAGGCTCGCGAACATTTTTAAAACTCCATTAGAAAATCGATTTTATAAAAATATATAAAAAAAATATATTATATACTTGTCGCGAGATTTAAATATTACAAACATAAAATGAGCAATAATTGTGCACAACCATATATTCTACATACCTCCAGAAATTGAATCCATTTTGCCGAATTCGAATTGAACTAGTTTCCTCAGTTTCGCAGCACTTCAAACAGGTAAGAATTTCTCCACGCGTATACTTGTTTCGTGCGTACTAAACGGAGGCTGAATGTCGACTGATGTTGAGGCGACCCTATAGCAGGTATTTACCTACCCGGTCCGGAATTATGTTCTAGGACTATCCCTAAACAAGATCTGAACGTATATAGATGAATACACACAACTCAAAAATTTGATTTTTGGCCAGTTTTTTGGGATTCTGCCCCACTGTGTGCTTGCCTGAATGCTCATTCTCGATAAGTGCTTGGCTTGCTGGTTTTGACGGCGATGTTGCAGAGGCTGACTGTTTTTGCCCATTCCTTTATTCTTTGGTGTTGGAGAGCAGAAACGTACTTGTACTTGGGTTTCTTATGGATCGGGTGCGACAGACACGGTCAACGAACTGATTCTGTTAGTGACTATGTGATGCTTAGTGTTGCTCATAATGATCCAACCTAAAGTAGTATTTTATGTTGTTGGCTGACCATTAATGATGCCGTCCGTGGCTATTTCAGCATATATGTATGTATATCAGAACCCAAAAGCATGTGGATTGGACCTGGTTTATAATATTTTGGATCGACCAAATTTGGATTTTGGATGTGTGTCCAGGGTTTAGAATCCAGGGGTTCAATTGGCAGATTATCTGTGATTTTGGTCAAAACAAGCGCATTAGTGTTCATAGCGAATGTATTCACCAATGACTTGATTTGTATTTGTGTTTCGTTGGCTGCACTGGCCGTCTCTAAATATAATTTAGGTGACAGTACAATAGTATGGATTTCTCTTGTTGGTTATTTTAACGGTTTACACACTCTCGTAGTTATAAAGGAAACTTGTGATCCTGAGTCAATCAGTCCTCGGATAGTGAGGGGATTTCCACTCGGAGTGGTGACTTCAACCAATGCTGTAGATAGCAAAGCTCGCTTTATGTTAGATGTAAGGAAACTTTGTAATGTTTGATTTGTGGCTGTTTTTGCCAATTTTTTATGTCTCACTTTATATTTGAGACATCCCTTTGGGCTTGAGCAATTGTCTTTCATAAGTTCTGCAGATAAACAATTCAGACACATTTTTTTTGTTCGGAAGACATACTCCGAAGTTTCGGACATTGGAAGAGAGTATGGTGGATTTGCACTTCACGCATCGACGCGGATTGTTAAGAAGACAGTACGGTTTCTGAGATAAGCATTAGCTTGAGTTGTAGAATCACTCATAGGCTCAAGTGATCGAAATCTATCCTCCAGAAATTAATTTAATTTTTCATATTTTGGTGAGCTGTCATTACAGCTTAAGTCACGTTCTGATAATCCATGACTTTCTGGAGATAATTTTCGTACAAGGGTGAAGATGAGAATGTCATAACCTCAGTGTGTTCTTCAATGCAGGAGCAAGATCACATCGGAAACTCTGGAAAAATTGTATGATAAAATGGCAAGAATTTGTATAGCAGTCATCAAGGAAAGAGGTGCATATGTGGAAGAAAATGTGTAAATATCTTTATTTATAGGTTACTTAGCTTTATTCTTATTTCTTTTAATTAAATATATCTTTAGGAATACAAATATGTGTCACCACTATATGCGATTGTTTTATTTAAAAACATGACCGCCTAAAATTGCAAAATTATGAATCTTTCGTATAATTTTAAGCGGGAGTGTAGGCACGGTAATATTCACAGTATATCCATGGTCCTAGCCGCTTCCGTTACACGGTTACACATACTACACACAACTTTATTGTGATACTATAGCAACGCGTCCTTCTCTTCGACTATACATATGTATGTAGTAACTGTGGTTCTGGTCACTACACTTTATTTTTTTTCTTTTATTTTTAATTACGTTGCAATATTAAATGAAGCAATATATTTATGTTATTTATAATTCTATATCGAAAACTCAGTTGTTGATCTGTATTTATACCTGATCCCAATATATCCACGCGATTCCGATCCGCGAAACTTTCAATTTAAAAATCTCTGGTTACTGAAAAACTTTAACAGTACCAAAAGTTGGTCACAATTTTCAATGGTAATTACGAATCTGGTCGGATCGGAAAAGCTGATCAACTTTCAACTTTTTTCGGAATACTACGGAAAGCAAAACCTCTTGTGGCTATAATTGGACAAATCCACCAGCGTCTCTTGCTTCTTTGGCTATTTTTTTTATATTTGTATATTCCTCGTATAATTAATAAAGTTCACAAAATAATTAAAAAAGTGTTAACAGTTCATTTATTTCCATTTTAAACGTCACATAGTGAATCTCGGAAGCATTAGGATCAGTTTTCCTGACGGAAATTAAGAAGGTTAATGTCCACCAATTTGTTATTAATACTTTGATCTCGCTATCACTTCTAGAGGTGACAACTTGATATCTCATTTGCCTCATGAGTACGAGTAAACCGATCCAATACGAAAAGAAAACGACGTGGGCTTTGGAGATTCCACCCCATCTCACTACCAGATTCTCGGTCTGGCTGCTCAACAAAACACTGCAGGGACGCCGACGCCCCAAAATTAATTTGGGTTTTTACAAGACGGTGCGTCCTAAGAAGAAGTCGCATATAAGAGATGACTATCTTCAGTATACACGAGGATCAATTGACGCTGCCGCGCCGCAACTGTGTTTAGGCAGTAGTTGTCGCTAATGAAGCAGTGCACAAGATCTGCGATCGCCTCCGAAAGCATTACGACCTGCGACCTTGTAGCAGCGAAAAATGAATGATGTCTAACCATACTATTTTTATGAACTTTGCGCATTAATGTTGGAGACTCTTGTGACGCTACGTACATATATTAGCTTCCTTGGATAAAATCCAAAGCGTCCTACTTTCGCGGAATGCCGGATTTCTAGTAGCTCCAAATTTAGCACCGCTGAACCCCGTCTCTATTAATGTTGGCTATATTGCGAAGTGTTGTCTATTCTTAATCGCAAGACATGTACGAGCGACAAAGCTTACCTACAGATGGTGGAAATAATTACTATAAGTAATTTCTTTCCTTCTAGAATCCATTAACACTTATTATTTTACAATGAGCTTCCCACCCAAATAGTGAGGCATCTGATCAAGGGTATTTCTACTTTTAATTCATTTTCTTTTATTGGGTTCATGCCTATCAATAAACTGTAACTTAAGATATTTTTTTCATATAAACACACAAGATTTATATTTCATTTACTGCGAGTGAGGTATCCCAATTATTAGAAATTTGTGTTTAAAGAATCTTACGAATATAAATTTCTCAAATTTCGTTGTGTGTGATTAACTCCTTCGTGATGATTACTAATTTAAAGAAAATTTGAATATTATATTAATTTATAGGTTCTCTGCAAACTTTACAAATTTTAATGTTCGCCAACATCCTCCTGACCATCCTGAATAACGCTGCTCAATTTTGCCCAGTCAATTATATCGCACAAGAATCGCAACTAATCCTACCCACATAATAGCGTGCAGACACCAAAATTTGCTTCAGATAGTATCTTTGTGGAAAACTTCATCCGTTGCCTGTTTTTCACCGTTGTGCCGGCTGAGACTCCTTTGCAGTATATGATGACAAATAAGCGCATCTGTTGAAGTCGTTTCCTATCTCCTGAAAGCCATCTTCGATGCGATAATACGATGAACTTTATACAACTTTCCCAAACCTATTCATTCTATATGTATATAACGTGCCGAGGGTTGTTTTTCCACAAAAAGATTTCATTCGCAGCGGAAGGCTTAATAAAATTTTATCGAAACTGCAGACATACAGCTACCTATTCGTAACGTACATAACTATGACTGGGAGGACATTTCAACTTAAGGACAATGGATGGATGCAAAAAGAAAATTTTATTGGTGCACTTTGAAAGTTTCCATTCTGTCCCTCTGCACACATCGCATGACTTCCTGGAAAAAAGGACCTGTTCCAGAGAAAATTCTATCTTGTCTCTCCATTTCCCGTTATTTTCAATTTTTTGTGCACCCTTGCGTTTTTTGTGATGGGGAGCGCTCATAAAATGGCAATGCTGTTTTCATGTTGCTACCATTTTACGACATTTCTTATCTAGATACAAGTTAATAAAAATTCACAGTAAGCAACACTAGTATGATGATAACTTTTGAAACCCAAGAAGTAACTATGTTGAATGTTAATGAGAAACTTACAATGATATTGTAAAAGACGAATCCTCCTGACGATTCCATTTTGAAACCAGATTCATCTATTTTCATCAGTTAGCACCTCTAAAGGCCTTCTTTGTCTACGATCAACTCTCTTCACAAACGAATTTTAGACAGAAATTTTATAACAGCACAGTATTCAATTTTAGACATTTTGAGATGTGATGCGGTACATATTTGAATATCAATCGGTTTTTTCAAACCAAAGAATAGCATTTTTTGGATTTATTTTAATTAACCAATTCCATCGTGGTGTTTCTACATACGTACATAGTAATTGAATTTGATAAATGTTGAGCAATAAAACAATAAATAAACAGCAGAAAAATGTGTTTATAAAGATTTGGGCGACCCACATTGCGGCCACTGCTACTTGAAGGTCCTTCGTGCTATTTGCTGACTTCAAAAGAAATTATTAAATATCTTTTAATGGCCACCTTTGTGTGCATTCTGTCTTCAACTATTTTTTGAAATTTTGATATATGAATTGTATTTTTTTTTCTTTATTTATTAAGAATAAAATAAAACTAAATTAAATTTCTTTGTTATAACTGAAACTAAAACTTCGTTCCTGAAGAGGTCTAGATTGGTGTGGAACAGTACGTGCACAATGGGATTGCGCAGGGGGCGTGGCTGCAGGCTAACTACAAATAATGTAAGTAGTTCAATCGTAAGTGAGAAACTTTCATACAAGAAATATTTCCAAAATTAAATTGAGAAATAGTTTTTTAGTGGATTTATAATTTTGTAAGAGAGTACATACTTCATATGTACCTACTTGGAATTGTCTTCCCATTAATTTTTAAATTGCATATTTTCCAGGTTCGATTCAGTTTGCAAGTCCTGATATTCTCCGGGTGCGACTGTTCTTGTAATAGTTATTATATTTGAATTATTTTTCAATACGATCCTATGTATGACTCTTGTACTTAGCACGTAAAGTTTGGAGATTTCGTCTAAATGTTCTCTATATAATAATACTTGGTACGCCACACTTTCAATGCTTGTGTTAGTTGCTTTTTGTTAACCGCAGTTAACCTAAAAAAATGATAAAATAATATGAGTTTAGCTATATCAGTCGGTATAGCGCGTGTGGTCTACTAAAAGGTCTGGACAAGGCTCTAAGTTCGAGTCCCACGTTGGCTCTGGTTCTACACTTTTTTGTCACTTAATGTGTGGCGAGCACTAGGATGATAGGCATACCTATGGCTGACTCGCGATGTGAAAAGATCTTTATAAGTACTGGTAGTATCATAAATCATCATGTTGAGCTTAATTATTTATTACATAAAATAAGTTTTCTATATGTTTAGTCTCCTAAATTAGTGTTAATGGCACGATTTATAAAAACGCTATACCATCAAATTTTTGTTGATCACCGAAGTGTCGTAATAGCTATATGATGTCACAGGATATTCCGTATGACTGTTTACTTATTTTCTTCACAAACCCCTTGACATCGGTATGAAATGAAATAGTACAGTCAATCTGTCGAAAAATAAATAATTTGAGTGAAAAAATTCCAATAGTCGGAAATGTTGTTTTATTCGTTGAAGAATAATGTACTTAAGCTACCTTCGCGATGGGCACGTGCTACTTTGGTGCGTCTTTTTGAAAACTCAAAAAAACTTCCAAAAAAATTTTGGAATTCATTTTTGTCGAAACGTGTGCATTTTACGGGAAAATTTTTCAAACAACAAATGTAGAGGACGTTGCGATCTACGGTAAGTTGTATGAAAAAAATGTTTAAATAAAAGTTGTTGATAATAATGTAAGGAACAAGTTTTGCATTTACATTTTTGCGATAAAATAATATTTTCATGGCGAAAAAGTGGAAAAACCCTTTTTTGGAAACTTCAGCGCCACCTACCGTGCGCATTTCTTGCTGTGCAGAATTGCTCCAATGACATTAATTGTAGATCGCAACGTCCTCTACATTTGTTGTTTGAAAAATTTTCCAGTAAAATGCACACGTTTCGAGAAAAATGCATCCCAAAATTTTTTGGAAGTTTTTTTGAGTTTTTAAAAAGACGCACCAAAGTAGCACGTGCCCATCGCGAAGGTAGCTTAAGTACATTATTCTTCAACGAATAAAACAACATTTCCGACTATTGGAATTTTTTCATCACTCCATTGACAGATTGACTGTACTAAAAGGGTTTAACGAGTATAAAAAAAAGTAACTATATGACATTATTCTATACCCTGTAGTTTTATGAAGCTTTATGCAAATATGCGTTCGCGTACTTTGTGAAACGGGAAAATTCCGTTCCACAGACATTGAAATTCATAAAGCATTTACCCAGTAAATTTTCTGTAGGTTGAATTTTGGTGTCAAATGCGAGAAATTGACGGCTGCAACAGCATCTTTTTATTGGATATAACAGATCAAAGTAGTATAGGTATTGTTCTGCAAGGAGATTATCTATTTTCAGTAATATAGTTAGTTAGCTATACAAATTAGGAAAAATGCGTTAGATACACGTCAGCTTTTCATTTACTTTTCATACATTTACCCCCACTCTGCATAAATTTTTTACCAGATAAAGTTTTTAGTCAAAAGTACGCGAATAAACCTAGTTTCATAGACCCCCCAAGATGGCGAATTGCCTCTTTTGCCCAACTAGAGCAAAGAGGAGGGGTTTTGAATTTCATATGTATGTATGTTTGTGAGATAGTTTGTTACCTTGAACAATATAAAAGAGACAATTTCTGGGCAATACTATCATCATGGTATAATTCAATAGTACTAGTTATGAATATGAGCTACCTGTTGGAATCATACCCTGACATTACTTACTTACTCTGCATATTATCTGAAATTAAAAAGTTCTGAATTAAAATTAAAAAACTCACACCCGAGTACGGAAAATGTAAAAGTACACGGTAGTGTGTCAGCCAAGTTCGGAAAAAACGCGACGCACTGCTGTGTTATATTACACGAACCATTTCGATCTACTTTCGGCCCCCCTATAACTCGAATTCTATTTGAGCTCTACATTTGTAATTTTGTTTACCTGTTAAGACCCCCAGTTATACAGACTCCCAAAATTTATAAAAATTGCTCAAATGGCTCCCGAGATACATGCGAATATCGCTAATTTTAACACTCATACACTGAATCATTAGCCCCCCACAGGCACACGAGTAACTCAGGCGAGCAATACCGTGAGGCTCTGGTCATACAAAAACAAGTTGAATCTGATAATCAAATGGCTTGCAGGATCGGCGAGCAAATTGCACACAGACGGGAAAAATTGCAGCGAGTAAAACCGTACGTTATAATTCACCTGAGTTACTCGTGTGTCTGTGGGGGCCTATTCATTAAAAACCTATACCACTTTCAGTAGAATTACTTAAAAATTTGAATGAATTTAGGTCATTATTAATTGGGCATATACAGGGTGTTTGAGTTAACTTATGAACAAATTATAGAGGTGATAGATCTCACCAAGGCCAGCAATAAATCCTATGGCAGCGGGGGGGGATCTCAACCGTTTTCGAGTTATAAAACCGGGATGAACATTATTGTTTTATTTTTATCTTTAAATAATCTTCTTAAATGAACCCCAAAATGCTTCTTCTCTATTTTAAAATTGATTACAGTTAATGTAAGTACGTTACAAATGTTTCATTTAAAAAAAATTGAGATAGTAGTTATTTGGCGTGTGTTTCATGTCAATGCGTTCAGTTGATTATAAGGTACAATTAAAATAATAATGTGCATCCCGATGAATCAAATCAAATCAACAAAATAGATCCAAGTGGGTGCCAAGTTATATGAAAGTTCCTTCAAACTCACCTTCACAAATATATAACATTGTTTAAATTATCTAAAGAGCAAAACTATTGCTTGCTTACTACTAAATTTTAGACTTGCAATTTTTAAAATACGATTTATTTACATATGATAAATAAAACTTAAGTAGCTTGTTTTTCAAAGTAAGCTAATTTCCCATATTCTATCCTGACTTGCTATCCTGGTTTGAAGCCAGAGTTACTTGCTTGCTAGTTTATTATCTTGCTACCTTGAAAACCTGGCCTCGTGTATCCCGCGCAGGACTAATTCACTAGGATGCCATTCTTGAGGGGTTTTGAGCAGCACCAATGGTCTTGCAAAGTATAGTTTGGTTTTGGTTACGACGGATATTTTGGTCATCTCTTCTAGTCCAATTTCTTCTAGATTGACGAAATATTCCAACAGGGCTTCTCGTTTATAGAACTTTATTCTTTGCAATCCCAAAAACAGAATTTTATACACACCAGCAACCACTAACAGATTCAAAAATCTTCCTCAAGCCTCTTTTTGCCGACCATTTGAGTAGGAAAACTTATTTGCTATACAGCTGAATTCCAAGTGTGAATTATATCAAGGGAAATAATTCAAAGAACTTCACTTCAAGAATTTAATAATTAAATTTTTGAACATTTACATAACCGGTATAACAGTACCGATAATAGTTTGAACTATTCAACAAAACTCAGTATTTTTTCTTAACTTGCAGGCATTTGTTGACACATTTGTATTTCTTTATACATTCATAACCATTTTTGTGCGATTATTACACAGATGTGAACACTTGTTTCATTAAATTATATGAAAATATTGAATTTGTTTGTACAAATTGCGTTTTATGGTATTTTACACAAATTAAGTGGAAAAAATGTGTGTGAAGGTCGCTGCACACTTACCGGCACGGAACGACACGACACGGCAAATTATTCTACCCTGAAAACAAATGTTTCATTCACATACACCGGCACCGGCAGGCAACTATACGAACCGTCACCGGCGCGGCGTTTGCCGGTGGATATCATCGAGGAGAATATTGACCGGCATTTGCAGTTTGCCGGTGGAAGCTGAAGGTATCGAAAAAAATATGGCACATAAAAAATATAGTGACCACAATTACAAGGAGAGAGTATGGATTGTTATTGGGGATCAACAACAAACAACCGCAAGTTTTTCTTTGGATGAAATAGCTGCTCTCAATCTGGTGTTTTTCTTTTCTATTTTAAATAAATTTTTTTTTATGCAACCAATTAAACTGCGAGATACTCATGCGAAAGTAGATATAAAACTTTGACTAGTTGTCCGTAAGTTGCTTATAAAGAGTCGCGAACTCTCCCTTAAGTCCTCTCACCAAGAATAAAGGGTGAACCCAGTATTCTCGCTCTCGATTCTTATTTTCCTCGTCTAACAGAATTGCAATTAAAATTAATTGTTTTTTAATAAATTTTGCCATATTTTTCATGATTTTCATAATTTCCGACTGAACTGAGGTTCCATTGGCTCGCGCGGCGCTAAAAACGTGCCGTTCTAGTGTGCATGAAATTTGCTGGTGCCTGCCGTTGCCGGCCGGTGCCGTTCCATGCCGTGCCGGTAAGTGTGCAGCGACCTCGAAACGTATACAATCTTATATTTTTTACCGTGTATGGCTGAATATATGTATATACATATGACCATTGGTATTATCACCCTTCTGTACAGCCAGAACATCATTTTGGGCTTCAGTCCCCAAATTTTACCTGTAAAACTGCGACAGGTACAGAGCGATGTTATAGCTCTTCTATAGTCACTTTAGACATATGTGAATTCGAAAATTACTTTACTGTCTAACCAAAATACGCAAATACTTAATTTAGCTTGAAAAGCTGATTTCCGTACCATCAAGTATTGGAGTTATGAGGTTTATCTTCCGTTTTTTGGTTAACGGAATCAGAACGAAACAAATTGCCCTCACCTGATTGGATCACTGCCCCTAGTTTAGTCAGTGTCGCACAACTTACTTTAAATTGTTATTGTTCCTATAAATACAGAAAAACCACATAAATATTGTATTTCGATAATAGTGTATGTTATTATTACAGCGTCACAAACATATACTTGCTTAAATTTGATTGAAACTGCGCAAATATACCCATTTGAGAAACAGCATCTGCGGAATTATTTTCTATTAATCATATCTCGATAACATCCGAAAACCTGTTTATGGTAATTTCGTTTCATTAATTTTACCAAGCCCCATTGAAGGCAAACTCCATATTAAAAATTGCGGTATATTAATTTCTAAAGGAAAATAATTGCATCGGAATAATTGAGTTGAATTATCTACCAGTGAGCGTAAAATTAATTCATGACTGACGGCATTTCGTCAATTATGAAAAGTCTGTAATTTTTAGTATTTACATCAATTGCGCACGTTCTCCACTTTATAGCTTTAATACTCATTCAAAAATATTAAAATCTCAACAAAACAATCAAACGCAATAATCTGTGGACTTATCAGTGGAGGATGTTGTCCGCTAAATGTGTACCACCCTGCATATCATACATTCGTATGATGCACGAGCATTGGTGCCGCCGAACTCAGGTGGATTTCTACAAACTATACATAAGTAAATACGCGTATAATTCAGTTACTCGTGCTTTTGGAGTTTGATTTGCGTTAATGTTCATTTTTTGGCATTCGATGTTAGCTATTGTTCTTCATTCTTTAAGAATGTTGCTTTTGGGAATCAATTAGTGTCACATCGGGTAACCGTGTGAATAAAATATTATAGTAAAATACCGTATTTCTCGGATAATTGCGTCCCTTTTAATTGCATTTTCGGTTTAATTGCATCATTGTTTTGGCTTTTCATATAAAAGCATATAAATGCGCAAATATGACATTACTGAAATATAAGTCATTATTTAAACTGCCAAATGTGCAACATAGGAAATTTGACATGACTAATCAAATTCAAAAGTTTAAGGTATATTGTATGATATTTTTTTAAGAAATGGGCATAAAAAGGAGCGTGAGCTTAACTTTTAAACAAAAGATGCAACACCTCACGGATTTGAAGAGAAAGAAAAACAACACAAGAACTGTGTGCTGAATATCAATTTCATTTTATCAAATGTAACATAAACTGGTATTTTTGTTTTTTTCCTTAGGCTTCATTAAAATAATAAAAAAAACAAATTATATATTGTGTCTGCATGATAAAATTAGCCGTGATTTTCATAATTGCGTTAGGCAGCAACCAAGCGAGATTATCATAAATCCTTCGGCTATGCCATAAACGGCGTTTCCCGCATTAATGTGCGGAGGTGCGGTAGCCGGTTGTTGGCGAATAGTATATAGTTGATTGAAATGAAAAGAACATTTAAGACATTTTAAAATATTCAAGTAATTTTCGAGTCTTTTAAATTTCGTAATAAAGCAGAACCACCCTGCATGCCGCACACAGTCTTTAATTATCGCCTGCAGAGTGGTGAAATGTAAACAACCGTCTATCTACGTAGTTATCAAAAGTGTGTGCGCCACTTGCGTTTCCCTTTCTTCCATTCGTAAAGTCCATATAGGCTATCATTTCCAGGGGAAGTAGAATTCAAATGTCATGGTAGTAGAGAGGCCACACATGGCCTTTAAACATCGCCTGCGAAATGCAGAGTGACAAAATGCTGCGTTTATATCTCACAATGTGCATGCTGGACGTGAGAAATTTTTCTCTTCTTTTTGTTAGATATACTTTGGCGCAAACAATTGTACCGGCCGCCCTGCTGACATTTATTAACTCGTCCGTGCGAATTGGTGCCGTAGTACAAATTAGAGATTCATAATCTCGTCGACGCAATTTTGCAGGCGTCGCGCGCATGAACGTGCAGTTTACCTCGGTTTTATTTAAATGTGGAACGGCGTAATGTGACTTTTATACGTTTCGGAGAAGAACGGTGATCTGAGGATTTTAAAACTGTGCCATACATGTGTTTCTGTTTTCTGTATGTCCTTATAGCCCAGTCATTTTAGGCATTTTAAACCCCAATCTGCGGAAAAATTCCTAGTGAGCTGAATTTTTGTATACACCTTTATACACCCACATTGATATCGTGCCGGCTAAAAAAGTTATGAAGGTCAAAAGATCACGATAATCAGTTTATCGCAAATATCTCGCGACCTATTGCTCGGAGGTCAATAGAGGTTATTATAGAAATTGTTTGTCGTGAAATTATCTACAAAAAATGCCTCTTGCCTTTCTCTGTAAAATTAACCGTTTTCGGAGTAGAGCGCTGAGAAAGCAACTATATTATGACGATGCACTTGTTTCCTCACCACCTTCGAGGTAGAATGCAAGGCGCGTTTTTTTTACATGGTTTCCCCCATAGGCATAATCCATGATGTGTAATAAGAAGTTTTTTTTATTTAAGAGTGAATAATTTTTTATTTGAATACTGGAAAATACAGAAAAAATAAACTTTAGTATATAATTATTTTTTTTCATTCATTGTCGATATCTTCAGTTTCTACATCATTAACAATTGCTGACAAAACGTCGAGTGGACTTATTCCTATATTTAAATCGACATCTTCATCATTTTCATCATTGGTTGAGTCTGCGTTTAAGCATGACTGGCCACGGTAATGTCCACAAACTTTTGAACATCTTAATCCAATTTTTTTGCATCCACATTTGCCGCCACAACCTTTCATCATCGGGTGCTGGTGGTAATAAAGTTGTTATTGGCTGTAGCATATTATTTTTTAACTCCCAACCCCACTGTTCTGGATCAATTTCTCTTCCTAGCCAGGTTTGTATTTTATAATACACTCGATAAATATGTTGTTGAGCTGCTGAATAAGTGGTAATAATAGAAATTTTACAGCTGTGTTTTGTCTTGTTAGTTTAGCAAAGGTACAGTATCTGTAATTATCTGTCGAATGTTCTGATTTTGGAGCACCGTACATTGCTAGTAGAAAATGTGTTCCAGCATTGACAATGACATCTCGAGAGCAATTTTCTTGTTGGAATATTTCTGCGGAATTGTTTAAATCGGGTCTTTTTTCAAACATCTTCATAACTTTCATTTTTCCTTTCCCAAAAAGTGCTGAAGTTGTATCACATCTGGTCATGGCATGTAGAAACAGAATATTTTTCTTGCAATGTGGATACTTGTTGAGGCTATCAGTCGAGTATATTTTTGCTTCAACATTGTTTTTTCCTGGTTTTTAAAAAAAAATTTCAACTGAGCTAAACACAGTCCGACAGGCAGAAGAAGGTATAAAGGGACGGGTCTCTCTGCAATAGAGTTTTACGCCTTGGTGTACGGTATACAATACCGTATGTGATTGCATTCTAGTCGCTTTCTCAGCGCTCTACTCCGAAAACGGTTAATTTTACAGAGAAAGGCAAGAGGCATTTTTTGTAGATAATTTCACGACAAACAATTTTTATAATCACCTCTATTGACCTCCGAGCAATAGGTCGCGAGATATTTGCGAACAACTGATTTTCGTGACCTTTTGGCCATAACTTTTTTAGCCGGCACGATATCAATGTCATGATTTTTCACATCTTCATTACAACGACGCCGTAATAAAGGTGTATACAAAAATTCAGCTCACTAGGAATTTTTCCGCTGATAAAACCTAAAATAACTGGGCTATTTATTATGTTTTGTACAATACCAATCTGGACCCTTAGCGAAATAATATAGGAAGTAAAATGATTCTTCATCAAATCATCATCATGTGAAAACTGCTAGTTTTTTTTTCAGGAAAATCACATGTTTTCAAATATCTCGAATAAGAAAAACTTATGGATAAAATTGTGAAAAATATTGTAAATTAGTAAAAGTATGACGTGCCAAAGGAAATAGTCCTTTACTCAATAACCCTGTACATATATTTTATACATATAAATAGGTTGGCAAAATGTGAATGATTGTTATACGCCTATAAGTTACAGAGTGTTAAAGATTTGAAGTATCCTGTACCATGACCGACTTACATATGTATGTAGCCCTAGGAACTAAATCCCGGTACACTCGATACCTTCCCCCCAATTTTTCATGTCTAAGAATAAGTTTTTCGGTGATTAACGTGATTGGCGTATCAAAAACATTCTCTAGCCAGTGCAATAGCAATTTCCACAAGTTCCCAGAAACTGTAGAACAAACCCAGAGGACTTTTCTGAGTGAACTTCCATGAACATATTTGCACTTTTCTATTAGCTATTCATTCACAGTTCAGAGCTCAGAATGTGTGAAGCCGAAGTAACTGATATCATGCATATAAAAATCTTTGTAGAACCGAAGATATGGCAAGATGTTCAATATAAGATGAATTTATCCACATCCGATATTTAAAACGTATCAGCGCAAAACTGAAGGGATCCTCTTGACTGCTTCGTTTGCAATTTAAATCGTGGTCTTGCGGGAGTGCGCATTCGATAGTCCTTCCCATGCAGATTTGCTCAGCAAGCTTTCGTGACGTGTCGTTGATTATTTTTCAAGCCAACTGAAGCTTATTTTAAAATGATGGTTAGGTTTACCTACCTTTATGTTATTATTTCGTAAATGTGTGGCTTGAGAAAGTAGTTAGCCAAGCTTTTAATTGCGGAAGTTAGAGATATACGCGATATATTTATTTATTTATGTATTTATTTACAATGATTTATAAACAATGTAGAGAAGAAAAATGCCAGCAACCTATATTCGAATTTTAAGAGGAAAATTAAAAATAAAAGATACAAATACAAGTATGATTAAGAAATATCAAGTTTATCAAGGACAGCTTATCTAAACCTGTTAAACGGGTTCAGTGGACCAAATTGTAGGTTGTCTGTCATGATTTCTTTGAAATCAAATTAGTGGAGAGTTATAGTACACATCGAGCAAGCCTGAGGGTGGTTTAAAATATCGCTGCTTCTACTAGTGAAAGCAGGCACGCGTATGGTTAGTGTAATTATGAATGAAATGTCTAAAGTTCTTCTATACACACATAGTATATACGAGTATGGAAAAGCTTGCATTCATCGAGATAAAATCTTCCATCGACGACAGCGGGTAGGTTAAGAATTGAGGGTCTCTCTGTATAAGAGACGTACGGTTTATTAAATTTTTTTAATAGAATGCGGGTAAATTAGGAGGTGACCACACTGTCGACTAGTACTTGAGAATCCTGCGTACAATGATCAGTAATAGAAGGACAGATGTGAATAAGGTACGGAAGTGAGCAGAAGTACGTAGAATAAATGCCGCTGGTCTATAAGATCTTCTACAAATTTCATCAGTATATGCGTTAAAGCTTAACCTATTGTTAAACGTTACCCCAAGTCTTTAAATTGGCAAACCAGTTAAAGACACATCATTGAGACAGTATTCATATTATATATTATAGGGGATCTGTTTAGTGTGCGCTTCATTTTGAAACATTTACTGAACTTTGTAGAGACGCAATTAGAAGTACACCAGTCTTCAAGCATGACTAGATTGTCAGATCTTGAGGTAGTCAGCATATAAAAGACAATCAGAAGTGCATTTCATGGTCATGTCATTGATAACTAACAGAAAAGCTTTACAGAAGTCAGTATATATTGCATCGCCATGGGGTACATGATTGGGCAGGTGGATTAGCAATGCTCGTTTTATCGCTGTGTAAAAACTTCAGTCTCTTTACCAATGCTGCTATTTCCATCTCTTTTAGTGCATTTTTGGAATGCGTTTTCCATAAGATACACAATAATACATTTGATAAACCACTGTCTGACTACTTCCAAATTTCTTGCTGTACCAAAAACAAACTTTGCTACAGGTCCTAGTGACTTCAGACGTTTTTTTCTCTTGATGTGAAAAGAGCTCTGAACAGAGCTTGAGCATGTCGAGTACGCTCAATGCAGAGCGTACTCAGTACAGTCTTAATTGTTTATGAAACACGCTAGAACACTTAGCTGTGGCGCTCTATTGCCTCCAATCAAACGCCAAATTATCCGAGCTGGGTTTCTTGTTCGAAATGTTTGGCCAACGTTTTCTGAACGTGCCTTACTGATACTCTGAACACAAAAAGAAACACACCATTGAAGCTCTGATGTGTATGGACGAAACAAGAAACATGAGCTTATTTTTTGACAACTCACGCTTTGCTCTGAACTAAAAAACTAAAAAACGAAAATGCCTTTTAGACCTATTAGTACATGCATTGTTTCTTAGCAACATATTTGAAAATGTATTATATACTCAAATTATACATATAATTAGAGATTATTATTTATCATTCAATCTGCTTTTCGTAATTCTGATATTTGTAAAACAAATTAATAAGCGTGACAACAGAAATTCGAGAAGTTCTGGATAAAACTGTTTTGACCCTGCTTTTGATACTGTCAACAGTTCTAAATTGTTGGCTCTCACATATATTATTCTTAATTTACTGCCATATAACTTCTAAACTGCTATTTAAGTTACTTAAGTGGACGTAGTCAGTGCGTTAGATTTAACAAATGTTGTTTCTAATTTGGCACCTGTTTGCTGTAGAGTACCACAAGACTCAATTCTGGGACCACTTCTATTTTTCCTCTATATATGTATATGACTTTCCTGATCGAATGAATGGTGTATCAGTTAATCTTTATGCGGATGTTGTTCAAGTTTGTATACATATGCATTCCTCCTGCCCAACTCGCATAATTAGGGATTGAATTTGCCGCATAAACGTTGATTGGAGCACTATTTGCCGGTGCGGTGGGCTCAATGCATTACTATAGACAATTAAAGGGCAGAATTTCAAGGAATTAATAGGTAATCCTCTTAAGGAATTAATAGTTATTCCACTCATTAATCCCTTGAAATGCAGCGCTTCAATCGGCTATTGTAATGAGCTCTGCAACATTAGCACCCATAATATTTAATGGAAAGAAAATGCCAACTCCGTCAAAACTCTGGGCATAGTTGTTAATAAGATGATAGCATGCTGCAACCAGGTTAATAATATTGGTCGTAAGGTCTATGGAAGCCTACCATAACTCTGGGTAATGTGAGATATTCTTTCGGTAGATCTCTGTAACCGTCTGGTCGGAGCTCTGCGTTTTATTTGCAAGCTGACAATATTAAGCCATATTTAACGGTACTCTAATTCGCCTCTCGGATTCCCAATTCAGATACATTTAGTCCACCGCTCTATCAGGTTATTGCAGTGTCCCAGTAATAGATTTGTCATTTTTGGAATCTTTCAGATATCTTGAAATGTTAATTCCACAATGTAAATCCCGATATGTTAAGCCTTTGCCCTTTGTCCAGTGTGTGCGTATCTGGAACCAGTTATCGTTATCAGCTCATATCACATCGCGTATCGTCTAGCGGATCCTTTTATAAATCCGATAGTTGGTAAATCGGAACTATATTTCAAAATTTTGTTTTTTTTGGATTTTTTTTTATCTTTCTGTAATTTACCAATTTTAATGTAAATAATTGAATTTCTATACTACGAGTTATACATTTGTAGTATTATTATAGTAGAATTAGTTCCAAGTCTGCCAGTATATGCACGTATGTATGTAGGTATTTGCTACTTTAACTTTGTGCGTTAGGCTTTCCTTGTACATTTAAACACAATAAATTATTATCGTTTTACGATCCTTGACATTATAAATGCACATATACATTTTTCTGTGTAAAGCAGAATGTTTATCATTTATTATTACCTACGCCAGAGGGATGCAATGGCCTCTCAGCGTGGCCATGCTTATGAACTCAATATAAAACTTCACATAAAAACTTACCTACTTACCATTGTGCACTTTTGTAAAATTCGGCCAAACTGCATCGCATAGGTACGTCCAATTTTTGTCGGTAAACACCCCACACGATTTTGCTTTTTCGTAGATTTGAATCCACGCATCACTCTTATATTTTTTTCGTGACTTTGTCCGATGATCCGAACAAACCCACTTTATTCTTTTCAATTTCCTCTACCACCATCAGTTTCATTTCCTCTTGTTTTCTGGTGTTCAGATATTGTTCAAGTTGCTCTCGAAACCCCGTCGCTGCACGCCAGAAATTATTTAAATAACAAATCATAACATAGGAATATTGAATCATAATTAAGAAGTAAAACTATAATAAATATATATTTGAACATAACACTGACATTGTACGTGCTATATAATTAGTCGACCAAAACACAATTATTTCGTCTAGAGGGATTCATGTGTCGCGGCGACGGAATTAAAACACACTGAAAAAATTAAATTAACTTAATTAAAGGCATTTAACACACTTGCTATATGATTCCACAAATACGGAAAATTTGGTTTTATTTAGGATGCTACTTGCCTACCAAAACATAGAAACATTTTTTGCTTATTTTTGGTAGGCAAGTAGCATCCTAAAAAGATAGGTAAAAGCAACTTTTTACTGTGCTTTATTTGCTTAGCCTGATTTTATTTGATTTATCCGGTTCATAGTGCAGAACTTTCACTTCTTCATCTAGTTGACTATTTTCTACTTTTTAGTTTATTATATGTCTAATTCAAGCTCCTAGTTTGATACATAAGTCTAAGAATAAAAATACATAGCTAACCATGTTCTGCTCCTGAAAACCGTCAGACATATGTCAGTGTTGTAATCATTAGGGTGATCCGCTGTCTTGGCGCATACGCCATATTTAATTTAGAATGACGTCAGGTAGCTGGTCGTGTACGTATTATACTCATCTAACCCTTTCATTTGATGCGCACATCAAGGGGGATGTTTAGATAATGTTAATCCGCCAACTTGTGCTGCCATATTGGATTTCAAATGACGTCACACAGCTGATTGAATTCTACTTTTAATACCCTTTCATTTGATACCTATGTCGAGTGGGTTGTAAAGAAAAAGATAATACGCCATTTTATGTCGACCGCCATATTGGATTTAGAATGGCGTTACACAACTTATTGTATTCTTCTCGTCACATTCTTTCATTTGGTACCCATATTGGGGGGTTGTGAAGGAAATCGGTTGATTAGAAGTTGTCGAAAAATCGATTGTATGCTTTGAAACAAAGAAACAAACTTACTTAATTAGCTTACTTAATAAAACCATTGAAAAAAATCAGCTTTCCCTTGTGGAAGGATAGCAAGTGTGTTCAAATTATTTGACATTTCCTGAATTATGTGCGTGTAGGTAGGTTAGTTAACTCCGTGCAAATTTTCAGTCCATTAGTGGCCGCAAGCCTATAAAGCGAACATGGCAATGAGTCACCATTCAACTTTCAATTTGTTGAAAAACTTTTTAGTAGTTTGCGAAAATATCAGCAATCACGGTCCACTTCGAAAAATATAATAGGAGCATTCAGCTGTGCTCGGATACATTGTGCATACAAAAGTTTACAAATAAAACTCATAAATCCTGGAAGGGGAGATTTTTAATTGCAACGGGTACATATCCGCGAGGTACTCTGTAAATATAATATGCGCTAATTTAATGGAAAATGTTCGACATCAAATAAGCGTTCGAAAGACGTGCACCACTGTTACTTTGATATTTTGCGAGTTATCATTTAATTACCAATTTTTCCCACCGGAATTTGAAGAGGGCGATACATGTGTCAAGGGAAGCCACTATTAGCATATGGCAGCATGGTTATGTACACCGGGCTGATCCCTTGAAAATAATGGAAATGACCAAATGTGGCAGCTTGCAATTGTCGGGACTCCATAGTGGGATTTGCAGTCCTACAGGAGCATCCTGCTGTTGCTATTTTATGAAATATTCACATTTCCCATAAGAATCCTTTCCAAAAACATTCGCACAAGCCGTGCTTTGCCACCATCTTACCAGTTGCTACTAGCCCCGGTAGCACAGCTTGCCCATTACCAAGAAAAGCACAAAGGAAAAAACTTGGTCCCAAAATAGTCGTCCATTTCAGACAAGATGACGTTGCGAATGGTACAGTGGAACCATTGAAAAAGTAAGCCGGCCTTGTGCCGCGTCATATAAATGTGACCGTAGATATATCGGAAGCCGTATAATCTGAACACTCTTTGGTGGGGTATAAATTTTACAGCCGGAACAAAAGCCCTCTTGAAACTTTGCCAGCCACTCTACTCTTTTCTTGGAAGCCTGTTGCATTTTTCATGAAACAATGCCAGGAATAAGGAGCACGTTTACTTTTAGTGCCGATTTGATTTGCTCCTACTCTTGCAGACAAAGATTCAACTTTTAATACGCTCGGTATTCAACAAGTAAGTTTGTATAAAAGCCCGCTTAACTTTGTCGTAACGCCGTAGACATTTCAAATTAGCGTTAACTAACTGTTCAAAAACTTTAGAGCGTAGGGTGATTTTAATTTTGTATTATTAGTCTTAAGAGCTTTTGGGGTGAAGATTTGATGACAAAAACGCCAAGCGTTTATTTCAACAAGAACTAGAACACTTTGATATATTTTGACAGCGTCGTCTTAAGTTGGATTGTGTCATTTAAAAGGCACGGACATACGTATTGTATGGATACAGCAAATTGTAAAAAACACATGTTTCTAATTAATATTTCCTTCAGTAAGTTTATTCCAAAAGTCTTCAAAGCCGCGCGGTGCACTACGGGTGGGGTGGGGGAGAACATTTGATAGATTTTAATGCGCTACAATTTGACAACGACCGCTCTCTTGTGCACAAGTGTTGTCTTTTCTCTATCGACTGATCCCAAACTTTTGTTTTTCCAAGAGTGATTTTCCAAGGTCTTGTTTTTGGGGCTTTTTAATTTAAAACATTCTCAGTCCATTATAAAAAAAAAAAGAGTTAGTAAAACTTAATGAAAGAATATCATTAGCGAATAGCTAGATAGCTGTGTGCTAGCAGCACATCGAAGATTCGAAACGAGGCGTCAAAAATGTTCACAGTTTTCACTTGGAGTTTAATGCAGAAACATTGGTTCTATATAAATATGTCCAATACTACCGGTGAGAGGGTTGTACCATAATTTGGTTACAAGAAAATGGTATACCCTTCAACACCCCCAACCAATGGATGGACCACGCATAAGTAGCTTGCATGTTCGGTTTGCCCACTCCACCATGCTCGTCCCTCGCGTCGCAATGTTTTGCTTTTCTGGAATGTCATTAAAACTATTTCGAGAATAAACTTGAATAAATGTTCTTTGTATCTCCGACTCAGGGCGAGGGGGGGTTTGAGACTATAGATCGGTTTTAGTAATAATAACGGTTAAAATCCAAAAAACTTTGTTCAACCCCCAATCGATAACCGTTGCAGCTACGTCAAAAGTCATGAGAACCAGATATAGTGCTCGAAACGCAGGTACCATCAATTTGTTGTAGCTTTTATAAAAGTCGAGAAAACTGAAAAACAATATTTGCACCTGTTATTCCCCCTCCCCTCTGGTAGTGAGTGGTAATTTTTTTGTAGCTCTACGACTTCACAAATCTGTATCTCTCGCGGCTAACATTATATTATGTAAGTAAAAACATAAGAGTCCATAAGCGGTATTAACATACTTGAGGGGAGCCCTCTATATCATGTGATTAAGAATTTCACTTTCAATTACGTTTTTAAAGCCCTTACTACGTGCTCAATGTTCGGGCGATTGGGACCACTGTGCGTCCGAAAGAACGCACTGCCGTATCAAAAGGTGTGTGGGTGCAGTCGTCAATTCAATTCAGTAGTCCATACTAACCAGAACTTCGTGAATAGTAAACTTCAGGTCCTCATAACATCTTCTTTTTGCTAAAGTCCTCGGCGTTTTCTGTTTTCAATTAATGGGCCTACAAATGAAAGGAGACGAATATATGTATGTAGGTATATTCATTTATTTTGAGCCACGCCTTACACCAGGTTTTGTTAGTTTTAGTTTTTTGAAGCCTCTGGTTCAAAGCAGCCATTAAACCATAGTAATACTATTCTGCAGAGTCACAATCTTTTCCCGTCATTCCTTGATTTATCATCCCATCGTTGTCTTCCTGAGTTCCATAAAAATTCTTCATCTTATACCAATCCAATCTTATCTCTCCTAATTTGTAATCCCCCGTCGGAGTGTGTTCAGCTTCAAAGACAGAAGATTGCTTTGGCTACTTTTTCCATCCCAATACATTACAATTTCTTCCATTCGGATTTGTAGTGTTTGCAATCAATGCTATGTCAGTATTTCCCGCAGGCTAATTGCTTAAATATTACTACATACACATGTATAATTACATATAACAGTAGATATAGCGCTGTCATCTGCAATACTCCTTTAATGAATCTATCTACCGCTGAATTTCTACAATAATTCCGCCTCTTCCCAAATAGACCGAGTGATTAGCGACATTTTACTTTACATTATTTGGTACAATGTAAACAAATAAAAGAAGATTTTCTTGATTTCTGTGTAACATTTCGTTAATTCTACGATTGCAAACATTGCACTAATGAAAATATTTAATTTCCAATTTCAATACTTTTTGCTTGAAGTTTGTATGATCATAAATGCGAGGAAGTTTGTTTATTATTGTGAATCTGATTATTTTCTAATCATCATTTTTCATCGGGAAAATGAATGTGCGTTGTGAGTTCAGCATATTGAAAGAAACTGTTTCTAATTGAGCAATATTCCTCCTTGGCAAGAAAAATGTTATTGAATCAATGAAAATTCAACACATTCATAATAAAGCCAACTTCACTAATATAGAGACTCTAATTTTCCCCAATGTAGATTAACACAAAACAAGTCGTAAAGGAAAAGAGTCAGTGTGGTGATTTGAATATGTAGTCGTCAGGAATTACACACAATTACAAATTTCAGAAAGTCGCTTGCTTTAAAGTACAATAATTCTTTCCAGCCAAATTTGCTGTTGCACAATTCAAAGGCACATTGATTTAACTACATTAAGGCATTTGTAACTCGTTTTGTAACGACATACATAAATTCACCACAACCTCTCGTATAACTAGGGATATACCACTGACTGGAGATTCCTTTTGCTTGAATAAACCTCAGCAACTTGTGCCTGTTGCATTTCTGGAACGAGTCCAGAGGGATTTCGAGCAACAGTACCGAACCGGGATGGGATCATCAAATAGCATTTGTACATATGCCTATGCATGCAGAGGGGCTGTGTGACCACATATATACTATACTCTATCTATCTGCCTTTTATATCTATTGTAGATGGAGCATTTTAGAGAGTTGGTCTCGTTTTCAAAGAACTTATTTGTGGAGAAGTAGACATTCACTAGGGAGGTAGCCATAGAGCAATGCGTTTACGAATGTGCAAAGAGTCAATGAAATAAAAGTTGCAACGCGGGTCTTGCTTTTTCGTCCTTCCCTAAATGAATAAAATATTCTCCTAAAGAGAATCCTTTCTCTAAGGCATACGAATTGAATCGAAACGATGTTACATCACGAAGAGCTTTTATGTTCTCCAACTCTTTTTTCTTATAGATTGTGCACATATAGTGGTATATACTTTGTCTGTAAAATCTTCGTGAATGCCGAAGTCTCAGGTTTAAAAAAAGGAGTAAAGCCAGCACAGAACGTAGCACAGAGCTTCAGGGAACAACCAGAGGGGTTTATAAAACTTTAGATCAATTCAATTTAATTCAATTACATTAAATTCCACGTGAAATATATTGCCCAGCTCGTAAGTCGCTTCACTGTTCCAAATTTTATCGCAATTTATGTTTCCCTTTTATGGTCTGTGGGTTTCTCTTTAAATACCTTTTAGGCTTTTAACTTTAATACTCTTTAGATGTTAGTCACGTTGAAGAAGACTCACGTCAGGACGAACTAATTAATGGCCAAGAAAGTTCACTTTGGCAATTGCTCATGTTATTAGATGTGTGTGCGAGTATATGTAAAAACTACTATTTATTATTTCGGAATGCAAGTATGTTTGCTATATGTATAAAATACGAAATATAGGAATTGCTCACGATTTATCCTTCCTCGTTCCTAAATAGTCCGAAAATTAAAATTACTTGTGCCTTGTATGCGATATAAAATCTAATACATTGCAACGTCAGGCATAATCAATGCATTTCTCAATGTTAATTATGTTAATTACCCAGATGATTTGTGGAAGGGTAGTATTTATTTATTTCATCTGGATCTTCATAATTGTCTAACACTGTTGGGCTCTTAGTTGCATGAGCTTGAAATCTACATACTTGTACATTAGGGGTCTTCACACATTGACATAAACAGGTAATTTTATGCAATGCTTCCAGACTCTCGTTTTTTCCCAACAATTATTTCAGTCTATAATTTATTTTGTAAAAGGCACATTTCAGTCTATTAGTCACTTAAAAAGGAAAAAATGACCGGGTGAAATTCGTCAGGGTAAATTTGACCCCCAACCTTTTATTATCTACACATCAAAAAAATTTCTACGCATAAATTTGTATATTCTTTCTCTATCTGGACGTGTTGTAGCTCCCTGGAATTTCCATAGGCAGAACACTAGCTTTCGACGCATGCACAATGGGTTTAAAACTCGTACAGCTGACAATCACCATCCTCGTCTGACGAGTGGTGTTGCGCGCGAGCTCTCTTTCACTCTAATCTATCTTTAACAGCTTAGCAACCCCTATTTGCGGCCACTTTTACATAGGCAGAGGTATGGCATCATAAACAGAAAAAAATTAGCTTTAATTTGGTATATAAATTATAACATAAATATACGTCATGAACGTATAAATATAACAAAGTAATACCTGTTTACACCTGGGTGCTGCGAAGAAGTTGCGGCCAAGTGCGCAATGGCACCCATAACTTTTCCAGTTCTTTACAAATATTGCTGTGAAGTGGATTATATTTAATTTAACAACAAGTTAATGAATTTTTTTCCGAAAAATTAGTATTATTTTAATAAAAAAAAAAACTAGCGACCATATTTTGATAGGCACCTCTGGAAAAACATATTTCCCCATTCATAAATATATTATATATAAAAATTAAATTTTGATAAAAACTAGATGATCGTAGTAATCAACTGAATATGAAACATCACTATAAAAACTTTATAAAATGGTCAAAACGGCGGATCCAATATGGCGACCAAAAGGTTCCACTTCAAAGGATCACTTCGGGGTCACTGATTTCGAATCTACTATCGCAATGGAAATTGAAAAGTCAGGCAAGTGCGAGTCAGACTCGCGCGTTAAGGGTTCCAAATGTTTGCCGCAAATTAAATGACTAATTTAAAAAAAAAAATTTTCTTGTGATATAAACTACAAATTAATTATTTTACTGTCGTTTTTACCTTTACTTGTGCTGTGAGACCTTTATTCTTGCCAATTTTCATGATTCTAGGTCAACGGGAATTACCGTATAGATTTTGATATGGGGCATAAAAAGCCGTATTTTTTTTTTGCGATAACGATAACTTAGAAGCCTGTTTTTTGTGCAGATCTAAGCGACCGTAGACCTAAGTATTCGATATTAATTTCAAATTGATACCTCCAGGGTTTCCTGAGAAAAAAAGGTTCTTGACAGACAGACGGACAATGAAGTGATCCTATAAGGCTTCCTTTTAGCCTTGGAACTCTAAAAATGGCGGATCCAATATGGGGACTGAAACTTCTCACATTCCTGAACCGATATTTCGATCGGCTAGATAGAGGATTCACACCGGCAAATTGTTTTGCACCTGAACTTTGAACTTTACCTCAACTTTCAATTTGTGAGCTCTGAAACTCATTGCCATTTTTGCTTAACATTCTCAAACAACAATTCACGTCTTATAAATAGGTACTTTTGCATTTAAAAAGAAGACTTTTGAAATTAAGATACTTTTGCATTGGGAAAAGTGATGTGATTGAAAGTAGCATATTAAGTTTGGAGTCCTTAGCTTTCATTTGATTTCTTCTGTGGTGTATGAAATCTTTTTTCAATTCATATTTTCATAATCATCGTTCCGACTTTGACATAAAAATTGTTTGCCTTTTACATTTGTTCTAAACAAGTTTTTATATTTATATGCCTCATATAGAACTGTCGAAAAGATAAAATTAATTAATTATGAAATCTTCGGAAAGAAACTGTTAAAAGCACTATTCCAGTACGTAGAAGACTGAATAGTTAGTTAACTCATGGGAACGCTTACTTTTAGTGGAAATTGAGCATTTTCCGAATAAATGCTTCAGACAAAATTTGTTGTGTTGCGGGGCATACACAATGGTTATGTCTTTTAGTCTCCAACTCTCTTTGAGGCAAATCGAAGTAGGTCATTGCATTCATTGAATTAAATGGAAGGGGTCGAGTGAAACCCCTTAGGAAAGAGTGAGAATTTGTATTCTGAACTTTTCTTTTAGTATTTATTTTCAGGATAGTGTTTGGTTAAAAGTCTATTAAAAAGTGAACAAGTGATGATGGTGACGTTTGATCGACGCGTGGAATTTTGTGATTTTGTGGTAGATACGTATATGGTCGGTGAAGTTCTCGTATCGTATAACATTGTTTTTTCGGTTGAGACGGCCTGTGGGACACCTGAATTAATTCATCATTTGAACAGCAGATGTTTTGAATAAAAAGAGCAGATTTACTTAAATCTTTCATTCCCATGTAGTGATCATGCAATGAATGCAACGATCACGTAATAGCAGACAGTATGTAACACTACACCGACCAAATGTCGCACAGGTGAGTTGACCAAAATATGACCCGATCAGCGCAGCACCATGTGCGGGCACGGCAACGTGCAATACGAAACCTTTCGAGTTCATCGCACTGGGTAAAGCAAAGCACCTAAGTGCAACGCCATGCACTTATGACGTGCCAGCCAGTGCACCGTGTGACCAGTAAATTAGAATTGGGTCAATTCACTGCGATTAGTAATTTTGGCTATTAGTAATGTTCAGGTTATCAAAGTAGATATACATGTATTACATATGTATAGAAGTAAGATTTAGTATTTAAGGCCACCCGGTGGTCTAGCACCCTTGATTTTAAGGAAATTTTCAAAATTTTTTGAAGGTGGGCATTTCACTTGAAGCGGACAGCGAAAAATAAGTGGCGTTCTGAAATTTGTTCATATTCGGCTTAATTGTACTTCTAGTAGGTATGAATGTGGACGCACAATATTTTTTTTGTATGATGTTTATTTGTCAAGTTATTGGCTTCTAAAGAATTGTCGTTATTGAAATTCGTATTTTTTGCAAATAGTTTTTCGAATTAAAGAAATTTTAGTAACTTCGACCAATTTGTTTTTTTATTTTTTTATTTCAAAATATAGCCTAATGTACATTTATAATACACCAGAAGTTTCAAAATGGGATCTGCAATAGCTTAGGAAGCAAATGAATTAAAGTACATACGTGTCGCACTGAGCGTCGTACTCTAGCTTCCTTAGGTCGACTGGTTTGCGCGATATCACACTAAAACGCTGCAATATTTATATTTACTATCCTATTTAAGCGTATTCAAAGCTCTAATAATGTTGTGGGGTACTTAATATTCAAATTAAAATAGTACTTATTGAACAAAAATATTAGTAGGAAGCAGTAGGTAGTCTAAAACAAATTTTGTGATATAAGTATTAGGTGTACAAATAAGTTTCCGCGGTTTTTTATAAAAAATTAGGAATTTATTGTGAAGGAACAGTACATTACGTTTTATTCAAAGTATTTTCCATCATTTGCCACTACTTTTCCCCATCTTTCTGGCAACATTGGGATACCCCGTCGAAAAAACTCTTCATCTATTGACGCTATCCACAAATCTACCCAATTTTTGGTGTCTTCATATGATGTGAAGCGCTGCTCAGACAGACCATGTGCCATCGACCGGAACAGGTGATAATCGGAAGGGGCTAAGTCTGGTGAATACGGCGGGTGGGGTAAAACTTCCCAGTTGAGTGTTTCCAAGTATGTTTTTACCGGCGCCGCAACATGTGGACGAGCATTATCGTGTAAAAGAATAATTTTGTCGTGTCTGGAGTAGTAATGGGCGCGTTTTTCCTTAAGTGCCCGACTCAATCTCATCAATTGTGTTCGGTAGAGAGCTCCAGTAATGGTTTCGCTTGGTTTCAGCAATTCATAATACACGACACCAAGCTGATCCCACCAAATACACAGCATGAGTTTTTTTCCATGAATATTCGGCTTAGCTGTCGATGTTGATGGTTCGCCGGGCTTAACCCATGACTTTCTCTTCTTTGGATTATCGTAGTGAATCCATTTTTCGTCACCAGTGACTATACGATGCAAAAAACTCTTTTTTTTAATCCTGGCAAGCAGCATTTCACTCATGCATAATCGGCGTTCAACGTCTCTCGGCTTTAGTTCATATGGAACCCAATTTCCTTGTTTTTGAATCATTCCTAACGATTTTAAACGATGTGAAATTGCTTGTTGAGTCACTTGTAATGTAAGTGCAAGTTCTTTTTGCGTTTGGGACGAATCTTCCTCCAATAGTACTTCTAATTCCATGTCTTCGTACACTTTCGGCCTTCCACTGCGTTCTTTGTCCTTCACGTCAAACTCACCGTTCTTAAACTTTTGAAACCATTCCTGACAACTTCTCTCACTTAAAGCAGCTTCACCATATGCTTCTAGAAGCAATCGATGCGCCTCAGCTGCAGATTTTTTCAAATTAAAAAAGTAAATCAAAAGTTCCCGCAAATGATGCTTATTCGGCACAAAACTTGACATTTTTGCACGAAAAAAATTACGTGATGCTGATACGGAATCACTAGTACTTTAAGGTTATGGTGTTGCCGGATGACGAAACTTGGGATATTACGTTTTACATCTGACAATTTCTCCATAACCTTCTGGTGGGGCCATCTTTTGACAAACCGCGGAAACTTATTTGTACACCTAATAATAAAAAGCGACTGCTAGCGCCACCTCTTAGATACGAGAAGTATTAAAATGACAAATAGAAGCTTTATGTTAGAAAGAGATATAGGCATGACGCTAAGCCATTTCGTATTTTCCGTTATTTCTTTCTAACCTCTGAGCGACTTGTGCACATTTTAAGATAGTTATTGATAGTGTTTAAACTTATCTTCAGGAACGAACGGTTCATCTTGGGTGTTTTGCGAAGGTTCACTCGATGTTGACTGCACTGTACAAGATCTTCATTAATTAGTACTGGAGGTGTTTCATATAAGAGTCTTTTCCTACAAAAGGCACATACATAAACATCGAGTGAAAATCTCAACTTTTGAGTCAAATGTTCAGATATTTTTCTTAAATTTTTAAACTTTCGATGAAGTACCAAGCGAAATGGATTAAAACATTGATCACCGTACGGAGCCATTATAAATCAATAACTATCTTAAAATCTGCACTAGTCGCTCAGAGGGTAGAACAACAACTACAGAAATAACGGAAAATACTTAAATTATTTAAATAATGGCGTTGAAGATGACCCCCTCAAAAAAATGAACCTGGACGGCGTGTGAAGTTTTAGCTCTGTCACTTATTTGAAAAATAAAATATAAGGAAATTATTAATCTATATCACTGTAGCTATCGCTGGAACCAACAAAAAATGGAAAAATTATTTTGACAAAAATAGCGCGTTTTGAAATTTGAATATCGAAAACAGACTATTTTTCATTAGGTTTTTTACATAAATAATAAGAAGTTATTGAAATAAAAAATTGTTGGTGGTCCCGGCAATAGCTACTAGTGTACTAATAACATATTGAAATTTGAGATGATTCGGAGGAATAGTTTCTTTTTGTCTCATCCCGCAGTGCAGAAAAAAATAGTTTCGAGATAAATGAGTTTAAAGTTTTTAGTATGGTTCCATTCATAGGCGGATAAACCGTTCGCTACCTGCTAAAAAGGCTGTAGAACCTAAAATACTGTCAATATCATTACAAAAATTTAACAGTATATTCTCGAAAGACCACACTTTCGAAATATTAAAAAAAAAAAAGATATTTTGAAAATTCTAGACCACCGAGTGGCCTTAAGCACTTGTAAACTTTAAGAATATAGACAGTCTTTTATCAGAACTTAACGCTGCCATTCGGCGTATTGTTTTATTTTTGACTGTTCTCCGTTTTCTCCACTTAGAAATAGCGGCGTATCTACCTCTGGTGTGACGCGCTACGCTAGGCTTCCAGCTCCCCCTATCGGCTTCCAGCCAATATTCCACCCAATTCGCAGCCCGCTCCTGTTTGAAATGTTGTTAAAACGCTTAAATTTTACAATTACTTGTTCCCATACATTTCAAACACCCGATATGTAATATTTCATTGATTCTGATTCTGAACCCTACTGTCGTCCGCCGGAAGTGGTCTTATCCGATTTTCTCTCAGATTATTAAAGCTGTTCTGTTGCCTTATTAATGTTTACTGTGATATTAAAGGGAACCCCTTAAACTAATAACAATCGACCGGTAAGCTTAAAGTGCAAACCCAGAAAAGTTGAACTTGTTGATTCTCAGGACATACATGCTGAACTCGATATGTAACAAACACAGAAATGCACACGGCCCGCCCGGTCAATACCACTTTATCAAAAGGAATCGTGTTGAAATGCCAACATGCCACGGAGGATTTTTTAAACGGAAAGCTGTTGCGCCTGTACGGCACGTCGTGCATTTATTTATATTCCTAGGCGATGTAGTCCCGGGTGGCATGCCTCTGCGTATCCCTGCATATCCTATCTGCTGATAACCTTTTTAATATAGCTGCACTTAGGCATATAACTGCAGGCAGCCAGGGTAGAGTTTATCGGCCCAGCAGAACGAAAGTGCACGGGTTGATTCATTGGGCACGTAATTGCAAGTTGGGGGCAGAAAAACTTGTTGCAATTAGGGCCTTGCTTTAGTTATAATTGCACGAGGAGGGAATTATGCTGTTTTGGATTTTTTGTGGCGAAAATCGATAATATCGTTGAATGCTCCAACTATAGGAATGATAGCTTAACTATTGCTGGTGTATAATGAAATCCCGTAATTGAAGCTTATGAACGGTCTTTCCCTCTTGAAACTTTCATGAAAGAGGAAAAAACAATAATTTTTCATAAGAGCTATTCTTCCCATTGATCACATATCCCATTTCCAATGTGCAGGGAAAAATATCAGTCTGGTAACAAGTATAGCGTGCTTATCTAGAAAGCAAGTCAATCGAAGCCGAATTATAAGTGCACGCGATTGGACATTTTGCTGCTCATTGGTAGGTGCTCGTAAATCAAATAGGCAAAGCCAACTTCTCTCTTTAACAAAGTCTGTTAAATTTATAAATTAAAAATAAACAAAATTAGATAGTGTAATTATTGGGCGTTATTAGGTCTGTTCAAGGGCCGACTGACGTTGACTGCCGCCGATTTCCGACAGCTTGTAGTCGTTCAATGAGCTTTTACAAGTTAAGGGCCTTTGAATATGGGAGCTCGAAATTTTATAAGTGATAGTGGCCATGCCGTTATATCAACATCTGTCGAATTAATTGTCACCATGGGAGGTTATAGTGCAAATCATCAAATTTTATTATCAAATTCAGTTATCCGTTCGAGAAACGTTCCGCGCGAGATATAGCGAGCGCTACAGATCGATGACAAGCAACTTCTTGTGACCTGATCTAGATGATATGGACCACGACATGTGGTTCCAACAGGATGGCGCTACGGGCCACACATATCATGCCACGATGGACATTCTGCACGAGCAATTTAAGGGCGACGTGAACTGGACACCAAGATCGTGCGATTTAACGCCTTTATAATCCTTACCTTGAGACTATTTTAAGTCGCAGGTCTCTATGCGAATAAACCGCAAACAATGGATGCCCTCAATGTCAACATAATGAGTTATCAAAAATTGGACCTCCCTAATACGTGCCACCAAGCCAAGCCGCGGGGGACATTTGGACGACATTATATTCCATACTTAATGCCAAAAAATATTCTTCCACTGGAGTAGATATCGCACACATAATTTGTTTTATTTACATTTAAAAGTCGAGCATCCTTATTTAAGGATCCTTTAGCTGAATTCGTCCGTAATTGGCCATTTTAGACCGCGTTCAATAAACACGGCCAGACTGGCCGATTTTGGTAAATTTTAGACCACTGAATATTGTGCGGTCACTTTCCGAAACAAAAATTGTGTACATGTGCCTGAAGTTGCATTCAATACACAGAAAAATAACTGCGTTGACACTTTTGGGGCAGGGAAATGTTCAATGCTTGTCATGTCATGAGCTTGCTGAAGCTTTGTAATGCAAAACTTCAACCGTCAGAGCCTGGCTAGCGAGTCCTGTTTTTACAGGGTGTCGAAAAAATGGTTGTTCGTAAATATCTCGTCAGCTTTACGGCAAAAATAGTAATTATGAAATTTGTAGATCATACAATTATCTCAGAAAAATGATGTGGTGACGTTTTAGTATATAATTATAGTAATAAGCCTTTGAGGGTTGGAGCAATTTACAAGGTTAAAACCTCCACACTTCTCGTATTGAAAAATTCAAATAAATGACGACAATGCGAAGGCATAGGTGGGCACGTTCCGGCTAAATATTATGTGTCTGTATATACATATATTAGTAATAATTAGAACTTGGAACATCTTTATACGTAGGCATGTTTTCTTGACTTTCCATTAACCATTCTAGTCCACCATTCTCCAGCGTGCATGACTGCGTGTTAGGTACGTATGAATGTCTGCTCTATGTACATATACTATTATAGAATTTCGTGCGGCTACCTTACAGTTTCCCCCTTCATCGCCTCCTATCACCCTTCCTAAGTGTTGGATTCTGCAGCCTATACAAGTTATCTTAGTTCACACCTTTACGGTTTTCGAGTTATGTGCGATTTCCGTTTTTATCCAAAAGCAATCATAACTTAATATATTATAAATAAAATATACAGGTGGAAGATAACTTTTTTCTTATTTTTTCTGTCAATATGTACGCTAAAAAACATTTGAATCGACGTAAACATTTAACAATGAAATGTTATGTTAGCAAATAGCATTTAGCATACCTAATAGAAAATTCCGGTTTTCACAGAATTTCTGTTAATAATATAATAAAGTGACCTAATAAGTTCAACAAATTTTAAAAACATCTCTAGACTACGTCCTTTCGAATACATCACGCATAGAGGTAACTGATCAATTTGCAGAACTATAACACAAAAACTGATAACCAAGACACTTTAAAAAATTAAGAAGTTCTTAAAAAATGGCTCAGCTCAAAGGACAACATTTTTCTGCTAGTTACGTCTGTCGTTGCCATGAAAGGTTATGGCGTTGAAGAACGTGTTCAAATCATCAAATTTTATTATCAAAATCAGTGTTCCATTCGAGCGCTACAGATCAACGATAAGCAACTTCTTGTGGTCTAAACTAGATGATATGGACACCGATGACATATGGTTCGGACAGGACGGCCCTACATGCTACACAGCGCATGCCACAATGGACATTCTGTATGAGCTATTTGAGGGCGACGTAAACTGGCTACCGAGATTGTGCGACCTCTTTCTTTGGGGCTATCTTAAATCACACGTCTATGCGAATAAGCCGAAATAGTTCAGAAACGTATTCAGCAAATTCAGCCAGATTTATGCGACAGTCATCGAAAATTGGACCTTCCGAATACGCGCCATCAAGCAAAGCCCTGGTGGATATTTGAGCAACGTTATATTACGTACTTAATGCCAAAAAATATTCTTTAAAATAAAATTAAAATGGGGTAGATATCTCAGACACAACTTGTTTTATTTACATTTAAAAATAACGTGTCCTTATTGAAAGACTCTGTACTTTTAAGAATTCCAAGAAAATGTTTTCTAATTTTTGTGAGTTCTTTATAGAGTTGTACATACTTAGCTCATGTGGCACCCGTCTTATCTTGTAGGTGTTTAAAGCTAAAAGTTCGATATTCTCAGGGTTAATAAAGTCATAGATAACAAGAAATTGTCGCTTTTTTCGTCAGTCTGATAGTCAGTCTGATTACATTTGATCGCCTGTTAGTTAATATGTATAAGTTCTGGCACGGAATGCTGATTGCGCGAGCCCGACTAGCTCTTGACCGATTTGAAGGACGAATACACTAACAACATGTATGGAAGAGCAAAAGTACCAATGCTGCAGTGCTTTGTAGCTTGTGACATGTATTTGATACGCGATCTTCATAAAAAGAAATAGTCCAGAATATGTTACATGCGCGGCAATAATAGTCGAACAAATCCTGTAATCATACGAAGAGCACGCCACCTTCCATCATAGAAGATTTGGATTATCATGCATCGTGAAGTAAAATATCTCATTCATTGTACAATATGTACAGTAGAAGGACCTGGAGATCGCAATCTATGCCCGTAAAATACCCATGATTCCTCGAAAGTATTTTGTGGACGGATGAATATAAATTTATCTTAGAAGCCATCATAAACTTCTGCAATCTTCATTAATTGACAGACAAATAAAGTAACCCACATAAGAATAGCCAACCCAAATTTTCAGGCTGGTGTCGTTGCAGCTCAGCAGAGCTGACGGTGGCTATGTCCTGCTAGACACCCAAAAACTTAACCCACATGTACTTCTACACTGACGGCGTCGAAAAAATTTAATTTATTCCGAAAACCCAAGAAGCTTTTGTAACTATGTACTCGTATGTAAGAAAAGAAATCTGCTTGTAAAAATATGATTTCATTTTTATTCGATGTCCAAATTATGATACCCTAAGCAGAGTATTCTGAGAATTGAACAATTAGCCTGCACGTGTGACATGCCATTAAAAATTCGAAAAGTCACGTGATACACATACACGTGCTCAAATCCGGAACATGTTAGGCGACTTTATTTATTTAGGGAAAATCTTTTGCTGTTACGCTAAATGCTTTTTGGTAGCATAACTTGTCGTTTTTAAAGGTTTGTTTGGCCTTGTGCAATGGTGATTTAGTTTTGCATTGACTCTCCTAACACCTTTTATATGTACTATATATGTATGTGTATACATAAGCAAATTTCTTCACAACAAACTAAAAGCTCAACGATTTCTCAGAGGATGAGTTGTTTAACTACAAAATCTTCTGTCTCTGTACGGAACATATGGGAGGTTTGACAATCAACATGTTTTAATGTTTTTCTTCATTTGCGACGAGCACATCGGTCAACGACATCTCCAGAATTTTCTTAACTTCTGATATATTTCAGGAACGGAACACTCATTTAAGTATATCCCATTTTCAACATATTTTCTTTTGGTTACAGGGTGCTTCATCGAGCTTAGTGGTTAAGTTTGCTGATACAGAGAAAGAAAGACAGCTTAGACGTATGCAACAAATGGCGGGTCATATGAACTTATTAAATCCGTTTGTGTTTAACCAATTTGGGGCATATGGAGCTTATGCACAAGTAAGTCTTTTCATAAAATATTTTCCGACTTCTTATTTCAGTAAACTATTTTTGCCATTACTATTCCTGTACAGTGCAATCCTGACTCGCTTTATTGCACTATTGTGATTGTGCTATATTTGTGGCTACTCCTTCGGGATTTTCTTTTTTTGTTATTTGCACCTAAACCATCCTTTCTGCCATTGTGTAACCCCAAACATTTAAAAAAATAAGTCCCCTAAGCTTCAACAATTTTCCAATATTGTTGCAATAGGAAAGAATATGGGATTTGAAAATTGAACAAAATAGTATTATTTCGCTAATCCTAATAGAGTACGCTGATTAAATTGCCTTAGTTTTGAACCAGCTTTTCTAATTAGTTGAAACTGGTCGTCAATAACTAGTAGTAGAGGAAGTACAATTAATTTTAATGAGATGCTCAAATTCAAGTAATAGTATAACCTACAAATGTAATATGTATTACTTCAAGTTGCCAATTTTTCAATCACATTGGAACTGCATACTTAGTTGACCTTTTCGTTATAGGCTGATGAGATTATACATATTTATGTATGTTCAGCAATTTAATTGCTAATATGTGCGAAAACAAAATTGTGGAAACTTTTACAAATAGTACCTCTACCACAAACGGACGGATCCCTCGCTGAGGGCCTGGCTGGAGTCGGAGTGTACGGCCTCAGTGAAGATTGGGCATCTCTCGCTCGCTAGGCAGATTCGTCTCCGTTTTCCAGGCGGAAGTACTCGGCATCTTGATCTGTGCACAAGAGATCCTGGAGAGGAAACTGAGTGGGAAAAACATTTTTATTTTCTCTGACAGCCAAGCTGCTCTTAAAGCACTTGACTCGTACACAGTTTCGTCTAAGCTTCTAAGTGAGTGTCGTCACTCGCTTGATCTCATTGCGACTTCCAATAAAGTCTCAATAATCTGGGTCCCTGGCCACTGTAACATTGCAGGCAATGAGACTGCTGACAGGCTGGCGAAAGAAGGGGCCTGCTCTTCCTTTATCGGACCAGAACCCTACGTGGGCGTTGCACCATCTCTCATCAGTCGCTCAATGGAGGATTGGATCCGCTCTGAGCACAATGAGAGGTGGTCCGCAAGTATGGATTGTAGACAGTCAAAGATGTTCTTACATCGGGGCGACCCTGGCCTCAGCAGACGTCTACTCACCCTTAGTAGAAGCCAGTTGAGCCTAGCAATGGCTATTTTTACTGGCCATTGCAGGCTGAACAGGCATCTTCATACAATGCGAATAGCGGACTCGCCGCTTTGCGGTTGCGAGTTGGAGGACGAGACTATCGCTCACCTTCTGTGCGTGTGTCCGTTCTACAATAGCGCCAGAGCCGCTTTATTCGGATACTACCATGTAGATCCTAGCGAACTGCATAAACTCACGCTGCCCACCATCTTGAGCTTTGTTAGAAGAACAGGTCGTCTAACGGCTCAACAAGGGCACCGAGACTAACTCAGATGAGAGTCTCTCTTCTCGAGGTTTGTACAATGGACCTTTGGTCTAAGTGCAGGGTGAATCTACCCGCCTCATGACAATCTACAATCTCTACCACAAAAACTTTAATTTTTAATTGCGCGCTATACCCATTTGTTTCACTATTCATTATTTAGTGCCACAAATGGAATAATAACAAAAGGGTTAAATTTTGCTTTAAAACACAAGCTTGCAAGCTATTGAAGAAGTCCGTAATCAAACACACAGGGATCTTACTCCCGAGGTTACAATAGGACCAAAAAAAGCATACCGAAAATTGTTAAAGTCTTGTTACATTAAAAACCTTTAGGGACTTGATCCCCCCTTCCGGGTGTCGTTTTTGATAAAAATAGACAGTACTATGTTATATTAATCACCTTGTATAGAGACCTATTTTTCCAAGCCGTTTGTTTGAGATCCTATCGGTTGTATGTATTTTACAAACATTTAAATTCTTTCAGTTTGGAGACTGCCAAATTCTAGAGCGCGTCTGACTATTTTGTTGTTTGGCTTGAGCCACTTGACAACCGCACCAAAGTTCAGCAATGAAAGTTCACGAACTTCAGATACTTCAGACTCTGCGAATAAGATGTTTATACTGAAGTAACTTCCAAAGTTGACAATCGCAAATGAGAAATTCAATCAGTTCGACAGGGTAGATCTAGTCATATCGTACCTTAAAGCAGGTATTGGGTCTATGTGGGGAAAGTGCGTGACTTTATAATGAAAGGAAAATACCGATTTTAAAATATTAATCTGACATTAATCCGCCAGTATTTTTAAAAAAATGGATCAAGGTCTCAGATTTTATCTAAAATACAAAAAATTAATTTTTAGCAACAGCAAGCTGCGCTAATGGCAGCAGCGACTGCTCAAGGGACCTATATTAATCCTATGGCGGCATTAGCAACACAAATACCTCACGCTTTAAATGGATCAGCCCAGCCAGTGAATGGAGCAATTCCATCACTTCCTTCACCCACAATGCCAACATTTAACATGGCTGCGCAAACACCGAATGGGCAACCAGCAGGCTCTGAAGGAGTGTACACAAATGGAATTCCTCAGACTTATCCAGGCCGTAAGTTCTTCAAAATATTTTACTTGAACAAATATTATGCTAAGAGCTATGCATCTTTTCGCTCTTGAACACTTCCAGACGCTTTGCACTTATCAATCCCAGCCCAAGGACTTCCCAATGGTGAAGCCGCCCTGCAGCACGCAGCATATCCAGGAATGCAACCATATCCAGGAGTTGGTAAGTCCAAGACAATGTGATTGCACTTTACGATTAACCGAAGCCTTTTTTGAAACACACGTTTATTTGTTGACAGTGTCAATACACACACGTTTAGATGTAGCTATCTGAATATTTGGTGTTCCCTATAAGATTGAAGTTTTTGTTTAGGCTTCTCTCTCATTTCCCAGAAAAACTGTTTTCTAGAAAATTAACGTAATGCATTCAGCCAGTGACAGCCCCTCGCATGCTCTAGATATACAGCAACACTTTTTCTTGAAGTTCACTTGTAATTGCGCTATACCGTTGCCAGTATCACAAGGGTTGTTAAATTTGGCCGAATGCATTATCAAGAAAACTATGATTAAATGGCAAGCTTTTCTTTTATATAACTTTTACTTACATTTTATTCGTTCTACAAATATTGAGTGTATTTCACAAACAATATTGTTTGGAGGCTATTTTACATAAATCAGTGGTGTAACTGCGTTAATATTTTATATATTAATATATACATATATTTAAATGTTTGTGTATGTGTTTATATGTTCGGACAATGTACGTGCAATATATTATATTAATATATCTTCGTACATACATATATAGCTTTCAGGATGGTAACAACTTTAAAAATCTAGTTGAGTTTTTGTTTAATGTTTAAATATGTATTTTGCAAATAACGTACACTATTAATATTTGCGTTACTGTAAACGTTTGTCTAGGCTCATATTACTACGTTTTGTAATTGATTCGATTATTTAGTACCTATGTTTAATCAGAAGCTATTGAAAGGTAATCGGAACCCTGTATGTAATGTTGTCGTCTAGTCATATGTATATCTACATAATAGCACCTATGATAAAAGTCTGGGCAATCCCCAATGATTTCTTTCCTTATAATACAATTGGCCTTACCAAAGACGTGATTGATAGCTTCAATGAAAATTTGGCTTTGAAGTCAAACTGGGTGTAAGCAAATCTAATGTAACTGTATATAAATAAATCTAAAATTGACTCTTCCTATCTGCCGCTTTTGTAAATGAGTAATGCAATCGCTAAATATGTAAGAACCGTCAGAAACCTTTAACTAATCTAAAACTTTCTCTCTTCACAAATTTGTTTTAAATACACGAGTTTTTCTTGGTTAAGCACTTATTGGCCTTATATTGAAATACGGTGATACAATTTACTGGAAAATTCTTATAGAAACATCGTGTTCAGTCCATAATACTTATTTCGTTTCACCCATAAACAACTTGCTTAGTGCAATAAATTAGTTCTATTTAGTGTATTTGTGGTACTTCGTAAAGCGTCGTAAATGTTTTTCGGTGCCCATCTCTTGAAGTGTTCGTATGTTGTCTAATAAAAGGAAAGTTCATCAAGTCTCGTTAAATCGGCACAATTAACAAATTTACCACGTTTTATGAAGTGATTACCGTTACCATGGCGAAACTATGCAATGCAAACCATTTTTTTATATTCGAATGCTTATTAAGTGTTTTGGCTAATTGTGGTGTGTGCATTAGCAGCGGTGTGTGATAGCCGTCATATTGGGATAAGTGCAAATGTTAAAATATCGGGAGCCAATGCTAGTGCAAATTGGTTGTAGACTCAAAGACTTATTTTTTAGAATTAACTGCAAAACATTTATGGTTTTCGTTGTTTTCAATACTCTTATTGAAAAATTTCACTTAATGAAGACTTCAAAAAAAAGAACTATATCAAGAAAACAGATACCGGAAATATTCAAGCATATGTGGATTACATTAAGAAAACAAAATTTCAGTAAATATTTATAAAATCAATAGCTCCGATTTCTTTATTCGAGAAATTCTGAAGTGTTATCAAGAAATGTTTTTCTTCTTAATTTTTATATCAACCTATACAATTTTTAGCTGCTACAGTGAAAAACTGTAGTCAAGCCAATCCAAAATATACATTGATCTGGGGCCTGAGAAATGCATCATTGGAACGCAATGAAACTGGTTTGTTCGCTTTTTAAAGCAATGATCGAAAACGTACATTTATTCTCTCATTTTATTCATCTCCTTCTTTCTCACTCCCCTTTTCTCGGTATCTCACCCCACCATCTCTCTCTCTTTCTTTTCTGTCCCTCTCTCTTTCTTTTCTTTCTCTCTCTCTCTCTCTCTCTCTTTATTTTTCTCCCTCTCTCACTCTCTCTGTCTCTCTCTCTGTATGAGGATTCCTTTTTGTCAAACAAGCTGAGCTATAATTACTACGTATACATGATGGATTGGATTGGGTTTTCAATCCGCGCGTATTTGACTACTTTGGATTAAAGGATTGAGTCGAAAATGAATCCAATACGAATTGAAGTGACATCAGAAGTGGTTGAATAACTGAACATTTCTAATGTCTCATATTTTTGCTGAAACTTATTGTCCAATTATCTGGCTATCAGAGAAAAATGGTCCCACTATATAAAATCTCTTTTCAGTATCTATAAATCGCAATTTACCAAAAGGATACCACTGGGGCATATTACCAACTAGTGTAGGTAATATGGCTCACATTTTTCAGACTTGAAAGAAGAATGCAAATGTCGGCAAAATTTTACATTTAATAAGGAAATGAATAACATCAACATGAAGAATTACAAAATCATTAATAAGTGTGTTTAAAAAAGAATGGTAAATGACAAATATAAATGACACGCCAAATATGTATGTTTAACAAAATCAAGTGATTTAAAAAGAAAAAACTCAATTTATTCACACTGGAAACAAAGAAGAGCGTATTTGTCATCTTTTGATAACCCACACACTCCTCGTGAATAGATTGTGCGCAAACCATATTTTTACCCATGCTTTTAACCATATGGGCCATTAGAAAGACTTTAATAAAAAATTCGATTGTTGTGAAATAACAGTTAACAGAGATAATGGCTTACTACATTTCCATCGAAGGTAGTGAACAACTTTTATCATCGGGATCATAGAAAACACACCACAACCCTGCACGTATGTATATCCAGTTCCACCTGAAGGATTTCGCGAAAACTAAGTTAACTGTGGAAAGTGGCCCATATCACCAACCGGGCCATAATACCCTCAAGCACCTTAGTATTATTAGATTGGATTCATCTATTGTTTGTGAAGATTTTTAAGTCTTTGGTTTTATCTCAACGGTTGCCATTAAATTAATCATCATTGATCACTTAGACCGCTCGGGAATACTGCGTGGCGTGTTGATTCCCTAAGTTTAGGGGGAACACTGCTGAAACGAGTCAAAATTTTTTCAATGTTTGGCTATTTTTTTCCACAAGTATCTAATTTAAAAATCGGGTAAAGGATATTTAATTAAGTATACATTCAACAGACATACATACAATACAATATACAAATATGTATGAGCCTCGATGTAACGATCAAAAAAATAGTTTTCTCTCTATTGGCTCATCGATATTTAGTGAAGACTTATCCAGAAATAAAGAAATAAGAATTCTATATGATTATATGATATAGCTATCGTTTTTTAGTTTTTAATGTTTCAGCAAATGGCGTTGGTTTGAAAATTGCTTTTATTTTTGAGACTCCTTTTTATTCAAGTGGTCTAGCAATAGTTATTATGAAAATATTAAAAATCGATTACGCGCAACTGTAGGTATTGAGATTACAAGAATTTTAAAAATATTTAAACCCCATAAGCCTTCGAGTATTCGTTGAAATATGGTCGAAAAAAAATTTTGTTCGACGGAAACACGTTCAAAGTTTTCGTTGCGACTTTCTTGATGCTAAATGAAATTTCAAATAGAAAATTCATACATTAGAATAAACTATGTTCACATTCCCGGGCCATATGACGATTCTTTATCGTCATCTCAATCAAATGACATCCTTGTCTTTTTTTAATATTTTGTGGACCATGTTCGTGCCGTTGTTAATAGTTTTCATCTGCTTACTGCCTCAGTCGATACAGTGTGAGTAGATTGTCGGAGCGCTACCTAGTAATAACTGAATTAACTTTCGGAATTTTAACTTAACATTCGTTCTACATTTTTCATGATCGATATACTCACGGGATGTTTAAAAATTTTATTGTTAAAAAAGAAATAGTTCTGGTCAAGGCAAATATCATTCAGTTTAATAAGTTGGAACACCTTTTCTAAGTCATTTATCTCAGTTTTAATATCGTTAAATAAAATCGATTTTAGTTTGTCAACAGAACTTGAAGGAAACAGGGTACCGACGTCAAAGGAGACGAGTCCAACATTTTGATGCTTGCGCTTAAACATATTGTCGTTATTTCTTGTGTAGTCGAGTAACCATAGTGAAAACTATGTATTGGGTGTAACAAAATTTTTCAACACAATTCGAAAACTAATGAACTATACTTAAAACATAATTAATTTTTTTAAAGAACTCAAATTAAGGCATTCCACGCGACAGCGCAGATGCTAAGACATAAAGGTTCCGTTTTTTCCATGTCACGAAATTTGGCTTTCAAAAACAATATTTTTGAAATATTTGGCATTTAGCCCAGGAGTGGATTCCTGTGAATTTTCTCACCGGGATTATGTTTATTTAGTTATAACAAATAGTGTATGAAAAGTCCGTTGCGAATTCGTGCGAACAAAATAGTTTATTCTAGGTCAAAGGTCGCGAAATTCGGGTTTTTTCAAATATCTGGGAAACTATTGGTTTTATGGCAATTTTAGTTATTATGAAATTTGTTTTATAGCCAATTTTACACAAAAACTGTCTTATACAAAATTTCCGTAGGACCAAAAGTTCTCGACATATACGGCTCAAGGTAAAGTTAACATAATATAAAGTTCGGAAGAATCTGTGTTTTGTACGTTTTACATACGTAAATAATTCTATCTTTCGCATATGTATCAGAAAAGAATCAGAATACCGAACATCGGTAAAAGCAGGATGATTAACAAAGACACAAAGTCCAGCCCAAGTAGAGAGACAAATTACGGATGACAGAAAAAATTCTTGTTTTAGCAACTTTTATATTGGGATGCTTGTGTATGTAATTGTAAATTGCTTACCTGCAAACTTACCGACTTACAACTTTACATACATATGTACTCCCAAGCAAAGACTCGTTGTAACTTGCTCTCATTCATTTTCATTTCACCTCCTCTATGAACATTCACGTAAGAATGATGATTGACCAATATGAAATCCTAAGTAAGCATTCGGAACCGCTAATATTTTCAATCAAACTGAGAATAATTGCAAGCAAACATGATGCATATAATATCGGTCTGAATATAATGAAAGAAAATTGTGTGCAAAAGCTTATTATAAAGTAACATTTAACCGATCAGAAAGAGTCCTTTCACCATGATCAGTGCTATAAAAATTAAAGACATTGTGGGAAGTATAGTAGATCCCAGTAGAGTAGTAGTATGTAGAAAAGAAAGAGAATAAATTTGTTGTTATTGCTTGTAGGAAAATATTTCATGACATACCTGTAAAAACATTTTACTTTCATTATTGTGCGTATAAAGGCCATTCTCATTTTGGCGTATTTTTTGTGTGCATTTGTATTAAAAAGTGAAATACTTTTATTATTTCTGGAATTCCTACCTACAATTCATTGAAGTAGTTTATATTAATAGGATCTTTATTAAAACTTACACAATATAAATATTATTTTGAATTATCGTTAAGAAAGTGACGAAAATGTCACCTCCATGTCGTGTGCAAAATCCATTTACGATGATTAGACTAAAATCAAATAACTGTATCAACGGCGAATAAATTAATTTATATTATATTACCATAAAACAGAATAAACTATCTAAATAACACCAAATATTTAAAACATCAATAGAATAATGGATTCTAAATGTTTAGTTGTTTTGTGCATGGAAAAATTGTCACCTCCATGGACCAACTTTTTGAACGCAGCCATAATTCATTAAATCAGTAAACACAGTTTCTGAACGAATACAGACAACAAACACAACGCCATCTTAAAAGTATTATTACAGTTTGTCATTCCTGGGATAATTATTTTGGAGTGAAGACCCGTACGGTAATTTTTTTTTAAAATTAGCATGCTAGTTTGGTCACTTCCGTGGATTACGTATGTAAAAGTATTTGTTTAATTAAGGTCTATCACATATCGTAAAATGATGGGCCATTATAGCCGTCATCTTGGTATTCCGTCGTTTATTGTAATCTGTATTTGAGTATTAAACGTATTTAACTGTATTTAACGTGGATCTGTGTCACTTCCGTTGAGGGTATTTTAATTTTTCCCTTTTTTGTGAAACCTACAGTGAAAATAGCTAAGCACATAAGTGCTACATAATGTAAGATAAAATATCTTTCATTTGAGACTACTTTGGATCAAATAAAAAAACAATTTCTTTTTTTCAAATTTTAAGTTCGTTTTTGAGAATGGCCCATAATGATATTGCAAACGGGCTCTGAAATTTTTACCAAATATTAAGTATTACAAGACCTAACAAAGCAATAACAAAGTCGTAGGTTTATTTTTGCAATATTTATTGTTAATTAAATATTATGCAAATTTGGACCGTTTTTTGCATTTTTGTAAGCAACAAATAATCATATCGACATTTAGAAACGGCCACTACATACTCTACAAGATGTCTACCGAATTATTGATCAAATACTGGTAGACAAGAATGTGCAAAAATTAACATTTTTTGTCCTTTAAATGTTAATAAAAAAACCACTCCAAACAAATCCTCTAAATACCAGACAAAATTATCAGACACCTGGATTATTCACAGTCCCGACAAAAGTCTTATTTCCATGGACTACTACCAGAAAGCGGTTGATCATACCCTGGAAAATGAGTAAATGTGGCTGAAAATTGCAACGGGAAATACTCGTGTTGATAAATAATTTTTGATGTATGTATGCACATATGAATATACCTTTATATTACATGAATGATAATAAGTTCTCTGAACATAAATAAAGTAGCATTTTAGCAATTAAGGTACAAATTAATGACGAGGAATTTATAGCTGGTCTATATATGCATGCACATATAATGTATAGCCTGAGATCTCCGAATAGTTCAATTAAATATTGTGTGGAAACATTTGAAAATTAATGGTATATAAATACAAATCTCCAGTAAAGAAGGAGATGTAAAAGGTTTAAGAAAAAATTAAATATTTGCTTCTAAATCAAAACACCCAAAATTAATTACGGCAGATAAAAGACGATGGGCATTACTGTATAGAGACTGGGCATAAAACCAACAGAATTGAAATCTGTTGTTATGAATAGTGCTCTATGCCTAAATAACGTCTACATGTATTTTATTTTCATCATCGCTGTGGTTGTGGAGAAATGAAACCCAAAATTGGAGAAAAAAAAGACATAATATATTAACAATTGTTATTTATTTTAGTTTTATCAACATTTATGTTGTACATAAACATTTTACAATAGTTGTATTAACACTTTTTTAACATTCTTACTTCACCATTCATTTAAATCATTTAATATATCTTCTCTACACATTTCAATTACATATATGACATCGGGAAAATGATTCGCGACGTACGATTTAAATAGTTTTATGTGGTTAGTCGCTAACGCGTGTAGTATTTCACAATTCGTAAATACCTTTTGAAGTTAAGAATTTTCCGTCGCCATATTGGATCTGCCATCTTTAATTTTAAAAAAATATTTAAAACTCTTGGCTGTTCAACGACACCTACACAATATGTACATTTTACTTGATATATGCAATGTATGTAAATATGTAATCGGTGGAGTACAAACCTGCTACAATTACATACCGTGTACTGGCCTGTTATTTGTGTGCGTTAGTGCTCTCACAGATGAAAATAGTAACATTGCCGCTTACTGCGAAACAATGAAATTCGTAGGCAAATTTGATTTTAATCGGTATCTACCATATAACTGCCACGGAAAAGAGTTTTCACACAGTGCAATTCTAGAGGGTTGGGCTTCTATGTATGTATGTATGCAAACTCGCCCGCACTGGAAATGCCGCCCATTCAGCCCTATGCTGTCGTAGTGGAGATCAGGAGTCGGGCAAAATGCCGCCTAATTGCTAAAGTTGTAGAACTAACTCGCCCCGGCGACGACGCTGATGTACACACAGGGTCTTTCAATAAGAACGCTCACCTTTTAAATGTAAATAAAACAAGTTGTGTGTGAGATATCCACTCCATTTTTATTTTATTTGAAAGAATATTTTTTGGCATTAAGAATGTAATATAACGTCGGCTTTTCTTTTTGGCAGGTATTCCGTAGGAAGGTCTAATTTTTTATTACCGTGTCTCATAATTCTGGCTGAATTTGTTGGATGGCGTTCGTTTTGTTGACTTAGAGGGCATCAATTGTTTGCGGTTTATTCGCATAGACCTGTTATTGAAGCTAGCCTCAAAACAAGAAGTTTAACGGCGTTAAATCGCACAATCTCGGTGGCCAATCTCAAATCAGTGGCATGCTCTGTGTGGCACGTAGCGCCGTCCTGTTGGAACCACATGTCGTTGGGTGTAACTTTCGTTGGTATCCAGTTTAGGCCAAAAGAATCATCATCAAATCATCGATCTGTTGCGATCGCCGTTGACGTCGCTAACGATGATTTTTTTGGCGGAATTTGGGTCAACTTCTGTATACGTGCCATCAAGAAAAGCGAATATCTAAACGACGTTTTGTCCCATACTTAATTCCATAAATAAAATGGAGTGGGTATATCCCACACAACTGGTTTTATTTACACTTAAAAGCCAAGCATCCTTGTTTAAAGACCCTATTCTAGCTAAAACAAGAAGGTTTTACTTTTGCTTAGGCCTAGGTACTACGGAAAGAAATATATCTTAAACACTACTAAGAGGGTTGAGAATAACCCCCCCCCCCCCCCCCCCCTCCCAATTTTTCCTTGTTTTGATCTCTCCTATCACGTCCCTTCGGGTTGGTCACCACAGACCACTTCACTAGTACTGAGACATCCTATATGTTAGAAACATAACAACAATTTTCGGTATAATTTCAGGGTATGTAGGTAAATTTTTTTCGTGAATACTTTCGGTTGTAGGGGTTCAAAACACTCTGCTTTTTTTAATTTTTATTTTAATTAGGGAAAGGAAAACACTCTTACATACCTATTATGTATATTATAAATCTATAATCCCAAATAGTCCAGCATTTTCCGAATTTTAGCTCTCATATAATCAGACGGTTGAAAATTTATGAGGCTGTGACAGACAAATAAGGGATTTCGCGGTGTAACCCTTAAATCATCAAATACTTATATTACTTAAATTAGTCTGATATATAAAGCATATTATTTTAAAAATACGATCGAAACACTTTCCTCTTTTTGTATCAATGCATTCGTAAGCTGAAATATTTCCAAGTTTCCTACTTATAGTGAAAGTGAACAAGCATTTTGCCACATAAGTGAAACGCATTAGTTTTATTATTATGAATGAGTGAAGAGACTGAAATAAACCCTTCAGGTAAAAAGTAATCCACGAGTTTCTGTCTTTTGATTCTGGCGCTAATATTATACCTACATATAGTGTAAAAGAGACTTCAGCGTTTTAATATCGAATTTAGTGAGTAGGTAGTAAAACATATATGTGTGTTGAGGTCAATGTGTTTAACTTAGGCATTTTGTGAAATGACCGGGCAATGTATAGAATAAAGAAGGAAAATCTTCACTCAATAGACATTTTGTACAAGGTCAGTCAGTAAGATTTACGATGTGTTAACCTGATTTCCCTTTATAAAATGTCTATTGAGTGAAAATGTTCCTTCTTCATTCTATACATTTACCGATCGTAATAAATATATATAAAATATATATTTCCTATTTCATTCCTCCAGTTAAAAACATAGGGCTTCAAAAAGCCTCTCCATTTCGAGGCTCTGCTTCTGTTTCTTTAATCGTTGATGTTCGCTATGTTGGGTGATTATCCCGCAATAGCTATCCTAATCTGTCGCTAATTAGGAATAGCGCACTCTGGGAGTAGAAGCGCGTGGTTCAAGTGGGATTCGAACCTGGGACTTTTGGATCGGCAATCTAACACACTTATCACTATACTACTCGCGTCCCTACTTGATGTTGTGATTCGATTATGAGTATTATTAGTGTACTAAGCAATAAATCATTCACATTTTGTCCAATCCATTTATTTTAGAAACTATAATAATTGTGTCGTTGGAATTGACAAAGTGTTGCTTCTGAGTTGTGGTTTGTGAATTAACAACAAATATTTTACTGCACGGTTTTACTTAGCGTGAACAATTTATTTCTTCACAGTTTATCAATCAGTCTGATAACTACCACAATGTGTCAACATGAAAGGATAAATAAAGAAAAATTTTAGACATTTTAGCGAAACTATGTAATCGACAAATAAATTATTTACGTCAATATGGACAGAAACAGATGTGATGTGATACCATAGTGAGTATTAGTGCTATGGTATAATGTATGTATATGTCATGAAATAGATGCACAGAATTAAGATATTCAAAGTAGCGAACAACTAAAATTAGTATATATTTTGTTTAGAACGCGAGAAACTCAAGAAGTTCTTTTCATCTGGCTTTAAAATATTTATAGAAGCTTAGCACAATAGTATAGTAGAGTAAAGCTTTGAAATCTTAGGATATGAGCACAAGGAAGTGCGGTAAGACATTTCAGACTTAGAAAAAATTTGTTGAGTTACTTGTAGTTGTAGTTGTAGACTTCAACATCATAGGTGTCAAAAAGGAAGAATAAAGGGTAACAGCAGAGTTAAAATATCTTTTAAAATGAATTTAAAAATACGACGAGTTACTAGTTTGCTCAAAGCTCTAAAAGGGTTGATAAACTTTACACACAAGCTTCATCCTTCATTATGCTTATATTCCAAGAATATGGCACATTCGCATTTTCGGTCCATAGAAATACCCACAACGAATTAAAACAAAGCCTAGCTAAACAAATCACTCCTTCCGACTTCGTAACTCTGGGATAATATTTTTTAAGCTATAAGCGCTCGTGTTTCATGAAGTCTTGTGTACTTGCAATTAGGAAATAGTTATGCTTTCAAGGATGCTAGATGTGTTTTATAAAATTTTATAAATAATAAACTTGCTTATGTATTTCACTGCATGCTCAGTGCGCGCACGTACTGTTATACCTTATTTCTATACTTAATCGAATTTAAATATTGTCATTTAAGATTCATTAATTACATACATACACATATGTTGTTTAGAGTGCTGAAACGCTGCTGGATGTCGGGTGTAAGAAATAAATTTTGTGGAAACTTACTCATTGTGATTATCGTTATATATTAATATTACTTTAAATAAAAAGCCGTATTACTACCTAATTGTTACTACTTTGTTTATTTTTAGTTACTGCAGTAACATGTTATTTAATGTCTTTCGAAGAAAATATTCAAATGTAAGTCGAATAAATTAGGATTCCGTACCCGTATTGCAACCAAAATAATTTGTAGAGAAATTTAAAGAACTCTTCCAATATTTTTAGTTTTTTCTTTCTCTATGTATTGTAGCACAAGGGTAGGATTACCCTGAAAAAGGTAGGGTATTTTTGGATATGCTTTGTATTTTGTATTTACAAGCTACGCCATTGTCGTACGTCGCTCACGCCGCCGTCATCTTAGAATAATGTCGCAGAAACTCATTTTTTTTCAAAATATCGTCTACTCAGTAGATACATATAGAAGAGTAACAATAACTATTAACAGTTTATTAGGAGACTTAAGTGCCTAACATGTTATCCGAACCTATTTATTACAACGCTAAATTTTGTAAATGATTAAAAACAAGCAGACGAGTCCCGACCATGCCAGGCTTCTTCATTCTTGTGAATTAAAACTGTTACAAAATGAATGAAAATGTTTCACTTTAAATCTAAATTCATGCGCAGCATTGCAATTGTCTGGGTTCTCCCATGAGCGGCGCACTGTATTCGGTTCTGACGTAATGAGCATGGAAGATATCTGTCCTCGACCCCTATCCGATGTTCATCAGAACAACGAAGAAATTCGGCTAGGACGGGGATAGAGTACAGTGGACTCGATGTAGTCTGAGTGCTCTGGGCCTTTCGTTCTCCCCCTTTTCCCCAATTATCAATTATTATCAAAGCTATTTCAGTACATAGTTTACCACGGGAGTCGAAAATATTCCCGGGATAAAATTTCGAATTTCGATATCATGTTTAATATCACCTCATGTACGATCCTTTCATGTTTAGATTTGCCGTCGCCATATTGGATTAAAAATCTTTAATTTCTAATTACTGATGGAAGATTCGAAATCAGTGACCGTATAATAGTTTACACGGAATTGCGTTCAAGTTCCATTATTTTCCCTTAAAATACCTTTAAACGCTTTGTGTTACGATATTCATCGCCACCTACTAAAAATTGTTTAAACTATTATATATTCTAAACCTCCCTGACATCGAAACAAATATAGCCTGTAAATTTGAGCTCACTCGGTTCAGTAGTTTCCGAATCAATAAGCCTCGTACAAACGAACATACATTATTATGTACAAGATGGCCGGTTTATTGTAGTCAACACAAATTAGATGGAGGGAATCGTTACTAACCATTCATGAGACTTTAGCTCAGCAAATAGTTTAGAAGTATTTTTGTTTTTGTATTGATCCGAAAAGTGTCTATTCCTTCCTTATATGTAGATCACTCTGGTGTGAAAACTATTTAAGGGACCACTGTGACCCCCTGTTTTTTTGCCGATTTTCAAGAATTTTTTTTGTGGGAAAAAAAAGACATATTCCAAATTTTTTGTTGTTGTTTTGTTTGTTGTTTAATAAAGATACATAAAAAAAAAAAATTTAATTTTTCACGCCCCATGGTAGCGCTGGGGAAGCTCCCGCGTCAGGTGCTGTTGCCTCTGCAGTGATCCGCGGCCTGCAGCAGAACTGTCTTCAAAGTCGATCTGAAAAAAAATACCGAGTGTTTTCGCTAATAATATGATATTTTGAAGAGAAGTACATAGGGATTTGAAAAAATATTGATTTTTAAAAAATTGGCACGCTTTTGAAATTTAAGGTCGATTTTCGAGCAAAATTTCTCGTCGAAAAAGGCTATAACTTTTTTTTTTATTAAGATATCCAAAAAATCCTATGTACTTCTTTAGATAATCTAGTTTTATTGATGCAGTCCAAATTTGAAGTTGATCGGATAAAAATTGCTCGAGTTATGCTGCAGGCCGCACTCAAAGAAGTGGTTTTGAGAAAAACGCGTTCAAAGTTTGAAGTTTGGTAATTTATGTGTGGACCCCGAGCTGCACCGCTCCACAAAATATGTAATATCTCCGAAAATAATTATTTTTTCGACCTGGGACCAACGGCATTCTATTCTTAAATGTATTTTAGATTTTTCTAGATGGTTTTCAAAAAATCGATTTTTTGAAGCCGTCACAGTGGTGTTGTCCCGGGATTGAAATGAAATTCGGTATGGAATTAGTCTAGTCATGTATCCACTATGCAATGAGCCACTTTTTGCTTTCTACTCGACTGTAATAATTTTGTAATCTTGTTGATGCAATTTATTTTAATTTTGGCAAAAAGTAATAAATTTCTAAAAATTACTCTTAATAAAATTATATGTGATAATATAATAATTAGCTCAACGCTTTAGCACTTTAGCTTGATATGTACTGCCGTGCCCCCGGCAAGTCGAGCAAGCACTGCCGTACTATCTTTTTCCTGGGAATTTTCAAACCCCCTGTACCTTTGTTATGGATGGGAGCAAAAACCTGAAATTTCTGTCACCGAGGACACTTAATGCAGTAAACGAAAATTCCATATTACAGCTATTATAGTTTACAAAATATCTACGATCACAATATCGTGACCGATTATCAAATACATAAGATACTTCTAGTAGGTGTACAAAATTAAATGTAACGAGAAAGTATAAAACCTGTGATTTTCCCCCTCCAACTCCTCACAGTGGTGGAGGCTGCAGATTCTAGGGGGGCAAATAGGTTAAAGTACTTCTAACAGGAGTATAAACTGGACTATAAAATTGGTATTCAGCCACCCTTTAGTTTATTGACAAAGAAAAACTTTAAAAATTGAGAAATATTTTTTTCATCACACGTGCGCGGAAACCACTACTCTTCCGGACGGGTTTACGTGTGGAAACACGCCGATTGCCCACGGTAAAGCCTGTTGAGAATAACCCACTGGTAATTTTAAAGTACGCATGCGAGACTTATAATAACGCACGGGTACCTGAAATGGAAATGCACTCAGAATATTTCTTCAAGAAATCCTTAATGGGAGCAGTATACCTGAGTGCATTTGGGTCGCTCCATTAACACAATGAGAAGGAGTGAGTACATGTCCCATCACTGATCACTGGACAGGGTATGCATTTCTCGCTTGCACTTGCTATAGCAATGAGGAGCTCTAGAAATCTACCTGAGGAGCACTCGATCAATCAATGGCAAGTGTTAAACATCCTTTAATGCTTTTCAGGTACCTAAATAAATTATTTAAGCCGGGCATGAGTAAATATCACATGGTCACCAGAGTAGTTAAGACTATGTGATGTAATAGCATATTGTTTTGAACATCTGTACCTTAGATATCATAAAAACCTTTCCTTACTACTTTTCTTTAAGATACGTATATCTTTTTGAGCAATAATTACAGCATAAATTGTTTTTTTTTATTTGCAGGGGCTCCGCCCCCCGCACCCCCGTTCCACCCCCACGGACTCCTCCTTCCCCCACCTCCTTATCGAACCATTGAACCTTGTGATAAAAAATACAGTGTGCAACTCGGGTGAATACTAGCCGATTGTCCTTGATGGCAGTAGACGCCATCGCCCTGCCATCGTGGGCAATCGGCTAGTTTCCACCCTAGTTGCACAAAATACTATTGTCTCTACATATTAGTTTAAAAAAATTCTTGAGTTGGCAATTACGAAGCACGAAAGTTATTAAATCCGACGATCTAAAGGAAACTTCAGTCCACATTAGGCATACTCATATACTTATATTTACTTATTATATATGTAGATATATAGTTACAAACATCAATAATGAATTTAAACATACCGTGCCACGTATTGGCCAATGAAATGTTTTTGGTGCGATTTATTTTTATCGAAGCTTTTATAAAAATAAGGCAAACCAGTCTTGAGATCTCTATGGAAATATGTTGCTAGACTAGTTCTAATAAAAGTTCTGAAAATATTTTTTTTGTTTTTTGTTTTTGTTTAATTTTTACTTTAAGAGTCATGGCAATGGCTTATTAAATTTCAGAACTTTCTATAATAATCAGAAATATATATGTTGATGTTTAAATAAAAACGTACATTGTTCAACAAATAAATATTGATACAAATGTACGTATTTAGTTAAATGCATACAATTCTCAATTTTTTTTTGCGGAATAACCGCATATTCAACGTACTGCGTGTTCGTCCGTCTGTCTGTTTGTCACAGTCTTCCCGACCTTTTGTTTCTATAACAATTAAGATAAAGTGCGAATAATGAGATTTTAGGAAAAATTATTTTTTTTTGGATAGAGATACCAATGTTCTCAAAATAAATGTTTTGAGTGAGATATCCCTGTATATGTAGGTCTCCTAAATTATCAATAATTAACGTTTTAGGATCTTTTACTTTTAAGTTACGAGACACGCTTTCAGTTACTAGATTTTGTTTTAAAAGTCGTTATCAAAGCGCTTCTAAACTATCGATGCAAAAAATATTAAAAAACATTCCTGAATTCAGGTTTGTGAAAATCTCAAATTTCGACTCAACTTATCGCTCAACTCAAACAGTGAGTCCGCTGAAGAACTCACAGCTAAGGGACTCACAGCTATTTTTGTTTGAGCGGACTCGCTGCTTGAGCTGAACGATTAGTTGAGCGGATTCAAGTGTGTTTTTAGCTACCTGGATTTTACTGAAATTTCAATTAAAACTAAAAAATAAATGCATTTGTTATCTGTAATGCGTTTTTTTTTTAATGGAGTTTTTAGTTTTAGGTGAAATTTCAGTCAAATCCAAATAGCTAAAAATTCACTTGAGTCCGCTCAACTCAAGCAGTGAGTCCGCTCAATTACAACCCTGCCTGAATGTATAGCCTTTAGTTGGTACACTCAATTAAAATTATATTACCAACTTGCTATTACAAGTTTTGGAAACATACGAAGAGCCGCTTGTAACTGTTGGGTAAAAACAAAATGTATGTCAGTTTTCTGCAAGAAAATAAGAAGTTGAAAAAAATATTTACATATATATCTTCTATATATATATTATTCTCCACCACGGACTCCCGACGTCTTGATTATTTTAGTATATGGTTCCAAAAAAACTCCCTCGAATTCAATGTTTCCAAATGATAATCCATTACTTACTGCCGTAAACGTCCTTTTACTTCCCTCAAAGCTTATCTGTTGTCTGATGAACCTATCCCGAGTGTCTCCTCTCTTCGTGATCTCGATGTCATTTGTGACAGTGAACTTACTTTTCGTGATCACATTGGCAGCGTGGTTGCTAGAGACAACTCCGCACTTGGCTTTGTGAAGCTTTGGTCTAAAAGTTCCTTAATTTCTATACGTCTCGTTCATCAAATCTCTCCTTGAATGCCCTACCAAGTCTGATCTCTCCCTCAATTTCCCAGCATAAATAGAATTGAAGCAGTCCAACGCAGGATGCTTCGCTTTGGTTTATGTGAACTTCCCTAGTCTGGCTTGCAGCCCTTGTGGAAGCGACGTGACTATGCTGATATTATCTTTATCGGGTTCATCCTACAGCTGCTTTGCGATATTGGCTGCCCGTCACTGCTTAAACGGGTTTCTAACCTCGTCCTCAGATCAGCCCATTTCTTCCACCCTGTTCACCACCGCACCAACTATGGCCTTTCTGAACCTTTCACCCGAATACTTCGGGAAGCCAACTCCCTTCCTTTTTTCGACTTCCACCTGAGTTACGGAGTCGGAAGACCTACAGCACTTTGACTTGAGGTCCATTGTACATGTCCACCTGAGCAAATCATCTCTTATCACCATGACTTGAAGTTTAGTTGTATGTTGTACCTCTCTCTTTTTTAAGCTTATTTTAAGCTTAATAAATATTCTATTCCTTCCCTGCCTTTAGTTATCCTTAATTTTTAGGCTACTTTCCCTTTTATTCCCGTTTAGTGCTTTTTCTGTTGCGGTATAATTTACGCGGATATCAATACAAACCAAATTGAGGGAGAAAATAATAATTTTTGGGCAGACTAATAAACAATATTTTTGCTCGAAAAAATTACTTTTTGTGTTCGTAGTGCTAACTGAGTTTATTATTATACATTTCGTCAAAGGCCGACTACTAAATAATGACAGAGAAAAGTACAATCATGTAGAAAAATTACCAATTAGTCTACTTTTAACATTTTGTTTCGAAAGATTAAAATCAATATGATCAAAGAACTCATTAAAGTAGCGGGACATTGATGTGATCGGTTCGTGAGATCCATACTTAGCCATGTGTCTATCAACCCTAAGGAAGTCCACATGCCTCAGTGAACGAGCCGGTACTGATATCGCAAACGACGAAATCAATTCAGGGGAATCAATGAATCCCTGAAGACATTCAAAAGCAAAAACAGTCCTGGAAATATGACGTCTATGCTGAAGTGAATCTAACTTAATGAGTTGAAGTCTATCATGATAAGGAGGCAGAATGATAGGATTATCCCAAGGGAGCTCACGGAGGGCACCACACGCAGGAGGCATACTCCAGAATAGGACGAACAAAAGTACAATATAGGGTTCGGGTTATGAAGGGATCCTGAAATTCTTTTGCCCATCTCTTGATGCAGCCAAGCGTCGCATTAGCTTTGTTAACAATGGAATCTATATGAACCGTAAAGTTCATGTGATCATCATAGGACACTCCCAGATCCTTGATTCTATTGACTCTAGACAAAACGCGACGATCTATACAATAATTATAATATAAAATATAGAAGTACTTTTACGGCAAAGAGACATAGAAGTACACTTATTTATATTAAGTGGAAAAGAGTTCATAGAACACCAATTAAAAAAGGTGTCTAAGTCGGAATTCAATAATTCACAATCACGATTAGAAGACATAATGCGGAAAATTTTGGCGTCGCGTCGTCAGCATAACATAAAACATTAGAATTCGGTAGAAATGTAGGTAGGTCATTAATAAAAATGTTAAAGAGGAGCGGTCCCAAGTGACTTCCCTGAGGTACGCCGGATGAGTTTATAATCTCTTTGGATAGGTGGCCACGGAATAAGACACACTGAGTGCGAGTGGATAGATATGACCGGATCCAATCAACAAAGAGGGTGGGAAATCCTAAGGCGATCAACTTGTGAATCATAATCGTATGACTAATTCTATCAAAAGCCTTGCTGAAATCTGTATAGATACAATCAATTTGATTCCCAGCTTCCATTTCAGTTAGGCAAAAATGGGAGAACTCCAAGAGATTAGTAGTGGTAGATCTGCCTTTAATGAAGCCATGTTGAGAAGAGCTTAGGAAAGGCTTGCAATGGAAGTACATAACGCGACTGATTAGTGCTTCGAAAATTTTGGCAACAGCTGATAAGTTAGCAACCGGTCTGTAATTAGAAATATCACATCTATCTCCTTTTTTGTGGTGAGGAATGATAAAAGAAGATTTCCAACAAGAAGGAAAAATGCCACAAGACAGAGACAAGTTAAATAAGTAACAAAGGACAGGCGCAATCGATTCAGAACAATTTTTCTGAAAACTATTGTGCACGTGCATATCATCGGCGATGTCTGCTGGATTTTGATGCATAGGCACATATCTCCGTTGTCTTAAATTTCAGCAGCTCTGTTTGCTACATATGTTTTCGAATTCGATAGAACCGGGTATGTGTGTTATTAACTGTGCCAAAATTTAACAGAATTGCTGGTTAAAATGATGCCCCATTACCGCGCAGCTGCGATCTGACATCATTGGACTTTATATTTGGGGTAACGTTAAAGATCGATGTTATGCTGACAAACCACAAACGATTCAGGGCATTCATGCAAAATATTGGTCGATTCATGAAATACGACCCCAAACCATCAAACCTGTACTGCAAATTTGGGTTGGTAGGATGGGCTACTACCAATCCAGTCGGGCAGTCATTTGAATGAAATTATATTACATAGGTAACTAATAGACAGGTTCACTCTTTTCGATAAATCAACAAAATTTGAATAATTTGAGCAGTGCTTATTTCATTGTCATACTCGTATCTACAAAGAAATGGGTCACCCTATATTAACTTTGTTATTAGTTGACGTACGCAATAGGAATTAATTTCGTCTCGTGCGTCGCGTCGTGGAGGATATTGTTGTAGGCAATCTATGATGTGTGCATGTATATATTTACATATGTACGTACGTATGCAAGGCTGTGTCTATGTATGAATGTTTTTACTGTACGTTTGTATGTACGTTGGCAGTTAAAAATACAAGATAACGCTCGTCTCATTCTGAGTATACATTGATACCAATTAAAAACTTCCAGACGAGAGCTATACTGTCACACTGAGCGAAATACCACCTAAGGTAAGAGAGAATTCAAAGACAGGAAATAACAAAGCCACCTGGATTATCCTAATTTAAAGTGTTTTTTCCACAATAGTGTTGTATGCCTAAAGAAAATATTGTTACATAGCAACCAATCTAACATTCCAGATGGGAGAAACAAAGCACAAAAATGGCACATTGAGCATCACAAAGAGGTTTTTTTTGCGTTCCTTGACTACGGGTATACAATAAAAACCTCCACAAATTTAACGTTTTGCACAGCTTTGCTTTACTAATTGTAAGTGATCTATTTCGTCTTCCTCCAAAGAAAGTCGAAAAAGATGATAAATTAAGAGAAGTTGCGAACATATGAAAAGTGGGGACGACAAAAAATCGTTTTCATGCCCGAAAGAAGAAGGAGTTGTTGAATAGACGTTTTAAAATGTGATTAACCATATCATATACTTAACATTTAAGTCGTGAGATATGAGCTTTGTGTGGTTGTAACACTTACATAAGTGATTCCTCTTTAATAAGACAATAGGACTACTCTGTTCAATCATAATTCTCCATTAGTAGAATTCACTATTCGAAGCCTTTGGGTGATAGCACTCTTTCGCTATTACCAAAAATTGGTCTCGATGCTAGAAACAGGTCCTATTTTAAATTCGGTTGTTCAGTGGTTCTTGAGTCCGACAGACAGTTGCATTTTATATCATGCCACCAGACCCGACCCGGCTTTTCCATACTTGCAAAAGTGCTGCAGAATTAATTACTAATTTACAGCTGGTAAAGACTAAAAAGTAATGAATGTAATTCTAATTTATAAAACTAAAAAACACCCTGTAAAAGTTAACGCAAAACGAGAAAAACTTTTAAAGCGTGGGCGCACTTATGTATCGATCTAGCCAAAATAAACAAAACGTAATGTAGTCACCTACCTACATGCGTTACATTTTGTTCTTACTTATAGTTTTCAAATAATCCTCCAAAAAGTTTGGATATATGTATGTTGAAAGCCAATGTTGAATTGAAGATGTAAGGTCAAAATTGTTGGGAATATCATACCTACATTTACGCTAACTCTCTACTGCGAAGAGTTGCTTCTTCTTCAGGTGTGGTGTGGATTGCTTTAAACCCACTAATATTGATTGTGGAAGTTGAAGCGGCCTATCTTTGTAAACTTAATGCGTGTTATTGCAAACTGATTATTTAATCATTTAAGCGTTGGTAAAAGCAAAGAGAATTAGGGAAGGTTCCGTTTGTGTTTAAATCGGTTAAATGTTACATATATTTAATAAAAAGATAGATTTCAAAATTGTTTGCCCGAAAATAAAATGGGCCGAAAACCTCAAATGGGTGGTAGTATGGAAGCTAATAAGAGCTCAAACAGAATCTAGGCCAAAATTTCGAGACACGAGCTTGAAAATTTGGTAAATTAAATTCCTCAACGTGTTGAGGAAGTTCTAAAAAAATCTGAAAGCGATACACATTATTAATTATCCTGATTATGTGGGCTCTTCATAGAAATTTATTTATTTAATAAATTAAATATGAAATGGGATTATATATACTTATTTCCTTTGAAATAATTTTCTTAATTGTAGAACTTTCTTAAACTAATTTTGTTATACATATTTATTTTTATTACATATTTACATAAAATAAAAATATAAAAACCGCTTTCAAAATATCCCAAAAAATTAATTTTGCTTGAAATTAACTATAACCCTTTGAAATTCTAAAAATAAAAAAAATTCATTTTCCTAATGGTATTACATTTATTTCTTTGGCATCTCGTTTAAAAGAACCATTGGTTGTTTTGGCAATACATTAAAATTAGTAACTAACTATAAATGTTATAAATAAATAAATACTCCACAAAAGCAATTCAAACATCTATCCACCATATAAATTTTCAAATTTACTTTAAATTGGGATGACGTTTTATTATGATGAAGAATTGGTGCACCCGGCTTTTGAATTAAAAAGCTTTGCCACATTATAATAATAATATCGAAGCAAAATCTGTATCTACGCATCTAAATAAAATTGAACTCCCTTTCTGTGATTTCGAAATAACTGCCTTTTACTAATCTCACATCTTTGTTTATTCAGTACCAAAGCCCAAACAAACATTGTGAGCATTTTTGTCTGTGTGTCTGTTTGTCCGGGCTAATATCGCGAACGCCTGAACCGATTTCGATGGGGTTTTCACGGAAGAGTAGAGTATTTTAGCGGAAATGATTTAAGCTACCCTTTCCCTTATGGAAAAATACTAATGAACACTAATCATAACAACTAATAAAACCCTATTGATGAAATATATTCGCGAACTAATGCATCGATACCCTCAGTACCATTGTTCATCAGTATGATCATTGTCATTAGTGGTTGTCGCTCATAAGTGCGATGAGTGTTACTAATGTTCATCAGTAGATCTAATTTTTTTATCAGACTACATGAGTCCTTTTCATAATAGTTAGTTGTTTAAACATGAAATTAATTCATATAAAACAATTTACAAGCAACATTTACGTAAAAACACAGTTCCTTGGCATTCCACCCAAAATCTTGGCGGAACAACAACAATATGTGACTGGGCCTTGCCGATTTCATATAAAGTTAAAATACATAAAAAAGACTAGCACTTTCACGTAGAACATGAATTGAAACATTACGTGGATATAAAAACTCATGATCAACGAAAATACATCAACCGGAAAACATATTTAAATCGTCACTGGCTACGACTTTGCACCAAAAATCAATGACTGCTTAAAATAACTACTATAACTTTTAGCCATTTAGGTAGTATTGTCGGTGACTCTAGATAACGTTTGAAGTTTAATTGTTTTATTAATCGATTTTTTCCCTTCATCGTTCGTACACTCGCAGACTACATAATTACCCATTCCAATCAATAAGTAGCACTCAAGAAATATTGACTCTATCAAAAACATAAACCGAATTTGCGATGCGCAAGATATCGGACCCTGATTCATTTTAACATGCATACATATACCTTGTGTTCTCTATACCTTACAAAAAAGGGCCACATTGCAATATGGAGACCGAGAAAAGAGCCATAATCAAAACTTTTCAATTTCTATTTGTGCGTATGAATACTTCTATAAATATATAATATAAAATAAATGGTCATATAATTGTACAATCATCAGCATCACAAATTTTTTTAAATGCATTAGTGTAATGATGATTGGTCAATAGTTTTCACTTTTCAAGATTTTAAGTATTCACTAATCATTAGTGAGAAGATTACTGAAGCACTGACTAGCACTCATCAGTGTCCAATAGCGATTATAAATGTTCGAGGTTGTCATTGATAAGTACTGATGAAATCACTTATGGACAGTAAAACTAATGAGCACTAGTGGGGGTCAAGAGGTGACGCCTCATTGCTTTCGACATCGCATCTTTGGGAATATTTTCATTTACTTTCTGTAATATTGTGAACATATTCTTGAATGTATATTAAGTATTGATTTAAGTAAAAAAACCAAAAATCGATTTTTCGGACCTCATAAAGAAAGATCCCCCTTAAGGTAACATGCAGATCTCAAGATCTATTTGGATCTTTTCCAAACAACACAGCGTTTTTTTGTTGCTGTCGATTTTGAATTTTTATTTTAAGAATGAAACTGCCCGCCAAGGCCGTGGACGGGTCTGCTAGTATGTTAACAATGCAATTGCAATATGAATCTTAAGGAAATATCGTAAAAATAAATCAACATGAAACCCGATCAAACAACTATTTTCCAAAGCCAGTGGACAATCTGTTCATCAACCTTGAAAGTGCGAAATGAAGTTTTATATAAAAATTGCATGAACGCCTAGTGACATTGGAAAATATTTCGTAGGTAAGTTGATTTTTGTTTACGACAAACCCTTAAGAATATACAAATGTTGACCCCTAAAAACTTAACAACTATACAAGTTGCCAAAAAGGAAGAGGGTCAATGCCAATTTTCAATATTAGGCGAATCTAACGGTGCCTCATTTATCAAAGTCGGACTATCCGTGTCCAATAGATGCTCTCTACAAGTTTACGCTTAGTGTGATATAAGTACATATATGGATATATAGATAGACGAGGCATTGAAACTGAAGTTTATTTTCGAATAATTGAAATAGTGAAATAAACTTAACTAAGAGGATAATTAAAATTCATTTCATAAGTTTCCTTTCATATAACCAATTATAAAATGCAATATCTACATAGTACAACCATATAAACACATGCATACATTTTTCTAACTCTTTGTTGTGTTGTTTCCTTAATGTTTTGACTATGTGAATTATTTATGCAGCATATCCAGCCGTTTATGGACAGTTTCCACAGGCAATCCCACCACCGATGGCTGCGGTAGCACCAGCCCAAAGAGAAGGTAAGAGCTCATGTTTTGAAACAAAAAATGCCCGAAACCCAATAAACGAAAACCAATCATAAAACCAATATAACATAGGTTGCCACCCGGCTTGTATAATTTTTAAACAAGGAATTTTTATCTGCCGTTACATCTTTTATTCTTTCCACATTTCAAGTCAGATTGAGAAATTTTAAGTTGAACACCAAGAAAGTGAAATCGTTAGTCGGCCAAACCGAACTCGATTTGCTTAGTGAATTCTTGGTTTGATTTCGTGCCGTAGTAATGTGGGCTTCAATGCAAGCAAAAAAATTTAGAAGCCATGTGATATTTATTGAAGCAATTAATTTATAATGATTAAATCTTGATTTCGGATATAAGTTTAACTTAGGGGCATTCGTGTGAAATGTGCATGACCTTTTACGTGTATATACAAACGCCAGTATAAGTACATCTCCTCAGTATTTATGTGTATATCGTATTGTGGTGCATGCGTGACCTTGAATCCGATTTTGTTTTTGCTTCTGTGATAATATTGTTTGTTGCTTCCTTCTCTTGTATCATGCCTTGTTTTATTTTATTATGCTAATATTTCTATACATACAATTAAGTTGCTGCAATCTAATTATAAGTGGGCCAGTGTCCACCTGTTAGGAGTGCAAATTTCGGCTACATAAAGTTTTAAGTCAAGAATAATACATAATTACGAGAAAAAACACAAAATCTAAATAGCTTTAGTAATTAATATTGGCACATACATATATGCAATTCCAAGTTTCTTTATGCACATCATTTTGTAAATCCATGAGCTCAGACTTATCCAAAGGATATCATAAATTAAGATCAATTCACTAATTTTTTACTATTGTAAACATTTAGAAATAAAAAGCAATTTTCAGGGGCCTTTACAAAATGAACAGGATTAAACAATAAAGAAGGCATAACTTGCTTGTTCAACCGACGGAAATGAGAAGAAAATAATATACTTTCAACTATGGTGCAGATGCGCTACATCTGAGCAAGCCCTTACTTCAATTTATTTTTTATTCTTTCTGAAGCTTCAATATTAATATGTTATACCTTGACGATAAAAGGTGCCAAAGTGTTTTTTACTATTGATCCAACTAAATAAAGCATATTATGTCGTGGTATATTTATAAATTTACTTAGGAGAGCTGGCATACGAAGTGCGTTCAGTATTATACGAGTAACATGATATCAACCCGAAACCCAACACTTACAAAATCCGAAAATTCATTGGACTACCGCGAATATCAGCTCGTAATTGAAAAAGTTCACGCATGCATAAGAGCTGTTTATTTACCTTTGCAGTGTACCGAAAAGGATAAAAGTAAATAAGAATTATTTAGTGTCATAATATTTGAGTTTTGTAAAAAATTTTTTTAAACTTGCACACCCCTAGGTTGCGCTTCTGTGAACAGTCAGAATGATAGTGTACATATGTACATAATGAAAATCGACTCTCTAAAAGATGAAGCAAACCCACTCAAATAACGCACTGACCTCTTACGAAGAAACAAACTTAGATTAGACTTTTCGCGGCATCATTTAAATTGACAGAACAATGGTATGAACCGCATCATAAAATATTAAACATCCCATGGAATACTATGTACTTGTACATATTCCAAATTGTTCAGTTGTTCAACGTTTTATATTTTCGTGTAGTTTATGTTTGGAGGGCTTCATCTCTTCTATAGTCGTTTGTGTATAATCAATCAAAACTGAAGGGTCTTTTCATAAAAACGCTCGAAATTTTTTAAGTTCTAGCGGCCATGTTGTTCAAGCAATATCTTTCAAGGTTATAGCGTTGAAGAATGTATGCAAATCATCACATTGTATTATCAAAATAAGTGCTCCGTTCGGAAACGTTCAGCATCGAAAATCATTTTTAGCGACGAGTGCTACAGATCGATGTTAAGTACCTTTTTGTGGCCCAAACTGGATTATATCGATACCGACGACATGTGGTTCCAACAGGACAGCGCTAGATGCCACACAGCTCATGGCACGATGGACATTCTGCACGAGAAATTTGACGGTGAAGTGGACTGGCCACCCAGACCATGCGACTTAATACCTTTAGACTTCTTCTTTTGGGGCTAACTTATATCGCAGGTCTATGCGAATAAACCGCAAAGAATTGATGCCCTCAAAGTCAACATAACGAACCCCATCTACAAAATTCAGCCAGATTTATGCAACAAAGTCATCGAAAATTGGACCTCCCAAATATGTGCTACCAAGCAAAGCCACGACGGACATTTGAACGACGTTATATTCCATACTTAATGCCATACAATATTATTTCCAATAAAATAAAAATGGAGTAGATAGCTCACACACAACTTATTTTATTTACATTTAGTCGAGCGTCCTTATTGGAAGACCCTGTACATATGGGGGCGACTAGCCAAAGATTAAATACATACCAGGATAAAATAGCACTGTTGTGAAAAATTCAATGAATTCTCTTTGCTTTTGTTAGAGTAGCATTTAAAAATCGTCTTTGAGTCATCTCTCATTTATTTCATTCGGGAAGTTTCTGTGAAGCGTGCTTTTTAGGGGTTTGTTTTTCGAATTCGCAACACTGTTTCTTACATATCATGCAGTATTTTACGGTCGACATAGTCGTCTATCGGAGCAAGTTATTCGAAATCATGGATCGTTTTCGCACCACACATACTCTAATTGAGTACGAGTACATCGTACAGTGCGCGCTGAAGAAGCTGTTGCTGCTGTGGAGTCTATTAATTATTGAGAAGGACCCGAATGAGACGATTCGCCATCGTACACAGAAATTGTAGCTTATCCACTAAAAGTCACGTTTTGGTGTGCTTAATGGCCCAAGATGGAGAGCGCGTAGATGATTGCTGACTTTTTCGTTCCCCAGTTGAAAGGCGTTAATATTGGAAGAGCTTTGCTTTCAATAAGATGGCCACACAGCTCGGAACACAATCAATACATTACGAAAACATTCGATGAGCGCATAATTTCGCGTGTTGCACCTGTGAATTAGCCTCTACGATCGTGTGATATTACACCTATGGATTATTTTCTGTGGGGATATGTGAAGTTGCTTGTCTACGCCGATAAACCACAGACGTTGGACCACTTGGGAGTCAACATTTGCCGCATTGCTGCCCCATCTGCACGAAAAAGTGGTCGAAAAGTGGGCATCCAGATTACGCTTCATTCAAGCCAGCCGGCCTATATGCCGAGCGAGCGAGACAGTTGCGGGAGCATCGCAAATCTTATGTGGCAGTGGCACAAATTAGGCATCTTCGAAAGTGACGAAGTTTCCAGCAATAATTGAAGAAACCTAACTAGCATGGGTTGGCTCACCCTCCTGTGAAGGGTCCCAACCCCTCCCCAATTTCCGGCGTTATGATGTGGTGAATGTCAATCTATTTTTGCAGAGGATATCAGCTTTGATTAAAGCCCAAATATTTGCTTCTACTCGGAGCGGTTTTTTTGATTTTAAAAAATCCATGATTTTGGGGACTCCCAACCGCTTTAAGTAGAAGAATTAATCGCAAATGAAAGCTGACATCCTATATTTTCAGAAAAAATAGGTTGGCTTTTACCACCCCCAACAGAACGCCGGGAATGAGGGAGGGACCTTTAAGGGGTTATATCCACTTGTAATTTTGAGAAAATCGAATTTTTTTTTTTGCATATTTTGAATGTACATATAGTTGAGAATATCGTCCGAAAATTTCACATTGATCCGGCAAATAGTTTCCGAGAAATTAGCGTATTTGTAAAGACGTCTCCGAGCGTTTGAAAGTAGTTTAAATGGTTCCCAAAACTTTAAACGCGTTTTTCTCGAAACGGTGTTTTCAAAGTCGGTGAGCAAAATTTCTCCAAAACGGCTAGAGCGATCGGCTTGAAATTTTCACACAATCTTCTTAGATACTTGTATCAGGTAATGATCGAAGGAATAGGGTTTCTGACAACAATTTTTTAAGCCCCTTTAAACTGTAAATTTTCTTGAAAAAAACGATTTTTTTCTTTGGGAAGCCGCCATTTTGTCAAAAATCAAAATTTTGACTATTCCTTCGATCATTACCTGTATTCATCTATCCTAAAATTAAATCTTTTGGTATTTTTTATTTCAAATAATTTGGATCAGAGATATCTTGCTCACCGCCAGACACCTTTTTGTGGAGGTCCTCTAGGAGATCTACTACAGGAACAACGGAACCGAATATTTTTGTAAATACATCGCGAATTCTTAAAATACATTAAATTCGCTATATGTACATTTATTCTATGTATTTATTTAATGAAAAGCCTCTTCACAAAAAATTCACAAAAAAACACGTTTTTTCGGACTTATAAGTGGATATAACCCTTTAAAGGGGATAATACAGCCCATCTAGATAACGTAAGGAACCTTTTCCGAAAATTTCGTCACTTCAGAAGATGCATCCCAATTTTTTCAGTTACCTGTCGGCCTACATGCAGTCAATCTTGTTTTCTCTTCAATCCTATATTCTTAATCTAAAGACTTCGTGCTGCTCATTACACATCAAGCAACAGCCGTGCGCCCGAATCAACCCCGCCTAATTATTGTATTCTCCCATATTATTATTTTTTAACTACTATATTATATAAGATAAAATCAAGTTTACAATTAAATACAAGTACATTAAAACATAAGCACTGACGAAAATATGTAAATAAAGTGGCTTGGAACAATAAAAGTAGACATAGATATTAATGCGACGACGAGCTTATCATGGCCGCGTAATCTTATTTTAACTCTCCTACATAAAAAACAAAATGTTTCTCCTATTGACGGAATCCTTTAATGTTCTTTAAAGATTTTCTGATGTTCCCAGGATGTTCTATCTCGGGCCCAGAGGGTTGTAATTTGTTTATCTATCATCTACCACAAGAGTTTGGTGATGCTGAACTAATGCAGATGTTCCTTCCATTTGGTAATGTAATCAGTTCTAAAGTTTTCATCGATCGAGCAACAAATCAGAGCAAATGTTTTGGTAAGTACCTCTTTGTAACGAAATTTCCTTCTTCGCCAAAATTAAATTCTCTTTAATGAAATTTAAGATAATGTTCAAGTTAAGTAAAATTCCTCCTAATGGCTCACTCGTGTGTGTTTATTGCGTTTAGGTTTTGTGTCGTTTGATAATCCTGCCAGTGCTCAAGCGGCCATCCAAGCAATGAATGGATTCCAAATTGGCATGAAAAGACTGAAAGTACAGCTAAAACGACCCAAAGATGCCAGCCGACCCTATTAACAACAGGAGCCCTTTAGAGTATATACCAACTTGCCAGGTAAGTTGACAAACCCTTCTCTACCGTATGACAGATTTATTGAAATTGAGTTTTCCTAAACTTTCGTAATTTGCTTTATTGAAAGACGTAGACGTGTTGATATGTCAATACTTTTCATTTTCTTTAATTCTGAAGCAAGCTAGCGTCAAACACAAACTTCGGAGTGCATTATGGGTTCATCAGTTTTTTTTATTTCTCCCTTCTCAAAATTCAAAATGTCCTTTAATATCCTTTTTTTGGTTTGTAGGATCATACATGCATTTGCATACCTAAATACATTCATCCTCGTAGTTGTCACGGATCTTATATCAATTTTACAATTCTCCATGACTTCCCCACTTTGGAATGATTTGTTTTTAATATTTGCAGTAGCAGTATAAGAAATTCCAAAATTTCTCTCTGAATAATAATATTTTAAATTTTATATTGTAAATGCTAAGATATTGGAAAATCGACTATAATGTGTCTCGGAAATAGGCTTGCCAACTTTTCACTGGGCGTGGGGATAGACAGGAATTTAAGATTTTCATTTGTTCTTTTATATTTGAGCACAAACAGCACATCTCATTTGGGAAACAACAAAAATCAACCATCATGTAAAATAATTACAAAGAGCTGCAAAATAACGATTTCTGAAGAATTCTTCACTTTTGAAATACGTATGTGCGAAATTGTGAATACAATGGTGTACTTAGTTTTCACCTACCTGCTTAGGTTTTCAAAGCAAATAGAACAACAAACATACTTTATGACTTTATTTAAAAAATTATTTTAGTATCATAGAAACTCATGATGTAGCTCAAATAAAAGCTTAAGACTTATGCCACCTTAAAAAATAAATAAGAGTCTAAGTCAAAATATACAGTACCTAGAAACAAAATTAAATGGGCGTCCACGGCACACGTAGGTATTGCGCATGGACCGTAGTCCGTAGGGTGATTGAAAAAATCGCTATTATCCATGCCGGCCGATAATGCACTCTTCAATAGGTACCTATAATTTTAAGCGCTAAATCATCAAAATCGATGGAAATTTAGAGGTCACTTCCAAAGATTTTTTAAATGTTTGCACCAAGTGCATGAAAATATTGCTATAATGAAATATGTAATATCTCTGACCGTTTTTAATGGAATCGGGCAACACTTTACTATAAACCTACTAATACTATACAAAATTGGTAGGAATAATTGTTTCACGAAATTTAGCATTTTGAAATTCAGTGTTATTGAATCAGTTTACAATAATTAATTAAGTCGCATCTAAAGGAAGCCGGTTCCTTTAAAATTTTGTTAGTGCGGTTGTGTTTCATTTAAGGGGTTTAATTGGAATCTCTGTGGAGATCTAGATCAACCCTTAATTTTTTCAAAAATATAGGCCATTGTTTATAAAAATCTAAAGCGCCAAATCAAATTCTGCAAAGCTAAGAACTAAGCTATCCAACAGTGAAAACCCCATTTGAATCAATTTAGAAGTTTAGGAGGAATAGGTTGACAACGTGCGAAGCATTCCTCTTTTATATACAAGAGGAGTTTTTAAGCTGCAACTTTCAAAATTCTCGAAATGTAAGCACTCTACGAAAAAATGTCCATAATCAAAAGTTAATCATTTCGCGGGAGAAGTACAATTGTGATCAAATTAGTCCCCCTTTCCCCTATTTTTATTGCAGATACGCGTTCTACGGTTCAAAGTACATAGGATTTAGGTACTTATCTGAAACATTTCTTCGGTTTATGATAGAGGGCGCTGTAGTCGACGAAATTAAATGTTTTTTCAATTTCTCCTACTGAGAACCTATGAATAGAATTCTGCAATACGTAGCGCTGGTCCGGTAAAATGGTCTGCTAGATCTCCAGATCTTACTCCACACGGACAGCTGTCTAAGCAGATCCACCAAGACGTTCCACAGCTTCTAAGATTGACCCACACAAAGAAAATACTCTATAGTCCTCACTTAAGGGATCATCACAGTGTGAAATTTTCGAAAAATCGTTTTTTTTTTGTTGCATTACACTAGTTTACAAGAAAAAAGTACCTCAAGGAAAATATTTTTTTTAGACTAATTTGGGGTCGCTAAACACGAAAATGACATCCATTTATTTTTCCAAAGAAGCGTTTTTGAGATATTAGCAAAATACTGGTTTTTGGTTTTTTCTCCAAAAAACGCCCAAAAAATCCTACAACAACACACTGCTCCAATCTAAAATGTGTACTAGTAGTAAGGTACTCGTTTCCCCTTCACGGCAATATCTTGGTTGTGTCCACTGGAACTGTATTTTTTGAGTTACAAGCGTTCAAATTGTAAAAAAAGTGAATTTTCAAGCTTTCTTCTGTAAATTAAATTAATTTGAAAGCAATGAAAAATGTTTCAACATATTTCAATGACTGCATGTGAAAGATACTTTTGTTACGGAAATACAAAATCAAACTGGGCCAAAATCAGATGGCAATTGCAGAAGATATAATACATTAAGTATTGCTGGGGGCTGATAAACGGTAGGGGGACACAATGGCTCACGAGTGCTGGCGTGCCACAGCGCGCGCATCAAATGCACCAGGGTTGCCGCGCGAACGAAAAGTTCATTGTTCTTTTTTTAATATCTCCTGCATTTATCATCCGATTTGAGCCCAATTGGATTTTATATTTCCATAACAAAAGTATCTTGCACATGCAGTCATTGAAATATGTTGAAACATTTTTCATTGCTTTCAAATTAATTTAATTTACAGAAGAAAGCTTGAAAATTCACTTTTTTTACAATTTGAACTCTTGTAACTCAAAAAATACAGTTCCAGTGGACACAACCAAGATATTGGCGTGAAGGGGAAACGAGTACCTTACTACTAGTACACATTTTAGATTGGAGCAGTGTGTAGTTGTAGGATTTTTTGGCCGTTTTTTGGAGAAAAAACCAAAAACCAGTATTTTGCTAATATCTCAAAAACGCTTCTTTGCAAAAATAAATGGATGTCATTTACGTGTTCAGCGACCCCAAATTAGTCTAAAAAAAATATTTTTCTTCTGGTACTCGAAACTTTCCTAAAATTTGTAAACTAGTGTTATCGAAAAGTATACACTGTAATAAACATTCTCTCAAATTTTCAAATCGAAATTCAAATTATTACGGTCGCTGCAGCGTTTCTTGTAGAAAGGGAACGGAGGGAACTGTTAAGAATCCCCAGCATCAGTATTGTCCTTCGGTAGGAGATTCGTGGTGCGAATGGCGCAAAGCTGAGGCCAATAGATTTCAGGAAAAATATTCTCATCCACCATCGCTCGATGACGATGTCCCAGACAAGAGGTTTTGAAGCCAATCTACGAAGATTTGACCACCGACGTTTTGTTAGAGAGATGTACGGGCGTTTCAATCTTTAAACGCGTTTTTCTCAGAATGGTGTTTTTCATAACGGTTTCCACTCTCAAAGGAAGAGTTTTGAAAATATCTAGTTCCAATTTGGAGAGAACATTTTTAACGTTATTCTTTATGGCGCTATGGAAGCTTTTTTTTTTTTTTGGAAATCTTCCTATTTTTTTTTACGAAAAACTGTCGAAAAAAAGGGCCAAATTCGATACTTTTTGTTCAAACCGCCGCCATTTTGTCCTATTAAAAAAAAAACCTCCATAGCGCCATAGCGACTTCCCTACAGATTAATAATCTTTTTGAAATTTTTGTTCCGGATCAAAATTGCGGCCGCAATCGTGGAAACCGTACAGGACCTTTTTTTTACGTGTCATTTCAACAATTTATTCAACTATTATACACATGATAAATAAACATTAAAAAAAATCATTTTGTATTCGTCATGAATGTATTTATTTATAAAAAAAAACCGGACCGATTAGTTTATTTCAACATTAAAAAAAAAAATCGGGAAAATCAGTGATTTTTCGGAGGGTCACACTGAGACGATCCCTTAACAGATCTTAGAGAAGTATATACCAGCTCCCAGTACCCTGTCTCGCAAGTTGATCAGCCCGGTTCTATGCTTAGAACTCTAGAACCCAAAGTGATATTTAGGCAACGGCACAGCTACTAGAATATTTTATTTATTTATCATTGTTGATTTTATAGTACTCCTACAATTTTTCCGATTTTTCCACACATATGAAATTCAAAGTGATTACTTTTGCAGAGCACTTTTAGGGGTTGATTACAAAGTTGCCGCCACCAATTGGAATCTTTACTACAGTACAGTACAGATTACAAGTTTATTTGGTTTGCTCGTTCGATAAGAACATGATTTTAGATAGATCTATCATCTATCATGAATACATATTTTGAAATTTAGTTATTATTAACGACGTTTGTTTCTTATAATCATCGGTAATTAATTCGATTTGAAATCAATTAATTCGCCAGATTCATTTAAATTAAATTAAATTTCTTACTTAGTAAACTTTACTAAATAAAATGATTTATAAAATATTATTTCATATTTTGCAGATCGTTATCCAGAGCTGAATCAAAATATCATCACACTTGAATGCCAAATGCAAGTTACACAAGTTTAAAATACAAAAAATAGAAAGCATGAATAATTGCGCATAACAACTAATCGTTTGAATGTACGCAAAGCAGTAATTTCAACCGACCGCTATAATTGGAAATCAGCGCAGCGGTGCACAGCGAGAGTATTCCCGAATTTAATGATGACATAAAAGTTATATTATTTAGATATGCGGCATTGACTGAAAATCAACTATTTAAATATATAAAAAGAAATATTATTCTAACTTTACAGTGTTAACGAAGAAAATAAACAAATGCTAGGGCGATTTACCGCATGAATTAAACTGAAAATCATTTGTACTTAATTTACCAATTGTTTTGTATTGTTTTCCAATGCCCATATTATACTTAGTATACTAGTTAGAATTAATTTAAAAAGTAACAATAATATAATGCATGCTTCGTTCTATGTAGGTATTCTTACATGAAAGCGTGGAAAGGAAGGGAAATTATTACACTAACAATTAACTTACGCAAAGTATACATAAATGCATTATAATGTCATATAACTTAAGCAGTATCTCTCTTACGGTATACCTTTGGTAGACCTTCTTTTGTTCTTATAATATTGTTAAGCGTTTTGCTTCATTTTAGTTATATTTATTTATTTTCCATTAACTGGTTACCAGATTTTTTGTTAATATACGAAGAAATTTAGCGAAATAATGTACAAAAAAGAAATATAATGATCTACAGCTAAGATGAGCCAAAAATTAAGGTTATATATTGGATTTTTATAAATAATGAGAGGCAACTGAAAATACTTGTAGATAATATTGTAAAATAGAGATAACTAAAAGAATAATTTTGATAGTTGGCACAATGAAATTTAAGTTAATAAAATTCATGACAATTTGTGAAGTGAAAATTAGGCGGCAACCAATTTTCGGAACAACAGCTACGAATAGGATGAAATTGAATTGGCAGCATTTTTAGACATTTCAGCTTTTAGATTTTAAATAAAAGTTTTCTTGTCTGCAAGAATTAATAATCTCACTGAATCTGAAGGATTATGGATCTTCAAATATTTCCGGAATTGTTACTGACAAAATAGCGTAAAAAAGCTTTTAGTTCACACCTCTTATTATTATGGTATTATGTCGATGGTATAGTGGTGTAGATAAACTGACCCTCCTGTCTAAGTGCCCACGTAACTACGCTAAACTGGTTAATAAACTTAAAATGTAGAAAAGGCACAAAGCAGACGTTGTTTGATATGATTTCTCTTATAATTGACGCACTTTTCTGTGAAAAGACGAGACAACATTAGGAATTTACAAAAACAAAAATATTCGAATACATGATATTGAAGTCATTATTATAATTCTACAAATGGGCTGTGATTTGATTGTATAAAAGTAAATAATTAAATAAATAAAAAGTAAACAAATAACATACAAATTTGTGTCCTGTACAGTTCGTTTGTTTTAATGTGTCAAAGTTTGATGTCGTGAAAATATAAAAATATGATAAATTATATTTTAGCAAAAATTTTAAAACAAAATGAAATAAACGCTGAATTACGTACCTAAAATTTATACCTTTACAAAAGTGATCCTATTTAAAGCAAAACGATTACGACCATTACTAAACGCTCAACATACAAAAATCAACATTTTATCAAACAATTTATCCAGTCTGTCCTAGTTCAGTTATAATTTTTGGTTCCCGAAAAATCTAAATCGGCTAGTGTTTATTCGCGTATTGATAAATCCGTTAAAATTTTGCAGGAGCAGTTGTAACATAAACATGTTGCCAATTCAAATTTCGAACTATGGAACTTCTTAAGTGCTACAAAAATTCTGCATATGGTTAAACTATTCCTTGGTCATATCAAAAGTAAACAGTTGATGTTTATTATCGGACAAGCATCAAGGCTAATGTATAGCCAAATTAATAAAGAGAATATGAAAATTAGTAAAGTTTAACAAGAAAGTTAGTAAGAGTAAATATGTTAAAAGATTGTATGCGTCCGAACTTTTATTCCTCCGGGAATAAAAGAGAATATTTCACGTTTACTTTCCATAAGCGTAAATTTAAAAGTAATTTCAACACGCATATTAAATGTAAGGATAATAACTGTAATATTAAAAAATATATATACATTATAGTATAACTGAAAAAGGTACCAATAAATTTATTTACACTTTGAAGCTACTTTTAAGGCGTAGAATAGACACAAAATGAAACCTACTGAGAGAAAATATTTTGCTTTTACTTTTACATTTTACATTTAGTTGCGTATTATACGAGACACACTATATGAACAGGTTTACGGGATTATACATAACAAAGTGGATAGGTTCCAGTTTAGGGATTATTTTTACACTATTAGATTATTGAAAGTTGCGAGACATGCGCACAATTATCAGTCATTGTATTTTAAAATACTTCAAAACTGCTCGCAATGCGCTTGTTGTTGATAAAATTGTGATCAATATTCATTATTATATTTTTTTCTTTTCTTTCAAAATATGATTTTTTTTTCAGTGATTTGGTACGTTTTTATTCTCGAAAATAATATCAAAGGCTTTCAGAAATGAGAGTTTGTCCATAGATATTAAAGCGAGTCAAATCAACCAAGAGTATCCTAAAGTACCAAGGTTAACATAACTATAAAATACCCACCCATATTACAGTTATAAAATGAAAAGAATAGGGTTACTACGATCTTCTTATACTATAAGGGAAGTCTGTATTGAGTTGAGTTTCATATCTCACCTACATACACATGTATTAGAATTATTGGTTATTATACTATCGTTTTGTAAATTACGAATGCTTGCATGCTTTTTTATGCGTTCCTTTCGTTTGATTGCCAATAAGAGAAATCGCTATTTTGAAGCGTATATAGCAGTCGAAGGTCTAGGTCTTGTCATTTGATAAAAAAAACTCCTGCAGAATAACAACCTTGAAACTAAAATTTCAGTACGAAGTAGTCAATTAAAAAGTGTTTGCATTCCTGCCTACAATTTCAACTTCGTCAAAGTGAAAGAGCTAGATCGCAGCATTAACATGTATTGCCTGTTTGAACACTTCTTTTACTCATGCAGCCATTTTGATACGTGACATTATGCTGAAGCAAAAGCAAGCTCTTCAATGCAAGTATAAAGCTATGGAATGGCGTTGCTTACAGCTGCATTACTAATAGACCAATGTAGCTTGCACGTTAATTCAGCTACATCTAAGTTGACAATACGATGTAATTGTATCGACAAGCATGATTCAGCTCCGGCTAATTATGTAACAGCTAGGGATATTTCGTATAGTTCTGCTACCTTAATGGTGAGCCACGTAGGTGAAGGCTTTTACAGCCTACTTTAAAATTAATAGTGGAGCCAGCCCACAATAAGGATTTCATTTATATTCTTAGAACTATTTTCTTATTTACCTCCACTGGTAACACTCATTAGAAGTAGCGTCACTTAGGAGCTACGTAAACAATTATGAAAATTAAAACAGTGGTGGTATATTATGGAGCTCAGCTTTTTATAATATATTAAAATAAATTGTTATTATAAAAAATCAAGTACACGTGTTACGTCGGATATGAACTTTTAATGTTATATTTCATTTACTAAAAGGATACTTCAAAATTAAAGCTGTTTATTTCGTTTGTTTTTATAAAATGAAGGACGTATCTCATTGTCATAGCCGTACTCACAATCTAAAGGTATATTGTTCTTATAACAGAAAAATCTACTAAATTATTTGGCTACAAATATATCCGAAATAAAATTAAAAGGGATATAAAACTAACTAACAGTTATTGTGATATGCACTTGTTGTTGAAAATAAGGAAATTATGAACAGTTTATACAATCTCAAAATGTTCAACCCTACTGATGAAAAATAATCATTAAGGAGCCATTCAAGTACATATACGTAGAAGGATTTTTCTTGATTTTGGAAATTACACATCTTTAGAAAACGGTCACTGAATCTACCATAAGTGGCTCATCTTGGATTGTGTTTAATTCAATTGAACTACGACTGATTTAACCTCGACCTTAAACATATTGCTCGACCAGTCATGCAGCATCATCATTTCCATACTCAAACTGAACGACGAACATAAACTCTGGTGCACATCGAGTTGCTATATGTATTACATATAATAATAAAATTTAAATAATTACTAATCTGTAGTGTGATTCGTAAATGCTATACTGCTCAGCAAAAATTATATAAAAGAAATCGGAACCTGTGTGCACTTGAATGGTCTCTGAGGGCACCAGTTATTGAACGAAAAGAATAAAATAAATAAGCAATTTCGTTTTTGTGTACAAGCCACATAGCCTGCTCAACGTGCAAATCAAGAGAGAGTTACATTACATGCATATTAATTTGAATTCGTCATGCCTAATAGGTGAAAAATGTTCACCTTTTCGAAGTATGATTTAAAAAAAGTGCTGTCTAGTTCGTAAAACACAATAAAAATTATTAATAATTGAAAGAAGAAATTAACTTAAGCTGATATATGGCTTTCTAGAGAACATCATCAATATTTTTTACAAGAACAATGCGTCATCCCGATTGCCCACAAATTTTAAAGTAATATGTTAAGCTCTCGCGGATGATCTTAAATAAATTGATTGACTGACACACCTACTTCTCATCGTAAAATCATTGATTAAAGTTTCACTAAACGTTACTACTGAGAATATCGACAATTTAAATTACTCTAGATAAAATAAATTTAACCCTAGTAGCCTAATCTGCACCTCCAAAAACCAACTAAAGTTCACCACAATCTTGTTCATTACTTTGACGGCGATTTGACTATCGTTTGAGCCACGTCCGTCCGCAGGGTTTCTGTGTTTTGGGCACGGTTTTTGTCAATTATCTGTGAGTCCACTAAAGACGGATGGAAAAAGTTAAAAGGAGTAAGACAACATTCCGAATCATTGCAAGTAATACCTTCAAAATTATTAATTCATTAATAATTATATTCATTAATATATCAAACATATTAACTCTTAACTTTCGTAAACGACCAAGATCGGCGTTTACGAGCTCGACGATAATGTAATATCCAAATATATTAGCGGTCTGCTAATAATTACCGTTAATGATTTTATGCATTTTTCGGAAGGTACATTACAAGCTGTTTTTTGAGTACATCTTACAAAATTGCGGAAATAATGCTCCAACTTTGTTCTTGTAGTAAACTGTAAAAATATATAAAGTTCTCTAACTCAATTATGTACCAGTCTTGGCTAAGTAGTAATTAAAAAATCTTCTTCACACGATTTTACCTTGGTATGACGATGACAATGAAACCAGCAAAAGCTTAATTTTCTTGTCCGACACATTTTCAATTCAGAAAATTTTATTTAAAGAGAATAAGAACTGCACGTTAGTGCTAGTTCTTCAAATGTCGATATCGTTCCTAAAGGATTTAAAAAATTTGAAGTAACATGTTAAATTTGGAATATCAGAAGTTGTTAAGAAATTATTAATACTTTATGTTTAGAAGCCTTAGGTGTAGATCTTCATTCCGTTTTGAATATTTTATAGTTTTTTGATTCGAATCTTCCTTATCCACTTGATTAAGTTCTACGTTTTGTTTTTTTGCTGAATATGGTTAGGAAATAGGCACTTATAAGTATACTAATCTCACTCCATGTATGCAGGTAGTATATTCCCTAAACAGAAAAGCAACTAAATACGTAATTTGTGTTTAAAAACATGGGATGCTTTTGCTTTTAAATGAGATAGCCTGTATTTACAGAGTGTGACTGTGTATATGACATGGGATATATGGATAAGCTTTTGGGCTACAAATACTTAAGATTTCACTTTTGAGCTGTAAGTCAATTTGTGTGCATTTATTAGTTTGCATTTTCGTGATTTGTTAATGCAAAACTGTTGTGTAGAATTCTGGTTTTCCGTAGCTGTACGAATAAAAGCTGGTTCAGCGGATTTACATAATTTTCAAATATTTTTGTACAAGATAAATTTTTATGGATTTTGCTTTGAAAATTATTTCGCAACATTTTTTGAAAAATAAAAGAGAAACATTTTGATTATTTCAAAAGCGTAAATCGAAATGATTTTTGAGATTTTAATGAGATTATTTTGGCCCTAACTGTCTCGTACGCGAAGGCAAACATTTTATGAGAAGCCCTCACTTCGGTGACGAATTTTTGATCGCCAATAATTTTTTTCATGATACAGTTGAAAATGAAATAATAAAACAAACAAACAAAAATTTAAAATTGCTTGATAATTTTTCATTGAGAAAAAAACATTCTCACAAGTTTCAAACCAAACTGACCCGTTGTTAATTTTTGCTAATTTAATTTAAAAAAACTTTACATCGCTGGATTACATGTTTACATTACATGTAAATTTTCCTATAGAAAGCTTACAGGTGGCTTAACTATCAAACTCGTTCAGACTTAATTCACACCACCGTATACAAATATATACATATACATAAATACATACATATATGCCGTATCTTCATCGTTTAGGCAGGGAATTCCCTGTTGAGTCTTCAACTCGACCATGATAGGACTCCTCAGCTAATTGATTTTTAGTGATTTTTAAAACGGGAACAAACAAGTTCAGCAGGTCCAACTTATTCCATCTCCAACAACTGAATTCTGGCACCGCCCTACTAAAATATGTACATGTCCAAGCAGACAAATTTGCCATGCTTACGTTGTGGTGTCCAGTGGTTTTATCAAAGTTCAAAACCCTTGCCCTGGCGTCACTATCGTTACAGTAGCACCACTAGATCCGAAATATACATATATATATACTATTTACATATAAATATATACACTATTGGCCAAAATTATGGAAGCTTTTCTTTTTGAATAGATCTCCTATATTTTACTCGGCATTGGGTAAGGTTTCATATTTTAAACCACTCAAAATTGTTGCGGACTTATGTACATACATTTATTATTCTTGTGAAAATACAAAAAACCTTCAATTGAATTACATATAAAATCGATACTTATCAAAAATATCACATTTTCACTTTAACTAAAGCTCGGGTATAATACAGCATTAATCGTAAAAACGGTAAAAAACAAAGCTTTTAGAGAAAATATGTCTGCATAGATTTTAGTTTTATAAAAACTTTAGGTACCGCTCCTTTTATCTTTTGTTACTTTATAGCACCTACACAGTTACATTCCTGATAAATCTTAGGTGTTTAGTAAAATTCTCTCCCATTCTCTCTTCACTACTTACCCGAGTTCATCAGTGTTTTAATAGATAACGGAGACCACATAGCGCCAAGTTCTTATCCTCATACTTTTTTTGGCTGGGTTTTTTTTCAACATATTTTATCAACTACTTCTACTTCAAAAAAAAAAACACAGAACAGAACGAAGTGACATTTCGTTACCTAAAACGATGATTTGTGTGTGTCATCAGTGATGGAAATAACCTTCTTTCGTTTATGTATTTTTTAACTAAATAACTAATTGAACTGTTATATTTGTTATTATTACAATACTATAGTTGTTGTGATAAACAATGTAAGGTAATTTATAATTTGAAGATTAGTTGTACTTTTGCGCAAATACAGTGGTTTCAAGGACATGGTATGGTTCATACTTTCGGCAACCACTATGCACATATGTACATAAATATATGTTGACAACACAGCTTCAACTAGATTCTACACTAGATTAATAAAAATATAATTTAAAAGATCAACAGTGATTAAAAACATCTCCTTGTAGAGCACTTTTAAACCAGCTCATGTTGAACCCTCAAAAATCTACTTGCCTATTATTTTAAAAGATCGAACTTAATGCGGATGATTTTCTAACTCAAAACAGAACAGATGATTATAGTCACACTACGCTAGTATTTTCACAATGGTTGTTTATTTTAATGGTGAAATGGATTGCTTACTGAGGTTAACCACTTTCTTTGCGAAATCTATGATCGTCGGAGACATTTTATTATCCATTGATTCGAAACTGCAACTTATTAAATGTTTGGTTAAATCCATATTTCACTCACTGTAGGATAATTTAACCATTATATTGGAATTCTCTAAAAATATATAACTGAATTTATATAAAGTGTGACATTTGATTGTACATATAAAAAAGCAGACAAATTGTGTGTATATATTCTTTTTTTATTCATTACTTTAAACATACGGTTTGACAGGCCATTTTGCAATGTTCTTGTACTACTTACAGCAATTATTTCATAAACTTTGCGAGGAAGTCAGTCCCAGATGATTCAATGCATGTGATAATGCTGGCTATTTCATCACAGTCAATTTTTCTTTTCGAATTTCATAGCTTTCCAATTATCCGCAAATTGTAATGGTTACAGTTTTAAAAAAATTAATTTATATTTGCTTGCGGATTAACTGATTTCTCAACTATGACAAGATCAAATGAACCGTTGTGTGAAAAAAATAGACCCCAAGTCATCATTGATCCAAAAACATTTTTCACTACTGATTCGACGCCACAAAAGGAAGAATACAAAAATGTCAACTTATTGACACAATTATCCAGTTTGTGCCATTTAATCAAATTTTAATTACTAAGAGCGCAGAAACAAATTTAGAATGACAGAATTTAAATATTCATAGAAAAACGCAAAATGTGAAACGTTAGTGCTGAGAATCTTGGTAAAAGCAAAATATAATTTTGTTAAAGAAAGTTAATACGTAAAGTATGTTCTGAAACTAACCCTGGTATTTTTTTGCGGTGTTTGGCACCTTCGTAAGCGAGAAAGGTTCAATTATAAACCGCTTTCTGCAACCACGGAAACAATCAGTCTCGCATTTTAAGTGCAAGGTGTTTAAAGGGTTGGTGATCCTTTTTGAATTCTCCTAATAAGATTCTTGCAGTTGCAATAAGTTTTTTCCGCCATTCTACCCAAGAATCTGACTTGGCGTAATTCTTAGGTAATTACGAATACCTACCTCCATCGTTTATGCAAATCGTTCTACCAATCTTTTTAATCGAAAAACTTGCTTGGATCAAAGTGTCAATTTCTCCATTTGTTTTAATTTTGAGAAAATCCCCACCAAAATCAAAACAATATGCAATATACAAATAAATGACTTACGTAGGTAATGAGAAGTATGCAGAAAACTTCTCCGCAAGGAGTAGATGGAATAATGTTGCGCATAATTAAATGTCACAGAGCGTGAATTCAAATTGCTCTGCTGCAGCATATTATTCTTTTATAAATCATTTAAAATAAACATTGAATTTTCATAAAATTTGTGAAAATATAAATTTTCCAAAGGTTCTGCACTCAAATATAATGCTGAGCTCTTGCATTTCATTATTCTGCGGAGGACTTTGTCGCAGAAAAAGTGATAGATAATTTTGATAGCATTTTTTATTGTTAATTTTGAAGAAACAAAATATTCCAACACATAGGGTTTTTTAAAAACAAAAAGTGTTCCAAATTAAACCTTTTTTTGAAAATCTCTTCCATTTTAATATCCCCTCATAAAAAAGGCATAGCGTATCCAAAAAAAAACCAAAGTCGTAAAGAGTCATAAAAAACAAGCCTGGAAATAAAATAAAAACGGTTAAAGGTTCTGCGCTGTACAACCCTATATAACAAAGAATATTATTTCAACTGACGCCATGCCGACTTGGCTTCTGTAAATACACTAGTTTTTGGGCACCTCGGTGTATTGTAATCCAACGAAATTCACCGTAAAAACTAAATAGTGCTTATTAAATGTGAACTAAAGTTTGCATGTTCAATATAAAGTAATAGCTACATAACAACGCACACTGGTAATTCTTCAATATGTGTGTATTCTCAATAAAACAAAATAACAAAGTACACAACACTACTACTCATTAAAAGCGATTCGTCGAATGCCTACAGATCTGATAACAATTACAATGTGAGTATAAAAATAAGTTCGAATGTTTGTGATATTCTCCCTAACCTTTTTATTTGAATACAAAGTATTATATCAGTTTCCGTCATTTAACATACTGTTCTTTCCGTTGTACAGACCTACACTCAGAACTAAAAACAAATTGTTTTATCTGATTTACCACTTGTCCCAAAAAAAACGTAATTTTCCTGAGCAATATAAATATTTGTTTTAATCAAAGCTAATCAAATATTTTATTGTTGTAATTTTTGCTTTAATTTATAACTGAACAAAGAGCTTTAAGTAAAACTTCTGTGCAATACATTTTAGTTTTAGAAATACAATTATTTAAAATACTACAAAAACCAAACGAAAACTCCTGGATTGAAAAAACAGACAGCTTTCCTACTAGTAAAAGAGAAAGACAAATGCCTAACTTTCTTTGCAAGTTACCGATACAAGTGATTTAGAAGAAAATATTTAATAGGTATTTTAATTTGTTACTGCGATAACTATAATTATATCGAAACTACTAATAGGGAATAAGTAATACAGGATACATTGACATAAAAATGGTAAAAACAATTACTGCGAATAAATATTTTTAGAAGTGCTGTTAATATTACAAACAATCGCTTTTATTCCCCGCATGCTAGTCAAGTTGTACAAAATGCATACCTGATTTTTTCAATTTATACCAATAATTTATATTGATCCTTCGTCCATTTTACTTTTCGTTGGTAGCTTGTGAAAACAATTATAGTTTTCCACATTACTTTCAATTGTTCATCATTATGTATTTATTAATTTAGTTGTAGTGATTAACTTATAGATTATACAACTTACATACTTTGAATTATGAGAATTGAAATCATAAATTGCCTGGGTAGGCAATATTAAAAAAATGCTTACGAATTTGAAAACCAAATCAAGTTTTATAATATTATACATGCTTTTTATACATAAATTATTAAATAATTATTAAAATAAAATTTGGAAAAAAATTATATTTAAATGAAAAAGAAACTTATAGAAATAGTCACGCCTTTTCAAAAGTATTTATATATATAAATTTATATGTACGTATATATCATTATATATGTATATATTTTTTATATATTAAATGAAACATATATTAAAAATATAGGATACAGGGTAATTCATTCAATTATTTAAGGATGATTGGGAGGCAAAGGCATTAACTTTAAATGCTGGGAATAATAATAAGTATCTGCAGGGTCCTTCACACTATAGAAAACATGGGAGTGGATAACATTCAGATAATTAAGAACTTCCTGAAACGGAAAGTCAATGCAATTGACTCTCAATAAAGTAACAGATTTTTAGAATAAGCAGTTATAAGGAATAAAATGCGAAACAATACATTTACTGCAGATAGGGCTATATTACTTTTAGAATTAAGCTTTGAACGATTGAAGTATTTGATTAATCATTTAATAATTTGAGAGAGAAAATAAAGATGAAAAGCAAAAAACCGATAATTCGTTTGCTTTGATTGTTATTATGTTTTATGTTTTGTAAATCTTTAGAGAATTTTGCCAAAGAATATTATTTTATTGCAACTATTAATTACAATCAAATAAAACAATTACAATAACCACAATGGGATTGTATCAGGATAAAGAGTAAGGAAAAGTTTATTAGAATATTTGATATATTTGAAATTTATCAAAACGGGAAAATAGAAAATGTTAAAGCGAGTTGAAAATATTTAAAATTTATTATAATTTTAGACAATTTTGTGACTATAAAGTCCAGGCCGAAATCAGAAATACTAACTAGTAGCCGTACGAATAATCTAATTTACATTGATGAAAACTGAAAACTACATAACTTATCAAATCAGCAAAGACTCATGTCCATACATAAGATCATATGTACTAAATCGGAATTATCGCTTTTCATTTAATATTGAACTCAACATATATACCTACTGTTCGAAGAATTATTCACAAATTTATTTATCTGAACTTGTAACAAAGATAAAAGAGACTAACCTAAATAATTTGCTTAAAACTTTCATGCATTGTTAAAGAAGAAAGAAACGAACTTTTATTGTAAAGAGAATTACATTTAACAATAACAATGGGCACTAAGAGATAGCTCATAGTGCTTTTAATCTAGATGAGAGCCTGTTCTGTTGCGGAACTTGTTAAAAAGGCTTGGAAAAGCGAATTTATATAATATATAAGAAAGGAAAACCATGATACAAAAATTATATGAGACATTTCTAAGTATTAATTTGAGAAAGAATTATTTATATTATCCTTTCCTGTTCCCTTTTCAATAACTCACAGTTACTCTCTAATTTTAGTTAGAACCATAAACGAAATTGTCTGCTTTACAGCAGAAAACTCTAAGGAGTGCATCCTTAGCATTAACTTTATAAATGTATTTAAGCCAAAAGTAACATACCAAATAATAAAAGAGAATAACGAAAACCGCATTCTTAAAACCTAATTTCAGTATTTGGATCAGAAATAAATAACTAGTTTGAAATCTTAAAACAAAACAGAGCAGTTTATTCTAAATAGGCAAACATTTATTTGCTGATGAAATGAGCATAAACATAAGCTCAATTTGAATTCAGTCCGTTTCACTTTAATTCGTCCCCCTTTGCATTATTAAACAGCTCGAGCTATTCAATTTAATGCTATAAAATTATATGCCCACATATTATTGAGAGCACCAATCCAGCTACGCAAATGTTATCAATTAGATAAAATTACATAAATTAAAAGAAATAAAGCTGATTTTTTAGTGACATTTAAAGACATAATTATCTTGATTTCCATCTACCTCCTTTTCAATAGTCCTTAAAAAATGTATATTCCAGAAGCATCAAAATGAAATTTCAAATACACTTTACTACTCAGTTCAATGGTTCTATACATCGTTGTGTGTTTTAACTTTCCCTTAATGATGACAAACTGATTTAATTTGTGTACTCCTGTTCGTATAATATATACTCTATAATAATCATGGCCGCAGCATATAGGGCAAAGGACCTCCCCACCTTATAAATGAAGAAACACAATACCTTAGGTGCCACTTCCTGGGTCATCGACCACTGCTAATACGAGTATTAAATACAAACATAATATTTAACTTGTTGATATCATTCGATATTATAGTTTCCATTTGTCTCCTTGACTTTTAAAGTTTTTCTTAAAAAAACCTGGAGGCTATTTTTTAAAATCCAACTAGGCTTAAAATTTCCATATTAGGTACCGCTTTCGTCTTTCCTCTTAAGGGCAAGCCTTTTATTTTCGGATTTGCAAATAAAGCTCATGCACATAATGTTCTAACAAGATGAGATATTCATATTGTTCTTAAAATAAATTCTAGCTATTCATATAGCTACCCCATCTGAGAGCACATTTTTTCTAGAACTTCATCCTACTCATGGATTAAATTAATGTAACATATACTTGATTTTCAATCAAAATAGCATATTAATTCAGTTTTGAAATGTACAAATCAATTAAATTGGGTAACAAAATTAGGCTACCTATTGCACTTTTGTGCATTAGAGAAGATTCTTAAAGTATATGAGGTATGTAAGTAACGCATTCAATAATTGTTAAGGTTGTCATTATTTGGCATCATGGTATAAACATTCATTTGTAGCAAAGAAACTCATTCCAATATATAAATTGAGTAGTAAAGTGAAACAACTTACATTTTATTCCCATCGTTCAAAGTTAACATTTTACTCTTGATAAATATGTATATCTCCAACTGTTTAGGGAGTTTGACACTATAACTGACATTCATAAATAAAAACTTAAAAAGTTCTTTGTACTGACATTTTATTTCCACACACCTAACATTTTTCGCCAACATAAATTAAAGAAAGATAAACAAGTATCGCGAAGAGAGAGTATTTAAACCTCTAAACTGCTACGAAACATGGAAAATGTGTTTTAAAGTAATATATTAAGATGAAATAAAACAAATCACACAATAATATAATTCTAAATAAAATTTAGTAAAGGTTTCAAAATAAAGGAAATTACTAAAAATTAAACTGGGCAGGGAACGAACTAAACTTAAATACATAACTAATGTAAAAACAACAGTAAATAGTCCGCATAATGTTTCTGGAAAGAATGCGGTTTAACATAATCTTAATCATAAAAGGGACTCACTATCATTATTATCATTATGATTTGGTTTCCTTGATTAAAAAATTCATAGTTACGTGTTTATTTGTAGGCGATTTGAAAAAGCATAATTTTTTATGAATTTTGTACTATAGAAATTCCTGCAGTGGTTAAATTTATATTATTATGAAGAAATATTAAAATGTTGACACCTAAAGTGAAATGAATTTATAATTATACAAATATGAGCATTTATACCGCCACATTCAAGAACTACTTTAAAAAGAGTAAAAAAGAAACAAAAAAAAACAAAAATAAAGTCAAAAACATATTGAAAAAAAGAATACTAACCTAAATTTAAGTACAACAGTATTAATCAAACACATTGAAATAAAATAAACTAACTTAAATATACTGAAATAGATTAATGACTTATTTAGAAGTTGCAAAATGCAAAAATTTAACTTTATAGGTAATTTCAATCAAATTATTACAAACAAATCAAGTTATGACAACGGATACCGTAAAACATCATATCAGGCGAAGTGAAATTTGAAAGAAAACGTTATCGGTTTGCTTAGTTAATCATACCAAAAACACTTGTTAATTTTAGTTCAGAGGATTACGCCAATTAGTAATATTAGTCGAGGTTTAAGCTGTAGTTTTTATTTGTATATACTCTGCTTATACCTTTGTGAATAATATAAAGAGACATTTATGGTGTAGTCAAACTTCACGACACACACACCTGGATTTCGTTTGGATAAACAAGAATGCGAAATCGCAATGACTTTATTATTAACTTAAAAATATTTTTTAAAATAATTCCAGTTAAATTAAAACTATTCTCACGACAGTTACTGATAATTAAAAATAAATAAAAGAAAACTCTAGTAGACACAAACGCAAGGGAATTTGTTAAATACGATTAAACCAATATAAAAGAAACAAAAATTTACATACAACTTTATTCTGATAAAAATGGTTTAATAAAATTAAAAAAAAATTAAGAGATACTAAACAATAAACCGTGTCAAACATTTACTTAGTCTTAAGCAAACTTGCCATTTTTATTTATTATTGTAAATTAGGGCCGTTATTTGAACGGGGAACAACAACAATAGAATTAGTTATATGGAACATATAATTATAAATATTAATATAAGTAAATAAAATATATTTAACTATAGTGATAGACTTTTAAGAGAATATTTAGTAAAAAAGTGAAAAGAATTAATTAATAAATATATAACAACCGAAGAAGAAACAAAATATATCTTTTTATTTTTAATATATGACTATATTATAAAGAACAAATATATATTGAAATATAAATAAAACATATTGATAACTAAATGAATTTATACTTGTTGTGTTTGCTGTTGAAGTAAACACCCTAATTTACACTTCAAATTATATATACATGATAAAATGATTATATGAACTTTATAACAAAAAATTAAAAAAGAATAAAGTTACAAATACACTTTTAAAATGAACATAAATCTTTTATTTCAATTCATGTCACAAAGCGAAAACCTATGTCATTCACTTATCATATTGTCATTAGATGCAACCAAACTGAATGATGCTTATCCGACCAGTCTGATAATCTATGGGGTTGTCGGAAGAAAATCAAAACATACTTGATTTTTCCTCCCACAATGTTTGTCCGACACACCGTGGGACAAAATGCCCGAGTACGATCAAAAATCGATAACTGTCGCAACAAAATTTTGGCAAACAAATATGCTGTCAGTTTGTATATGCAGAAGTTGGAATAAAACACAGGGTGTCGAGATTTTAAATAAACCAAGAATTTGGGGGTCCCAAATATTATGGCTTGCTGTTTAGATATTTAAAAAAACCACTTTGAGTAGGACCATGACATAGGGCTCAAATGAAAGGTGAATTCCTCTACTTTCAGAAAAAAATATAATAACTTTTACAACCCTCATCAGAACCCCGGAAGTAGGAGAGGGATGGTGGGTGGGGGCGTCAGGAAGGTCGAGGCAATTTAGGTTTGTCAGAACATGGTGAACCTTTCCTGAAAAATTGTGCCTGTGGAAAACTGTCAACTATATCAAACAATTTTATTTTCAAGTTATTTCATCACGCTTCAAATGTGTGTATTATGAATTTGCATACAATAGTGATTCTAAAAAAAAAATAGTCACTTGGATTGGGTATGGTGGCTTATACTCGTATGTCAGCTATGCATAGAAACTTCTACAAAAATGTGATGAATAAAGTCAGTCGGCAGAAATTTTTACACGTGCCCTTTAACATATTTAGAAGTATGTATCTCAGCTGAGCAGTGGCGGATTCACTTAAGAAACCGGTCCTGGCATGGTGGGGATCTCCGCCCCACAGTCAATATTATATATATACAATACTCACCTTAGGAGCTTGAGACAGCTATTGGACAATAGTGAACTTAATATTTTTTTGTTTTATTTTAAATTTTTGTTTTGTTTCAATGTACTCCTTAATCTAGTTCATACGATTTTTAATTTGGAAAAGGTTCTTTCGCATTGAACTTGCGTCTTAGACAAAGTGAATACTAATTTATAAGCCATAAAAACATTACTCTATGTATTACTAAAAAAGCTATATTTGAACAGTAACTTATATACACAAGTACTTTTATTTTATTTTATTCAGCTTAATACAAGCTATACATACAAACACATGCATACATAAAATATAAACATAAGAACTTAAGGACTAGAACTAAACTAAGACATATTAACTAACAGGGAAAAAAAAGCGGCTTTAAGAGGGACCATTAAGGACTTTCTTAAGGGAGGACTTGGTCAGGTGAAAGTCGAACGAGGGTGTGGAATTGGCTTTACGGATCATCCTTAACATCGGTTCGGAAAAGCCATAATTGGTGCGGTGAGAGGAAGGCCGGAAGAGAGGTACTGATCTCAGGCGACGGGGATTGGTGTGGAGGAATATCAGCTGCAACAATGAGGGGCAGTCAATGACACCGGTGAGGAGCTGGTGAATAAAAGTAATGTCGGCAGAGTCATGTCGCTTACTTAGCGGCTCTAAGTCGATCAATTTCAGTCGATCCTCACAAGGAGGCAAGTTTTGATGGTCGGACCAAGGTAAATCACGTAGAGCAAAACGAAGGAACCTGCGCTGGACAGATTCGATTCTATTAATTGTTAACATTGACTGAGTAGGAGACCATACCTGGCTGGCATATTCAAAGATGGGTCGGACAAAAGAGACATAAAGGGATTTGGCAACGTATAGGTTTTTGAATTCGGTGGACCAGCGTTTCAGAAACCCGAGGGCGGAGTTAGCTTTGGCTAATGTACTGTCGATGTGAGAGCGAAAATTAAGCTCGCCATCACAAATGACGCCGAGATCACGAAGAGAGACAACTGTAGGGATGTGCTCACCAGATAAAAGATAGACTCAAGGGTGGGAGGGGAGGCGTTTACGGGAGTAGGTGATAGATTGGCATTTAGAGACGTTTAATTCCAAAAAGTTTTTACTGCACCAAATGCAAAAGGAATCTAGGTCTGCTTGTAGACGGGGGATCTAGCGCGGAGGAAATTTGTTTGGAGATTTTCATATCATCGGCGTAAATTGAAAGGTCCGAGTGTTTGATGATGCATTCAACATCGTTTACGGACAGAATGAAAATCAGAGGACCTAGATGGCTGCCTTGAGGGACCCCTGACCGGGCTATAAAAGGGTTAGAGGTCACCGAGTCAAAAAGAACACTGTATTGACGTAGGTTTAGGTAGGACTCAATCCAAGAAAGGAAACACGGCTGGAAACCAAGGGAACGTAGCTTAAAAAGGATAATTTTGTGTGAAATTTTGTCAAAGGCTTTACTGAAATCAGTGGCAACAAACTACAGTTTTTGCAGGAATCACATTTTAGTTTAGTTTTCGATTCATTATTTTCCAGGTGACTGTCCCCTTCTGAATCGGAATCCGAATTAGTGTGATCTACTGCGTTCTTAAGGGGGTCGTCTACCCAGACAATCTGAAAATTTCGATTTTGTTTTTTTTACATAAATCTGATCTTCAGGGTTTCAAGAACATATGCCAGGCATCGCAGACTGAAGGTAAATATCAATAAGTTCTCGATTTCCGGTCCTTTGATTTTCAATCTCGTTTTTCTCGAAACAATGTTTTTCCGGGAAACTCCGGTGATATCTCGGAAAGTTCCCAACCGATTCTGTTGAAATTTGGCACAGACCTTTAGTGCATGCGCCGCTATGACCGGTACCTCAATGGCGGTAATGAAAAAAAAAGTTTTTTTTTACAAACAAAAAACCTGGTAAAAAACGAAAAAAAACATTTTTTTTTTCAAAATTATGCCAAAGTCTGATTTGTGGTTTTTTTCTTCTAATTCTGGTAGGGGCCATAGCTAAGAATGTGTAGATACTGATTTTTTTTTTGCTTGCTTTTAGATACCTCAGTCGCCTACAATCACCGGAGTTCTGCAGCGTTGCCGATTTTTCACCGTCTGAGACGGTGGACCACAACTTCCTCAATTTTCGAAATTTCAAAAAAAAAAATTACTCATGCTTATGACTTATGAATAATTACGTATACCAAACGGAAACTCTCTATCTCGCTTTCTTTCCACACAACGAACTGTAGAATATAGCGCTCGAAACGCGACCTATTGGGTAGACGACCCCCTTAAGAGTTTCGCATTTGTCAACCAAATCCCGGTATTCATCTCGAATATTATGAATATTTATATCTACATAGTGCCCCAATAATTGCGCTAAGTAGTCGAAGCTGATATGTTTATACAGTTTCCTATGATCTTTGATTCTTCTTTGCAATGAAGAAATTGTAGTGTCCATTATTGAATTGTACATTTTGACTTCAAATTGTTTGCCCGGTCATGCGAAGTTATAGTCGGAACAATGTTCGTCGTCCATTTTATTAACTTTGCGAATCCTCATGGCAGGTATCTCACCTTCTATAATGACTTCGCAACCCAAAGCTTCCTACTGACAATTGCGTGTAAAAGTTGTTTTTGTTTCTTACAATTTAAAGTTTCTGAGAGAATTTGGCTTTTTGTATTTTATTAAGTATTATCCCTTTCCTTTTCTCCCTTTAAGTGCTTAATGGAAAACAATCGGAAATCTCCTCTGCTTCCTAACTTTATATTAGATTAACTTTGACTTAAGCTCAATGCGTGGATTGCTCGACTGCCCTGCAACTCCGCGAGGCTGCGAGCTGTTAGAAGTTAAATCCTTTACGTTTGCACATTACCTTCCGTAACGCTTCCGCAGTGACTTACGTGACAGCGAGAACGTATTCGTGCACGGTGCATACCTCAAACGCGACTTATAGGTCGCCGATTTCGAATCTGCTATCAAAATTTTAAAATTCCGGATCCAATATGGCGGCCGACATTTTTTTAACGTCAAGGGATTGCGATGAAATTAATACTAGGGAGCTGGGGGATCGCTGATATCAAATCTGCTATGAAAGTGTGGAAACTCGGTGCAATCGATCCGACTTCATAAAAGGAGGGTTCTTAACCGACTTAAAAAATATCATAAAAAATTAGAGAACGGTCACTAAAAAAGGCTGAAAAAAATAGAACCGACTCCAAAAAATCTCATACCCTATAAAGTTATAATTTCACTTAAAAATCTTCTGGTACTACTTTCAACATTGAATCCTAAGATTTTGCTAGATTTTTGAAGTCGATGCAAAAGCCTGACTGATTTTCATCGAATAATTAATAATCTAGACAAACTGAATGTCTTCATAATTAAATATTTGCTTAATACCAGAAGAATGACGACATTCAGTTAGACTGTTTGTTGACTTGTTTCAACTGCGCTGTGTCGCTGGTCGCATCGTAAAACGAAACGAAAGCGACTATAGTCAATCTGCGACCAGACTTTGCACTTCGTAAATAGGGCCCAGGTCTCAGTCAGACATACATACACATAATATCAAAGAAGCACTCAGAGGTCGAATAAATAATTGTCCGGTTTTAGTCCGCAAGCCATTAATGTTTTGGTAATAAACATTTAAGAATCGGTTTTGCCCCCAGGTCCTTATTTATAAATTACTTGTAAATAGTGGGCTCACGTTGATCAGCTCGGGGAAACAACTCTCAGGCACAGCCAACTTGAATGAGGTGTAGGTCAGGGATCCCTTCAGGCTTCTCAAGCTTAGCAGATAGGTCGAAGCATTTTACTTCGGCCTCTTCGTTTGTATAGTACAGTCAATCTGTCGAAAAATGAATAGTTTGAGTGAAAAAATTACAATAGTCGGAAATGTTGTTTTATTCGTTGAAGAATAATGTACTTAAGCTACCTTCGCGATGGGCACGTGCTACTTTGGTGCGTTTTTTTGAAAACATACAAACACTCTGGGAGATTGCAGTCGAGGAGCAGTTTGAAACGAAGATGCACCGGTACTTAGTTCGATTAGAAGCACAAAGAGCCGGAATATCCAACAGTCACCAACAGCCAGGTCCGAGATTTAAAAGATTTAAAATCACAGTGCAAAAAAACAAAAACAGTTTTAAAAGTATCACAGAGTTATATACTCAAACTACTACTCAAAGTCAAATAGCCAAATAAGCAAACAACACGGGCGCGAACGTCGGCCACGATCACAGATAACGCTAATTCAACTCCTAAGAATGTGAATGAAAATGAATGCAAAGAAACCTTAAGGGCCACTGACTTTAAATCTACCAAAATTTATGATGACAGCCCAAAATTTTTAACTTCAAAGGAATTTCACGAAAATTATTACATAGAGGTTCTACGATCTTGAACTTTTATAGTGGAAAAAGCTAATGTAAAATGACGGATCCAAAATGGCAAGCGAACTTTTTTAATTTGAAGAGCTCTCCGTTATCGCATACTATTTCAAATTTATTAGATTTCTATTAAATAAAGAAATTCGGGCTCATCACAATTTCTGACCTAGAAGAGCAAACTAAACTTTTCGATTTCAATTAAAAATAACGTACTTGTGTAAATATATGTATATAACAGCTGTTCTGTTGAAATTTAGAATTTCAAAATTACAAATTCAATAAGGCATCTAGAATTTCTTAACTTAGATAAGATTAGATTAGAAGAAGATATGATAAAAGAAAGATTGAGTTAAATAAAATATAATTGATTGAATAAAATATTGTTTTCAGATGAAAACGTACACAGATCACAAAACGTCTGTACAAATAATCGATTGCAATACATTAAATGTGTAAATAGGCCACCATATACTGCGATGGTTATATGCGTAAGGCGACTTTCTGACAATTTTGGGACAATCAATTCCTTGTAACCTACAGTGCACATACGGCGGCGTCGGTTTTCATTTGTGATCAAAATGTTGACGTAGCCATATGCTTCATTATTCAAGTTTCTGTCCAAATAATCGCGAGATTTCACTCTCTACAAGCATGGATTATTCCTATATTTGGATATAAAATCCAGGAAAAATTCCCTACTAAATTTCGTGAAACGTAACGACGTAAAACCGACAGAAATATCAAACAAAGGAGAATATTTGGGACGGTTTTTTGAGTGAGACAAAGTATGTATGCCAAGTTGGCCACACACCGTCCCGTGTGTGGCGGTCTAATAATAGGATCATTAAAGTAAAGTAAAAATCGCCGTACGAAGCTGGGTAACTCAGCTAGTAACAATATATAAACGACATAATCTGTATAATAGATATTTTAAACAAGTTGAGAACTGAACTATCAAATTTTTCATTAACGCAATAGGAAACACTTTTCATACAGTAAACAGTTAATGAACTATATGGTTGTCTCACAACTCCCATAGAAAAGGCCCGACAAACATAATAGCTGGATTTTGCATTTTTTTTATTGGGAGGATATAGTGGAGAGATGAGAAAGGTTTTGTCGATTTTGCAAGGTATTGTATTTAAAAGTTTGATTTGGAGTAATATAAAGCGATCACCCCACGGAAGCATATGCAGCGTAAAACCACGTAAAACGAATAAATCTATGTTGTACAGTTTTCACCCGTGAGAAGCGTAGAATGGATACCACACAATAAGCGTACTATATCTATAGTTCTAATCCATTAGCATGCTCCAGCATTCAAGATAATCTAAAGAGTGTCCTACACTGAGAAAGCGAAACAAGCAGTCCAGTAGTTTATATGTCATTGGCAGTAAGAATAAACGCACGATCATAGAAAACAGGTTAAAACTAAATAAAAAATTAACTACTGCTGTCAGTATATATGTCAAAACTCTCTAGTTGATTCAAAATATTCAAAATGCTCTCATCTTTTAACGTATTTTTTCTTGTCTGCCTCGCAATAGTATCGTGGATTATGTTGTGCCTAATTAATTCCGGACCTATTTACCAAAACTCTCATTTCATTAAAGAATCTGATAGATCTAAAGGTATTCGATTATTTTCCTTTGATAAGTTGTCAAAAATAAATATTAAATTAATATTTCTCCCACTTATCACTTTTATATATGACTTTTAGATATGTTCAAACTATGGATACGACATTTTTTCTCAACACTGTTTACGAGAGGTCCAAATCTTACAGTTTATCTTATATGTACTTTGCTGGGGGTGTTCATACTTATAAACGTTATGTATCAAATGCAGCAAATCAAAATATACAAAAATTACAATATCTATAATTTCAGAGCAAGAAAAGTTAAAACCATTGCTATGGTAGCTGCAAGGAACGAAGGCTATTCGAATTTACTGTTGCAAATTTCTCGTCTAAAGGAGGAAAATGCCGTTCTATTCAATTCGATGAAACAGCAAAAGCTGGAAAAGAAAGTGTTCGTTCAGCACATTAACATTAACGCTGCTCTGATTGAGAAATTAAAAGCTGAATTATGCTTAATGAAAGAGAGATATGAACGCGTCAAGAGAAAAATAATAATGTTATCTAAAGAGAATGAAAAAATAGGTGAAGAAAGTTCTAATACATCAGCTTCTTATATAGAAAGATCTAAAGAAAGGTTCATACAGAGTTACTACCCAAACGAAAAGCACAATAGCGAATTCAGTGACAGTCCATCTGTTACATGTAACAGTAGCGATATTATTAATGAAATTTTAAAAGAATCTTACGAGAAAGGCAGTTATGTTTTATTCAGTAAAGGACACCCAACTCGAAGAAATGTAAAGGATTACTTTTTATGTGATGACGACAAAGCCTCCACATATGTGCTTAAAGAATTAAATAATATTAATATAGTGTCAACTGACCAACTTCAAAAAATTAAAGGAATAGAACTTTCCTCAATTCTCCCAAATTTTACATAGCTAGTTAAAGTAAAAAGCACAATTTTCTGTTGTCAAAGGCTTGTTCAAATTACGTGTGTTACGTGCGACTGTATTCAAATTATGTCACATGAATTTATTAATTTTGACCAATTCTATTTCTTAAATAAATTTTTGTGTGTGAAGACTTTAATATACTACGATTGCTTTTAACACTTATGTATTTGCACCGCCGATTTCAGAAGCGCATAGAAACAGTCTATATGCAAACTCAACTTCGCAGTGTGTTATCTCAGCAAATGGAGATTATTTAAAGACACTTTTAATATTAACAACGCCCGCCTTATACTTCTGTCTAGTATACAGTAGTTCAAACACCGATTGGCAACTGGAACCCGTTGGTTCGCGCCGTTCTCGCTCAGCGCCTCTTGACCGAGATTAGGTAGCTACTTTTTTGGAGTCAATTGATACAACATCTTCTTCCGCAGAGATTTTTTTAAGCCTCTTCAAAAAATTCAATTTTGATTTTTACAATACAAATAGTTATAATTTTTAACCACTGTTGTAAACATCTGTAGGCTTCGAAATTCGACCGAATCTTGTGCGGTTAAGTTCAATACAAAACAAATACTATATAGTCGACCTGAAAAAAGGTGAAATATATGAAACTAAACTGCAAGTCGGCAGCGAGGTAGCCTACACGGAAATAGTTAATTGGCTTGATAAAAATGGAAAAAAGTTTTACACGTACCAAATGAAAAGCGCTAAAGGACTGCGGATTGTCCTAAAGGATATCGACCACAATGTAGACCCTGCTGAAATAAAAGCAGCCCTAGAATCCCAAGGGTATCAAGTAAAATCCATCATTAATATAATTAATAAGTTCAAACAACCTCAGCCTATGTTTAGAGTAGAGGTAGAACCAGCCTGCAGCAAACCAGCCAAAGGCAAGACACATCCCATATATGATGTGCGATATGTACTGAATAGGAAAATTTCTGTAGAGGAACCCTACAAGCGTTATAGCCCAATACAGTGTCAAAACTGTCAAGAGTTCGGGCACTCAAAAACTTACTGCAGGCTAACCAGCGTCTGTGTGTGGCGAATGCCACCCAGTACGTTCTTGTACCAAAAATAAACAAGATCCCTCAGTAAAGAAATGCAGCTACTGTAATGGCAGTCACACTGCAAACTATAGAGGGTGCCCAGTGTACCAAACCATAAACCGTACTAAAACACCCCAAGGGCACCATCGTCCCTCAGTCAACAAACATCCCTAATCCACCTCGGCCTACTCTTCATAGCCCAGCAGGCCAAATAACCCATGAAGTCCACGCACAGTGCGAGAACCCTATCTCCTACGCCAACATACTTAAAAACAACCCAGCGCCGCCACACTACCCCCAACAAGATAATACTACACAGATATTGATGTCCCTAGCGGCAAATATACAACAACTCACAACCGCGATGCAACAAATGCAAAATACTTTAAATAACATAAACAGACGGAAATCCTATTCAAATTACTTAAACCATGAGCCAAATAAAAATAGCCCAATGGAATGCTAACGGCATAAAAGGCCACCTACTGGAATTAAAAAAATTCATGCACACTAATGAAATAGACATAATGTTAGTATCAGAAACGCACTTATCAAGCAGAAACAAATGCAAGATTCCGCCACCACACAAGATAAATCCCATAGGGGAACAGCAATACTAATCAAAAACAGAATCAAACACCATCGCTTCCCCAATGAGCAGCTTGAAAACATCCACTACACGGCAATAAATATAAGCGAACACACGACTAAATTCAACATGGCAGCCGTTTATTGCCCGCCTAAGTACGCCTTCACCACAGCCCAATTTGACAAATTCTTCCAATCTCTAGGACACCGCTTCCTGGCAATTGGGGATTATAATGCCAAATCCCCACACTGGGGATCCCGCCTGAGCACCCCAAAAGGCAAACAATTATTAAAATCTATTCTCAAAAACAACCTGCTCTGCTCAGCCGGAGGGAAACCCACCTACTGGCCCACGGACAGGAACAAAATACCAGACATCATAGACTTCTGCATCTACAAAAACTTTAGCGCAGACCAGATTAGCGCTGAAACCAAAATGGACCTATCCTCTGATCACGCCCCCACCATTTTCACCCTCTCCAGTAGACCCAAGATTACAAGCAAACCCAACAACCTCCCGAATCACAAAACAAACTGGAGGAAATTTCAAAAATTGATAGGGGAATCATTTTGCCCACATATCAGGCTAAAGTCAGTCGAGGTCATCGACAATGCAATCGAGTACCTTAACTCATCTATCAGAGAATGCGCTGAAATCACCACACCGCCATTAACAAACTCTCACCCAGAAAATACAAATAAAAGTATAAATATTAAAAAAGGTTGTGTTTTATAAACAACGTTATCACCAGCACGGAAATTAATTTCCTTCCGATGAGCCATGCGATCGTGAAAGTATTTTTGTTTCGTTTGATTATGACTTAACTTTTCCTTTCGGCAGAAACAATTCAATACGAATCGGGAGTTTGGATCTTGAATTTCTACTCATCAACATTTGAGATGGGGAATATCCTAAATTTGCAAACGGGCAATATCGATATTCTTACCTAATTATTCTCCTCCTGGAATTTTTTAACGATCTGTGTGGCGATCCACAGCTTTTTCAGCCAATCCATTAGACCTTAATCTCAAACAACTTGGTAGAATGAACTACCGCATTTAAAATATGGTCTGTATATCAATAGAGAGATCCAGCCTATGTTTTCTCGAAAGAAGATCGGCAATATGAAAATCTCGTCCGGGAACGTATATAAGATTAAAATCATAAATAAGCAGTTTTAGACGCATTCTCTGCAGTCTATTAGAGAGTATTTCAAAAATTAATTTGCTCATTATTGAAACAACAGGGCGATGATCCGTATACTTTTCGCAGGCGAGCATTTACCTTCTCTATTTGTGCATAATCACACTCGGATTGGGAGAGGCTTTTCGACGCAAAACATATCGGTTTATTTTCCTGCATTAAGCAACTCCCGAGTCCGTTTTTAGAGGCATCGGTTTGTAGGGCTATGGGCTTATTCGTGGAGAATATTTGGAGTTGAGTTGCACTGGCTATAGCTGCTTTTATGGCATGCTTTCAAGTGAAAATAGTGTTCTTTTTAACAAGGCTCTAAAGGGAGCATTAAGCTTAGAATAATACGGGATGAAATTTCGTAAATAATTAATGCTATCTAATATCTTTTCTAATTCTTTACGATTTACATTTTATCTTGATGTATGGCAGCAATGCGCTCAGGATCGGGTTTCATTCCTCCGTGGGAAAAAACATGACCTAAATACTTGACTTCCGATACACCAAATTGAAATTTTTTGCACTCCATTACCCGTTTGAGATTTTCATTATGTTCGCGTTCGCTATTGTCGTTATGTCGTCAATATATATCAAAACAACTGGGAGATCACAAAAGTATTTAGTGTTGACTTGCTGGAAATTCCAGGTGCTGTATTCAATCCAAATGGAAGGGCGTTAAATTTTAAGTCACCAAACGGATTACTAAAGACGGTTAGCATTTTAGAAGGCTCGTCAAGCTCTAATTGCCAAAATCCGTCTTTAAGGTTAAGTACCGTAAAGAAGTTCATGTTAAGAAGATGATTCATGCAATATTCCAGCGTCGATATTAAAGCTGAGCTTGTTTTAAATCTATATTTAACTGACGTGTTTCGAAACAGATTCCGAGGGATTTATTAGGCATTTCTACGATGACTAGTTTATGGGTCCATTCGCAGGGTTCTTCAACTTAAAAATTTATGTTAGTTAGGGACTTGTTTTACTAGTATCAATTTCAAAATTTATAATTATTATTTACTGCTAATTTTTTATACCAAGCATTATTGCTATCAATAATCGAGCCGATAACCATCAAATACATAAGGTGCGTTTTTTATTAATCCATATGGGTTGTCCCTAACTTTGGCCTAGCCCCGATTGAATTGGGCCTATATCTGGATGTGTGTGCTCGATCCCTCAAATGACACAAATCTTATGCACACAGATAGCACCCAAAGGCAAATTTCCTAGCCCACTTTGTGTCGTTTCCACGAGCAGCCGTGATTTTGGCCTACACAGGGTTTCTAGTCTAGGTCTGATTTGGGACTGTCGTGTATACGTACTCATACACTCTGTTGCTGTACTCCTCTGCGCAGCTATCTTTAGGTGGTCGTTCATGTACAGGGTTTATACACGATACAGCCGTTCCGTGCTTTGTTTTTATTTCTATGGAAAAATCTATTAAAATTCAAGAGAAACTGTCAACCTTTAGGTTGTGAGCCATTTTGAATGCAATTTGCCCTAATTTAAGAGGTCCACAATTTCAGATTCTCATAAAAACTACTATGGAATGGAGTTCCCGGCATTTTTTTTTAAATATGACTGGTCAGCGCTTAAAGTCGTGTTTCAGCAGGGCAGAGGCAATTTACTATAAGACTTTGCTGAATTATTTCTAGAATTGTAGTGCAGTGCGGTAAGTTTATCTGTATTTAGCTATGAACCTGCAATTTATTACTCCTATTTTAGGTGTTAACTCCCTTTTCCTATTAGGTGATTTAATTAACGAACGGCTGTATCGTGTATAAACCCTGTATATGAGCGACCACCTAAAGATAGCTACGCAGAGGAGTACAGCGACAGTGTGTATGAGAGAAAGCTAAATAAGAATTATTGCTATCAGTGAATAGCAGCGTGTAAATTGATGTTAAGGTTGGCATAGACATTTTGACAGCAACTTCGGAAAATTTTAATTGTAAGCCCCCTTCTGATTATGTCTTCATATTTACGCCTGCACTGAACAACCATATGAACACAGCCAATTCTAACCCAACAGGGAATGTGGTACGCTACGTCTAGGCCTGACTATAATAGTCTTATGAGATCATAAGACTGCTTATGATTTTGTACCATCATATGAAGTGCCCCACTGACAACTATAATAGTCTTATCGAATCTTTCTCTCACTTTCGAAATCGTTTCCAAATCTTTTCGAAATCATAAAGGGTACGGTCCGGAGCGAACAAATCATAAGGAATCTTAACAAAAGTGACGTTTGTGAAAAAAATGGTTTATAATTCGAGAGAAATTTAAAGTAATGGTGAATGAAATGGAAACATTAAGTGATTTAACTTTGTTGGTTGAATTAGTGGTTGCAAGTGTCAAAAATTCATTATGACGATTGTAGTTGAGCTTAAGATTCGGTATGATTCGGCCGAATCATAACCAATCATAAGGAAATCTGACAGCAAATCATAGAGAGTCATAAGGCTATTATAGTCAGGCCTTCTGGCTTACAGCCGTTCCGTGCTTAGTTTATATTTCCATGAGTTGTGCATTCATCGGCCTCTCCATTTATTCATGCAAATTTCGGTCATCCTTCGAACTCCACCTTTCGGTTCGTGTCTGGTTGTCAAAATTGACATTTTATTTTACTTCATTGTTTTTAGAAAATTGTGAAACGTGCAGGAATTTCGACTACTGTTTTCAAGATGGGAAGGAATTTGTTTGATGGCGGTTCCGATGAAGGAGATGAAGATGAAGCACAGCTCCTAACTAACAAGGAATATGCGAAATCTTACAATAATATTAAACGGAAAGAACTTCTTAAGAAATGTAAGCTAACGTAATTACTCGTAATTATAAAACGTATATTGTACTTGATATACATTTCTTATGACACGACTACTGCTCAAAAGGTGTTAACTCAATATAGTTATTTTTGAAAAAATTAAACGGAACAGGTTAAAATTTGTTTGGTTGGAATTGAGATACATAAAGGGTTATGCGGAAAAAGGCATTCATATCTTATTTACTTACAACTGTTTTGAATTTGGGTAGATACTATATAAAATGATTACTGCGCCAAACCCGGGTATAGTTAGATATTAGGTGCATTTATTTTCATCTAAGTAGAGCCTTTTATTTACAAAATGTGATAATTGTCAACAGGGCAGTTGCTAAAGTATAGTTTACGTTATTCTTAAGCATTATAAACACTACATCGTTCCAAAGGTTAGAAATCATCCTGTGCAATTTATGTTTGCAGATGATTTATGTAAACAGATCTACTGTACCCATGATGAACCAGCCCTTAGTTTAGATTATCGAGACATGTTGTTCTTTGCCTGTCCACAGTTCTATTCCCCTGAATTTTGCCTTATAGGTTCACTTGCGGCAAATAGTACTTGTTTCTTAAAATTTCTGTGCGTTCTGAAGTAGTATGATTGCTGAGAAACATATTCTCGCGCCTGCAAGTAAGGGCACATGAGGGAGGAGAAATTCACATAGTCCAATTAGCTCAGCCTTTGTTCACCCGAGATGAGCTGAGCTAGCCATCGTACTTCGACCTTTTTTGTATACATATACTTGAAGAATTCCTAGAAAATGCAGTCTGACGCTGACCAGAGCCTTATGCGCGAATTTTAATTTTTGATTTATGGAATAGTAATGACGAAATATTTAGATCTGGTATCTTTGCAATGTTCATATCATAACACATCTTTCTAGTACATATTTATGTACATATTTACTTAATTTACTTAAATATGCAAATACCTACACCTTTAATAGGTACTCCGTTGAGAAGTCGATGAATTCTTTTATTGGGCTTTTTGAATTAAAGCCAAAACTCCAAATTGTATAATAAATACTTCGCAAATATAAATTGCTTCAGAAATAAAGAAAATAAGAAGCAGGTAATATTGCCAAATAATTTTTGATCTTTGTTACGTTGTCAATATTACCTAACCAGCATTATTTTTCATTTATTATTAGTGAGCATTATTTTTTCGGGACAACAATTTTTAAAAGATTTTTTCATAAAATGTTTACAATGAAAAAACCAATTGAATATTTTTTAACTCGCCGTATAACTATGATATTTTTTAGCTCATTCTAAATGTTTTCGTCGCATTCTTTCGGTCAATTTAGGGTTTTTACAGGTCGCCTACTCTGATAGCTGTAAAGTCTGTATTAACATTTCTGTTCCTGGATCTACCAATTTCCTTTTTATGGTTTCGCTTGTTGCCGGCCGATTCTCGTAAAAATCCTTTCTGCACGTGTTGCCAATATCTTTTTTTCCCACAATTACCCTTGCATTTTGGCGTTAATGCCTGAACTTGTTTACAACATTCTGAACTGAGACACGCGAAACGTTGTCTTTTTGAAATTTCACGTTGAGAAAGGGATATTTCTTCTAAAAGTGACTTAAAGCTGGCTAGTTTTTCACTAGTTAGATCCTTTTCTCACCCATTATTGTAAACGAAGGGGAAGTACAAAAAATCAGATTGAGTCCGTTAAAAGTTTTCAAAATTCCCCCAAAAAACAATGAAGTTAATTTAATTTATTTAGATAATGATTTACTAATAAAATACAATTTCAAAACTTATTTATGTTTTATTTATTGAGAAACAACTTCAAGAGTTTCATTAACTTGCACTCGTGTATCTTCGCAAAATGCCCTTTTGCAATAAATATTACAAAATGACATCTAGCAAACTCAATACTGTAGTATAAATAAATAAAATTCACCGCCAGATGGAGCATGTTCCAAAAACCTTCTTTGGTATGTGGAAATGTGGTGCTGGTGAATTTTGGGGTGCCCATAATAAATTGTTATGGGACTGTACTTTCTATTGTATAAATATATCTTCAAATATTATAATCTAGTTTTTACATATGTTGAAAAAACTTCGGAAGGTGCATACAGACAACCAAAATTGGATGAAGAGTGAATTATAATGTAAGATTTTCTCAATATAGTTTCACAGACATCACATATCAGTTTTGGCAACATTTTAGATATAACATATCCTATAAAATATCGCATTGATGGAAGATCTATGTGGATATTAATTGTATCCCTGGCGTATTTGAAATATTTATTTAGTTACTTGAGTTCGAATAATTAATTATTATTTAAGGAGCTATTTTGACTAGGACGTTGTATTGTTAGCATAAGATCATAATCACGCTCACAATTAGATCTGCTCCTAAATTGAATTAAATAAATAAACATTTTTTTTCCAAACATAAACACTTGAATTCTTATTATGACCTCTTTTCTGACGAACAACAGAAAACAAATTTTCTGGAAAATCTTGCCATACTCCTATCGCCAAATGAGGAAAATATGGTCATTGTTTTTAAAAATGTCATCAGCCAATTGACAAACTCCTAGCAATGTTTGCTTCATGTTGTTTAGGCAATGCACAGTGTTTAACTTTGGTATATTTATTGTTTTGGAAAGAAGTAGAAAAACTAATAAATAAATAAGCCTTATTGTACTTCTAAAGGCGTTATCACTATTTAATGGCCCTGAGTTCCACACAAACTACATGGAAATCTATTATCCGCTAAATTTCCTCAATTTTTGATTTGTTCTACTGATCCAGTAAATCAAGTCTCAACAAAAACGAGCCCCAACACTCACCCTTCTGACCTTTTGTACAGTTTTTTGGGATAAAAAGCGCTAGTATGCATATAAACAACTATATTTGTATCTTTCAGCACGGTAAACCTATGTCGAAGGATCTGACATATTCAGACAACGTTCCACCACCTGAAAATCTTTGAAACTGCTACGCAGTGGTATCCTCCAAAAATATTGTGGAACCATTCAAATGACAAGTACATGAATAAAACATTATTTTAATAAAAAAAAACACCAAGAACTGAAAAAATGAAAAGTATGAAACTAGAAAATATTCGTTCGTACTTTACTTAATTCAAATCGGCACATAGGTAGGCACGGTGATATTCAGAGTATAGCGGCAAGTGACCATTCCTTGTGGAAAACTTCCAATTTCGAGGGCGAGGAAACAAATTTATTAGGAAAATTCACGAGATTTACAATCTTGCAGAGATCCTTGTTAAAAGGACCTAAAAACATATTTAAACATTCGAACAATATACGGTCGTTGCGCCAAAAATATAAACTGTTTTCTGATATCTTTAATTAATGGCATTTTAATGTTGCATTGATTTTAATATCATCTAAGAAGTATATTTAACAAATATCAATGTGCAAGTTAAAATGAAATTATATTTAAGTACATTATATTTATTACCCAATTTTGGGCCAATGTTCCTTACGAGAGGGTAAATTTGGCGTACAGATTTTGCATTATGGAAAAATCGTACTTAAACTATCTTATGCGAATGTAAGCCTATGACAGGTTGGAAGGTAAATGTAAGAGACTTTTGTGCAAAGCAGAATCTAGTTTTAATGAAATTACGGGGCAAAATAACTATATAATAAAAGTAACAGTTCCTCCAACAAAATTTACAAATGTACACACGTGTGGATTCTCTGTCTATGCTTCGACTATACTGCCATACGCATACATATACAACACGCGAACAAAAAAGCGACAGAGCACGCACTTATATCCGAATTATTATTTTCGGTAGTAGCCACAACGATCGCTTAGGTGTTTGCGATGTGACGGGAAATTGACGGTATCTATTTAATACTACAATCAAAAGCGATAAAAGAAAAGGAAAACTGAGAGCGCAAGTTTGCACACGATGTCTTTATATTACACTAGTTTACAAATTTTAGGAAAATTTCGAGTACCAGAAGAAAAATATTTTTTTTAGACTAATTTGGGGTCGCTGAGCACGAAAATGACATCCATTTATTTTTCCAAAGAAGCGTTTTTGAGATATTAGCAAAATACTGGTTTTTGGTTTTTTCTCCAAAAAACGGCCAAAAATTCCTACAACAACACACTGCTCCAACCTAAAATGTGTACTAATAGTAAGGTACTCGTTTCCCCTTCACGCCAATATCTTGGTTGTGTCCACTGGAACTGTATTTTTTGAGTTACAAGCGTTCAAATTGTAAAAAAAGTGAATTTTCAAGCTTTCTTCTGTAAATTAAATTAATTTGAATGCAATGAAAAATGTTTCAACATATTTCAATGACTGCATGTGAAAGATACTTTTGTTACGGAAATACAAAATCAAACTGGGCCAAAATCAGATGGCAATTGCAGAAGATATAATACATTAAGTAAAAGTAGATTTTCAAGTGATGTGCTTTATTAATGGTGAAGGCTTTCAATATACTCAAACTTTTGGTCGGAAATTGGCCGCGCGAACGAAAAGTTCATTGTTCTTTTTTTAATATCTCCTGCATTTATCATCCGATTTGAGCCCAATTGGAATTTATATTTCCGTAACAAAAGTATCTTTCACATTCAGTCATTGAAATATGTTGAAACATTTTTCATTGCATTCAAATTAATTTAATTTACAGAAGAAAGCTTGAAAATTCACTTTTTTTTACAATTTGAACGCTTGTAACTCAAAAAATACAGTTCCAGTGGACACAACCAAGATATTGGCGTGAAGGAAAAACGAGTACCTTACTATTAGTACACATTTTAGGTTGGAGCAGTGTGTCGTTGTAGGATTTTTTGGCCGTTTTTTGGAGAAAAAACCAAAAACCAGTATTTTGCTAATATCTCAAAAACGCTTCTTTGGAAAAATAAATGGATGTCATTTTCGTGTTTAGCGAGCCCAAATTAGTCTAAAAAAAATATTTTCCTTGAGGTACTTTTTTCTTGTAAACTAGTGTTATGTACCGTTAAAAGACTGAATGCACCGACAGAACGAGCCGCACGCATCTCTGGAGGAGGTTACACCAGAAAGTGAGACTATTTTTAAGATTATCTTTAGTTGAAGCAATCAAACTAAAATTTCTCTCAAAAGTATAGAAAAAATTGTTTTTTATACAAAATTAAACAAACTGGCGACTTGAACGTTGAATTGCAGAAAAGTTCATATAAAGTATATAATAATTATTTCAAATATTTACAAAGGAGTAACATATTAGATAAGCAACCCTGACCACTACTCCCGATATGAATTGTGGGCCCTATTGTGCAACTCAAAAACGAAACGAATCCCTAGCCTTTTTACACGTAAAGTGCCCTTTAAAAATGTGTCTCTGCTGAAACGCGTTTCGTTTGCGATTCCACGATAGGGCCACTGTATCGTGGCTATGTTTTGTTAATACATATTGAGCAGTAACTAGCTTTTGTAAACGTTCCATTTCTCAAAAATATATTAAATACAATGTGTGTTTATAAATTGAATTATTCCATTTTAGTTAAGGACCATCAGGAAGACTCATCCTCTTCCGACTCCCAAAGCGAAAGTGATTATTCCGAAGATGAATTAATTCATAATCCTGAATTCGACAATGAATTTTTAAAAGCTTTGTGTTCATTAAAAAGTAAAGATCCTAAGATTTACGACAAAAAAACACAATTTTTCATGGATGTTGAAATTCATAAGCCAACTAATGAAGCCAAAAAGGAAAAAAAATTCACATTAAAAGATTATGAAAGGAAAGTTGTTGTGGAGAAAGGCGGCATTTTCGAGGATGACGGTAAGTTGCTTACTTAAAGTTAAGGGCGGGGTAACGTATTAAAAAATTTTATTTTTCATTTTTTTTTTTATTGTTTCATATGATTGTGCAACATCTTAAGATTGTTGTGTCAAAATATCAAACAAATCGAAGTAAAACTAACTAAGATACAGAACTTTGAGCGGTTGTTGCTCCGATACGGTTATGTGTGCCCAGCAAGTGCGTGGCGCGCTGACTTTGTGCTCCCGGGATACCTAAATTTTTTTTATTGTTTCATATGATTGCACAACATCTTAAGATTGTTGTGTCAAAATTTCAAACAAATCGAAGTAAAACTAACTAAGATACAGAACTTTGAGCGTTTGTTGCTTTCATGTATACTACTCGATTTTCAGGTATGCAAAACTTTAAAGCGATTTTCTGACGCTTGTCATTTTGAAAACCGGTGAACAGTTTAGAGCAAAATCTACTCGACCGATTGTTTTGAAATTTTGTATACAGCTTCTTTACATAAATGACCAGGTAACGCTGGGAGCTTTTTTTTTTTTTTTCATAATTATAGATTTTACAATAACAAATAGGTTCATTTTTTAGACGAAAATCGGTGTTTTCACTTCTAAGTGTCAGCAAAAATTGAAAAATTGAAAAAAAAAAATTTCCTCCCAGGAATACCTTTGGAAAGCGGTTATCTAATGACACATTTTTTTTTTTTTAATTCAGATGATCCACTCTTCAGTAATATTGTTCACCGACAGACAACTTTTTTTCGAGGCGCCTCCGAAGATTTGCTGCCGTCGGCTTAATTATTTATATTTTGTTTTAAAATATTAAGGAAAATATTGTTCACAGGTTGTACTATAATGCTGCGATCGACTAATTAAATTTGTATTGCCTGTAGCGTCTGGAAAAATTCTTGAAGAAGGGCCTTTTTCACGACGAATTAACGTTACCCCCCCCTTAAGGTTTAGCTGATGTTATCAAATATCAAACCCATCGATACCGTCTTAATTTTTTGCCCGACAGCCCCAGAAGGAGGCTTATGTTTTTCGGGTGTATGTATGTATGTACGACCATTTCTTTGGGGCATCCTGCAGCCTGAACGGCTTGCTGGATTTTCATAAATGAGGTGTTAGATCTGTATTAATCGTGGGAATGCTATACGGTATATAATTTTTGATGAAAATAAATATGGCGCCGTCAGCTTTTTTTGTCTTCACAACTCCCATTGATATGGGTATCAAATGAAGGGGATTGAAGAGTAAACTCCGATAAACTATGTGCCGTCATTCTAAATCCCATATGGCGGACGCCATAAGATGGAGGATTATTTTTTTCTTAATATCTCTCATTCCATGGGCACCAAATGAAAGGGTTTGACGAGCACAATTTGATAAGCTATGTGACATCACTACCATAGCATAACAAAGATAATAACGTACATATATACAATACTATAATCGTGGTAAAAATAAATTATAAATATTATTATTGATAGTTGAAAATCAAATTGAAACATGTTTTGAATATGTATTTAATTTCTTTTTATTTTATATAGATTCTGACCATCGTACAAGTCAGCGGCCGCAGTCCCCTTCGTATGTCGAGGAGCAAGAGAAACTTAAGGCAGAATTTCGGAAAGTGGTACATAGCGATGCTGATTCGGAAGAGGAATTTGGTGGGATGTTTAGACAAAAGGAAGGTTCGAACAAGGAGGTAATTAATTGATTTGTAAATACATATACATATTTTTATTATTATTCCCATTAAAGAAGGACGAAGAAGAACCGTTGAATTGGTTGGCTGGAAAACAAGTAGAAATAGGGGAAGATGTGAGAAGATCTTTAAATCCTCTTAAAGCTTATTGGACTCAACAAAATTTACCGAAGCAGGAGAAATTTTTAAGGGATTATATTATAAACAAGGGGTGAGAAACAATAATTTATTTCATATATTATAGAACATATAAAATGTTCCCTCATCTAGTTACGCAGACGGGGAAGAAGTTGATGCTGTATCTATTCTCGACAACACTGTAGATTGTGGAAATTTGTCAGAAGATGAAGAGGAATTAGAAAAGCAAGCTGAATTTGAACATAAATACAACTTTAGGTTCGAAGAACCGGACAAAGAGTTCATAAAACGTTACCCACGCACGATAGAGAATACGGTTCGCAAAAAAGACGATAAAAGGAAAAAGAAACGTGAAGAAACAAAAGAACGAAAAGAAAATGAAAAAAAAGAGAAATTCAAGGAAATTGAAATGCTTAAAGCTTTAAAGAAAAAAGAAATAGAAGAAAAGATACGACAATTGAAGGAAGTTACTGGTAACGATGACCTGCCTTTTCAAGATAAAGACATCGAAGAAGAATTTGATCCTGTAGCTCATGATAGGCGAATGAGAGAAATATTCAATGACCAATATTATGACATTGAGGAAGATGAAGAAAAGCCGGAATGTCCGGACATAGAAGAACTTAAAACAGAGGATTGGGACAATTATGATCCCCATAACGACGAAGATGTAGCACATTATTATGAACCACATTGCGAGGACGACGATTTCGTTATGGACAATGATTATGATCCCCATAATAAGCAAAATTTTCAAGATGAACTCATTGAAAATTCAAGAAGTACAAAGAATCGACGAAAGCGGAGGAATCGTTTTATGGAAATGATCAAAGCAGAAAAACCGCCGTTTAATCCCGAAGATGAGAAAAGTTATGGTGATTATATCGAAGAATACTATAAAATGGACTGTGAAGATATAATAGATGAATTACCTTGTCGTTTCAAGTACGTAGAAACGGTACCAAATGATTTCGGATTGTCCATAGAAGAGGTACTTGTAGAATATTAATTTGCTAAATGTGAACACTCCTGTAAATTCATAAATATCTAGATTTTGTTGGCTAAAACTAAGGAACTTAATCAATGGGCAAGTTTGAAAAAGACAGTACAAATAAGGCCGGAATACGAAGAAAAAAAAGATCGAAGGCTTTACAAACTGAAAGCTACGAATGAAGCACTCAAAAGGAAGATATTTGCTAGCTTGTATGCTCCAGAGTAAGTAAAAAGTTCTGCTTATTGTAGATGCACACAACTTTATACACTATTTTTAGATCTGAAGATGGGAATGATGAAAATGACAAATGCTTATTAAAAGCTTCTCCTGTAAACGATATTACGCAGAAAAAGAAGAAAAAGAAAAGGGCAAAGGCTGCTGGGGGGAACTCTACGCTCAGTAATAATTCACATCATAGGAAATCCCATGAACAGCTCACGGCAGAAGTAGAAACTGGGGAAAGCAGGAATCAGAAAAGTAATTCCGGTAACACATTGCAGAAAACTAGCGAAAAAGAGAAAAGCGCTGGTAAACAGCCAATACTTGATCAAATAGAAATTTTAAGCAGTGAAAAGAAGAAAGATGAAACGAAAAATAAGTTCACAAATGAAGACAGACGGTCCAGTAGCAAAAAAGTAAAAAATCAAAAATTTAAAACGATGAAGAATTGTGAATCTTCAGTCACGAATATTAGTAAAGATCGGCTCAAAGCCTATGGCATCAATCCCCGGAAATTTGCTAGGAAACTAAGGAATGATTTACAAAACAAAACATAATTAAAGGCAAACTCGATGGGAAACGAAAATAGATATATTCCTAATCCTGTTCTGTTGCTAATATAAGACCATATAATTTAAACAAGAAGTAAAGGTAGGAGGATGTAGGTAATTCTTATTTTAAATTTGTGTACATTGTAAAATAAACGTTACTGCATCCCGCACTTGATTTTTCGAGACTGAACAATATTGATATCCTTGTCTATCCTTCTATTTAACTAAATTTTATCTTGACTAATGTAACTCTGCTCTAACCCGGCTTCGCACGACGGCGCGTGATTGTACTGAGTTTGACATTACAATGATCCTGTTCACACATTTAATTTCTTGTAATCCATTATTTGTACAAGAGGTTTGTTATCTGTGTGCGTTATTTATTCATCGAAAAATATTGTTTTACTCTTATCAAAGAAATTTATATGCATACTTATGTATGTTATTTTTCACTGCATCGAAAAGTTTCGTTCGCTCTTCTAGGTCCTTCATACCACATTCAGAAATTGTAATAAGCCCCCATTTCTTTAATTTAATATATTACAAATAGCAGATGCGAAAACGGAGAACTCTTGAAATTAAAAAATCTCGATTTCCATTTTGAATCCGCCATTTTAAATTAGCTATTATTGTTATAAAAAGTCAAGATCTGCACTCTAATGCCTGCTCCCCAATGGGCATGCCATCGACAAACCGACCACGAACCATGCTGCTGCCTTTTCCTTCTCATTATAAAATGCGTGTCCCTTCTCGCTCGTGTTTTGGTCGACATGCTCTAACTTTTCCTTTGTGTTAGTTAAACCATATGAGTTGCCGCATTTAATTCAGCACTTTTTAGCAGTGGTTCGGGCCCTAGATACGTATTTAGTACTTGAAAGGTGTCAAAGTTCAAGCAAAACTGAGCTTAAGCTCAAGTAAATATTGTGTAAAAGTGTGTAGAAACGAAGAAATGAAATTTATTAAGCAGCTAGTTCTGCTAAATTAGCTAATTCTTAAAAATAAATAAAATAAAACTTAGTTCGTTTCTTTGCATTTCACCGATCACAACAAACAGAGCTTTCTGAGTTCACATCTACATTGATAGAATTATGTACGAACGCATTTTGTCAGCTATTCCGTCAACTGGTCACTCGTTGGTTAATGGTAAATGGCATACCCATTGGAGAGCAGGCATAAGTAGCCATACATTTTCGTGGTATTCCTTTACAGTTTAAAATTTTGGGTTGTCATATTGTCATTATCTTGAATTTTGAAATTTTGGTAGATTTGAAATCAGTAGCCCTAAAGTTTTTGTTGTATTCATTTTCATTGAAATTCTTCGAACTTGAATCACCAAAACCACCTAGCTTTGAATTTCATGGCAATCGGTTGAAGTTTAAGGTCTTTGGTAGACATTATGGGTGGGCTATCTTAAATTATACTAAGTTCGTAATTCATATCCCCTTAGTGTTTTTATATTCATTTTGCTTAAAGTGGAGGAGTTTCAGTAGCCATATTGGATCCGCCATTTTGAATTTGGCAGGTTTGAAACCAACAACCCCGAGAACCCCCTAGTGCGCATTGTCAGTACAATCCCTTGAAATATGACTTTCGGTAGCCATTTTGAGTCTGCCATCTTGACATTTGGTAGATTTGAGTTCTGTAACTTCAAAGAAGTCTTCACATTAAAATTGCTTAAAATCGAAGAATTTCAATCGCCATATATAAGCCATTTTGAATTTGGAAATTTTGACGACAGAATCGAAATCAACTATCGCGAAGACCCCTTACTGCGGACTTTCAGAGCAATCCCTTAAACTTTTAATTTTTTCGGTAGCCATATTGGATCCGCCATTTTGAATTTAGACATTTTCATGGCATTTTCGAAATCAGCGACCCCGAAAATCCCCTGGTGGGGGTTTACAGAAGAATTTCTTGAAGTTTAACTTTTTCGGTTGCCATTTTGAAATTGGGCATTTTGGTTGCAGATTCGAAAGACCACTTCCCGTTAAGCAATTTTAATAAAGCTTGGCACATAGGTGTAGTTCTAATGAAAATAAAATATTATGGTGAGTTAAAAATAAAATCTATTAAAAAAATGAAAACCGACTTCAAAAATATGAACTAAGCACTAAAAAGTTGAAAATATCATAATTATTTTTGGAGTCGTTGCCAAGCCGTACGATACACGTCTGTGCAGTGCTGCGTCGAGTAGCTTGCGTTTCCGGGTTACTTACTCCACTACGCTCGCCCCATGAGGCAAGCGTATCGTACGACTTGGCACCGACTCTAAAAAAAATTATTATTATTACTTCAGTTTATATTTTTGCAGTCAGTTTTTTTTCGCAGAATCTTTCGGCAAAATACTTATTCTTATAATATTTTGGTGGTGCATAAACTCTTTTCCTTTTTCTGAATAAAAGCTAAAGTCTTAATATTAGGTCGCTAATACAATTAATGTCAGTTTTTATGAAAATTATGACACAGGTTTCGCGTTTACGTGCGCAGCGTTCTTTGCAGTGTGTCATGTTTTATACCACACCGATATGGACCCTTAACGAAATAATAGCTGTGTTTTTTTTTGCATCCTGTTCTGGATCGGATTAGCATTAAATAGTGCACTGAATTGAATTTTAAAAACTGTTACACAAGCTTCAAGTGCATGAAAAATTTACTGCTAATCCTGATCCAGAGCAGGATGTGGAAAAAAGCACAGCTAATATCGGAAGGATATTTATTAAAACTGTTAAAAAGCTCAGGAGATTCGGTCCATCCATATTGGATTCGGATTAGAAATCAGCATCCCTAAAAACGCCCTAGTGTTGAGTTTCATTGCAATCCATTAAAGTTAAACTTTTTCTGCAGCCATTTTGGGTCCGCCAACTTGAATTTTGATAGATTTAAATTCCGTAAATTTTATTAAAATTCCTTAAAATTAAGGAATTTCGGTCGCCATATTAGGTCCGTCATTTAAAATTTGGAAATTTTGATGACAGATTCGAAATCAGTGAGCCCGAAGCCCTGGACTAACCAGTTATTAAATTTGAAGGGATTGCGCTGAAACCCACTAGGTAGCCATCTCGGATACGCCATTTCGAAACCTTACATTTTTTTTAAATAACAAATAGCCAATGTGCCACCGTGTGCCAAAAATTAAGCCTATAGAAGTAACAAGCAAACACATTCATTTTTATATATACATATCATAGATGTACTCGTACGTTTTACATTTCCGAAGCATTTATTTTGTTTAAAATGTCCGTCCTCATTGAAAACTTAAAGAAATGGTAGTGCGGTTAAACGAACTTCCTCCAATGTAGAGACAAGTTGAATAAAATGATTTGAACTTACTCAACAATCTAAAGGTGGACAGACACACTCTTGCATCATTACAAAACAAAAATAAAACAACAAAATTAACATAATTGTGAATTTTTCATTTGAAATTATTTTATTTTCTTAAGCATTCTATAATATCTTAAACGGACGTAATAAGAAAAAAATGTTCACTGCAATTTTTCCTACAACATAGTGGAAGACCATTAGACTCTTATGATGTTGTGCACTAATTTTCCAGCATTTTCTTTAGAGATCCGCTTTCATACATTTTCTTGACCTCCGTGCCGCCTCCAACAAATTTCCCATGAATAAACACTCTGGGGACCTATAATTAAAGAAGAATTAAAGTTTAATTGATGAAGTTCTCTATATGGAAAGGAATAAATAAGTAAAATTTTGAGCCCTAACCAATACAATGAACAATAACAGTATTAAAAAAAAGTGTGAGTGTCGGGACTCACGGCTAAGATGTGTAAACATCAGCGTTCGTCTCTTAATGTAATGGGAGGATTGAAAGTTTAGATATATTAAAACAGAAGAAAACGATTTTCTTAGAAAACAACAATTTTTAAATTGATACTTTTTATGCGACAGCGAATTCGCTTAACATAAGTGGATGGCTTTCATAGCAATCCTTTGAAGTTGAGAATTTTCGGCCACCATATCGGATCCGCAATCTTTAATTTCCACTTCGATAGTAGATTCGAGACCAACGACCTCGAAAACATAAAAGGATAAATTTATCATCGGTTGATAATTCCCCCGATGCGCAGGAAGTAGGTACCAGTCCCACTTAAAACTTTCGCGCTAAGCCAAATGAGAGAAATGAACGGTTACACTGTAAATGTGTGACTCGAATGTTATGAGACTTTTTCCTTTTATTTCAGTAATTTTTTGGAAGTAAACGTTATGCTACAGTATGTATAAAATATTATAAATAATATCTAAGTAATAATAGAAACTTCATTCCGCAATTTTTTTGCGTATTAACCTACTAAACACAGGCAATCAAGAGTGATCGACCCCCTTAGAGTACCCAAAACAACAAATGTGTTTATTAATGCAGTCAAGGATATGCCCACACTGCTTTCCATTGGTTGGGTGTTTTATATTTTGATTTATTTTTTGGTTTTAAGTGAGAGACGACTGGTAACTACTGCGCATGGAAGGAAATTATCAATTGAGTTGCGTAGGGGAAGAGTTACATGGAAAATAATGTTACAAAATCGCAATTCACTATACCCACCAAATTCCCCGGGATTCTGGTAAAGATGTTTACACATCAAAAATATTTGGCTTGAGGTTGTGCCCTTTTCCAGGGTTGCTTTTTTACAAGGGTTACTACTATTCATAGAATAAAGCTATTAGTGTTTATAAAAAAAATTATTTATAACAACGCCCTGCCAAATAGTTTGTGCTAAACCAATGTATAATCAATAAATTTAATAAAATTGATTGGCTGTTATAACAAAAAAAAACTTACTAATACCAAAACCCAAACGTTTTTAAAATGCTTGTCTGTCTGTTTGTCTGAGCAAATCTAGCGATTGGAAGGTAGAGTATTTTGTAGGCCATAAATTATGCTACATTTTACCCGGGAATGTCAATATCCACGCATTAATTCCTCAACAGTTTTTGTTTATTAGTAACTGAATATATAAAATTACATGAAAGCATTATGCAACATATTCATCCACAATGAGCGACACCTTCATGTGCATTAAGGCAGTCAGAGCATGTCCTCAAGGATGGGTACTGTCTCCATTGCTTTGGTCCCTAGTAATGGATGGTGTCCTGGTCAGGCTATGTGAGCTTGAGTACGAAGCCATGGCTACGCGGATGACCTAAAAATCGTCGTCACGGATAAGTTTGACAATAGTCACTAGTACAATGAGGTCTGCCATTCGAGTCTTATAGACTAGTGTGTGAAGGAGGGCCTACTATCAACCCGACCCCGGTCTTGTACCCTTTACAAGACCATATCTTCTAGATTTAGGTCCAATATTTATTCAAGGAACGGTCATTGAGTACTCCAATGAAGTCTCGTATCTGGTAATTTGACTCGATAAAAGGCTAAATTGGAATACTCAATTGAATACCTTAGGCACCGCCAAGCGAGCATTATCATCCTGCAGGAGACTCTTTGGAAGGACGTGAGGTCTTAATCTAAGGATGGTCACATGAGCATCCTTGACCTAAAAACCTTGATTTATAACAGACTACATTAGCAGGAAGCTGTGCTTCGGCGTACAGTCTGGTATGGGGCTCTGGCCCCAGACTAGATCCCAGAAACTTTAATTGGTTTACAGATGGATCAAAAATATACAATACAATAACATACACCAATTTAATTTGGATTTTGCTTATTTGCGCTGTATGGGCGGATTTTGCCAATGCGCCACAATTTATTCAAACTAAGCGTCAAAATAAACAATAAATCGAAATTGGCAGGTCTGAAACGGAGTCGTGCCATTGGGAGTACCGAAGCAGCGGCAGCTCACATAGATTTTACAAGTCGAGAAGCTGCCGTTGTTCTGTATCCGCTATTATAAAAGCATTGCCTTAAATAATGAGCTGAGCTGCCGCTGCCGGCTGTTCTGTTTCTGGCCTGGCTTTATGAGCCAAACTGGCTGGCCTTGTCGCTGTTTGATACATCATGAGCGAAAAATGAGTCTGTAAATTTGGATTTTCATGGAGCAATTGATTTATGATACCTAATCCAATTCAATCCAAAACATGATATTTATACCAATAGGTTAAAGGAGAGTGATATTTTTAAGGGAATAGCTTCAAATATAATGACCGCATAATAAAGCGTGCATGACAGTGTATATGCAGTTTTTCACTTTACATAGGAAGTTGCTCTGGAAGCAGTGGTAGCTAGTTTTAAGACGAGCGTTGCGATGCTGCTTGTTGTATATCGCCTTAGCGGAGATTAATCATTGGGATAAAATAAGTATCGAGCTTCTGCTGCGCTGTCAGCTGGACTGTTTTTCGCTTAACATAGATGTACAATCTTCTTGCAAACTACTACATGTGCCTCGATTTAGCAGAGGAAAATTGGCCACGTAATGTGCTGAATTTACTATCTGACCTGCTGGGTAAATAGAATGAATGAAATAGCATACCGTTCTAGCTCCCGTCATCTGCAATAAAACATTTTGGATCTCGTCGGCATCATCCCTCTTATCCAACTCAATTGCATAAAATGGGTGCTTTAATTTGTCGAATTGCTGAAATAAAATTTCATGAGGCCACTGCAACTGTAGAAAAATAAAACTTACCTCTTTCGCCATAATACAATATGGGCAATAGGTTTTCGAAAATATCACTACTTTATCCTTATTTATCGAATCGACAACAAAGCTTGCCTTTGGATTCGTCATGTCAATTACGTTTGGAGCACCTGACATCCTCTCTATGATTGTCCCCATCGTCTTGGCAGTTGAGATGACAGAGTGATGCAGAAATTTTGGAAATCGGATGAATTTCGCGTAAGCTATTTTCGAACTGTAGCTGGAATTTCACACAACTGTCAAACAACACTGGAATTAACCGCTACTGAGTCGTTATAAAATAATCAAAAACTTTTTCACATAATTTTCCTCATTTGCGATGTTCGCATTACGAGAATTTTGCTACCGTTTTGACATTTGGATGTCAAAGCCAACTGGTGGCAGATTTTGCTGGCAAAGTGATTTGTTTAGTAAAACGCTGAGAATTTAAATAAAAGTCTGATGCATTGGTATATAGCACATTAAATCAGAATTCATGTGAATTCAGTTGGGTCGAAGATCAGAAGCACTAATCTGAATCTAAAAAAAAGAGTCGTTGGAGTACTTTCTATGATTTCGTATTCCAATGGTCTTAAATCGTATAAAGAAACCAAACCACGATCGAACCAAAAAACCATCAAGGCTGAGATACAATGTACGCGATACGATTATGTCGCGCGACGAATTGAGTTTGAACATGGAAAAACGCATTGGCCTTGATACCTATAGTGAACTAAAGTAGGACAAGTATTAAAAGGTAGAATAGAAATTAAATAATGACTGAATTCAATAAAATTCTGCACTTATGTATGTATACATATTTTATATAAGAATGTTGCATTTGACTAATGAATAATTTTGGACGATCTAAAGGAGGGAAATGTAGGATAGTTTAACGTAAGTGTACAGTTATGCTCTCTTTCAGCTTACTTGTTAAGTTCTAGTAATTAAGTTAGTAGTGTAATAGCCCAGCAATAAAACAGATATAGAGCAGCCTTGTCTTTAAGTACTACAGATGTTAAATTTTACAGACTAGCAGAAAAAAATGTTACATCATTTCATGCTAAGTATTAGTTCTTTACATGTTGATTTTCAAAAAGAGCTAATTTAAATGAGTTTCGGAACAAGTTGTCAGTGCCGTTTTTGGAATTGTCCTAAAACTTTGTGGAAATGTTCCATTTATGGTCGGAATGAGTGAATTAGGAAAGTATTGTTGTCGGAAAACAATACTTTCCCAAAAATTATCTTGTTTTCGCTTTTTTTAACACCAAAAATTGAAAATTTTGTAAAAGGAAAATATTCTGTCAGAAGATATTTTTTAAGAAAGGTAAATTTTTCTTACGAATTATTTTGTGTCGATGTTTTAAAAATTATTTACCATGTACATGAGCGAAAATTTCGATTGTACAAAGCAAGGACGATGCGAATAGCCACTCTGAATTATTTTGTATGTATCTCGAAAACGAGACGAGATTGTTTTTGATTTTTTCAATTTTTGGTGTTAAAACGTGCTAATTTTTTGTTTTCCGACAACAATACTTTCCTAATTCACTCGTTCCGACCATAAATGGAACATTTCCCCAAAGTTTTAGGACAATTCCAAAAAACGGCACTCGACAACTTAAGCCTGAGTTTCTTGACAATGTAAAACATTCCTCCGCAAACAAAACTCCAAAAAACAAAATCAGGGATATAACGCACTAATGCGAAGTAAATGGACATAAGTGTTTGTGGAGATTTGAAATCTTTAGTATTGTATTTTAAATATGGAAATGCTTGAAATGCCTTTGTGACGGAAAATTCTATATGATCATTAGAAGCCATATTTGTATTGAAAATAACCCTCAAATCCTTAATTTGGCCTGCTTTTGTGAGAGGTTTGCTATCTAATTTATGTGGAAAAGGGATACGATTTAATTTACGAGAAAAAGTCATGATTTTGAATTTTAATATGTAAAGATATAATTTGTTGATACTACACCACTGATAAAGTCTGTCCAAATCGTCGGATATGAGAACACAGTCATCTGGAGACCCGATTTTATAGAACAGTTTTAGATGATCAGCAAATAATAAACATTTAACGGAATGAAACAATCGACAATATCATTAATAAACAAAAAAATAACAATGGTCGCAAGGAACTACCTTGGGATACGCCAGAGTTTACATTTATCTTTTTAGAAAGAACGTTTTCAATTTTAACATACTGGACGCGATCTTTTAGATAACAACTAAACCAGCTAAGTATTGCTGAATAAAAGCCAAGATATGATATATTAACTCTATCGAAAGCTTTAGCAAAGTCGGTATAAATAACATCTACTTGGAAAACATCCTCTATTACGCTAATAACATAGAATAGCGCTAGATTGGTCGAACAAGATCGTCCAGATATAAAGCCGTGTTATCGAGGACAAATAATTTGAATGAACTAATGAGTCCAGCAGCTTAGGAATATTCTTCATTATAGACACACCTCGGTACTTAGTAACATGAAATTTATAGCCAGCTTTAAAAATTGGGACGATAAGTATATGATATTTTCTAAGAATCCAGAAATAAACTCGTTTGCAGAGATTTATTGAAAATATCACGAAGAGGTCAAATCAGCGACTCAGAAAATTTTTTCAAAAGAGATGGCCTAATCCCATCAAAATCAGATTTTGTGCTATTCTCGATGTCTTTTAATGCTAACAATATTTGATTGTCTTAAATTACCTATGTCCAATATGTTCGCACTATTGAAATTATTGTTGGAGAAGTCTACGTTCTCAATGTCGGACTCATATACAGAACTGAAATATTCTGCAAATAGGTTAAGTTACAGCTTGCTAACAAGCCATAAGATTTATAATCATTATATCTAAGCACTTTGGAGAACAATTGCGTTTATTTTTAAGGTAAAACCAGAAAACTTTACTATTAGATCTTATATTCGATTCCATTAATAGTATTTTGTGCAACTAGGGTGAAAATTAGCCGAATGCCCACGATGGCAGTGTTGGACTGCCATCAAGGGCAATCGGCTAGTTTTCACCCGAGTTGCATATTGTATTTTTCATCACAAGTGCGGCGGTGGGTTCGATAATGAGGTGGGTGAAGGAGGAGCTCGTGGGAGCGGAACGGGGGGTGGGGGTCGGAGCACCCCGCAAATAAAAAAAAACAATTTTTGCTGTAATTATTTCTCAGAAAGATATACGTATCTTAAAGAAAAGTAGTAAGGAAAGGTTTTTATGATATCTAAGGTACAGATGATCAAAGCAATATACTATTACATCACATAGTCTTAACTACTCTGGTGACCATGTGATATTTACTCATGCCCGGCTTAAATAATTTATTTAGGTACCTGAAAAGCATTAAAAGGATGTTTAACACGTGCGAGTATATAAAAAAAAGGGATTTCTTGAAGAAATATTCTGAGTGCACGAGTCTTAACCGTCGAGTCGAGTGCTCCTCAGGTAGATTTCTAGAACTCCTCATTGCTATTGCAAGTGCAAGCGAGAAATGCTTACTCCTGTCCAGTGATCAGTGATGGGACATGTACTCACTCCTTCTCATTGCGTTGATCGAGCGACCCAAATGCACTCAGGTATACTGCTCCCATGAAGGATTTCTTGAAGAATTGAATTGAAGAAGAAAGAAAATATTCTGAGTGCATTTCCATTTCAGGTACCCATGTGTTATTCGAAGTCTCGCTTGTGTTCTTTAAAATTACCAGTGGGTTATTCCCAACAGGCTTTACAGTGGGCAATCGGCGTGTTTTCACACGCAAACCCGTGCGGAATAGTAGTGGTTTCCGCGCACGTGTGAGGAAAAAATATTATCAAAATCTGTGTAAACATTGAAACTCCATTTCTAATTTTTTAAATCTGTTAAATGTTTCTGCACTTTTTTTAGCATTGTATATCTTATGTGCTCTGGTTTTGATATTTTTTAGTCTCAAAATACTCCTGTAGAATCACTTGGGATGGTTGTTAGATATATTTTTCTTAAGTGGAACAAATTTACTAATAACTTTCATTAATAATTTTAAGAAATTTGCTGTACGATGCTTCTAAATGAAGGATCGTGATAATTGACCAATCAATAGAATCAAAGAAATTATTCAAATCAATGTTATCAGCTTTCCTAAAATCATATATAAAATTACTATCTTCAGCAGATATAGCGGCATATTCATAAAAAGATAATCTCAATTCAATTGCTTTATGATGATTATCAGAACTAACTAACGGAAAATCTACTTCAAACAAATCATTCCTTATGTCACTACTAATAAAAATTAAATCTAAAAACCTGCCAATTATTATTCACCTGAACTAAGTCTCAACCAATTAGCGTATCTACAACAAACTGATCACATTCGGAAATAACATTTATTGGTGTTAATGAAATTTCATTTTCTCTAACCATCCTTCCTATATTGTTTCCCTAAGGGTCGAGATCGGTGTGGTACCAAAAATAAGGACACATTACACAGAAACATCATATATGGCACAGTTTTGGAATCCTCATTTCATTTCTTATTTCCGTAATCTGATAAAGACCCATTTTTTAATATTTCCAGATGAGTACTATAAATTTGTACATCTTCAAATACATTCAATCAACTTTTCTACACCCATTTCGTCGAAAAGTTCGCTCGCAAGTAGCGCTAAAAAACAAACCAAGGCGTGCTCTCGCGATTTGGTCGCTCCAGGACGCGTCACATCGCTTGGTGGCAGCGCTAAGCGAAAACACACCCTTACGCGTTATGGATTTCAAGCTTACTTAAAAAGATGGCAGGCCCATAATGGTGACCCCAAAATCGATAGCTTTGTATGCTTCTACGCCAACGAATGTCTAATATGTATAAGTTGGGAATTCACAAATATTCAGGATATTAGGTCGCATTACTGAACTCTTCCACGTGCGAAGCCGGGCAACTCAGATATGTGTACCTAATAATGATTAAGTGGAAAGTTATGGGATTGTTACGTATGCCGGGCAACGCTGGGTCTGGGAAGGCTAATAGTAGGTATATTATAAAAATCACAGAAAACTATTAAATAAAATGTGATAAAAATAAAGGGAATTCAAGTACAAATGCAAATAAAGTAATATAATCCGTGGACACGTTGATAGTCCGGTGAAGCTAAAAAGGTCAGTTGGCTGTGAAATAGAAATTATCTTTATTTCAACTAGGCAAGGCATTTACGCCTTAAGAAAGCAAAGGCAGCTCAGAGAGGGTTTTTGAATAGCTCTGTACAAAAATCGAGCTTTGGTGAACTCTGATCATAGGCAGCTCAGTCAGGATTTTTGCACAGTCAGGACAACGAACAAACAAATGAACAAATGCGGTTCAATGGGACTTGGAACAAGGCAAGTTCTTAGAGGAGACCAGGTCGCCGAATTGCCGAGACCAGACAGATTGGTGAATTTCAGATGCGTGCTGTACGAAAACGAACGGAAGTTATACACAACAACAACAGAAATTTGAGATGCGAAAAATATCATATTATGCTCGACGCTACAACTACCTTAGCCGTGTTCTGTCTTATTACATTTTATAGGGATCAGGTTTTGCAGTAATGTCTGTATTGAATTGAATTTTTAATGAAAATCCTCGTTAATTCCGGGAACGAAGTGACAGCCGTCGGATTTTGTAAGCTCACTGGATTTTTCAGCCGCAAGATGGATTTAACGCGTGACGAGGAAATTTATTTCTAAAGAAATTGAAAATAGTTATTAATAAATATATTAACAAAATAATTAAGTCCCGGAGAGGCCCAAATTGTTATTTTAAAACTCAAACACCAGCTGTCAGTTCATTCCCCGTTTATAGGCATTTTGTATTCCGGATGGAAGTTTCATCTGCTAGCCTATAAACGCACTATAGTGCTGAGATCGCGACCAGTTCGCGTGCATTTTGCTTTGAGCTTTCTATCTATCTAACAGCACAGATTTAAGAATTTGCGAAAGTGCATCAAATTGCCATGATTTTTGGGCATCAGGACTTCAAATCTTGAACTGAAAACTTATTGGACTACAGAGTTGTTTGACGCAAAGTAGGCGCAAAATAAAACATGTTTACATTATGTAGAATACAACCAAACGCTTCGAGTAATCAGTCCAGAAGCACTTTATTCTATACCCTTAGCTTAACCTATGTACAGTTCAAGAAGACTTGAATATAAGGATATAAGACGCAGTAAGATATTGCGCAGGTCATTGGTGCGCTCGCAGTGCCATGAAGCGGCACCCATTTTCATCCCATCGCTCCTTTTGTATAGGGAACGTAGTTCAGACTCTAGTCTTCTTGGTACAGTTCACACTTAGTTTAACCTATGGCCTTACTAACTAGGTACAGTACAGTACAGGTAGATATGTACATAAGTAAAATTAAAAATTACAACCTCTGCGACATCTGAACGAGTATTTTCTACAGCAGGAAATATAGTAAGCTGCAGCAAAAGTTACTTAAATCCTGATAATATTAATTTATTTTGTATTTCTTTTCCAAAATAAAGATTTAGTTTTCTATAACTAACTGTAAATTATAATATAATGAACTAGCTTGCCCGGACCCGGCGTTTCCCGGGATACTATTAAATTTGTATTCCTTAATTTTACAACAACTCCCTTCTGCACAACCGCCTCTCCTATGTGACCCAGCGGGGTGGGGGTGGTCTCATTAAATCAACCATAAATTCGTACACAATACACCCCATACATGGCTTTCACTAGGAATAGGTGATACATTTTTAACTGTAAACTGTAAAGTATTATTAAATTTAGTTTTCCTCATTTTACACCACCTCCTTATTGCACCCCCTCTCTTATATCTCCCAGCGGGGTGGGGGGTGGTCTCATATTTGGTAATTTGAATAACAGATTCGAAATCAGTGATCCCGAAAATCATCAAGCGCGGATTTTCAGGGAAATCCCTTGAAGTTTAACTTTTCGGTCGCCATATTGATTCAACATCTTGATTTCCAAAATTTTGATGGCAGATTCAAAATCAGTGACCCCAAAAAGCCCAAACCAAAAGCATAATTCTAATTTTCCGCGCAATATTCTTAATGTTTTCTTTCATAAGAACCTTCTCCTGACAATAACAAACACAACAAAAAAAGAATTAGCGAAATCGGTCCAGCCGTTCACGCATGGAAAATAGCTGAAAATATAATAATAATAGTGGGAAATAGGGATTCATTTCTATATATATAGATTACTCTGCTTCCTTAGCTATCGATTGGTGCAAAAATTATTCCATTTCATGCATACACTTTTCTTCCACAGCCGTTTCAATTTTGTCGGCACCCACCGAAAAAACCAAGTTTTCACTATTTTCACCAACTTTCACCAACCCGGCCCAATTTTCTATAGTGCCTCTTCTTCCTACCCCTGAGATACAATTCTGGGGGGTGTCACCCCCCACACCTCCCCCACAACAAAAACACGTTTTCACCAAAAATTCCCACATTTCACACTTTTCACCTACTTTTACTTCACATTATACACTACCTCCCCTTTCCAACGATACCCATAACATGGCACATGCATTACTAATAGTATAATTATGAATTTTTACAACAAATTTCCTCTTCTTCTTCCTGGACGCGACGGGAACGCGGTCGAACTGGATAAAATGTCCTATGTCCGTCTCCTGGTTCTAAGCTACCTCCCCACCAATTTTCAGCCTAATCGGTTCAGCCGTTATAAATAGTGTAGCTAACACGACTTTCTTTTATATATATAAATTATAAACTCTGCAATTTGTTAACCTGTATTTCTTACTTCTTAATGTACAGGACTCAAATACTGAAGTAGTCGAATACTCCCAAACTCTAATACTCGAATACTCCTTAAAAGAGTGCTCAAATGCTTACTCACTCAGAGTACTCAGGTACTCAAAACTCCTTTACCCAAACGAGGTCCAAGTCACTACGAGTACATACTTGAATACTTCAACTTGGGGTACTCAAACACTCAATTATCCGAGTCATCCTTAGAGTCCTAATGCAAGCCGCTGAAACTGGCTGGAAGATAAAATGTGGGGAAACGAAGAATAATTTACACATAAAATTTCCAATAATACCAGCAGGAGATAGGCTCATCCTAAGATTAATCTTTGTATATCTCCAGGATGGCTTACTTTGCCATCCTTTTAACATAAGCGTGTCATTGCAGAGGAGTATGCTTTTCTGCCTCACAAGAATATATCACGTGATCTTTCTAAAAACTTCTTCCTCTTGTCCACGCAACGGATGCATAACCACATAAGAGCATTAAAACTTTCTTTTTGGTCACTATGGGATATATCCACCAATTTCCTGCTGGGATGGCTTATTCATACCATGAGATTATACGTGCACAGCTATACATACATACATACATTGGTACAGAAATATACTGCGCTGGATCTATTAAATTGCTATTGCTTTACAATATTGCTTTCTAAGAAAGACAGCTAGACTGCCTATAAAAAAGGGTGAACAAATTCTTTGCTACAAATTTAGAATAGTGGAACTGTACTTACTGGTGATATTTTACTCGCCGCATCATATATCGCTTGCAGTTTTTATAAAAAAGACGCATATGATTAAAATATGTAAATGAAGTTATTTAATGTTTCAATATACAATAAACAAGTTTGTGAATCAAGTAGTACATCATTCACGAGAAAGAATTCCTGTATATATGCCTATGACTATTTTGTAAAAACATAATTAAAACTAAAAATACTTTTCAATTACTTCTATTAAATCTCAGCGATACATCTTTGTACTCCATTTTCTGCATTGATATAGTTTTCCTGGACGTCTTTAACCATAAGTTGGACTAAGTTATGGAGGTCGTATTTGTGTTTCCATTTCCAGTCAGCTCGTGCTTCGGAATCATCAAAAACTTGAGGCCATGAGTCAGCTATTGATTGCCTGCTGTCTGGCATGTATGTTACTTGTAATTCTGGAACATATTTGTGCAATTCTTCCACTAGCTCCTCTGGTGTGAAGGACATTGCGGTAACATTGTAAACCCTACGTTTTAAGGCTGTGCTTGGTGCTTTCATAAACTCAAGAAGTGCTCTGAAAGGATGGAAATTAATTAAATTAATTGTTTTATTTCTATAAAGAAAACTGTTTTAAAAATTGTAAGAGAATATAACTCTTCAACAAAGTAAATTAAAAAATCAAAAAACCCGACTGCGTAAAAAGCTGGAAAGAAGATGACTCATAGGAACATATTATAGTAGAACGTATAATGGAAATCCTTTTATCTGTCTTGAGCCTGCCAAATAAAATAGATAGATAAAGTCGTGGAATCTGGAAAAAATCGTCCAATCAAATATGAGAAATAATTGCAGTCGCAGGCATCAGATTGATGATTTATTTGAGGCGACTCCTGCAACATATATGTATGCCTATATATATATACATATAATATATGTATGTCAATGCACATATACTTGACACAGGCGCCGAGCTCAAGGGCCCTCCACACGATTCATGTAAAAAATTAAACAGCGATAAATTCGGAAAAGGGAGAAAAGAAAAAAATACTGGACAATGGGGTAGGCGAAAATAAAAATTTCCATCAGAATCGATGGTAAGATTGCGGCGTTAAAAGGCTGTGACATACGGACTGACAGATGGACATGACGAAATTATAAGGATTCGGTTTTTGCCATTTGGCTACGGAACCCTAAAAACAAAGATTTAACAAATGGCGGCCAGTACAAAATGGCGGGTTACCTATTTCTTTATTACTCCCTCGATATTGGTATCAAATTAAAGGGTGTGACGAGTAGAATACAATAAGCTGTGTGACGCCATTCTGAGTCTGATATGGCGGCCGACATGAAATGGCGGATTATCTTTTCTTCAAAACCCACTCCACATGGGTATGAAATGAAAAGGTGTGAAAAGAGGAATTCAATAAGCTGTGTGACGGCATTTTAAATCCAATACATTTACATCCCCTTGATGTGCGTATCAAATCAAAGGGTTTGATGAGTATAATACGACAAGCTACCTGACGTCATTCTAAGCGAAATATGGCGGATGCGCCAAGATTGCGGATCACCATAATGATTACAACTCCCTTGACATAGGTATCAAACTGAAGGCTTCTTGAGCAGAACATGGTTAACTAGGTGCTTTACATCGATCGCATATTAACCTCCTATACTTGGGTATCAAATTAGGAGCTTAAATAAGACATACATGATAATAGGCTACAAAGTAGGAAATATTGAACTGCATAAAGAAGCGAAAGTTCCGCAATGGTTAATAGATCGGATAAATGAAATGAAATCAGGCCAAGCAAATAAAGCAGACTAAAAAGTGAAAAATGAAATAGGTAAAAAACTTTTTAAGTTAAACGGTTTTATTGCACAATTAATGATGTACTAAAAGCTAGAAAATAATTATGGATCGCCTATCTAGGGCATTGTCAGACTAAAATAATATCGTGAGGCATATTTAGCAGAAACATATAATATAATAATATAACAGTATGATTTCCGAGCTCCAACAAAACAAAGTACACTACTAAATACGCCACACGATCTTATTTTTGTCTGATCAAAGCCCTAAACGTTTTTTTTTACTTTTTTTTCATATAAGGCAATGAAATTACCTTAAAAGCGATTCGCTTTGCTCGTTCATCAAATAGGGAACGGGAAATAAATAAATATTGTAATCATGCTTAATGTAATGATTAATATGCAATCTGTTATCATAGTTTTCGACCATATAACATAAAATAAGTCAGCAAAAAACTGTTTCAATTGATCTCTGCTAGAAACATTTTTATTTTAAACTTGCATTAGAAATAAAATATCGGCATATGTATGTGCATGCATCAATAAATTATATAAAAGAATGACTAGTTGTTATCAGTTTGAGTTTTGAGTTTTACGTAATTAGGACGCTATAGGTGATTATAATGTGGAGCTGATTCACGTGCCATATAATTTTGTAATTAATCTTATAAATAGGAGTGCTTACTGCTTCGTCAGGGTAAAGGTTTTATAGTTTTAAAAATGGTACAATCGATTAGCTACATATATTATCATCAATATGTCCAACCACAAAATAACTATGTATACCACAAATCAATTTTGTGATGCTGTTTGATGCTGTGTTAGAATATTCAGACAGAAATTTCGATGCTTTCCAGCACCGTGACATCTTGCTCGATTCTTTCAAGGGTATAATAGTTGCTGAGGGAGCAGCGGTGACTTGCATTGTGATGGAATGGGCATGAATGCAAATGCACTTTTTGCAAAGCACTCTCAAGAACTCTTGGATCTACATATGTTACATACACAGCGTTCGGCACATCCTTTTAAATTGTAAGGCGCTTAACCCAGAACCATACCCAGCAGGAAATTTACTCATGAAGGCATCGAAGAAGTCATCAATAAAAAGGCGTGTATACCCATTCCAACATAGATGAAATTTCTCACGGGCGGCGATGTCATTGGAAAGACGTGCATGTCTTTCCACATGACCACGGAATGTAAGGGGTCATGTATGCTAATCCTTTTTTGCATTACTATGGAATGCAAGAATTCATCAATGTTTTTTTATTGATGCTTTCTTCGAAGTCTCTGAATTGGTGGATTTAATGCCTTACGACAGCATCGCTGAAATCATTGGTGGTGATGTAATCAGTGATTTCGTGCAATGAAGGGGGAACACAATTGTGACGGGCAAAACAAAGACGAATTTTTTTTACACAGGTCTAATTTAATGTTTAAGAATCGGATAGCGGAATATTTTCGACTATATGTTCACACATTTTTATTTATAAATATACAAAATTTATTAAGTTATGCACATTACCTCGGATTATTATTTATTAATAAAAATGTGTGGACATGTTGTCGAATATATTGCGCTATTCGATCCCTAAACATTAAATTAAATACCTGTGCAAAGAGTTCGCGAATATTTGTGTTTCTTTTACCCGTCACAGTTGTGTTCCCCCTTTAGGATCATATTCACGAAGCGCAAATAACATTTATAATGCTTTAAATATCTCATTGCACAGACAATTTTAATATTACTAAGCACAAAATAAATTTATGCAAGATAAGCCGCTGCTAAGTTGATAATTAAAATATCTACACAATGATTTCATATAAGTAAAAATTTGGACCTTTGGCAACTTTAACAATGCAGTCGCCAGTTAGGCAGACTCACAATCCCATCCCGGAGCCTCCGCTCCTGAGCTAAGCCATATGATTTAATGACCTGCGCAGAATCCTTAACAGTTATGCGCACTTAATTGTTTTGCTCAGGACGACCCACCAATAGTTTTACTTGGCAAACCCGTTTTTTCATCTGCGCGTTGCTTAATTACATTAATAAAACAAACCTTCTCCTTAAAAATTATGTTGTCAACACAAAAATATAAAATGAGAAGATTTGGATTACTGAGAAGTATGAAAAAACAAAACTGCAATAAAACTTCAGCTCACTTGAAACAAACAAACTCTTATGCCTTCCTGTTGGCATGACTAGGACCTCAAAATTGGCATACATACCTTAGTCATACACGAAATCATCGATACACTATTTCACACAATCTCCAATTTCCTGCTGGGATGTAATTGTATATACAAACTAAAAAAAAAAATACATCTTTTCATATACCTTGCAGGTACAAAAGTGGTTATTTCGAAGAAAACACCGCCATTCTATTCTACTGAGAAAATTATGAAAAAAGTCCCTCTGACATTGGTTTGTCAGATTTTATTTTGATCGTGTAAAATCGTTATAACAATAGCATAGGGTTAGTTTATGGCAAAACACTTAGCTCAAATGTTTATACATTTATAACTATCTACATGTTGTCAGCTATGATAGTATTTTCGTAGGAAAGGGTATACAATGTTGATTTTCATGGTCATTAATTTAAAATAATTTGTTGCCAACATGGTGATTGTCTACATAGCAGGGTCAGTAGGTATATTGAAAGAAAATTCTCAAAATTCTCAATTTCATGAGACGTCAAGTCCACGAAAGCCACCCTATATTAAGATTACCTTTCCGTTTGTTCTGGTAAAAACCACATATTATGCGTAAATACATAAGTGTATTTTAATTTAATTTAATTTATGTAAGTGTTTATTCAAAGATATTAATTTACCTTAAACAATCTTCGATGTACATCATAGGAAGTCTAGTGTCAGGTTTTAAATAGCACGTATATTTTCCGCTTCGAAGCGCATCATGGAAAATAGCCACCGCGTAATCTATGAGTGAAGATGTAAGTTGTTATTATTTGCATTTAAAAAAATTGTATTTTATGTACTAAGTTACAGAATGTTTGTAATTTGAATAAAAAGTTTTGGAGGGATTATAAAACTTACATACATTTGCATTACATGTACATATTTTTGGAATATGATAAGCCTGTAGAGAATAAAGCTGAAATCAGCCGAAAATTCACAATCACAATTAACGGTATTTTTATAACATAATAGCAAAGTTCAAGCTGGCAGAAAAGCTGTGGAGTTTTGTTTCAGCTTTAAGCCTTTATCCCTCCTCCGACCGAAATTCGAATTCGTTCAAAGGAGTCATTCAAGTATTACGTGAGTACATTTTTCATTTTTGTTGAGTTAACCCCCCCCCCCCCCCCCCCCCCCCCCCGCCAATGTAAGAAAAATAAGAGTAAGATATAAGATGTTGTTGTTTTTAATCTTTTATCGCGTAGATATACTTTTAAATTTGAAATATTTTACTATTGTCTTTGCTATTTTGACAAACAGCGAGAAATAATTTTCTTTGCCATCTCATTCATTTCTTAAGTGTCTTAATAGTTAAAAATATCTCTGCAATGTTAGAGGGTGATTGTTTTAACATTTATTGAACACGTTAAGTTCCAATCAATGAATGATAGAAATAATATGGATTTATTGGGTCATTAGTTCAAATATCAATAAAAACAAGGAATTAAAATTTTCAACGATGAATTCAATGAGAGCTTGTTCTTTCCCCTTTGAAACACTTTTTTCCATTTCTGTGTGTTTTTTTTGATTTAGTTATCAGCTGTCAAATGTTTGATTTCATTGAATGTTAATTTTTCCATCTTTTTTAGCAATGAAAAACAATAGAAAATATTCAAAAAATCATAGGTAAGAATTTTTGAAACCCCACAACAACAATAAGAACATTCGGAAACCCCTCCACCCTAAATGTGCTTACGTAATATTCGAATGGCCCTTACACGCTATTAAATTTCCTACATTACGAACGCAATTGAATTCCATTGTGGGCACGAGCTGTACTACAGTTCACTATCCAGTGAATCTATAAATCAGTGATCTTAAGGCACTCGTGGCGCCTTATTATCGAACTCGAAAACGAAACAATTTAGCCAAGTCATATTTTTAAATTGCATTTGACGTGTAGTTGTTTCAGTTAGAAATACGTTGGATTTTGGAATTCTATGTATTTTTAAAATAACAGATAAAATAGGAACCCCTCTTTTCGTTTGATGTTGTGAATCAATCTCCACCACTTTGACTCTTCATATATTTAAAACGTTTTCAATTAGAATTTTCATGCCCCATCGTCAGCATAAAATCAACCTAAGAACGTATTACCTCCCATCCCATCCCTTCGAAACTTTTTATACAAATACTTAATACTCTGTTAACAAAATAGACGAAGCAAATTACCTGTGGTACCACCGCCTGGTGGGTCGCTCGAAATAACTCCTGGAAAGCGCAGACACCTGAAATCTAGGCCAAATTTGTGGAAATAGTATTCTCCTAGTAACTCTGCGTGCACTTTTGATACACCATAAATGGTTCTAGGTCGCTGTATCTACATAAAATAATATATTTACGTTATTGAACAAACGTGGCGTGTTTGCTTGTATTATATGAACTTACGGTCACATTAGGCGTTGGATTTCGGGGGCTATCTGGGCCAAATGCCCCAATCGTGCTTGGAACAAATATTCGCAAGTTATATTGCTTAGCGAGTTCGATTACGTTATGCACTCCTTCAATATTAACTCTGTAAGAAAACAAAAAAAAAAATAAATAATAAATTGATAAATATATTTTCCCAATTTCCAATGGGAATGGGACATACTTTAAATAAAATAATTTCGTGTTTCAATGGGCAGACAATTTTTCCTATATCCCGTTTCCAATATTTATATGTAAGCATAATTGTTTTCAGGAAATGATGCATTTACTGACTGTCGAAGATATGCACATCAACTTAGCATTACCATATGATTGATCTGAGCTTATCAGTACCTCGGTTGAAACATTGGCTCTCCAGTATTTAATTGCTATCCTTAAGGCCTTAGCCCACTGTAGCTAGTATATTATGAATTTGAAAATTTGCTTTGAACCAGGGCTCGGAAATAACCGGACGAAAAGGTCAAGTACAAAATGGGCACTGCGATAAAAAAAGATGAGTCCGCTCAAATGATGAGTTTGTTCAAGTTCCGAGCGTTAAGCAATCGCTAAAATGCTGAGAGGACTCAATAATTGAGCGGACTCCTTGCGTTAAAGATGAGTTGAGTCGAAATTTGAGTTTTTCACAACTCTGGTATATTTCTACAATTATAAATAATGGTACGATATGCCTAGGAATGCAAATTAATGCCCATATACTGGTAATGGTGAACAGTCAATACTTACCATTCACCGTACTATTAATAGTAATGGTTGTGGTAGTCCACATTTATCGCGTTTACCATTACATGTAATGGTAATGGCTGTGATAATTCATTCTAAAATAATTTACCTTAACTTACACTACAGGTCAGGACTGAAAATCTGAAATTGATTTTCATTTTTCATTCATATAATTATCGGTTATTTGTGACTTTTCTTAAGTCATAAAAGTCATCAGCACTGCTTTGAACCTTTGAAATTGATTTGCGAAAATTTTTATATGAATATCTAAAGTATTTTCCGGTATATATACATATATCAATTTGAGCAGATCGAGATACTTACACGCGGGTATGCAACTGAAAACATTGTACACATTTTCCTCAGAACTATACAATTTCATAACGCTGTATACTATAACGCAGGCGCTAATTAACGAATTGGCTTCAAATATGGAAAAAAATGTTCAGAAAAATAATAGTTATGATTTGTCGTAGAAAATTTTTGATAAATCTGTTTATTCAAAAGGTATAAATAATCGTAACAAAGTGTCAGGATTAGAAATACACAAAATGTTAAGATTTTGGATCGCACTGACAGTTTCTGGTGGAAGGTTAGAGTTGATTTCAGACCCATCAGTTTAACCTCGTTCTAGCGCGGCCGGCACTCATGATCCGCGTTTTTATTATTATTAACTGAGTTACCCAGCTCCGCACGGCGGCGCGTGCTTGTACTGAGTTTGACATTATAATGATCCTGTTTACAGATTTAATTTGTTGCAATCCATTATTTGTACAAAAGTTTTGCGATCTGTGTACGTTGCATACGCAAATTCATCGAAAATATGGTTTTTTCTGATCAAATCTACTCAATCTTTCATATTAATATAAGTCAAGAAATTTTTGATGCCTTATTGAATTCGTAATTTTGAAATTCTAAATATCAACAGAATATTCAATATCAGCTATTAAAAAAATTTATGAAATCGAAAAGTTTCGTTCGTTCTTCTAAGTCTTTCATACCATATTCAGAAATTGTGAAAAACTTTCAGTTCTTTTATTTAATTGAAATCTATTAAATTACAAATAACAGATGCAAAAACGGAGAACTCTAAAAATTAAAAAAGCTCTATCGCCATTTTGGATCAGCCACTTTAAATTAGCTTTTATATATATGGATATTTATGGGTATTGAAACTAAAAAACATAATTTTTACATTAAGGAACAAATTGTTATAAGCCGAGTTACAAGCTGATGCTTGGAGCACTTCGGTAGTGAAGTCTCCAATTGGAGGGAAAAATAGAGCTCGTTATTCTTGTCAGAAACAAATAATTAAAAAATATTTTTAATTTTCATACAATTTTCTTCTATGTGAACTAAGAAAACCCAGAAAAAAAGTAAAAAATTCGAACTTTCTGAAGGTTTGAAAAAATAATTGTTTTTTGAAAGAACAAATATCATTTCAACTCGCTATAAAAGTCGTTTAAAAATACGTTTTCCGCAATCTTTTTAGTTCACTAAGAAGCAAATACAATACCGAATAAAAAAAACTTTGAATGGACACAATAGGACCTTTAGTTTTGTTGCAATTACCTACGCCTGCTAATTTCGTAAAATCGTAAAAATTAAAACTAAAGAAAACGCGCTTCAAAGGCAAAAGTATCAATTTTCGAATTAGAGTAAGTATTCGTATACTAATCAGCTATATTCCTGATCCATATAATAGACCTTCAGATTCCCCAAAAAACTCATCCATTCATTCGAAATAAATTCCCCTTCCCAATTTCCCCAACGAAAAACAGAAAAAACCCCCTTGAAGCCTCACTGGTTCGACACCGCATCTTTGGAAATATTTTTAATTGGCCTCTGTAACTTTATGTACATATTCTAGAATGTCTTATTTATTGATTTAAACAAAAAAAAAATCGATTTTTCTGGCCTCATAAAGCAGGATCCCCCCTTAAAGTGGAGGAATTTTGGTAGCCATATTGGATCTGCCGTTGTGAATTTGGTGATTTTCATGACAGATTTTAAATGAACGACCCCGAAAACCTCCTAGTGCGGATTTTCAGGGCAATCCCTTTCAATCAGCCATATTGGATCCGCCATTTTGGATTCGGAAATTTTGATTGCAGATCAGCAATCCCGAAAAACCCCTAGTTCAGATTTTCAGGGTAATCCCTTAAAGTTCAACTGTTTCGGTAGCCCTATTGGATCCGCCATTTTGAATGTGGAAATTTTGGTGGCAGATTCTAATCTCCTTGTGCTGATTTTCAGGGAAATCCCTTGTAGATTAACTTTTTCGGTAGCCATTTGGGATACACAGTTTTGGAATCGTCATCGTTTTTATGAATGACACTTATTTCCGCCATCTTGAATTAAAAAAAAAAAATTTGCATATGTATGGTATATACAATATTGTTAGTTATAAAATTCTCAGATGAATCGATTGCCGCCTCAATTCCCAAAAGTCGTCCAAGTAGTTTGGACGCTATGATGAAACATTCATATATTCATAAATGAGTCTGTAACATACTTAGCTGCTAAAATCACAACCCTTGCTTTTTGGCTTTGTCAGGTAATAAAAGGTACTTTCATGTAAAAAAACCATTTTTAAGTACTTATGGTAATAACAAACTAACATTCTGGGTATGGCTTAGGCTTTGATTTTAAAAGAGTAATATAGTTATAATCATGAAGTTTAATAATGTATATTTGCCACTGCCTTTTAATGTCAACCGCGCACGCACATTCTCATGAATCATTACACCCTGAAGCATATTATCAAAAAGAAATCCGGTCAAATCTGTTGCCAAAAATTGTACATTTGTTCGATTTAATAATCCAATAATACAAGCATCAAAAATGCTTAATGAGGAGGTTAGATATGGAAATTGTTTCATTTATCAGCACATAAGAGTGGATTTATTAAACGAGGACACGCACATAGCAGAAAATTAAACAAAATTCAGAATAAGTGCACTGCCCAACAGATGCATGTGGACGTGACGTCATTAGGATTGCAATTAGTTTCAATTAAGCGTAGCAACTGAACTTAGCGAAACTTACCTAACTGCAAGAGGTACATTTTGCTCTCCAACTGCACTAAGTAATGCGGAAAAATGAATTAGCCAATCTATACGATGGTTAACAACGATTTTTTGCAATCCCTGGAATATTAATACTATATAGTAAGTCAATTAAACATCTTCCACCATTGCAATTACTTTAAAATCCAAAATATCGGCGAAAATATATGGTCCATTTTCCAAAACAGATTCACTTGGCTTAATTATATCCGACAGTATCACGCTATCTTGGCCATATTCATTGCGTAGAACTTTAGCACATTCTGTTCCTAACTGCCCTAGACCACCTTCAAATACAATAATTGCAGCTAAATATTGGCCAACGTTAATTATTTGTATTTAATACCAGTTATTAAAATTTTTGGCGGCTTTCCTGAGCTGCCATGTGTGAAGCTCCTATAAATTTTTTTCTGCACTATTCCGTTCGATCGGCTTAGTAAAGCACTGAAAAACTGTCGCATCATAATTATCACAAACAAATTAATCAAATTTATAGCACAAACAAGGAAACACTGCGCACTGCACTACTGGTCTTAATTTAAAATTGTCTATCTCTAATTTAGCTTTAATTTAACTACTTCTTCCGGCTCTCACAAGTCTCATGAATGAGCTAGCAGCAAATGCGCTTATAAGATTCCTTCAGCTAGTGTTACCACTAGCAGTTCAGAACCGAACTAGTTCAGAGAACTGGGAAAACGAACGCGAGCTCAAGAGCTTTATTGCGAGAGCGAAGTTGGATCATTCAGATTATTTAGAGGAGTCACTTTCGAGTGCAATATGTACCATAAGCGCTGCTCAAAGATGAACGCACTTCTGCGACCAAGTTGTGAATGAAATATTAGCAATTTTATGGCTAATAAAATAATAATAAAAATGAAAAAAAAGTCGTAAAACTGTAAAACGTATAACAAAATCCTCTTCCCGATTTTCCTGTGTTTTATTGATGAAAGCTCACAGGCTTCCTAGCAACGCTGAAGCAATTACGGGAATGTGTATGTGTGGGTTTAAACAACTTTTAGTTATAATTAGATAAACAAGTGAGAAGAACTTTTAGGAAGCCATAAATAATATTTATCTCCGCAAATGCGTTTAAATTTTGTTTTAAATTGTTTTTTAATATGTAAGCAGTACGCAGTTTTGCGACGAATTTCAAAAGTACTCATAAGCGCATAATTACTTATGTATGTTAGTTACTACGACGGGTATTTTCGGTAACACTTAAGCATTTTTATAATGCTCATATGAAATGCCAATTGAGCCCCTTTGCATCCACTGTCCATCAAATATATAACTTGTGCCAATTTCTTTGTAAAAATCACGCGATGTCTATTTTTAAAAAGACACACCCCCAGGAAGACTGGACTAGTAGGTAATGCGAGCAATTTTTACATTGAGCGCGAGTCGTCATGACGTTTTATTCAGTTATGGGCATGTGTATTCAATATAGTTGAGTCTACAGAACCAAATAACTGGCATAGAGAATAGTTGCCCACTAATGAATCTAATCGAAATGATGTCTAGAGTGGAAAGAAACACTTAAAAAGAAAACCGGCCAAGTGTGTGCCGTGGCGTACATACATCAACTTAAGGTTCCGTAGCAAGTATAATATAATGCATTTAATATGCACATAAATATTTGGATAACTTTTTTAAATAAATAACGTATAAATAATGCAATTTCTTTGTTGTATATCTACTAATACTAGTAGTAATTGTGGATATCTAAAGAAACTTGTTAACACATCTTGTTCAAAATACTTTTCATCTAAAGTGCTACTAACTTGATTTTTTTCCAACCATGTGATTAAAATGCTTGGAAAGTTGGGACACACACACACACAATACTAACGGCTTTATCTGCTTATATAACTCGAAATATTTACCTTAGGAAAAAAGACTCTTAAGAAACTTTATTGCATTTTTAAAGACCTGTCCAACGATATCCCACTCAATAGGGTGCGCGAAAATAAAAATTGTCATCTCTCAGTATGTATGCAAAAGCTACCCCTAACATTTCTCTATAAATTAATTACTTCACATTACCTGGTGGTTCACATAAGATACCTGCTTGCAAATTACATGAGAATCGCTGCAAAGGCTGTGGCAGCGGCGGCGTTCAATTTCCAACGGTATCCAAGCTAATGGGACTTACCGATTTTTGGGGTATATTTATATTGATCACTCTATAAGCTGAGAACTACATATATGTATGTCCTTCTAGAACATAGTGAAGGTCTCATGCAATAAACGATATTCTAAGCTCCCCACTGAACTCTTAAGCAGCGGTGTAGTTTTTCTATTTAAAATATCATTTTTCGGGGTTGGTTCAAAATGGATTTCTTCAAGAAAAATCTCCAAGTCCAAATTTAATTTCCTTAAGAGAACTCTGTCCGTTTTGGGGATCGGCAAATCGATTTTTTTTTTATAATTTTATATTTATTACGAGCGAATTTAGATGGAATTTTTAAAGAATTTTTAAATTAATTCTGAGCACCAAAAATGCCAAAACTTTTTATTTGAAAATTGTATTGTGGGGTGAAAAAGACCGATCTTGCCCTTCCTGAAAAGTTGTGATTTTACACCTTCCGGTAGGTCACTTTACTCCATTTCTACCAATCGTATCATAATCAAATTTTGCTATTAGGTTCACAATTGTTTAAAGGACAAACGTACTTTCGTATTTCAAAATAGCGTTTGGTTCACGAATAAGCTTGACCCAAAGTTGGAAAAAGCGTCATAAATGTTTTTCGAAAATTGCTAGAATTGTATTTTTTTATTATTCATTTTTTTTAAATCAATAGCTATGTTTCTTTTAATACTGTTAATAAACATGCTCAAACAATTTCAAAACGAATGACGAAACATTTTGTGAGTTATGTGTTTCGAAAGACGGCCACTTTTCCGGCGTTAGACCAGCACGCATGCTGTCCAGACGGCCTTTTCATGATTTTTCAGCAAAAAAATCTCCCCACCTGGTGGACTGAATAACTGTAACTCAGAATATAGAACAGGGAGGAAGTTTCCTTTTTCCAGAAAGACGTAACCAAAAGATCAGGGTACATTTGCCTCGAAGAACGCAACTTCCTATCACTTTGAAATTCTAAGCTAGAGCTCTTTCGCCACATTCTACTCAGCATGAACATTACCAACACATGCACTTGAACGTATGTATGTAAAAATTAAGAAAATCGGAGAAAGTGCGCAATATTTTATGGAATGAGCGCATTGCTTTTCGTGGTTCTAAAAAATAAGAAATTTTGTATAAAATTAAAATGATAAAAATGTAATGCAATATTCATGTGTATAACTAAATCCTCACGAGCAGTGCCGGATTGAGACAATTCGCCGCCCTAGGCAGATGCAGAATTGCCGCCCTTTTTTGATCTTCTTTTACTCACCTTAAGGGGTTACATAGGTCTTGAAAGAAAGAAAAAACAACTTTTTCAAAAAATCGTATTTTAAAAACCAAAACTCTATATTATTTGAAATTTAGGCATAGAAAAGTTTAGCATTTCAAGAACTTGTAAAAAAAAATTTTCGATTTTCCTGCAGTTTTCCTCGTCCAGCCTTTTTTTTTTGCGGTAGGCAAGATTTCTCGAGAACCAATCGACCGATTTTACTGAAACGATTTCTCTTTATAGTATTGTTTCGTGATTGACCGAAGGAATTGAAAAATAAATTAAATTTAAAGCTTTGAAATAAGTTTGAATGTATTTTCGTCTCAAATTTTTTAGCATTTCGTTTTTAAAACATTTTTTTCGTGTAAAACAAGAATGAGTCAACCGATTAAAAATCCCTTCGGTTAATCACTAAACAATGCTATAAAGAGAAACAGTGCAAAGTTTCAGCAAAATCGATCGATTCGTTCTCGAGAAATCGTGCCTACCGCAAAAAAAGAGGCTGGACGAGGAAAACTGCAGGAAAATCGACAATTTTCAATATTTTTAGCTAAACATTTTTTTACAACTTCTTAAAATGCTAAACTTTTCTATGTGTAAATTTCAAATAAAACAGAGTTTTAGTGTTTAAAATTCAATTTTTTTAAAAAGTTGTTTTTATGTTTCCTTCATGACCTATGTAACCCCTTAAGTATAGTTCCGTTAACGTATGTGAGATGTGTATATTCCAGAATATAATAGATTTCAGGTTAGTTATGATAAATAAGATTCAGATTCATGAAGAATATTATTACTACTGTACGTAACATCATTTATTCATTTTGATTTTTTCCCATCCGTTTCACAATTGATATTTTTTACATGTATTTACGCCGAGCTTTTTGAAGTGCGCAATCATGAATGACCTGATTGCAATTAAATTAAACGTAGAATTTCTGCCTCCATAGATAATAGAGCCAAAGAATTCAAGCGAGTTAGACACATGGATGACCTCGAGTAATTTTTAATCCGCCTCAAACAAGAAAACGATCTTTCACCACTGCAATTCGTGACAGCCATGCAAAGAAACATCCTATATGCAATGTCAACATTCGGAAACACTGTATTAAGATCATTTCTTTTGAAAAATTCAAAGGTTGCGATTGGGGTCAGCTGCTTAGAGTTTTTTTGATTGCAATTGAGATAGGCTTTGAAATGGATAAGTTCATCAACTATTGAAGTTTCTAAATCTTGACTAAATGCTTCTTGTAAGTTTTTTGCTTTTTCCCGTATATGAACATTATCCAAATATTCCAAGTCAATGAGGACAGAAAATTTTTCGTTGATTTTCTCATATTTCAGGCATCTTTCCTGTAAATCCGACAGCAAATTGTCAAATATAGCATGGTAAGTGTTAACTTTGAAGTTATCTTTACCGAGCAGTGTTACCTCTCCTGTACTTGTTTCGTCATCATAGATTTTCCTACGTCTCACTCTGCTGACAAGTGTTTTGTACTCTTGGTTGATTGAAAAATCGAGTGCCTTTTTTTAGAAATAGTCAAAGTCTTCACGTGCATCACCTACAGTTTTGAGCAGACTATTATACAACTGAACTACTTCACTAAGGTGAGTTTGAGTGGACTGCAATTTTTTGCTCACATAATTGAATCTCGAAAATAAAAAACTCCACAAACATTGCATAAAAGCTGTCTCCAATGATTCCAAATGATCTCGGATCCCTTTGGCTTCACTCCGAGTTATAGCTTTTTGTGAAAGATCGTTTTCTATGAGATACATTTGAAACATCGCGCCAGTGAATGCTTAACGCGTAGTAGGCTGGTAGTAGATTTGACACATTTTCAATTAGCCAATAAGGAAGGATTTTGACATTGAAACAATACCGCGGAACAGTTGTGTGTCGGAAGTTGGCAGCAATATATCCAGTTTTTTGCACCTCCTGGAAAATCGTTCAAAAGCCGATACGCAGTATTAACAAACTGCTCTTCCGCGGTTTTGCACGCGCAGCGACGATATGCGTATAAATACGTTTATGACTGACTCGAAACTTCCCACCGAAAGTGATGCGTATACACGGTGAGTCAATGAACTAGCAACTACTATGCGCTATAAAATATTTCCAACTTCATTTTATCTGTTCTGAAAATATTGATACAAACATAAACGAAAATGTAATTCTTCAAGGAACGACAAAATAAGTTAATCACTATTGATTAAAAAATGTATTGTGATTCAGGCTCGTTACTTTTGCTCTCATATAAAAAGTTCTTTTTTCTTTCTTCGACAACCCAAAAAGTAGCGTTATATCTAGTGTAAGCGATAAAAATTCGCCGCCCCTGAAACCTGCCGCCCTAGGCAGCTGCCTACCTTGCCTACCCGGTAAATACGCCACTGCTCACGAGGACTTCCTTCACCTGACAACACCGGACTAACTATGGTTTTGTTGAGCCATTATGGTCGATGTCGCGTTCTTTTAACACCAATTACCCTGTTATGGGTTTTCATGTCGCTCGCAGCCAGTTGGAAGGTCGTGCACTAATTTATGTTTAATATGCATAGTAATCAGAGTTGTCGATGAAGCTGTAAATGAATAAAGTTATAACGGTTTAAAGTTACTATCCACCGCATGCGATCCCGCAACTGAATTCTTCCGCAGAGAGGCGGGGAATATCCGTTTCACGTGGATTCGTTTTAGGCGAATGAAAATCGCGTAAATAGAGTCTATCAGTACAAAAGAAAACAAAATACGTACTGACTGCGTAAATGGTTATTGTGCATAAAAAGTATCGCGTAAATTTTATAATTCATCGCGCAAAAACAGACTCGCATAAATGGAGGGACGGGTGTGTTTTCCGAGGCAAATAGATGGTGCGGAACTCCTCGGCATATGTACATATCTAGGTTGTCCCTTATATGGGGCAAACAAGTATATCAGAAAGAAGCAACTGCAACTTCGACCCCTCAACCAAATTCACTTGAAACTTTCAGAGAATATTCTTGAAAAGCGGCACTTTTAGGAAATAAAATCAAAAAATCGATGTTTCCAAATTTACTGAGTTACACTACCCCCAACCCCTCAAGAATTGAAGTTGATTATACATGTTAATGCAAGATAACTATTAATATGTATAATTCACGTGAAGATAATCTCAATTACGCTGACGTAGACAAAACGCGAACATATTTCGGCAAAGCTATAAAAATAGATTTCGAATTTCTTGACTTTTTTTCGCAATGATTAATGGCTTTTCATCTCCTAAAGATATTAATAGAACTCACGTGTTGAATTTTAGCGATGATTCTCCACAAAATTAGTGTCCATGCTTTCTAAATGTCTGTTGCCAAACTTGCAACGAAATAATTAAATTTGTTTGTACATTAAAAATATGCAAACCATAAAAAAACTAATAGGCCACGATACAGAAACATATGTTTAAGTTTAAAATACAGTAATTTGTACCACGCAAATTATCGGCTTAAACTTGAAGCATTCCAGAAGCAGGAAAACCAATAGAATTACATCACTATAAAGTACATAGTATAAATGACAGCTGTTTTTTGCGTTCTTACTCTTTTTCTCCAAAGCTACTGAATGGATTTTTATTTCACTGTTGAATAGCTTGGTTTCGGGAACGTTTTACGCTACAGCTAAATAATAATAGGATTTCAAAATAGCAGATCCAATATGGCGACTGAGAAGTTTCAAATTCGGAGGACTGCTATGAAAGCGGCTCCTTTTATGTTTTCGCGGTCGCTAATCTCGACCAAAAATTCTAACATGAACGGATTTTCGTGTAAATTACTATATGAAGGTTTTTGGGGTCGCTGACTTTAAGTCCACTACCGAAATTTTGAATTTCAAGATGCCGGCTAAAAGTTCCCAATATATGTATAATAAATAAATTTTCACGTAATTGCGTTCCTCTGGTCTGTGGTTTTGAAATAATTGTCTTTTTTAAGATCGCATGTTTATGTTATTTACGCGATGTCAAAACCCAAACAAACATTTCCAAAATCTTTGTTTGTCGGGGCTAATCTCGGGAACAATTGAGCCGATTTTGATGGGAATTTTACTGGAACGCAGTGTATTTTGTCGTTCATAATTAACGCTACTTTTTATTCTGGGAATATTTTGAACTCCCCTGTAATTGTCCGCGAATGCATTCTGCAACACTTTCACCGTGCATGAATTCAGATAAAAATTGAAACAGCTTCATTCATTCTGGAGCAGTTTTAATAGAGTCCCGACAAGACCGATATAGACATGAAGACCACATTTCACAACTTACTTCAAATCTCCAGTTCTGTTAGTGGCAAAGAGTTAAATTTAGGTTCATTTCCCATTCCAATTGTGTATAAATGAGTTTTCTCGCAATGGTCGTTAACAGAAAGTTATGAGAAGAAATAGGAAAAAAGGCACTATTTTGTGCCTATCAACTATTATACAGGGTTTCCCTAAAAAGTGGAAACCGATGACAGGGGAGCTTAGCTATCAAATAAGCACAATATAGCCTTATAAAAGTTTCACGGTTTTTGAGTTATTAAAGTTTTCCTTTTTTTCGAAGGTAAGAAACTCGATATCAATTATTTGCATACCATTTCTACAAATGATAATAATTTTGCTTTCTTTTTTTGCATAATATTCTCTATTGACTGTACATCAGATAAATGATAGAAGTTTTCAGCAGCAGTTACATTTATTCAGAAACATTTTATTTTTCTCAAAATGTGACTCTACCAAATTTCTATGGCGCGGTGTAAAATTAATTAAAAATACCAAGCAAGCCGGTGCCAACTGTTTCAAAAACTTGCCTATTTAGTTAAGATTTTAAATTGGTGCGACACTTTATATTTCTCTTCTGAAATAAAAATATGCTGCTATTAAAGTGACAAAGATGTTATTTTAGCGAAATTAATTTGCACAGTTGCCAGTTAAAAACCCACACATCATGAGGGAAGACAGCACCAAATAAAATAAATCCGTGGACTGGAATTCTAAATGGACAGATCAGAAGGCGACTTACTATTTGGAATTCCTTTCTTCAAAATGAACTCCCGGTGCTACTGAAAGGAGTTCTACTTGCTTTGAGGGCAACAATGTGACTCCAAAAGTATGGATGTCCAGCACACTATGAGACGAGCGTGCGAGGATCTGAAAAGTGTATCGACCACTTAGGCCCTATTCTGTGGCTACCACGATCGCCGGATTTTTTTCCTCGTAATTTTCCTCTAACTTTAATTTTAACGCAGACGAATTGCACCATCGAATCACTTGGTACTTAGCATTTATATAGTGATTTTCATTCTTTGATCGCACACCTTAAAGGACAAATTAAATTCTGACATTTTATGAGAAGTGTTTAATACTTAGGTACAATCGTAGCATTTAAGCTGCAAACGCCCTTTCTATTGTACCTAATATAAATGTTGTAAATTTTTCTCCGGTGCTGTAATTCTTGCATGAGTGCCATCGACGGAACCTGTTATACCCGGAATTGCACTTTCATCCTAGAAAAATAATTTAGCTGTAGGTATTTTTTTCCTCCGTACTGTAGTCGAATCTTATTTATTTTGGGCAAATGTGATTTTCACAGCCAATCAATATTTCCTTTAATATTAACGATACTGCTGGTTGGGTTAAGCCCAATTGAATATTATTGCCAAAACTTAGTCGATAGCTACCCTGAGCGCAAAACCTAAGTAAACAGGCTAGCTTTATAAAATTGGCATCAACCAAATCGAATTCTGGTTGGTTGGTTGATTGATTTTAAATTTGCTTTCGAAAGAAAGGCATCACTCCAGTGGAATGAAAAGTACTCACACTGAATGAATACACAATTTGTTAATATTCCTATTCCTAGCCAACATCTACCAAACATCTGCTCACTTATCCATTATTCCTTCAAGGGAAAACTTCAAACAAATACTAAAAACTCGAATGGAAAACTAATCAGCTTCCAAGTCAAAGAATAAGACACTGAACGTGATGCGCTTAATTCTGTGATACCTGTTTGCTCGAATGTGGCTAGCAGAAAATACAAAATCTTTACGAAATACGGAGCTACGGAGAAATTTTAAGAAAATCGAATTTATAAAATAACGCATTTAACATGTTTTACAGTTTAGGACAATTACATGCTAAAACTATCACAATGCTCCGGGATTTAATTTGTTGGTTTTAGATGTAATCTGTCAATTCTTTTCCGTCGATTCAATTGTATTACACAAAACCAATTATTTCTATTAGCGACTTAAGAAAGACGAGTCGATGGAGAATTGACTCGACTTTAACAATAGACCCAAAAACGAGGAGTTGGGGCCCAATTGCGAAAGTCGAAGCGTCATTTTAACGATTCGACTTTTGATGTCGACTGAAGGAATAATCTGTATTGTGCAAGATAATCGACTCATGTAAAGCATTGGCAGATTTCATTTAAAACTATTCAGTAATTTTCTGGAACACTTTGTACCTTTAATTGAATTCTTTACCTACTGTGAATATTATCCGGCATGTTAGATTTTGATGTCAAACGTGAAATTAAAGGAGATTGATAAGTTTGTATTAAATATGCGCGTCTTGATGTTGTTCCTTGAAGATGGTGAGAGAACTGAAGAAGTTCTAAATCCTATGCGCAAAAAATCGTGTACGGGACGCATCGAATCCCCTAGAAATGGCTTGGTAAGTACCCAGATATGTTTTAACAGAAAATGTGTATATAGTTCCTAATGTGTTTTCTCCTAATTTGTATTTAATGTTTGAGTTTTATTGAGACCTTCAGACCACCAAACATGATTTATTGACGTGCTTGAAGAATTGGATGAAAAGTTGAGACCTTTACTGAAAACAGGAAAGAACAATTGGTATTCTCAAAAATCGCTTTAGATGACTGTTGGGCCACAGAGCATTGCATTACGATACCTTACATGCAGCAAAAATAGTAAATGTTTGTGGAGCATTGCATAACATCTGTGTGCATTGTAATGCCAATTTTGAGTACACAGCTAGAGACGACGATTTACCAGTCGAAGTTCAGCTTCCTAAGATACTACAGCCAGAATCACAAACCATTGCCTTAAATATAAGAAATGAAATTCTAAATATGTACACTATTTTCTAGATGAATATCCTATGTGTTCCTATAAAATATTAATAAATAAAAGTCTAATTAAATATGTTTAAACATTTGTTTCCTCAAAAATAAGAAAAATTCTCCAAACAAAATAACTAAATTCAATTAAATGCAACAGAAAAAGGGCAAGTCGAGCACAAGGCTTGAGAAGTCGTCTATAATTGGCTTTCATAATTCCAATTATTGAAGTCGATTCTAAGTTTTTGAAATCACGATATGCACAATAGGGCCCTTGGATTAGGACAGGCCCCGTAATTTATAGTAACTTAAGGTGCAGTGCTCAAATGAATAAATGAGCAAACCTGAACTTGAGACCTAGAGAAGCCCGATTCTCCAGTCAACAATTAAGCTTAGCTGCGCTCTAAACAGACTATTAACCAGAGATCGTCGTAGTCTAATGATAGAAGGGCCGCCTTGAATTTGCTTCCGGCTCGAGCGCTTGGCTTGGGCCTGGACAACGATTAACATTATGATGATGGGAGGTGCTTGCGCCTTGCGAAGTGTTTATGTTAAATACCATAGTCCACCGATTTCGTCAGATATTAATTATTGTACTCAGTCGGTCAACCTGCACTGGTCCTCCGATAAATAGTGTTTGAACAGAAAGTAAAAACCCTAGTAGATATATTGTTATATTTAGATTTATTGCAAATAATAGTAACTACATTCTCGAATACATTTCATTTTTAAATTAACTGCTTCGCAAACAGGAAAAGACATTGGCATAAAATACTTCAAAATAAAAACACAATTCAGAGCCTCCCAAGAGGTTTCACATCTAAGATCTGCATACTTTATTTGTAGATAAGTAAACATCTGTGCCTAGAATGTGGTACGATTTATCTTCAAGCGATACTTTGATTTTTGAGCCCTCAGATAAAATCTTCTCAAGCTTATTATTGAACAAAATAACATCAACTTTTTCTCTCTTAACATATAAGGTAACTATGTTTCTTCCGTAAGATGTGAAGACCCTGTTTACTACAGCATCACATCCTGGTTCTGCTAGCCCTAGTTCACGTTCATGCTGCCAGAAGACACGATTAGACTCCGCTCTGCTCAAAGCTCTTTGCATCTTCTCAAGGTAACCTCCTTTTTTCACTCGAAGTTTCCTCTCGTTAAAACAGTCTTGCTTTTTAATCTCAGCAACTAGTAAATCCAAGTCTGGGTTCAACAATCTGGTGGACGCTGATGACGGCTCAGTTTTTGCAATGTTCCCCACTATGCCTTTAAAGTTATTTCTTAGCACAGGTGAATTAGAACCACCTGCAGTGACTTGATTTTCTTTTACAATTTCCTGGAATGAGCCCTCCTTACTGGCGTTATAATTTGAAGTAAAACTGCCCTTTCGTGCTGAAGTGTGAGCTCTTGGCAAAGATTTACTTGGGTCATATTCGCCGGGTTTTAAATTCTCTCCACTATTTTCGTCAATCATATAGCAGAAATCTTCATCTGTTGTGCCTGAGCTGCTTTTGGAATTTTTACAATCCAGGAACTTGTCGGGTGCGATTACTTTATTTCTTTCAACTTTCTCATTGTGTAGAGCTAGGGGAAGTATTTTCGGCCTTACCCTAAGCCGTGAAGATCTTGGAATATCCTCATCAGAGCTCCACTCAATGACAACTTCTCCTTGGGAATCGTATTTCTTTTTATTAGTTTTGGATGTAGTGTCCAATTTAGGCTGCTTCTGCCGAAAGAGGTAATCTTTCTTGCCATCATTACTGTCGTCCGATATATGAATATCACCGGGTTCATACACTTTTCTTTTCTTCTTAATTTGTCTCTTTCGGCTTTTTAATTTATTGGTATACTTTTTAAATACCAAATCGTTTTTAGCTCTTGACAATTCTTTAAAATCTGGCCAAGACATCGCGTCATCTCATCGCGCAAATGCACTGACGACATTGTAAACAAGTTAACAAGAAACTCAGGTGACATCTATTATTTTAAATATCCGTTAAGTTAGCTGCAGTTTCGGATTATTGTTAGAACAAGACCACAAGAAAAACGCAACAAACAGTACCATGATTATATGGAGAGTTGAATCTAAGAAGAATGAAAAACGTAGAGGAATTAAAGCAGCGATAAATGATCAAGCTATGGACACTTGAACAGTCGCTCAGAACAGTCGTCAAAGTTTTACAAGATGAAAGTTCTAACTGTTAGTCCGATTCGGGGTAATTCCTATCTGCTCTTAGTTTTGAGTTAAGGTCGAACCTTACTGTGCATACCTGTTCCGTATGGAAACCTGCCACAACTGGACGAACGGAGGCTTATGCATATTCGAAAGGCTGTCATGGTGTGATAAATCACTGCGATTTCTGTATTATTAGAGTGCACAACAACAAGATCAATCAAACTTGCGAAATATGAATATTCTAATCTTGTCCTCATTTTCAGCTGTTGCCATTTTGCATATGCAATGCACGCTCCAGAACATACCTTGCATAGCTAAACAGACTTGCCGAAACTTAACGAAACGAACAAATTTTTCCAATGTGGTTTGCGGATAGGTTTTGTTTGGAATCGCTAGTTTGCATGGGCATTGTGCTTCCCTACGGAGCGATATCAACATAATGGTTTGGCCTTTAGGGTAAGTCAGAACTGTCAAAAGTTCTCATTTTGAATTCACACATATTTAACACTCATAATGAGCACAGCCACCGGTTCTCACTTATCGCAACTCAAAAGCCGGAGAACTTTGATTTGAAATGAAAGATACTTGGGTTACCTGATGCGAAACATATAAAGACCGTATGTGTCTCTACTACTAAAATGAATGCTTCTGACATGTAGATGGCAGTCATTTACATTTAGGCCTATCGCACATGTACAAATTTCTGTTGGCCTAATATTTGTTACAAAGGCTATATACAAGGTGTCCCGTAAGTAGTGGGTAAACTGAATATTGGTGATAAGGCAGGCAGCTTATTGGCTAACAAATAAGCACCACATGTCCTAACGAAAAGTCTCACGGTTTTCGAGTTATTTAAGTTTTTACTTATTTTTCGGAAATTCTTGCCGTATATCAATTGCTTGCATACCATTTGTACAAATGATAATATTTTTGCATTCTGTTTGTATAATATTCTTCCATCATTGTACCATCAGATAAATTATAGAAGTTTTCAGCACAAGTTGTATCTTTTCAGGGAAATATTATTGTTCTCAAAATATGTCTCCACCATATTTTTATGACGCGATTTTAACAGTTGGTGGTTTAAATTTTTATAAGAAGCAAGACGTGCCAATTATTTCAAAAACGTGGCTATTTAGTTAACACTTTAAATTGATATCACTCTTTACATTTCTCCACTGAAATAAAAAGATATTGCTGTTAGAAGCTGTTTTAGAAATATTAAAAGTCCTGTTTTTTCTCAAATTTTATCCAGTGAAATGATGAAACTAAAAAATTTTAACCCACACAACATGAGGGATGATAGGTCTCAGCACCAAATTCAAATTTGTGCGTTGGGATCAGAGCATGGAAATATAAACTAAACACGGAACGGCTGTAAGCCAGATTTAGCGTACCACATTCCCTGATGGGTTAGAATTGGCTGTGCTCGTATTGGTCGCCCATTGTAGGCGTAAATATGAAGCCATAATCCGAAAAGGGCTTACAATTCAATTTTCCGAAGTTCCTGCCAAAATGTCTATGTCCCAACATCTATGATTTGCCAATTAGTATAATAGTTTAGCTAAAATAACAAGATTAGGATATTCGCTTGATTTCTACAGGGCTGATTTTTCAGGTCTAAATGATTATTTGAGTAATATCGATTGGAACACAGTTTTTTCAGAATTTACTTTATGTGAAGCGTACAGTAGATTTCTTACGATATCTAAAGCCGGTCTATCTCTCTTTGTTCCTAGGAAACGGAAGTCTCTTAAAGAGCATCCTAAATGCTTATCACTTCCAAGATTAAAAAATGCCAAAAATAAAGCGCATAGTGTACTTAAATCCTCTTATAATGAAGTAAATCTAAAAGCTTTTCAAAGGTTAAGGAAAGATTATGAGTCCCTACATAGATTCCTATATAAGCAGTATATTACATTAATTGAAGATAATATTCAAACCGACTGCAGGACTTTTTGGTCATACCTTCACAATAAAAAAATATCATCTGGTATCCCTAGTACGATGGAATAGTGTGTTATTCAGCGCAGGAAACGTGTGATCTTTTTGCTGATTTTTTTCAGTCGGTATATACGCGAGAAATGGGATGTGATGCAAGCTTTAGTGACATTAAAGGTCAGCTCTTGGATGTTTCCCAATTGTCATTTAGCGTGGATGAACTGCTATTTCACATCTCAATAATAGATCTAAGGGTGATTCGGAAAACTTTTCGAACTTCCTCTTGAAAAATTGTTGCAGTTCCTTAGCGACTCCTTTGACTTCGCTGTTTAATCTATCCCTTAGCTCTCGTGTGTTTCTCAATAAATGGAAGGAGAGCTATATAACTCCTATTTTTAAGGCAGGTTGTAAAAATTCCATCTCCAACTATAGAAGAATCTCGATAATGGACTCCATTCCTAAATTACTCGATTCACTAGTCTCGTCATTCATTTAATCGAAATTAATAAGCTTAATTGTAACTGAACAGCATAGTTTATTCCGGGTAGATCTACGACGTCAAATTTAGCTCTATTTACTCATTTATGTATTGATGCTTTGGAGAATGGAAATTGTGTAGATGTGATATACACAGATTTTTAAAAGGCGTCACAGTTTTCTGAAGATGAATTGTGCATCGAAGCGGCTCTGATGCATTGGTTAGTTATTATCATTACTTTTGTTTGTTATAAAGGGAATTGTTTTTTATTTCTACATTTACTTTTTGTTATGAGAAATACATACACTTATTTATATTCACAAAAGTGTTTTATTTGAAAAGGCCGTTATATTTTTCCCATTAAGGAATTAGTCTTCCTTCCTTCTAGTAGTATTTTATAAGTCACACTAGTTGGGATGGAATCCTACAAAACGCTACCTACGCAATTAGGTAATTGAAAAAGGGGCGAAATAAAATGAAGACTCTCTTACTGAATTGGTTCAATAAGTCCAAGGAACAAAAAAGTCTCTCGCTGGAGATAGCGACTAGTACAACAAATGCTCGATCGAATTGAGCTCCTTCTGCCCTGATGCAGGTTGCACCATTTTATGCAGTTGTTCTTGAATCGGCGCGCATACCAGCTCGATTTGTCTCCTCATTTGCAGTACGGATGCGCGTCATTAATTACGCTGTAATTCTTATGGATCTGTTGTATCCATTTTTTGAAGACATCCCCAGAAAAAAGTCCAGCGGATTCAATCCCGACGATCGTGGTGGACAGAGAATAGGGAGGGCTTAAGCGGCCGATCCACCTTTCAGGATAGACGCTATCCAAATATCCCCCGCGGTCATCGCATAGTGTGCCGGACATCCGTCATTTTGGAGCGACATTGTTGCCCTCAAAGTAAGGGAACTTCTTCCAGTAGCAGAGGGAGTTCGTTTTGAAGGAATTCCAAATAGTCAGCCGCACTGAGTGTATGAGGTAGCTCGAATGGGCCTATGATCTGTCCATTGAGGATTCCAGTCCACAGATTTATTTTAATTGCTGCTGAGACTTGTCTTCTCTCATGTTGTGCGGGTTTTCTAACTTCCAACTGTGCAGATTCACAAATCCGTCCCTGGCACACGAAAACTCATCTGATCACATTATTTTATTTAAAAAAATTGGATTCTGCTTCTAACTTCTTCAGCATTTGACAGCGAAACGCTATTCTGTGGTTTTAAATGTAAAGATGTAATTTGTTTCCATCATTTTACTGGATAGAGTTAGAGAAAAAGCAGGTTTTGGTCAGATTTTTAATATTTCTAAAACAGCACCTTTCTCATTATAATAGCATTATCTTTTTATTTCAGAGGAGAAGTGTAAAGAGTGATACCAATCTAAAGTGTTAACTAAATAGCCAAGTTTTTGAAATAATTGGCACGTCTTGCTTCTTATAAAAGTTTAAACCACCAACTGTTAAAATCGCGTCATAAAAATTTAGTGAAGACATACTTTGAGAACAATAATATTTCCCTGAAAAGATACAACTTGTGCTGAAAACTTCTATAATTTATCTGATGGTTCAACTACTGAAGAATATTATACAAACAGAACCCAAAACTATTAGCATTTGTACAAATGATGTGCATGCAATTGATATAAGGTAAGAGTTTCCGAAAAATAAGTAAAAACTTAAATAACTCGAAAACCGTGAGACTTTTCATAAGGATATGTGGTGCTTATTTGATAGCCAACAAGCTGCCCTATCACCAGTTTTCAAATTATCCACAACTTGTTGTATATGTTCCGCCTTCCACAGCTTCATTGACGGATTGACATCATCTGGTCTGACGCAAACTTGTGGGGTTCCAAACACCAGCGGCCGGTTCCTCGACTTAATTTTTTCAACCGATCCGGAATGCACAACGGTTAAACCTTGCTTGGCGCCCCTTATCACCGAGACTGGACACCATCTTGCTCTTCAGATCATCTCCTCTACGGATCCATTCTTTTTGAGCTGTGAATTTCAGCCCGAGCTTTGTTACAATTTTAGAAAGGCTGATTTTTCCATTCTAAACAAATGGCTCTTGACTTGCGATTGGAATACTGTACTTCAAGAGCGTGATATTGACGTAGCTGTTAACTCTTTTTAAACTATACTCGAAGAATTATTCGCCTTGGCTCAATGACGTTACTAAACCTGTCAAGAATAAAAAGAATAAGGCTTGGAAGAAATTCTGTTTTTCAAGGGACGATGCCGATTATGAGTCTTACTGCTCCCTTCGTTGTCAGTACATCACTGAACTGGAGTCCTCTTACAACTCCTTCCTCGACGATGTAAAGCATTCCTTGCGCGAGAATCCTAAGCGCTTCTTTAATTTCATCAATTCAAAGTCTGGCTCTGATAGATATCCGTCTTTACTTAGCCTCGGTGATGTCATTAGTGACGATACTCAGAAGATTTCTAATCTTTTTGGTGATTTTTTTGAAACTGCTTTTTTGGCAGACTGTGATTCCGTTACCTGTGATATTAGTTTTAAGACTTTTTCACATTTGACGACGCTTTCGCCAACTTCTCTAACGGCTGCGTATTTATTTGTGGACGAATTTGACTTCAATCTCAAACTTAGCGGATAGTTATTCTAAGGGACCAGATGGCATCTCCGCCTTTTTTTATCAAACGTTGTGCCGTGCTTCTTGTTCCTATTTTTTGTTACTTGTTCAATCTGTCCCTCTCCAGCGGTGTTTTCCCGACATCTTGGAAAATGTCGACTATAATTCCGCTACACAAAAAAGGCTCTAAGGCAAATATATCTAACTATCGTCCTATCGCCAATCTATGTTGTGTAGCTAAAATCTTCGAATCTTTGATTTGCGACACCCTGTATTTTCACTGTAAGCCTTTCTTGCAGTCTTTTCAGCATGGTTTCCTCAAAGGGAAATCCACCACAACTAATTTACTAGATTTTTCAAATTACTGCATCTCAAATATTGAAAAAGGCAAACAAATTGACTGTATTTTTACAGATTTCAGCAAAGCTTTTGATAGAATCAATCACCGAATTCTGCTCTATAAGCTTAGCCTTCTTGAATTTCCCGCTCTCTTTACTGAATGGCTTGGCTCGTACTTGTCCCAACGTTCGCTGAGAGTGTTATTTCGAGGTGTTCTGCCCAGGGAAATTTCTAATATTTCGGGAGTACCTCAAGGCAGTCATCTTGGCCCACTCTTGTTCATTACATGAACTCTTTTCTGCACATTTGTTCGACCAATACTTGAATATGCGAGTCTGATTTGGTCTCCATCCCTTAAATCGCACATTAATCGTGTTGATTCCGTACAACGAAGGTTTCTTAGGTTCGCTCTTCGAAACCTTCCCTGGTCTGACCCTCTGATTCTGCCTCCGTACGTGGACCGACTCAAAATTATTTCATTAGAATCTCTTGAGCAACGCCGCAACAACTTTAAGATATTGTTTGCTTTTGATTGTATATCAGGTAACGTCAACTCCCCTGAACTTGTCGGTCTGTTTAACATCTGTGTTCCGGTTCGCCCGACTAGACACTATAATTTCTTCCGCCTCTTCATCATACAAACTACGGATCGAATGAGCCTATTACGTCAATGTCACGCACTTTCAATGCTAATTTTCATCTTCTTGATTTTCACGTTTCAAGAGTCATGATTAAAAGTCAGCTTCGTTAAAATTGCTATTCGCTATCCGTGTGTTATGTAGTAATCAGTTCTTTGATGAAATCGAAATAAATAAATAAATAAATAACTTACGGGACACCCTGTATATTTCAAGTTTGAGCGAAACAAAGATGGCGGCGACTACAGGTTTGTTCGAGAGCAGTTCCGATGCATCACGGGAAACTTCGGAAATACCTATCCCGTGTTTTATAGACCAACTAATGCTTGTCAGAGCAGATGGATCGAAATATGTCAAGACCTCAGATGTAGAATTTCTTGGGGAAAATTTGTAATTTTTGGTACAAGTGTTGAACTTGAATTAGGGCGAGTTAATTTGCATATTTATTAGAGTTACATACCCATACAGACGACTACAGTAAACTGTAACTAATTTCCGGTACATGCGAGTTCCTTAGGGGACATTTTGGTCATAGGGAAATCACACTAAGGCGGGAATAAATAAAATGCATATTAATAAAATGTTTAATTGTGTTATTTAAAACATGTAATATCACAATTTAACTAAAATCTTCTAAAAGCTTTAAATAATTAATGTTGGCTAACTTTCTCTATCGTAATTTAGAATGCTTAAAAGTTCACTGTAAACGAATTTCTTTAGAGGTTATTTTTATATTTTGCAATGGCTTTCGGATGTCGTCAGAAGTAATTGAATAAGAAAAAAAATATTATACACTCATTACTAGTTTCATAAGGTACAATTTTAAATTGAGCGCGTTTTTGTTTTCAAGTTTTACTTAACAGTTTTTACTTTCAACGTTATACTTCACAAAACAAAAAAACAAGATAATTTGGTCAACAATTGTTTCAAATCCCAAAATTAATAGGTACGTTTTTATACAATAACAATGGTCGAATTATAGCAAACAAAGAGAAATATATTAATGTCATATACAATAGCACTTTTAAACCACATTGAACGATATTAAACGATGCTATTGGTTAACAAAAACGATTATCCATTTCCAACATAACGTTAGTGAAAATTAACGCTTTACATTAATATTACTTTTAAATTCGTGTAGTTCGATGTTTCAATTTATGGAATATTACATTTAACTTTCGTTTAAGAAAAATGTCCTGCCTGCTGATTATTCATTACTTTGGTAGATACTCGTATTTGGTTTGTCCATTAAAGGTATTTCTGTTTTGTTCATGAACCCAAGTTTAACATTTTATAATCTCACGAATTTGAAAGGAAATGTGTGACTACTCTGTATTCATTTCATGCAGAAAATGCCAGCATAGCATTACTTTTATCACGTAATTCATCCAACCAAAAATTTACACTTGGGATTATTCCAGAAATTATTATTCGTCCTTAAAAGAGGGCAAAGGAAAAACTATAACGAAGCCAAGAATTGGATCTTGGCAATACAATTACGTATCCTTCAAAGAATTTGAAAAGACAAAAAAATAATGTAAACAGAGTTAAGTGCCTATTTAAAATTTGCAGCTCATTTCCTGACAAAAATTATAACATTTAATCTATGATCATTTACATATTTATATCATTAATAAAATTTACATATGTGTATATAATAATTTCGAATTTCCTACACATAATATTCGTATTTATTATAGTTTTAAAAAGTCAGTCAGTCTTCTAATAATATACACGTTCGAAAATTGTTTCTTAAATTTTACTTATAATTAAATAAAACTATAAAGATTTAAAAAAGTAGTAAGTTGTATATACGTGTTTTCATTTTAATATATTAGTGCTATTTGGTTAATTTCGTACCACTGAATATTTATTTGTTTTATGTAGCCAGTACAAAATTAATTTTTATTATAGAGGTCTGTTAGGTAGTAAACTTTTGGCAATTATGTTTTGCAGGAATTTTACTTCAAGTCTTGGCTTTATTTATGAAAAATGCTTCAAATTCAATTTAATTGAAAGTTATTTTATGTAATTTTCCTTTTCTTCGTTAAAAAATGACTTCAGCCTTTGGCAATAAAGAGCATTGCGAAACTTCCCAAGTAAAATTATACTTCATTTGGCACTGCACTACTATTATATATAGTAGATTGATTTTGTGAAATATCAGTTATTAGGTTTTTTAACAAAAAGAGTCGCCGTGTCAGTCTCAAAGGTTAGACCATGAACCGTGTAACTCCGTAAATGATGTTCAGTTAAAATGGTTCTCCGGAAACCCTTGTTCGTTGGAAAATAAAAATAATAACTACAAACAAAGATACATACAGAGCTGTGAAATATTGCGTTGCTTTGTGATCCATTCCGTCCGGCATTACTATTAACAGGTTGGTGACTTGCACCAGTCAAAGAACCAAAAGCGATGTTTAATTATATTTTAATCTGTGAAAACGTTTACGAGCATTAATGAACGAAGTATGGATACATCGAAAGCGTAATATTCGCAAGTTTTCATTGAAACTGATGGTGGGCCCTACCAACATGCTAGAAAACTGAGAAAAACTCAGTCTCAGTCTTTATATAGAAAAATCGAGCTCAATCTCAAATGAATGAGAAGAAAACATAATTTAACAAAAATTTAAATACCTTATTGTTGGCAATAGCGTTACTCTGCGTTACTTGGGGAGGGAGGGGGTCCAAATTAATGTTACGTGACAATAAAACTTCTCTTTTAACCTTAAATGTGCTAAAAATAGCCCAAAATAATTAAACTGACTTGAAATTTTAATTAACCATGTATATGTTTATTCAATAGTATTATTGAAGCAAATTTGTATATGTAACGTAATACTTGAACAGCCACGTACTGACCAAGTCCAAAGCATTGTATTAGTGGAGTGCCTTACGGAAAGCACCCTGGATCCCAATTAGTTTCAATGAATTAATGTAAAACGATTTGAATTTTGTTTTTTAGACAAAATATTTAAACAAGACGGCTAAAGTCGTGCAGGGCACACTTTCCTCGACCAAACAATAGTTTCCTACTTCAGAGGGCTGTGCTTTCAGTTTCAGCTTCTTAACTTTTTTTAAATCCTCTTTTAATCCTACTAAACGCACCTATTTATCATTTTAAATGAATAAATCTCCTACGGACGACTGCGACGTATTTACTATTTGGTAGTTCATTTGAATTTTTTGTTTCACATTTGCAAAACCAGTGTAATCTCCAACGCTAATAGCACTGCATTTATTATTTATATCTTTGTAAACAAATGTTTGCCTTAATGACAATATACAGACTCAATATTCAATTTTTCTTACGTGTACCCAACTTCCCCATGGCAAGAAACAACTATTGCATCAATGGACTTTGCAAAGAATCTGTGGTAACCTTATGCTCCAAACTGATTTTTTTCTTTTTTGCTCACAGCCCGACAACCAAGACCCAATTGAAAACATATTCGGGCAAATTCGATCAAAGGAAGAAACAATAGAAATCCCTCCGTTTTGAGTTCAATCATTCTATTGCTCGAATAATGCCCATGAAGGTAACTACGTTTTTAAAAAAAAATTGAGGATAATGAAGATGATATCCTTGAATAGGATTGTAAAAATGTATCTCCACTTTCCCAAGATGTGTACTATGGTTCAATATAAAACATAGTCGTAAGTCGCAAGCGGATGCAGCAAATGTAGAAAATATCCTACAAGAAGTAGACTGGAATGTTACTGCATCGCACAATTCCACTTCAATTAAATCATATAATATTCATAATGAATTCTAGGAGATATTTTGATATATTGAAGACTGCCAATCCGAACGATTAATTATTAGATTTGCATTTTGATCTACAAATATATATGAACATTATTTCAAAACCTCATTAAATATTTTCAATTTAAAAAAAACATATCTTGAATGCAGGCATTGTTGAAACAAATGAAAAGGTTCTAGGTTGGTTTAGTGACTCAAATCTTTGTTTTGAACGTGTTGAAAAAGTTTTAGAATTTATTATATACAAACTAGCTTGCCCGGACCCGGCGTTTCCCGGGATACTATTAAATTTGTATTCCTTAATTTTACAACGCCTCCCTACTGCACAACCGCCTTTTCTATGTGACCAAGCGGGGTTGGGGTGGTCTCATTAAATCAACCATAAATTCGTACACAATACACCCCATACATCACTTTCACCTATTCCTAATACTTTTTTAACTGTAAACTGTAAAGTATTATTAAATTTAGTTTTCCTCATTTTAAACCACCTCCTTATTGCACCCCGTCTCCTATATCTCCCAGCGGGGTGGGGGGTGGTCTCATATTTGGAAATTTGAATAACAGATTCGAAATCAGTGATCCCGAAAATCCCCAAGCGCGGATTTTCAGCGAAATCCCTTGAAGTTTAACTTTTCGGTCGCCATATTGATCCAGCATCTTGATTTCCAAAATTTTAATGGCAGATTCAAAATCAGTGACCCCAAAAACCCAAACCAAAAACATAATTTTCCGCGCAATATTCTTAATTTTTTCTTTCATAAGAACCTTTTCCTGACGATACAAACACAACAAAAAAAGAATTAGCGAAATCGGTCCAGCCGTTCACGCGTGATGGCGTGACCAAGGGAAATAGGGATTCATTTGTTTTTATATATAATATATACATAGATAAAATTGATCCTGGAAAACGAAAATGGAAACTATTAATGTGCAACAAGTCACAAAAAGTTAAATATTATGCTACAGTAAATATTAATAATATGATGTGTAAAATACGAGAGTATCATTTTGAGTGTTTTTTTCAAACAAATTATGTCGGTCTTCACAACTCGCGAATTTTAAATAACCCAAAAAATGCATCACTTAGAAAGGTCGATGTTTTCAATTGTGTACAGATATGTGAGGTTAATAGTTTGAAAAGGCGTTTGTAAGACCAGAATCTCTTTATTTTCCCAAAAATACAATTATTCCCAGAATAAATAAAAATCCCATGGTACGTTGTAAATTTCGATGGCTAGGTGAAACCAGAGAAATTCGAAAGTGCTAATTAACGGCCAGCTTGGATGTATGTACATATACGAGTACTAATGGTTTCCCAGTTGACATAACTACACATTTCAAGAATGCTGGCTCATTTCTGCTAAAAATGCCAGGAAAATTGGAATTTTGATTTACCCCTCTATGGTACATTTGTTTGTCGGTTTTTTCCCACTTAATTATCAAGCAAGCTGCATCAGCAGTAGTGAAGTTCAAGCAGCCACAGGCGCCTTCCATTGAGTGAACAGAACAGTATGCAACAAAAAGCAAAGTCAACTGAAAACCTGTTGTTTGGTCGAGCAGAGTGTTCGCGTACGCATGCACGGATTGGGTTGTCATACATGTCCATGGATACAGTCTTTGGTTTTAGCTCTTTAACTTCCATACTTTCAGTTTTACAGCAGCTCATTTCCTGAATTTGTCCCACGTCAACGACCCGTTCGTCCCAAAGATCCCGATATTTCTAGAGTATTATCGGTGTAGTAGTGTAGTGGTCGTTGATATCACACAAATGTTGAAATACTATTATTTAACAGCACAACAATTGAGAGATCTCTTCTTGCAATTTTTCCCTTTTACCACACGTTTTGTTTCATATACGTTACCATTAATGGTGACTTACACAAAACCACAAACCACTAAAATCTAGAATGTGAATGAACGCACCAACAAAAATTGTGTTGTTTGGCTCCAATGGCAATAATTTTGCAATCTATACATGGTAATGCTTATTTAAGTTAAATAATAAATGCAAAGTAAAAGTAAAATGATGAGTCGCACGTTAACGTTGCAAGTAAGGATATAAAAATAAATATTTCCTTGCTGTGTAGCGTTACACGTGCATCACTATTTCAGCCTGGTTTGGAATTGTTGTGAATGTGTTATAATAAGTGAATAAATAACAACAGCGGCACCGAAAGGAGTTGACCGAAAACGAAAAAAAAATTGACAATGAAATAAATCGCTCGGGAGCAGGATAGATCTGATTTTGTCGTCTAAAAAGTTCTTAAAACGGTGAAAATTATTAGACATCCTAAAAGGCACAGATGCTTCAACACACAATGAAAACCTGTACCAAAATAAAAAAGGAATTGGATCTTCAAGTCTACCATATCAATGTGGCCCTGACATTGTTCGAGTCAAGTTAACAACTGCGCCTAATCTAAAAGATGTAGACTTATTTCTTTAAGTGTGTTGCCTCGATTTAATTGTTGGAAAATGTTCCCTTCTTTCTCATAAAGATGATCGACGAAAGGAAGTTTGACCTGGATGGTCCAGATGGACTCAATTCGTACTGGTATGATCTTCGCAAAGTAAATTATTCCCATATTCGCTGCTGAAGACAGAAATAGCACCATGGCTACAATTTAGTCTAGCTCTGATAACGTTGTCGCCAGAATCCAACAACATTTAGTAGTCTTTCTCAGAAACTCCTGATTTAGCTTCTTGTTGGCAGATATCCGAAGTCGTCCTAGTTTTCCAAATCTTCCACAACAGTAGCATCATCGCCCATCGGTATTGAACTCCGAAGGGGGTTTAGTTTGCGACAAACCCTCGATAATAAAATGAATTTCGTGTCACTTTACGTCTACTGGGGTCTGGAAATTGATTTCCATTGCGCGGTGTTTATACTAACTCGAGCAAATAATAAATCCTTTCTATTCGTTCCGGCTTTCCGCGTTAAAATAAAACAGCGGAAGCAAATTATGACGGTGAGATCGAAAGAATGGAAAGCAAGAATATAACAACGGCGTGTTTCGTTATTTGAATTAGCCCTCATTTCCGTGCTTCACATACACACATAAATATGAGGGCTTCGTTATAGAGAGTGAGTGATTACTTCTGTCCTCTTCGAGACGGTGCGTATAGGTAACGGAGTTGCCAAACCACTATTTTCTACACAAGCCTATAACTAATAGCTTGGTTTCAACATCACAGTAATTATGATTGGCCGTCCTGCAGTCCAGATCTTGACCTGATTGAGAACCAATAAGCAAAGGTAAAACCTTTAGTAGGGCACAAACAACACTTAATTTGGCCGAAACCAGAAGATAAATGGGACTAAATTTTAGAAATTTTATAGAATCAATTCAACACCCTGGCAATGTAATGCGGCAGTAGACCAATTAGTCCGGTCAATTTAGACAAAAATACAAGAGTGAGGGTACATAAATTCCCAACAAGCTTAAAGTTAGTAAAATTGTTCAAAACATAATTATAAATAAAATTTCCCATCATTCCCGTGTATGAAAAAATTTTTACTCAAGGTAAAAGTTAAACAAAAGTGAGTTTTTCGCGATTTACAGCAAAACGGTAAGTTTTATCATAAAATTACCCCAGACAAAAATTGTAGACAATAAAATTATCTATAAAATATGTATCAATATTTTTTTTTCCTAAGAGCCACCCGTTTTGAGATATAACGATTCAAAACTTTATAGTCATAATATGCACACGTTTGCACGCCACCTATGAGCTAGTATTCTTAGCGCTTTTTTTTTAACTTTTTGAATCGTTATATATCAGAAACGGAGGCTCTTAGGAAAAAAAGTGTGGATACATATTTTATAGATAATTTCATGGTCTACAATTTTTGTCTGGGGTAATTTTATGATAAAACTTACCGTTTTGCTGTAAATCGCGAAAAACTCATTTTTGTTTACCTTTTACCTTGAGTAAAAATTTTTTCATACACGGGAATGATGGGAAATTTTATTTATAATTATGTTTTGTACAATTTTACTAACTTTCAGCTTGTTGGGAATTTATGTAACCTTGAATGTCTAGATTGACCGGATAAATGGAAATGTACGATCTGGTAAGAGTGAACTTTGGGAAATGACAATCTCATTCGTGTCATTTTAACCCCAATTAGTTGGAACCAAATATCGCCAACACATACGAGTACATATGTGCATCCATGCTTGTATTATATTTCGGAAGTTTGACTGCCATTTGTGCTTATTTCAAATATTAATTACTTAAACTAGTCTCCCCAATAACATTGAAAAACAGTATTGAAATTGAAGGTGAGACCGAAAGGGGGTAGTCCAGCAAGAACTGTACTTTAGATTAAAATCAAAATATAACCATTTCTCAAAACATATCCGATTTTCCAATAATTAAAAATTTCAGTTCTTGCTGGAAACCCGGTTTGTATGCGATTGTTTTATTTTAAACAGAAAATGGCATCTTAAAATTTTCCATTTCAGACTGGACTCATAACATTTCTCTGCTTCAAAACTAGAGTGAAAATTGAAAAGTTTCATGAAGCTCTTTATCAGCCTTTCCAAAAGTGTCTTTTATGAAAGCTGCGAATACAAAAATAGTATATGGTACCAAATTAACAACATGCTAATGCTCATTCACTTTGCATAGCTAAATTTACTTAAAACTTAATTTTAAGACTGTCTCCAGAATTGTAACCGGGTTTATAATATGGAATTAAAATACAAAAATAATTCTTAAAAATATCAAACCTTTCGTTTGGATAACTTTTTTTTATAAACTTACATTTCTCTACAAATATAAAAGTTTATTTCTATGAATTATTATAGCTACTTCACTAAATTTGATTTTACCACTTACTTTATTAAAAACTTGTAATAAAAATAAGATAATTTCCTTACAATTTTCTAAATGTACATATATTCATTGAAACGAACGAAAAAAAGTGTTTCATTGGAAGTATAAACTGCTGACACGAAAATAATATGCTAGTAATATCCGGAGCGTCGCGCTCGAATACATAAATTTTTGTAAGAAAATGTTTCTAGCTTGAAACAAGCGTTGTCATTCAAACCGCAATAGAATAGTCTGAGGGATGAGATGAGGGCTGTTGTAAGGATGTGTGGTGCTGTTGATTTGGCTGCTGCTGCTGTAGCTGACTATTGGTACTGCTGACTGGTCTAGACCAAAGAGTTGAGCGTATCCCCAGCTTTAGTTTCTTCAGCGTATCTATATCACATTCAGCTTCAGATAGTTCAGTTCTATCCGGCGTGCCGCCTTCAATGGGCACCGGATGAAAGTTACCACCTGGTGTGTTTTCTTGTAATTGGAGTGGCAGTAATGTTCTCATTGTACCCCTGTTCAGGATAATCTTCTGGTATTATAGTATATCACACCAAATCATATCAGAGATTTGTTTACAAAGAATTCAAGCACATATCGGAATTCAGGATGGTTGGAAGAAATTTACAGAATAGACCGATTACTTTTGAATACTTTTTGGGGCTTTGAAACAAGCTTAGGTCTTGGTAGGATGATGGTCGTGAAAACACGGAAGATTCAATACAAATACGTTTCCAGCATGCTATGGAGCTTTTCGTAGTGTTGATTTCTTTGATATTAGATCTGTTGTAGAAATCAGTTGTGTATCATTTGATATTGTTTTATGAAAAATGGGGCGAAATTGGGACGGCATGCGGGCTGAACTGCTTAGATTTGTTGGAGTACTACTCGGAGGTTGTACTGACGTTGCCTTTGTAGTACTACCACTCTGTATGAATTTTGGTGACTGTGACTGACTAACTGATTTGTTCTTATCTTTTTGACTGTTTAAACTACGTGGGGATGTTACTAAGAGCGTGGTAATATTATTTGCATTCAAAGTTGAGGAATTTTTGTGTCTTGGTGTTGTGTTTGTTGAATAGAGATGTTGTTGATGGTACCTTGATCTGCCTCGGCGAGGAAGTGATTTTTGTTCTGACATTGGCGATAGGTCTGATGACGTGCTCGACTGCGTGCCATGATATATTATACCTAGGAAAGCAATGTTTTATTAACACATTCAATATAATTCTAATTTTCACTAAAATAACACAATAAACAGTTGTACGGTTGTTCTCAAGAATTCAGTTTTTGCAGTCGACTGCGTAATTCTGCAATAAGCTCAATTGAGCAGTTTACTGTGGAAATTGAATATCACGAAAACCGCATACTTCAGTTCAATATTTTCAAAAAAGTTTCAGTTGACCTATCTATTTTCGTAAATTATATATCGGTAGGGATATTGATAGGGAGATTTTTATGATGGACATAAATTGAAGGCAACTTCTTGAAGCCATTATGCTGTTTTCAAAAATTAAGTTTTTGCGTTGGGTGTGCAATTCAACCGAATTCTTGGAAACAGTAATATTTCCAAGAAGTAGTAGTTGGCGATCCTTATTTTATGAAGAGACGAGCTTTCCCGAACCCGGCATTGTCCTATCTAAAACGAAATCGCTATCACGTTCACCAGTCCAAGTCACAAATGATACAACTGCACAGTAACCATAAAATTAAAGCAATTTTCTGTAACTGAAATAAATAATTAGCAAGACAATGCAAACTCTAAACTGTTACTTTCCCGAAAAAGCCATTCAGGCAATAATTGCTCCAGTAAGAGGATATTTCCAAGAACATGGAATTTGTATTGCATTACTTCTTCATACTACCATCGTAAACGTCATGCCAATTTAGAAAATTCGGATTTTTTTTGAGATTTTATTTACCATCCATACTGCACCCTGTATGTCCCAGCGGAGTGCGGGTGGTCTCATTAAATCAAGCATATATTCAGGGGTTACATATGTCCAACAGCGCCAAAACGCGCTAAAAGAAAAACTGTTTTTAGAAGGGATAGCAATAGACATTAATTAAAATAACTTTTACACATTGTTTATTAGTACTTAAACTGTATAAAAAAAATTATTTAATTATTTTTTTCAAAAATTACAATATAAAAAACACGTTTCCCGAAGCACTATGAAAAGAAAGTTGCTCCACGGTCGCCATGATAACTCATACAGTTTTTAATATTTTTTGATGTTTTTTTTTTTTTAATATTCAAAATTGTTTTCTCTATAGTCTGTCGAGCCGGATTTTTAAAATTCGAAAAATTTGGCAATTTACGGCAGTTTAAAAAATGTGTGCATTTTTAATTTTTAAATTTTTAAATTTTAAATTTTTTAATCACAATATCAAAAATCCGGCTCGACAGACTATAGAGAAAACAATTTCGAATATTTAAAAAAAAAAACATCAAAAAATATTAAAAACTGTATGAGTTATCATGGCGACCGTAGAGCAACTTTCTTTTCATAGTGCTTCGGGAAACGTGATTTTTTATATTGTAATTTTTCAAAAAAAAAAAAAAAATTTGTATACAGTTTATATACTAATAAACAATGTGTACAAGTTATTTTAATTAATTTCTATTGTTATCCCTTCTAAAAACAGTTTTTCTTTAGCGCGTTTTTGGCGCTGCTGGACGTATGTAACCCCTTCATACACAGTACCCTCATACATCACTTTCGCCTATTCTTAATAATTTTTGTACTATAAGTAAATAAATTTGTGAATTTATTTTCAATCGGCAGGGGTAAACTTTCTGCCGCTCCGAAAAAGTTTCCATTTTGGTTGAATCTATCGGCAAATAATTAATTAAAAGTTTCTACATATTTAAAAAAAAATTATACTTGAGGTTTTTACGGATAGTGATGAAACTAATCTTGTCCATTATACTTGATCGAGAAATGCTTACATTAATCAGAATAAAATATTGTGAAATATGCATATTATATAAATTTCCTATCCACACATGAAAATGTTTATGATTTCGATTTCACATTTTGTCCACTGTGTCCACTTTGAGCCGTTGACCGTCACTTTTTAATACCTTACGAGCACTAGAGGTAACAAAATTAATGCTAAGCCAATGTGATTTAGTCGGTTATAAACACGTATGTGCGTGCGACTATGTAGGCCACTAAAGTAATAATCTGACTTTAACATTAAGTTTATTTTTTATATGTATTACGACATTTTTACGGCGGAATCAGGGGGGTAGTCACGTAACTGTGTTTCGACCAATTTTTCAGTCGATGACTTATGTCGAACAAAATTCATTTCGGCGTCATGTAATTCTTTCGACCGTAAAAAGGGTCATGCCATATTTTCAATACACAAAAATCCGACTACTGAACCAGCTAAGACTTGTCAAAAGGTATTGTTTAAAGTTTAAAGGTATTAAGGAATTAATTTGAATTGCTGGTAAAGCCGTGTTGGCAAAAAGCTTTATTAAGGATACAAAGGAGGCGTTTGCGTGATAAAAGTAACCCGTTTGAATTAAGGGTGGCAGACTAAGTTAAATTTGGGGAGATTCTTGTTTCCTTGGCCCCGCTTTTTAGGAACGGGGTCCCAATTTTTGGGAACGGGGTTCGAAACATTTTGCTGTGCTAATTAACGTAAAAATAATGAAAAAATTCTATCTCGACCCGTTTTCGAGATATAGGGCAAAATAGTTAATACTTGACGAGCCATCTTAATTGGGAAAACTTTAACTTTTAGGAAAATTCTATTATATTATTATAATTACCCTTTTACAAACTGTCGTTGGAGTTAATTTTCCTTTTACAAAGGAATGCAAAACACAGCAAAATTTTTCGAACCCCGTTCGGGCCAAGTGGGGCCAAGGATACAAGAAGCGTGCCAAATTATTTTACGTTATATCTATAAATTTAGTGCCTCTAGTTTCAGGAACAATTTTCGAGTTTCAAAAGATGTCTTTAAAAATCTTTTAAATAAATTAAAAATTTCAAGTGGAAGTCGTAGTCGTAGTACTTATATTTTCCCACAATTTTAAAGACTCGTCTCTTGCATTTGGACATTTTAGCAAACCTTTTGCTAAACCTTTGTTCTTCTCCAAATATTCAGCTAGGTACTTTTTTTGTTCGGAGTTAAAGCTTTCAGTAGCTTTCCGTTTTTCATCGTTCTCCTTACTTATTGTAACCCTATTTTAAAATATATTTAAAAGAACTTAAGTTCTGAAGATTTTTGGTGATTTTTAACTTACATTTCCAACAATTTTTCTAAGCGCGATCAACTTGCACCTTTCGACTTAAATTCAGTCGCAACGTCTGTCAAAGTTTGGTCGATGCGACTTACCTACATGACACCGTTTTCGTGAATGGTCGAAAATTGTTGGTCGTTTCAAGTTACATGACTACCCGCCAGGAAACTGAGTAACTTTGCATCACCGGAGATAAACTGACTAAGTTTCGTGCAATCACTGAATCCGAAGACGATTATCCTTTAAAAAATGTATTATCGTATTACCGAATCAGACTATTGTGGAGAAAAAAAACTTGAAAGTATATAAATCCGCTTCCATTCAAACCTCTATTAATTTGGTATTGGGACACAACACAATCCAAAAATTTATCACATAATTATCAATTAGTACATATTATATTCTTATGTGTTCAATAAAATTAAACAAAAGTAATTAGGTTGAAAAAGAAAAGAAATAAATGTAAGCATATGAAAACAAACTTCAAGAAACTTTCTAGTCAATAGTTGTTTATCCTTTTAAACTGTAGCGTTATTTTGCGATTACATAATACTAAAGTTCAAAAAAACAAACCATCATAGATTAGAAAGTTTGTTTGATGTGCTTTTCATTATAAAATATTAATTCCTATTCTGCTTTTATTTATAATTATATTTTTATTAAATGAAACCGTAAGCATTTCCTACTGATAAAGTTGTATTACACTTTAAACTATTTATTTTAATTTTAGTTAATGCACATACATATATACGCAATTTATTGAATAAATTATAAAATTGCAAGCTCAATAGAGTAATGCTGTTGGTAGGAAGAATGTGTAATAACAAATAAATAATGAATAAATTAAGTTCTTACTATGCTTAAGTTTCCCGTCTAGTTGTTTTGAAGATTCTGTTCTACTTGAATTCAATTGGTCAGGGTCGGAATCAGATTCTTCGCTCTCAGGCTCTGTTTTTCTTGAATGTCTGCGGCGATTTTTCGAAGTCTGAAAAATAATTGTTGCTACTTAATTTTCAAAATAATAAAAAATGAGCACGTCGTCGTCTAAAACCAAAACAAAACTAATCCAATTTTGGAGAAACGAAAATTATGCCAATAGAAAAAATCAACGCACAATATTGTAATATGGTGATGCATTTTGCAGTTGGCTAAGTACCGCAGGTGGAGGTGGTGAAGAGCAACCTTCAGTTAGTGCGCGTTCATGATACATGAAAGAATGGAGCAAAGTATTTGCCGGGCCGGCGTGATGGGGTTGGGCCAATGTGCTAGCTTCAGATAGTTGAAAAGTGGCGTAAGGGGATATATCTTCCGATGTTTCTAAAAGTAAAATGCAAAAGCCTCAGTTGTTTTGTATCTCAGATAGTTATGTTAATAAATGTCATACCCGGAATTTTGTCATTGTTTTGTAAAGATACTTTGTGTATAGTTGCGTAATATCTTTCTCTCTGCGTTTCATTATTTTTACGGTTTTCTATAGTTTCCTTCCGGATCCTACTACCTTGGCCTTAAAGAAATAGAAATAAGTAGGAATTCTACCCGCCAATAATTTCGAACTAACGGTGTTTGTAGCACATTACAGCAAGTCCGACCAAACATATTAATCCGGTAATGGAAGCAATTCCTGGTATTAGTATGTTTAATTCGGCGTAGAAGGTATTCGAGCGATGACCTCGTTGAACAACTTCAGGTGGAGGTGGTTCCCCATCTTTGGTTAATGTCACGAATGTGAATTCAGCATGAGAGACACCTGCCACATTATGAGCTTCCATTTTAATTTGGTACAACGTTGCTGGTGTTAAGCCAGATATTGTAAACCTTCTCTGCGGTTTAAGCGCATTGGAAACTAATAAAACATGATTCTAAGATATGCTAAAATGATGTCTCAAGAAATACCTAAAATCCATTCTTTTTCCGCCCCTTCTACAACTGGTCTATATTGTAAAACATAGTATAGGATGGCGCATCCATTATCTGGCCATGTATGAAGCCTTATTGTGCCAGATGTTGAGTTTGCTGCAAGCAGATTGGCAGTTGACGGTACTCCAGGTGATTGCCCCTGAGTTCTTACATGTAAGGTAGTACTTGCTGGCGAGGTACCAATTTTATTATGGGCAGTGAGATAGATCTGATAAGTACTGCCACAAACAAGTCCTTTTAGTTCATGGCTGCTTGCGTGCCTCGATAAAAATAGCTCTGCGGAACTGCCGTGAGAGCGTTTGTAATGTAAAGTGTATCCCGTAAAGGGAGCATTTCCATTAGAACCACCTTTCCAATGCATTAATATACTACTCGATGTTGCACTAGTAACGTACAAAACTGGTGCAGATGGAGGAACTTGCACTATAAGAATATGAGTTAGTCGATCTGTACCGACACCATTGTCCACTTGGCAGCTATAATTGCCCCCATCTGCAATTTGCAGATTAGATATCATTAAATCGCCCGAGGATAATAGTTGTCCGTTGTGTAAACCTCCTGCCCGCAATATAACGTCACTCTTATACCACTCTCTTTTGGGCTTTCCGACAGCAGTGCACGGCAAAGTGATTATAGATCGCCAAGGACGGATTACATGTCCACCAAAAGACACGATTCGTGCAGGAACTCTGTTTGTCGTAATCGTTGAAGCTACACGTGAGCTTTTTCCTTCCCCCACTCGCGTGCACGCAGTTACCCAAAACTGGTACTCGATGTGTGCTTTCAGACCCTTTGACTCGTAGTAAAGCTGCTCTGATGGAATGTTCAACTTTTCGTGGGTGACTTCTTCATGCGCATTCACTACACGCGTATACAAATAATAACGAGTTATAACTCCGTTTGGCTCCCTTGGAGGTAGCCACGAAATGTACAAGGACTGCGGAGAGCTAACTACGACTTTTATATCTGCAGGGGCTTCAGGCGCATCTTCTTCAGTGTGACAGTAAATAGGATTAGACATCGCGCCATCGCCCATACGTGTATATGCTAGTACTTGAATGCTGTAATTTGTGTACTTCCGGAGGCCAGTCAAAACTACGGTGAGGGCAGTGGTTTTCCTGGTGTCGAGGTCATCATTAGGACTAAATATGTCCTCGAGCATTGGTTCAAAAGACAGCTTATATCCTTGCAGTAGTCCGTTGGTATGATGGACGGGAGGAGGTTGCCAAGATATTTGCAACGACTGCGATGTCAATGCCGCACATCGAATATCTTCAGGAGGTCGACTAGGAACTGAAATTTTAAAATGGGTCATAAGTTTTATACTTGCTGTGTGTGTTTTCAAAAAATGTCTTGCCATCCTCCATTGTTTGCGCGGAGATAGGCTCAGATAAAGGCCCTGGCCCGATTTGATTAAAGGCTTGAGCAACAACTGTATATCTAGCATATTTCTGTAGTCCGCCCAGTAGGAGTTCTCCTGCTCCACCTTCACCATCTCCAGAAATTGAAGTAAAGTTGTAGGTGTTAATATTTGAGGTAGATAATTTGTAGCCAATGTTATAGCCTTGTATATCTCCATGACGTAATTCTGCTAGTGGAGCCATCCAAGTTACCAAAAGTTCAGTAGAAGTTAGTGGGCGAACAGACAAGTTCAATGGCGGTCCTGCAGGCCTTTGTGGTTCCGTTTTTATTGTCAGTTCTTGGCTTGGTGAGCTTTGACCTGCCGTCCCTTCTGCTATTATTCTAAATGAATATTTTGTTGCCGGTTTCATGTTCTCAATCAAAGCGGTATATTGTGGTGGGTCGGCAATTTCCATTTGATGCCATTGATCCAAAAGAAGAGCTGGAAGCATTAAAAAAGAAGGGCACCCATTTAGCCTGGATAAGAATATGCTACCCTAAACTATCTGTACAGGCAGTCCCTTCTGATATGCTTTATCACGCATTTTAAAACACCGTGTTATACAGACGGGTGGTACCTGTACTAATTCTCGGTTTCGGATACCCAACATTTGCATTGCATAAAAGATTTCTGCTTGAGAATAAAATTTGAAATGTTAATCGGGTTAACCTAACGTTGATTTATTAAATTGTGAATGTTAAATGTTCAGATCTGTAAATTCCCCCCGAAAAACCCCTTAATGACCCTCGTGCGATTCGTTACTCCTTGAGGAGTCCAGTAGTCGTGTAGCAGTCGTAAAACGAGTCCGATCAAGTGCGAGTCAGACTCTTAATTTTTTTAAATTTCAATATTACATTACAAATATTTTCGAAATTTTTCACATGCAGGCAAATAACTTCTGCAACTGTGCCAAAAATTTCAAGCCGACAGTAATAGTAGTTACTGGAAAAAAAGTGCGCAACCCTAAAAACGCGACCGATGTGTGAAAATTATAAAACAAAATTCCATCTCGAATTGTTTTCGTGGTATTTAATAAAATATATTGCATTTTCACACTCATGACAAAATAAAAATTCACCCAAGGAATTTCACGCAATAGCATCGCAGGTAATTCACAACATTCACGATTTTTCTACATTTTCCTTGCTATTAGTTTGGAAGATTACATATACAAATTTGTTATACCACTCTGCTTGCTTCAATTGATATAAGCTTAGAGGCTGCGCCGGCCATTCGGACATCCGGGCGAAGTATTCTTCGGTGGCCTTCATTTCATATTATCAAGTAGCATTGATTCTTGAGTTAAGGCACTGAATTAACCCTGGCGCCTGGGTTTCCATTTCCAGGGTGCATTTAGTTTTATAAAAGTTACTAGCTTGCCCGGACTCAGCGTTTCCCGGGATACTATTAAATTTGTATTCCTTAATTTCACAACGCCTCCCTACTGCACCACCGCCTCTCCTATCTGACCTAGCGTTTTCCTATTTGCGGTTTGCACATGTTTTAGATATTTTTCAAAAGTATTATTAAATTTAGGTTTCTTCATTTTACAATACCTCCTTATTGCACCCCCTCTCCTATATCTCCCAGCTGGGTGGGGGTGGTCTCATATTTGGAAATTTGAATAGTAGATTCAAAATCAGTGACCCCAAAAACCCAAACCAAAAACAAAAGTTCGGATTTTCAGTGAAATCCCTCGAAGTTTAACTTTTTCGGTCGCCATATTGGATCCGACATCTTGAATTTCAAAATTTTGAATGCAAGCTCGAGATCTGCGACCCCGAAAACCTCCAATTACCTTTTTCATAAAGATGCCTTGAAGTTGGACAATTCGCTTCCTATACAAAACGGAAATTTCGATTTTTTCGATTTTCCGGCTTCTCCTTTGGGGTTTCCCAAATTTTCTTTTTTTAAACCTCCCCTGTATTATAGCGAACAAAGCGAAAAAAAATTATCGAAATCGGTCAAGCCGTTTTTGAGGTTTAGCGAGACTAACGCACAGCCATTCATTTTTATATATATTAATAGGTAATGTTTTCGATTATTTCGGCACATTTGTCGATACAAAGGGAAGCTTAAAAGCCGTGAACTGGCCTTTTATTTGTGTGCGTAATGATATAGACTACATTCATAATTATCCTTCATTTAGCGTGATTTTATTTGCAAAATATTAATGGAAATGATGTGTCACATCAGCATTGACATTTCTAGTAATATATTTTCCCACTACTGGCGCTAACTGCGGCAAAAACTTTATAAACCCAGTTTGAATTATGTAGTTCAATTGTGCAGATCTTTGAACTAGTTCAGCAATGGGCATTTTACATGAGCTGCATTATATTGACGTTAAGAACTCAAGTGCTCTAGTGCATCTAGGGCATAAGTGACCCGAAAGGTTAGCATACAGCAGAAGATGACTTTTCGATTCAAGCTATCTAAACCATAGTTTGAAAGTTGCAGTGAATTTCTCTGAAAACATGAAAATTTACTATTTTTTCTACATATAAACCAGTAAAATTTACTATTTTTTCTACATATAAACCAGATGGTTTATTTCATTATTTTCATCAATCCACCGATGGGTACCTAGGTACAACAATTTAACAATCAAAATTTACGATATCTCAATTAGAACATTTTTCACACCCAAATATAAGTGAAACTTACAAATACACTCAAGTGAAAAATGCCTGAAAATTAAAATAAAAACTAGTTGAACAAAAATTCAACTTCAAAATTCTAAAAATAGTTTGAAATTTCGCAGGAAATCGATTTTTCCCAAAATCCAACCAATAAATATAATCATTTTGAGATACATAATGATATGAATGTAAATATTTTCAGTAAAACCACTCAAATTCTAACCTTATTTGTCGTCCTTAAAATCACTGATTGAAATTCAAATTGATTTTTTAACAGTGTAATTACCAAAAATCTTTCAAAAACAGTCTCGATTTCAGAACTGTCAGAAATAAATTATTATCTTTTTGTTTAAAAAAAAGTTAATTAGTTCGTCTAGAAAATAAAATAACATCATTTTGTACATTATTTATCATGTACAAATTCCAATATTTTTCTCTTCGTGTAGGTGGAGTTTTTCAGCAAATTGAGATTTATTATATTTATTCGACCCATCGACCTAGACTCCGCGAAGGCGCACGTCTTTCATTCAGGCATGGCCTGACCGACCGACTACATCCAAAGGCCCCGTAAGCCCCCCTAGCACTGTGGGCCCTGGTTCAACGCACCATCTCGAACCTTAGTATGTAATTACGCCACTGATCATGTCCTCGCTGCATGGGATATAAACATCTCAGAAAGGAGAAAGTAATTTAAATTAGATCTCCCCTAGTAAGATTGTTTCCATCATTCATATATGTATGCAAGTTAGGGCGTGAGCTCATAGCAACTTTACGATTAAGTTGTCAATTCTGTTTCGAGCCACCATCTCACATATATTGATATTTGGATTCCGGGGTCGACATTTCGACAGGCAAGTGCGAATGACTTGTATTTGCAATAGAGTAAACTCTTTCCATGACGGTATGTTGTGTCATCAACCGGGTCAGGCGATGCCTCAGAGTAATGGTGGGGTGAACTAGTTCTACTAAGCAAACCACGCATCATATAATAAATTTATCAGAGCGTGTGACAGTTGGACTTTTGCTTGTTACTGTTTCTACTTTAAATATTTGTAAGAAAAGGTAAGCGCTAAGTTTTTGTTGCGAGAGGTATGTATGTATGTACATATATTTAATTAATTATATTACTAAAACCGCCTGGTGTCTCCGGTTGCCCCAACCTTACCCTATTATATACATTTGCTTCATACATATATGTACATATGTATGTGTTCCCGGTCTCTGTAAGGATATCTGATGGAATGAAAAGAGATATGAAAAGAAGTCCTAAATAAAATCATGTCAGCCTGAACCGCCTATAGTTGATTATTGTATGGACAGACTCCGCCATCGTTCTGATTATTTCGTTGAGCAAGCGATGCAATTGACGTAAACCAACTCAACCCAGGTTTTACTTACGATCATACTCCTTGTATTCAACGATATATTTGGTAACTTCTGCAGAGTCTCCTGTACGAGGCTGCCATTTTAGATTTACTGATCGACTAGAAACCATTGCTGCTTCCAGCGCAGACGGCGCTTGTGGAGGTTCTTGCACCTGCAGTTGAACGAGTTGTTGATCGCGGCCGTATAAGTTACTTGCTTGGCAGAAATACGGGCCACTATCACTGCTCTCAACATTACTAATTTGCAGCTCCGCAGAAACACCTTCAGGTGTGGCATCTTGTTTGATTGATATTCTAAGTTAGTAGGAGGTTTAAAATCGTTAACTTGTTATAATATATGAACATATGTTTAAATTATTGAATTACTTGTAATTAGTGGAAGGATTGAGTTGATGTTTCCCTGCTCGCAACCACACAACATTTATAGGTTTATCGCCATTAACTTCGCATTGTAAGACCGCAACATCGCCTTTCTTTACAGCCACAGATCGCGACGGGGCAGAAAAATATGGGGATGCTAAATTTGGAATTAGTATTATTTTATAATGAATTGACGTCTGGAAAATTACAGTTGACTTTCAATTGAATAACTTTTCCAATTCCAGTTCCAATTCCGTTGTGAGCTTGGCATAAATAAAATCCTTCCCTATCTTCCTTAACATGCTGTAAGAGCAATGATCCGTTTGATAATAGTTTAGTATAGGGTCGCTCTCGAACTTCTTCATAATCGCCAGACTTGCTACCTACAACTTTATAATTTGAAGTGGGATGTAAGAACTCCATCAGATGTCTTACCTGTGGCCTTTTTCCACACTACTGTTGGAATAGGAACTCCTTGTGCTTGGCAATGAAGCGTTACGTGACGGTTACGTTCAACATTTACATCGGATGGCTCGACAATCCAACGTGGTGGAACTAATTTTTTTGAAATTATATTTCAGAATCAGTAAATTGGAAATTATCATGACATATTGAAAACCGAAATAAAAAGTTTTATATTTGGCCAAGCATAGTTTCAGCAGTGTGCATAAGCTTTTAAGCTTTTTGGGTACAGTACAAAAGCAGTGATGGTTCATATTCAACGACAATATTATTTGTACAGTGGTGATGTACTATTATTCTTTTTTGTATTTTAATGACAGAGTTTTCCTATAAAGCAATTCTATTATTATTTATGTAATTTATTTAAATTACTGACAATGAAAGAATCCCTAACTGTTATTAGATTCTTTGATTGTAGTGAGCGATAGTCGATAAAATTGAGGAATTGAAAAATAATTCAAAATATTAAAGCACAAATTCCTTCTAACTTCGTTCGTGGATTAAATGTCCCTTGAACTATTCCTTAATCCTCCTAATTATCTTGCTATGGCCGATCACTGTTTTATCTTTCTTAATCTTACTTCACAAATCGTTTTGCACCTAACTTGTGCGTTATTGTTATATTTTTACGAGTTTGGCAAATAAATTTCAATTAATAATGAAAATGCGTTCAATCGTTCGAACTTCATTCCATTTAAAAGTAATTTAGATTATTTATTTGGGTGTCACGTTCCACCGTTCTTTGTGTTAGCATTGCTAATATGCACTTCCATTGTGATTATAGGTACTGAGTGCTAAGTTGTTTAACTTTTATTAATAATGCATTTCTTCCAAGGGAGCTCACACCTCTAAAAATGTTAATTCTTATATATAGCCCCTGTTCATCGAATTAAGAACACTAACACTTTTTCGTATTTTTTGGAAATATCTACCTGCAACACATTTAATTTGCGGGTTTTTCCGAAGAGAGTCGTTTTGTCTTGATCCCATTAATGTTTTAAACAGAACATAAAATAATTAGTACACACCATTGTCCTTAATCATTTTTGAGAACGATTTTTCTACCTGACCATTTTTATGGTTTTCGAAAAGTTTGTGTCACTATAGAAACTAAGTGAAAAATGCGAATTTCATCACTTTTTGAAAAGTGTTTGGCAAGTGATTATCTGTGCGTTAAAAGGCGATTGTGTGTATCAGTTTAAAGGAATCGGAAGATGTGTTTTTTTCCAAACTTTTTCGGTCATTTGCGAAGTTGTAATTTTTGTAATGATTTCTTGCAAAAGTGCAAAAATGGAAAGACTGAAGACATCAGCAGTGCAAAAATAGTAGCTATCATTGCCTTACTAAAGATATGGACATTTTTCTGTCGAGAAATCGCAAGAAAAGAGGAAGAATCTCCTGAAACTGTTATAAGAATATCAAAAGGACTACAGGAAAATCCAAAGGATGTCAAAAGTAGGCGTCAAAATTGCCGCGGAAAAAGAAAAACGACATCTCGAAGAAACCGTAGATCCAATCATCCAAAAGGCCTGCGGAAATCGTTTTGCGTCTCTTAGCACATTACACCAGGTCATACAAAGCGACGGAATTCAAATATCAGCAATGACCTTAAGGAGACGATTATACGAAGCGAACCTAACATCAAGACGGCCTGTAAAAAAGCCAAAACTCACGGCAAGGATGCGACGACCGAGGCTTCAGTGGGCTAAAATTTATAGTCATTATACAGTATTAGTAGTAGCAGGTTTTAGGAAGGTAATTATCATATTATTAATTAATCAACATATTTTTGGAACTATTTTGCGCTAAGAACCCAAATATCTGATAAAACAATCACTTTTTTTTAATTTCAGATAGTATTTAGCGACGAGTGCAGGCTGCAAGCTGTTACGGAGAACTCTCAATTCGTCCGGAGGAGGCTAGGAAAGCGGTACAATGAAGGTTCCGTTGCAAGAACCGTGAAACACCCACTAGCCACGATGATATGGTCTTGTATCTCTGCCGATGGACCTGGACCACTGTTTTTTGTCAATGGAATTATGAAAAAGAACTTGTACGAGGAAGAGCTCCAGGACATTTTGATACCGCATTATAATTATTTAAGATCCTGCGACATGTCTTACACCTTTATGCACGATGGTGCACCCTGTCATACTGCTCGATCAATCAGAAATTTATTGAACACCTCTGGTATCCCTATTTATCCTTGACCAGGCAATTCTCCTGACCTTACTCCCATTGAGAACGTTTGGAGTCTGCTTAAGTCTAAAGTTTATTCAGTCCCCAATCCTACTATAGCAGTCCTGAAGGAAAATATAAACAATGTGTGGGAAAATAGACTCCATATAAAAGAAATGATTGAAAGGTGCTTTGAAAGCATGCCACATAGAATTAAGGCAGTTATAGATGCGAAGGGTGGTTCTACAAAATATTAGTATGTTTTATAACAAATTGTACCCTTTATTTTTTAACCACTAAATATACTATGAAAAAAGTGAACTTTTATTTTTATATTATATTTCCTTCATGTCGTTTTTAATCTATAAAAAGAACATTTCAACAAAATTTCGAGTGTTCCTAATTCGATGAACAGGGGCTGTAGGTTTACAAAATCAACTTTTTTTTGTTCAGATTAGTAATATGGTTCTATCTGTCCGTTATTCACAGCAAAGCAATACATGAAGTTTTAACTTGTAGGTTTATGACCCATGGGTATAAATATAAAGAATTTGGGTACATACATAGTGCTAAACAAAACATAAAGTAAATATTTAGATACGGGTACTTAGGCTTGTGCTATATCGAAACGTAGGCCTTAATCAGTAAAATTGAACCTAATTTTTTAATTTTTATTCTAAAAAATGGCGTCAGCTAAAGGGGCGGAAATTGTCATTTTAAGTGCCCCTCTGATATGTGTTTGACAAAGTATTGCTTTGAAAAATCTGAAGAATAGTAGTAGGTACCCTTACCCCGCCACTCCCTGCATACGCGGCTGAAGACTGATCTTATTTATGCAGGTTACAATTGATTGAACATAAAATTTTACAAATAGTACATTCTAACCACTAAAAACACTATTTTCAATTATTTTTCGAAAACGATCGGATAATTTGTATTTAGCAAAAGATATGTTTTGCATAAAATAATGGGCACAAAATCACTGGTCATAGACTACAGATGAAGTTGTCATGTTCTATCAATTCCCTACTAAGTGTAACAAAATATTTGTTTCTGTTTAAGATATTATAAAACATGTTTATAAACAATATCACGTAGGTGTGGCAGACGACATAAAATGATGCATCGTATCTCTAAATAGAAATGGGAGTAAAAGTTGTTGTTACTTAATACAGTGCTCAAAATATGGGGGATTCTCATAGCCTAATATTAAATTTATGATTACTTATAAATATGTTAAATATGCAATCTTATTGTAAATGTTTGCCATTTGGGGTTTTTCGTTCCTGTCCTTCGAAAAATCTATTACTAATATAATTGTTTCTTTTATTATTTATAATATTTCAAAGTTATCTAATTTGCCTATACAACGTCCTTAATTCATAAAATTTCGTTTGAAAACACATGGGTATTGGCATAAAATATTTTCTGGAAGCAATGAAATTTGGTTCGTGTTATAATTTGTGTTTCTATTATAATAAGTTCTAAATGATTCGTAATCATGCATTAAGAACTCTAAGTTAATACGTGTTAATCACCACTGTAACTTATATGCGTTAAGCAGGGAAAGAAGCGAGTTACAACAAACGTAATTATTATATATTTTATGTAGTAATATAAACCAATTACAAATATTTTTTTTAAAGGGAATGACAAAAGCTATAAAGCGTAGGTTCAATAGATCTTATAAATATGTTTTAACAATGAGAATTTAAGTATTTGCACACCACGCCGTGGGTCTACGTTGGGCCAAATTGCATATGTGTTCAGCATTAAATGCTTAACAGCTACAGCAAGAACTATTGGTTTGCAGTAAAAATATTCAGAAGATTAGCAAGCAAAAAACACTAAGAACAAACGAAAATGCAAAACTGTAAAAAGTAATGTATGAATATCTCGTTCAATACTGGCGGGGATTGCGAAAGCTTTCAATTACGAATGGTAAAGAATAATATAGAGGGAAAGACCCAAAGAGTAACAATTTAGTTAATATTGCTTGGATGGAAAATTCATAGACGACTTAAAATTGTTGGTGGTTACTCAACTTTAACGCAATAATTAAGTAATGGGTTACTTAGGAACGTTAATGATTAAGTATGACTTTGAATACAAGTACAACTCGTAGGTGTATAATTGCTTATAAAATAGTTTCAAGGCATCATTCCCACTGAAGGAGTTTAAGAGCTAGAAGAGGTACCTGCAAAGCGAAACAATAGTTACATAGGCATTGGACTTTGAAAGGATTCTACTCCGGTATCTTTCAACAAAATTAAGTGCAAATATCATAGGAGTTCAGCATTTCAAGAACTATAATTACTGTGCAATATATCTCTACACATGCAAACCATAACTTAATTAAAAAACCGAAACATGAATAAACCAATAGAAAACATAAAGTTAAAGTTTATCAACAATTTTTGTTATTTATTCATCCATTTTCATTTATGTTCCAAATTAAAGGTAATTTCGACTTATTGGGCTAATTAATAATTTAAATTACTTTTACATCGTCGATATCTGCAAATATGTAATTGCGCGCAAAGTTCAGATTAATACTAAATTGTAGGTATGCGTAATTTATTGAGCCTAATTTTACTTCATGCTCGAATTTTTAAATTTTAAATCAACCGAAATTGAAACTTGTTAACATTTATTATTGTTAATTAACAGTTGAAGTTAATTGTGTCAAATTGTCTTAATTCGAGCTTTGGCTTTTGAGAAAATAAAATACCTGCAGCAAGAAACTGCAAACGGTTTATAATTTAAGTTGAATATTTTGTCAAGTGTAATCAGAAATTTGGAAGTAGGGCGTGAGACGTAACGAAGCAGTAGTATGCTGCACGTAGTGTCAAGCACGTGAGAAAGAAGCTCACAAATGTGAAACGGGTGAATAAAACTTCATTATACATAATATTAAAAATAATAAAACGAAAAGTAAAAATTTAACGGAAATCCATACAGTAAATACAAATACACGGTGCAACATGGTTACCTGGTGATCTGCCGCAAACCCACTGCGTGCCAAAGCAACTGGGAGGGGAGGACACATGTGAACGCAACTCGCGGATGGTACAATATGTATAATTATTAAATGTATATGAAATAAAAATAGTACGGGCTCTAAATAATACAGTTTCCGCAAAAGAAAAATAAGTATCTTTAATTTGTTTTGATCTGGTTCTTTTGTTGATTTTATTTTTATACTATACCTTTAACCTGTAGAGTAGCCGTGTACTTGGTTTCTGATGCAAGATTACTCGCCACACATGTATAGTCACCGGAGTGTGATGCAGACAAGGAGGGAATACTAAGGAGTGAGGAATATTGATCTAATTGCGTAATATTGGCGCCCAAGAGTGCGGGCAATGGCTCACCATCCTTGAGCCAACGCAATGTTAATGGAGGGTCACCACTAGATACCCCACATACAGTACGCGTTCGCATACCCTCAGCCAGTCCGTCTTGGAAGGAAAAAGGCTCAATGGTAGGAGGTACTGGAATATGAGACAAAGAGAAAAAGAGAAAAAATCATAAAAATGTAAAAAGATTCAAACTGAGATCGTACATCTCCAAGGTTACAAAATACAACATTTCTTAGCTGCCGAGGTAAGATCGCATTAGTTAATGTTGTCTTTTTAGTTATCAACTATTTCAAAGAAATTACAAATTCCTTAACAAACATTATATATGGAGTTCCAACAAATTCATTATGTAGAAATATCGATCAAAATAAAATTAAACGCAAAATGGCATTCTCTTTCTAGGTATAGTAAAATAAAATCCATGTAAGAGTATATTAAAGTTCTTGAGAAAAAATATACTCAAAGAATATCTAGATAATGTTAAAGATAAAAAGATGTAACAGTATTAGTTGGGCATTATATCCCAGGGTTACCATTGACCAACAAAGCCTGAGTATTATCCACTTCAGCAGCCAGGTTTCGTACAACACATGAATAGTTCCCAGTGTGATCGGATCCTAAGTTTTCAATCACTAGAATGCTATTGTATTGATCGACCTGTTTAACGGACATGTGGTGAGAAGAATCAATAGGACCACCATCTTTTCGCCAGCTTATTGTTAATGGTAAATCACCCTTTACAACAGAACACGTCAACGAAGCACGATCACCCATATTTAGTTGTAGTACAGACGATTGAAATGGGCTTAATTTTGGTGGTACTGTAATATATGAAAATCAAATTTAAACAAGCTAATGCACTCTTAAAAAGCAAAATTAAGTAACTGATATTATAATTTCCAAGCCACACTATATAATTTTTCAATCACATTATAAACCAATTTGATTGTTTAAGGAACATATATTTCACCATGTCATGTAATGTTTTGAAACGTCTTTTGTGCTCACTTTGGACTCCAGTCTGGCAAGCAAAAGAGACAATATATGCATATAGAGTTCCCTCGGTTCCATTTTCGCACACAACACAACACGCATACTCACACACTCATACTTTTCCAGTACTAAAATGTAATATATAAAAATAGCCTTCTATCCGATTTTTATACTAAAATTTCGTAATGCCAAAGTGGCGGAATTTAATTGGTTCCGATTTAGCTGACTTTTGACAGCGATCAGCGACATTTGTATTCACTCAAGTTTTCGCACAGTTCCGCAAAAATATCTTGTAACTTTCAACATATACAAACATTTTGGGATGCGCGTAAATGTAATACCAATTTCTAGTATTAGTCATTAGTACGTGGATATGCCGCGTTAGAAAAGTCTCCGCACCCGTATATTTGAACAATGTCACAGTTTATAATTTAATAATAATAAAATTACGATCTCTAATTGCTGCTACGTCTTAGGAAAATACACCCATACCTCACTTTGCGTCGGGGTTACGTTCCAAAAAAACACGACGCAAATTGAAACGACGCAAAGTGAATTAAGATTTTCTATAGCAAGCCATGTAAAGATCGAAGATAGGTTCCAGGGTTACGAAAATACTACTTTTTAAAAAGAAAATTGAACAAAGTAAACATATAAAAAACAAAAATAATATAAAATTTTATTACATACATACAAAAAACAAAAAAAAAACCTATTCAATTAAAACAAAATAAACTATTCAATTAATTTATGAAATACAAAATTAAAATTAATCACTGCCTGATTAGTCCATAGTGGCTGTTGTCGTAAGTCGGCTTTCTTTCACTAAAAATTGGTCCAATGTTTGCTGAACAGCTTTTTTTTTTAACGTTAAATAAATTTCCTTGTAGCAATTCATATTCGTAGCTACCGCCTGGGATACTTTAAAACTCCTTCCGCTGTCAGGATCGTTTTTTAATTTAAAACTCGAACTCAAAACAACGCAACATCGAAAATCTAACGACGCACAGTAAAAATTAGTACTAATTAAGCAGCGACGCAACTTCGAAAAAAACGCAAAGCGAAACGACGCAAAGCGAGGTATGGGTGTATGTTATTGTTCGATAAAAAAGAAAAATTATAAATACTTGAATGAATTTTGTACGTATGAATATCTATGAATACATATTACCCTTCCTTGGATTTGAATTTTTAATTTAAGGAAAATTATTTTTCATTCCTTATTTCATGAAAAAATGTGCAAAAAAAAGATTAGTTATATTTAGGATGAACTTAAAGCTTTCTATAAAAAGTTCGTTTTAAGTAGTCGTTACTACGGGACAAAATTTTCTGCTTTAAAATTACCGAAATCTATGAAATATCGAGACCTCAACTTTGCCAAAACATTTTCCTACATATGTTTATGTTTATGATATGTATGTTATCATGGAAACTATTCTAAAGAAAATTCGGAATTCTTAACCCGAGTTCATTGTTGCAACTTGTTAAATAATTGTCGTTTTTTCGTAACATATTTGTAAAAAATTAAATAGCATCGGTCAGTTCAGACAGGAATTTAACAATGATTTCATCAGTCAACAAGAAATTTAACAATGATTTCATCGACTTCTTCAGATGTTGAAGTGCGTATAAACGAAGTAATGTGCAAGTGAGTGAAAAAGTGATTGATAATCTGTAAAGTCTAGGTCTGGTGGATAAACTTATGGTGTCTCTTGCTGCTTTCCCTGTATGCAACCTATCGTAGTCATACAACAGGATCCCCTGAGGAGCTTCAAAGTGCACTTCTCAACTCGTAATGTCTGGTTCGTAAGAACTCAAACCATAACGCCTTTAAAATTAAAATCCTCATCACTTTCACTTCAAATAGCATTGGCCAGCATATCCTCGAGGAGAAAACAAAGCCGAACCAATTATTATTATTTATTCTCGGACAAATTTATTGTGAACTGAAATGAAAAAGCATAGATATTTAATCTGATAGGATGCCTTTTGGATGTCATCGGGTTCCTAAAACCCACCTATTGTTTTTTGTAGCCAAAATTTTTGTTCAAAATTATTTCAATGATTCAACTAAAGATAATTCACTCCAACGGCTGTCGCGATTTTCAGTAGATGCGTAACCAACATATTGAGTGCAAATATTCAATATGTGTAATGAGTTACGCACTTTGTGACAAGTGAAGTTTATACGTTTTGTTTAAAATTTCCAATTCTATGATATAATACAAGCAACATCGAATTCAATTGGAATCATCCCCCAATTCCACCTTAAATGTTTTAGTGATGTTGAAATAAGTCGCAATAATGTGCACTGGGCTTTATTAGGTACCTACACTATACGAATGAACTATACAAAAAAAATGTCTGTAGTGAATCATGGTGGAAAAAATTTTCCTGTTATTAGAACAGAAATAGAATATGCAGGACTTTTTTGCCATATTAATTTTTGACAGAATAGTGTGAAAAAAATAGAAAAAAATAAACAAATAATTGATTATAACAAAAAAAAAGATACTTAACTACTTCTGTGGATAATCTAGGTTTGAATGTTCAGTTAAATTTTTAATTCAATTGCTACCAATTTGTTCGAGTTAAATGTGTTCGCTCGGTTACAAAAATGTGGCTTCAAGAGCTACAAATGCATATAGTATTTCACTATGGAAACAGTTACGAAATATTCCTGCCTAGCACACAGTTGGAGCTCTTATATTCCTTTTATCCAGAATAGCAGAATTTCTCGCAAGTGATAAGAGATCAACTGATTTCTGAAATCTGTTAAAAGTTAAGCAAATATTATCCGGCAGAGACCGAAAAGTTTCAAGTGAGCTTGGAATACGATAAGTGCTTGGGATAATAAGCAATTTGACAAGAATTGTGCTTAAGGTGACTTTCTTGCTGAAAAGCGTTTCCTTAGTAGCAACTGGGTACTGACTGACCGACGTACTGACCAATATAAGGAATCTATAAAGAAATTATGTTACATTTGAGTTGCTGTAAATAATTTGAAATTACTGTTTGCTTTTGTGATTCAATAAAGATGTTCCTGTTTTAGATAGGTCGTGTATAATTAATCCAAAATTCTCGAATTAGCCCAGTGTAGGAAATAGGTAACAAATGCTATTTCCACTAAATAATATTTTAAGAGCTTAAAAAATCTAACTGTCATGTCGGGATAGCTCTGTGATGTAGGCGAATATAATATCAGTGCTATATCTAGCTACTTCACATTAAAGTAAATAGCATCACACTGAAATCACCAAAGTGCAAAGTGTTGAATAAACGACAATTATTTATAATCATAATTTTTTAATGCATTTTCGAACGGTTTGGTGAAATTTAAAACATGCATTGACCTAAGACTTATTTAAAAGTGATAAGGTCGTTAGTGTTATATTGAGATCACTACGCTGGTGATATTATATACTATATAATATTGCGCTAATTTCAAATGAAATCCTTAATATATAAAGTCGGCAATTTAATGAAAATAATATTTAATTGCTAATAATAAAAGTAATTATTTCTGGCTAATAATATTTAAGAGTATTCTACAAATTACAAATGTTAAAGAAAACAAGAGAAATAGCTCGTCTCTGCTTCGCATAGGTCCGTCAAAACCTTGTTAAACTATAGTGAATAAAATATTATGAGTATATAGAGTTAAATGTTTGTTGAAATCAACTTCTCGACAGAGGATGACATCTGCGAAATTATCCATTTTTACTAAGCAAAAACTTTTCGAGCTTACCTATGACTGTAACTTCTCCGCTTCGTCGTGCACTATGTCCCTGTTTGTTGCGTGCCCAACATGTATACACCCCCGAATCAGCATTCTTTTGAACTGGACTTATGACCAGCGAGCCATCAGGCTGGACTTTCTGTCGAATGTCATCAGGCAGCTCCCGTCCACCACGTTCCCAATGGATTTCTTCAATGGGGTATCCGGCGACAGGACATTTTAAATTTAATGTTTCTCCAGCCACTGCTGTCACCTTTGGGATTAGACGTATGTATGGAAGACCTGTGGATAAAACATTAAAATGCATAAAGCTGATCTGGTCGGATTTTCTGTGATTTTATTTTGTGTTATTTGTATTATATTGTACGATCCATTAAATATTTCCTAGAGTTTGCAGATTGGACGGTGCAATAGTTTTGACTTATTGACCAGAACAAATGCGTGGATCTTGAATTGTGGACGTAAACTTATTTTTCCTTGGAGAATGGACAGACTTATTATATTTTGTTATCAAATCGAGTTAAGTTTCCTGTAGAGTTATGCTTAATCTTCTCGAACACAAATCGAAAAAACAGGATGAACTACATACCATATATATTCAACCTTGCAGAGTGCGCCACTTTGCCAGCCCGATTCTCGGCAATGCATGAGTATTCACCGCCATCCTCAACCATAACATGGCTAATATTTACATGACTGATTACATCTCCATGTACAGTGACGTACTGACCGATCATAAATCTGAAATATTATTATGAAAACGGTTGTTAAAAATATACCTTTAAAATTAAAAAATTAAATAAATAATGAACATTTATAATTGCTATGTATTGGATACAAGTTGATCGGCCCCTCTTACATGGACCCATTATTTCTTCTAAAGTAAGCCAAAATAGCTCTTAGAATTTCTGAATTTCGATATTCTATGTTACTGCAAATATTCTAAAGGACACTTTCATTTTACTTAAAACTGTAGGAATTTAGAACAGATTAGAATATAAAATATACTTAATACATATTGTAACCAAAATCAGATAGATCATCAGATATTTTAAATTAAGACCAAATAATCAACATAAGCATTTACTACATTTATAAAAATCAAAAAAAATATTTTTCATCACTTTCTCAGAGCATTTTTGAACCACTACAAGAGAAAAGGTGAGGTGTATACTAGAACCACCAGTTTCTTCGAAATAATCGAAATAGACAGAGGGAGGGTTCCACTTTCAGGCATATCTTCACAACAACGGAATAAATAATTCTGAAAAATAGTTTGTAGATGTATTGAGATATGCGGAGTAGATCGAAAAACGTAAATTGTAGTGCGAATTGCATTTATTGGAAAATATAACTGCGAAAGCAAAACAAAAACATGCTTGCGCTGCTATGATGAAAGTTTCGAAAGAAATGAAGTTTGTTGTGTTAGAAGTGTCACATCTCAACAAGATGCTTTAAAAAGACGTTACAAATAATTTAGCCTAATAATTTTAGCTACTTTTACCTCAAACTAAAAATGTACCTTAACTGTTATTTGGTCAATGTTTTGCCTATTTAATAGCAAGTGTTAAACCTTTTTGAATAGCTAAAGAAATTTTTAATAAAGCGCTTCAAAGTTAAAAACACTTAGTGAAAATTCTTTAATTCTAACCGTTGTCGAGCAGTCTTTTCAAGCTGTTAGTTCAGCTTTTGTTAATTATTTTTATTAATTGACATGCCCTCTAACTAGATACATCAAAAAAGCGGACCCTAGGAGCTCTGATCCGAAAAAAATCGATAAAAAGCCAAAAAATAAAGGATTTTTACAAAAATCTTTAAAATTCAATACCTCCATAACGGTTAAGTTTCGGACACCATATAACAGAATAAAATACATCAGAAATGACCTAATTAATAACGTCCTTTAATATTCAGTACGACTTTCACTGTAACCCTGTATATACATATATATACCGTGCACATAAAACCACTGCATACTTTATCCTATGTATTTCGTCAAAATCCTATATATGTAGGTAGTTATAAAAATATGTACTTGTGCAATTGAAAATATTATTACTTGAAAATAAGGAGCAAAGCGCGATTTTTGAAATATAATAAATATATGTATGTGTTCATGACAGCTATAATACTTCCAGCCATCTGTTGAAAATAAGGTAACATAATCTAATAGCAAAGTTATTTTTTGCATTACTCTCTGAATTTTTGCTATTTAAAGATAGAGACTTCAAATCATTTGCAATGCCTTTAGTATGGGTTCTATTAAGGGGGTTTTTGGGGTCGTTTATTACGATTCCAAGAAGAATAGTCGAAATGCGCACTTTAATATTAAAAATGCGATTTACATTATTTCGATTTATTTTCGAGAAAAGTTATGATATTATATGCTCCTCTGGTTGGTTTAATTTTTAATCATTCCGCTCTCCCTTAGTGTGAATAACCACTTTCAGGAAAAGACACAACAAAAAAATTTATTTTATGTGTTTGTTATAATTCGTTGTTGTTGCGTAAATAATGGTAAAAGAGTATACAAAATTCCGCCCTGTGTGTTTTACCCCTCCACAATGGGTTAATATAACACGACCCCAAAATACTGATAATTTTATTAATTGTCTCAAGAAATTTCTGATGCAAAATCTGTTTATTGAGTTGAGTTGAGCACATACTCGAAAGTTGATTCCTTTTCAAATTACATGTATGTACTTTCGGCACAGATGGATCAGTTGCATTAAAAAAATTGGCAGAAACACAGTATCGTATTACATATCTCCGCAGTACCTTCTCTGCTTAAAGGTGCAAATTCTTTCGCTTGTCTTAGCGCGGTTTCACTATTCCAATGTGGGGCTTTGATGTTCTCTTCCCAAAGCCTGGTGATGGAGTTAGTCAATTTAGTGTAACTTCTTTTTCAGGTAACAGTAAGACTCCGGTCCAATGAATGGCGATTCTGTTCCTCTTCTGGCGAGTTCATCTTTATCAATGCCCATTATTTCTTCGTGGCCTGATACCCAGCCTATTGGTTTTTGTAAGTGTCTTTAACGTTGACAGGCAACCGAGGATTTGTATCTTTGATTTCGTAAAAGAAAATATTCAGTCAGAAAGAATATTATATATCTACACAAAAGTCACACTATATCCACGGCGGCGGGCGAATAGTATTAGTCACAGTTACATCACTGTAACGTAAAGCTGTATCGTGAAACTTTAATAGCATAGTGGAACTAGTATACTTAGAACGTATTTTCGTGTAAATTAATATATAGGGGTTTCCGAGGACTCCGATCTCGAATCTGCTATCGAAATTTTGAAATCCGAATCCAATATAGCCCCAAAATTCCTTAACTTCAGAGGATTGCTGTTATACTTTACAGTAACTTTAAAATGTGTAGTGGTTTAAAAGAATACTGATTTTGAATCTGCTATTAAAATTAAGACATGTCGAACTTAACACCCTAAATGAACTTCAAGTTTATAAAATGATCAACAGCCGTAAATTTCATATCTGCTGTCATTATGTGAAAAATTTAACCGTCACATCAAATACCTAAATAGTTGCGATACAAGTACAGTATTAGGTCCGGTTCAGTTACAGGAACAGGTAAACGCATTAAGCAGGTATAAATGCAGGTACAGTATGTGTTCAATGTAATTCGGTGATTTAAGCGCTCTAAGCAATTGGTGGAGAATCAGCACTGGTGGATTGTTTAACACCGTACGAAGCCAAGTACAATAGCTAGTCTGTAAATAGTGGGCCTATGTTTTCGGTTGCGGCATAATCGTGCCCCATTGTCTGCTTTTGTCTGTCTGCGATCCTTCCTTCGTTCACTTTGCTACTGATATAATCTTTTGTCGAAGTGAAAACTCTATGCCAGTGTGTCAAACTTGAATTTGCTGCTCGTTGAAGATGACGACCGGTTCCCCACATTGGAGAATCCAATTGTTGTTCCATCCAAGACAGGAAACGTCTATTACTCTTTTGCCGGGGTTTACCTGTAGGTCTACTTCTTGGCGCCAATCCGATACAAAGTTAAGAGCTTTTTGAGTTCTGCGTGAAATTATTCCCTGGATCCATCCGTATAACCTCGACATTTAAATCTGGTGTTTCTCAACTTTTCCTTGGGGGCAGCCCGTAGTGACCCATTCCGGAACAGAAGTCACGCACAAGTTGGCCGTGGTCTTAGGCCAGCCTAACATGTCTTTAATCTAGTTTACCGTCATGGTGTCAATATCATATTTTACAGCAGCTTTCTCTATGGATAAGAAGAAGGTGTCATGTTATCAAATACTCCTTCTACTATATATATATCCAGAAAGATACCCAGAGCTATTTATTTCCCTTGAGTGATTTTTCTATGCTTATGACCAGACTATATGTAGGACGATTACACTTGATTTCTCTGCTTGATAGGCATGTTGGTGTAGGCGTAACAGAGCCTCATGTAATGCCGTAGTTCGAATGAGGTTAACTAACACTTTCTCCATTGTTTTACGAAAAAAGGAGGTCAGACTGATGGGCGATAAGCCTTAGGCAATGTTAGGAAATATTGGAAGCATATATATTCAAATTGTGTTGCTGAAACATTGTAAATTTTGAAAAGAGATTTCGGTTTAAATAATGCACTGACGGCAGGTGCTGTACGAAAGTTTCTGAAAAAGTTTCGTAAGGTTGGCATGTTAAGTCAACTCACCACGGATCTCAGGAACTTATAAACTTTCTGCCAATGTCCAACTGACTGCAATGGAAGCTTCGTAATCGCTTCTATGTTTGGGCTTTAGACCAACTCAAAATTAACCAAATTGATACAGGTGCATTTCCAACGGCTATTTAAACAAGAAAAAATGCTGTATTCGCGGCTTAGAACGCACACAAACACAGAGAGACGTCCAGCTTTAAAATTAAAAGTTAATACGTTTAATTGAAGAATATTCGTTTTTATCTTTTAACGTAGTTGATTCGAAAGTAAATACTTTGCTTTGATTTCCAAAGTGTCACTTCAAATTAAAGTGTAATTTTTTGATTTGAAAGTAAACGTTTCACTTTTAAAGTGGCGTCTTTAAAATGCAGTTGGAATGCTTTAAAAGTCTCATTTTTTACTTAAAAGGATATTTACACCCACGAGGCTATCCGTAGATAAATGGGTAGAGCATTGAACTATGGTTCTAGAGGTCCCGGGTTCAATCCCACATAGTTCAAATTGTTTTCTATTCTAAAAGAGACAGATTATAAGTGTAGCAGATATAAAGGATCTAGTGGAGCCAATGCTGACGTGTTCACAGTGAAGCCAGGCGTCCCAAGTTCGATTTCATCGGAAACCACACAAAGACTTTATATAAAAGGCAATTTAGTCAAAATCTACTGAGATTCCTTTCCCATGCCAAGGGTTCCGCAAAACTCAAAATAAAATAGATATAGAAACGGACGATTTTTTGACTTTATTAAATATCTTCGTTTTCAGATCAAAAGTATATTTTCAATTTAAAACTGCTTGTATGAGCATGATCGCTTTTAAAATAAAGGTTTTCGATACATATTAAGTTTTATGTTATGGGTTATGCTTTTATGTTGTTAGACTGAAGGTATTGCATAAAGTTTGAAGTTTATTTTCTTCAGATAGAATAAGTTAGATAGGAAGAATTTAGAATTTAGGTCTGATGTTTCCATAAACTGTGTCTACTACAAGTAAACTTCATTGTGTACATCCTCCATTTTCTTCAGATTAGTGTTGCTATTTGCTATTGCTTAAAAGATACAGGAATTTTGCACAAAATTTCGCTCTCTCTCTTAATATTTATTACCTTTAATTTAAAATCCCACAAAATGGAGTAGCAGGAAAACAATTTCTGGTTTGACTCTCAAAAATATACTTCAATTTTCTAAATTTCCGCTCTCTACGTCAAACAATCTCGGAGGAAAAAGGCTCTGCCAGGTGGGCTTACAGGAACAGAGTTGATTCCATTAACATTTCGTTCTTCTATTATAATTTTGATAATATAATCATTTTGTTTCACACACAGTTCATTTGCGAACAACTAACTAAAAATCGTTTTGTTGGTTATGAAACTAAATATATTGGAGAAGGCATAAGATTAGAATAAAAGTTTTTACTTTTCTAAATTCATGCAAATAATTATTGTGTAAAACCTTAATTTACCTGCCATTTGATGGAAGTGGAAACCCATCCAATGTCCATGAAACTTGCGGAGTTGGATTTCCTGCTGCAGAACATTTCAAACTGACTGCCGGGCCTGGCTGGAGAGTTTGTTCTATAAAGCTATACAGCAACACTGGCGGGGCATCTGAAAGTTTGGATAGAATTTATATTTACTTAAACGCCAATAGTCCAGGTGGGAATTGTTTTGGGTTGGATGTTTCATATAGGACCTCTAATCACAAGGAATAATAATTTTGATGTGCGCCAATTGAAAAAATTGCGGAAAAGTTGAAATTTGAGAAAAATCCTAAAGCAATTGTTTTTTTTACTCCTCAAGATAACTCGAGAAATATTGATTATAGAAAAAAGTTGAATGGAAGAAAAGTGTCGTAATGTTTCGTTTCTTGCAAGACTCACCACACATGATAAATCTAAACTCCTGTTTTGTGTGAAATGGTGTCCTGCGTCCATTTCTCGAGTTTAACACGCTCCTGCTAGCCACACAAGGTGACTGGAGGCAAAAAGAAGCACGTATTTGCCGGTTTTCCAAATTGTTTAAAATTTCATGTCTTGCAAGACTGACTTGACTTTAGTAGTCCTGTGCAATTAGTCATTATAAATGAAAAATGATGAAACCCAGTTACGATGCATGAATTTGAATGATATTTTTTCCGACGTTGAAATCTAATTGCACTGGACTATTGTATATAGTTGAACTATTCGAATAATTCAAATAATCGAAGTATTCGGATTTTCTGAGTGTTTTGATCTATTCGGAGTAGAATCATTCGGACCGGTACCCCTTACGTGCTGGTCTTGCAAAGGCATATTTAAGCATTCTCGCTTCTTCCGCGGCGCGCCGTTTCAAAACAAATGTTTTCCACAGAAGGAAATATCGTCTCGTTCAAGAGAAGCTGCGTAGCATCAGAAAATGTTGATATCTTAGTCTTTCAAACAAATTCTGGCGGGAGTAATTTTCTATTAGTTATTTACTAAATAATTCATTTAAACACTTCTGAAAGCTACACGTGTCTTTTTTTCAACATATCCGTGAATTTGTTTGGAAAAGTGGATTGGGATGCTTCTAAAATCCACGGTTGTAAAAACTAAAACCTAATTCAAATCATCGCTCAACTCAAAGATTGAGTCCAATCGAATTATGAGCCGCATCTTAAAATTCATTTTCCACCCTTTTCCCGGCTTCATAGAGCTCTTTTTACCCCTTCGAACCCTTTTCGAACCAGCCTACAAGACGGTGCAATAATAAACATAAAGATATTATTTTGTGTGTATTAAAACAAAAATCAAGAAATAATTTTGTGTGCCTGAGTTTTACGGAGAAGGCGCGCCCCGTTACGGTGCCTTTATAATAAGATATTTAGCTTCCTTAGAACTAGCCGAATAAATCCATTTCAATAAATCCGAATACTTTGAATATTCGAATATTTCCAATTTCAAATTTGAATACGAATAGCATCAAATTATTCGAAAATTTGAATTTCATTTTCAACCCTACCAGCAAACATTCAAACGCAAACACCTTCTGTTGAAAGAACGTACATATTCCGCAGATATGCTTGTTTTTTAATAATATGTGGCAAGCATTCGCTTGGCGTACACATCTGCATTACGAATACACGCTTATCACTTGTTGGCACCAAAATTATGAAATCGCTGCACATGGGCGTTTGGCACGGAACAAGTGCACAGGCTACAAAACCAATTCGTTTGCGTTTTCTTTGCTTAGTGCTTTGCTTTGCCACCTTAAGGGGTCGTCACAGTGTGAAATTTTCAAAAAATCGATTGCATTATCGGATAGTATACACTGTAATAAACATGCTCTCAAATTTTCAAATCGAAATTCAAATTATTACGGTCGCTACAGCGTTTCTTGTACAAAGGGAACAGAGGGAACTGATGAGAATCCCCAGCATCAGTATTGTCCTTCGGGAGGAGATTCGTGGTGCGAATGGCGCAAAGCTGAGGCCAATGGACTTCAGGAAAAATATTCTCATCCACCAGCGCTCAATGACGATGTCCAAGAGGTTTTGAAGCCAATCTACGAAGATTTGACCACCGACGATTTGTTAGAGAGATGTACGGGCGCTTCAATCTTTAAACGCGTTTTTCTCAGAATGGTGTTTTTCAAAACCGTTTCCACTCTCAAAGGAAGAGTTTTGAAGATATCTAGTTCCAATTTGGAGAGAACATTTTTAACGGCATTCTTTATGGCGCTATGGAAGTTTTTTTTTTTTGAAATCTTCCTACTTTCTTTACGAAAAACTGTCGAAAAAAAGGGCCAAATTCGATACTTTTTGTTCAAACCGCCGCCATTTTGTCAAATTGAAAAAAAACCCCTCCATAGTGCCATAGCGACTTCCCTACAGATTAATCTTTTTGAAATTTTTGTTTCAGATCAAAATTGCGGCCGCAATCGTGGAAACCATACAGGACCTTTTTTTTTACGTGTCATTTCAACAATTTATTGAACTATTTTACACCCAATAAATAAACATAAAAATAATCATTTTGTATTCTTCACGAATGTATTTATTTATAACAAAAAAAACCGGACCGATTAGGTTATTTCAACATTAAAAAAAAAATCGCGAAAATCAGTGATTTTTCGGAGGGTCACACTGAGACGATCCCTTTACTAGTAAGGAATCCGACCGTCAGCTGTCCCGGTAGCGGTAGCGACTTGTTACAATGTTTTGCAAGAAATTTGATGCCGCTTCAAAATTTGTATTATGAATTTGCACATAATAATGATTAATAAATAGTTAAGTGTATTGGGGAGGGTGGATTATACGTCAGCTATTCGAGTAACTTGAATGAAAATGTAACAGTCTGCAAAAATGCAGTCTATCATGCTGGGTGACGATATATTCTGGAAAAATGCATTGGGCTCGGGAAAAGCTTGCGTAGAGTAATCTCCCTCCCCAACCTGCTCCGTCCAACCATTCTCGACTTCCGGCATTGTTATGAGAGTGGTAAAAGTCAACCTAATTTTTCCTGTAGGTAGCACAAACACTGACATGTGTGAATCGACCTTTATCCAGTCTCAACAATCCAGCTGACTATCTTTTCTTGAATCATTATCATGTGCAAATTCATAACACAAATTTTGAAGCGGAATGAAATGACATGTAAACAAATTTTTTTTTACAATTTTGACAGTTGTTTCCCGCAGCCATCCCCACCACTGATGCGATGACTGACTATCATTTCGGTTAATGTTCATACCTAATCTTTTACTAACAGTAAAAATCGATCGGAATGAAAACACTACCCAAAATGAAAAGCTACCTCCCGCTATTAATGGTGGAATATTTTGAAAAGGATTGTCCAAGCCTTTTCTTATTTTGGGGAATTTATTAACAAAAGTTAAGTACTTACCACCAAGTTGCAATTCCGCTGAATCTTGAAAGGTGTCTCCTTCTGGTCGCCGAACTACGCACTGATACATTCCTTTATTTTCTCGACCCACACCCGTGACTATCAAGGTGTCTCCCAATCTACCGGAACTTGGTAATTGCCGTCCATCTTTGTACCACGTAATATGTTGAAGGCTTGCTGGTGACCCATTGCTAGTAACGATACAACGGAACTCTGCTGTACCGCCCATATGGACACTAAGCACGTTCGGTTGGATTTCTACTTGAATAGGTGTTGCTACTGACAATCGAAGTTCTGCACTTGCTTCTCCACCCGCATTAGATGCTGAACATTTGTATGATCCAGAGTCTTCAGCTGTAACAGCTTCAATTGCTAAGACTGGCCCGAGAAGCCGAATACGTGGGCCACTTAATACAGGAAGGGGTTCAGGCCCGTTATGGGTGTACCATCTAAAATAAAAAAAAATAAAACAAATTCAAATATAGAGAAAAACAACGCAAAAGAGTTCGACAGAATTTGTGCTAATCAGATATAATATACAGGTGGCGACTTGAATCAACTAATTCGATTTATTTTTTAATTATTATTATTTAATAATTAACAATGCTTATAGAACACAATCCAAACTCTAGTGTTAATATTATAGTTTTCCATAATGTACTTTGCAACTTTCTGTTTAAAAGATTTAATACACACTAAACTTCTAATTTCATTCAGAAGCGAATTAAACAACAACATAGCGAGTTTTGAGCATTATTCGTTCGTCATTTTGCTAACCTGAATTGATTAGCATAATTTATACACCTGCTTATATTTATAACTTAGGACCTAGGCACATTCGTTTGTAGTCTCTGTCTAACACTAATTGTAAGCCACCTCAAGGTAACTCTCATGGCCTTATTTTGAAATTTTTGTAGTTTATTTAAGTCTCCGCCTATACACAAGAACCAAATATATGCATAGTATTCAATGTGTGGCTTTACTGTCGCATTATAAATACTTATTGCACTCATAAGACGTACTATACATCAAATCCTTCCTATAAATCCTGTTTTTAGGTTAATTGCTTACAAATAAACTTAACGTGCGAATAAAATTATCATTTAAAATATATTATCACCCCGAGATACTTTATTTCCTTCATCTGTTTTTGTTTATATAAATGACAAACAATAAAGTACACAGTACAGATCATTGGGGATCTCCTAATCTAGGTAATTATAGTGCTGCAGACCGGTTGTTACCTTTCGACCTGTTTCGAAGTTGAGAATCTCATCCGCCATTTGTACATTCCATTTCGATAGTGGACTTGAGAACAACGATACCGAAAACATAAAAGGAACCGTTTTCTTATCAATTCTTTGAAGTTAGGAGTTTTCTGTCGCCATATTGGATCCGACATCTTGAATTTCAAGTTATCGATGGCAGATTGGAGATCAGCGACACCGAAAACCATTATATCTTTATACATATATATAATTCTACTGTACGTGTGTATGTCACTGAACTCCTCCTAAACGGCTGGACCGATTTGAATGAATTTTTTTGTATGCGTTTGGGTGGCCTGGATGGTTTACATTCACAAATCAGCCTGGCAGATGGCGCTGCAGTCGGTATGTAGGCTATTTATCTATACTACAACTAAACGGCTGGATCGACTTAAATGAATTTTTGTATATGCATTCATAAATTCGTTGTAAAAATTCATGCCATGCTATGGGTATCGTTGGAAAGGGGAGGTAGTGTAGAATGTGTTGGTGAAAGAAAGGTTGGTGAAAAGCGTGAAATGTGGGAATCATTGGTGAAAACGTGTTTTTGTTGTGGGGGTGACACCCCCAGAAGTGTATCTCAGGAGTAGGAAGAAGAGGCACTATAGGAAATTGGGCCGGGTTGGTGAAAGTAAGGTGATAATAGTGAAAACTTGGTTTTTTGCGGTGGGCGCGACAAAATTGAAACGGCTGTGGAAGAAAAGTGTATGCATGAATTGGAATCATTTTTTCACCAATCGATAGATAAGGAAGCAAAGTAATCTATATATATAGAAATGAATCCCTATTTCCCTTGGTCACGCCATCACGCGTGAATGGCTGGACCGATCTCGCTAATTCTTTTTTTTTGTGTTTGTTATTGTCAGGAGAAGGTTCTTATGAAAGAAAAAATTAAGAATATTGCGCGGAAAATTAGAAAATTATGTTTTTGGTTTGGGGTTTTGGGGTCACTGATTTTGAATCTGCCATCAAAATTTTGCAAATCAAGATGCTGTATCAATATGGCGACCGAAAAGTTAAACTTCAAGGGATTTCCCAGAAAATCCGCGCTTGGGGATTTTCGGGATCACTGATTTCGAATCTGTTATTCAAATTTCCAAATATGAGACCAGCCCCCACCCCGCTGAGAGATATAGGAGAGGGGGTGCAATAAGGAGGTGTGGTGTAAAATGAGGAATACTAAATTTAATAATACTTTACAGTTTACAGTTAAAAAAGTATTAGGAATAGGTGAAAGTGATGTATGGGGTGTATTGTGTACGAATTTATGGTTGATTTAATGAGACCACCCCCATCCCGCTGGGTTACATAGGAGAGGCGGTTGTGCAGTTGGGAGGCGTTGTAAAATTAAGGAATACAAATTTAATAGTATCCCGGGAAACGCCCGGTCCGGGCAAGATAGTATATGTATATATTCATTAACAGAATAATCCGCTCATTACCCGCGCGCTCTTTTGCGACTTCGCATGCACAGGAGTATGCGAGCTGGGGTTAAGACACTCCATGAAAAGAATACTGGTGACATTTGACTAAGGTCTTAAGCTATTTACATAATAATATAAGGATATTGCATGTATCACTTATATTTTTCCAGAATCCGACACTAATAGACACGTATTATTCGTAACGAAAGCTTTCTGAACATGTAGGTCCGAGAAATTAGACGTTGTCACATCAAAAATTATTTTTCCCATACAAACATTTATGCTTGCCCTACCCCTTGCGGGTTGAATTTTGAGAAATTCTGAAACAATTGTTCCATTACTTGTGTTGTAGAGTGTTTATACAAAGTTTCAAGTGAATCAGATTAAAAACATGTTTCCGCAACCACACCCTTATACCACTGTGGCAGTAGCCTTAAGGCCACTCAAAATTACAAAATAACATACTTAGAAAATTGAAGTGAAAACGAAAATCAGGGGAGTCCTTTCAAGTGAGTCAAGCCGAACAATTCAATTTAAAAAAATATTTGAAATTTCGATTCGGTCTATAAAAATACAAATTCAATAATACCAAAATTATTATCATTTTCAACTGCAGTATTTCTCCTGAAATCGTTCTCTCCAAAATACGTATATTTTCTTGTAGTTAAAAAGCCGGCTAACAATATAAATAGCCATGAATGACAAATTCCAACCTGACAATTATATGCCTATATCTCTCTTACCTTACCTATCATTTCAAAACTATTGGAAAAATGTATCAGGAACATACTAAACTACGTTCTCACTCATCAACTTATCAAATAATATCAACCAATCAATATGGGTTTAGAAATAGCAGCACGACTGCCGAAGCAATATATGCATTGACAAATTTCATTAACTCCGCTCTAAATGAATATGATAGTAAGATTATTGCGATTTTTCTGGACCGTAAGAAAGCTTTTGATACTGTAAACGACGATACGATTACTTTAAAAATTGGGTGAAATTGGTGTAACAATCAAAGAGCTCTCTCTATTTCGTTCATACTTGTCTGGGAGAACCCAAGCTATTAGAACTGGACAAGCCCATAGTAATCTCCCGAAATGTGGGGCACAATCTTATTATACCTAATCTACGTTAACGAGCTTGCCACCAGTCAAATAATATTACAGACGAGTTTGCAAACCATAACCATTAGAGGAGAGTTTGGATAGGGCGCGCACCACCAAAGTGATAACTTGTTTATAAAAATATTTTTGAAATAAGTATAGAATGTATTTTAGCAGCTACTAGGATCAACATAAACAGATTTAATTAAAAATTACAATAAAAATAAAAAATAAGGATATCCATAAAATTTTATTGAAACAGAATTTCCGTTTCATTAAAATTATAGACTGAGGTGGAACGAACTTTAAAAAGAGCGCGTGAGCAGAACAGCCACGACAGCTGGCTATAGAGAAACGACCATCAACATCGTGAAAATATTCTAACATATGCAGGCGCTATGCCGGGATTTATATAAAAATGTAAATGTGCTTGCATGAAAAAACGAAGGGAGCTCACATTCTTTTAGCATACAAACACATCTGAAGGGCATTAAATACGTGCCTGTACATAATTTCATTGGATGGGAACTTATCACAAAGGATAATGAAGAATTTTTTGCCTTTTGTCACATTTGGAAAAGAAGGGAAAATCGGATGGTGGTAGCAGATATCACCATGGAATGGAAGAATTTTAAATAAAAAAAACCAGGATGAATTTTTATCGCTGACTGAGTGAGGATGAGACTGTCGAACAATAGCAGCCTGAACTTATGTCTGCTTCCAAATGTTTTTGCTTCCCCAGAGACAACTAAAACAAAACAGTTAATGTACACATCCGATGTAAACTCGGAATACACTAGTTTAATGCAATATAACATCACAGAAATTATAAAAATGAGGTAGGAAAAATCATTATTCAATCAAAAAGTCTATAGTTATAACAGGTGGACATACTGGTTTCATATCAGCTATTTCTATGAATAAAACTTCTACTTATTCATTCTGTTTTATTTGAAAAATAAATATTTAATTCATCTTTTTTCTAAATGTATTGTTGTTTATACGTCAAACCGGAATAGTTTTTTTAACGAAAGAATAGGGAAACCGCTGCCGAAGCAAACCGAATTATACTCATTCTTAGTTCGAAATATCTCCATGTAGTTCATTTTGTTAGTTTAATAATTTCTATATTTAATAAAGGGCTCAATTCGAAATCTGTGGTCTTAGGCGTGGTGCACTATACGCTCTCAAAGTTTCGAGGAATAGAAAGAAATCTAGATTCGCGAATTGCTGAAGTATTCGAGTATCGAGGAGGAGCTGTCTCTCTTGTATTGACGTGCAAAGCATCCTCCCTCTCCATCCCACCTATCAAATAAAATCTTATTTCCTAGTATTATTCGCACATATCACTTCTTTTTGTTGCTGGATTTCAAAATTATACTTCACATTTCTTTCACATGAAATATTTGCCAGTGCTGCTTGTTCCTATCAACACTTGTTCTTTGAAAACGTTTAATGTTTTTTTTGGGATAAGAGTTTTTTTTGTCGAATTATGTATACTTAGGGTATTTCTGGAATTTATTATTTTTTAGGACGATTTTCAGCAAGAGTCACTGTTTACTAATAAACGTAAAGCCTAGCCGCGTTGGCAGGGGTGTGGTTTAGTTGATTAAACCCCTGAAATGTCTATAAAGTTGTTATGCGCCAATAAAATGCTCTTTAAATGGCAATCATATGAAGAGACAAGGCCTAAAACGCCTTTAAAAATGCCTATGAGATCATGTATTTCGAAATATACCAAGAATTTGCGCTCGCCTAGCTCGCGCTACTATCATAGATATACTATACTAGAATTGTTTTCGGTATGTATTTTAGATATTTATTTATTGACAAATTTGTACAAAGGACTAGCCTTAAAAAGTACATTGCAAAGATTTATGGTATACATATATGTATATGGAAAACGGAAGAAGTTGTGACAAAGTTAGTGCTTAATAATTAAATTAAAAGGAAGCCAAAAAGAAGCAAACTTTTTTTTAGCATTTTCTATTTAATTTTTTTCCTGAATGTACAACATGTCGAAAGTATCGTGTCGAAATTTCAAGTAAATCGGACGTCGATTTACGAAGATGCAGCGTTTCAAGTGACCGCTTCTGATGCTATCTTCTATGCTGTATAAAAAAACTTTAAATCGATTTTCTCACAAACAACATTTGTGAAGTCCGTGAACATCATAACTCAAAATCTATTTGACCGATCCTCTTGAAATTGTGTACACTATTTCTACACGTGAATCAGCAGGTAACCACGAAGAGTTGTTTTTTTTTATTAATTTTTTTCTATTTTTTAATAACAAATTAACCCACATTTTTTAAGCGAAAATCACGTTTTTCACCTAAAAATGCTGAAAAAAATAAAAAATGGACAAAAAAAAAACTCTTCGTGATTACCTGGTGAATCATATCGGCTTTAAAACGCCATTAATTTTTTTTGTTTTGGATGATCCGGTGATGTGGTACGCTGTTCACCGCACAGCAACTTTTTTTCGAGGTGCCTCGGAAGATTTCTTGTCACCGGCTTAATTATTAATATTTTTATTTGAAAATTTTACCAGATGTACATGAGATGTTGTATTATTACATGTATATGAATTCAATAAATGAGCAACATTCATATCTCCAAAAAAAATTCATTAAAATATCCCTTTTTTGGCCTTTAAAACCCTACCCCGCCCTTAATACTGAACTAAAAGAAATCAAAATAATAAATTAATAGATAAACGATAACTGAAAATATATATACTAATTCGTAACATTGGTTACATTTAAACATTGAGTTTGTAGCCCTACCTAAATTGGCGTTCAGTCTGAGCAGTTTTACAGTAAGTGTGCAGGATTGGAATAACTTCTCTGAAGTGACGATAAAGGAGTTCCTGAATGTAAGTATTAAAAAATTGTGCATTTATACAAATACTTAATCTTTGTACGCAGAAAGGTGAGAGTCTTCCCATTAAGAATTTTAAACATATAAACACATTTCCTAAACTTTAGGTGCTGCCTTAAGAACAGTTTATTCGAAAATGGTAAGACATGGTCAAACTTTCTCAGACGATTAACAAAACGAACACAGACGTTGAAGACTCGTTTCAGTTTGCTAGAAGTCATAGCATCCATGCAAGACTATAGACAGGCCTTTATCAGAGGCATTATAATACTGGTAACAAACTGCTTTCTTATACCTACCGACAGGTGCCTACAGGGCCTTACGAGCCTGATAAAATGCCAGGGAAGACGTTAACATGATCCAACCAGGTCAATTTGCCATTAATAATAGCCCCTAAGCTTTTAACTTTAGAGGAGAAAGGTACATGCACATTACTCAGTTTTACAGAGGGCAGATCACTTGTGTCATTTAAGGCTGTAGGTCTTAATTTCAATAACCAAGCATGTTATCAAAAATGTTTGAACAAAGAAAGCACTCTCCGTGTTTTTTAAAAATGCCGTAAAAAACGGGTTTCTTAAATCTTTGATAATTTTCATAAATTTCAAATGCCTATAAAAAAACGTCTAATGAAGCTTAGAACATATTTTTTTAGATTGCTTACACATGACATTAATTAAATAAAATAAAAAAGAATCCACTTATCATTCAAACTGGCCAGTATTAGCAATTAATTCTAAAATTGTGGCGTTTTCGCCAAAAACCATAAAATTAGGTGAAAAAATCCATCTCTCAACACCCTGTAATCCTGGGACCAAATTAGTTGGAATATTTTATCGGATATGATTTATACTACTTCTTATCTGTCTGTCTGTTTGTCCGGACTAATCGCGTGAAAGTCTAAACTTATTTTGATGGGACCTGCACTGAAAGGTAGAGTATTTTGTCGTTCATGATTTAAGTTACCTTTTATTCCGGGAATATTTTGGGCTCCCGCGGAAAACACGAAAGACCGTCTCCATTCAATATTCAAAATTCAGATACAAATTGTAACAATTTCATTCATTCTGCAACAGTTACGACGGGTCACCTAGTATAATAATACAATACACGGTAATTTTTTTATACCATTTTCTACCTAATGCGACCTTAAATCAGTGCCGAGCAAACTCGGCTCTTTTGACTCCCGAGTGCTCCTCAGGTAGATTTCTGAGCTCCTCATTACTACTGCAAGTGCAAGTGAGAAATGCATACTCCTGACGTGAAAAATTACTTGTGCGGCACACAGGACATAGATTACCTCCTTCTCACTTCTTACTCACTCCTTCCTATTGCGTTAATGGAGCGACCCAAAATGCACTCAGGAACACGGCTCCCATGAAGTCAAAGTTTGCCCGGCTCTGCCTTAAATGAAGGAAAATAACAAATCCCTCATAAAATCAAGGGGGATTCAATATGCCGGCCGAAAATTTTCAACTTGAGAAGATTGCTAAGAAAATGGGTCCTTTTATGTTTTTGTAGTCGCTAATCTTGAATCTGCTGTCGAAATCTGGAAATCCAATATGGCTGTGCGAATAGAACTCACAATCAGCATCCTTGCGTATGAGACATTTTGCATGTGCATCCACAGATTTTGGTATGATTTATATGCCAATTGGCATCTATTTGAATTCATAATCTTCGATGCAATTTTAATTTAAAAGAATCCCGTACTAAGTGTACGGAAAGAAGTTACCGGTCATATTGGCTGAAATTTTAGATGTTATACATCATGCCGTTCTGATCAAAAGTCTATATGGACAGAAAGTTAAAAATCAATAGACTCGGAGTTACAGAGTCTGGAGGTGAGGTGTAAATATCCTAATAGCACCAGGGGACAGCATGAACATATTTTCATTGTCCCAAGACCGTGACAGGTGATGCAAATCACATCATACTCGAGTAACCTCTGCTACGGCGAAATGTTCATCCTACCGGATGAAACGGACGCTAAACTAAATGACACGGATCTAGAGGGGACATACTCGATAAACACCCGCAATCCTGGATGTGAACTATCGTGGATGAATGGCACTGCGTTAGTGTGTCTTTTAACGATGGGATCTGAATACCTGGCAAGCTTCAGTTTAAATTTAGCCTTCCTGTAGCAAGCAGGAAGAGGTTTTAGATTTAACTCTCTCAACCATATTCATAAGAACAAAAATGCACAGATGGCATGTATCTAACGAAATCTCCATGTCGGACCACATGCACATCAGATTCGACATTGAGACTGTACAAGTTCAAAATGAGGCGCACAGGGTGCCCAAGATGACTGACTGGGAACTCTATCGATAACTTTTAAAGTCACAGGTCGCCAGCCTTAGCAATCCCATCAGTACTGCGGAGGAGCTGGACCGTGCGTCTGATCAACTTCAAACGCTAAAAATGGTCTTGCGATCTGTGCCATGGTAGAACAAGGAGCTGGACAAGGAAACAGCAGAAGTCAGAAAGCTGTTCAATTGAACTAAATGATCAAGAGATTGGGCCGAATCATGCGGGCCCTCACAGATTATAATATTGAATTGAGCAGGTCGAAGAAAAAGACTTGGAGGACTTTTTGCGTAGGAATCGACAAAATTCCCGCGGGAACCAGGCTCCATGAGATCTTATCTAGAGATCACTCAAATGGTGGCCATAGTTGTTACTGTCAGGGGCAGGCACGATCAGGGTGTCTCCAACCTAATGCAAGAAATGCTGTCCATGATTCGCAGATGGTGTCCAAGGCACCGCCTCACACTACCTATTAATTAATTAATAGAATTAAATACAAAAACTTCAAATATGCGGCCAAAAACGGCCAATATTCAATAGTGCGATCAAGATAAGGTCAAAATAATTTATATAATAATCAGCAGCGCAAAAAACATTAAATCCCGTTGACATTTTACAGAAAACCATTTCCTAGGCAGAATAAGTACGCAAAAATAGCCTTTTATTATATCGAATTTGTTATGATTCCAGACTCTTTAACTCCGAATCTATTCATTTTTACCCGACTGCGCCGGAAGGAGGGTTATGTTTTTCGAGTGTATGTATGTATGTATGTATATTTCTTTGTCACGCTCTGTAGCTTAAGGCCACCCCTTTTTCAAATTTTTTTTTAAAGGTGAAAATAATGAACAACGTTATTAAAACTTTGTAGGTATATTATAATACTCAAAAGGCATACAAACACATTTTTATAATTAAACAAAAGATTGTAATTATTTAAATAATGGCGTTGAAGATGACCCCCTCAAAAAAATTAACCTGGGCGGCGGGTGAAGTTTATGCTTTGTCACTTATTTGAAAAATAAAATGTAAAGAAATTATTAATCTATATCACTGTAGCTATCGCCGGAACCAACAAAAACTGCAAAAAATATAGCGCGTTTTGAAATTTGAATATCGAAAACAGACTATTTTTCATTAGTTTTTTTACGTAAAAAATAAGAAGTTATTGAAATAAAAAATTTTTGGTTGTTCCGGCCATAGCTACTAGTGTACTGAATAACATATTAAAATTTGGGACGATTCGGATGAATAGTTTTTTTGTTTCGAGATAAACGAGTTTAAAATTTTTAGTATGATTCCATTCATAGGCGGATCAACCGTTCGCTACCTGCTAAAAAGGCTGTAGAACCTAAAATACTGTCAATATCATCACAAAAATTTAACAGTATATTCTCGAAATATTAAAAAAAAAAAAGATTTTTTGAAAATTCTAGACCACCGGGTGGCCTTAAGCGGCATGATGGATTTTAACTTGAGAGGTGTCGTTAGATTCGTCTTAATTGCGAGAGTGACACTGGATATATCAAAATTATAAAAATTTAAATGGCCAATTTTTGGCGCTATATAATATGTCTTCAAAAATATTTTTCCCTCAAAATCAATCGAGTGGGTTATCAACATAACGGGGTTTTAAATGGCTTACAAAAATATATACAAATCATATTTTTAAATGTGATTTGGAATGAGAAATGCTAAAATTGCTAGGCATATTTTTGTTAGTCTGTGTAGGTAGCCTCCGACTGCCAATTAGTTATACTTCGTCAGTTTATTACAAATATTGACCAGTTAGATCAATTTTAATAGTACTGATATATTTATACATTTAATTATGAATGTGTCTTGTTTACATCGTTTTAGTTCTTTTTTACAGCCAGTTGGGTTTTTTTGGTTTTTTAAATCAACTTTTTTATTTATTGATGTACTAATGGTGGACTCATCAGAGTCATCACTTAAGAAGTCCAAGCGATAGCGCTTTATTAAAATGTCTTTAATAGGTCGGTTAACTAAACTTTTCTATTCCAGTACCAGAAACACGTCCGATCACTAGAAGTGTTGTTCATAGTTATTAACAGAAAGGAAAATTTAAATATCAAGCTAGTATACACTCGCGAGCAAAAGTATCGAATCACTTTGCATAATTTCATGTGCATTCAATATCGTTGCAATTTCCCACCTCCGTAGGAGAGTCTTTCGGAGAAGCAGCACTGAGCATATCGTTCATCTGGTCTTCTGTAGACTCTTCCCCTTCGGTCGCAGCCATTCAGACATATTCTGCACTAGTCCGAGAAGAGATTTGGGGTCCATTGCTCAAGGGTCCAATTCTAATGAATTTCTACAAATGCTCTTCGGACTGTACGGGGCCGCATCAGCAACCTGGGCCCCGTCGCAAGCCTGCTGGGTGTCAAATTCGCTTCCTTGAGTCTTCTTCTCACTGTCCACTCGCTGGCAGCCACTCCTCGCCCCTCACGCAGACGCTGCAGGATGGTAAATCCTGTATGGTGACGATCTCGGAGAGATCTTGAGACAATGACGTGGTCGTCCCTCTCTGATGTGCACCTTCTGCGGCCGCTTCTTGGTCTTGAAGTAAAAGCTCCAGTTTACTGGAATCTCTGGTAAAGTTTACAAACTGTAGATTGGCTCAAGGCAGGCCCCCATAGAATCCAGTGCCCTTTGCCTTTGACGCAGAGCTTTGAGAGCTTAATACTTTTTTAGACCGTCAAGAGCGACCCGAACCCATAGAATCCTTCGACGCATCCGCCCCCGCTCAGCTGTTTATGACAATTCGAGACCAACCGTCAACTGGCGCAGTATGCTCCAAAGGTGAATTAACAAGAAATCTAGTACCGTCAAGAAACTAGACTAATGAATTCGGGAAAAACTCGGCACCCTCCAGGAAATCCAAACGAAGAAACAGGAAACCGAATAATTACAAAATCACCAAAACTATTTACAGATATCAAATTCAAACCTTTACTTGTCAAATAAACAGCTGATTCAACGAATCCCAACTGGCCAATCCCAACTTGTCAAAGCTCTCTCACGACGGACTGCCTCGTCGAAATTATTGCAGGTTTCTCTAAATTTCTCTCTCGCAACGCGCTGACGTTGCGTCGGCTATGGGTTAGCTCCTACATATTTGAATGCATGTATTCAATAGTTGTGCAGCGACGTTTGACGTCGAAGGATTCTATGGGGGCTAGCCTTCAGATTCACCTCGTCAGGTACTCAACGTTGACTACGCCCTTTTTGCAGGAGCTGGACGACTACGGCGACTTGAGCTTCAGTGGCTTCCATTTTTTCCAAGTGTTCTTAACAGTTTAATATGCGGAGATGTGTACCGGTCGACTTCTGATAAGAGACTAATAAGAAACCCCTCTTCTACCCCCGCTATATAGTGGTCAAGGGTAGTGCAACTCGTGCACGTCGTAATGCGTAAGTGCTCACAAATCGGGAAATTGCCCATAATCTGAAAAATCCAGGGCCACTTTTCATGTTTCGTAGCCTTTTATAAAGCTAATATTTCAAGAAACATAATTACATTTAAGTAATTTAGAAAAATAAACCGATTTACAAAGATATTGGGTGCACATGAAAAAATGCAAAGTGATTCGATACTTTTGCTCGCGAGTGTAGTTGTTCGTAAACCACCGATAAGGCCCGCATCACAGGTTCAGTCTAGGCGTTTACAGATATTAAATAAGATAGGAGCTGCGACATAATTTGAGACTTTCACACCCCATACTAATTTGGTATAATATTTTAAAGACGCTTAAGCACTTTTTAGCAAATGAAAAAAAAGTTCGTAGTTTCGTAATCCTAGAATGGTCTAGCGGCTAGACTCTAGCCCCTTAATGCGAAGGTAAAAGGAAAGCAATCCCAATATTGCCGCCATTGTATTTATTATTTATACATATGTCACATAATATTATTATTTAAGCTAAATACATCTGCTTCTATATGTATTTGAATTATCATCTGAAAACCTTACCTGTATTCAGGAGACGGACAACTTTGTGCTATACATAAGAGAACTGCACCTTCATCTTGCGCCACTGAGACATGAGACGTATGCTCCACAACGCTGGGGGACACAATCCCTCTGTGTTCTGAAATTTAAAGTAGAAGAAGTGAACTTAATAGCGCAAATTGTAAAAAGGCTAATGCGTCTTCATGCATTTATTTCGCTTCGTAATTAGAAACTCTTTCAAAGTAGCTCAACATGGTTAATGCACAATTCAGTCCGTCGTTATATGGTATGCACATCGAAAATATTTTTTAACACAGCAGACGTAAGCGGCAGAGAGTTGACATACCTAACCGTTCCATTCAATACACGGACACCCACTCAGAGGGCAGCGTCGCTGCTGGTAATTACTTGGATGCATAGTATTGAGAATAAGAGTGAGCACTGGGGACAGATGGAGCGTCGAGATTTCAACAAGCTTTTTATGAACTTCCTCATACGGTTCGCTGTTTCTTTGTTTCTTTGTTTTCTATTTCTTTTTTCGACTGAATTGACATTCTTTGGAACAATATAAGGTTGAAACGGTCAGGCTTTATCTAATAGTACTACTTACCATTGATTCTGACTTTTGCGGAAGAGCTGACGACAACTTGTCGAGTGAGCCTGTGCATCGTACGACATCGGTACGATGGAAATCTATCATTGTATTCTAGATTGTGAATTAACAATTCGCCCGTCGGTAACAAATGAAATTTTCCGTCTGGAAGAAAAAGATTACTTTAACTTTTATTTTTGCTTAAAAATTGTTTCTAGTCGAAGCAGACATAAAAATTTCACTCAAAGGTAACTTTTTCGCTATATTATTAATGCAATTACTTAAATGCGGAGATAGAATGAGCTGCAAACATACATAAATAAATTTACATAGCCCCTGTAAGGGCGCACAGTACAGCAATAACATACCTCCTTGGAGTGAAGGGTATATATAGAATGCAGGCTCTTGAACCCAAGAGACCACTCGAACTAATTCCTTTACGAAAGTTGGGACAACACACCGCAATATTGCGGTGCAGGCTCTTGATGCTCCCAACACCTCAACGTCCACTTTGTATGCTTGCGCCACAACTGCAAAGAAAAAGTGCTGTTAATAAATTACGGCCCAAAACATATCTGTGCACAAACATGAATATTTTTGAGCAATAGGTATGTAGGGGGTGATGGGATGGAGAAAATATATTTTAATTCACAGATCAGCGGGATTTTATTCCCGCGCTAGTAATAAATGATTTCCATAGAATTCTTTATGCAGACTACGATTCCGAAAATGAGAATACTCCAGTAGTTCTTGTTTTCAAGAAAAATTATTTTAAGGGGTTATTACCAGCTTAAATTTTTTTTTCTATATATTTTCAATTGGCTTAAATAATGCCAAAACATCCCTAGAATTAAAATATACTTTGTAGAAAGGTGTATTTAAATGTTAAAATGTCTCTAAACCAATTTTTCCGAACCCAGTTTTTCAATTTTTTTTTTAAGCGCGTTTTTCTCGGAACCACGTTTTAAAATCGGCCGGCCGGCAGTAGAAATCGAACAGTTTTCGTCCGATTGACTTCACATTTTAACTGGGCCTTTATTATTAAATTATCTAACACGATTATAGCGATTGTAAAGGGTGGGCCATTTAAAAATTAGAATTTGTTTTTGTTATAAAAAAAAACGGCTCAATATTTTTCAATGGTTGAGCATTTATTTGAAAGTATGTTTTATCTCATTTAATTATGAAAAACAAATTCGGTCAAATGACCACCACGGCTGACTTGGCAGTAGCCCATTCGGTCCACCCAATTTTTGAGCACATTTTCGATTGTTTCGGGCCTTATGTCAGCAATAGCAGCTTGAATCTCGTACTTGAGGTCTTGAATTGTTTCTGGTTTGTTGGCGTAACATTTATCTTTCACCGCTCCCCAAAGATAATACTCCAACGGCGTCAAATCGCAGCTTCTTGCTGGCCAACTCACATCACCATTTTTGCTGATTATGCGATTTCCGAAGATAGGGCGCAAAAGATCGATTATGGCGTTCGCTGTATGGTTCGGATGTTCAACTGGCTTTAGCTGCTGTACCAATTGAACTTTATATGGCTTCATGGCAAGGCCTTTACGCAAAATTCGCATCAAAGAAGTGCGTGCAATGCCCAATTGTTGAGAACGATGACGAGTTGATGTTGATGGTTGCTCACGCACCCTTTGAGCAACAGCAGCAATGTTTTCGATTGAGCGCACCGGACGAGTACGTACACGGGTTGGTTTATCCACTAACATTCCAGTTTCATGAGATCGCTTCACGAATTGATCCACAAATTGGGTTTTTGGAAGTTTTTTTTTCGCCAAATTTTTCTTTTCAAATTTCTCACAGTTTGTGTAGAAGACTCACCACTTTGGACGCAAGATTTTAATATTTCCAAACTTTGTTCAAGCGAATTTCGTCCAATTTCGTAAATGTTTAACCTTAAACTAAATTTCTGTCAAGTCGAGAATGAAGTATAATCAAATAAACTTCAAATTACCGGTATAGTTCAAATTCCAAACACTAAATCGACCACCCTTTATATCAGGAAAAAAAGTTATAAGCCATTTAGTTGGAATTTTTTCTTTGAAAAAAGACGGTTTTTTTGCAAACAACTACCAATTCGCGAAAAAAAATTCTAAAAATATAATCATGTGTACTACATTTACAGCAAAGATCATGTAGATAATGAAAAAATTTTTGGTTTTTTTTAAATTACTTTGGACGAGACTTCTACTGCCGGCCATGGAAGGACCTTTTTTCAATGGTGGTTTACGCGGCCTACTGTATGGCCGCCATTTTGGAATATTTTTCAATGAATCAATTTTTTTTTTGTGGTTCAAGAAGTACTTAATCAAATGTAATATCATACTTATAAAATTTTTTTTTAAATGTATTTATGAAAAATCATTAAAAACAACCCTTAATTTTGGGCAATAAGCTGGTAATAACCCCTTTAAAAAGGACAAAATTGGTATTTTTGCTTCTTCCACAAATATACGAAAACGTTTTAGGAACTAATAACATTGAACAACATTGAATTCTAAACAATGGCTTCTTAAGGGGTATTCTCATGTGACCACTTCGAAAAATCGATTTTTTTTTTCATATTTCGATAGTAAAACCTATCGAAAATATGCTGTGAAAAATTCAGACCGAAATTCCTAGTATTAAATAAGTTACAACTCATAGTCGCCGCCGCGCCAGGTCTGCAGCTGATACATTTCTATTGTTTTCACTGGTCTTTTTTACCTGCGTACGGAGTTTCTGACGGTCAACTTTAGTATATTACGTACCTGTGTGGTATAGTGTATATAAAGTTTTGTCGTAAATTATGAAATTGTATGGTTCAGGCATAGCAGATTAGTGTAAGTATAAATTTTCAACGAAAATTTTGCTCTTGAAACTTTAAACGCGTTTTTCTCGAAACATCATTTTCTAAAGCGGCGGGAGTCCTAACAAAAAAACTAATCAACCGATTGCTTTGAAATTTATATATGTTCTTCTACTCATTAATAGTTATCGTCCGTACCAGAATTGCTTATTTCCGAATATATTCCCTTTTTTTTTTAAACGATTTTTAAGAAAAAAAAAGGAAGATTTTCGTAACTTTTTTTCTGCAGTCCGCCATTTTTTTGTTTTTCAATGAAATTGATTAATTCTGGTAAGGACAATAGCGACAGACTTTCTGAACAATGATCTATTCGATTTTTTCATTTCAGATAACATGGACAGCCGCTATCACCCCCACCAGTGACCTGCTTTTTTTTTTGGTGTCTACTTTAATTTAAAAAAAAAAGTGACAAATGTAAAATAAGCAAAAAAGCAATTTATTTATACAGTTTAAGATGCAAATAAAAACATATATAAAAATTTAAATGATTGAATGTTATTGTCTAATAAAAAAAAATTCCCAAAAAAGAGGTAAAATTCATGCGTTCACATGAGAATAACCCCTTAATATGTATAATAAAACTTATATAAATTCAGAAAGAGAGAAGCGTACACCTTAACTATACATTGCATGAAAAACTCCGCATATGACATTATGTATGCAAAAGTGGATTACTTGAATTTCATAAAAATGTTGGACTTTTCGTTTTGTTATTTCATAGCTTTGAGGTATTTATAAATTAATTAAACGTATTTTTTACTATTTAAGCCCACTTTTCTTGAACATGTAAACTAATGGAGAATTTTCGTATTTGTAATCAACAGAAAAAGTCCGATGTTAGGCCCCTATCGCTTGCACGGGCACCAAAAAAAAACATCAATCATGTTGCTCAAAGTTATAAATCACTTACTTTTATTTAAACTCGATTACCACTTACCAGCTCTGACTTGTACGTCCCTAGAAATTATCCGGCCGATACTATTTGAAGCCATACATCTGTATATTGTGTTATGAATGTCTTGCCTATAGGCGGCTGCTGGAAATGGCAGCAAAACTAGGGTACCATTTCGAAGGACTTTACGAACACCGCTGACATCCCCCACAGAGTTTCCATCTACTGTAAGCCAATCTATAGTAGGCTGTGGACTGCCAGATGCAGAGCAGTCCAGCCATCCGCCGGACGAATTTGAAAATTCTAGTTTGGGCGGCGGCTCCATCACAAAACCAGGTCCCCGTAGATGCGTCTCGAATACTTCTGATAAAATCACATCTGAAAGCAAGGAAAGAGTTTTTGTTAAAATATATCCTTTGTTAGAGAACTCAGAGTGAACTTTAGTTGCGTTCTTTTGTGCACCGGGTTCTAAGTATAACAAGAGCTCATTTAGCCGTATGATGAATCGTTTTATACAGAAATGGAAGAAGTCTTTGGCTAACAACCAACAGCGACGTAAGCAGGGGGTGGCAATCTCAACCGTTTGGAAATTACAGGGTGATTAACAAATTCTAGATGCACATTATTATTTCATATTTATCTTTTAATTACCCACCGCAGACATCAATCTCACGCCAAAGGAAATAGGCACAACATTTCAAGGTATATAAAGGGTTTACAAATTTATACGTAGAAAACCCTTGCGAAATATTAAAAAATCTGAATTTAAGAAAAAAAGTTGTTAAGAAACAATTAAACGTTTGTAACGTTTTTAACTGCAATAAGTATTTCTTTGAAGTTAAATCTTTTGTTAAATAGCCATCGCGTTTACGGAAATTTCAAGAAAAAAAATGTTTAAATCGGTTCATTTGTCTTCGAGCTTTCGCTGAGACAAGGTCAAAAACTGTCTGTTTGTGATAAACGCCTTTAAAGTTTTCGTTGTGCGTTAAAACGAACCGTTTAGACCGAAACTCTACCTGTGTGGAAAGGCCTAACTCAGTCAATTTTCAGAATTTTGCCTTAATTTTTAAGGTACCATGCCTCAAAATGAAAAAGGAATCCTTATAGGATAACTTCGTTGTCCGTCTATCTATCTGTCTGTCATGACCCTTTTTCTCAGGAACGCGTGGAGGTATCAAGTTGAAATTAATATCAAATACTTAGGTCAACGGTCCCTTGCAGCTGTATAAATCAGGATTCTAAGTTAACGCAATCAAAAAATACGGCCATTTATGCCCCATTTATGGAACATATTTTGATACTTGAATAAATCAAAACTTATAGGGTCCTTTCCGTTGACCTAAAATCATGAAATTTGACAGGAAGCAAAGTCTCACAGAACAAGTAAAGGAAAAAGTCGCTAATTTGTAGTAATATCACATGAACAAATATTTTTTTAAATTACAGTCATTTAATTTGCGGCAAATATTCGGAACCATTGACGCGAGTTACATATATTGACCTTCAGTCAAGTAAACCTATTCAGGCAACGAATCTACCTGATACTTCAAAATTAAAGCCAAAGCCAAAGCCTATGGCTTGGTAACGGATTCACAAAGAATTTCGCTAATTTGCAGAAATGCACTTAAGGGGTCTACCCTCTTTATAAATCGATTTTTTTTTTATTGCATTTTCGTAAAGTATATATATACAGAAATATCATATTAAAATTTTATAAAGATCGGAGCAGTGTAACTGTATTTTTGTCTCAAAACTAGTCGAGTTTAAAATTTTGATATAACATCATCTCTGCGCGTTTGTTTATAATCAAGAAGTGCGGCGTGCAGCCGACGCAGCACTGATGCCTCCAAGAAAGCCAGAACATATCGCAGGAACGCTACTTTGGATGAATATGTACATTTTGAGGAAGAAAAAGGCATAGTGTATGATCCAGGCATCGCTGATTAAGCTTAGGTGAAATTTTTTACGATGCCATTAACAAAACTATAATCGCGTTTTTCACAAAATAACTTTTTCGACACCGCGTTGATGAAATCTCGGAAACTACCGAACCGATTCCCACCAAATTTTTACGAAACATTCTTGATGACTGCAGCTATAGCGCATCGAGGGGGTTTTTCAAAATTTTGATTTTAAAATTTTTTTTGGCCAAAAACGTTGAAAAAAAACATGTTTTTTTCGTAGTTTTTCAAAAAATGTCCGCCATTTTCTCAATTTTGCAAAAATCAAAAATCGCCCCCGATGCGCTATAGCTATTAATATATTGAACCTAAAACTCTTTGCTTTTTTTTTCCCCGACCATGCATCTCGGAGATTTCATCAACGCCGCACACCCCTCTCGTTTTTTGGATCATTTTTCGACCACCAGTTTCATGCTTAAAATTTCACAAAAATGAATAAAAAAAAATTTTGTGATATAGTTCGACAGTGTATTTATTGAGTGTAATAATTTTTTTTTCCATTTTCATAATTTAAACCTATCGAAAACTTTATTGAAATTAACCTTTTTTTTCCCTCCGAAAAGAGGGTAGACCCCTTAAGTTTCCCGGTGAGAACGACGTCCAGTCCCATTCCCACAGAAAAGATGCTTACCGGGTAAAAACTTATTTAAAGCCTCGTTGCACTGCCCAGTGGAGGTGACTTTTTGAAAAGGAGATGGGATTTCAGTCTGTCGGGAATCGACTTAATGAACGGGCCATAAATATTAATAAAACAACACATTGTGAACTGGTTTTTGTTCTTGTAATATGGTATTGTTGGAGCCATCGATATTATCGAGAGAGAACCGATTTCAGTCTGTTAAGTCTCCAGATTGATAAGTCGCGCAAGTTTGACTGGCACTTGCCTTACTTTTTTTTAAATATATTTATGCACATAGAGAGTACTTACCAAAATAATATAATACAAAAAAAAATTTTTTTTGAACCGTGGCGTTGCCCTTAAGAAATAATTTATTAAACCGTTTATTTCGGAAATGGTATAATTCCCATTGTCTTCCATATGACCACGTACGTAGTGATGATGACATATAATGAATAATAGTTTCTTAGTAAAATGGAATAAAGTTTTTTCAGAAAAGAAGGTTGGGTGTGAAAATAATTTTAGAAAGTGGTTAAGGTATGGAGGCAGTTGCGTGCGAAATTATTAAGAAATGTAGAAACTGTGGGTGTTCAAATTCGGAATGTTTTGAGAGCGGTGAAAATGTTTGGCCCTGGCGACTACAAACAAATTAAAAAATTTATGTCTGTTTAGTCGAAAAAATATTAGGAATAGGTGAAAGTGATAATTAGAAGAATTGTGTATGAATTTATGCTTGACTTAATGAGTCCACCCTGCTGGGACATATGGAAGAGTGGGTGCAGGAGGGAGGGGATGAAAAATGGAACAATCAATATTAAACAATAGTATGGAAAAATAGCCCCAGAAATATAAAAAACGAAAGTGAAAAAAAATTGCAAAAAAAGTGAAAGTGGTGAAAACCTCGATCCCACAGCTCCGCATACTGGGTATAGATACTTGGCCCCGAGTCACGGCTTCTTTTAAGGATTATTTTAGTCTACTATTAGTAACAAAATCGACTTCATTTTTCTTTTGTGTGCATCTAATCGAGAACACCTTTCAAACGATGTGGCATACATAATATTAACAAGCACTTTAAAAAGGGAGGACAAAAAATGTTCTCATGTATTAATACATAACATACTATATAGAAAAGTAGATTTCTGGGAATTATTATTTCAGGACGTTTTTTAGCAGGAGTCACTTTTTTCCTATAAACTTATGTGCCGGGTACCAATAGCAATGGCAATGGCAATTATAAAAGTGTCTTCAAATATGGACGCCCAAAAGTTTTTCATTTCATTCAAAAAAAGAATTTTTGGCCATTTGGTGCATGTTTGAACATGAAGTAGTCGATTTTTGGGTCATCTTCATGAGAAAAAAGTGATCCCAAATGGCTAAAATTATTTTTTTGTTCCAAACTGTGGTCTATGCAGTCGATAAATGGTTATTAAGTATGTGTGCAAAGTTTCAAGTAAATCGATTGAGTAGTTTTTTCACAGTTTTGCAACGCGCATTTCGTTTTTTTCAACGCAAAGTGCTGGAACGGCGGACTGTGGCAGCCGCCATTTTGTTTTTTAATGCATTATAATAATGAAAATGACAATTCTATACCTTTATAAATAAGCATACAAAATTTGAAATAGATGCCTTTCTTCGCTTTGTTTTTATAGCAATTTAAAAAAAACGTTCATTTTTGCCATTTCAACAGTAGAAAGACCCCTTAAAACAGAACCGTTGTTTTTAAAAGATTTTTTTTAATTTATTTATTTTTATGTAGGTTTCGTTAATATTACGGGACACAAAGTTATATTAGTTTTAACCATATTAATAATTTAGTTCCTTTTATTTGTAAATTATGACGGCAGACTCTGAAGAAGATATAAAGTTGTATAACAATTAAATAATGCCATTGAAGTTCTTCACCAAAACGTATAAATCTCACATTATATTGCTCCACAATTAAATAAAGCCGAATTTAATATTTACGTTCGTGAAAGAAATCATTTCTGGGGGTCAGGTTTGTACATAGTTGCGCTCTCGTCCGGATCGGTTGTGAAAAAGGTAAGGGGGCGCTCGGGGATTTTCGGGGTCGCTGATTTTGAATCTGCCATCAAAATTTCCTGATTCAAAATGGCGGATCCAATATGGCGACCGAAAAAGTTAAACTTCACCGGACCTCCAACCTCTTTAGTGGCTGCGAAATTTCGCACGGGTCAACTAGTATTTGCATAATTTTTAGAAGCGATTTCTCCGCTCCCGCTAGCTAAGGACCTTGAGTTCGTATAGCAATTATTCTTACAACTCTGTTTTCCATTTCACACGATTACGGGTTTCTTTGGGATTATGCAGAGTTCTTATGTAAACTCATATCCCGCAAGTCCTGGCAGCTATTACGAGCCCATCTCGAACTCTCTTAGCGGAACGTTAACGACAGCGCACTTGTGTTTAATCGTTTTGGCTGCTTAGCGCTTAGTTTTCTTGCTGGTTGTGCTAATTTTGTTGCATTTTTGTGCCTTTTATGCGAACAATACAATCACAAGCAGTACCTCAATAAAAGTACCCTCCTCGCGCCTTCCTGCTGCATTGTCATACGAACAAGTGTTCGATCGCAGAATTGCTTTTGCCTTAAGAAAGCACTTAGAACAAAGCAAGCTAAAATTAGATCGACTATGCTCGTTCTACTTTCCCTATCGTTTCCAGACTTTAAGACTTTTTTTCCGGGAGCTAGTGACGGCGTGAGGCTTAGAGAAGTGATTCCTTTCATGAAGTGCGTACGATAAAGCTTTAAATAAAATGAAATAACATAGTTGTAACAAGGATATAAAAACGCCGAATGTTAAGAAAGCAATTCTAACTACTGAATGAAATAAGTTAAACTACTTATGTATGCAAATTGCAAGGCAAGAGTTAGATAAATAGTTTGAACTTGTTATTACCACGTTGTCCCTCGTACAAGTATGTAATCTTATATTGTTGATTTTAGTTAGGATTCCTCTGTGACTTCACTATTTTATTTCATTATTTTTAGTTCATTGTTTTGATTTTCCACTGCTAATGATGATAGTGATTTTTATTTGACTATTAAGCAACTTTAAAAAGAGGAAAGGCCATCAATTTTAGACGTGGAGGTATCTTTTTATGTATGTAGAAAAATAACTCGAAACTTCTGAAACTTTTTGCATCTGGTAGATAATTAATTCTTCGGTGCTGTTACCGTACTACAAGCTTATTACGGGTTTAGGGGACGTCACAGTGAGAGGTAAATCAGTAAAAAATTAAATCAAATGTGGAAGATGTGCATAAGGTCGCTGATTCAAAAATTGTACCCAATTTATAATATTCAATACGGCGGACTCAAAACACTCAATTTTATTACAACCTGATGAAAGTAAGCACATGGGGGTTCTTGGGGACGATGATTACAAACGTGCGCTTTTTGAATAAATCAGGATGGCGGGCGTCAATTAAATTCTCATGAAAATCGTCACGAGAAGATTTTCGGTTTGCTCAATCGTTCGAATAAATATGAAAGGAACATAAACTTCCAGGTAGGGAGATCGAGAAATGTGGTGGAATCGCGCGCTCACTACAATCGGAAGAATTGATCTAGATCTAGCGACCTCCTCATAGGCGAATGCGTAGTGCGGTGACAGGAGTCCACGTGATGGGACGTTGACGAAAGTTTAGTTTAAGTTATTTTTTGAATATTTTGTTTCTAGCTTGAATTAAGCGAATGCATAAACAAAAAACAAAAACCCCAATTAGCGGAAAATTACTCGATTCCGGGTGAGAACCGGGGAAGCGGAACTCCAAGCAGATTCACCCCTACCGATTAGAGGCCATGAGCGGTTGCCCAACTGCGCCTCACAATAACCTCCGCGGGCACTAAAACCGTATAACGAGAATGCAGCATCGTGTCCGGCGTCCCAGCGGAAACTAGTGAGACGACGTCGACGCTCAAATAGGATTTTTTCTAATTTCGACGCCAGAGCATTACCATAAACTTGACGACGAATTTTTACTTTGTCATTTGTCTGGCTACGGAATTTTATGCTTGTAACTTAGCTTCCCGCTGAATGATATTAGCTTTAACTATAATGGCCCTAAGGCTCACTAAGATGTTTCGTGGAATTTCCTTAAGGTCGGTTAAGTTTCTGTCAAATATTTACGAACCTTAAGCTCAACTATAATCACCCTAATGCATTTTTGACAAGTTGCAAAATTCTCTTCAACTAATCAATGAAGCTACCAATTACTGACATATATACATATTTTAATGTCAACACCTTAATCGCACCAAATCTTTACATGAACCTCACACTTGTTAAGATTCCTGAAGATTTGTACGCTCGGGACCGTAGGTACCTTTAAGACTTGCCTAAAGATTCCAAAGGTGAACAAAAGATGGAATAAGGCCATTATATTTAGTTGTCAGTACGGCAGCATCTCCTGACAACGGTCGGTGGATCCCATCAATGCTTGTTTTGCTGTTCTCTTCTTTTGAACTATAATTCATGGCACGAGCACTCGTCTCAATCGGTCCCTTATCAGCCTTTTTTCAATGATTCTCCCCAAGCTTGCCGACAACTTTTTCTGTTGACTAGGTGTCCTCAACACAACTTTGATGTTTAATCCTCGTCGCCAATTGGGGGAGATTCTTGTTTCCTTGGCCCCGCTTTTTGGGAACGGGGTCCTAATTTTTGGGAACGGGGTTCGAAACATTTTGCTGTGCTAATTAATGGAAAAATAATGAAAAAATTCTATCTCGACCCGTTTTCGAGATATAGGGCAAAATAGTTCATACTTGACGAGCCACCTTAATTAAAAAACTTTAACTTTTAGGAAAATTATATTATATTATTATAATTTTCCTTTAACAAACTGCCGGTGGAGTTAAATTTCCTTTTACAAAGGAATGCAAAGCACAGCAAAATGTTTCGAACCCTGTTCCCAAAAAGTGGGGTCAAGGATATAATAATCGTGCCGCCAATTGTTGTACATATAACGAATAAATAACAACACTTACATACATACATGAATGACGCACTTTTAAATTAGCCAGAATTTTGGTCAAATCTATGGCATGCCCGACGAAAACGAGTCTGCCCCGCTCTCTAGGAAACACACCCTATGCACATGTCTCAAGAGAGTGATGACCCTAATTGCGCTGGATCGGCGGGGTTTTCCGATCCGTTTTATGACATTGCGAATTGGAAGAAAAATACTACATATGTAGGTGTGTATGTCGAACACAGAAGCTCTTATCAATGTATATTTTACAAGTCTTCCATTCCGAACCTTTACACTCTTTTGGGCCTAACCCTTGAGGATTTTGTGCACATTTATTACTCTCGCCACAAGTTACACATTGACATTTATCACATAATATAAAAGATGCAGAACAGATGAACACAAGAATTATAATATATTGTCTCATTATCACAAATTCGAAGAGCTGAATGAAACAAATCAACGTACTGATTGAACACGAAAATAATTCAGCTTGGCGTGCAATTAATATATTTTGTTTCGCTGCCTACATTATCTTCGACCATTAGCCCAGTCACTTACAAAAAAAGGGGTCAACCTCGGAATGAGAGATAATAAGCTGTAAACTCGTACACACCTTCATTTTGGTGTTCTAAAAGTTGTCTCAAAAGTCTCATAAAATCTCGTGTCTGCGTCGTAAGTTATTCAAGGTCAAAGGTCACAAAAATCAGTTTTTCGCGATTATCTCGGTTTCTATAGCCCCAAATGATGTAAACATTTATTATAAAAAGTGTAGAGCATAACATTTGCGACAAATTTCGTTTTAAAAAATGTTTCATACGCCCAACCGTTTTTGAGATAGAGGGCAGAGAGCCCGCAGCGCTCAGCCATACTCACTGTAATGCAAGGTCAACCGTGAATCTCAGTGAATAATACCTTGTATTAAGTTATTAAATCATTGAAATATCATTAACAATAAATAATTTGTATCATTGAATATGTTGAATAACAGAATGACGAGCGAAAGTTTTGAAGTGTGAAACCGAACCATTCTTTTCGCCTTATAAATTGGCAAGTAAACTGAATCGGACAAGAAATTTAATGTTTAAGAATGTTGGCATGACCCGAGAAACCATAGGCGAAACCCCAATCAAGCTCGTTCAACTCATTATAAGTCTCAAAAAACCCTCTAGATAAAGCAGTGCAAACTAACGAGGTTGAGGGACATAAACACCGAAACAGAGATATAAAAATTCTACGAAGTTGCCTTCCCGGATGACTTTCAGCGTAGATACGCAAGCATAATGATATGGAACAATTACATAGAGAAGCAGGACTTATCTCTCACATATCAAGGCTGCGCCTCCGAACTAACAAAGGAACCGTATGTTGCTGCAATGCTAACACCTACATATGTAACAACCTACTTTCGGGAGAAGTGCAGAGTTGTCTATCGAGGGGGTGTATAAGAATAACCATAACACAGTTGCTGGCGACCACTGATATATATTATACACTGAATAGTGGACAAACCTGTTTTCCAATCTTCCGCCGTGTGCCGTATTGAAGCCGCTGCTGTGGGCTTTTTCAGACAGACGTGTCGGTAAAACAGGAGCCAGTAAAGTTGACAACGGTTGATAAGTTCAGGAGCCAGAATCTTGCAATTCTTGGGGAAAGGGAAATATTCAGTCAGTAGACTTTTAGAAATGGCAAATGCTGTCAGTAGAAGGCAAATTATACAGTTTGTCTACGACTCGTGAGAGAGTTCCTTGCCCCGAGCAATCGCTACCCTCGATCGTGTCGTTAACCTGCGAAATTCCCGCTGATCGATACACAATCCATTGCGCACCTGCATTGATTTTGCCGATCATCGCAGTGCCATCGGAAAATGCTGACCGGAATGCAACCCGAGATGTCCCTGGATATAGAGAAGCCACCGGAAAGCCTCGAGTGAGAAGGGCAGGTAGTCTTCAGTTTGATCAGAGCCATCAGCGGGAATATATTGTTCGACTTATTATACCTTAAAATTAATATAATTGAGATTAAATTGTTATTCGGTAAATTCTTCTTTTTATTCAATTTTGTGTTACCACTGTGCTGTGCCCGTGACCTAGTGTAGTGTAGGAAAAAGGGTTTTGAGAGAGAAACGGACTTCACCCCAACACAGTTGTTAGCTCTTTGAATCTTTGACAAGCAATCACTGCCTACTTCATAAAAGTCTGAAAGAGCCCGGAGAAAAGGTTTCTATGCGGAACACCCCCACCACCGTATCCACTATCCATTGTATAATACATGTCAGTTCTGGCGACAGATTTTTGGGTTTTCTAAATGGAGTAGAATTATGTATCTTTTTTCAAGTAATAAATATAAAATAAAATAATTAATAGCTGAATTGCATCAAAGAATATAAAGCTATAAAGAATTCGCAGTCAGAACAAATAACTTGAACCGAAAAAGTCGCTCTAGGGTTCCGCTGTGCGGACCCTATAGCTGTAGTAGTACAATGAATACAAGCAGACGTGTGACCATAAATGTCTGATGGCATCACCTTGCGTTGCGGTACCAACCAGCAGACGTACAGAAATTCAGGCGCGCAATGTTATTCTTATGGAATTTTGCGATGGGGTGTGCCGAGCATGCGTTGAAATACATATATGTATGTATGCCTGACTGTCCGCATGAGCGCTCGCCGCGGGGATCCCAAATCTAGAAGTCCAGAGAATTTAAATTCATGGATTCGTGCCTGTTTTGTTGATGACGCAGTCCTCTGACATATTGATAATACAAAGAGACGCAATTTGGCGAGGAGTTGTTGGCGTGAGGGCGAAAATGTCTGGGGAAAGGAATTTGTAGATTGGTTAGGAGCAAAAGTAATTTTTTGAGTCAATGCGGTATTTTTGAATACGCTTAGATCTGGCATAGGAGGCAAAAGATGCTAAATCGTCCGATACCTATTTCGGTTGGACATCAAAAACGTCATGGTACTTAAAGAAGAGTTGACGTAGAGTCGTAGAGTCAGTAGGAAGACCTTCTTGGTGGATAGAGGCAAGAAAATTTGTTTCGGTCTTACCATCAATGCAGACAGAGTCGCGTTTATCATGGAGATAGGCAAGGAGAAGACGTGCGTTATTGTAAATTATCTGATCTCGTAAGTGGGCTAAAAGGTAACGTTTATCATTGGAGTTGGCAGAACGCATACTGAGCTTCACGATAGGAGGAAAAGGGGGTCTTGAAATTATGCCGCGGGAGCCGATTTGGAGAGGGGTTTGTCGGAACAGTGAACAGGCGAGGAAGTTGAAATAGGAGCATTGGGAATAGGGTGGTCTGAAATATTTGTTACAGCGGGTATAACGGAAGAAGAAAATGGGTTTACAAGATCGACTGGATAAAATAGAAGTAGGTAGAGTGGAGCGAGTGATGCTAGCAGAATTAGGGTGATTGCAATTAAGAGATTAGAGATCTCAAAAAGAGATGGCACTGGTTGCAGGAGATATAAGTATGGGGGGATTGAGGACATGTGGTTTTACAAAATTAGGGTATTTGTCTGCATTGCTAAAGTTAAAATTGGGGAAAACTCATGCTTTAAACTTTAAACCAATTGGAGTTGGGATGGGGATGAAGGACGAGATTTGGTTCGGCAGTGAGTAATAACTTTAGGTTGAGGTGTGTTAATAGATTTCCATTTAGAAGGGTTAGAATTGGGGAAAACTGATTTTTTGGACCGGGAAGGAGGGCGGAGGGGTGTGCCAGGAAAGTTGTGTACTATCTTAAAACTATGGATAGACCTAGAAGCAGGTGATTTCTTAGAACTAAGATCAGTCTTTGAAATAATTGGAAAACCTGACGGATTTTGTGACCCATTTAGTGATGCAAATATTCCCGGATGAGAAGCAGCTGCCGGTTGAATGAGGGAAGAGCCAGGAAGAGGAGTTCAAAATGAAGATACGTGTCGATAAGGTTCTGGGGTAATTTCTTCAAATACTGTTTTTTTTTGGTATTATTCATATTTTGTGAATAGTCTGTTGCGAACTTCTGTGTGCACAAAAAGGCTATTCAAAGTCAATTCGTGTTACCTATTCTTTGTTGAGTTATTATCAAACACATTTTTTGCAAAATTCCACATAAAAAAATTATGTACAAAACCTACGTACAATCAATAGTTTTCGAAATACATACATATGTACATACAAGGTGTTTTGGAGATAGGTGCAAAGCTTTAAGGCGGAGCTAGCATTGACAAATTAGAACCATTTGAGCCATGGTTGTCTAAGAGAACGTCTGACTATTTTTTGTACCTGATTTTTATGGTTCTTGGCGAAAAAAACCCAAAATTTTACAGATAATTGCTAATAATGGCAACTTTGAATGATAAGTGAATTATTTTTTATTTAATTTATTTAAAGAAATGTGTAAGCAATCTAACAAAACATGTTCTAGGACTCTGTGCTTGGTTGGTCAGTCAGACTTCGTCTAAGACAACCATGGATTAAATGGTTCTAAATGGTCTATGCTAGCTTCCCCTTAAAGTTTTGCACTCATCTCCAAAACACCCTGTATAAAGTCGAGGAAGCTTAGACGTTTCACTGCATTTGTTTCCGCAGCATCTGTAAGGTAGAATCCAAGACGCGGTTGTTTTTATGGTGTTCCTTGTAGGCATAAATCAACGCGTCGTATAATTAAGCGAATTGATTTATATACTTCTATGTAGTCCTTCGTCACCACTTTCATTACTATTATCTGCGGTCAGCAAATAAATTTACTCTAAATTGGTCACATCTTGATGTTCGATATTCGTACACTCTGCGGAACATTTACATATTTCACTATAGTACATAGCAAATTTAGTTTTCGGCATGGACACAATTGTGCCAATAAACATGATGATGATCGAGCGCTGCAATTATAGACACATTGCTGCAGAATTTCTAAGGCATCCATATTCAGTGGGTTCAGGCATTATTATAAATTAAATATGTTGATTGCACCAATTGCATCGTATCGCAATGGAAGATCTGATTTCTAATAAGTGAAGAATATAGGCATCCCCTATTCATTTATTTTAAGTAAAAATAGTGTGAAATGCATTGGTTGTACTAAAATACTATAAATTTGAAACATTTATTAATTTTTTACATTTGGAATATCTATAATGTTTTTACTGTTTTCTGAATCTTGCTTCCATTCACAATTTTTACGCAGAGAAACAATCACCATTGTCTAGAGATGAACCCCTACAAATAGTAATAAAATTAATCATGAAAGTAACAAAAAAAAATTACCTGCAGCACCCGCGTCAAGTTCCATTCCGACTTACCGTGAAATAACAAAAATAAAGATTAAATAACTAATAAAATTTGTTATCTTTCCCGCACCACAAATAGGTCTCATAGCCTCCAAGAGGTGACTAATGCTGCAACATAAGTTACACACCAATTCTCAGAGAACTTCATGGGAGGTGCATAACTAACATTTAATTTCGATTTAGTTAATTGCATGGATGGTACCTCCCTGCATAAGGGGCCGTACAGGCCGGCATTTAATTGCAAATTCGCAATTACGTATATTTCAGCCATTGACGTTTCATTGGAAACATGAACACATGTTTCATGTTTCTGATTTACATAACTACACATTTCATTTTGTTTTTCGCACATTTAGAACACATCACAGCACCCAGGGACCACAATTAAACGTTCACAAGTACGAAAGACACTGCACTTACCTGGAAATTCGCGAAAATATGTCGGTCACTTTCACCAACCACACTCGCGTTAACTTTATCGGTTTTGACTGGGCGAAATGTCAGGTCAGATAGATAAATTTGACACCGGCGATCCGGATGGTATCACCAGTAAGCGATAAATTTACCTGGTAAATAAAAAAATTTAATTTTTTAATTTGCGTTTATTTCCCATTAGTGGGAAAGAGACGCACCGCACCGTCCAACATGGACAGCGAAAAACGCGTTCCACACAGAAAAATATTGAAAATATGGCAATCATATTGAATGTAAATAATTATTTTAACAACGTTTAATATGTAGTGTGGAAATTAAATGTATAAAATAAGAAGTAGGTACATTACAAATGCATTCCGCCATGTATCCGAATCAGCAAAATGATTATCCAGTGGTTACTTTTAATGTAGATTAGCTTTTTTCTTTGTGGAACCTGGAAAGTAATCAGCAGGTTTTTGGGTATATAAACCCTGGATTTTCATTCACTTGCTCTCTTGCGCAGTGTAATTTCAAAGTGTAGATACAGTGTAATTTTTAAGCGACGAATAAATTTTTTTAATACGAACTATATTCCAATTAACGTAGTGACAAATTGTCATTCCGGAATTAATCATGAGGACTCAATGTTTTAAAATGAGCGATTAGTTGAATTAGGTTGGAGCTTTTTGCAACCCTGGATTTTAGTGACATCGGAATCCACTTTAAATTGGATGAAACGAATTCTCGGATATAGATTAAAAAATCGCCAATTCGTTAGTAAACATAGAAATAGAGCAATTAATAATGATTATCAAAAATTATGGATAATTCTTCCGAATCAACCAAAATAGTACGTAGTAGGTTCAAAATGTGCAAGAGTAGATAACCAAAAAAAAAACTTGTTGTGAAATAATGGTTAAACTACGCCAGAAATTGAAAGTTCGCTTGGCGAGGTTATGATTGGTCCAATTCGTTACAAGATCAGACCACTATTTCTCTGTGATTTTTATTTGAATGGTTATTTTCGGTCCGTGTAAATAAGTAATAATTGTAATTCAGAATTTTTGAATGTGAATGCCGTCTTTTTTAGGTATGATTAATCAATTTGTTACATCTACTTAAACTGATGATCTGAACTTTTATATGAATTTTATTCAAGAAAAATTTGGTGGTGTTGTTTTCTGTTCTGTTCTGTTTTCGTCAACTTGAATATTAGCCCTTTTACGCCTCCACCAATTGGGATTAATTAAGCAAACTTGACGATAATTACTCTGATTTACCTATTGTGTACCTGACTTTGTCCTTCGTAAATGTAGCTTGTCGCTTGTTGTTTTACGTGATCTCTTAATTGAAAGCTGTAGGCTTATTGCAAAGCTGTCACCCATTCCAAGACTTTTTGAGGCCATAGTGAACGAGCAGTTAATTTTTCATTGCAGATGTGTCTTGTCTGATAAGCAGCACGGCTTTGTTAAAGGTAGATCGACTGTAGCTAACCTTGTATACATATACCGATTTTAGTAAAGTATTTGATAAGCTTTCTCACAAAGTTGTTACGGCTTGGCTTCCCTACTAATCTCGTCCATTGGACTGGGTCTTGGATCTTGGATCTTGGAAATCGTTCCTTTAAAGTAAAATTCGCTTGGTCTTTTTCTAAAGCAGTTCATGTTTTTTCTGGCGTCCCGCAGGGTAGCCACCTGGAATCGTAGTTATTCACCGTTTCACCAACTAGCTTGCCTGGACCCGGTGTTGCCCGAGATATTATTAAATTTCTATCCCTTAATTGTACACACCTTCCCTTCTGCACCCCCTCTTAAGTATGTTCCAGTGAAGTGGGGGTAGTCTCATTAAATCAAGCGTAAATGAATTCACAATATGCCTATTCCTAATACTTTTTCACTAAAAAGAAATCAACATTTTCATTTATTTCCAAAAATTTCCCCGCTCTCACAATTTCTTACTTTGAACACTCACAGTTTCTACATACATTTATTAATATTTTCATGCCAAAATTCGCACACAATTTGCTCCACATCTTCTCTATTTTATAGAATTATTTTCACATCCTTACCCCTACCGCTTTATTCCCCACAAAATAAAGAGTAAACTCCTATCTCCTTTAAAATTTATTCCATTTTACTAAAATAACTATTAATTATTAAATCTAGATATATTTACATAATTATACTACTTTCCAAGGCGGTTCCAATGAGCCCATCGAGAATACACTGCGTCCTTTAATTACCGAGATATTTCAATTTTATTCCTCATTTTCGAAAAAAACTCATGCTACCCTTCCTTATTTTAACGGGTAAAATTTGTTTTTATACTTTAGAAATGTTTTCCTTTTTTCGTTGTTCACATATTTTTAGATGTTTTTCAACAGCGTTGATGAATTTATTTTTCTTCATTTTTTGAAGTTTAACATTTTCGGTAACCATATTGGATCCGCCATCTTGAATTCCAAAAAGAACTTGTTACACCTATAACCTTCTGCAGACAATAATGAACAAAATAAAAAAAACAATTAAGCAAATCCGTTGCGCTGTTCGTCACTTATTGAAAGTCAAACGAGAAGCATTTCATTTTTATATATGTATACAAATAAATAGATTTGTTTTTTTTTTGTCAAAAAAGCGCACGTTCTGGCGTATGCTGACGATTTGAAGATTTTCATGCCGATTGAGTCTGCACAAGATGCTCGAGACGTTCAGGACGATCTTATATTTTTTTCAGATTGATGCTCTAGAAACCATGTGATTTGAAATATTGCCAAGTGTAGTAAAATTTCTTGTAATAAAAAATCTTCCCTCATAGACTTTTCTTATCGTTAATTAGATAAGCCCTCAACTCGTGTAGGAAAGTTTGCCGACCTTGGTGTCACTCTTGATGTCAAGTTCATTTTTGCGCTTCATATTGACCAAATAATTAGTCGCGCGTAATTTCACTCTCGGGTTTATTAAGAGATGGTCCAAAGATCTAGCGGACAATTTGTGTTTTAAAAGTTTTGTTTTGTGCATTTGTCCGTTCTATTCTGGAATAAGCCTCGGTTGAATGGCTGCCTTTCTATAATATTTGCATACAGAAACGTTTTCTCCATTTCGCTCTCCGTCAGCTCCCGTTGTCGGATCCTTTAAATCTCCCTCCTTACGGAGAGAGATTATAACCAAACGCAGAGAGGTAGCGAGTGTGATTTATATGCATAATGTTTTCATTGGCGATATACAAAGATACTCCCCGCCGGCCGTCTCAAAATGATTAATATTAATTAGTGTTCTAGACTGGCAAGAGGACGAAGTTTTTTTTATCTTCATTGTCGTAGAACCAATGATTGTTCTGTTGAACCACTGTCGGCCATGGCAAAGAGTTATAACGCTTTTTCTTCACTGCTTGATTTGCATTATGATAGAGTAACGTTCAAACGACTATTATTAAACTACACACGATGAATCTTAATGTTATATTGGGTTTAAATTTTAACCTTAGAACTTCGATTTTAAGTGTATATTTAAAAGCAAAATCTTGTCCATATATGTAGATATTTTTAATCAAAGTTGTTTACTAATACGAAATTAAGATATAATTATTACTGTGCTATATTAACATTAAAAGGAAAATTATAAATGCACACTGCAAATTTTAATCGGTAACCAACATAAATTGTGGAAGAACAAAAAACCATTATGCTTTTGCATAATATTGCGTAGCGGTTTAAGGAATTGAAATTTCAGTGCACAGGAATCCAAGAGAGTAGTGGTTGCCTATACGGACAGGTATATTGATTCAATACTGCATCATGCATGCTTTCGCTACTAGGATATTTTCAAAAAATGTAGGTAGGTACATGTGGCAAGTAGGCGGCGAAATAATTCAAAAAGTTTTTGATCACCTTAGTCGGTACAAACACAAAGTTTTAGCTTTATTTTCGTTCGCTGGCCGGATTTTTGTAACTAAAGGAAAATCGTTTTAAATAAAAATTAGTACCAAATAAAAGGAATTTCTAATTAAAACGAATTTAAGTTTAGTGTGGCAGCATTCCTCTATTTTCTTGTAGCTTACAAGTCGGCTAGCAATACGAATAGCCACGACCGTTACCTACATACGTATACTTCGCTACAAATCATAAGAAGAACCTACTATTATATGTATATACTAGCACCCCCGTCCCGGCTTTGCCCAGGCATTTCTACATTTGAAAATTTAAACTGTTGTGAAATGAATAAAATTGTTGATAGAAGTGCAGTCTAGTTTTAGAGGGAGACACACGTTTGAGATTGCCCTTCATTGGTCGATTTTTAAATGGAAAAAGAAGATTGATACTGGACTGTTGCTGTAACCTGTCTTCTTTAATTTTAAGCGCGCGATTGATCCCAATATAAATCCAGGAGTACTCCACTTCCATTTGATCTGATTTTGCATTACCATATCTGCAGAAGAGAGACTTCCATATAAGTTTCTCAGAGAGTGTAAAAAAGTAAGAGTTTTTAAGCACATAAAAAGGTCCGCTTGACCTCTTCTGGAATATATTCAATCTAATGGAATTTTCTCTTTCCGTGTAAAATTGACGAATAATCCTTTTCATTCATCAATTCATCTATTTGTATCTTTTGGAAGATATTTAATTCTCGATGCACCAGTTCAATGAAATATTTTCAATCTGTTTGTTTTTTAATTTTATGTTGTCGAAAAAAAGCTTCCGCGCATTCGATTGGCCTCCTCTGAAATATATTGAATAGTAAACCCGTCCCTTGCCAGATTTTTCATATTCGTAAATTAAAACTGTTGTAGACCTAATAAAACTATTACATGCGCGAAGACGGTTTTTATTTTTTCCCGCGGGAACCCAAAACAATCTTGGGATAAAATGTAGCTTACATCATGAACGATAAAATGCTATACCTTCCAGTAAAGGCCTCATCGAAATCGGTTCAACCGTTCTCGAGATTAGCCCCGACACATAGACAAAATTTGTTGACATGTTTGTGTAAATTTTGGTATAGTGTAAGTAAAGATATGAGCTTCGAAAATGGCAGTTATTTCCAACACGGATTTCCGTTCCAATTGAGTCCCCATATTTGATCCGTCATCTTGAATTACCAATTATCGATGGCAGAATTAATCAGCGACGCCAAAAACCCTGTGTATGTATTCATTAAGACGGAAATCCTTTCATTAGCCGATTATTCTAGGGTCACTTTATATGCAGAAAGCCCCCATACTTGATACACGGGCAGCAGTTAAGATACTCCGTGAATAAATCCGCGGCCATTTCGCCAAGGTCTGAAGCTGTATAACGGTTTAAAGATATTGCATGTATCACTTATAGTTTTCCAGAAAAACAGATGATAGACAGATAATTTTCGTTACGCAAACTTTCTGAACATGTGACTGATGAGTGTACCGTCAAAAAATATTTTACCTTTCATATATTTATACCCTCTTTTACCTCCTTGGCGGTTGAGATATGCTGAAATATCTTTTCCATTATTTGTGTTGCAGAGTGTTTTCGGAGTCGCTAATCTCGAACCTACTATCGAAATGTGGAAATTAAAAATCAGACCCTTTGCGTCTTGCTGGCATTGTTCACTGTACAAAACACACAAATAGATCAAATTGAAATACTTAATGGTAGAAAACAGTATACTGATAATGTTTTTGTTCTTTTATTATTTGACCTACCTTTCACAATTATAAAATACGTATATATTTCTCTTTTATATTTTGCTAGTAAGAACTAATAAATATGACAGTTGCACTGAGAAAGTAAAACGATAAGTGACACCCGTAGTCGCCTGGCGGGAATAACTGATCGAGTGGTGACTGATATGATGTTTGAAAATTATTAAAGTACTAATATCGCTATCGCTATTAAAAAATAGAGGTTGGTGGTAGAAGGGTGACAATTTAGGGTTTTATGTATTTTTTAATGCCGAATACTAAAAAAATAAAAACAAAATTTTGTCCAAAAAATAAAAAAAAATGTTTTGGGGTGGACCACCCTTATCACTTAGGGGTATGAAAAATAGTTTACGTCCTATTCTCAGACCTACTGAATATACACGCAAAATTTCATAAGAATCGGTAAAGCCGTTTCGGAGGAGTTTTGTTACAAACACTGTGGCACGAGAATTTTATATATTAGAATATGGAGATATCTCTTCCGAAGCCAATAACAGAAACACCGACACACAAAAATTGCTACCGGCCAGATAAATAATTGGAAATTAGTTTCGCTGCTGTCCAATCGAAACCCAGTTCAAAAAAGTATTTTCCGCAGCACAATTTCCAAGCCGAAAGCAAATAGGGCGTCGGCGTCGCTGTATAGAAGTTGAATATACCTACATTGTAGTAGCAAGAGAGAGACAGACAATCTTAATTAAAAAAACAAATCTTAGTTTGAACATCTTCCGAGTTACTAAAAATGATAAACCAAATTATGGTCAATTTCCTAATTTGCAGAAATAGGAAAAGCAGAGACGAAGGTTGGTTGAAGAAGTGAGGATTAATAGTTTCAGTAAATAAGTAAAATTCCAAATATGTACTTTTATTTTAAACATCAACGGACAATAATTGTCCTCGAATTTTCATATACCAACGACCCCACACGGTTTCTAGAGGTAGTGCAATTTGTTGCGAAGATAGATGATATGATAGTTATGTTATGGTAGAATCAGACCGCTATAGGATTGTGCAGCTATTTACATGCCACATGCCCTTAAAAATTTGCATCATACAGTTCAAGTACATATTGTATCTTAAATCTTTCATAAACAGATCAATCTTACAATATCAATATCTGAACGTGAGCAAATAGATATACCAAACATCCGCTTCGCTTGATTGGTGCATGAGAGTGCAAAGCAAATAATCATAATTAATGCTTTGAAAATGCTTTTCTGATGTGAACCACCCACTAATAAAAGCATTACAAATTGTCGCTACATATTATAAATATACTTTGTAAATGCTGCAATAAATTCTTGTCATTTTGACCACATCCATAATTCACTCTACCTAATATCAATATATTTGTTGGTACACTATCGCAGCAATTTAACATGGAGCGGCGGCAACCTAACATGACTTTTGGTACCAGCGGTCCAACATTTTGTATTAATATATAAATGTTTGTTTGTTTACCTAACTTTTCACGTAATCAATATTTTTACCGGTTTTGAATTACTTATTCAACAGTAGACCAAAGAAGTTTAGAATTTTCATTTGTTCAGTTGCCGCACGCCAATATATCGTAAAATATTAATTAAATCCTTAAGTTGTAGGTGTTGTTAATATACGAAATGTATAATATAACCCATTAATTCATACATACCAATGTACAACAAAATAATTATGGCAACAACATGGCAGCTAATCCACATGTTTTGTGATCGCTGGAGATAGTTTATAGTAATCCTTAATCTGAAAACTAATCACAAACACAAACGTTATCCAGCTAGCCAACAAGCAATTTTTTAATTTAACTTGACATATCACTTCATTTTTGCTAGTTTCGCTTCGGTAGAACTCTTTTGCAATCAATCTCAATTAGATAAAATTTTCCGCGTCAAAACCCATGAACTGGATCACTGTTATTGTCAACTGTGACATATTCTCTTCACAAAATATAAATATATACACAATGTTCGCGGGCGATATTTTGGCGGTTCTTTCAACGTCTCGAGAATGCTAAAGAAGGTGGAGGTGGTTTCTTTGCATAATACAATAAAAAAAATTTGCCGTCGACTCAATGCAACCGTGGCGTCTTCGTGCAGACACCCTAAAGTTTACTCGAGAACTGATTGCTGTAGAGAGCTTCTGGCAATTAATTTCAACCTGCTGACTTTGACCGAGCAGAGAATTTATTAGCGCGCATGTTCAACACACCCCAACCCTCAAAATTTCACACTTGCAGCCCTAAGGGTGACTGCTGGCGCCAATGCATGAAATTTTGTATGGAATTACATCGAAAAGGGTAGCGCTCTCATTCTCTGTGGTGAATTCGCAAGGCGCAGGTTTCACAATTATTACAGGAAATGAGAAAAACGAGTTCACCACATACCCCACGCCACGTATCTTCGCTGTTGACTGTACCATCTGTAACTGGTGCTGTTTAGATATTAGATTAGAGACCACAAAATCCAGCTAAATCTGTTAAGCAAGATTACGCATAAATTAAACGAATTTGTTTTTCTAGGAATTCCCACGCCATGAATTCTTATCATTTGTCGGTCCGTGCTGTTTCGGTGATTTAATGCATTCCATATACAGTATCTTTAGCATTCAGTTCATTTAGTGTTTAAGTAAGAAAACAATATAGTAAAAAAAGGCGGCCGTAATAGAATCGCTGTTCTCATCAAGCAAAGCATCAATTGTATTTAAAACGATAGAATAGCGACGATTAAGATTTGGAGGCCCCGAGCAAAGAAATTTCGTTGTCTCATTTAAAAAAAAAATCAACAATGGGAATTTTAATACTTAAAAATTGGGGAAGTCTATTTAATTGTGAAAAGGACCGTTCAGTTGAATAGTTTGTATTTTGTAATAATTAATCTGTGATATATTCTAAGGACACTTTTTATTATTGCAAAAATATAGTTGATTACATTTTCAAAGATCAATTCATGTAGATCAGAGTGGGTGCTATTTATTTTTTTACAAGTTTCGTACTTTCCTCTTTCAATTTCAATTTCAATTTATTTGCGCAAATACTACACTGGTAAGATACAATCTTCTATAGAGTGCAGCCTAAGATTACATAAAATTAATTCATAATTTAGGTGTGAAAAAAGTATAGATAAAATATTAAAAAGATAAAATGACAAAAAGAAGAAAAGAAACAGAATACAAAACTCCTATAAAAACCAATTTCAAGATGATTTTATGTGCTCAGATAAATATCTAGAGAAATTTCGATTGCCACTGATCCTTCTTAGATTAAGAGGGAGATTATTCCAAAGTCTGATAGCCTGGACAAAGAAATGCCGCTCACTACAGCTGGATGTAAAGCGTGGTAGGGTCAGGGAAAAAGTTCTGCCGGATGTTACAAACTCCAACTTATCATAAAGGTAACTAGGTTGTTTTGTCAAAATTAGGTTCCGGAGGTATAAGATTCTTCAGTAGTTAAGATATTCTTCTAAAAAACAACCAAGTACTGACTTAACGTAGCTGGAGATATGACAGAATCGTTTTAAGCCGAAAATGTAACGGACGGACGGCGGAATTAAAAGCTACATTTAATTTACGGGCACAAGATGAATCCAGCTTGCAGCAAACCTCGCACCCATAACATATTATGGGTAGAATTAGGGATTTCACCAACAAAGTACGCGTTTTAATAGATGTAAAGGAAGCAGAGACCAAGAGCTTACGTAGCACTCCATACACTTTTCCGGCAACACTGTCAACATGGTTGCTCCAACTCAAAACCCTGTTGAATTTAATTCCAAGATTCTTCACGGGGTTACTGTACGGAATTGAAATTCCATTCAGAATGACATATGGAAAGGAGGAAGTGTCCAATATTTTTTTATAGATGATTATTTCGTTGGATTTGGCAGCATTGCGGAGCAAGACGTTATCTTCAACCCATTTAGCGACAAAATCAAGATCCTCGTTCATGCGAAGTATAGCATCTTCGATAAGTCCCAATGGCCTAGATATGTAAAGCTGAATATCATCGGCCCCCTCGCGACAATCCCCAAAAAGTGCTCTTCAGCCTGCGATATTCCAATAAAATAGTACGTGTGCTTCGTGGGAGACCAAAACTCCTATGATTGCGAGCTTCAACTTCATGCTCGTTGGGAATTTTGCGTGTCTCCCACTCAATGCACAATCTACTATCATTTGATCCATGGGATAATATAAATATAATAATATAATACGGATATAAAGCAAGTGAGAAAAACACTACACTTTACATACAGGATGTTTCAATAAGGATGCTCGACTTCTAAATGTAAGTAAAACAAGTTGTGTTTGAGATATCTACTCCATTTTTATTTTATTTAAAAGAAAATATTATGGCATTAAGTATGGAATATAATGTCGTTCAAACGTCCGCCGCAGCTTTGCTTGGTGGCTCGAAAACGGTTTAGATTCCACCCCTGAAACACCCTGTATATAGATAGTTACTTCAAAAAATGTTTTTCATCTTGTACCACTTTTTTTTGAGCCGCAGGTCTTTGAAACCTTTGTAATAGAATTAGGTCAGGCTAAGTTTTATAATATTAATGATTAGGTCATAATTTTGAGAAACATTTTACATTATGCCCGGCTTCGCATAGTATAAAACGATTTAAGATCAGCGCAAATCCTTCATTCCATCGAAATCGGTTCATGCAGTTGAGAATTTTCGGTCGCCATATTGGATCCGTTATTTTGCTTTTTCAAAAATTTGATTGGTGATGTTCCATATTCAATTAATAACCTTTCGATCAGTGTTAGAATCACAGCAGGAATCACAAGCGTTTTAATTACATAGATGTCGCAAGAGGGTAAGAAAAAAATTAGAGACGTTCATAAATTGCATTTAATGTTTGTAACTGTTCAGATTATGCGGACTCAGGAATGTAAGACAAATTTTCACTTTTACTGTCAGCAAGCTACGACCATATTCAATTTTAAGATTATTTTTCACATCTCTTCGGACCGTTAGAAATGATAAACCATTGCAAAATCTTTTAAATTCCGTAACTATATTGGGCAGTGCGGTCTTAATATCCCTTCATGAAATGTTAAGATAATAGATTCAACGGATTTAAGCTTTGTTAAAGGAGGCAAAGTAATTCAATCTTGCAACCGTATCAAATTCTAGTTACCTGTATTCCGTGGGCTTAAAACAACAACCTACATATATTCTACGCCACATGACTTGGTTTGGTATTGGGAAAACTAGAGTGTAGCAGTTCAGCACGCTTCAGGTGCACTCGCCTTTTCATAAACTCATTGGGCCGTAATGTGCACCACAGCCACAAACATATTCTGGGGAATAACAGGACTACACCCTTAATTCAACTTCAATTTCAGGGAGAAAAAGCCCTCATAATTTCATTCATAGGAAGCATTTAAGGACTTCATTCATTGTCCAACCAGAGCGAGCACAAAAGGGGTTGAATGTTAAGTGTAAGTCCTTCAGCAAGGCCTTTTGTGATTTCTTTTCCATTTTTGCTTTTCAGTTCTTTCCCTCCTTTCCGAATCAAAAGTACCCACACTTCAGACAATTCGTGCGTTTAGTAATGCTTTCAAACACATCATAAAAATGGAATTATTTTGGATACGAGATCAATCAACCCAAGAAAACTGCTTAATTTTGAGGTTCTTTCGAAGCAGTTCAACAGCCGCCAAGTACCTGCATCTAAATTTGTACGCCGCGTGAAAAAAAATATGTGAAATTTTTACAGACAATTTTACAACATTGCTTCTATAACTTTGTTTCCCTACGTATTGATTTATGCATTGAATTATTAGTCCAGGGAAATTAAACAATTCCCTGGAAGAAAATGCTCACTGGGATTTGTTTTATGATATCATTAAGCAATGAAAGTATATTTGATATCCATGTCGGTGGGGTTGTGAAGAAAAAGGTAAAATTATGAATGAAAATTTGGGTGTGAAAATAATTTTGTCGAGTTGGGTGCTGCGTTTGCTCACAGCGGAACAAATCAACAACGAAATGATGATTCGGAGCGCGCGCTGTTTGAAGCTGTTTATGTGTGATAAAAAGAATTTTTTGCATCGATAGATAACAATGGATGAAACATGGACTCAACACTATACACCGCAATCGAAAAGAACATCTGCCGAGTGGAAAACAGAGGGCGAAAGTCGGTCAAAGCGTCCGAGGACACAACAGTCAGCAGGTAAGGTCATGGCCTCTGTATTTTCGGGCACGCATGGGATTTTGCTCATCGACTTTCTTCCGAAGGGCCAAACGATCAACAGCGACTACTACATGGCGTTGATGGACCGATTGGATGACGCAATCAAGCAGAAAAGACCTCACATGGCAAAGAAAAACCAGCTGTTTCAACAAGACAATGCGCCAATCCACAAGTCGATTAAAACGATGGTGAAATTGAACGATTTACGATTCCATTTGCTTCCACACCCTCCATATTCACCAGATCTGGCTCTGTCTGACTTTTACCTGTTCGCAGGTCGCAAAAAGATGCTCCAGGGAAAGAGATTTGGCTCCGATGATGAGGTTTATAGCGGCAACTGAGACCTATTTGGAATCAAAAGACAAATCGTTCTATAAAAAAGGCATGGAAAGTTTAGAAAAATGTTGGAATGATTGTATCGCTATGGAAGGTGACTATGTTGATGAATAAAGTCGAATTTTGCAAAACAATGTTTTTTTACTGGTTAGTCCCGTGTTGTATCACTATATCTCAACTTTCCACTTTCCAAATCGGACGGTTCACACTACAAGAGTAGTCGGGACCAGCAAGAGTTATCGGGGTGAGTTGCGGGGTGAAATCTGCAAACACCTTTTTTCACTTACTTAATTTTTATTTAATTGCTTGTCTCCAATTTGAAACAAACACACAAACAAATAAATATAACCGTATAAAAACGACTTAGAAACAATATATTTTAAAATTTGGTACGCAAAGTTTTTAGGGTTTGAAATTTTTCGGGCGGCCCCATTTCTAAAATTTCCTTTTCTATATTAATTTTAATTAAAGTGTTTTGACTACGTTAATAAAAACATTTATTTTAATCAGCTAATAATTTTGTGGTGGCCCCATCCGAAAACCATCCAATGTTTTGTTTTTTAACACAATTATAATTTAATTATTATAGATTAAGTATAAAGGAGAACTGGTAAAGTTATTTTGTGCCTGTATTTCAGCAAACGTAATATTTTGAAGAGAGATCTCGACTGACTTGGTAAAAGCAGAAAAACTATACGACATTTTTAGAGTGGAGCGTGAGTCATGGTGTTTACATATTAAACACAGCTGACATAAAACCCATAAAAATTTACTTAGGAAAACCCTTCCGTTGTCTAATTATGTAGATAACTTCAACTAACCTAAGGCAGTTCTTGTAATATATGTAAACATAAAAGGCATCAACAGGCCTTTCATGGTACATAACCTACACGGTTGCAACGAAGTACAAAGGCAAAAATGAAATTGCCCTAAACAAAAGCAACTGAGTAATGGAAAGGTACAACTGCCTTAGCTCAGGGCTATCCTCACGTTTACCATGCCTTTCAAAAAGAAAGAAATAACTGAGCTGAAACGGAAACAGTCATATTCACGATGAAAAGTTATTATTCCTTTGTTTCTTATCTCGCTGTGTTCCCTGCACGACATTCAGAAATTCTTTGATCTGTCGAGACCCTTTTAATCGTGATATTATATCTCTTGTCACTACCTCTGACGTTGTGATAAATGTGGGATGTGCAGCAAGAGGGAAGTTTGTTATGAGCCAAAAACTTCTTTTTTTATCACTATAAACACATGTTCATAGTCTGTAAATTCTAATAGGTGACAACGATCATGTTCACGCAAATAACTCTTAACCAACAGCTTATTATTTCCGACTGAATTATTGAACGTCACCATCACAAAACTTTATCGACTTTACTATAAAAAAAACCGTCCAAGCATACAAAACCGACCCGAAATCAGAAATCCAATAAATTCCATTTTAATATTATAATTGAAAATCACAGTGAAAAACCAACATATTGGTATCATGTTTATCGTATTGTAGACACACCACAATATAGACTCAAAACTCAGCTGAGTGATACTGAAAAACATAAGTGTGACCAAACGACTTCGTTCAAAAAATTCAATTTTGCTACAATTGTGCTACAATTCATACTAATTTATTTTTGCATAAGATATGTGTTAAGCTAATAAATCAGCATATAAAAAATTTATAACATCTTTTTCTATATATTATATATAAAAATGAATTGCTGTGCGTTAGTCTCGCTAAAACTCAAAAATGGCTTGACCGATTTCGATAATTCTTTTTGTTTTGTTCGCACATCATACAGGGGAGGTTTAAAAAAAAGAAAATTCGGGACGCCCCAAAGTAAAAGCCGGAAAATCGAAAAAATCGAAATTTCCGTTTTGTATAGGAAGCGAATTTTCCAACTTCAAGGAAACTTTATGAAAAAGGCAATTGTAGGTTTTCGGGATCGCAGATCTCGAGCTTGCATTCAAAATTTTTGGAATTCAAGATGTCGGATCCAATGTGGCGACCGAAAAAGTTTAACTTCAAGGGATTTCCCTGAAAATCCGCACTAGGGAACTTTCGGGATCACTGATTTCGAATCTGCTATTCAAATTTCCGAATATGAGACCACCCCCACCCCGCTGGGAAATATAGAAGAGGGGGTGTAATAAGGAGGTGGTGTAAAATGAAGAAAACTAAATTTAATAATAATGTTGTAAAATATCTAAAACATATGCAAAACGCTGGGTCACATAGGAGAGACGGTGGTGCAGTAGGAGGCGTTGTAAATTAAGGAATACAAATTTAATAGTATCCCGGGAAACGCCGGGTCCGGGCAAGCAAGTATTATAATAATTATAATAATTCAATATTATAATCTGTGGGGGCCCGCGTGATTCGGCCCAATCTCTTGATCGTTTAGTTCAATTGAACAGCTTTCTGGCTTCTGCTGTTTCCTTGTCCAGCTCCTTGTTCTACCATGGCACAGATCGCGAGCCCATTTTTAGCGCTTGAAGTTGATCAGAGGCGCGGTCCAGCTCCTCGCAGTACTGATGGGATTGCTAAGGCTGGCGTCCTGTGACATCGATAGAGTTCCCAGTCAGTCATCTTGGGCACCGTGCGCGCCTCATTTTGAACTTGTACAGTCTCAATGTCGAATCTGATGTGCATGTGGTCCGACATGGAGGCTTTGTTAGATACATGCTATTTGTGTATTTTTGTGCTTATGAATGCGGTTGAGAGAATTATGTTAGATCTCAAACCTCTTGCCTGATTGGATTCATAAAGTTGGGTTTGTCGCTTTGTTGATTATTTCTAACTCGTTAGTTAGAATGGAAACTAAAAGGCACTCATCCCTTGTGTTGATGTTGTTGCTCCCCCATATCAAGTGGTGTGCGTTCGCATCGAATCCCACCAGCAGATGTTTAATCCTCCTTTTGCAGTACTTCGCCAGCTGTTGCAGCTCGCTCGGAGGTACTTCCTCGGGATCCCCTGGAAAGTGGGATGAGGCTATTACAGCCTCTACGGTACCTCCCGCAGAGGGGATTTCCACTATTGCCGCCGCCATCCAGCTCCCTGGTGATGATTTATGGAAGTGGAGTAAAGTTTGTTTTACCTTTTAGCATTAGGGCTGCTCCTAGGCTCTCTTTTAGGGTTTCAAAATCCAATATGGCGTCCAAAAATGTTCAACTTCGAAGGGTTGCTATGAAAACGAGTGCTCTTATATTTTAGGGATCACTGATATTAAGACTTCAATTGGTTTTTGGAAATTAGCGATGGCGGATCCAATATGTCGACGGAAAATTCTCGAAATAAAATGGAAAATGGAAATAAAAAAGAGGCCATTTATGTTTTCGGAATCGCTGATTTCGAATCAGTCGAAATTTTGAAATAAAAGATGGCGACTGAAGGTTTTCAACTTCAAAGGATCCTCTGAAAACCGGTCCTTTTACAATATGTTTTGGGGGTTGCTGACCTCCTACCTACTGTCGAAAAGAACTTCCTTTGACGCACACATCTCGTTTGGTTTTATTGGCCAAAGCGACGTTCTTACGGAAAACTCACGCTAGTAGCCCCGCCTGCTTAACCACCAATTTTGCAAATCTCGACACAGTGCAGATTTTTCCTATTTTTATTTTTATTTACTGTTCTCACACATAAATGGAGAACTTTAAAGTCTGGTAAGGCCACAGGACAAGTGACGCCTCATACTGCATGGATGAAGGAACATGCTGGCTTTAAAATTGATTAAAAAATTTCTAGTCTGTGCCTCCCAAGTGTCGGGCGTAATAGGTAAAATTCACTTATTATTCAAGGTAATGTGCTTAACAATGTAAGCTTCATGAATATTCAAGCTACAGCATAATTCTGACAAAATTTGAGCACAGTTCTGTTTACTTTACAACGTGCATAAATTATTTGGATGTTGTCCAAATTGCGGAGAAGAACGATTTCTTCCTGATGGATCATTTGGTTTATGTTCCCTCAGGAATACATTCTATGAACAACGCTAGAAGAAAGGTGTTTTAAATTGAAAGCACAATCAACGTTGCATTTCGTTAATTGCAAATGTTAACATAAGCAAACAGATATTACGCCGACTCTACGAGTATGTTGAAATGATTGCGCAGAGGCATATTATTTGCATCTAGCGTTATAGCTCGAGACAATAATGCGTGTGAGGGATGAAAATTCAAGAAACGCTTTGAAATTCCAGGGAGCTGAAATTTCTTTTTAAATCTCTTTTTCCATCTTTCTATGTGTAGTTCGTCGTGAACCCTTTTTACATTTTTACTGCAGCCACGTTCGTATTCCTCATTTCAAAGCAAGATGCAGATAGTACTCACATTAAAGCAGTGTCTATAAGTTCTGGAGTGTACACAGATGTGAGTACTGAGGGAGGTTTAGAGTACTTGAGGCCTCCACATGAAACCTAAGAAAAAATATCTGAAAAAGCAATTTACTCACAATGGGACAAATCCCCTGGGAGAAATGCATTTTTTTGGCACAACTTGAGTACACATATCCTTGATTTTCATGAGTTTGATGAGACGTTCGTGTGAGGCAGTTCTACTTTTGTATCTGTTAAGTGCTCGAGAAAGATTAATTTTTGATACAAAAGGGGTGAAGGTGCAACGCAAAATTGAAAAACTTTAAAAAAATGAAATCGTCTTCAAGAAACGCGAAGCTATAAAAGTATGAAATATTGTAAACTTAGTAAAGTGAAATAATGTAAATAGGGTTCCGATTTTCTCTCTTTGCAACCTCGTTCTCTTGTAGGGTATTAGAGTCCGTCGACCGCTAATACCATCTCTTCTAAGAAATATGTTGAATTCATTGTTGCGAAATTCCTTGTCGTTGTCAGACTAAAGTTTTCGAATTGACTTTGTGGGCTATTTTTCAACGTGGATTTTAAAATCCACATCTGGTTGGTCCCTTCGATGCAGTTATTATCGGTCCGCATGTGTCAGCATGTTCGATATCGAGATAATCCATGCTTCTCTGAGATGACTTCTGGAAATTAATCGGTGTAAGTTACCATCTCAAAAAACTCCACAGGGGATAGCAGTATCCCAGATCTAATATCCAAGATTGGCTTTCTTCCCAGACATTGCCAGGAGATCACTTACAAAGAAATGACCTAACCTTTCGTACCATATTTGAAATTTCGATATGTTTGCCGATTCAGGTGGCTCCCGGATGTAGTATTTAGATGTCACCAGTTCGGTCAGCAATGAACACAATTTTTCCATTTTTAGAGTTCATTAGCCAACTAGGAATCCTTATAGTTTCCGACTGCTCGTCTGTCTGTATATCACAGCCCAGCCATCATCTCATTTATTTGTATATCTATGTCATTATCATGAAATTTGGTACACGGACGTAGGTTGATAACCCAAAAACAAAAATAATAATACATATAGAGAGTTAAAAATGCACTCACATTTTTTTTCACTTAGCCTATTGAGTGGGCCTAAATTGCAAAAAAAAATGTAAATAAATTAAGCATAGAAAATAGAAATATTTTTGTATATTAAACGTCAATATTTATAAAAATATCGCAGAGGCCTCAGAAAAACACTCAAAGACGGTAGAAAACACTCTATATTGGCAACACATAATCTTCGAAATTGGGAGAATAAATGCGTAAATTTATTCCCTCACTCTTATCGTCATTGCCACTACCATTCAACAAAAACTATAGCGATAAAATATTAAAATATTCGTTTACCTACACTACAGATTAAATTTTTACAAATGTCATACATTAAAATAGAAGGTGGGTATACTTAGACAGGGAAAGAACTAGTTCCAAAAATTATAATATTTATAATGGTAATATTCAGCGACAAAACATTGATATGATTTTTTACTACATGTTTACGGAATCCTTATCGTGCGATTCCGACTTGCATTTGCCTGATTTTTATTTCTTACCATGATCCTTTTTATTTTTTGACCCTACCGACAAATCCTTTCTTATTATTACACATATGGTCCATTGAGTTCAGTGCGACATGGGATTCTTCAGGTCAATGATACAAAAAAGGAATCGGCATTTACGGTTTGTTCCCCTTTTCACGTAAATTGAAATTTTTGAACTTTTAGAGCATTTTTTTCACATTCTCAAGTGACTGTACATGCAGTGGTACAAGTAGATCAACATTGGTGGCATTTTTGGAAAGCACATTGAGATAGTATTTGTTTGGCGTGTGTTTGATGTCGCTGCGTCTTTCCTGAAAATATCTTCCACCAACTCGATCTACTCCATATTTTCGGTAGCCTCTCCGCCTATTCAATCGGAAGAATTAAACGGTTTTATTTACCTTCACTCCGTGTATTTGTTTGTTTGCTTGTTTCAAATCTTGCAGTCGATTTTTTGCAAACTTCTACTCCACCGATTTTAATGAAATTTCGTGCACGTATTCAGTCTGCATGACAATACAAGATAGTATATTCAATTTTGTGGTACATCCAATATGGCGGCCACTACAAAATGGCGGACTGCCTTTTCCTTAACAACCCCCTTGACATGGGTATCAAATGAAAGGGTTAGATGAGTATAACACGACTAATGACCTCACGTCATTTTAAGTGAAATATGGCGTATGCACCAAGATAGCGGATCACCATAATGATCACAATTCCCTGATCTAATGAAATGATCCATTAGCATCTAGTCAGCATAACTAGCATACGTTTTTCTTCTTTTTGTTTTTTTTCTACTTGTATTACGTACTATAATTTCTTTTATCATTCCCTCTACTTGTTAATTTTGAATTAATTATCTACTCCAGGCCTAGTTTTCCCAGCTTAAGATGCTTAGTAAAAGTTTATAAACTTGTAGTATCTGATACCAAATAAATACAATATATTATTAGCATTGCAGGGCATACACCATCAAGCCCACCATCAAGATTGTAGTTCTCAAATCGCACAAAAAACATGAAATTTATTCTATCCTCCGTAATACCACTCGATTCCTCAACTCGGAACTCTAGCTCTTTGAGTATTTACTGTTTTAGACTCAAGTTTGGAAGACCTAATCTCTTTCTTCTAACCTTCCTGCGAGGTGCGATAGGATTGTCAGATATTTTCTTTCTGAGCTTTTAAGGCTCTATTTAGAAGCTTCCTGGTGTCTTTCCTGAACTTTTGTAGCTTGTTGTTCCACCAAAGAATATATTTTCCTCATCTGTTCTTCCTAACTCGACAAGCAGACTCGAAGGACTCGATCAAGGTCCCTCTGAGTTACCTCGTCTCATCTTCGATTTTCGTCCTGGAATTCAGTTTAGGCACAGAAGCTAGCTCATGTTTCAATACCTACTTGTACTTGTCCCAATCGGTCTTCCTGGGGTTCCAATCCGCCACGGGTATTGAGTTTACTTCACCAGCTAACTGAAACTCTAGGTATTTGTTGTCAGAAAGAGTTTCCTCTTTGAAAAGAAGCCAGTTGGTAACCGGACCTTCTGCTTTCCTATTGGAGAGTGTCAGGTCTATTACTTTCACCTTGGGTTGGTGCCTGTGTTTTATACAACAGGATCGTGCATCAGAATAAAATCCTACTCCATAGGATATACTGGGCATTGGCGTCGCAGCTGATGATCAGTCTAAAGTTATTACACATACAAGCAAACAAGAGCGGGTATCATGTGATATCTCCCTGCAGATGAGGTATTAAATCCTATGGTTGTAATTTATAATTCATCTTCGAAAAAAGTGCCAACATCGAAGACAATCCGACGTTTAGTGGCAAAATTTTATGATAGTGGTTCAGCGGCAACCGAGAGGCCTAAAGTTAAAGCACGTCCAGTGTCCACGTCGAAGTAATGATGCTATTGATACTGTACGTTGCGATGTTGAATAACATCCCCAAATATCGTATCGCCGCCGTGCTCAACAATTTGGCTTGTATCCATCGACTATGTGGCTTCTGAGTTGAACGAAAACGGAAGCATTACTGGTTTCAACAAGATGGTGCAACACGTCATTCTGCACGCGAAACAATCGATTTATTGAAGGCGATGTTCCCCATTCGATTGACTTCAAAAAACGGCGATTACGATTGGACACGACGTTCACCTGATTTAATCGCTCCGGACTTTTTCTTGTGGGTATATTTAAAAAGGAAAGGTTGTGCTAATCGACCTGAGTCCCTTGAACAGCTTAAGGCCAACATTCGCAACGAGATCGCTGGAATTTCACGTGGAACACTTCAAACAGTGATGGAAAATGCCTTGGTGATCATAGATATCGTTTTCAAGAAGTCACAGATCAAATTGTGCAAGCCCAAATTAAATGATTTTTTTTTTTATTCATTAATCAACGGGAATGCTCCCTTGTGTACATAATTGATAACATATTTTCTCAACACTGGCACCATATATCACAGTTCAAAAAGATGTCACAAACAAATCAGGACTTATGGTAAACTAGATAATAAATAAACTAAGGTAAACAGCAGAAAATTCCTCAGTAGCGCGAGTATAAAATTTGCAAGAACCTCGAACAAGTCACATCAAAAAAATCAACATCTGCACATATATCGTTTCCATATCGAGTAATTCTATTAAACAAACTGTTTTCTGCGATCGCAGTACGACAACTAGATACATCAAAAAGTCTGTTTCCGCGTAAAGCTCTTGCTGGTACATGTAAGCCAATATTTGACAGAATGTATGGACAATCAATCAAGTTCTTTAAAATTTTAAACAGAATAATCATATCAAAAATTATCCTTCTGTTTCCAAGCGATCTAACATTGAACAATTGTTTTATCTCACTATAATCGTGATTGTCAAAGCTAAGAGGTGTGTTGTTTAAATAGGCTAATTTACGCAGAAACTTAGATTGAACTGACTCCAATAATTGAGCATCACATCCGGTATACGGAGACCATACTGGTGATGCATACTCCAAAACAGGTCTGACTAGTGAATTGAACAGGGTTATATATGTCGATGGCAGTTTAAAAACATTGAAATTTCTGTTAACAAAACCAAGAATACGCAGTGCTTTGTTCACTATATTGTACACGTGTTCGTGGAACCCGCCGTCCGCGGAAAAAGTGACACCCAAGTCGGAAATGTCACCCACCGTCGAGACTGCAGAATCCCCGATAACGTAATCAAAAACAATTGGATCCTTCTTTCTAGTGTAACGTACGACTTTACATTTCGAAGCGTTCACTGACATGTGATTATCTTCGCACCATGCTACAAAAGAGTTCTAATCTTCCTGCACTAAGTGAGCATCATTAATTGAGTCAACCTGTGCAAAAAGTTTTGCGTCGTCGGCATATAGGATTTGACAATGTCTCAAAACAAGTGGTAGATCGTTGATGAACAAAATAAACAAGTGTGACCCTTGAGGGACACCAGAGGTTACTGAGATAACACGAGATTTACAGTCATCAATTCGTACCACCTGCTTTCTATCACACAAGTAGCCGCAGAGCCAAGACAATAATGGATTTACAATTCCCATCTTCTCTAGCTTTGCAACAAGGACTTTGTGTGAGACCCTATCAAAGGCTTTCGCAAAGTCGGTATATACGACATCGAGTTGACTACGGTTTTCAATTGCCTTAGATATAAAATAAATGATAACTTTAACACAAATAAATTTGTGTTAAAGTTATTAAAAAAAAACTTCAGGCACCACAAAAAATCACCCAGTATATGTACAATTAAAATAAGTGAGTAATGGAAGAAGGGTGAAATATAACAATTTGTCATTCACGTGCAAGAAAATCCAATTATAAATTTCGTTTACTGCTAAGATGAGTCCTGCTGATGCTTTGTACTCTTATAATTAAAAGTCGCGGATTCAAATAAATGAAAATTGTAGGTTCAGTAGACAGACGGCATAATAAAAATGGAAATGACATGGCCCATACCCAGCGCTCATCTCCATTTCATTTAGATGTCATCCTTTCCTTTGCCTTTTGGGCGCATTCTTCCCTGCGTTCTTTGTTTTCCCAACATCAAATAATCCGCGGGCTCTTAAATTATGAGCAAAAGAACTGATCTTTAAACCTGATTTGATTACTATTTTGCACATACACATTTGTACTATAGGCACCTTGATGTTCAGAGTATAGTCGTAGTCACATGCCGTATTTACGTAATTACGTATTTTTCTATCAACATCGTCATCATCATCATCAACAAATATTTTATCTTTAAAAATCGGTACCTGCCAGCGAAAGTTATAGCTCAAACGCAAGAGATTATCATTTTTAATGTTATAATATCTGTGAATGATAATATGTGACTTCCTACATACATGCATACGTAGGCGTTTACATAATACATTTTCAAAATATTGAATTTGAGTTCAACAGCCAACAGGCATTAAAAACGCCGACTGAGTTTGGATTCTCCACTGTTATTATTTTCAATTTCAAAGAAAAGGGATTTTAGGTACCAAAGCTTAATTATTAGTGTACACTGTGAGCGCCAATAGCCGTGTCCTTTGCCGCTCACCATGAAAAATAATGTCATTCACGTTGCCACCTAAATTATAAAAAGGGAATATTTTCATACATGTGGTTGCGTCATCATTAAAATACAACCTGGGGCTAGTGTATAACGCCAATGCCTTGCAGACTGAAGCCCTTCTTGTCTACCCTCCACATCATACTCCTTCCGTAGCCGATTTAATAGAAGGGCATATTGTGACCTGTTTGCTAAACTTCCTTTTGCAAATGGAGAAATACTTATCCCAGACAAGTTTATGACAACAAGAGGGGCATTATTTACACATGACGGAACCAAGCACTTGACAGAAATATTAAAAAGCAAACACATTGCCGGAAGCATTCTAGCGAGACATGCCCATATTCATATATTTGTACATAGCGGGAACAATTTTGCCTAAGGTGCTCTTCTTTCGCCCTGATATCCTACACATTGAACTTGATAAATGGAATGCACCGAGATTAAGAATTTGATATTCTGGTACATGCAGGTACGGCAAAAATGGAATGTCACGTGTACGGTACTACATATCGATGTTTTCGTTGGAAGGTATTCTCAACTTGGGTTATTATGTCCCTCCTCTTGAAACATTTATCATACTTTGAGAGTATGCATGTATGCACGCCGATATTAATCATTGTACCTCAGTGCGAAGGCGGGTTGTTTAAAAGTTCCTTACACTTGTCCAATTACTTTTATGAAATTCACTAGATCCTTCCCGTATACATGTGTTAACTTACTACTTGATATGCGTCTAGCCTAGTTGGGGCTTGTATCTCTTATTCCTATCCTGAAAAGTGAACAAAACCGCCCATAAAAATAACGTGAAAAACTTTGGTGGAAAAAAGAACGCGTCTCTAAAATTGCATTTTATTACCCAAACTCCAAAGCATCAAATTTAAATTACACGACATTTTTTCATAAAGCCAAAATGCACACATTTTCAATGACACCTCACCAGCTCTCCTACAAAAATAAAACACTTACATATTGAGAACTTTGACGCCGTTTCGGAACTCTTCTATAATTTCGTTTATAGTATAGTTAAACCTGATTTTTCCCAACCAGGAGAGCAAAATAATTTATGTGTTGACGAATTTGTGTCATGTCCTGTATGTATCGTATTTACCATAAGTAGACGTGTGACTTTTGGGGCATAAGCTGATGTATGAAAAACTTCTATCGTTATCGCGTGTTGTGGCAGCGGCAATGTGCATTAGGAAGTCCATTTGAACATTATACTCAATGACCAAGGTCAACATCTGCAACACAAGATCGCTTTATCACTCTTCAATGCGATTTGAATTTCACCCAGATTTAAGACGCGTGGAAGATGGATATGATCTGAAGGCTCAGAAAAGCTTAGAGCATTTCAGGAAGTTCATAGCTATCGAGGAGGCACATGCAATAACATGGCCCGGAATAACGATTGGTTTTCAAACATCCCTCATTATCCCAGAAAACAACTTAAATGCATTAGGTTATGCTCGTAATATACTGGAACCTGTTATTCCATTTCCACAGGAAGTTGGACCCGAATTAATCTTGATGTATAATAATCCCAGAATTCATAATGCATTACCTAAAGAAAATAGTTTGATTCAAACGAAATCAACGTTCTTCCGTGACCCGCCAATCCCCGGACTTGCATCCCGTTGAACATGCATGGGATAGATTGATAATTAAATGGTAATGCCTCTTATTAGGGTAAGGATGAATGTTGTCACTCAACTTCAGGTTTCTATAGATTTTCCAATTCAAAGTAGAGTTACACAAAGTTATTACAAAGATGAAAGATGTGTTCATTTTGTATTATCCCCAGAACTTCTATCTGAAAGTGGTGCACATACCTACTATCTACCTGCAGTTAAAAAATGAAACAGATTGATAATTTTTCTTGCAAATTTATTTATCATCATTTACGTATTAAACGGTTTTATTTAGCTTACCCTGTTTGGGTCAAATTTAGTAATTGAAATTTAACCCCTTTCCTGTCGACTGATTGATGTGAAATTTGGTACACACCTTTAGTTCTGATGACAATACAATTTAATATAATCAGTATTATTGTAAATCCAAGATGGCCGCCTGTACAAAATGGTGGATTACATATTTTCTCACAACCCCCTCAATATAGGTATCAAATTGATGACACTATGACAAATTTCTAATCCAAGATGACCGCCCCTACAAAATGGCGGATTACATATTTTCTCACACCTCCTCAATATGGGTATGAAATGAAAGGGCTTTACAAGTAGAGAGTAGTAGTAGTTGAGACAGTCTATACTTACATTAAAAAAAATAAGTAAAAAAAACTTTTTAAGTTAAACGGTTTTATTGAAAATAAAGATAATAATGATGTAGACAATGTACTAAAAACTTAAAAATAATTCAGTAGGTCCTAGGTACCAGTCATCACACCACTCCCCTCGTCAATCTAGGGCATTAATCAGACAAAGAATAATATCGTGGGGCGTGGCGTAATTTGAGTAAATATGTCAATAGCATTTATGTATAATGATATGAGCGGTTGACTGTTGATAGAAATTTCACGCGCCCCACGGTCTCATTTTTCTATTTATCGGAAATAAAAAAGTTTTTTTTTGTCGATTACTAACATATTAAAGGGAAGGATAAACCTATAAAATAATAAAAAAGTTAAAAATTAAAATTTATATCGGCTGTTTAATCAAAGGTCCAGATTTTTGGCTATTTTTCAAGAGTTTTGACCCCAAAAAAAATTATATTTTTTTTCGGTACATCTTTCCGATAGCACTATAAAGAGAAACCTCTGAATATTTCAGCCTAATCGGTCAATACCTTTTTGAGTTACAGAATTATTGCATTGAAACTTTCATTGGCATTCTGGGTATGGCCACCCAAGCATCTTTCCAGTAAATATTTTCTGGACAAATCTTCGTAAATTGGTAGAAGATGTTGTTTTATATCGTCGCCAAGTAAAAGAGTAAATTATGAGACAAAAGAATACACAAACGTACTGTGAAAAGGCATTGCTCCGACCCAAGCTCTCCGACTACCTGGTTAATGACGGTATGCGGGTTCTGACGTTTTTCCCAATAACTCCATTAATATTCAATATTTCGATTTGTCCTTTTGACAGTATATTGTTAACATATTATATATTCGAATTATGTAAAAAAAATTGATTTTTGAACATTCTAAAGGTGTCTGCTCTGCCCCCTTAACACGCTCGGTATACTATGCTACTACTACAGTTCAGTCCAATTGCATTTTTTGCCTGCAAACCGTCTACATTTAGATTTTAGGTTTGAGTTTTTGTAGCTACAGACCTTGAACTTAGGCTGCCATGTTAATTATAGTAGTAAAAGAGTTTATCTTATATATCTTACCTTTTAGATACGTTAGATGAAAAATTTAAAATTTTTTTTTAAATCTCCACATTCTCTACCAATTTAGTTATTTCAGTTAAAACGAGAAAAAGGCTAAAAAATTAGGCCAACAATTGGTTTTTCGCATTTATGTCTTTTCGGGTAACTTGTACTAAAAAATATATCCATACCAGAGCTGTAGAGAACATGTCATCCCTTTCATATACCACAATTTTCCCTGCGAGAAAAGGTTAAACCTTTAGAGCGTCGCGAAGGTTTTAGTCATTAAGAACATCCAGCATCGTTGAATGGAACATTTAGTTTTCTAGAACGGGAAGAGTCTACCTTCGGGAAAACAAGACAACCATGAGTAAAGTGGGGTAATAACAGGATTTTTACTAGATGGTGACGCAGTTTTGTTGAAGGAATACTACCGAACCAAAGGCGGTATTCAAATTCATATGATTGCAACATTTCATTACAGTATTCAGACAAACGACAAGGTCACGAAATTTTGAAACGTGGGGTATTACTTGCCCATTTAGAGTGATGGGTGGTGACGATGGAAGATTACATGAGTTGTGGGAAAAGGCCTTACACTAGGACTTGGATGAGTACAAGATTAGGCTTTTGTACCGATGTTGAATAAATTTTATTATTATCTATTGTAACTGTTTGATGCATAAAACACACTTCGTTTTGCGTGAATGATTTTCAGCCTAAGCCCTAGGCCCTAAGATAAATTCAATTAAATACAATTCCACATTTTAGGAAATGATGGTTTCCCTAAATATCCAATTAAAAAATAATGTTAATGACCACAGAGAAAACAAACTTCAAATTATATATATGTATACATGATACATATGGTATATGCTTTGTGCATATGATATAATAACGGCTTCAAAATAGAATTCTAGCCAAAGAAAGGCGGGTAAGAAAAAGCCTAGTTCGCTGTTCCCGCTAAACTAAATTTTCTCCAGTCTTTAAAAAAAAATATGTGAGCCATCACGGGACGCCTAGCAGATGTGAAACATCAAGTGAAATAAAATGAAGACTGTTTATTTATTTATTTAACGTTTATTTTCATTAAATACAAAGATTCAAAAATGTATTTCAAGTTGCGACAACTTATTTCTTTTACTCAGTGACTTCAGTAATCGTTACACTCGATGTTGCCTCTGACGGTATTATTGTGACAATTGATCGATGATAACTGAAGTACATATGTTTTCAAAAGCATTGGACATAACATTATCAAGATATCTAATAAATACGGCATCTATTGTTGTTCCATATATGGAAGTGGGTTCTCTTGGATTATTGTTAATTTGTAATTTAAATTCTTCTTGAAGGAACGTAATTAATGGCATTGTTTCATCTTTTGCAAAATTCACATTAAAATCTCCAGCTAAAATCAATGGTAGTTTATGTTTATTGGTTTTAAAAATTCTCAAACCTCTGTGCCTGTACGGAAATAACTAATCTCTCATGTAAAAATGAAATGATATCATTCGTTTTTTTATTCGGTGAAATGTACACAACAATCATAAGTAATTCACTTCCACCTTCTAGTTTAACATGTGAAGTACACATATCGCAAATGGATGCTTGGGAGACATGAACTTCTGTAGCATTTTGAACTGCTAGATCCATGTTGAATGTAGTAATATGTGAAGTGTTGTTGTTTTTGTAAATGGCAACTCCACCGGCTCTAACATTTTGTCGTTTAAATTTAGCTATACAATGAAAATTAGGTAAGTCAACTGATTCATCTGCAGGACACCATGTTTCAGTTAAGGGGGTGCATACGGCCAGCAGCGCCAAAAACGCGCCAAAAGAAAACCTGTTTTTAGAAGTGATAGCAAATAGAAGTTAATTAAAATAACTTTTACCCATTGTATATTAGTACTGAAACTGTTTAAAAAAATTTATTTAAATATTTTTTTTTCAAAAATTTCAATATAAAAAATTCCGTTTCCCGAAGCACTACGAAAAAAAAGTTGCTGCACGGTGTGCATGATAACTCATACAGTTTTTAATATTTTTTGATGTTTTTTTTTAAATATTCGAAATTGTCTTGTCTATAGTCTCTCGAGGCGGATTTTTAAAATTCGATAAATTTGGCAATTTACGGCAGTTTAAAAAAAAGTATGTATTTTTAATTTTTAAATTTTTAAATTTTAAATTTTTTAATCACAATATCAAAAATTTTAATTAATTTCTATTTGCTATCCCTGCTAAAAACAGTTTTTCTTTTAGCGCGTTTTTGGCGCTGCTGGCCGTATGTACCCCCTTAATAATAACAAGTTACTATTTTGACAAACAGAATCTTGTAAATCAGTAGCATGTTTTCTAAGACTTTGGCAGATTAAAGTACATATGGTTAATTTATTTCTGGAGTTCATAAAATCAGTGATCAGTCCTTGCAATGTAGTAAGTTTGTTTAGAGATAATCTTCTAAATTCTTGCTCTAAACTTGAAACTGATGGATAAACTCGGCTTAAAGTTACTTAGCCGGTTTTTTTGGAATTGCCATAAAACCTTATGGAAATGTTCCATTTATGGTCGGAACGAGTGAATTAGGTAAGTAGGTATTGTTCATGGCAAACAATACTTTCCCAAAAATTGTTTTAACACCAAAAATTGCAAAAATCAATTGACTTTGACGTCTGTTTTCGAGATATAAAATTATTCAGAGTGGCTATTCGCATCGTGCTTGCTTTGTACAATCGAAATTTGTGCTCATGTACATGGTAAATAACTTTTTAAACATCGGTACGAAAGATTTCGTAATAAAAATTTACCTTTCTTATAAAAATCTTCTGACAGATTATTTTCCTTTAACAAAATTTTCAATATTTGGTGTTAAAACAAGCTAATTTTTGGGAAAGTATTGTTTGCGGGAACTTATACTTACCTAATTCACTCGTTCCAACCATAAATGGAACATTTCCATAAGGTTTTAGGGCAATTCCAAAAAAACCGGCTAAGTAACTTTGTTCCATAAACTGTTCTTCCATGATAAAATCTTAACTCATCGTAACGATTACATATAAATAACCCTTCAACACTTGTTACTCGTGTTAAAGCGACGTAAAGTAATGGAATACAATGACTTTTACTATACTGATAGACCACCTCGTCATATGTACCTCCTTGAGGCTTATGAATAGTCATAGCACATCCTGATATCTATGGAATATGATTTCTTTTTCCCACAATGGTTTTATTATTATTGAGTGATATTTTTGAAGTCCGACGCACAATAGGCACAACACGTCTATCGATATTATGTTCCGCAACAAAGGCAGCGGCTTTTCTTCTAGTCCCCATACCAGTGTTTTTATCTGGAAAAACGAGCCATATGCAAGTAACTTGATTTTCTTCATTTTGTTCTATATGAATCAGCTTTCCAACGGCGCCGTTAGCTAATCCGTCTACCAAGTCAATGTTAATATAAGGCTTTCCAATAACAAAAATGATTTCGTATGGCAAATCTTGTATCAATCACTTACATCTTGTGCAATTTTTGTCTCATATGGCGAGGCATCGCCACGGAATGCGTCGCCACGCCAACAATCAGTTTCACCCGCGGCTATAGATGTTTCACATCAAAAATGCGTGACAACTGAAGATAAACACTCGCAAAAATGTTGAATCCTTATCTCCATAGCAACAGAAAACCAAAGGCCAATTCGCTACAGCTGTAAGTACAAATTCAAAGTCTATTACACTGTAATGTCAAAATTCCGCCGGGAATGAATGCTGTGCACATTCAAAAGCCGGCTAAATTATGGTACTAGTAGTGTACTACTTCGCTAAATTCCGCAGCAGAGTTTTTCCTCTAGGCAGAAGTTTGTATTGAAAATTTCGTTTGGCGGGAACAGCGTACTACGCTTAACATTTTTGCTGGTAGGTACAACTTGAAAGTTTCGAAAAAGAGCACAGCGAACATCGATCACTTTGTTATGAAACGTTTTGCTGACCTAACCAGGCACCTCAGCTAATTGTAATTCCTGTAAGATTTAATCTCATCGTAGAATTTTATTTAACTAGATATTCAACTTACATTTATTTTATTCATTTCACTATTCTCAATTCCATTCGGAGTGCCTTCATTTTATTATACATAAAATCCCGAGACGAAACAAACCATATAATTTAATATTGTCATAAAGATAAAGCCATTTAACTTCCAAATTTATTTACCCGAATTTTTGCAGCAATACTCAACTAAATGAAGTGTGTGAAACTTGCAAACAAATTTGATCAAAACCCTGATATTTTCGCGACATGCATCCCTAAGTATGTAAATAGAAGAAAGTGGGAGAAAGACTTCGCTTCTTACCTCCCACAAGAAAATGTGGTATCCGGACAGAGACAAATTTACAAACTTTTGAGGGTGGCAAACTGATTCCAACAAGTGTGCTTTAAAGTGAACTCACAAGAAGTTAAGACAAAGAGGTAATGGGATGTGAAATGTTTTATAGCCAGCAATTGGAAGCGCCAATTTAGTTTCAACAAGTTTAAGGTGAAATGTTCTAGGTATTGCACTGTGCCCGAACAATAAAAGAGGTCGAGATGTTTATTGCATTATCTTTAAATTGGTGGATTCGATTTTGTCTTTGTATTGTTGGGTAAATATTGAACTGATAGTAGTGATAGTAGACTTTAAGCTTTATGGGTGAATGATCAATATAAAGTTTCGAAAGTACACGTAAACACCTGAAAATTAATTGGATATATTTTAGGAGTAGTAAATGCTAACAAAACATTACAAAGTACTATTTGAGTGTTATATATCATAGTAAGTTATAATCATAGTAAGTACTACACTCAAAGTAAAATTCTTGGTGTATGTAACCAAACCAATAAACCGATAGAAAAGTAAAAGTGGTACCCCAAAATTGTTCACGTAATCTTTGAAATTGTTGCCTCAACAATCGCATTGTAGGAATATTGGTATTAATAAATAAAACAGTTTAGTAAAATTTTTTCGTTTCATTTTTTAATAAGGCAATTGTGACAATGAATTTCCTGTGGTAAAATGAAACACCATAAATTGCGTTGAACTTTAATTAACACTTTTAGACTCTTAAAATTGTCACACGATACCAGTGATGATACTAAAGAATTTATCGTTTTGAAAATAAAATAATTTTTTGCATATTATTGAAACAAGTATTTCATGCATAAAACCAACGATATAATAAGATGACACATATGATAAAACTGGCATGATGACATGACATCTATTCTATGTATGATAAGTCTGGCAATAACTTTAATCTGTCATATACTCTGTACATAATTATTTAGTTCATAAAATATGTTTTGCTGCATGTGTAGATACATATATCCACTTGTTTTAATCTGGCACCGAAAGTAGCTGGTATTTTGAAATTTTTGAACTGAAAAAACCCATTGAAAAGGCATGTGGAAAATTGAAGGTGGTGCACCTGGACAGTTCTCATGAAACTGTTTATCTATCTATATTTCCAACAAATGTTTTGAAATTGTAAAATATTTCCATTTTTACGTCACCATAATTATTAAATATGAACACTTAAAATTCGTGTTAGAAAAATAGTTATTTAGGACGCTTTACTTTTCTGACGCAAAGTAAAAGGTACGTTCAAACTAATTTATTTTTTTTGAAGTGTAAATTGGTAAAGATCTTTTCTTTTTTGCGGACAAAAAAAAAGAGTGTTTTAGAACTTTTATATTTTCATACAGATGAAAAGTTATAAAAAGACCTTTTATTTTTTTGTATAACTTTATGAGGCTATTGTAGCATTCTTAATTCTCATGGACTCTAATATTACGTATAGCAACCATTAATCACGTGGTAATCTGTATTTGTGAATAACCCGCACATTACCGTTTAGTTCCTATTTCAGAGCTGTTATTTTTCCCACAAACAAATGTAAGATGTTTACACCTCATTGAAAAAATAAAAGTTCAAATATACCTTTAATTTTTGCCACAAAATAATACCAATATGCACCTGACAAAAAAAAATTAAATTTTAAAGGTGCTTTTAACTTATCGACGGAAAAAGAAAGTGTCATAAATAACTGTTAATTTTTAACACGAATTGTAAATGTCCAGTTATACCTATTTATATCCCACTATATGACCAATTAACCAGGTAGAGAAAGGACTTACGAATTTATACGTAGTGAAGCTTTTGCGGAATATTATAAAAATCTGAATTATACAAAAAAACTCAACTTGAATGAATCCCGAAATGCTGTTTCTTAAATTTAAAACATTTTACAGTTAATGTTAGTACGTTACGAGCGTTTAATTTGACAAACAAACAATTTTAAAATCGGTTTTCTACGTATAAATTCCCACATCCTTTCTCTACCTGGACCTACCTCTATGGAAAGGCAACATGATGAGTAATTCAATAAAAATAAAAAAGAGGTGCATTACGTACATGAATTTCGGAGAAATATTGGGTGAAACGTGAAATTAAGGACATTTTAGAGTTTTTTTTTACTTTCGCAAGTTACTGTACCTGCCAACCACTGCAAGTAGATCAACATAAGTGGCATTTTAGGAAAGCAGATAGTGGTTGTTTGGCGTCAGCTTGATGTCGCTGCGTTGAGTGGATCAAAAGATAAAAATAAAATAATAAAGTGCATCCCGAATTTATGAATCACCCTGTAACTCGAAAACGACGCAAAAACGGGGAACATACATGAGAGTGATTCCGATAGCCCTCAATATGAGATGTCCAGGGAGTTAGCCCCGTAATTTTTGAAAAAATATAATAACAAAAATACGTTGTGCTGCATTGTGCTAGTGTTAAGCTGCTTCGCTAAATTCGAAATTCGAAAAAATACGGAAATATTTTGTAAGAGGAAAATTCAGTCAGCAGACATTTTGTAAACGGTACATTTTCCTTTTACGTATTGTTTTATTCCGATGTGCGATGCTTTTCGTGGTATTCGGCACACGGTCATGGATATTTTTCTCTTACAAAATATCGAGTTGGAATTCTCGAATTTGGAATTTTGCGAAGCAGCACAATTTAGCACAACTTTAATTTTCTATTTAATTATTTAGTTAATTTTACCTTCGGACGGCACTTCTCCGGCCACCCTGTATATGAACAAACCATAATAGTCCTTTAATAATTTCAAATGATAATATTACCTAAAGACCATAGAAGAACACCATAAGTGACAATTGGCCTGACAATTGTATTATATAGTCACAGGATTATCCTTGGATTTAGACCCCAGGTCCTTTCAAAGAGTCTCCTGCAGGCCCATATTGCTCGTGTGGCTTTACCTAGGGTGTTATCCAATTGAGTGTTCCAGTTCAGCTACTTATCGACCCAAATGCCAGATACTTGGCTTCATTGGAGTACTTCATAACTGTTCCTTGAATAGATATTGGACCTAAGTCCAGAAGAAATGTCCTTGTGAAGGGTACAAGGACAGCCTTGATCGGATTGATATTTAGACACTCCCTGACACACCAGTCCGTAAGGACTCGGAGGGCGGACCTCATTATGCTGGTGATGATGTTGTCGAACTTACCCGTAACGGTGATTTCCAGGTTGTCCGCATAACCGACGGCCTCGTAGCCAAGCTCAGACAGCCTGACCAAAAGGTCGTCCACCGCTAAGGACCAGAGTAGTGGAGATATCTGACTGCCTTCATGCAGGCACGGGGATGTTCCTCGATGAACGATATTCCGCTCTTTTAGCATAGCGTCCACCCATCCAACTGTATTGTGGTGTATATTTCTGGGCTCAACGGCCCTTGAAATAGAGTCGAATGCAGTATTGTCAAAAGCTTCTTCTATGTCCAAGAAAGGAAAGAAGTATCTCCTTAGACTAAAGGGATTTTTCAGTCTTGCTCACATGACTGTGTAAAGCACTTTCTGTTGAATCACCCTTTGTGTAAGCTAACTGTGTTTTGTAGAACTGGGTAGATCGCTCCTTTGGGATAAATCTAACAACCACCTTTCTCCACGAAAGTGGTAAGTATCCCCAAGTGAAGCTAGCCCTAAATAGGCACACCAGAGGGTCGAGAATCGTCTCTAAACCGTTTTAGAGTAAAGCTGGAAAGATTCCGTCTCATCAGGCGGCTTTGAAAGATTTTAGCTTGTCTTTGTCAAAGATGACAACATACATACATATGTTACATGCTATAAGCTCTGCGGCTGACGTTGATCCCATGATCGGTGACTGCAGGCTGTATTTCAGTTGTTCTTGCCTTGAATCCGTGTAGCTGGAAAAGATACTCGTGTGTTCTCTTTGGGACTCGTTGAAGGAACCATCTTACTTCTTCAGAAGTCCTACCCCATTCGAGGTATGCTTGGCTATAGCCTTCTGGATGCGAATTGCTTCGGCAAGGTTTCTATGCTTTCACACTATTTGCGCCAATACTCACGTTTAGAACGTCTTAGTTTTTCTTTATTGTAGGCAGTGAGTGCGGACCTATATTCGTCCCAGTGCTTTATGGGCCTGGCACATGCCAACGCATGTTTGCCAGCCAATTGTTCCACCAGCGCGCCTTTCGTGCCGTACAGCCTGAGTTGGAACTTGCACACTCGTTTAGTAGGGTCGGCAAACAGCGCCCGATAGGCAATATCGAATTTAGAATAATATTAAGTTAAGGACTTTACAATCCAACGATTTCAGCACAAGCGGGAGCAGGGTTTAATAGTTTTTGGAGACAATCCCGCTCCCGTAGTTTCTCCGAGATATTTGGTGCAGTGGTAGAATTACCATAAGTATATTTTTTCATTTTTTATGACGTGGTACTGAATTTTCTGTATGGGGAAGACAAATGTGGCAACATAGCGAAGCATTATCACAATAAAAACTAACTTCGAGACAAAAATGTTTAATTTGCCACGAAACAAAGAAAAATAAACTGTTTCCTAAGTAAATCGCTACGATGTTAGATTTGTCCAGAACAGACCGACGACGCCGCCAATGTTAGTGTGCTTGGAAAAATCTTAAGGGGTCGTCACAGTGTGAAATTTTCGAAAAATCGATTTTATTTGTTGCATTATCGGATAGTATACACTGTAATAAACATTCTCTCAAATTTTCAAATTGAAATTCAAATTATTATGGTCGCTACAGCGTTTCTTGTAGAAAGGGAACGGAGGGTACTGGTGAGAATCCCCAGCATCAGTATTGTCCTTCAGGAGGAGATTCGTGGTGCGAATGGCGCAAAGCTGAGGCCAATGGATTTCAGGAAAACTATTCTCATCCACCAGCGCTCGATGACGATGTCCAAGAGGTTTTGAAGCCAATCTACGAAGATTTGACCACCCACGATTTGTTAGAGAGATGTACGGGCGCTTCAATCTTTAAACGCGTTTTTCTCAGAATGGTGTTTTTCAAAACGGTTTCCACTCTCAAAGGAAGAGTTTTGAAGATATCTAGTTCCAACTTGGAGAGAACATTTTTAACGTCATGCGTTATGGCGCTATGGAAGCTTGTTTTTTTTTTTTTGAAATCTTCCTACTTTTTTTTACGAAAAACTGTCGAAAAAAAGGGCCAAATTCGATACTTTTTGTTCAAACCGCCGCCATTTTGTCAAATTAAAAAAAAAAACCTTCCATAGCACCATAGCGACTTCCCTACAGATTAATAATCTTTTTGAAATTTTTGTTTCAGATCAAAATTGCACCCGCAATCCTGGAAACCATACGGAACCTTTTTTTTTTACGTGTCATTTCAACAATTTATTGAACTATTTTACACCCAATAAATAAACATAAAACAAATCATTTTGTATTCGTCATGAATGTATTTATTTATAAAAAAAAAAACTGGACCGATTAGGTGATTTCAACATTTAAAAAAAAATCGCGAAAATCAGTGATTTTTCGGAGGGTCACACTGAGACGATCCCTTAAGGGGGTATCCTCATGTGACCACTTTGAAAAATCGACTTTTTTTGTTGTCATATTTCGATAGTAAAACCTATTGAAAATATGCTGTGAAAAATTCAGACCGAAATTCCTAGTATTAAATAAATTACAACTCATTATCGCCGCCGCGCCAGGTCTGCAGCTGCTACATTTCTATTGTTTTCACCGGTCTTTTTTACCTGCGTACGGAGTTTCTAACGGTCAACTTTAGTATATTACCTACCTGTGTATATGTGGAATAGTGTGTATAAAGTTTTGTCGTGAATTGTGAAATTGTATGGTCCAGGCATAGCAGATTAGTGTAAGTATAAATTTTCCACCAAAATTCTGCTCTTGAAACTTTGAACGCATTTTACTCGAAACATCATTTTCTAAAGCGGCGGGGGTTCTAACAAAAAAACTAATCAACCGATTGCTTTGAAATTTATATATGTTCTTCTACTCATTAATAGTTATCGTCGGAACTAGAATTGTTAATTTTCGCAAATATTTACTTACTTTTTTTAAACGATTTGTACCAAAAAAAACCAAGATTTTCGTAACTTTTTTTTCCACAGTCCGCCATTTTTTTGTTTTTCAATGAAATTGCTTAATCCTAGTTCGGACGATAGCGACAGGCCTACTGAACAATAATCTATTCGACTTTTTCATTTCAGACAACATGCACAGCCGCTATTACCCCCGCCAGTGACCTGCTTTTTTTTTTTTTGGTGTCTAATTTAATTAAAAAAAAAAAAAATATAACAAATGTAAAATAAGCAAAAAAAACAATTTCTTTATACAGTTTAAGATACAAATAACAACATATAAAAAAATTAAAGTGATTGAATATTATTGTCTTATAAAAAAAAATTCCCTAAAAAAAGGTAAAATTCATGTGTTCACATGAGGATAACCCCTTAAACGAGCTCTGATATGATGCGGCAGTAAATGAGGTGCACGATAAGGTCTACGAGAAGCAAATCTGGCTTCCACTAGACTTTGGACCTACGTTTTTAGACTAACGTTTGTAGTTCCTCTTAAAGATTCTTGTAACTCCGAAGCCGTAACACTGCGATTCGTTAAGGCTCTAATTTGTAAAAATCGATCAAATTGTCATGATGTAGCCCTTGGACCAGGTCCTCTTATCACGCCATTTTCTTCACTGTATCTTCCCATTACTGCAGATATATTACGAAACACCAACGATACGAGAAACCTACCTTTGGTTTTTTCCAGTTTTTAGAAGTGCCACTATTCACACAGATTGTTCAACACTTTGGGGCTATGTGTCTCTATTGCGCGGCATTTTGAGACTTAATGATATACAAAAAATAAAATTTTCAAAATAATTTTCATATGTCACACGAAAGCGCCGCCAATAAATTTCTTCAAAATTGTCTCTTTTTTAAGGCACTACCAAAACACTACGGTCCGCTCACCAAACGATTTGAATCTTTGAACATTTTAACCCTAACCAACTGCTTTTATGAGAAGTTGTGCGAAAGAAATATTTTCTAACAAAGATACATACATCGTAAAACCGATATATGTGCCAGCCAGTGTAGAAATGAAAGTGTGTTTGATTGTTTCTTTGTTTGCTTGTTATTCAATCACGCTTAAACGGTTGCTTCAATGGACAAGCAGTGAAGAAATAAAGAGCCATCACGCACACCACGCATGACCGGTTGAGGTCCTTGCGATTTATGGTCTGGCTACTTTGCCCGGCAGTCAACGATGAATGTGAAGCGATTCACAAAATACGGGCAGTTTTTATTATCTCTGTCGGATATGGCTTTTCCATGCCCAGTTGTTAATAATTTCAAACGTGTTCACTTCGGCTAATTTTACACGCCATTTCCCTATGTATAATGATAATAAAGAAAATATGGGAGGACTCCATAGACGCAGATTCAGCGAAATTACTTAATATACGCGACTGGAGGTACTTAACGTATCACACAGTATCCTGAAAAAAGAAGCTAGGGGAATCTAAAGATCGATTTGGACTGTAGTGCTGTTTTTAGTGTGCTGGGGATATGACCAACAGCCAATTTAAATTCAAATAGGTGTGCAAGTTTAATTCAAGAATTTCATTTATGAGAGAAATACAACCATGTGATGCTCTTATTTTAGTGTGTTTAGCACGAGTTTAAGTCTCGTTGCGACCAACGTCTACGTTGTCGTCCACGGAAAGATATCAAAATCAGCCGAGCTCTCGCGGAAAACAGCAACTTTTCCCTGTCCCGATGGTCGATTGGGCGAACTCCAAAAAAAATGCAACAATAACATTAATAACAACATAGCGCAGTAGTGGCATCAAAATGCAACGTTCACAGCTTAGGATAGAGAAAGGAGATTCGAAGTGGTCCTTCCACCGCCACGAGACTCCACATATCTACATACACGTTTACATAGGGGATTGGTTATAGTTCTTCTGGATTAATTTTTTAATAATACTCACCGCCCTAATAAATACAATAACCAATTCTTCGCTTCGAAATAAAGAAAGCGTACCTACTTCAGTTGCAGCCAAACATTTAGTTTTGTATCTTTTGAGTGTTGTAGAGGAATGCAGAAAAGGTAGCAGCTTTCTTCATAATCTTGAAAATCATGAAAATGTTGGTATTTTCTGTTAATATCCAAAGATTAGAATACCTCAGTAAAAGTAGCCAAAGACAACGGCACAACTTTCCCCGCAGCAATAAAGGGTTCATTTTCGAGTCTCTGAAGGCTGAGAAAGATCATAACCTTGAAGGATTTGGATTGGTTGTACCAGTCACACTCGTATATTCGATGGCGTAGTTGACGAACCTGGAAAACGTATCGCCATCAATAAGTGGATACTCTTGGGAATGTCTATTTACCTGCTGAATAACATCATCTCCGAAATAGCAATACATTCCTAATTGAAAAACTTGAAGAAAAAATATAATGGTCATAGTTACTGTTATAACATTTATTGCTTTGGCCACAGAAATAGCGTACAGAGCAACCGCCATCATACAAACATTATATAGCAAATGAGTGAGTCTCAGCATACTAAAAATGTCCCTAATGGAGTCGATTATTCTGAAAAGTTCGAACGACCAATTGAAATTGTTTGTCTATACTTTAACTGTAATAAAAACCCACCAATACTATAATACATGGAAGTGCCTTACAGCACTGTTTAATCTCGTATACGGATTTCCATATTGGAAACATCTTGAAGGTGCAAACCAAAATTGCAATAACACAATTCATTTGTAAGGTTACTCTGGTGTTGTTTCCTTTGGACTTTACCTCATTATAGCCGGAAAACAGTGGGACACCCAGCATTATACCGGAAAGGACCGGAAAGGAAGGAAGATTATACCAGGGGACCAATTGTAGTTCTTTTGGTAGTGCGGAGCTTTTTGTCATCACGCCACAACCCAAGTATTTTAAATACTTTCGCAGATTGCGAAAAAAATACAAGTGTGTCCTTGTTCTTCTCGAGATCCGTTGATTTATTTGCAGGCCTGGAATGTCAAGGTATTATGTTGGATCTAATTAAAAATTATCTTACATTTTGTGGTTTTGTCGAGTGCGCTTCTAAAATTTGTAAAATCGCAATTCACTGTTTGAATATTTAATGTAATGAGGCAACGTTGCTTGTACCGTCAACCCGTTGTGTAATTTATTTACGAAGGTGTTATGACAAGCAAAAAAATTTAAATCTAGAATGCGTTGCTAACGCACTCCTGCAGCTCGTGCGACTTCCCACAATTACGGTAATGATTTTCACCACTTTGTGGCATAGGTGTTATTATATGAATAGGTTTAAGGCAAATTTTGAACGCATGGAGCTTCACGTCTGACCTTCGCACGAAATCGCATGACTTGAGTCTTGTAATTAAACTTTTATAAGCGCGCAAATTGGCCTGGATCAGGTGAAACGCTTCCCCTTCTCCGGTTAAACTTCAAGGGAGTGGCATGAAAATCCGCACCAGGAGGCTTTCGGGGTCGCTTATTTCGAATCTGCCATCAAAATTTCTACATTAAAAATGGCGAAATCCAATAGGGCAACCGGAATTGCTCAATTTTAAGCAATTTTTATGAATTTTTTATGAAGACGTCCTTGTGGTCAGAATTAACATCTACCATAATTCAAGATTACAGAATACGTAATTTTGGCAAGTAGTATGCGCCTTTTTATTTGGAAAAAAGCATGGGAATAACTGTATAAGTTTTTTTTCTGCCGTTTCGAACGGAAGTAAAAAATTGTGATTGGTATTCTCTTTGTACCAATGGTATTTATTTTAACTAGCAAAGCAATAAATATTTCACGTATTTAAATTGCAGATGGAAATGTATGCATGAATTCAAAAGAGGTTATTCCGTTTACAAAGCAATAATTTATTAGATACATAAGTCCGTTCTACTCGGGGGGTTCGCCCATATTTAACATGAAGAGGTTTACGCATGTAGGTCAATATCGATTTTGCATGTGCATATACAGTGGGCAGCTGTGGATGCCCCGAATTTTAATGTCCATTCGCACTTGGGTGGATATGATTGCATTCTGGACGCAATTAAACCTAAAATTGTTTTTGTTTTGCAGAATCGCCATATTGATAAGTACATAAGTGTATATCTACATGCATATATGTACAGTACATGCATACAAAAGAGCCTTTGTACAAATGCTCGCTGCAAATTGGGTATTGTTCGTGACAATTAATTGGATATTTCATTTTTACGCAGTATGCCATTGCAGTTTTTTGCTGCCAAAATAAGCCAGCCATTTAAAATTTTTCGAGAAAAAAAAGTAACTGAAATTTCTTTTGGATTATTCTTCATCTACAAAATCTTCAAATTTCCTCATTATTTTTTTGCGTGTTCGTACACAATGGGTGGACTGAACAGAATACACGAGAAAATGAGGCGCTTAATATCAAATTCGTTGTCACATTTGAATCAGTTATTTCAGAAACCCCATAAGTCGCACGATGCCCATACTTGGCAAAATGAAAAAAACCTTTTCTGCGTATAGCCAAACTCAGTTTTCTTCTTTACTTGACTGGAACTCATTATTCTGTTGTCACAAACTAACCCAACTAAACTTCTATCTTGGTCACAAATTTGCCTTAGCTCGAGCATTTCGAGCGCACACGCATTGTTAGCCTTTATGTGCATAATGCAACGAGGATCTGCGACTGTCAACCGTTGTGTTGTCAAACCGGTGTGCATACACGTGTAAAAAGGCCCAATGTCGATCAATGATGTTTATAGTGAGGCACGAAAAATGTACTTATCTGATTTAGACTAATATCTACATCTACAGGTTATTCCGCATAACGCATGCAGAAATCAGAGGGGTGGTAGATTTCACTTAGGAAACAAAAAATTGTATGGCAGGTGGGGGCATCGACCGTGACCGAGTTACAGGGTGATTAATAAATTCGGGATACACATTATTATTTTATTTTTATTTTTTAATCTAATTAATGTAACGACGTCCACCTCGCGCTAAACAGCTACTATCTTAATGTGCTTTCTAAAAATGCCTCCAGTGTTGATCTACCTCTACGACTGCAGCAACAGTCACTTGCAAAACTGAAAAAATTTTCAGAAAATTCCTGAAATTTGGGTGTTTCATCTATGGGAGACAAAAATGAATGGGGTGATAGATCTCACATAGGAAAAAAAAGTATGCCATTGGGGGATGGGTAATTTCAGACGTTTTGGAGTTACAGGGTGATTAAAAAATTAGGGATACGATTATTATTTTATTTACTCCTACCTCAATGTATTTTCCAGAAATGCTACCAATGCTGCTGTACCTCTACCACTGCAGGTGCAGCACTAGCGAAATTGAAAAAAATGCTCTGAAATGTCTTTATTAATCACCTTGTAACTCCCAAACGGTTGTGTTCCCCCCACAAGCCTACGATTTTTTGCTTGGCTATGTGAGATCTATCACCCCTATCATTTTGGAATGCGTTCACTTATACACCCTGTATATAATAAAATGAATTAAGTCTGGTGCCTAAATGAGTTATTGCTTTTCACAGAGCATTCGACCTGCCTCAACCAGCCTAATGCCATCTGGACCTTTAACAGTTAATTCAGTTCTTCCGGCGACCCCTTTGAATGATTTTCAGCGTCCTTCGTCTTTGCCTTGTAGTGCGGTCGTCTGCTCCATATCCGCCGCTACAGAGAATTTTTTTGTTGTGCCTGGATTGCTTTATGTTCGTTTGCGTATTCATAATTATAATTTAAAGAATAAATACAATTGAAAAATTAATAAGTGTATCACAATGCTCATATGCTTCTTATTTTTCCAACAGAATATGCTACCACCGCCAGGCTAGACATGTGGCAGGATTGTGAGAAAATCTAACTCAATATTTTTGTGGCAACACTGGAAAAGGCAAAGTGATTACCGGCTTAAGCGAGAAGCGAATACCTCTAAAGAAATTTTGACTTTATTTAGGAAAACTTTTAATGAAGGAACTTTTCATCCAGTTGCTGATTTTTTAAACAGTGAAAGAAACTTCATCGTACATAAAACTATGGAACTCTATTTACTACAATAAATTCATTAAAAAAAACACACACACAAAACAACGTTAAGAGCCCTTCCCTGTCAGACACTCTCTTTTTGGTCTGAGTGGAAAAACTTTGACTGCAATATCAGCAGGTAATTAAAATTTTCCACCTTCCGCCTACTCGTCAGTCGCTGCAGTATTTGATAGTATTTAAATCCGGGGAGCTCTGGCGTGTTGGAACTGCCGTGGTTATTGCACTGGCGTATTTTACACAGGAAAAAATTATACATAAAGCGTGTTTGTGTTGATGGTGAGTTCTGCCTGGAAAATTCTGTGGATCGATACCACTGTAATCATTTTCTGTTTCAATTAACGTCTGGGAAGGAAATTTTTAATGACGCGCTGATGTCTGCTTTACGATTTTTATGGGTGTGGTCAGGGCTACACGTTGAGTTGCAGATTTGCCTGCGTATAGACTGCAAACAAGTGTAATACGCTGTTTGCCCTGTTAGCTCCGGTATTAAGGATGCTATGTGCTTAGTAGAAACTAACGTCTGCTATAGAAAATTCTTCATGATAATCTGCAAAATATTTTCTTAATTTTACAAATTAAGTTTTAGTTAAAGCCGAGGCTACAATTATGAGATTGGCTCAGCATCCTCTAAGTATGTATATAATATTAGGACATACCAAGGAAGTCAACTTAGTACATTGCACTCCTAATTCGCCTAACGCTATAGATGTATTCTTACAATGCTGAGCGGAATTATTAATAAATATTTAGAATAAGGTCCTTCCCTCCGACAAAAATAATGTCTGTACGGTGAAGACCCCGAGTAATAACGTATAATGTGTTCAAATTGAACCTCTTTGTTATTGATTAACACAAAATACAAAATTTATATTAAAAGAGCAAATAGTTTTATGGTATTCATTATTATTTACTATTATTATAATTAAGCGAGTCCACCTATTAGATCTATTGTACTAATCCCATCTTTTTTAAAAACTCCTTCCACATAAAGGTCCGTGAGATAGGCTATAGTGTTCTGGAAAGTAACAGTTGACACACACATTTGATGGGTGAAGTGTGTGAGCATTTGGTGACCTAAGGGTGGAGGATTCCCTCTTATAATGAGGATCTCCTCTGCTCTGTCTGGGCTGACCTACCTGAACATCGAGCGCCTCTGTTTCCGAGAGGTCAGCCAGCTCTTCGGAAATGAGGATCAGGATCAACCTTTATTGATTGAAGCCAACTAATGTGTTCAGATGTTACCCTGACTGGTTTGATAACGAATTTAAGGTTTCCTTGTGGGGCACACTTGTCCCAGATTTCAGGATTTCAGAGGTAGCACTTATCAGAGGGCTGCGCTCTAAAACCCGTAATATCTTCCTGAAGTCCCAATCCCTCCCTTACGATGTGTTTGCTCTCACAGAAACTAATTTAACTCCAGGCTTCAATAACAATGAACTATTCTCGTCTGACTTCTGTGTCTTTCGCGCCGATGGTAGTTTAAGTGAATCCGAAACTTCCGGTCGTGGTGTTCTACTCGCGGTTCACAATCATTTTAGCGCCACCCAAGTTAATTCCCGGGATTCATCTACATGTTTGAATCAGTCTCTGTAAAAATACCGCTAAATCGTCGCTCCATTTTCATTCTTTGCTGTTACATTCGTCCCGCGCGGCCTCTCATTGCCTATGAGCATTCAGTTAATGCTATTGACGCCCTATCTGCTCTAGCCAATCCGCTCGATGACATTATAGTCCTCGGTGACTTCAACCTTCCCCGGCTTCTATGGTCTCCCTCTGATGACAATTCCTTTTATTCCCCCGCTAATGCATCCTCAACAACTGAATCAGTAATTACTGACCACCTCTCTGACGCTGGCTTATGACAAATCAGCGGTGTGAAAAACCACCTTGGTAGACAGCTCGACTTAATTTTCTCCTCTAATCCTATTCATTCTGTTGTAATTCAAAGCAATCACCTTCTTTCTACTCTTGACCTGCACCATCCTCCACTCTTTCTCACTTTTTTCCTCGAATCATCAAACAACCGCACTAATTCTGAGTCCCTTTTCCGCTACAACTTCCCTAAAATAGACTTCTCTAAGCTAAACTTCCTGCTTAGTAACTCTACCGTCCTTTCGAACTTTAGTGACTGCCAACTACCTATAAACAACCGACTCGCTCTTTTCTACACTGAAATATTTAGTTGCCTGTCCCATTGTGTACCCTTCGAACCTATAAAGAACCACTTCTCATCTCCGCCCTGGTATGATAAAGACCTCCGTGCTCTACGCAACAAAAGGACCAATTTGGTGTATACCTCCTTTCAAGGTCTGACTCGGACTACTCTTCATACCTGGTTGTCTCTTCCCTTTTTTCCCAACGTTGTGAATCCCTCTACAATGGTTACCTCATTAGCATGCAGTCAAAACTAATCTCCGAGCCCAAACAATTCTACAATTTTATTAATATAAAAAGAAAATCAAATGGCTACCCTCGGTCCTCAAACTCGGAAGCACGTCCTCTTCTAACCCTTCTGCCATCGCTAACCTTTTTGCAGATTTCTTCAGTCAATCCTTTTGCGACCACGACACCGTCCCCGATCTTACATACTTTTCTTTTATGAGAAACTGCCCACAAACCTCCCTTGTTTCCATTGCCATTGATCCGTCTCTTGTTGCCAATAAAATCCGGACTCTCGCCGATGACTTTGATCCCGGCCCTGATGGGATTCCCGCCATTATTTTAAAGGAATGTACTACCCATTTCATTAATCCATTAACCAATCTTTTCTCACTTTCCCTATCCGAGGGCATATTTCCCAATTTTTGGAAAGATTCCTATGTCACCCCAATCCACAGAAAAGGCTGCAAGGGCGACATATCAAACTATCGTCCAATAGCTAAACTATCCTGCATCCCTAAACTCTTCGAAAGCCTCATCTATGACTCCATGTCCTTCCACTGTAAGTCCATTTTGTCTTCATCTCAACACGCCGTTCGTTTTGATTCCACGACTTCAAACCCGTTCATATCCCATTCCGGCGTCCCGCAGCACCTTGGTCCTCTAATTTTCATACTAACCATAAATGATGTTGAAAAGGTTATCATTCACTCCGAAATTTTGATTTATGCAGTATGCTGATGACATGAAAATCTTTAAACAACTCACCAACACATTTGACTCTACCCTACTTCAAAACGACTTGAACAGTTTCTCCACTTGGTGCTTGAAAAACTTCCTCGATCTCAATGTATCCAAATGCCAATCGATCACTTTCTCCCTTAAACGCGCCCCCACTTCTCCTAGATCCTACGTTCTCTCAGGCGAACTAATTCCATCTGTTAATTCCCTCCGTGACCTGGGTGTTATTTGCGACAGTGAGCTCAACTTTCGTTCCAATATTGATCACATCGTAAATAGAGCCAACTCAACCCTAGGCTTTGTAAAACGTTGGCTAATTTGATATTCAGATCTACACTGTATAAGACCGAGGCTCCCGTGACTTCCGCCGCCTCTAAACTTCATGGCGTTCCATTATCCATCACCTATGAACACGCGTGGTAACTAATACCCAAATCCCGTGATTTTTATTCATAATAAAGGTAGATGCCATAACATTTATACAGAAAATATAACATCAGCCAAATACGAACCTCTTGCGTATTGCCAGTGGATAACTTTCTTATCAAAATGTTCAATAAGATGTTGGAATAATTGCGGCCCTATCTCACTAATAACACTAATGATTTGACTTTGAGATCAGAAATCTTCATATAAGGTTTTTGCAAAAACTTATTATCTAATTACATATCTAGCTATTAGAGTAATATAGTCCCACTATAAAAAAACGGTTTTCAGTATCCATAAATTCCAATTTACCAACTTAACTCTCGACTATTATACCAACTAGTGTACGTAATATGGCCCACATTTTTCAGACTTCAAAAAATTTGCAAATGTCGGGCAATATTATAAACTAGGTTAGGAAATGAGTAACATCAATATGAAATATTACAAATTTATTAAACAATTTGGTAAGAAATACGGTAATGGAACCCTAAAAAAGTAACACAACATGGTGGACGTATGAGTAAAAAACTGTATGGAACAAGGTTTCGGATAGTATTATGTTCAACTACATACTTTAATACGGTTTCAGGCAAATTTCTACAAAATATCTTGCATTACTTTCGGAAGAAGCATTACTTTAAATTGTAATGGCCTTTCCAATTCATTCGCAGCAATCATTGCCAAATTGCTCCGCCCGGAATGTGAGATAATATTACTTTGCGCAATGTTGTCGTATACTAATAGCCAAACCAACAAAAAATATATAATTTTTTTACTAAAATAATCACTATAATTTCATCATTATTAACTATGAGCTTGGTCAAATTTAGTAGACATTATTTTGATAAGTACCATCAGGTCCATATACAATAATTCTACGCTGCTAGTACGATAGCTGTCTCGTTTCAAATGCTGAACACTCACCGAAATCATAATGTATTAAAGCTGAAAAATTAAAGAAATGAGTAAGCGGTGGGGGGGTCGAAAAAACTTTAGATCACATAAAATAATTACAAGGATTATTCTTGATTGCTTCGCTAATATTTTGAAGTCTTGTTCTAAAGGGTCTTTCAATAAGGATGCTCGATTTTAATTGTAAATAAAACAAGTTGTGTGTGAGATACCTACTCCATTTTAATTTTATTTGAAATAATATTTTATGGCATTATGGAAAATGTCCGCCGCGGCTTTGCTTGGTGGCACGTATTCGAGAATTCTAATTTTTGGTGACTTTGTTGCATAAATCAGGATGAATTAGCTGGATGGCGTTCGTTATGTTGACTTTGAGGAAATCAATTATTTACGGATTATTCGCATAGACCTGTGATTTAAGATAGCCCCAAAAGAAGAAGTCTAAAGACGTTAAATTGCACGGTCTCGGTGGGTGACCAGTTAACGTCGCCGCCGCGCGAGAACACCATTCCCTCAAATCGCTCGAGCAGAATGTCCATCGTGCCATACGGTCTGTGGCCCCACGATTTTATTTTTTTGTTTGATTAATGCCATAGATTGATGAGGGGAGTGGTGTGATGACTGGTGCCTAGGACCTACTGAATTATTTTTAAGTTTTTAGTACATTATCTACATCATTATTATCTTTATTTTCAATAAAACCGTTTAACTTAAAAATTGTTTTTTACTTATATTTTTTTAATGTAAGTATAGACTGTCTCAACTCTATGATCCGCCATGCACTGTGTTCTACTTGTAAAGCCCTTTCATTTCATACCCATATTGAGGAGGTGTGAGAAATATGTAATCCGCCATTTTGTAGAGGCGGCCATCTTGGATTTACAATGATACTGATTATATTATAATAAATTGTATTGTCATCAGAACTAAAGGTGTGTACCAAATTTCAGATCAATCTGTCGACAAGAAGGAGGTTAAATTTCAACTACTAAATTTGACCCAAACAAACAGGGCATGCTATTATAAATAAAACCGTTTAATAAACTGATTTACCTTTTCATTTCGTTACCTAGAATTTTACACTGATTAATTTTGCTGTACATGTTCCAAACAAATGATAGATTTACATTCATATGCATATTATAAGTGTTAAAATTGCAACTTTGCGATTGTACTGTTTAATAAGCCGCTAGTTGTGATGAGAATTCGCCGGGCGTCCAGTTCTTGTTAACAAGCTGCAGGTTTCACCGGATAAAACGGCTGATTTTCACTTGCCAAGCCAATGGGCATTGATATATAGGTTTAATCAAGTGACAATTATAGTTACTTTGAAATACTTTCACATACCACAAAACGATTTTTTAGTGGAAATCTCATAAAATTAAATCATCAAATAAAACGCGCGTTTGGTGGAGCGTTAAACATGATACGTGAAGGAATTTGTCACAATATATTTATGTAGACAAAAAAGAGTTATTTTATGTATATTTGTTTTCATGTTTATGTTAATTTTAATTGTAAAACATTATACGTTTTGTTGAAGAATAAAGAAATATTTTCCACATATTACGCTGTGGTAAAAATAATTGGCAACGAGGATAAATTATTAACTCTGTGTAATAAATTAACTATGTATACATATATCACAAAGTTTACGACAGAAGTTCTATTATACCTGAAAGATTATGCCCCAATAATGAAACCTTTTGCAGACGGTTTAGAAAGGTGAAAAGGGTATTTTTAGCGGTGTTGTCTTTCCGACTTTGATTATGGTTAAAGTAAAAATTTACCAAACAATTACAAGTGGAAAAGAAAACTATTTGAAAAAGCAACTCAATGTTTTGCTTACTTATTCCAGATTAATCGAAAATTGACAATACAATCAAAACCTGATGCCAAATTTAAATGGCTTGAATTTTTGAAAACATTTTCAAAGCGACCAATCAATAATGACAATGCTGTTGATGACACGTCTAATCAAAACCATGATAGCAATATTCCCTTCCTCGATTTTGGTGGGGGGATCCACCAGTACCGGCAAAAAATGCGTGTGCACTATATGAAGAGTCAGTATTGAGTATTTTGCTTTTCTATGGCGCCATATCACCATCGTTCCCGAGTTGGCCTTGACCCACTCTCGCAATTAGGATTTATCCCAACTGCAAGGAGAATAAATTAATAATAAACAATAACAAATAAATGATTTTCTGTTTTAGAGTTTAGGAAACTGGGATGTACATGTCCATCCTCCACGATGTACGAATTCACCCTCTGAAAGAGAACTAAATAGATTTCCAACCGATCCTACCCGATACGACAACGGTCGGCATAATGGCTCCCCTTCTAGCGATGTTCAGGTAAGGCGGTTATGCCGAATTATGCTCAACACTGTATGGACGTGCAAGGGGTTTATGTTGAGGCCGACATCAAGGTCGCTGACAAGACCATCCGGATAACAGTGCTTATTGATAGGAGTATTCGCTTATAATTTTGTGTGCTGCTTTTTTTCAGCCCGGGAAAGTCTGGAGCAGCAGCGGCGGCCGGAGGGAGCCCATGGAACACTGGATTTTGGTCGTGAGAGGGGGCGGACAACAGTTAGTACAAGGCAGTGAAACAAGGACTTTAACTCTTTTACAACTTTACAATTTCAGTCTCCTGTACTAATCGCGATATAAGGGCCGTTGCGATTTCGGGGTTACTTAAGGAAATAAAAATTCTTGTCTTTTAATTCACCTAACTTTATTCACAACTACAATTGAATTTAGAGATTTTTGATAATTTCACACAATAAATTCTGATAATTTCCTAGGCCTACAGTTAAATATTTGTCACCTTCACATACCAGATCTTCGACCGGTCGAACGGGGATGCATTTACAGCAGCCCTTGAACTTTGTCTGTCCCAAACCTTGAGGTAGATGTTGTGTTTTGTACTAAAACTTAATTTGAATTCATTTTAATTTGTTTTTGTTCACAAGTGTAACATTGTAAGTTCGATACCACATGTGTGCCAAAGGTATAATACAATATTAATAAGTGTCATATTAGACAATTATTGGTAACAAGTGCATAACATTATGTTTGTTTTTTTTTATTCCTCCTCTCCTTCACTCTCACTATTCCACCGCATTAGCGATAATAGAAAAAGCATTTGTTGAATAAATCACTTTTCAGCAGAAGTTGGTGATATGAATACCACCCACCCGTGGTAAGAATTTAGATATAACCAAACACACTCTTATAAACTTGCTTAAAAGAGAGTGAAAAAACTTCTTGGGTAGTAGTCGGGGCTACTAACTGTCGCTAAAACAAAAATGGCGAATTCAATATGGCGACCGAAAAGGTTCAATTTCAAATAATTTCTATGAAAATTGGTCCTTTTATATTTTTGGGGTCGCTCATCTCGAATTTACTATCGAAAGGAAATTAAAAGTGGCAGATTTAATATGGCGACCGCAAATTCTCAATTTTATTGGATTCACGTGTAAAATAACATATGGGGGCTTTTGTGGTCACTGATTTTAAATCTTGGATCGAAATTTTGAACATCAAGATGGCGGCCAAAACTCACCAACGTAAATAAACTTTCATGAAGTTAGATTCTTAGGGTCTGAGGTTTTAAAATATGTAATTACGTTTCTTCTAAGCTCATGTGTATTTACACGATACCCAAACAAAGCGATTTTTAAAATGTTTTTCCATCTGTTTGTCCAGACTAATCTTGGGAACGGCTAAACCAAATGCGATGGAACTATCACTTTTTACCCCGGAAATGTATTAGGCTCCCACGGAAGAAATATTTAAATTTAGAAGTACGGAAAATCAGGGCAAGTCAAACAAATTATCTCAAATCCACTCATATTCGCTACATCTTCTAAATTCTGATTGGTGTCGCAACAAAATGACAGCATATGTGAAGTGTATCTAAAATTACAAAAAGACATGTAGGCTATAGGTAGTAAGCGTAATTGGTCATTCAGGTTTTATTCCATAACGTACCTTTTTAACAATTTTGGAAATAGAGTTAAGCTCATCTTACATGTTGCAAAAATATTCGCCCTGTAAAATTTTAAATACTATATCTGATTTTGGGTCAAGACAATTCGTATACCTTGTGAACTATAAGGCAGAAGGACGGACGAAAAGCGTTGCGTACCCTTTGGTTGCGGAACATTGTCAAACGGAATATAACGAATTTATAAATACGGTGTCTTTAAATTCTGCAAATCCCGAGTAAATTAAAACAAGATTGTATAAAATTTACGGCGAAATATATTTTTCCTGTAATTCCTTCATCACAGAGAAGAAATTACACGGACGAGATTTCTGCTTGTTGTACAAGTTTCGTTGCCCTGCTGCCTTTCACAAGACGACTTCCTTTCAGTGGATTTTCCTTGATTGAATCGGTTTAGTCTCAAAGTGTTGTTGTATTTCCTTCCGCTTTCCTCTCCAAAAGAAAACGCGGAGAAAAGAATGTCTGAAGGATTGAAGCGATTTTTCGAGTCATTACCCTCCCGAGTTGTGTGCTCCTTTGTATCTGGCCAGGAATATAAAAAGTTCGGTCGTGCGAAATTCCCGGATCTCAAATAAAATAAACGACCATTTCACTTCTATAGAGGATATTGCTTTTAAAGTGCGGTATTCAGTTTCTTGATGCCATTGATAATTTCGGAATTATTTAATATAGTGGCTCTCTGCAATTTTAGGGCAGCATGTAACCTTAAACCAAGGTATGTCAAAGTTCATATTTCTAATTCCAGTTACGATTTAATAAAAAGCCACCATTTTTCCCTAAATCCATTTCATAATGAAAATGGCTATGGCGAACTCTCACCATGCTATTAAGTATTTACAATCTGCAGATGTGACTAATTTCGCTGGGAAAGCATGTACCGTCGCTTGGTTAATCATTTCCATCATTAAGTTCTTCGGCTAGTCTTTGGTAAAGTAGGAAAGTTGTGTAATTAACTTTCAAAGTGCTCGCGTGCTTCTGTGTATATGTACTCGTATATGATAGCATTGCTTGGTTCCCATTGAATCCTTGGTGAAATGAATTATGTACGAATAGAGTGGGCTCTGGAACTAGCGTACGTTTACAACTCGGTTTCATAAGCAATTAAATGTTAAGCCTCAATTCATGGAAGAAAATTTGAAATAATTTTCAATTTCATGGAAAGTTCAGTTGGCTGACTTTAAAATCTTTCTATAAAAATGCAAATTTCCGCGAATTCGAAAATATTTTTAAACGGTCTTATTTAGCCTCACTCCGTATATATATGTATTTGCTTGTTTGTTTGCAATCGATTTTTCGGCAACTTCTACTCAATCTATTCCGATGAAACTTTGCACACGTATTCAGTCTACATAACAATAGAATGCAGTATATTCGATTTTATGGTACATCCCATATGGGGGCCATCACAAAATGGCGGATTATCATTTTCGTTCCAACCCACTCGACATGGGGAAGAGTATTAAAAGTAGAACTCAATAAGCTGTGACGTCATTTTTAATCCAATATGGCAGACAGAAAAGGATAACGGATTAACATTACCCTTACATGAATGAAAGGGTTAGATGAGTATAATACAACGAGCTACCTGACGACATTCTAAGTGAAATATGTCGGATGCGCCAAGATAGCAGATCACCATAATGATTACAACTCCCTTAACATATGTAGGTACCAAATTGACGGGTTTCATGAGCAGAACATAGTTAGCTATGTAATTTATGTGATGTAATGAATGAAATAAAATGAGGATAAACAAATAAAGCACACTAAAAAGTGAAAATTAAAATAGGTAAAAAAAAACTGTTCACCGGTTTTATTGTACAAATGATGATGCACTAAAAGCTAGGAAATAATTATGGGTCACCAATCTGGGGCTTTGATCAGACTAAAATAAAATCGTAGAGCGCATTTAGTAGAATATAATAACATAATTACGGTATGATTTCCAAGCTCCAACAAAACAAAGTATTCTATCAAATGCGAAAATTTAATGCCCATTATTTGATGAATGTTTTTATTCCAGGTGTACAACTTGGTATTACTATTTAACTGGGACTGACACCAATTCCTGCAATTCCAGCAGTATAAAAACTGTGAGTGTAATGTTAGAGTGCCTGACTCTTTTTTTTGGCACAATTTTAGCTAGACGAGCTTAACTCAAATATAATTAAAAGTAAGTACAGATATACCTCAAGAACAGGTAACTCAAGTTTTTAATAGCGTTCAATATAAATAATAACAATGAAAAAAACGACCGATTATAACGATAATTATATAATTTTTTGCATTTTTTACATAACCCGGTATGGTATGATGATCATTTGAGATCATTGAGAAAGCACAGGAACGCTGTGGCGTCAGTTTAGAATTAGCAATGATCAAGCAGACTATTTGCACTATTCTGATTTACGGAGACAATTCAATAACTACTCCAAGTACTCTGTTTGAATACTTGACACTGAAACTTGTTACGATCCTTCTGCTATTTCTAACTTGTTTGCTAAGCATTTTAGCAATTCATACTGTGATGATGTATGTGATATAGATGTACCTAGATTATTTTAATAACTTAATTCCGGCTCAGTGTTCAAATATTCTTCTAGACGAGTGTACTGTTCTTGAGTATTTCAACAAAATGGACGATGACTACGCGGATTCGCCTGACTATATCCCTAGTGTTGTCCTCCGTAGATGTAGGAGTTCACTTTCGGAGCCTCTTACCTTCCTGTTTAACTTATCTCTACGTACCTCTGCTTTTCCAGACATCTGGAAATTGTTTTATGTGATCCCCATTTTCAAGAAAGGGAAAAAGAACTCAATCGAAAATTATAGGCGCGATTATGAGAGAATATTTAACCTTCTACTGCAGCTCGATAATATGAAGTCATCAACATGACTTTATGAGGGGAAAATCAACATCAACTAATCTTATGTAGTTTCCAAATTTCTGTTTAAAAGGTGACCTTCTCCTGAATTAAAAAAAAAGCAAAAGTTTGGGATTTTTTTACAAGAAAACAAAACAACATATGACCTTGAATCTTTTTTTATTTGGAAGTCTTTAAGAAAAACTAGAAATTGTTTTTTTATTTTTTCATTTTTCGAGCACCTGTCGCCGCCAGAGGGCGCCACAAAAATTCGGCCTTTTTCCGTAATTCCGTGATTGCGGCTCGCCAAATCATTTGAAACAGAAAACTCAAAAAACCACTTAAATTAGACATAAAAATCTATAGATCCAACTAGGATCTAACCAATCGGTCGTTTAGAAAAAAAATGGCTGCCATTTGAAGTCAAAAATCGAGAATTTTTCGAAAATTGTTTTTCATAAAGTGCTGTAAAAAAAAACTATTTGGTTTTTGTCTTTTATCCTAGTTAGATTTGCGCGCAAGTGAATTCTGAACAAAATGTGAACAAAATGAACCAAGGTTTATGGAAATCGGTGGAGGGGTTCAAGAGATATCGTGGAATTACGATTGAAAAATGAAGTCGAGAAAAATGCGTTTGATTTTAGACCGACTTCACCGGCTGAAAATGCCGTGTGCCGGTTTCCACGGAATTTTCTTTTTGGAGTTTTTGATGTAAAATTCTTTTGAGTTTTTGGCATTTTCTCGAAATTTCTAGAGAAAAACTATCGATACGTTCAAATGGCCACGTAAAATATAACTGAATTGAATTTCTTCCGGCGTCCCAAACAGCGTGCTCGGGCGTTAGCCGCACCACCGTTTTTTCACTCAAAATATATAGCACTATAACTCGAAAACCATATTTTTTTTTTCCGTAAAATTTTAGGTCATGATTCTAGACATATTAAGGAACATTTTTCCTTAAAAAAAAAATTGATTTTTTTTTACCCCTGTTAGGAGAAGGTCACCTTTTAACTTAAAAAGATGCAAGCAAATCGATTGTGTTTATACTGATTTCAGTAAAGCATTTGACAAGCTCTCTCATAGAGTGCTGATTTTTTAACTTCGACGACTCGGCTTTCCCAACGACCTTCTTCGTAGGATTAAGTCATATCTTTCTATTTTATTTATTTTTATTTATTTAACAAGAACAGATACAGAGGTGCCCTACTGCCCTGCTCTAATAAGCGCTCTCGGTAGCGGCGACCATATATCTTTCTATTAGATATACTTAAGTTTCTTTTTATTTTTCTGACCTTGTTTCGGTTCAGTCGGGATCTTTACTGCTTACACTTTTCCTTAACGAGATGTTTCCTCTATTTGAAAACTCGCATGTCTTGGCTTACACTGATGACTTAAAAATTTTCCGAGTGACCGACTCACTACAAGATGCGTTTCGCGTCCAACGCGATCTTGACCTTGATCTTTTACTGAGTGGTGTTCAAGGAATCACATGAAACTAAATATTACTAAATGCAACTTTATTTCTTTTACTAGGAAGTCTTCTATTTTTGAGTACTCCTATAAAATCCTTGACGCACCTTTATCTCGGCGGGAAAATGTTGTCGACTTGGCACTAACTATTGATACTAAATTCGAATTTGGACGTCATATTGACAATATGATAAATCGTGCGAATTCCACGCTTGGTTTTGTAAAGCGCTGGTCTAAAGACTTTAACGATCCTTACCTCCTAAAAATATTGTTTTGTGCCTTTGTCCAACCTATCTTAGAATATTTTTCAGTTGTTTGGTCCCCTCATTACTCGGTGCATATAGATCATATTGAAACAGTCCAAAAACGTTTTCTCCGTTTCAGTCTTCGTCACTTACCCTGGCGTGATCCGCATAGTCTTCCTCCTTATAAAGACAGACTTAAACTTGGGTTTGGTGACTCTATCCAACCAAAGAGAAATATCAAATGTTATAATACGTTCATACACGATGTTGTTACTGACATTTTAGACTGACCCTCCAAAGCTATTAAATATTATTAATTGTAACTCACGCCCCGACCTACTAGAGGGCACTATACTCAATCTACCACAGAACTAATTATGACACTTTTGAACCGTTTTCAGCCATATCCAAAATCCAAAACACTAGATTCTCTTCAGTGGACTTTCATTGTGTGTCATCAAAAATCATTAATCAATTAGTAGGTTTATAAATTATTGTTCTTCCTTTTCTGTTAAGATCAGATGGTGTAGCTAACCGTCAGATTGGTGGTATGTACTGTACTACTGCATGGTCAAGCCAGGCGGGGGAAACGATTTCAGTCTATTTCTTTCATATGCAAGTCGTCACTGACACTTTAGCTTTGTGAATCAGTCTAAAGTGATTTAAGACTTAGATTTGACTAAGGAGTACCTACTTAATTCTACTAAGGTTTAATTAATTTTTCTCTCCACCGGCTTAATTTCGCTATTTATTTTAAAATTATAGAGTGAACTACATACTCCTCATGCTTGTGTGTAACCAACATAAAAACGGTATGCTCGCACACATATACAGAAAAGTTAAGTTTTATAACACCACCGACTTGATTTCATTCGAAACACCCGCCGCAAAAGAAGTTTCACTTCAAAAAGGTTTTGCAATTGGGTCATAGCATCTAGGATTACTATTATGGGTGGGCTTGATTTTGAACGGTATGATTTTTCTATATCTATATATATAGAAAAATTAAGTAGTGTGCGTTAGTCTCGCTAAAACTCAAAAACGGCTTGACCGATTTCGATAATTTTTTTTGTGTTTTGTTCGCTATAATATAGGGGAGGTTTAAAAAAAAAATTCGGGAAACCCCAAAGGAAAAGCCGGAAAATCGAAAAAATCTAAATTTCCGTTTTGTATAGGAAGCGAATTTTCCAACTTAAAAGGATCTTTATGAAAAAGGCAAATGGAGGTTTTCGGGGTCGCAGATCTCGAGCTTGCATTCAAAATTTTGGAATTAAAGATGTCGGATCCAATATGGCGACCGAAAAGTTAAACTTCAAGGGATTTCCCTGAAAATCCGCACTAGGGAATTTTCGGGATCACTGATTTCGAATCTGCTATTCAAATTTCCAAATATGAGACCACCCCCACCCCGCTAGGAGATATAGGAGAGGGGGTGCAATATGAAGGTGGTGTAAAATGAAGAAAACTAAATTTAATAATACTGTTGGAATATATCTAAAACATGTGCAAAAGGCAAATAGGAAAACGCTGGGTTACATAGGAGAGGCGGTGGTGTAGTAGGAAGGCGTTGTAAAATTAGGGAATACAAATTTAATAGTATCCCGGGAAACGCCGGGTCGGGGCAAGCTAGTACTTTAATAATTTTCTCCCCAAAAGTTTACTCTCCTTCATAGCTTAACTGATCTAGGCAGGACTAGCTTTCAGTTCATCGTTTTCAAAATATCTTCTCTTGCAACTGGTTTTGCATTTATACTTTGATCCCATGTTTACTATACTTTGCAAGAATATAAAAAAAAAGATAATTCAGGTAAAAATACGCTGAACTCTCGTCAATAGGGTTCCGTGCCAAATCTTTGTCGTTTTTAAAAAATAGTAATAGAATTACAAACTAATCCTAAGCTGAGGTTCGCTACGGAGGTCTATAAACAAACACGCAGTGTTTGCTTGACCAAATTTTTCAGTTGGCTGTAAAACATAATTATATTATATGATGTGCATTCTGACCGAATTAGGTAATAGGCAGCTTCCTTCAAGTGGAATTTGATTAATTATATGAATTATAATAAAAGGAACTGCGAATCATTTTGTTGTTTGTATTAGTGCGCTGACTATATAATCTTCATTCAATAAACGTTTGAGCATATCAGTGCTGCATGGCTTTTAACTTTATGCAATCACCCATCATCAAGAAATAAGGATTTTCACATTCAGGTTGTATGTCGAGTGCTTATTTACTTCGCTGTTAGCAATTAATAGGTATGCGCATAAAGAACAACAATATTTTTCCACGAATAGAAGGAAGTTGCCTTGTTTGAAGCTGAGTTTCTGTTAATTCTTTTCATATATCTATGTACATATGAATGCCGTAAGTTCACTACCCTTTACTATATCTCGATTCCAAACTTTTTTCTAGAGATATTCGTGGTGAACATGCGCGTTCCATTCGTTCTCTTGAATACATACAATTTCTCTCGACGCAGTTTTAAATTATTACGAGCAACAACAGTGGCTTCATAGCCTTTGATGACGAATCTTCAGCAAAGGGTTGGTAGTTTCATATAATAATTGGCTGTTCACACGTTTTAACAGGGCATTCGAATCAATTATGTTATTCATGGCTATACTCGTATTAAAGATCGAATATAGCAAACGACTTACCAAGCTCGAAGTTCCAAGCAAAAAATTTAGTTATTTCATATATCAGCAACCAAAAGACAACAGTATACGTTTGCTAACTTCAAAATAATTGTACGGTGAAATTAGCCGGAAAAGCTACCCCCACCATGGTATACGTGTCCCAAACCAGATTGAAATAATGTTATTATATGAGGTGTCCTATTAGAAATTTTAAAATCTATTCAATAACGGTTAATGGCAAACACGCAGGAGAGGGAGCAAGCGAAGGCGGATACTGCGGACTTATTGTTATCATGGAAATGGTCGGGAGCGCACAGTGCGTTTGTTGTGGATCTACTTTAACCTCTTATAGCTGAAACATAAGAAGACAGGAAAATGAATTGAATCATAGGAGAAAACTACTATACAAACAAGGAGTCAAACAGGAAATTAGAAACTGCGTTAATATTAAAACAAACAGATGCGTACATATTCAATATTCATTATACATATCTATTATTTCTCAAAGATGTTTTTTTTTCGTAATATTTCATTAAAATTAATGAGTTGGATACCCCCAAAAGGGTGAAAGGGGGGATAAATATTTGTATGTGGAAAAATATTTTCTTTGATCCGATTTACTTGAAACTTTGCGTAATCTCTAGACATCAAACTTACGCCAAAAACTACTATCTCAGTGTTCTTCCCAAAAATGTCAATAATGTTCATCTACCTCCACCACTTGCGAAATGAAACAAATTAACAAAATTAAATTATTTATTTACTGATTTAGGCTCGGGCGAAACAACGTTTGCCAGGTTCCGTGTATTCCGTGTAATTTTTAAAAATCAATACACATTATAAATTAGAAGTGTTAATCCACGAATTTCGAATTTTCAGCTTTTATTACTTTTCTCGTTTGCAATGCCACTACTAAGTCGAATTTAACAACAACAAAATTGTTGTCTGTCTGTACGAATTGATTTAATTCGGAAACTACTGAAGCTATTACCATGAAATTTACACAGTTTATAGACAGTAATCCTGGGGCCTAATTAAGTGGAATATTTTGTCGGATACGATTTATTCTACTTTTCTTCTGTATGCCTTTCTTTTCGGACTAATATCAGGAATGGATAAACCAATTTCGATAGGACTTACACTGAAAGGTAATGTATTTTGTCTGGCATGATTTAGGCTACGTTTTATCTCTCTGTCTGTTTGTTCGGCCTAATTGCGGGAACGGCCAAATTTATTTTGAATGGACCTGTACTGGAAGGTAGAGCATTATGTTGTAAATGATTTGGGTTAGCTTGGAATATATTGGGTGTCCGCGGAAGTCACGAAAAACCGTATCCACTCAATATTCAAAACTCAGATAAAAATTGAAACAGTTTCATTCACTCTGCAACAGTTTTAATTTAAAAGTGTGAAAAAACAAAGCTGGGACGAGTCAGCTAAAACGTTTTATATAAACCGTGTTTGCATACAAAATATAGAAGGCGCCATCTGTTGACAATCGGTTTAACTAATATGTACGACAGGTGTGGATTGGAGTTGTTCACATTCTTTAAAGACTGTAGAAGGCGTAATATATTGACAAACTGTTTAACTAACATGAATGACCGCCGTTGTACATGTTAGTTAAACCTAATGTCAACCGATGGCGCCTTCTACATTTTCTATATAAATACGGTTTTTATAAACAGTTTTTTTAACGAAAACATTAATTTTAAACTATTTGTTTACTTTTTGGCGGGGAATGTAACTTTCAAAATGTTATCTCAATCATTAATTTGGGGGAATTCCTGTTATTCTTCTTTCAACTTATATTGGCAGCCCTCCAAATATACTCCGAAACAGTGAAGAAGTTTGAAAAAAAAATCACATCTGACAAAGTCAATATCTATGTATAATTATTTAAATATCTACTTTTTATTGTTTTACAATTAACATACTAGCTGAGCGATACTGTACGAAATATTCGCACGGGTCAGCTAGTATAATAAAACAGTTAAGGTAAAAACTCTGTGGATTGAAGATATTTTCTATAAAATGCGCTCGGATGACCATAAATAAACTACAAGGTGGGCCAAAAGAAGTCATCTGATGTTATCTGGCTCTCATTTTTTTGCTAAATGAAAAACTTCGATTCTGTTTCTTGATTATATTTATTTGAACCTTTAGAATTTTAATGGTCAAGTCGAGAAGATGATATCGGCCAAATGGGCGCCGTCACAATTGATTGCCGTCACAATTGATTGCCATTTTTCAACACTTCGGCGAGAACTTCGGGCGACAGATTCTCGCACTCGTGTCGAATGAGGGCTTCCGGGTTCTCGGGCTTGTTCACGTAAACACGGGACTTCAAAAAACCCCACAAAAAAAAGTCTGGAACGGTTAAATCGGACGATCTTGCGGGCCAGTGCAAATCGCCAAAACGAGAGATGAGGCGACCCGGGAACGCCGCCTTCAGAATATCGGTTGTGGCTTGCGCAGTGTGTGCCGTTGCTCCGTCCTGTTGGAACCACATCTCCTCCAGGCCTAATTCGTCCAATTACGGCAGAAAAAACTCGGTTAACATGGCCCTATAGCGCGCACCGTCCACTGTTGTCGTTTGACCAGCGGGCAATCAATTGTGACGGCGCCCATTTGGCCGATATCATACATCTATGTACATATAGAAGAAATCAACGGGGTTTGAAATATTTGCCCATTTGCGTGTTTGACATCTCACAAACCTATACTGGACGAATTTTTCGGTGCTTTGAGTATTGTACAGCCTAGGGTGCCACGAGTAAAATGAGGTACATACGAGTATAGTACGACATTAGAAACCTCCGAAAAATTAGACAAGAACGAATCGCTTGATAAGGCTTCCGTACCCATACATAAAATAATAAGTATAGCTTTGCTCAAAGGAAAATAAAGTTAACAAGAACTAACTTACAAACTACTTATTGGAATAATTGAACACGCGAAGAGAAAAAGGGGGTACACCATATTCTAGTAGGAACAAATGGAATCTCGAGCCAATTCCCAAGATATTGTAGTATAAACAAAATTTACACATGGGAAATTTCTCAGTACAGGCGTTAAAACAGAGAGGCATTCAATTACTAAGTATAAAGGTATTATCCCTGCGATTCCCTTTAACCCAATTTACCTCCCCTAGGAAGAGTACTCTTAACGACCTCCAAACTGACTTTCCCTTGTTAGCTTAAAAATGTAACATGACCAATTGGTCTAACTTATATGTATGTACTTCTATTATGAAGTACATGACACATGGCAAAGTGCAATATTTCATTTCAGTGATTCTTGAATTTTTTAATGAATTTATCCCAGTAAGAATGGATGATTCGTGGTGTTAAATATGGGAGGGGTGTCATGGGATAAATTCTGCAATTTTACATCTTATACGAGTATCTGAAAGTGAGTTTCTCTGTAGACGTTCTCGAAGTATTCGATCGGAATTTTACCCTCATCAGCAATATAAGAAAGTGCGTAACTTGCTTATTAGAAAAATCAGGACTGCCATACGTAATTACTTTGGTAAGAAACTCGATTCAAGTTTTTAATATAGAAAACTTTGGACAAATTTGCGCAATTTAGGACTTGTAGGTTCCAACTTGGCAGAACAATTGAGGCTGGACGTTGAGATATTGAATAGGCATTTTATACAATTGCTAACATCCCACCCTCCCGTAGTACATTCCATGTCCAATTCTATTTATTTATTTATTCACAAAAATTCTTGCGATAACAAACAGTTTCCCAATTGCTTGTTACCGGTTAGTTATTTATATAGTTCTAAATATCTACGTTGAAAAAGAAAAGAAATTCAGTTTACAAAAAGTAAAGAAAAAGAAAATTTAACCAAATACAAAAGAATATTAAGTTAGAAAAATTAATTCAAAATAAATATAATAAAATAGAAGAGGAAAAAAAAGAAATAAAATTAAAATACCAAATTAAAAATAAATATTATTTAGAAAAGAGAGACAGGAGAGAGATTAATTGAGTTTAATTTAAATTTTATATAATAGAGAAATCCTGGATTTCATGGGATTTATTCAAACATTAGTACCTCTTGTTTTCCTTCAGGGAAACGATTCCACCTATACTAACTTCATCGAGAGCAATATGATCGTTCACAAATCTAGAACTGGACCTATAGACCGAGAACCGGTGCCCATTTTCGTGTCTGATCTTATTCACTCACACAAAAGGTAGTCAAAGTGCCAATGTCGTCCGTTGGGGCAATTTTAAAGAAATGCTTAGAAACATGCAGGATTTCAAATCAGCCTGAAATTAACTTGGTTGTTAGTTTTTTGTACATCATTGATGTACATACATTTTACGCCTGGCGAATAGGGCAAAAGTCTTCTTACATGTGCAAAAACTAAGAATCAAGTTAATTTCAGGATGAATAAAATTAGACAAGAAATTAGGTCACGGCATCTCGGTCTACTACATGCAGTACTCTCTAAAAATCGTTCGACTGAGAGTATGACATTCGTTTGGCTGTAAGACTGACTTAACATTTTTATGGTTATTGTCCCCGTCACTATTCGTAGGATTACTGATGATGATGCTTGTAGTACTAACTTGTCCTTATTAATTACGGACATCTTCGAAGTTTGTTTACTTTGATCAGGTGCTGTACAGTCATGTCTTACGTTCTGACTCTTCGAGCGTCTGCTATGGTTTTGAGGCTTGGGACAATTTATGGCGATGTGCCCAATTTCGCGTTGTTGACTGGATTTTGCTTCTATGCGTTTGCTCTGTAAAGCACTCTTCGTACCGTCGTAGATTCTCGAACACTTGTACCGGCATCTTAAATTCGTCATAAACAAAGTTCTTTTTTTACGTGATCCCCGATGGTGTTAATGAGGTATAGAACAATGGCCGAATCGCTCAACTTTGCGCGGTTATGTCGTAATAGTACTTATTGAAACTCTCCCTGGGTTGGGCACTTCTTCCTCGTCTCGGAATGACGGAAATCTTTCGTAGCGATGTTTTCAAACTGTACCCATGTCGTAATATTAGATTACAACTCTTGCACCATGCCTTCGCGATTCTCGTCAGCTTAGTACTGGCACCGAAAAGTGTGACTTTGTCGCTCTAATTGTATATTGCAATCAAATTCTCGACCTGCTACAGGTATCCACAGGTCGCTGGATATCCCAAACTGTGACGAAGGATCCAAGTCGGGAATTATGGCGCGAACGTGGCTTGCATCGCAATAGGGATTAGTTGTTGCAAGTAGTAGACTACCCTCTGCGTGCGGCTTCTTTCTTGGCGCGGTTACTGCCGTCTAATTGAAAAAGAGCCTTTCGCGGCGCAGCAGATCCAACTCCCTCCTCAAAAGCTCCTTCTCGCGGTGAAGCAGCCCCATTGAGAATGATGCCCCATTATCGTGTTTCAGCAATTCGTTCAATCGTGAATCTTTAACTGCCTAGACCATTTCCAAACCGAAATCTGGATCATTCTTATCAGCAGCTAAATTTTATTTTACATTAGAGTTTGTTTGTCACTTGGGCAGCTTGCGTTCGCCTACACCGCCATAATGGGTTACAATTCGTCGAGGAGAAATTCGATGAGTCGTGAATACATACTTTCCGAGTTATAAGAATAACTACGGAATATATCCCACTTCTGACTTTGTTAAGTATGTATAGGCAATGATTGAAACGCAAGTGGCTTGAACTGTCCTTTCAATATTAATTAATTAGAATTATACACGGGATCAAGGCTGGCCCCCATAGAATTCGGCAACGGCAAACGAAGCGTCGCCTTTGCTGCAGAGCTTGAGAGCTTAAAGCATTTTGAGTCCGGCAAGAGCGACCCGAACCCATAGAATCCGTCGACGCATCCGCTCCCGCTCAGCTGTTTATGACAATTCGAGACCAACCGTCAACAGGTGCAGTATACTCCACAGGTGAATTAACCAGGTAAAAGTAGTACCAATTCGTCAAGCAACTAGACTAATGAATTCGGGAAAGCTCGGAACCCTCCAGGAAATCCAAGCGAAGAAACAGCAAACGGAATAATTACAAAATCACCAAAACAATTCACAGATATCAAATTCAAACCTTTACTTGTCAAATAAACAGCTGATTCAACGAATCCCAACTGGCAGTTATCAAAGGTCTTTCAGCAAAAGCTCTCTCACGCCGGATTGCCGCAACGAAATATAGAAGGTTCCTCTAAATTTCTCTCCGGCAACGCGCTGCGTCGGCTATGGGTTAGCTCCCATATGAATGCATGTATTCAATAGTTTTGTGGCGACGGTGAAGGCGACGTTTGCCGTTGCCGGATTCTATGGGGGCCTGCCTTCAGTCGCGTGTGCTCTTGCCGGTGCGCGGTGGCTGGTTCAAAAAGAGAGACCAGAAAACCCGTCATCGCAAGCCAGTTAGTACTGTCAGGGCTGCCAACAGGAATTGTGGGATGCGTTCTGCTATCATTCATCAAGCAAGCACTAATTTTGCTTTTAAAACAATTTAAACATCATTATGTATTTCTGAAGGTGAATTTGAAGAAACTCTAATATGTATATGTATGTATAACTTGGCACCCAGTTAGATCTCAATTCTTTTATGGGTGAAGCCGATAAACCCATTTGTTCCATGTACCGAAGTTGTTCCCTTTTTCACATTTCTGTTTTTGGTGGGATATATTTCAATTGAGTCCCTAGTTTAGGAGGATTAGTTGTTCACATATTATTGTCAACTTTTATTCTTTTGGGCAATGTTTATAATTGGAGTACAAATAGTTTTAAGCTGCCAATTTCAATCACAAAATTTTCTTGTTTTAATGTTTCTTCCCGGGCTTTATGTTTACATTATTAAAATTTGTGTATTCCCACTGCTGCAATAAGTACGTTCCAAATTAGTATTCTGCTGCCCTTACTCTGCCTAACTCCATCCATCGGGTCACCTTTAACTAAATCATCAACTCGCTTACGCGCCTTCAAAAATTTTCTCCACCTAATTAAAAGTTTAGATAAGTTCATCAAGGGTTGAATATACTTATGGCAAAAAAGACTTTATAAGAAGAACTGAATTGATAAAAAGGGTTGCTGGTCTCTAATTGAAATTAAATGAGGCTTTCGTAATTTGAGGCAAGAGAAAAATTGTCTTTACGTCCTGAGCTTCCAGTCATGATGTGAAAATATCCTTTTACTAATTAACAAAGGCTTTGCGAGACCACAACGGCTTTAATATTATATGGCTGCAAGGCATTTTACAGAAAATTTTTAAGCAATCATTGTGAAACTTTGTAATGTATGTTGTTTGTTTGTTAAATTTTAGCAACTTTAAATAAATTAAGTCGTTCAAATCATCTTACCACTTTCATATACAAAGAGAAGCCTGTAAGGGGATTATGCGAATTCTCTTATGAGTCTCGCGCGTTTAATATTCATGTCTTCAAGATGAATGGGATGGTTCACAGCAATCATTGCTGGAAATGAATTCGTAATAAGCGAACAATAGTTAATTAACATTTGTCATGCAATGTCGTAAATTAGTTTTAACACCAATTATAAATAATCGTTTGTTCTCCGGTCTTTGTGTAGCAAAGTAGAAAATAACAAAATCCAACATATTTATGCAAAAAATTGCAAAACATTATTTTGTGGTACATAGAAGGGACAGGTACAGTTGGAATAATTAGGAGTTTAGTTAATTTAAAACCAATTTAAAGAACTTGTTGTTGTCGTAAGAATTTCGGAAGTGTTCATTCCGTCAAATTTGCAACCGTTACAACTTACGACCTATGTTATATGTGCATTAGCCAATATTACAATTTATTTATCATATTCTGGGAAACTTGTGACCAGTCATAGATCACAAGAGTCACAACCTCCTTCTGCCTTTACATCTTGTGATTTATTTATTATTGTTTACAATTTCATAAAATTATCAAACTACTGAATAGAAAGAACAAATGATAGGGAAAACTAAATGAGCAAACGTTTCAACTGAGTTTTGCTAAAGTTAACGTGCCAGACATTTTGTGTTGGAATGCAGAACGGGTCAAAAAATTAAATAAAATAGCTTAACACATTTGTGAGGAGAACGTTGTCTTTGTTTTCTATCAGATCTATCTTTTGGGGCATTTATTAATATGATAAATATATAAATTATTTGAAACCGAACAGTCTTTGCATAGCAAATTAACAAATTGAACACAAGAAAAATAAATATAAAGAATTACATAGTAAGTGCACACAAACAAATGCATATATGTAAATACATTATAATACTATACATATGTTGCTGCAGAATGAATTCCTTTTAATAATTCTTCATTGCTTGACATTTGATTGTATGTAAAATTTCTCACAGTAAAATTGCTTTTAAACTGACCACGCTCAGTTGGGATTTTTCGGAGGTCCAACATTTGTTCACCACCGGAAAACACTTTCCGTTGCAGCATTGCTGCCTGGGAAACATAAACTAAATTCAATCAATTTTTTAACTTTCTTATATGGTATATTGTTTGCATCAAATTATTCAAATATTTCCACTCACCTTTCATCGGTTGGGGTTTCTTTCATTCCAACCATTTGTATTAGTGTATCAGCATATTTTTTTACAAAGGATATTTCATCAAAAAGTTCCCCATTAAATTTTATGATGTATTCAAAACTTTGTTGAACATTTTCCCAAATAACATCACTTTTAAGATTAACCCACTTAAAACACTCAATATGTTCAAATTGTGATAAACATTTTTCTAAATAATGGACATATTTTGGTAAAAGCTGTTGACATTGGATTTGAAAGTGTTTGTTTGATCAACCATTCTCTTCTAAATTTCTTAACTGATTGCGTGCATTAAGTGGTAGATATTGCGTAGCTATTCTTTTTTTAAATTTAGATTATCTATTTCTCTAACAACCTCCATAATAATATTATCATCACCTTAAAAAATATAGATGCAGGACATGACGAACAACCCAGGAGTTCTAGTAATCCAAACCAGTGACGCAAGACTCGTACAATCATACTACAAACTGATTCACATAATAGACCTAAAGGACTACAAGACGGATATTCAAGCAATACGGACAAATATTAACAACATTTCCAACTATACTTCAATCGGCTTCTTTAAAGACGTTATTTAACATAAGTTGCATAATTTAGAAAACACTTTAAGTTCATATATCCGCGAACTCGAAAAAAGAAGGGTTTTACTTAACATTTTAGGCACAGGAATAAACTTCATTACCGGCAATATGGACCATGATGATGCCATTGAAATTCAAAATAATATTCAAGAACTGACGCTAAATAATAAGCAGGTGATCAATTCCAGAACGAGCACATTAAAATGAATTCCGATTTAGCAAATAGAATCTCAAGAATAACAAAATTTGTGAATTCTCAACAGAGCCACATAAGCGTAAGAACTCGCTTATAAATCAAGCAATCGATAAAGAGGAAAAGGAGAAACAAGCTGTCCAATGCGTTTATCAGTTAATACATAGTATAGTTGTTTTGAAAGAGCATATAGAACACATAAACGAATCTATCCAGTTTTCCAGGCTAAACATAATTCCTAAACATATACTCAAATATAGAATAGAGTTTTATTTTAAAATCCTAGATCAGACAATAACTTCTTTAAAGGATAGATTCGAGGAGTTAAAAACATTTACCGACGTATTTGGCTGTTTTAGCGTTAATTTATTTAATTACTCCAATGATGAGTTAATGAAACATTGTAAAGATTTAAATCTGAAGCTTAAAGATGATTCAAGTAGTGAAACAAACATTGACGGTATTGATTTGTTTAATGAAATCATTGCATTAAAGTTGTATTTTGCAGAAAACCACTCTAATGAACAAACCCTATTACAATATCTTTTTACTAATGACTTAATTTCAACATTTCCGAACACAGCAATAGCGCTAAGAATATTACTTACACTGCCGGTTTCATTTGCATCTGGTGAAAGATCCTTTTCAAAATTAAAAATTATCAAAAATTATTTAAGATCAACAATGCTCCAGCAAAGACTAAGTACTTTAGCTATAGTTTCAATTGAACATGAAATTTTAGACAGCTTGGATACAAGAAAGTTGATAGAAGATTTCGCAAATATAAAGGCAAGAAGAGTTAAATTTTTGTAGATAAATATTTAAGTATATGGTTTTATACTTCAGTAAACAAAAATAACTAAGTACCTAATCAAAATAAATGTTTTATTTTCGTTAAGATTTTTTCTTTTTTCCCGCCATAATGAAAAAATCATTAAATATCCTTTTTTTAAACAAAACTCAGCATATGTAGTCGTAGGGCGGCATAATCGGTATTGCACGCGGGCGGTCAAATAGCTAGCGGCGGCGGCGGGCTGATAACGATCCACTTACCTTTTAAAACATTGTAAAACATCAGAACAAAACTTATTTTATTAAAGAAACCTGTAATACGGTAAACAATGTGAAATTCTGTAACCTAGAAAATCTACTAATTAACATAAGCAATGACCAATGTTACCCCAAAGTCCTGGAGGAAACTAAGAGCAATTGTATTAAGTAAATATTATTGAAAGCCATTCCATCAAACAATATTTGGGTGAATATACGCTATTTGAATTCCAATGGTCCATAGATATATTTTATGTTAAACTTATTATATTATTGTTTCTGTATGCTTAGACAATGAAGAATATGGTCTTTTATTTGACCCACATAGTCTATTCACGATAATTGTTTAATTTAAGGCATTAATAGCTTAAAATAGTTATAAATGTATACTCCTCTGGCCTCCCCCATTACTAGATTATAATGATTTTATGGCCAGATACTTTAAATACGTATGCCATTATGTTTTTTTAAAATATGATCATATCCTTTTATAAACATCGAAACATATTTTATCGAAATATGTACACTGTAAAAATATTTATTAATATAAAAAAAAAAATTATTTTCATGTCATGTTACAATAATGTCACTTCATCTGGCGAAACTCAAAGAAGTAAAATTTGACTTAAAACCGCAAAGGTATGTTTTTGTCCTTGAACTACGCGCGTACAACACTGTGAAGTTAGAAGCAAGCTAAGGACGTTGAGCAAAACTCCAATAATATTGCGTCAGTTTGCGATTCACTGTAGGAAAGCGTGTTTGTGCCAGTCGTTGGTATATTTCCTTTGGTAAGTATATGTTTTTGTATTTTACCATTATGAAATTGTATATTTGCACAATGCAATGTTTATTGTGTGTAGATGTCATGTATTACGTTAAACTGTGATCAGAAAAGCGAGTGATGTTGTTTTTGTAGGTTATGTGCGATTTTGTCACTTCTCTGGCGTCACTTCTCTGGCATATTTCATACATAAGCGCCAGGAAAGTGACGACATTTTTTTTCCTTAATATTTAATGTTTTAAGGCTTCATTTCATTGTTCTAGATATTCGAGCATAATCAGACATCATGGCGAATGTTAAAAAGAAACAAACATGGGAAGAGAGTTAGAAAAAAGCGTCAAGCCGAAAAATTACGCTACCAAAGAATTAAAAACGCTTATAAAATTCAAAAAAATGGAAAAATCTTCTGATATTGAATGGAACAGATAACATTTCCTTCAGGGACACAAAAAAATCAAATACCGTATATTCACCCATTTAACAATATATTAATCTTGAAATCCGTAAATGTTAATTTAAAGTCTAACTGTGGGATCAATGAGACAAAAATTACGGGAATAGCTTTCATCATATTCGGCAATTGTAAAGTAGAAATGAATGATGTAATTTACGAGAACATTATAAATTTTGTAATGCAAGAAAATTATATTATACCGACATATAACATAGAAATACGGCAACGAAAATTAATTGAAAATATCACCCTCGACTCCCTTAAATTGGAAAATATAAACAATCGAAGAATCATAAAAGAAATAAATTATCAAAATAAGATATAAAATCATACCCGGAACGGATTTTTCGGCATACTTTTCATTGTGATTTGTTACTATTGCTGTATTCATTAAAAAACGGCAAAAAATAGAAACCAACTTAAAACAAAACCAAACTCGTCGGGCCCTCATCCTATGTAGGAGGAAGTTATAGCTACAAAAGACGCATTTCTTCGGCACTAAAGAAAGCAACAAGTCATTAGTACATGACAATTAAGGCGGTCCCAGACAATGCGTTCATTTGTACAAATATCTGCGTCTCCCAATTTGTCAAATATTTCCCTCGCCTTGCTTGTGCTCCCACACTTTCGTTCTATTTGAAGAATGCGTGTACCGAATATTTTCTGCATTAAATTTGTGTTCCCACACCATTCGTTTATTTGCCAAACTTATACACGCAGTTCTGCGCGGTATGCTTTGCACAGTTTCATATGCTGTCAGTTCCCGATTGCACAAAGGAGAGTAAAAATCAAGTAATAGCTAGTGCTGCTGCTCTTATTATGATGTGTGGGTTTTTACAATTAAAAAAACTAAAAAGACGAAAGAGAAGATAATGGATGCTATTTTTGAATAAAAGCCGAAACGAAAACCCAGCCACGGAATTTATTATATATTTTTGTGTAACGGATTTTTTGGATCCCATATCACAGGCTCAAGTTCATAGAGAGCTATAAACTCAAGGGTGAATTCATTACACCATTCCATTTTCAATTTGTTCAGCTAAAACTTCTTTTACGCTTGCTTCTGCCCGCTAAACCGGAGGTTATTACACGAATAATCGTCTGCTTCCCATTTTTAGTGGGAAGCGCACGCATAACAAATATTTCCTGCGTTTGTCTCCCACATACCTCGCCAAAAGAGAGACACAGCAAATATTTGATGCAAGAACGCAGACACAAATGACGAAGAAAAAGGACGCATTACAAGCTTTGGCTAAAGAGCACGCATAACAATTATTACTCTTTGTAGCTCCCACATACCTCGTAAAATAAGACGCATTGACAAATATTGGACAAATGCACGCATTGTCTGGCACCGGCTTTAGATCAACATCCCGACCACCGCGGCCGCAATTTAGATAAAAAGCATCTCATGCAGAGTCGGTCCATCTCAGATTCGGTAGCAAGCAGACATAAAATTACTTGTTTGAAAAACTGATCATTAATAAACCATAGTCTCAAATAATAATGTCCGGCGTTTGGTTTTTAAAATTAGAGAACTAATAAAGATTTCAGAACTTGCCATACCTCTCTATCAGCTGAAAGAACAGTGGTCTCATTATTAAGCCCCCCTAGTGGAAAGCTCAGTGCTCGTGAACCAATTCAATCATCCTGCTCGTCTGTAGTCCAATTTGTCCAAGTATCGATTGGATTCTGTTTACCATAACCTATTTACTTATTTATTTATTTCTCGGCCAACAGATGTACAATATCCTCTGACAGCAATAAACTTAAATTAATTGACAATTTGAAATAGCCTCTTTATGCATTTCTTCCTCATATGAAAATCAATCATGTGACAATATTTGTTATAATGCCTAGGATAAAATGACGAGAGCAGATTTAAAATAAGCGACCCCAATCAGCCCTATATACAGAGGCCATCGAAAATGCTGTCGAGTGTCGATCGTATGAATGAGGACCGAAATATTTAGTATTGTTGGTTAGGCCACAACAAATGTCTTAAGACTTAACTCTGAAAACTTTAATTCTATTATAATATTTAAGGAAGCTCTTAACTCGTCTAATTTCAGTTTCGTCTGAATCGTGTATACGTTCAGTTGAGAAACTGGCAGTGCGTGTGAAGTGGAAAGAGTCTTCTGGTAAAATCGAGTTTCAGTAGCAAGAAAAGTAATCTTAACGATTACTACCATTTCCACGGGAATCCGGTTAACGACACGGCTATCCGGCCACCTGGAAATTCACGACTAATCTATCCACAGCGCAATTACCGTGAGAAACATTTCTCAACAAAGCACAACAATATATGTTACAACTTTTAACACGATTTTTATTACATGATCGGTAGTGCAATCGGTAGGGCATTCCACCCATCACGGAGTTTGGCTTGAGCATCGAGTGTGAGTGGTAGGGTAGGACGTCTGTTTGCTACGCTACGGGTTGGAGTCAGACATTTTCAATTTTCAACTGGATTTAGAGTTTATGAACTGAAGCACTGACTTGGCGAATTTGCTGGATTTAAACGTAGAAATTATCCTTTGTCTCAGAGAGAGGGTTTTATTTAACTTGGAGTGCTGCCCAGCGGGGAAGCTAGCACCGACCAATTCACCGGAGAGTGCAGGAGTACAGGATTCAAAGGATATTGACGGGACGGGCGCGTGTATAATGGCGTCCCCTCCCTCCAGTATGATCATCAAACGGAAAAGTACAGAAGGTGAAGATAGAAACGGACGTGGTCGGACTTCTTCAGGAGTGGAGTGGAGCTTCAATTGCCCCGTCGTTGACCAGAACAATCAAGTTGCGCAGAAAGTTAAATTCCTACGTAGGGCAGTTAGCCTTTCTTCTATTGCGGTGGCTGACGATGATGAAGGGGCCTTTGGTGGTGAAAGGGTTAATTTGAGGCAGATGATGCAGTCTAAACGCGTAAACGAAGCAGGGAAGGAGCCGATTAGGTTGGAAGATGACATGGACACTTTTCCTGATCTCGGGACGGCGCCTGGAGAAGGATGAAGACAATGAGAGGAGCAATTGCAAGGGAGACGAATGCAGACGGTGAATGATGGCAGCAGCGGCAATATATAGATTCGAACCGCTTATCCAGAGCAATGATGAGGTTGACGTTGATGTAAGTAATAGCCTTAAGTTTGCTAATCTCTAAGCTAATAATGCGATGAAAAATAATAATGGGAATAGAAAAACTGGTGTAGAGGACGGTGGCGCGGCTAAATTTAGGGCCTCGAGAGTCCCCCCAATAATAATTAAGGAATGCAATATTAAATGTCTAACTGAGTTTCTTAAGGAAAGAAAAGTCAATGCGAGGTTTATTAATTTGAGAAATACCTTAACTCAACACCGGAGAAAAATAACTGCAGAGGAGAGACCTACTAGTGTGCTCTTAAAGGGACTTTATGAAAACTTTCAAGTGAAGAATGTGGTGATGGAGTTTGGGAGACTGTTTCCAGTAAGAAGTAAGAAGTAAAACCGATTAAAATATGTAGATTTGTGACTAATAGAAAGAACAGGTAAATATGAGCTGGATTATTTTTTGTTACAGTTTAAACCGGGAGAGAACATTAATTCGTTAATGAGTAACAGATTCTTTTTGCACCAAAGAGTGTGTTGGGAGAGGGTAAAGAGTAGAGGGCCGGTACAGTGCTACATATGTCAGCAATATAGGCATATGGCAATGTATTGCACTAGAGATTCGTATTGTAGAAGATATGCGAAGGAGCATTCAACTATAGAGTGTCCTCTGAAGGAAGACTTCAAGGCTGCTAGGACTTGTGTTAATTGCGTAGAGAAAGGGCACCCTGCCTACCTGCTTCGAAAGCTACGAGGAGTTCCTAAGGCAAAGGGAGAAAAGATTGAGGAGGAATAATACATATTAACAATGAAAAGGCATACGGCTTCACTCAAGGGGCAGCATCACGGGACAAAAAAAGGAATCAGCTACAAATATGTAGTAGTAAATGGAGGCGTTGAGTTAAGGGGAGAGAAGGGCATAGGAGGTTGGTGGTGAATATTGACGATGGATTTTCAGGTTTGGTGGAGGTTAGCTTGGGGGTGCCGCAGGGATCGATTACTGGCCCTATTTTGTACAGTTTTTTCCTTATGGATTTTCCACATATTAGAACCGGCGATTCTGGTGTGACAAGATCGGAAGCTCTTCTCTATGCTGATGATACGCTAGTGTATGCCGACGACAGGGACTCTTCGAGAGCGCTAGGAAAAGTGAAGCAACACTTACAGGAAATTGACGATTACTATAAGACGTGGGGAGTGAAGATCAATGTCGACAAGTCCAAGATGATTTCTTTCAGGAATTCGGCAGGTAGAGGTTACGCTGGGATTGCGAGGAAAAGTAGAGATTTGAAGTTGTGGATTGGCAATACTGTGGTGGGGGTGAGCGATAATATTAAAAATGTATCTTGTTGTTTTCTTTGGTAGACTGTTTAAATGTGCATGGCTGGAGGATGCTGGATAAGGGAATCAAGGCAGCAGGAGTAAAACATTGAAATTTGGAAATTGGTATTTTATTGGCTTCGCTTCCATTTGTTACGTGTATTTGAGATTTTAAATAAAACAACATGCTTCTTTTAAAACAAACAATTTTGTTAAGCAATTTTTAGAACTTCCAAGTCAAACTTCATGCAACATTTAATCCTTTCCGCTTCACCTACCATCCTATCTGGCATAACAAGTATGTACATATATTGTAGATTTTAAATATGTATAAATTTCCAGGTACTTTGAAGTTAAATTAGTTAAGTTCCTGAAATAAACTCGTTAAACAATTTTATTTTTCTAAAACCTCCTGCATCTTTTTTCAAATTATTGTGGTTTAAAAAATATTTTCCAAGGTACAGAATTTTTTCACTCGCGAACGAAAAATATTTAGCTCGCTCACATTTTTCGGTTCCCGAGTAAACAAAATCACCTTCAACTTCAGAGCCAAAAATTCAGTTCCGAATTTTCAACTGTTTGATTCAGTTCAGAGCGAGAGCAAAATTCTCCTTTTCAATTTAAATCTCTCGGGAGCGAGCGGAATTTATGACTCTCTCTAGTTACGACTCTCGGAGTGAATAAGAGCCGAAAAGAATCATTCGTTTTCGGCTCTTTGTGCTATGCGGGTAAAATATCTGTTCTTAATTGTTTCTTGGGTGTTGCGTTCAGCGTTTGTGAAGTGAACCGGTTTTTTTATAATAATTTCTTAGTATTTAGTGCATTGTTTTAATTTACTTTTGAGTGTACCTAAATTTCCAAGAAAATGGGACGACATAAGGTTACTAAACACAAATGCTGTAATAAAGAGATTAACCGGAACACTGCTTGAGGAGAATTTGAGTGGCCAAGAGTCCACTAATTCCACTTCGGTCACCAAAGACAAACTTCATGCATTAATGGGAGCTAATTGTTCAACGGCCAATATTTCCACAGAGAGGAGCTTAAAACAAAAACTGGAAAATTTATGCTATAATGAAAGGGTTTCTTTTGATACAAATATACAAGAATTTTAGAGGAATTTTCATCACAAAAATCAAGAACTTGGGAAATTGGTTCAAACTGCATTAGCAGTACCCTCTACTCAAGTGTCGGTTGAGCGTGCATTCAGTGCGTTATCAACTATAATCACCAAACAAAGAACAATATTATCAAAAGAAACTATAATATAAATAATATTTTGTTAGTTAAGTTAAATTCAAATTTATTAAACCAAATATGTTTAGAATAAGCTAAGAGCAAGAACGTTATATTCGTATTAGATTTAGATGCTAAAAATAAATTAATTCAATTTAAATTTTTCCGCCATCCATATCTCGTTTTATTTGCTTCACGAACTGTTCTTTTCGACTCGGCTCGCGAGTGAATTAAATTTTCTACTCTCGAATTTTTTGAATCGCTTCTGAGTTCAACTTGATGAGTTCATGAACTGAAAAATAAAGTTCATGAGTGATTTGAAAATTCAATTCACACGAATTTGATTCACTCGTGAACGAGCGGAAATTTTTTCACTCTCCGTACCCTGATATTTTCCTCGAAGTAGACTACCTACAGGCGCAAAAGAAGGGTTAAAAACCACTTTGCATCAAAAACCATCTATCGGAAAAATGTGGGGAAACTACTCAGGACATCTACTGGCTAGCAAGAGCTTGAATTGTTGCTCGGCCCCAAACGCTATAAAATGCTTAATACTAGTAAGCTATTGAATATTTTAATTTGAAAAAATCTTCGATCATCTTTAAAGGGACTGAAAGCACTCTAATAAATCGAATAGATTATTTAAACAACAAAACGAAATGTATCTTTTAAATTAAGATCCACAAATTTATCGACAAATTAAGTAGAAGAAATTGATAAACTGTGGGGCCCCTGGTACCCACTGATCTCTACAGATAACTGAATAGTGGATAGAGGTGGTGGGGATATACCGATTAGAAAGTAGCGGCGGTCATGTTTAGTTGGGTCGCTGAAAGTTGCTGGTTACTCAACTGGAGGCTACGTTCGTCCACGGGCGGAGAGAATCTTGGTCATATAGCTGGACGCTAGAACCAAACACTCACTGCCGTGACGCCTTTTCCCCAAGGGAAAGGGCAACCTAAATCCACAACAACAACAAAGTTGCTGGTTTCCTTGGCATCGCCAACTCCAATTTCAGTTTGTGAAAGAGAATTACTGATCAAGTATATGAATGGATAGAAGATTACTTAAGTGAAAGGTATCAGACTGTGCGTTTTAACTCTAGTGTATCTAAAGAGGAGGAAGTCATACATGGGGTCCCACAAGGGAGTAAGTTAGGACCATTGCTATTTATACTGTATATAAATGACCTCCCCGGGGTACTTGGGCAGTGTAAAATACATATGTTTGCTGATGATACTTTAATATACATGAGTGGGGATAATGCTCAAAATGTAGTCAATGTGATAAATGACTGAATGGAATTGAATGTAGTTTGTGAATGGCTGTGCAATAATTATTTGGGGATAAATGTGCAAAAAACAAAATGTATGGTGCTGGGGAAGAGGGGATTTAGGGATGAGGCTGAGACCAGACACAAAGTTGTACTTATGGGTTCTAGTCTGGAGTGGGTAAAGAATTACAAATACCTTGGAGTTATTATAGATAATAGTTTAAGTTTCAAAAACCATGTTGAATATATCAATAATAAAATACCAAAGAAAGTTAATCTCTTGTACAAATTAAGAAAAACACTGTCAAAAACTGCCAAGGTATTGTTATTTAAGTTACTCTTGTTTCCTTATATAAGATATTGTTCTACTATTCTTTCTATGATAAGCAAACGAGAACTTGCAAGTGTCCAACGTAATTTTAATCGCGGAATGAGAGCAGTATTAAATAAAAGGCGCAGTGAAAATATCGGTTCAATGTTGAAAGAGTTAGGTTACTTGTCTGTAGAAAATGAAATCAAAAGGGGTGTGTTAACATTTATTTATAGATTGGAACACAATCTTTTTCCAGTGTATTATATTTGGACTGTATAGTCCAAAAAAACTCAGATGTTCATAATTATTCAAAGAGGCAAGCTAGGGATTTTCATTTGGAGCCTGTACATAGCAGTAAAGGATTAAAATCATTATTTGGAAATGGACTTGTATTGTATAATATGTTGCCAGAAGAAATAAAACAAGCAGGTCAATTAGGACATTCAGGGATAAAGTTGGGATATGGTTGGAGACCAAGACATAGTTGTTATTATTGTTTGTAGTGCTTTAGTTAAGATTATGTCTCAAAAATGAATTGTTCTTGTTGAGGTATACATTTATTTTTGTTAATGTTAAAGGACTATGATTTTATTAGCTGTCAGTGGAAAAATGTTGGATTTGTAAATTTTATTAGCCGTAGGCTATTTGTTAATAAATAAATAAATAAATAACTAATTAGTTATATACAGCGCGAAAACTATCGCGTTACACCAATAGTTGCATGGAATACACATGCTTCGCATAATAGCTGCGTTCTAACTAGACCTGGCATGTACCGAGCGCGAATAAAATCACATCATCTTCGGTCAACGCCGGAAAATAACTTAAATAAGTTGGGTTGGTTACCAGTGATGCTATCGTTCGTTATAAAGGTTTCGGCGTGTATGCTGTCGTGCAAGGGCCTCGGTAGCTCAATGCCTAAATGAGCCAGTTGAGCTACCACGGACCAGAGCCGGGGATTCGCGTCCCACCTGGTCACACCTTGGCAATTTATATTTCGGTAGCTCGGCGAGCATACATATGTGCCGGCCGCACTGCTGGGATCATGGGTTCGAATCCAACTTGGGTAAATTGACCACCCTAGCCCTTTCTCCCCACACCTAGATTTCCTCTCCTCGGCGTTGCTGGCACAAAAGATAGATCTATTAGGTCGCAGTGCTCACCCCATAATGGAGTTAATGGAGTTAATTAAAAAACAAAAAGGCTGCAATGCTGCTATTTTCAAATCTTTTATCATTTGAGGCAGGGCGCCCTGTCCTGTCCTGTCATAGCGTAAGGTCCCGTTTAGTTTAGTCAATTGGTGCTCAATGAGATTTTTTTTGTCATATGTTCGTTGGAACTCCTCTCTCTCATCCCGGTATCCACGATTCAAGCCAAACACGTCTCCTCCCCGAAAAAACCTGTGAAAACTCTCTTTTCGGTCTTCAAACATATTTTTCATGATTGTTGCATCCGCTCAGTGGCTGTAGAAGGCCCATGGCCCATGCTCGTTATGTTTTGTAGTCAAAATAAGAGTCATAAGTATAATAAGTAATACTTATAAATATTTATAGCGATTTATAGTAAAATATTTATAAATGTTTATAACTCTTTTCCTGAATGATATTTACTATTATTTCTTTTGCAAGATTTATTCTATATTGACCTGATACTTGTTTCATTAGTGGCCGCTCATAGGCCGGAATGCCCATTATTCTTTGGTTCTATAAAATGTTGTCTTACTGTTAGATTTTTTAATCAACATGCAAGAAATGAAAGCACTACATCAGTAGCACATTTTAAAACAGCAATTTCTTAGAATTTTTATTGAGTTTATGCGAAGACGAAGAACTCCTTGCGTGTGACGTTCACTATTTAATGACAATTTTCAGAAAAGCAAATTAGGTTCCGTAACTCCGGGTTATTATACTTTGGCCAAAAATATGAACAGTTTTCACAAATCACTCTGTGATTTCTTTTATTATTGGCCTATTAATGTTACATTGACTTTAATATCAACTCTGAAGTATATTAAACAAATAACAATGAGCAAGTTAAAACTAAATTATGTTTAAGTGCATTATATTTTTGTCCCAATTTTGGGTCAAAGTTGTCCTTACGGGAGGGTAACTTTGGTTTACGGTTTTTGGTTTATGAAAAAACCTGTACTTTTAACTATCTTATACGAAAGAAACCCTATCACAGGTAGGGAAGTAAATGTAAGAAGACACTAGACACACAGCAGTCCTTATAGCCAATTAAGCGTTAAATGGCTATTAACCAACTGTGTGTCAAGCCACTATTAGCAATACCCAAAATATTGACCATACGCTAATGGTCTTCTAAAATTGACCATTAACATGTTCGAATTCGAAAAACTACTAGATCAAATGGTATATTGTAATAGTTTTGACAGTTCTCAATAAGGCAATTGTCACACTTGTTTGTCATTTTTTGTGATTGGCGACCTTAGAAAAAGCCGCCGCAATGCTCACATTTACGCAGAAATTGCAAAAGAACTGGAAAGCCATAAATAAATATTACTTTGCAGTTTCTTGATTAAATATATTTTCCTCCTTTGGAGTTGTTTTTTCTTTTTACACAGGCTCATTAAAGTTAGCAAAATTTGCACTTTTTGGACATAAAACTGACATTTAAGCATCTGATATTCTCTAAATGGCGATTGCTGTATGTACGCACTGCCAATTAGTCCTAATAGTCAATTACTTAATTAGCTATTAAGGACCGCTGTGTGGCTAGGGTATAAGCGAGGTTTGTGATTAGTACCGAAAATAGTAATTCGGAATATAGGCGCGTGCTTCACCGCTTCTTTGTTCGCGTTGCGTATGTATGTAGTGTACTAGAAGAATAGGCAGAGAAATCACGCGTATTCACGTTTACAAACTGTTGGGAAACTCTCATATTTGATGGGCGCCGGCAGGATTTTCTCCAGGGGGGTGCATGGTGTAACTCTGTGAACGTGAAGGGGGGGGTAGAGGTTTTGTGATATTGTGATATTCTGATTTACAAGCACAATGTCGATGTCCAACCATGTAAACTCACGCGCGTCGTTTTCTGTTTACAAACATAAGATTATATTGGGCAGTCAGCCACAAAGCGTGTGGCCGTTAGACATGGAATCGGTCAACGATGGGAGACGCGCGGCTCAACGGCTCAGTGTACACAGAAAAAGAGTTCAGGAGGACACGGAATTCATCGATAAGGTGGTGAACAAATTCGGACAACAATCGAGACGCCTCAGATTCTTATTTAAAGAGTAATTTTTATATTCTAACTTGTAGTGCTTATTGGACTTCAAAATATTCTTGATATATGATAAAAATATTACACTTTTTCTCTGTAACTTTCTTCCTGTTGTTATTTACAAGAGGTATCCTTTATCCCTCAACTTCCTCAAAAAAAAAATGTTGAATTTTCCTCGAGCCAGGGGGGGTGCAAGCACACTCCCTTTCACCTATCTCCCGGCGTCCTTTTCCACGAGCCAGGGGGGTGCAGGCGCACCCCCTTGCACCTATCTCCCGGTGCCCATAATTGTTATTTAGTTATTTTGTGTTGTAACTGCATGAAAGGACAACTTTGACCCAAAATTGGGACAAAAATATAATGCACTTAAACATAATTTAGTTTTAACTTGCTCATTGTTATTTGTTTAATATACTTCAGAGTTGATATTAAAGTCAATGTAACATTAATAGGCCAATAATAAAAGAAACCACAGAGTGATTTGTGAAAACTGTTCATATTTTTGGCCAAAGTAACCCGTATTTGCGGTATCAAAACAAATGGGTCAATTCTTAATCATCTTTAAATTTTACTTATTGTAGCGGCACTTCCTTGGAAATAAGTTCGATTTAATTCGCCTAGATATTCCTATGTATGTCATATGGAAAGCAAAATTTCGAATATAATAATGGGGGAGGTTCTTGTTACTCGGGCCCCAATTTTTGGGAAACGGGGTTCGAAACATTTTGCTGTGGTAATTAACCTAAAAATAATGAAAAAATTCTATCTCGACCAGTTTTCGAGATATAGAGCAATTCGCGAGCCACCTAACGTTCGTAACTTTTGGGAAAATTCTATTATGTATTATAATTTCCCTTTTATAAACTGCCGCGGAGTTAATTTTCCTTTTACAAACTACCGGTGGAGTTAATTAGCACAGCAAAATGTTTCGAACCCCGTTCCCAAAAATTGGGGCTCGAGTAACAAGAATCGTGCCTAATAAAGAATTTAGTAATCGCTATTCTACCGATTTGCATCGTTTAATTACATCATTCATTCATTTGCTGTTTGTTTTAGCAGACGCATTTACTTTTAAGCGCGAAAGATACAAAGCGAAATATGTTTGAATCAGGATCTTATTCAAAATTAGAAAGTTGGATAATCGCATACCCTTGCTGACAGCATGAAACGAGTAAAACTTTTATTTTCTTGTCACATGGATGGAATAAAAATGCCTAATTTGTTTTCTGTGCGTTTAATATTACCCTTCAGTATTACACTAATTGCCTCTTTGAGTGAAGGGAATTTACACTCAATGAAAATGTACGAAACGGTTTCATGAAATTTTGGAGTAAAATGTTTTGACTAGTACTACACTATTCTGTAAACATGAACTAAACCGGACTGGACTAAAGCTACGTAGTCGGAAGTTTTTCAAGTACAAGAAATCCATCTACACTGTTAATTGTGATATTTATAACGTCATGTTAGGAACTGTCAAAATGGTAACAGGCTACAATTGAGCAGAGCAAGTGTTGTTGAATATTGGACTGTGGATTCTCTTTTTAATTAAGTAACATCTTTCTGGAAAGCAATATTTCAGAATGCAGAGCGTTATTAACTCGGTTAAAGGCACTGCACTTGGCGTGGCTGAATACCTGACACCTGTTCTGAAAGTGAGTGGGATATCTTTAAAGGCCTTTGTTTTCAATTAACATTTTCAAACAAATGCAGGAGAGCAAATTTCGCGAGACGGGAGTACTAACACCGGAAGAATTTGTTGTGGCTGGAGATCACTTGGTCCATCACTGCCCAACATGGCAGTGGGCCACGGGGGATGAGGCGAAGACGAAAAGTTATCTTCCAAAAGGTTATCGGAGCTCTGCTTAGCTTTGCATCGAAATGACTCCTTATTCCTGCAGACAAACAATTTTTAATCACCAGAAATGTGCCCTGTTACCGTCGTTGCAAACAAATGGAGTATGTTGGGGAGGAAACTGTTGTGGAGGACGAGACTGGAGACGGGGGCTGGGTGGAAACACATCACTATGACGACGACTCAAATACTGAACTGGAGGACAAAATATGCGAGATGACATTGGATACCAATAAAGTAATATATATTTTGCTTATATGGAACGAATGTTACTGTCTTTTTGCAGTTGGAAGAATACAGAACCGAAAACAATGACACAAATGCTGAAAACGATGAGGAAGATGGCGAAGAAGACGAAGTCATAGACATGGAGGAGTTTGAGGAAAGCGGGATGTTGGATCTTGTGGACCCAGTAAATTAGTCTATTTGTTAGAAATTTTAAACCACTTTTGCTTCCTCAGGCTACAGCTACCACTACGAGGAAGACGGAAAGCAGCGCAAAATCTAACGATATAGGGGGTGACGGTGATACCGGGGACTCTGTGATTCATACAAGAACATATGACCTTCACATCACATATGATAAATATTACCAGACGCCCCGACTGTGGGTAGTGGGATATGACGAGAATAGAAAGCCACTCACTGTAGAGCAGATGTACGAGGACGTTAGTCAGGACCATGCTAAAAAGACTGTTACGATGGAAACTCATCCCCATTTGCCTGGACCAAACATGGCGTCCGTGCACCCGTGCAAGTATGTAGCAACTTCAAACATATAGGGGGACCTTTAACTTAACTATTCTTTCAAGGCATGCTGATATAATGAAGAAAATTATCCAGACCGTCGAAGAGGGCGGAGGCCAGCTGGGCGTACACATGTACCTCATAATATTCCTTAAATTTGTGCAAACCGTGATCCCTACCATTGAATACGATTTCACGCAGAACTTCACAATGTGAAGAGAACTAAATATTTTCCAAGTTTCAGCCGAAGGGATAGCTGCTAATACGGTTTATTTTAGATAAATTAGCTTATTTTTGTCTTTGAGACTACACCCTTTCCCATCTGCTTCGTGTTGCGATTTTTTGCTTGTAACTGCAACAGCAAGATTTGTGTAATTTTGTTATTAAAAATTTGTGCTCTCAGCGATGTGTTTTATTACTTCGGATATAATAATTAAAAATTGACAGGGCAAGTTCAATTTAATGATGCCGGCAATGCCCCTCTGGGTTGGAATAATGTTGCATATGGCACTACTAAGAGAATTTTAGGACAGATCTGCAATTGTGTTTCTTATGACGCGAAGATTTGCCGCCATATTTTTTTACTTGGGACAAAGTTTGTTTGACAGTCAAGTGCAATAGGAAGTTTTCTCCGTGAATATCCAAATTTTACATCTAGACGCAGTGATAAACAAGCTTAAAATATATTTAATAAATTAGATAAAGAGTTGGTGCAGGTAAACAGATATAGTTTTGAGAGTTCTGTGCATTTATTTTGACGCGATTCGATTTGGAATTTTCTCTTCGCGAGCGATTTGCGGAGCAAGTTTCTGACGACAGAGCGAGAATTCCTGTTGGTTGTGTGTGTATAGTGTGTGTTGTGCCAATCTCACACGCTCCCATATTCGTTTTATGGGAATATTCTCCCAAAATATTTTGATTTCTGTCGGGCTAAACATCAACTGGATGAATTTGTAAAGCCTAATTTTCACGCTGTAAATCGGATACAATGGCGCTGCCAATAAATTCTCTCTACTCGTTAACGTGGGGGGATTATGGAACTTCGCTTGTGTCGGCCATTCAACTTCTTCGCTGTCACGGCGATTTGGTGGATTGCACTCTGGCGGCTGGTGGCCGAAGTTTCCCTGCGCACAAAATAGTCCTTTGCGCTGCAAGTCCCTTCCTGCTGGATTTGTTGAAAGTGAGTTAATATGGTACTATGGGATTTCTGAGTTATTTAATTATTATTTTCATAACAGAATACGCCATGTAAACATCCAGTGGTAATGCTGGCTGGAGTCAATGCAAATGACTTGGAAGCTCTCCTAGAATTTGTTTACAGGGGGGAAGTGAGTGTTGACCATTCGCAGCTACCGTCGCTTCTGCAAGCAGCCCACTGTTTAAATATTCAGGGTCTGGCGCCCCAAACTGTGACCAAGGACGACTATGCTACACAAATCCAGCTTCACCAAATGATCCCACAACACGTAAAAACTGTTATTGATGTAAGACGGAAACCAGATAAAAACTGTCCACTAACATTTCCCCGATAGGATCAAGAACAACTAATTGCAACTATAACAGCCCCTCAGCAACATACGGTTCACGCCCAGGTGGTTGAGGATTTGAATTCAGGCACTATCACAGCTCATGTACAGGACGTCAAGGATGTTATCAATCAGTTTTTACCAGCCAGGAAGCGAAAACCTCGTGCGAAAAAACCACAAGGTAAATGCGATATAGGTTAATTTCTCAAGCAAATGAATTGAATTGAATTTTCGGTAAACTTCCCGTATCACAGCTCACCCTCCGGCGGCCAATTTTTTATTTTATAAAATCTAGAGCTTATCAGACCTATTCCAGAATCCGTCAGAGATGTTACGAACCCGAAAAAATTGGCCTACAGAAGAAAATATAATAAACTCATATTTCCACAACATTTTTTTCAAATGTGCCCTAATATAGATAAAAAATTTACCATTATAATAAAATTAGGTATCTTTGAATTTATAAAAAAACAACTTTATTTGGTTCGAGGTTGTAAACAATACCAGAAATGGAAATACCTGCGTAAAAGCATAGGACCAACAATACTTGTTGTCAAAATATTAATTTAACCTTTAAAATAATAGCCGTTGGCTCGAATACAAGAAACAATTCTGCGAGATAAAGATTCAAAAAGTTTTCAAAGCATTTCATTTGGTAAATCTCTACATTCTTCAAGTAGTAGATTCTTCAATTTTTCTATTGTATTTGGCCTTGTCTTTGAAACTCACCCAAGACCTTCCAACCATTCTCGTTTATGTCCAGATGTGGACTGCAAGCTGGCCACGGTGTCTGTACCTTTCATAGAATGCCCGGGCTATGCAATGCATTCTAGGTAATTTCTTAGACAGGGTGGAATTATGTATCTCGTTTCGTAACTCAAAACGAGTTAATAATTCTACCCCTGTCCAGTGCCTCTACCTGGGACTGTATTACAAAATAAAACGTTATTTCTGTCGCATCTATATTGATAGGAATGTGTACGAATGCATAGTTATCAGCCAATTCAGCCAGTTGGTTCGTATTTGGTCTGCTCATTGGAGAGAGAGTAGGCAATAAGGACCACGGCCGCCACTATCTAAATGAAATTGAGATCGAAATCTGGGCTAATTACGGGACGTGATTAGAGACGGCGATTTTCTGACCATGCCAGCATGCCCCTACACAACGAAAAAAAGTCACGTCCTCGCCAAAATGCAAGGTTAGCCTAAAAAGGTGTAACATTTCAATGAACTAAAGGCGTTATTCACAAAACGGTTATTGATGCGTGACAACGTATATGCATGCATACAGAATGTTTCGTATACTCAAAATAAATACTTCACATTCGGGGACCTTTTCGGGAATTGGAAGTGCTCAAACATGGCTGCTGCAGCGCTTGTTTGGAAGCTCGGAGCGCTTTCGTACCTTTACCATCGTTCATATCTTTTTAACATGGGCATGTCCGCAGAGGGAAGCGCTTTTAAATAGAGCTGTTCGAAGGGTTCGAAGCTTTAAATCTTTGATAGTTCTACGGCATCGTGTTAATTTGAACTCTGAACTATTATACTATGATACTAATTAAAAGTAATAGCTGAGAAGGCCAAATTCATGACATGCCCTTTTATCTTTAGTTCCTAGTATAATATGCAATGATGCCACGACCGTGCTCGACAGAGAATTAATTCTCACTACCTATTTATATCGCTAAGACATTTTACACAACAAAGAGTTATAAAATCTAATTCATCCAGGATTTGTTGTCAAGGACAAAAGATCATAAACTGTCCCGAACCGAGCCCCTCGCCGAGGTCGTTTACGAAACAAAAGGAAATTAGCAGACACCTACGCATGCTAGCAAGAATATCTGTAAAAGGGACAAAGGCCATAAAACATCTGTTCTTCCGAACAGCAAAATATCATGAATTTGTATATTAGTCAGAGCATGCAGGGATAATATGGGATGTTTTCGCAAGAACTTTTCATGAGGATACCTTCACCCACAACCGTGGGAAGCAGCAAACCTTATTCAAATAATATTTTGAGTACAGTTTTGGAATAGATAAGGTTTATAATTCTTTTAAAAAAGAAGGTAGAGAAGAGTAGAGCTTTGCGTATCTCATCACTGACCCGCATCATACAAATCGTATATTTTCTATATAATTTAATGATACTTATATGTAACGCTAGTAACCATGTGACGATACCATACTTCTCAGTAGCTGGGGTTGACAACGTCTCCTACGGTCGTGTGTATGCGATTGTCCATCAGACCCAGGCAGTCCCCGGCTGCTGAGATACTCTTCAAATGTTGGTTCGAAGGAGGCTGTAGGAACAGAATTCTTTGAATTAAAATAGACTTTGTGGGGATCGGTCATACTCACAAGTACGAGTACTTTTTTAAGCATTGAATATTGTACTCATTGCTCTTTGTACAAGATTGCTCTTTGGAGTTCATCCTTTGTGGGGTCTGCTTGAGTATTATATTCCATAGTTAGTTCGGGCCGATTCTAACAGTTGTCCTTCAAGAGGTACAGGTTGAAGAAGACTTCTTTCTCCGAATTTGAAAGCATTGAAACGTTCAACTGCGAAACAATATGCATTAGAAATTGATAGGATCATACGCTTGAAGCGCCGTACCTGCTTGTGCCCCGAGTACATGAAGTTGTCGGTGCCGCTAAGTGTAACTACTTATCAAGTGCAGAACAACGACAGTAGGATTTTTAACCGTCATGGGGATTCGTGCCTGACCGTTTCCACTTGACGCAGTATACTCCGAAGGTAAATTAAGCAGGTAAATCAAGTACCAATTCATCAAGCAACTTGACTAATCAATTCGGGAAAGACTCGCTACCCTCCAGGAAATCCAAAGGAAGAAACAGCAAATCAAATAATCAGCAAAACAATTCAGAGGATAGCAAACACATACCTTTACTTCCCAAATCGACAGCTGATAGAATATTTGACAACTAGCAATTGTCAAAAGTCTCTCAGTAAAAGCTCTCTCACCTTACGTATGAAATATTGAACATTTTTCAATATTTAGGCCTGACTATAATAGTCTTAAGACTCTAAGATTTGCTGTCAAATTTCCTTATGATTGGTTATGATTCGGCAGTATCATAACGAATCTTAAGTTCAACTATAATCGTCTTAATAAATTTTTGACACTTGCAACCACTAATTCAACCAACAAAGTTAAATCACTTAATGTTTCCATTTCATTTACCATTAATTTAAATTTCTCTCGAATTATAAACCAATTTTTTCACAAACGTCACTTTTGTTAAGATTCCTTATGATTTCTTCGCTCCGGACCGTACCCTTTAAAATTTCGAAAAGGTTTCGAAAGTGAGCGAAAGATTGGATAAGACTATTATAGTTGTCAGTGTGGCACTTCATATGATGGTACAAAATCTTAGGCAGTCTTAAGATATCATAAGACTATTATAGTCAGGCCTTTTCTCTCCGTAAAACATCCGTAGTCCTTATCCTATGGGAGCGGTCCCATATGAATGCATGCAGTCGAAATATCCTGCGTCACCGGGGTAGAAATATTTAGAAAATCTTTCCAAACTTAAAAATATGTACTATATAGACAACAATTGCTAGTTAGTGTGTCCGAGTATAAAGCACCTTTCCTGAATATAAGTATCGTCGCCCAGCTGGATACAATCCAATTTTCTGCGATCGTCTCTCCGCCTATTAGTGGCGAAAGTAAATTCATTTAACACCACATCTTACGAGTATGAATGAAGAATGAGTGCTCATAGGGCATCACTAGGAGTCAGTTAGTTTAGTATACAGAGAGAGCTTCATATAAAGCCCCCCAAAAGGTAATTGACAAAATTTGCAATGTAAATTTTAAATATAAATCTGTTTGCAGCATTTTTAAAGTGAAATACGTTTGATTAAATATATTTATATTCCAAAACATGAATAAGTTTGCATGGAACACAATTCTGTTTAAAGGTTTTCACAAACCGTAGAATGTGAGATGTTCGCTCAGAAAAATTTCTCTCTTTGAAATCAAACCCGGCTATCTGTAGATCAATGGCTAGAGCGGTGGCCTTATGTTCCAGAGGACCCGAGTTCGAATCTCAAATGATTCAAATTGTTTTCCTTTCTAAAGAGTCAGATTATTAGTGAAGTAAATATGGAGCGTCCCGACCAGAAGCCCAGGAGAGCCGAGTTCGAATTTCATCCGAAACCACACAAATACTTTATATAAGAAAAGAAGGCGATTTCCATTCATGCATTCAATAAGGAATCAAATATGAATGAATGTACAATGTTCATTTTATGAATTTAACATTTTCAATGACAGGAAAATGTCAAACAGATTAATGTTTAAAACAAATGTGTTTTCATTTGAATTAAATATAAATCTACTTAATTTTTTTCTATGTTCATGTTCTGCCTGAATACAGGAATAATAACTTTGAATTCGTAACGCTATCAAATTTTCGAAAACATACGTTACATAATTGAAGATGAATATTTAAACCATTCATACCTGTAATCAAAACTAATTAAAATTTAACAATCTTATGCAATTTAGAACTAGTAGTCCTGTATTTTTTCTTACACAGGCTAATTATGTCTTGCAGTGTTCTTGTCTGGACGATTAACAAAGCACTTGTATGTCTATAGGAATAGAGTGTTTTTTATAGATATATATATAAGTTTATAATGAAATAAAACACATAAACATTGTGTTAATGGCCATGGGATTGGCTTTATTGAAAACATAATTGTGTGCCATTAGTGTTTTAATATGATTTCGGGCATATGGGCTATGAAGTGGAATCAAGTGCAACCTGGACGTTCAATTTTCCAGCAACTGGGATGGCATATCGGTCAGAACGCTGCGTATGTTGACTTCCAAGTTGTCCAACATCTGTGGTTGATCGACGTTATCATCTTTGAATAAATATGGGCCAATGATTCCACCAGCCCATAAATCACACCAAACAGTGACTTTTAGTGGATGTGACGGCAACAAATTCTTCTGGATGTTCTCCACTCCAAATCCTGAAATTTCGTTTATTGACGTAGCCACTCAACCAAAAATGAGCTTCATAAAATTCTGTGTTGAAAATAAGGATCAAGCTCAATATTGTTTTCAGCCCATTCACCGATTGTACGACGCAAATGGTGGTCACTCGGCTTCAATGCTTGCACGAGTTGGATGTAAGCTCGTAAACCAAGATCTTTACGCAAAACCTTCCATAAAGTGGAGGAGCACAGCTCCAATTGCAGTGCATGATGGCGGGTTCTCTTCAACATTATGCTCCACAGCAGCAACAACTTCTTCGATGTGCACTGTACAACGTCTCTGTGGATGCGTATGATCAAATAGAGTATGCGTGGTATGAAAACGAGCCATGGTTATTCGAATAACTTGCTGGGATGGACGATTATATCGACAGTACCACTTTATAGCACTCGTCGAGTGCGCATGTGGGCTGACACCCTGTGATGTTCTGTTCGTGTATTTAATTTGGCGCTCTCAAGAACATTTCTCTTTGATGGTTATTAAAATGTGACCATTCTTCTGTGACCATGTGGAACTGTGCAACATTACCGTTGTGAACGGTTTCAAGATAAGTGAACAATTCTTAGTGAACTGGTTGGCATTGCTCAAGCCAGGATATCAAATGCGAATAGGTTAAATCATAGATGTCATAAGAACTAGGTATCGCGTCATACAGAGCCGAGGATGCATATTTTTAAATGTTCCAATGTACGCTGAGAAGAAATGTTGCTTTAATGCCATTTTGTATACATTTTGTCAGAGAGCAGTGGAACACATAGAGGTACAAACCTGGAACAAAATCCGTACGAATTTGTGGACCGCGCTTGAGTATAGGGGAAAGTGTGAGACGCAAGTGAGCCGTAATAATAGCGTAATTATGTAAGTAGGGAAAAGCGGCATGCGACCACGGCTATACTCTGTACAACACAGTACCTATGTGACCATTTGAATTAAGTAATGAAAGAATGAATATTTTCTTGATTCATACTTTTCTTTTCTTTCATTGTCGGGTTTTTTGTTTCTTTAATAATAATTTTTTTTTATTTACATGATCACTTGATCAGCGCATACTTGTAATTTTACATTATATCACGATGGTCTACGTCCAGAAATTGTGTTTGTTATCCATGACAATGACGTCACATAGCTTCTCGTATTTTATTCGTCGAACTCATTGATACCCATGTCAAAGTGTTGTTGGTTTGATACCCATGTCAAGGTGTTGTGAAGAAAAGTGTAACTCATCATCTTGGAGCGTCTACTATATTGGTTCAGAATGACGTCATATAGCTTGTCGTATTGTGTTTGTTAAATCCTGTTTTGGATATCCATGTCAAGGGGTTGTAAAAAAAAAGTTTAATCCGCCATCTTGGGGTGTGCGCCATATTGGGTTTAGAATGACGTCACACAGCTTGGCGTCAAATCTTTTAATTTGATACGCATATCGCCTTAGTTGTGAAGAAAAATGTAATCTGCCATCTTGTGGCCATATTTGGTATATTAATGACGTCTTATATCTGGGTATATTCTTCTCGTCAAACCCTTTCATTTGATGCCCATATCGAGGAAGTTGTGAAGAAAGAGGTGATCCGCCATCTTAGGGCATCCGCCATATTGGATTGAAAATGACGTCACATAGTTTGCCGTATTGTGCTCGTCCAACGTTTTCATTTGATACCCATATTAATAATATTAGGTGAAATTTGTTTTTTATTGACAGACATTGTGATTTATCGTGGCCGCCATTTTGCTTTTTGTTGCAACGTTATATAGCCTATAGCCTATATACCCGGAGGATTAATATGATTCTAACGACTCTCTAGGTCGTAACACCTAGGAAAACATACATACATAGACAGATAAACACATAACCCTTCCGTTGCAAAAAATTAGTGGGCGAATGGACAAACTTACTAAATGATCAGGCTAATAAACTACAAACACGGCTAATAACACATAACACACCGACTGATAATTATAAAACAGATGACCAGACCAACGTGTAAACAAACAGTGGACAGACATATATATTTAATATTGAACAAATAAATAAACCGGCAAAGATAAAAATAGAGAGATAGACAGATAAACTTTCGAGCAGTTGAAAGCAAAAGAGTCAGGCAAAAGTCTAGCAAATATGCAAATAGAAAGAAGACTGAGAACTAAACAGACTAATAGATAAATCAACAGGCATATTAATACGCAAACAGACAGAAGGAAAAGATGGATAAACCAACAACGTGACAAACAGTGGAACAAAATGATAGACAGATTAAGAGACTAATAAAGATAGTTCTACTTCTTACTTTTATGTAGATATTATCCTTTTTTTGCTGCAGATGACCTTTTTCAAAGGTTATTTAGTTTTGCTCTCTCGGAGCAATGTTTTCGAATCAGTACTGAAATTTAAAGTGAAAATAATTTTAATTTGTTTTTCGGCAACTTACCGTGCCATAATATTCATTTGAATTTGAATTTTAACCCGACGTTTCGAAAAGCTTGCGCTTTTCGTCGTCACGGGTGCACTGGCGCTTGGATTTCATGTTCGTCTCTCCTCCGCAGATTATACCGGTGCTCCTGGCCGATCGGGTGTGAGCGCTGTTCTTTACTCCGCTGAATGTAATCAGCTATGCACGCATAGCTCATTGCGTCAGCAGCAAAATGTAGCATCAAGACCATATTCCGCCCACCACCCAAAATCCGCCAGCTCCTAAGATCCCCAAAGGACAGAATTCCGTTCTAGAGATCGGGGTGTACTGCGTGCCTTGCAGTGAGCTATGCGTGCACAACTGATTACATTCAGGCGGAGTAAAAAGAACAGCGCTCGCACCCGATCGGCCAGCAGCATAAGGATAAGAGATAAATTCTAAATGAATTGGTCGAGATAAGGGCTGCCCAGGCAATGATATTGAAGCGAATTACGGAGACGAAGAAATAGTGAATGAAATTTTTAAGCGACCCGATCTTATTATTTTTATTTTTAAGAGTGATTCCTCACTAAATTAATGAAACTTGTTAAAACGACTATGGTGTGTAGCGAGCATTAAGCCGTAAACAGAATGCAGTGTCGAGTCTGGCTTTGGGGCTTTGTCTTACGTACAAAAATTTGAAAAGCATAAATCGTTTGCATGCGAAATTGAATTTTGTGCGTATACGAAAGTCAGAACAGAGGATTTTTTAATTCAACACAGAGAAATTTTGAAAGAAAAATATTCGTTTTTTGAGGATCACTATCTCCACTCTACCTCTGTTACCATTTGATCGTCTTAATTCTGGTTAGATATACTGTACTAGCTTACCCGTACTCGGCGTTGCTGGGGCATCTTTATCTTGATTCTTTAAAAGTAAGCTCGACGACAAAAATAAAAAAATAAAAAAAATTGCCATGTTTCTATAAGTACATATGTATTTTGAAAAGGAAACATGGAAGTAAGTAGCTCTATATTTCTTAATTGGAAAAAAACATCCGTAATATTAAATTCGAAAATGTGACTTCAAAATAGTTGAGAACATTGAAAGTCGTACAGTGTCAGTTTCAGAATCCGGGCGCCACTTTCCTCACATGGCAATAACGAACTGTTGTGGTCTTGGCAGTCCGTCATCTTGAAATGTTAATTTGACAGCAGATTTGCATGAATTTGTAAATGTTAACAACATATTATAAATTCCAATTTTTTAATAAATATCATGATGTTTAATATTTGTTACCCTGCCACCCTGAGTTCGTTATTTTTCTTAGCATAGTTGAAGTTAGCGGCCCGAAAATCGTAAGATAGAATTTGCCAGTCCGACATCTTAAATTTCTTATTTTTACTGCAGGTTTAAAATCAGTAACTCTGAAAATACTCAAATAATAATTTTCATGAAATCTTATTTCAGATTTGTCAGTCCGCTATGTTGAATTCGTAATTTTTGGAAGTAGATTAGAAATTAGGAACCACGAAACCTCCCAAATATTAATTGCATGACAGTTGAATGATAGTTAAAATTTGATAGTGTGTCATCTCGAATATGTTATGTTTGACAGCAGATTTAATTCCATATTGTCGTGCATGTCAAAGTAAGCAAACGAGCCGAGCGAATTTAAGGCTCAATTTCTACATAACCATCACAGTTCAAAACGCGCGCTCTCTCACTTTCCCCAATTATCATACACAGCCAGGGAAGGTCATGCGCAACACACCTGTAAAATTTTGATTTTAATCGGATAAGTAGTTTTTGCGTGAAAGTGCGACAAACGAACAAACACTACCCCTTTATATATTAGTATGGATTAATATGGATTTGATGTGTGATATGGATGATAGTAGCAACATATATAAATTATATTTACATGTCTTGTAGACGAAGTCGTGACAAAGGTAGCTCGAACTGAAGGAATGGATAGTGCTATGACCACACCGACAACGGTTACTTCGGAAAATGGTGAAACAACAATAACGACGTCTGCGATCAAATCAGAGACTAGTACAAGCGAATCAATTGTCACTGTAACTGATCCCACGGCTACTTCAACCACAACAAATGCATCGACAGGTGCTTCTCCGAAATCTTCGAATTCTATGAGTAAGTAAATAAATCGATCTGTAAGTCAGTCACCAAAACTGGACTTTGCAAATTCATAGAACCTAGGTCCCGATCGCAATCTGAACAACCTGCAACATGTCCAATTTGTTATGCTATAATTCGACAGTCAAGGAATCTGAGGCGCCATTTAGAATTGAGGCATTTTGCTAAACCGGGAGTAAAAAAGGAAAGAAAAGGTGAGCTTACTGATTATAAATGTTCCGAAGATCTCAAGATGAAGATTTAATTGCAGTCCCAGCTAGTAAAAAGACGACGACAGCGGCCACGACGACGACAAATGTAAACGCAAACGCGACAACAGTCGGTACAAGTAATGTACCGAACGCTCAATCAGTGCAGACAATGCATACATTACAAACCGTGCAAGTGAAAAAGGAGCCGGATTCGTTAAACTCGTCTTCGTCGACAATGACACCTGTAACAGTAACAGTAGCTACGCCGCAAACGCAGCAGATACAAACGCAAAGTCAACAACAACAACAGCAGCAACAACAGCAACAACAACCGCAGCAGCAAACACAACAGATTGCCACAATCGATCAGTCGGGTAACATAACAACCACAGGGAATGGGCAGCAACAAATAGTGACACAAACCGAAAACACCGACGGTACGACGTCGCTTTCCATAGCGCATGTGCAAACACTGCAAGGCCATCCGTTGACGCTCGGGAATATTAGTCAGGTGAATATCAATGATTTTAGTCATTGAGTTTTCCCACCCTTCCCCTTGCTTTAGCCCTCATTCGACTTAATATTGTTTTTTTTTATATTTACTATTATTTTACCCATAACATGGACATTTTATAATTTAATTTAACTCAGCAAGATGCCGTGAATGTTTCCAAAATGTCCCTGTTATGTTTAAAGATGTCTTGAGTGTGTTTTTCGTTCATTGCATTCATTTTGAGTTCGCATTATTGCAATAAATAATTGTTGACACTGGGCCTTAGCTTATCAAGTAGATCACCTATTCACGAGATAAAGACGCAACATTTTAATTCTGCAGAATTTTAAATTTAATTACAATTGGAGTTATTTCTTATGGAAATATTTTGGAAAAACTTCCAACTTTTAGCTTGCACTTTAATTGCTATCAGTTTTGCATTTCATCAATTTAGAAACATTTATCATCAGCCATATTAAAAACATTTTTTGTTTTAATCCAACGCCTTATCTAATTTTTGTTCATTTTCCTGCTTTTTGCTTTACTAACAACTGCATTTGCTTTTTAACTGCATATATAACTGTATCTTTGCCTGCCTTTCTCTGGCTAGTACTTGTCCTGTTAATGTATCTAGAATTATGTCTTGTGGTACCGAAGAAGTCTTGGCCTATAGTCAACAGTTATGTTATATAATATTTCTAGCTAGTTTATTTTTCGGAATATTGTTTAAATTTTGTAGCCCATTTGATGTAGTCTACTGAACTTCTGTAAAACTATTTTGGTAATAAAGTTGATTTTGTGGTACTTTCTTTTTTTTAATCCGATATGAACTCTTGTTGATATTTACAATTTGTTTGATTGAACCGCTTATATTTTTCCCATACCGCCCTGAGAACCTATTGTTTATATAAATATATTTAACAAAATATTTTTCACATTAAACCAATTAATAATATTCGCTTACATGACATTTTTGTATTACATTTTCTATTTTAGCCAAAAAATCATAACATATTGGTAAAGAAGGTTTTTATTTTAAAAGGCAACAATAATACGTAATGATGAACTGGAGTCAGGTATTATAACGGCGCACGAACCAACTCTGAGACCCCAAAATGAATTGTATCGCGTAGGTGCTGTATATACTCTACCCGAGCAAGTTTTTGAAAATAATAATAAGTTATAGAATTTAGTTGTAGTTGTCTAGTTGGTATAAATAGTTATCAATTAAAATAAAAATTGTAATCAATTTTAAACCCCTTGAAATAACTTTTTCTAGAGAGACTAAGCATAAGTTAAGAAATACTCGTCTAGGAGTTTTATGGAAAACAAACGAAAATGCACAAAATTTATTCTCTATTATGTGAATTTGATTCATGAAATTATGCATTGCAGAAATGAAATATAATCGTTTAATAATTCTTAGCCGGTAAGACTTCGATAGTACGTTGCCATTGAAGTGAAGCAAGAGGTTGCAATAGATGGAAAAACACAAATGCTTCATAAACAACAAACTAAGATACATGTACTGTATAGAAATATTGTATAAAATGATACATGAAACTGAAAATTTAAGAGCGAAATTTATAAATGTCACATGTACACCGTAGTTCGAATAAGTATTTATCTTTTTTCAAATAAGTTGGCTGATAAATCTTTGTTATGAAGAAATCTCTGCCAATTTTTGTACCTCAAATGTCTGTCCAGAATATTAAATTTAAGGCCTTTATTATTTGTTTAATATTTTTCTATATCTTATCCCATTATCCAAATTTTGTATTTGATTCTTTTGGGGCTTTTAAATAACTGCTAGCCAAAAACCACCGACGACATCTCTTACATAAAAACTGATGATTGTTATAAAGTTTCACATAAGTACGTATGGGTGATATTGCAGAACTATGCAACTGGCAGTTCACTAGTTATGAACTTGTTAATAATTTTATGAAGATATCAGTTGTTATCATGTGTAAATAATGCAGGCATACATGAGGCCCAATTATTAATAATATTACTGGAAAAAGAGGAAGAACATTCAATAAATTGATATTCTTCTTTTTCAGGAAAATGACAGCTGTCATTTGTCATATTCTGCAATATTCTATGACATGGCCGGCAGATGAGGACTTGCTGGAATTATCTAAGAAATTTAAAAAAATCTAAATTGTCTTAGCACTTATTCTATTGTCGACCAACTGTAGGGAATAAAATAAAAATACATCCGTTTCAAATTTGTTATCCCATTAACTCTTTGCGACACAAAAGTTTGACTATATAGAGACAAATTTTCGGGTTTTTATTATTTTTAAATTTATACCTTGTGCATGGAGAGAGGAAGTATTAGTAGTAGCTTAAAGAAAAATATACTGTGTGGGTCCATACTTAACGGTTTTTGAGATATCGAAACAAAGTTTTTACATAGGCTTTATGGTTTAACCTGTAACTGACTAGATATACATCCTATGAGTATGATTAAAACATATTTCAGTACTAGGTACACCTTGCTTTCAATTGAATCCAATCATGTCTTTATCCATTTCCACTATAGAATTACATAAAAATGAGGCTGAAAATCCACCAATACTATTCTTAAGTCTTAATACTACCAAGGCCATATTGATAGTATTAAATATGTTCAGCGTAAAAACCTATGGGCAGTTTTAGACTCATATTCAGCTACCATGATGTTATACAAGAAGTTTCTTTAATAATTGTATGTTAACAAGCTTGCGATAAAAAGCCTAAGGTCAGCAATATCGACCATTATATACAGTTGCGAAGAAAACACTTGCAACTAGAATTGAATAATAATACTATACCAGTTTATTAAACAAACAATTATATCCTTAAAATCTATAAAACCATCGTTTTTCTTATCACTGTAAGAACAGTAGGTAAAAAGCATTATTAAAAGATAAAATTTTGGTGGCTCATAGTATTTTTAGCTGAATACATTTATCTGAAAAATCTAAAAAATGTAAGTTTTTCGGTTCTAATATTTTATAGAATATGCCTTATGTATAATAACTTTGGCACATCACTTCAGCATTGAATTAATCGTGGCGTGTTTAAGAGTTCTCCATTCATTTCGGATACATTTATATAAATTATCACCTTTATTAAAGACTTGTTTTACAATCTGTCAGAAATTCTCAATCGAATTGAAATCTGGAGATTGAGCAGGCTACTGCAACACTTTCACCTTATTACCCTCCTTATAACTATCGCTTGACACTGTGCTTCTAGCCAAGACATTACACTAGTCAAAAATTTTCATGTTTTTTTTTATATCCGCAAACATATGGCAGGTAAAAATTTCCATCACACAAAACGTTAAACGACCGTTAAAAAGCAAAAACAATGTGTTTCAACCATTTTTCCATTATTAAAAAAAATCAAGTATCGTACAAAATCAAGTCACCATCACCATAAATGAAAGCTTGAAGCTGGAACTATTGCCTATGGAAAAATCTTGAAAATACAAAAGACCCAAGAGCCTTCGTTTCCGTAAATCTTGAATTTTCATCAGCCCTATTTCCTTGCAAAATTTTAAAGTTTTCCAAAATAAATGTTTTTATTAAGGTAAATGTACTCTCTTAATTTCTGAAAAATATGTATACTTTTTAGTAGCCCTTTATATTAGACAGCAATGTACATAGCATGATCTAAAAAGGAGTCAACTTATTAGACATTACAAGTTTGTTAAGGTTTCAGGCACTTTTCCATACTGATGGTACTCTAAACATTTCGGGTTTGTATTTATTAGCCCCACTTCATTCTTTAGAGCTGCCCATATATTTTCAATGGTATTTAAATCAGGGTTCTGACTCTTGCATAAATTTCCAGACAACGGGCATCGGCTCATCTGCGTACAGCATAATGTTTTTATAGGAATGTTGATCCAAAATACCAGGGCTTTTGAAAATGGAGTCAATTCCTCGCCCTGAAATAGCCTCCTAAATCATAATCTTTCCACTACCATGCTTAAAAGTTTTCCTCGTGTGCTTTGAATGAAGTGCGGTATTTCATGGATGACGAACATATGTTCTTCAATGAGACTCGACCAGATTTATTTTAGTTTGATCACTCCAGACCATATTTCGCCAGAAACTGATGGGATTATTATTATGCTGGTTGCCAAATTTAAGCCTTTTCTATATGTTAGCGAAATGAGTCGAACCTTTCTGGAACTTCGACCATGTAAACGAACAGTTTTCGCCGATAACTTGGTTACATATTTCTCATCGATTATATTTTTTTTATTTGATTTGCAATTAAAAAGGGATCTGATGCAGACAATGGGTGCTTTAAAAACGTAATGATACCACATCAAAATAGGAACAAAGTATTTAATTCCGAAATGCATTGCATATCTGTTGTGTCGAGAATAAGCAAACAGTGCATTCAAAATTCTCTCTGCAAGTTTTGACATTTCAAACAACCACAAACAACAATTTGTGTAGTTGGTCACCACTTTTTCCATGCCGCTGTTCCGAAACATTAAATTCAATTAACTGCTTCACAACGGCAATAAATCTGAGTAATAAAGTCTTGTAATACTTGTCATGCCGTATGCGGTGCGCATAATTTGATGTTTCGGAAAGCGAAATCCTAATAATGCGATCATCTGAGGCTGAAATTGTTCGTGATCAGAGCTTTCAACTTTTTCTGCAGTAGAATACTTTTGTGAACTGATTTATAAAGAAATATCGGGGACGCTTAATATTTTAAGAATATCGGAAGCCGTTTTTGCATGATCCTTCATAATATTTACCGACAGCCTACGCTGTCGTCTAGACCTTTTCCTATTTTTGATGAAAAATTCAAGTTAGCATAGAATAAAACGAGGAGCCTTATTACCAGAAACAAAACGTGTTGAAGCCACGTTTGTATTAAAAGAAACGATCGTTTCTAGAAATAATAATGTAACCACTAAAATACTTATTTTGTATATATATTCTGGACTAATACACATCGTTGCGTTTTATGTATATAACTTATCCATCTTCCTGCAAAACTATTCGAATAGAGAAACGAAGACCAAAATGTCATCGAAGCGAGAAACGTTTGTTTTTCGATTTCGTTTCTTGTAATACCGATTTGTCATTTTCACTGGAGTAAATTTCGTTTCGTTTCTTGTAATATGGTCCCAATTCAATCAATTAATTAGTACTTTATAATATTCTGAAACTCAATATGATACTTGTAAAATACTGAAATCCTTCCTATATTATTTCGCTATGACATACACCAAAAATGTGGTGCCAAAAATAAGAACACATTACACAGGAAAACCATATATGGCACATTATATCGCTCCACAATTAAATTCAATAAAACCGAGTTAAAAATTTACGTTCGTGCAAGAAATCATTTCTGGTGATCAGGTTTATGCACGGGTGCGCGAGATTTTCTGGCACGTACTTTCTAGTATTTTTAAATTAACCGCTGTGTACTCTGTCTTAATTAGCTGTCCACTCTTGAAATGCTCACGTTCACAATCGCAGCTCGTATAACGCCAAAAATTAAGCATCTCGCTGAAATGCCTTACGTTACAAAATTTAAAATCCTGGTTTGTTAGATAAAATAACTGCTTCGAGTAGAAACATGAAAGTAGACTGAAATGAAAAATTCACTTTTACCACCACAAAAAAAGGTGTACGTTGAAAAAGTTGCGAGATATATTTTCGCTCTGAAAGAAATCAAAAAGCTCGGATGGGTTACGACTTGTAACGCATTTTTGCTTTTGCAACCCCATGTGCAGCTTGTTCCGTGTGTATATTAGGTAGTTTGTGCTATTAGTATTTTATTTCGTAGCACTGATCCAGCTCTGTTTAACGACGTTATACAAAATGTCCTATGAGCACGCATTCTCAAGCTATACTAATTTTTGCGTGCGGCGGATCGGTAATTTCCCACAACAATTTTGTGGACATGCTGTCGTTAGGTGTGACGTCACGTGCTGAAGACAAATGTTTCGTAAAGTTCGTACATCTTTGCTCTTTTTAACCATGTTGTGGCTATTTGGATATGCGGTATAGTTCTCTTATTATTAAATTTAAGACAAAAAATTCATATCAACTTTCGCCTAGATTCCCCTCTATACTGGGACCCATGATGAAAAACGTTTTCCGCAAAAAATATTCGGAATAAGGCATTCAGGATTCGGGGAAGAAATTTCATTATGTTGGAGTTCAGAATTAGGCCCAGAACCTAATATAGGCCGTAAAACTGTATAATTTCGGGATTTTACAAATTTTACTCTATGCTTTCGACAAGCAAAACAATGTTATTACAATTTCAATAGTTAAACTATTTCTAATAAACCAACAAAAGACATTTCAATCTCCCACATTATTTCTGTCCCTAAACAGCATTCTAGCCCCCCGTATTATGAGCGTTGTGACCGTCACAAGTTGTTTCATCACTCACCGCACTCTTGGGGTTTGATTGTGACCGAGCACTGAGGATTGCCCGAATAGGCTGTAGGAATGCTTTGGAATTGTGCAACAATATCCATTTACGACAGTTTCGAATCACAAAAATGAGAAAATTGTTGGTCTGCATAACTGTCCGTCGAAGCCCGCTATTTGATAAATAATAATATCAAATATTTTGAGCGGGCGTGTTCATTAAAAATGGAGAGAAGTCTTACGTTTTGTCATCCTAGAATATCGAGCAAAATATCGATGCCGTAAAAGGCAGCGTCCATCAGTATCTTCCGTAATTCTTCAATTCAAATAACAGATCGTTACAAAATTGATATTTCAAATTATTGGTAAAATGAAAGTCCGCAAAAGTGCTAATATGATTAATAAATAATATTTTTTTTATAAAATTTGTAAGCCTGTCATTGCTAGTTTTCATTCGGACCCTATTCTCTGTTACAATATGTTTAGCTCAAATTGGAATCATATCAGTGCATCAATGTAATAAATCTGCCTCGATATTTGATTCAGCCAAATGTATATTGGAATTCGAAATCAAGCTAGCACTATAAGGGTATTTTTTTTAAATTTCACTATTTCGTTTTAAAGGGTCTTTCAATATGGACGCTCGAAATTGTTTAGATTATTGCGGCCATGTTGTTAAAGCAACATTTGTCAAATTTGTTGTGAATTGTTTAGTAGTGTGTGGGAAACTACCATGGTAGTTTATAGCGTTGAAGAATGTGTTCAAATCATCAAATTTTATTATCAACATTCAGTACTCCGTTCAAGAAACGTTCCGCGCATTGCGTGATTTTTATCCTCGCCACAACTGTCCTGCCGAATCGGCTATCCGAGGTTTGGTGGTCAAATTCGAGTCAATTCGTTCTGCAAATAATCAGCCAACACCCGTACGTCACCGAAACGCAAGGTCTACTGAAAACGTTGCTGCTGTGCGTGAGAGTGTACGGAAAAACTCGAGGCAGTCAATTTCTCGGCGTTCACACGAACTTGGCCTTTCTGCTACTTCAACTTGGCGAATTTTTCGTCGGTACTTGGGTCTGCACCCGTATAAAATCCAACTGACCTACCCACCAAAGGTAAACGACCATAGACAACGCCGTGTGCTTGCTTATTGGGCTCTGGAGCAGTTGGAAATTGACCCAAATTTCGCCAAAAAAAAAATCTTTGGCGCCGAAGCACATTTTTAGATGAATGGATATATGAACAAGCAAAATTGTCGGATTTGGAGCGATACCAATACACACGAGATCTACTAGCACCAAATGCATCCCAAGGAAGTCACTGCTTGGTGCGTATTTTGATCTGGCGGAAACATCGGTCCGTACTTCTTTCTTCTGGTATTGCCAAATTTAGGAAGAGTAAGTAAATTTTTTTACGCAAATAGTGACCCATGATAGCACTTTGCACGATTATCATATTATCAGGTTATTTATTTGGATTTTGTGCTGCTCGTATGTAGAGCAGTTTGTACAGTAAGACATTGTTGAATTGCTGTCTATTTATTGCAGGAGTTGTAGGTTAATGGAGACTCACAAAGATATATTTGGTCATAAAAAGCAGCTGACAATTACCAAACAACTTCTTTCGTGCCGCCTCCATAAGTATTCGCTGGTACTATCCGTTTGAGTTCATACATCATACGTGCACATCGAAATTAGTGACAATGCGGTGAACACCGTAGAAGATTCTGATGATGCATCCTAAACGTCTGTTTTATTGCATTTAAAATGTTTGCTTTTATTTAATTTATCATACATTTTTCTTCACAATTTTGTCAAAAATGAGTAATATTTCACAAATACGAGTACTTCAAAACCAAACTGTTTTCTTAATAATTATAGTAGAAATTAATGGGGTGCACCCCTATGCACGGTTAACATAACACTAACATATGCATAGAGAGAAGGTCAGTTTTGTGTTTGTTTAAGTTATAAAACGGTGGAAAATTACTAGAAAAGAGAAAAGTTTTAAATCAAATTTAGCATTGAGGAATTTTCTTTGATAGATGAAGGCACATATTTGCAATCTATGTACTTGTTTGTTCATAATTTACAATGGTGTTGCATTCAAATGCTTGAGCTTGAACTTATTGCCCTAGCATAGTAAGGCCCGTACGCTGAGTATTTAATGCGGTGAAATGTGATAATACATGTTTTTGTCGAATAGTTCACCGTTTTCGAGATATTTGCAAGAACAGTTTTCACTGCTTTTCCCCCTGCATAATTAAAGTTAAAGGCCAAACTATAATGTGCATAGCGTTTCGTACTTGCGATTACACACAAAACCTATCTCCAAACCACAATGGGAGTAGTCATTCGTTTCGTCAACTTTCGGCAAGTCTGTTTTCCTATGCAAGGTACGATCTGGAGCGTGCCTTGCATATGCAAAATGGCAAAATGGACACAAGATTAGGATATACATTTTTCATTTGATTGTTTTGCTGCACTCTAAAAATACACAAATCGCAGTGATTTATCACACTCTGACAGCCTGTCAAATATGCAGAAGCTTCCGTTCGTGCAGTTATGGCAGATTTTCGTATGTATGCACATTATGGGGAACTCTCGCATATTATTAAGAACTCAATGTTGAAGCAAAAATTAAGCCTGTTACAAAATGTTCCAGTCTATTTTCACTGAGATCTGTTTTAAAAAGGCGAATGTCATAAGGAATGATGATTTTTACATGCGCCAGCTGAAAAAGTTGTGGAAAAATTATGACAAATCGAAATGTGAAATAATCGGAAAGGAAATCCTTTTTTTGTACTTTGTCTTCAATATAACTGAAGAACTATTGATTTTAAAAAAGTTTTATAATGAAATTTCACACAAGATACGATAACTCAGAAATTGCAATATGCATTATTGTTGTTGTTTCCAAATAGAAATAATTAACGAAAAAATGTAATAAAAAAAACGTTTTTTCATGAATTCTTTTGACCATTTAAATTGTACTTACGATCTTGATATTATGGTATAAAAACAGAGTACCTCTTAATATGGTAAAACAACGGCAAATTTCATCCAAATAGTTTTGCTATTTTTTTGCATAATAATTTTTACAAACTTGTTGGTTTTAGGTTTATACAGGCCTATTCCAAGCACCGTAGTACCTTCAATTTTGTTACGATTTCCGAAGAACATGTTCTACGATCCGAAGGTGTGTATTCGAAATTCTCTACGAATTCTGAAAACGGTATGTCGAATCGAAGGTTGTCACTTATACTATATTGTTAAAATATGTTAGTTCTTGCGAATATGAATACTGTTCGGAACTTGTGCGTTTTTTGGAGAAAATACTAAGAATAACCAATTGTCTTAGGATTCATAAACTTTTATTTATTAAGCACGAATAAAATCAAAATGAAACTCGTCTGTATTGCATTTACTCTCTGAAAAGTTTAAAACATGTTTAGCTCTTTAACTAGTTCCTGACGTCAGAATGACCCAATTTCCATTTCTGAACTAGTTCAAAGATCAGCTCAATTTTGCTGCTGTTAGCGCCAGGTAGCGGAAAAATATGTTACTAAAAATTGTTCAATGGTATTTCACAAAGCAAAGCACGGAAAATGAAAGCTAATTATGCATAAAAGATGTAATTGGATTTTTCAAATAGTCAGGGACAAGTTAACGGTAATTTCATGGATTTTTATAAGACGCCAGAAAGTGTCAAACGAGAAACTGAACTAGTTCAAAATAAATTTAGTGTGTCACAGGATTTTCTATTTCATAGATTTCATTATTATTTTCTTCGTCTGAGTACAAGCACTGCTGTAGCATCTTTTTTACTTCTTCATTTGTGGATTACTTTTGGCTCGATGATTTTGGGTTTAAATTTGTACCATATGATTTTCCTTTAAATCCCCTTACGCTCACTTCGAAGTGAGCAGATGCTCTGAGGGCATCTTCAATGACTGTTAACTTTTCGCCAGAATATGGTCCTCCAGTTTTTGTCGTATATATTTTGTTTTTTCTTAATTTGTTCCTTGTATTTTATATCTGCCCACGCCTATGTATGTATACAAATTATCAGTTGTATATATGTTACATTGAGTTTATTATTTTATTATATATGTACCTTTTTCCACTGAATTGACGGACCCTGCACTTATCTTTTCCCACAATTTTAAAGATTCGTCTCTGGCATTTGGACATATCAGCACGCCTGTGTGCTCCAAATATTCGGCTAGGTACTTTTTTTGTTCGGTGCTGATGCTTTCAGTATATATTTGAAAGAATTTAAATTATGAAGATTTTTGCTAATTTTTAACTTACATTTCCAAAAAATTTCCAAGCGCGATCAACTTGCATCCTTCGACTTAAATTCAGTCGCAAAGTTGTCTGTCAAAGTTTGGTCGATTCGACTTACATGACACCGTTTTCGCGAATAGTCGAAAATGTTTGTTCGTTTTAAGTTACATGACTATCTCCCCGTTTGAGAAAGAACGCTCCAATAGTTTTTTTAAACATAGAAACATAAGCTAATACGGAACGTCGTGTAACATAACAGCATAACAGCGTGCAAGAAAGGAGAGCTTGTCGAGTGCATGGCAGCGGGTAAATTGAATATCCCATCAAATACATTTCATTTGAAGAATGTAGCCAAGTCTCACGATTCTTTCACTCCAAGTCTCTACATATTAATTTAAAGCAATGTCGCGGCTTGGCCATTACGCAGCACAAAAGTTATTAAATCCCACAACCTTTTATAAACTTAAGTCCACTATTTACATATATCAATAGGCATTCTCCAATACTTACTTCGCTTCTTATGCATATAGATAAAAAAAATCCAAACTATTCTTATATTACAAGTACATATACAGTAGGTACTGCAATAAGAAATGTGAATATTGATATGTAAACATCAGCGTCGTGCATTATCTTGCTGCTTGTGCGTGCCAAGTCAGGATTTTTTTTAAACTAATATGTGAAGACTTGAAGTGATCTGAGAATGAAATGTACTGTGTAAGTTTCGTTACAACCAGAGTGAGCTAAACTCCACGAAAGAGGCTGCTGAGTTAAGTAAAAGTGGTCGTATATTGAAAATAGCGTCTGGTCGAGTGTTTTGGCCAGAGGAAGAGGTTGAGTTTTTATTAAATATTGAAATTTTCTTATATGTATAATATAACTATATTTTTACTGAAAATCTATCAAATTAATCCACGTACATAGAAACTAGAAACGCAGAGGGTTACTTTAATTGCCTTGAAACTCAACCCTGTGCGTGGAAACACAGTAAGTGTTAGAGTTCGTAGGAGGAATAGATATTCTAAAATCTTCTGAGCGAGCGGATTTAAAAAAAATCTAGCACGAAACTCTACAAGTTTTCTTATTCAGCCATTGAGCAGGTTCTTGTACGTGGTTTTATGTGGAATTCCCAGCTTTTAATTTATTTGTAATCTCAGAAGACAGTTCGGGTCAGGGATACGCAAAAATGTTCAGTTGTCAGAATTTGATTACCACCGAAATACCGAGGGCTTATTCATGAATTCGATTCTATTGAAATTGCAATTGCCAAATGTTAGTGAATTTACTGACAGCCAACTTGGAATATCCTGTATTTACGTTTAGATTTAAATCGAATCGAATTCGTGAATAAGGCCCGAGGAAGGAAATATTAAAGTTTCAAAACAAAAGTGTTAAATTATTCTAATATGTGTAATTATGGTAGGTGTTGCACAACGTACGGGATGATAAATTTGGTAATTTTAACGAAAATATAATCTTGCATGAAATCCCATCTGCTGTGCAATTTTACCTTCGTGCAAAATTTCGGTTCAACTTCAACAAATCAGAAGTCTGCTGAAGGTTCTGTTTTCCTCATATGACTGATGAATATTAAGGTGGCAGAAGTGGCAGCACTTTTTTACATCTTGTAATTCCATGGCTCGTTTGAGGACTTGCCATTTAGTTAACTAAGCATATATTTTTTATCCATCATTTTGTGAAGAAGTCACATTTATGTACTAAAAGCTCCCAATTTGCTCAAATTTGAATTGTCTTGAAGGCAGACGTTATTTTAGCGTTTTTACACTGTCATTCCCCCTTAAGGGGAAAATACCAATTAGATGTAGGAAATGGTCACTTGATTTTCGGCGTGGATTGGGAACAAACTATCAATGATAGAAAAATCAAATTTTGTACATAGGTTGTATGTTGTATTTCTAAAAATACAAAAAAAAATTATTGCGAAATCTGCATTTGGCTTGTTGTTAGAAGCGTGCACAAAAGAGTCTGCAAATTCGCGGTGTGCACGATAACACCTCAGGAAATTTTTCTAGAACAAAAAAGTGATTACAAATAAGTTTCCTAATGTCATTTACTTGTCCTTGACGTTTTCGGTTTTTAAAAAAAAAAAAAATTTTTTCTTTATAATTAAAAAAAATCGATTTTTCATTTTTTTTCAGTTTTGCGAATTTTTTTTGCGAAAACAACACTGTTTTTGCAAAAAAATCGTTCGTCAAGGACAAGAGAATTGCATTATCTTGTAACCAGCGAAAAATCATGAAAATCGGTCCAGCCGTTTCTTCGCAACTTGTCACACCGTTTTAAAAACATGAGTTTTGGGAAAACGAGTTTAAAGTTTTAGTTCAAAAAAATGTCTGTTTTTCAATCTTCGAAAAACACTCCCAAAAATCGATGAAATGAGAAAGAAAGCCTTTATAAAATTCACAAATAGTTTTTTATGACTCGGAAATGACTAATAGCATTCTATCGGCCTTGCGGCGCGGCGGAACGAAATCTGGGATTCGAGCGTACCATGAACGGGCGATACTCCATCGCTTAAAAAAATACCTGATTTGCAGAATTTCTGCCTCAAATTTCGTAGTTACGTTTTCGAATAGTTATAGAATCCATTTCCGTAAAAAAAAAAATGGATTTTTTGAACCGGTCAATTGGTATTCCCCCCTTAAGGCGTGGGGGCATGGGCGGATCTGATCTGTAAATATTTGAGCTTTTGCTGTACCTTTTAGCTATTTAGTTTCTCAATGTATTTAGACTATTTAGAGTCAAGTGCCAAGTTATGGCAAGTGTTTCCTTTCGTTTGGCGTTTAATATTCTATCGATTTACTAATTGTTCGGGATTTAAACGATTTTTTTACTAGAATTTTTTTTTATTTAGTCCGCCTCCTTTAACGTGTCTGTGCACCCAACTTTATTCACGGTATTACGCATCCGAAACCCCGGGTGCCCACTTTCAATTTTTTTTAATTTTTCTAATGTCTGCAAATGAAAAATTTCTTGATTTTGAAAGTTGAACGATATTTCTTTTTTACTTTTGGTTTTATGTATTTGACCTTTATGGATCTCTAGCATAATATACATCAATTCTTAAGACTAAATATTTGATAGCTGCCTTGCATGTGCTTAGGCAGTTAATTTGGTTCCACTGCAGTTATATCTTATTTATGGTATTGTTGTTTATTTTCACACGTCGTGTCCGACTGCCTTTGCTGGATTTAGTTTAATGATTTGGTCGTAAACCTGTTTGTAGGTGAACTTTATCGCCTTTGGGTTACGGGAGGTTCCTGTGGGTCCAGTGCTGCCTTCTGCAGTGGCCGTTGGTCTAAATGTATTGGACAAATATTGCGCAAACGCTTCGGCCTTTTCTACGGGGCTGCATAACCATTTTCCTCTTGTGTTACTGACGTGGGAGTTCGAGTGGATCGGTTTTTTTATACGCTTTATTGTTTTCCATATCGCGTAATTACTATCCCTTAGGTGGTTTAGTTCCGATGCAAATTCATCAATGATTTTATTTTATACTGCTGCGAGCTTACTTTTGAGATTTCTTGTGGCCTGGTTTAGCTCGGTTTTGGCTTTGGGTGATCTGGTGAGTTGCCATCTAGCTTTGGCTTTTATTTTGATCTAGAGAAGCTCAACGATGTGTTTGTTTGAAGAGTTTTGTGTTCTGTCCGGGTGTTTGCTGTTAACTTGGGGGTTAGCTAGCTCTGCGCATTCCTTGATGGTGGAATACAGATATTCAATGGCGTTGTCAACTTCTTCTGATGATTTTAGCTTGATGTGCGGACAGAAGGATGATTAAAACAGTCGTTGGTACTTGGGCCAGCTTGTTTTGTGGTTTGTGAGTTCGCGTTGTTTCATGACATAGTGGGGAGCTAGAGATGGTATACAGTGTGGAGGTGTGCTGAGATGATAATTTCATCATAGATTTGGCCTTGATCTAGTTCGAGTTTAGATTCTTATAGATACAAAAAAAACAATTATATCCGGTATTTTCTTATTGTCAGTTGGCCAGTGTGTTGGGGTTCAACCTGCCGAGCAAGGTTGTTTTTGTTTATAGAATTTACCAGTTGTTTTCCTTTAGATGTGGTGAGCTGAGATCTCTCCTGATTGGTGGGATTTTGCATTATAGTCACCATTAGCGAGGAAGCGCGGCTTACATAATCATGGCTTTAATTGACATTTAAATTCCAAAACGGGAACAAAAATATTCGGGAAAGTAATTCAGTCTAATTCGCTGCCTAACAGAGAGTAAATTGTTTGCTTAAAATTTATCTTAAATTTAAGAGCTCCGCACATTAAAATAAGTAATACTATACAAGTACAGCCTCTTTGCTCTTCTGAATGGAAATTGTATTTTTTTTCCTTTTAGTTTCCTTCTTTTTTTCTTATCAACCGTAGCAAGTTCATACAGCGGAGTTTGGCTAGTGTTCAATTAAAATAAAAGGTATATTGCAAGCAGTCTCTAGCTCTAGCAATTTAGAAAGTTCACGTTTTGTTTACTAGATTTATTTCAAAAGCAGAAGAAATATTTCTTTTCTTTTTCTTTTTTCTCTACCTTTAGTACTATGCTACTATAACCTCAAGAGAGGACCACTATCCCTAAGCTTATGAAAATGCTATGGGTACTTTTAAGAAACAACCAGAAACAATTACATACCGCAGATGAATCCCCCGAAATTGCTAGTGGCTGCTGGTGTCGCCAGGCCTTGTTGATGACTGTCGTTGCTTGTATCAGGCCAAGAGAAGGGGGTTCCAATACGGGAGTAGCAGCAAATGTTTGTACGAGGGGGAATGTTGACCTCGCGCCCGTTATCGGCCTGATTTTAGGAACTCTTCTCTCGACTATCCCAAATGATTGTGACTCGGCGGTCCGGAATTCTGAAGCCCTAGGGCTGCTGAGGATACCAAACGGACACAAAGGTTGCTCCAGTTGGCTTTACGAGCGATGCAAGAGTGTGAGGCTTCAATAAGATTTTGTTTGACTCTTGGAGGTTATGAGAAAGCGCCGTGAACTTGCGTACTGCCCGGCTCACCACGGCTATGAAGCGGCTACTCCAGTCTAGTCATCTCCCCGTTTATATATAGGGTGGTCCAACCAAAACGCACGATGTTAATTGTAAATAAAACAAAAAGTTTTCAGAGAATTATCTTAATATTTTTTATTATGATAGAAGGATCTATGACAATTATGTGTGAAACAAAATATCGGCCAAATGCCCGCCACGGCTTCGGTGGCATACCTCTATCCGATGGTCCATATTTTCAATGTCTGAGACATGATTGAGGTTCAATGTCGTTAATGTGCCGAATTATCTCATCCTTTAGCTCTTGAATTGTTCTTGGCTTATTGACGTACACTTTTTCTTTTAAATATCCCCAAAGAAACAAGTCCAACGGTGTCAAATCACATCGGCCAATTAACATCGGCACGACGTGAGATAACACGGCCATTGAATTTCGCGCGCTAAAGAGCCATTGTTTCCTTGGCTGTGTGGCAAGTGGCACCATACTGTTGGAACCACATATCGTCCAGGTCCATATCCTCAATTTCTGGCTACAAGAAGTCTGTATGCATTTTGATTTGAACGCCCATTTTCTTAAAAGGCTTCAACGATCTTAATGCGCTGCTCAATTGTGTACCTCTCCATGGTTGAATTTGTCAAACACTGAAACAAAGAAATGTCAAATTAAGTTGGGTAAAAAACTTAACGTTAAGGTGTGACTCAGAATTAACATCGTGCATTATGGTTGTACCACCCTTTATAATGTCCGATTAGAAATAGTTTGGCGAAATTGGCTCTAAGTCTACGAATTTTAGCATTTTTAGCAAATGCATAGTATTGAACTATTTTTAAGCTCCACCGATAGGTATTCTAGTTTGTGAACAACTTTTAAAACATACGATGGAGCTGAACATGATTTCTTTAAATGAGCTCGATATTGAGTTCAAGAATATCAATTTATTGATGTCGATGAGCAATTCGATCGGCTCGAGTTTAGGAATAGGACCCCTGAAATACAATAACGACAGCTCAAATGAGAAGAAGTACAATACCGACTTCAACTAAACAAAAAGTCTCAACATACATCTTCATGTTCTAAATAATAATATCACACGAAACTCAATTTATTGCACATTTTTGGATCTCATTTTCAACTAAAGAAAAGGTAATATTGGGTTCAGCGACTGAACACTGAATTGAAAGACTGCTTTTGTTACATTCATAACTTTCATATCTGCTCAGCTACATGAAATCTTAACAAAAAACGAAAGTTCTCTTATCTCGAAATCATTAGGAATGGACGTAAACATGAATAACGTTTTCTCGATATTCGTTATGTCCAAGCACAAAGTCCTGAGATCCATTCGAAAACATTTAGTTGTTTTTAAACATTTTATTTTACCACAAATCAACATTGCGCATAATCAAACAATCTATGAATGGGAAACATTTATATGTAGATATATGTATAGAAGATTTATGTAGCTTTAATTATTTATTTAGCGGTGGAAAGCGCTAAAAATTTCAAATTTGAAAAGTTCCTTTTCATTTTAGGAAAAACCATATTGACACAATTTTAATGGCCCGTTGTTTTGTTTGTTGCTTTGTGTAATATCTGGTTACCATTCAAATTACTACTACTAACCAAATACTATGTATAGTGAACATTGAGCCGTAAAGAGTTAAGTACCACTGCCCTTTTCACCCCATTTTTGAATTTTATGTAAGTATATATGTATCCCAGCTTATAAATTTAACTTGTCAACTTAATGGCTGGGACGTTCTGGGACTTGTTATCGAGGTTAGTGTAGATAGTTCCGAACAAACTCAGTCAGTCTTCATTTCTCATCAAGCGCGCTAGGAATGGTTGGGTCTACCTGGGACTTGTCATCGAGCAAGCTTAATGATAAAATAGAAAAGTAAAATATGAAAAAATATGTACTTATTTTTATAAAGGCATAAGTAATCAGTGTATTTCTATCTCTTGTTCAGCTTTTTAATGTAGACATTTCGCAAAAACCTCTTGGAAGCATTTATGATTACACTTCGCATTTTTCAATAAGTTTAAATTAAAATAAAATCCGCAACTTAATGCTATTCTTATTAAAATTAAGGATCAGCATTTATACAGTTATTCGGATCGAAATACAAACAATTTATCATACGTATTACTTATCCTCATACCCAATTTCCCTTCTTTATTCCTTTCCTCCTATAGCTTGCGGAACTACGAATCTTGTTACGGTTTCTACTAATATTTTTTTACCGAAAACCTTTCATTTTGAGGTCAAGAACGATTGTCATTTGAGTAGATAAGCAAAATGTTCAGTTAAAAATATGGCACAGAGGCGCCGTCAACTAAAATTAATTTGTTTATATCGGTCAGCTAAGCAGTTCAGCCAAGCATCAGCGTCAACAAAAGTCAGACAAGCACTGGTCCATCACCCAAAGTGAACTGGCCGGCGTTACCTCATATTTATATCATATTGTCAAATTGTTAGTTAAGTATTTTAAAATTGTAAATAAAATGGAATGAATGTGTGTGAACATTAGTTAAGAATTCAATAAACCGTGAACAGAAATCGTTCATTTAAATTCGACTTGAGTCTTCATTAATCCACCACGTTCTAAGCCCACACTAGTGATAAGCTTAAAGAACTAAAACCAAAGGAAATAAATTATGCAATATGCCTTCGGAAACGAGCCAGAAGTAGTAGGAGAGAAAAGAGAGAATTATGCTAAGTTCACAATTCGACGTGGAGTGGACGCATATAGAGTGCAGAGTTCACTTTTCTTTCACCTTCCATGCTCACTCCCAAATAAGTATGTCTCAGACTTACTCAGCGTGAGATGAGAACAATGCAACGGAATTGTGAAACTCAGGGTTACACAAGCTGACTGAAAACATGTGAACTGTCCAAACAGGAATTCCAAATGGTACATGGATGATAATACCATATTACTGACTAGACGACGTTTTTTCCATTTTGAAATTTCCATTCCATTTTTCCTATGGAACGTTTTTTCCATTCTATTTTTTCCCGTAAAATGCAATGCTGGTATGGAAATTGTTTTAATTTTGTTGTTGACATTTTGTAAAAGGAATAGTGATGGAAAAAAGAATTGATGGAAAAAATGTACTAGTGGAAAATGTGGAATGAAAACCCCCTACCCTTATTACCATGCATTGACACACATTTATTCAACTCGCATCTCCATATTTCTATTAACATTTGTCGGGTTAATCTCACACAAATAAGTGTGAAACAAGATTTCATGTTTTTAATTCTGAAAAGTGGATGAGACTGAAGAATTATTAAAATTGCTCTCAAAAAGTTTTATTGTAAAACGGAAGCGATGGAGACAGAAATTTGCTGAAATTCAAATTGACTTCGGTGTCAGAATGCTGCAAATTTACATTGCAAGATAATAGAAAATTGTTTACAAGAGTTCTGGGATACTGTTACACGAAGCAATCTCCATCTGTGTGGATATGAAGAAAAGGTGTACGAAATGGTAAAAACCTTGCAATCTGATTATTTCAATATGTGGGTAGGAGAAATTTCACGTTGAATAAAGTATCTTTATTTTTTATATGCCACATTTAGATCGGTGTTAGAACGTAGTCTTTATTAATAACTTTGCATGGCGGCTGCAAAAACGCTTTAGCTCTACAAATAAAACTTACAAACTTGGAAGAAGCTGAAAGTATATTTGAAGAATTCGAGCGTCGAAGTTCGATTCCCCAAGTCCTGGAGCTATGGATGGTTCTCGTACCAGTTACACCACCATCACAATAGGAAGTCTTGGCAATCTCTAGGTCTTCAGAGTTTAGGGGACGTAAATTTTAGGTACCATTTTTCACATCAATTTTATAAAAAAATTTACGTATTTTAATAATTTCAGATTTATGGACATCAGTGTGAAACAGCGATGATGCAGCCATGACGCTGCGACTTTTTTTAAAAGTTTTTAAATACATTACAAATTTTGAAAAAAAAGTATCTAAGAATAAATAAATTAAAAATAAACTTTCCAAAAACATTGGTTTTCTTTTCAAATCAAAATGCACTCAAGAGTAGGTAACAATTTTTTTTGTGACTATAAGCTGATCAGACTAATGTGCAACGTTCGTAAAAAGAATACCATTGGACGCTTAGCATTGTGATAAAACTGAGCCAGAGCCAAACGGTACAAGCTAGATACTGAGATGCCCCAATTCTGGGGTTTAGATACGGATAAATAATTCGGATAATTATAAGAAATAATGAATTATAAAATGAAAAAAAAAATCAACCATATCAAGACGCGCGTCTAATGAAAGCTAGTGACCCATAGAAAACAACCTTTTTTAAATAATGGATTAAATTGCTTTTAAAACAAATTAAAGCTTCGGTAATTTTTTGTCCTACCACATTTATTCCTAGAAATTGCAAAATACGAAATAAATTTAGCAAGTCTATAAAAAAAGTCATTCACTTGATCACGCCTGTGTATATTAAAGCAGACCCGGTCTGGCAGTTTTAACCAGGTCTCCGACGCTACCAGAAAATTGATGTCTTTGGATGACAAAACAAACGACAAGTCATTTAAAATGGGTTTCAGCGACTGACAGTTATATTGCAGAATATTCATGAGAGAATATTAGAAGACAACGACATGCCTCCCGCCATGAAGGCGTTCAATTGTTTGATCGTGCAAATTAGTAAACCTACGGATTCGTTATTTTTCGTTCTAGAATCTAATTTTAGTAGCTCGATGACCTTTCGTGTAGTTATAGTAAGATGAGTTTTCATTTGATTAAAGGTACCCTGAACATCTCTGAAGGTTGTTGCATACTATTGGATTACTTGCATTATCTTGTGTTTCCTTTAAATATCCAGCATCCTCCTGACTGCCAGTACCATTCTTTTCACTACCTTGGCCAAATCCAATGTTAATCATTATAGACGCACAAAGCTCAAAAATGTCTTTCGCAGACTCCGAGCGCATTTCACCTCTTTCATCTCTAGCCAGCTTTAGAGCTTCTCTCTTAGTGATGTCATTTACCGCTTTTAGATAATTTGCCCTGGCTTCTCTAATTTTAGCTGGACAATCTGAGTACCAAAGCAAGTCGCATTACAAATCACACTAGATTTCTTCTTTTGTTTACATTGTCTGGCCCAATGACCAAACCTTTGGCAATGGTAACATCCCAGCAACAAAACAATTAATGAGAGAATAAATGTTCTACAACTACAATTGCTGCATTTGGCTGAGACTATCACTTACATTTACATTGGGATGTCATAGAGTAGTAGCGATAATGTCTACTTTCTGCATTACATGGAAACCAATGAATTCGTTCTTTTCATTTATGTCTTATGCAGTATAAACCAAATGAATTATACTTACACAATGTCAACACCTTTGCGGAAGGCACAGTTTCACACATGTTTTCGCGTCGAGATATAGATGCAACTGAAGTTTGCGTTACTAGTTGCGTAGTGTATGGCATATGTATTTTGTGGCCTTGAGGCCCTATATACGGTCGAACCAGAATTTGTTTGGCTCTGTTTGCTACAAAATACATGATAAGCCACCCACTACGCAAGGAATTGCACTGAAGTTTATGCATCCATGTTCTCGTCGCGAAAACATGCGTACAGCTGCGTCTTGCGCCAACATCGCCATACACGATGAACTTATTTGCGCAACACCGCCTATTGCACAAATATTTTCTAACACGTTTGAATTTCATCAATCAGAGTCGCAATCATGCACTGGAAATATGTTTGCACAACGGCCTTGCGTTGTCATTTACCGCTTTTAGATCGACCATGTGGGTTTCAGAGGAGAAAATTCTGTAAGTACTTTTATTAATTTTTGTGTTTTAATTAAATTTTATATATGTATAATAGTTGCTAATGTAGTTTATAATATCATTTCATAAGCGGCAAAAAGTATACCGCTGCCGATTGGAAATAAATGAAAATATTGATTTTTCATAGTAAAAAAATATTAAGTACTAGCGGACCCGACAGACGTTGCCCTGCCCGACACTTTCCCCTACCTACACCACCTCCTTATTGCACCCCCTCTCCTATATCTCCCAAAAACCCAAACCAAAAACATAATTTTCTAATTTTCCGCACATATTGTTAATTTTTTCTTTCATGAGAACCTTCTCACAATAACAAACACAACAAAAAAAGAATTAGCGAAATCCCCCCCCACAACAAAACACGTTTTCATCAATAATTCCCACATTTCACACTTTTAACCAACCTTTATTTCACCAACACATTCTACACTACCTCCTCTTTCCAACGATACCCATAACATGGCACACGCCACGGCAATATATGAAATTCATTACATTTATACCGACTGCAGCGCCATCTGCCGGGCTGATTTGTGAATCTAAACCATCCGGGGCGCCACCCAAACGAATACAAAAAAATTGATTCAAATCGGTCCAGCCGTTTAGGAGGAGTTCAGTGACAACACACGTACAGTAGAATTATATATATAAAGATTAGGAATAGGTGAACGGGGGGGTGTTGTGTTTGAATTTACGCTTGATTTAATGGGACCACCCCGACCCCGCTGGAGCATATTGGAGTGGGGGCGTAGAAGGGAGAGTGTGTAAAATCTATATAATATACAAAAATTTAAGCTGGTATTAAAATAAGCACAAAACTCATCTCTAATCTATTTTTACGTAATTAGATAAGCTTCGTTAGATAGATAGAGCTGATTGCGAAGATATTAAATGTGGCCTGCTTTCTTTATTTCTTTCGCTTTGTGGCTTTTGAACAGAATTTTCAAGGCCTGTGTTATTTGTAAATATGCAGCCGCTTTCTTTGTTCTGAAGAAATTATGCAAGTGGAAACAAGTCACGACTACCGTAGTTACTTTTTCGACACATAAATTTATTTTAGTCATTATCCCAAAATCCCATCGCTGAATCCACAGCAATTAGGGAAAAATAGATTTTAAATTTGTTTTGCCGCAGGAGTTCATATTAATATCATATATGGCGGCGGATAGTCGTCCGAGTCGATTTTTAATATAATAACTTATAAATTTAATCTATGGAGATTGTGGCTGTGTTTCTTTATTATTGCGGAATATTCCGAACATACTCTTTTCGATCTATTTTCTAGAGGTGGATCAGATGGAATATTCTTTGGCTAGCTATCAAATATGTATTATAGATACTTTATAAACTGACTTCTTTTACTATTATTACTTATTCTATATTTATATAGATTCATTCTGTCAAGAGTAATAACGGTCAAAATTGGTTTCCGTCCGAGTTGTATCGTTATTCATTTATTTACCGAGCATTCTGCAAAAATTTCTTTCGTTCTATTCCTTCCGTGGAACAAAGAAAGGAACACCCTGTATAAACAAGGATATTTTCTCCATAAATAGTATAATATATTAATTTTTGGAAGTTGTGCTAATTTGTTCCGAAAGTAATTATACCATTAATTGGGGAAATGCCATAATGTAATGTACTCCTCCGCCTCCTTCTTCCATCTGGAAGCTGTAATAAAAACTTGCTTGTATTCCAGTCATGAAGGACCCCGCACAAATCCTATGATTATTGAATTTCGATCAAAAGTGTTGAAACTTCGGGAAATGATAGCTCACGGTGTCCTGAAAAGAAGTCTCAATGAGTGTTCTAGCTGCTAGCAACTTCAATTCTGAGCATACTTTGTGTACCCACATACCATAAACTCTGACATCTATACCTTGGCTGCTCAGTGTAATATCAGAGCTTTCAAATGCTCCTGGAGGGCTGGGCTCTTATTTTCTGGCTTCGTGACCATTGAGACCTTTTTTGTTCACCTTTTAGGTGTCTTAACCTATCATTTCCCGACCTTGCAAAACTTTTGACTGAAAATCCAATTCCATGGGTTTTTTTGCAGGGTCCTTTATTTAATACTAGCTGTGCCCGTCACTTACACAAGGTTTTTAAAACGAATTTCAAAGAAAAGTCCAAAAAATATGATAAATTTTTCCGTTACAAAGTCGTGTTGAAGAAGACAAATTAACACATTACACGTTCAAAATACACGGTAAAAAATGTTTAGCTAAATTTGGTGGAAACAATTTATACACCTATTTATAGTTTTTTTACCTAAGTTGAAGTAACGTGAAAGTATAAATTTTTGGTAATATTACCCAAATAAAATATTACCCAACTTTTCGGTAATAATACTCAATCTTTGGGTAATATAAATATTTATAGAAATACGTAGGGGGGGTTCTCGGAGAGTGAGTTTTAATCTCAACACCAACCCCCCAACAAAACAAATCGCTGCATACCAAAACCTGTTATTGTCCTTAATTTGCATGGACTCAAGTATTCTGCGCCAGCCCCCAACACCGAATCTAATCGGACCTAAAAGTTATTGATAAATGTGTAAAACACATTTTACCCCCTTAAAGTTCGAATTTCGAAAAATCTCTTTGTGAGAGATGCTTATGTCATAAGACAAGGCACCACAAAAATTTCACGTTTCTAGTTTGAGGGTTTTTTCTTTCATAAAACGGACGGCCAGTGGCCAGGTGGGAATCACACCCACGACCTCTTTAATGGTAGCTTGGCTCACTTAGCACTGAGCTATGGAGGCCCCCAGCAATGAGCTATGGAAACCCTAGGATCAAAAGTATCCTTAAATCTGACCAAGAACATAAGCTACCAACATGCCAAGTTTCATTTTAATCCTTCAGTAGTTTCCGCGTGATGTGTTCACAGGCAGACAGATATTACAGTTTTATTATGGAAAAAATTGAACGCTGAAGTAGAGGGATCTTTCAGGAGACCTGCAACTTTTCGCAAAAAGCAAAACTTGGAACGCTGCGCCGCAACTTCTTAAAAATTATTAGGTGTACAAATATGTTTCCGCGGTTTTTTATAAAAAATTAGGAATTTATTGTGAAGGAACAGTACATTACGTTTTATTCAAAGTATTTTCCATCATTTGCCACTACTTTTCCCCATCTTTCTGGCAACATTCGGATACCCCGTCGAAAAAACTCTTCATCTTTTGACGCTATCCACAAATCTACCCAATTTTTGGTGTCTTCATATGATGTGAAGCGCTGCTCAGACAGACCATGTGCCATCGACCGGAACAGGTGATAATCGGAAGGGGCTAAGTCTGGTGAATACGGCGGGTGGGGTAAAACTTCCCAGTTGAGTGTTTCCAAGTATGTTTTTACCGGCGCCGCAATATGTGGACGAGCATTATCGTGTAAAAGAATAATTTTGTCGTGTCTGGAGTAGTAATGGGCGCGTTTTTCCTTAAGTGCCCGACTCAATCTCATCAATTGTGTTCGGTAGAGAGCTCCAGTAATGGTTTCGCTTGGTTTCAGCAATTCATAATACACGACACCAAGCTGATCCCACCAAATACACAGCATGAGTTTTTTTCCATGAATATTCGGCTTAGCTGTCGATGTTGATGGTTCGCCGGGCTTAACCCATGACTTTCTCTTCTTTGGATTATCGTAGTGAATCCATTTTTCGTCACCAGTGACTATACGATGCAAAAAACTCTTTTTTTTAATCCTGGCAAGCAGCATTTCACTCATGCATAATCGGCGTTCAACGTCTCTCGGCTTTAGTTCATATGGAACCCAATTTCCTTGTTTTTGAATCATTCCTAACGATTTTAAACGATGTGAAATTGCTTGTTGAGTCACTTGTAATGTAAGTGCAAGTTCTTTTTGCGTTTGGGACGAATCTTCCTCCAATAGTACTTCTAATTCCATGTCTTCGTACACTTTCGGCCTTCCACTGCGTTCTTTGTCCTTCACGTCAAACTCACCGTTCTTAAACTTTTGAAACCATTCCTGACAACTTCTCTCACTTAAAGCAGCTTCACCATATGCTTCTAGAAGCAATCGATGCGCCTCAGCTGCAGATTTTTTCAAATTAAAAAAGTAAATCAAAAGTTCCCGCAAATGATGCTTATTCGGCACAAAACTTGACATTTTTGCACGAAAAAAATTACGTGATGCTGATACGGAATCACTAGTACTTTAAGGTTATGGTGTTGCCGGATGACGAAACTTGGGATATTACGTTTTACATCTGACAATTTCTCCATAACCTTCTGGTGGGGCCATCTTTTGACAAACCGCGGAAACTTATTTGTACACCTAATAATAAATGACAAATAGTTCCAACACAATCTCCAGCATCTTGCTATTCCCATATTTCCACTGCATCTCCGTAAAATATTCCACATACCAAAATTATTATAGAGGAGAGTAATTCATATGCCTTTGTGCAAAAACTACTTTCGCAATCTCAATTATCATATACATACAGTATACAGGGTACGTTAACTGCATGACATGATAGGGGTGATGGATCTTACCACCAAGCATACAGTCGGGTGACTTCTTGGATTCATTTCTGGTGAAATGAACACGGTGGGAGCCAATCGAAGACAAAATGTTCATAAGCACAGCGGACACATTTTTGTTAGAGATGAGTTCTCTACATACTGTATGCTTGGTGATCTTACCCAGGCAAACAAAAAATCGTACGGAAGGTGGGGGGAAATCTCGCCGTTTTCGAGTTACAAGGTGCTTCATAAATTCGAAATTTTCATTATATGCATATTGTTAACGAATTTTTATTTTTTGATATAATTAACGCAGCGACATCGAGTTCACGCCAAACAACTAATATCTCAATATCCTTTCCAAAAATCGCAACAGTGCTCATCTACCCTACCACTGCAGGTACAGTTACTTGCGAAAGTGAAAAAAATGTTCCACAATTTCCTAAAATTCACGATTTTCCCAAATTTTCTCTGAAATTCACGTTTCCTGTTTGTTTTTATTGAATTACCCAATGTAATATTAAAAATAAAAATTATTGTTTGCTTACTACTAAATTTTTGGCTTGGTAGGTATAAAAACTTGCCAAGCCAAAAATTTAGTAGTAAGCAAGCAACAATTTCTCTTTTTTCCAGACAACGGAAGGGTTATTTGTTGAGCAGTCTATGTTTGTATGATGTTATGGCCTAGAGCCCCACTGGATTAACCGATTTAGATAAATCAGGGGTCGTTGGAATCGTATTAATCCTCCGGGTGCCACAGGCTATACGTTACAAAAGAAACAAAATAGCGGCCACCATAAATTATGTGGCAACATTCTAAATTCATTATGGCGGATACCCCAAGACGACGGATTACTTCTTTCTTCACAATTTCCTCAATATAGGTAAATGAAAGGGTTGAACGAGCAGAATGAAACAAGATATGTGACGTCATTCTAAACCCAGAATAGTACACGGTACACCCCATGGTGAGCTGTCTGCTTGATCCTGTCATGAAATTACTTACCTACTACATGTTATCTGAAACTAAAAAGCTGTAAAAAAAAACAAAATTATTATAAAAAACGAAACGAAAAGCATGAATCAAGAAAATAATCATTCTTTCGTTACTTAATTCTAATCGGCGCATAGGTCGGGTGATATTCAGAGTGTATCCATTTTGACCTACTTACATAAATACGCTATTATTGTGGCATGCGAACACGGCTATACTCTACACATCACCGTACCTATGTGTCGATTTAAATCAAGTAAAGAAAGAATGACTATTTTATTTTTTTACACATTTCATTTCTTCCCTTGTCGGGTTTTATTGTTTTTTCTAATAATTTTTTTTTTAACAAATTAATCAACGTTATATAAATATTTTTCACATTTATATTTTCGGTGCGATTAGTATTACAAAATAAAAATCATGGATCCTAATTTCCGCGAGAGTTCTTCTGTGTTAGATGCGTCCACCAGAAGATTGAACAAACGTTTAAGCACAGAAGCACTAAATAATCCAAATTAAAGTGAAAAGTAAGAGATAATTTGTTTTTAATAAGGAATAATAAGTATCATATATATTTCATTTCTACATGTATAAATATCTCTATGCATTAAGCTTTCTTAATTCTATTTTCTTTTTTTCTTTTTCAGCATTTCTTGATCTTGATGTTTTAAGTTTCAGCTCTAATTTAATTCGTTTTTCGGTTCCGTGCCTCGTTGTCTGCCTGTCTGTCTTTCAAGACCGTTTTTCTCAGGAACGCGTGGATGTATCAATTGAAATGAATACCTTATACCTTAGAGCTGTAAAATCAAGATTGTAGGTCAACGTAATCAAAAAATACGGCCATTTATGTCCCATTTATGCCGCATGTTTTGACACTCGCAAATAAATCAAAACCTATAGGGTAATTCCTGTTGACCTAGAATCATGAAATTTGGCAAAAAGGAAGGTCAAGTAAAGGAAAATATCCGAAAATCGTTAATTTGTAGTTATATCAGATGAAAAAACATTTTTTTAAATTACAGTCATTTAATTTGCGGCAAATATTCGGAACCCTGAATGCGCGAGTCTGACTTGTACTTGTCTGAATTTTCTCAAAAATTTTATTATGCTCGAGACCCTGTATGGGCCAAATTGAATGATTGAAATTTGGTCCACCTCCCGTTATCCAATCGAGCTGAAATTTTACACACTGCTTTGGTTCTGATGATACAATATTTAAAAACAATCAGCATCAATTAATTAATTAACTATCTCTAATTATTTAATTGGTATTTTATGGAATTTGAAATACGTAATTTATCTATATGTTTTTTTTAAAGTCAAAAATACTATATTTTTCCACACACTTCAAAAATAATGTTGAAGAATGATTCTGAAATGCGTGATACTGAAGATGGACCTCGACCAGTTGCTTTTAAATTTTTGTTGTTGGCCTTTAGTATCGCCCACAGTTGTTGGGCATTTTGTCGTCCGTCACTGAATTCAATCTTCTCCCGAGCTAAGCAAGGATATCTTTCCATAAACTAGTTGGTTTTGCGTGTCTTGTTCTAAAAATAATGTAAATAATAGCTTTATCAATATATAATACTTTTTAAACTTGCATCTTTTATCCGCAACTGTGTCAGCTCTGAGCTCGCAACGAAAGTGGCAACAACTTTTCTATCACCACGACATGGAGGTGACATTTCGAGTGATTGTCACCTTACGGAAAGACGATTTTGGATAAGTGAAGAGTTATAATCACTTATCACCTTACCGAATGCCACCCAGAATTCCAGTCACAACTCAAGAGCCAATTCAGGGTAGCAAAATCAGCCTTTCTGAAATTATACAAAATGTCTATAGGAATACCTGTGTTCGACAAGTAAGGTCTAGCCGAGTATATAACGTGAAGAGCTGGATAGTGCCCAGTCTCGACAAAAAACGTCTTAGGGGTCAGTGCAAAACATCAAGTCTAGCAACCTTATCATAAGAAGTTACCCCTTAAGGTAGGTGACCACTTTGGAAGGCTAAAAAATGCAACATTTTCAATAATTTTTTGTTCAGGCCCTATATAAGATATTACAATGATTTTTTTTAAACTTTTATTTAAAGTTTATAAAATACAAAAATACTTGATTTTTTTTTTATTTAATTTTTTAACAACTATCCAGGGGCGCCAAAGTCGAGGTCTCAAAAAAATTCTATCCCATGGCGGACACTTAATCTCAGGATTGGTGAATCTGAAGAATAAAAAAAACACGGCATCGTCAAAAGAAAGGTCCCTTACGAGATAATCTACCACAATTTGCAAAAAAAAAGAAGAAGAAAAAATGGCGGATGTTTGAAAAAAATGTTGAAACAATACCCGTGTTTTTCACTATTATCTATTAAAAAAAATATGATGTAATTAACTTTTTTTGTGGTAATTGGCTTACAAAACAACTCAACGAACAAAATAACACCAAACAAATTGAAATTTAATTGAAAAAAATTGATTGAATTTGAAAAAATTTGTTGCGAGAAAAACGCGTTTAAAGTTTTTACTCGCTAATACACAAGCACTGAGAACACGTGTAAAATACGTTTGAGAATACGTTATAATGCCAGTTATATCTGAAGTAAACTAAAAACCGCTATCTTGAAGAGAAGACACAAAATAGGTGCCACGTGATCTAACAGCTGCCTGCGCTGAGTCAGCAAGTGTATATAGAGTGCTGGAAGCGCACGCACACTTTCACGAATTTCTTTATGTTAGAATTCAAATTTTGAGAAAAAAATTTTTGGGGGTGATTTTTAAAACTAATAAGGAATGAGGAAATGCAAACAAAAAAATTGATTTTTTTAAATTTACAAGGTTGTCACCTACCTTAAATTAAGTTATTTCTGAAATGAGTGATTGTTTTGAATTCAAAATATAATGTTAAAGGTATAAGTTTATCATATTGATCTCATGCGATTAAAAATTAATTTATATTTTCCGTACTTTATTATATTACCTATATATTAGGCTGTCATAAATATAATAATGTTAAGCGCTATAAACTGCAGACTCTGACTCATATTTTTTCAAAATATTTTATGACTTTACTTTATTTTTTCAGAATATTAGTTCTATAGTACTTATAACAGGTGCTACATATACATATACGACAAAGTTGATTTCTCGCAACATGTAGTAAGTAAGTTGATGGCTTTGATTTATCATTTAAAAATTATTTACACAAGCAAATTGAGATTAGCTTTGTAATTTAGATAAGGTGCATAGATATAACATTTTCTCGAAAAAGGCAGACAAGATCGACGACAATGTTTCCTTGTTGCCATAATAACTAGCCACAGGGAAATTAAGGAGGCTGGATCGAAAACTAAAACACGGGAGAATTAAATCAAATTTTGCTAGATGATAGTTTAGCATCATATAAATCAATTACAAAAAAAAAAATCCGGTCACCAACCAAATAGAAGAGAATAATCGAAATAAAATTTATTAAGGCGTTATTACCAGCGTAATTTCTGTTTTAAATAAATTTTATAAGTATGATATTACATTTGATTAAGTACTTCTTGAGCTACAAAAAAAAATTGTTTCATTGAAAAATATTCCAAAATGGCGGCTATACAGAAGGTCGCGTAAACTACCATTTCTACGACCGGCAGTAGAAGTCTCGTCCAAAGTAACTTAAAAAAAAAACCAAAAATTGTTTCATTATCTACATGATTTTTGCTGCCGAAGTACACATGATTATATTTTTAGAATTTTTTTTCGCGAAATGGCAGTTGTTTGAAAAAAACCGTTTTTTTTCGACGAAAAAACTCGAACTAAATGGCTTATAACTTTTTTTCCTGATATACAATCGATTGATATATAATCGTGTGTACTTCGTTAGATAATTTAATAAGAAAGGTCCAGTTAAAATTTGAAGTCAATCGGATAAAAATTGTTCGAGTTCTACTGCCGGCCGATTTTTAAAACGTGGTTCCGAGAAAAACGCGTCAAAAAAAAATTGAAATTGGCTTCGGAAAAATTGGTTTAGAGGCATTTTAACATTTAAAAATACACCTTTCTGCAAAGTATAATTTGATTCTAGGGATGTTTTGGCATTATTTAAGTCAATTGAAAATAAATGGAAAAAAATTAAGCTGGTAATAACCCCTTAATAAACTTTAGTTTGATTTTTCTCTTCTATTTTGTCGGTGACCTGAAATTTTTTTTTTGTTATTGATTTATATGATGCTAAACTATCATCTAGCAAAATTTGATTTAATTCTCCCGTGTTTTTAGTTTTCGATCCAGCCTCCTTAAATGTCTCGGTAACAGTATTTATTTTAAGAATATTATTTGGAAATTTACTTTCGTTGTGATTTACATGCACTAGCTTGGAGAGAGGAGTTTTAAGCTGAAACTCAGACCGATCTCACTCTTGCGGTACGCGAATCACCGCTGAGAGAAACATCAGGTATCTTTCGCATACAATTCTATGTGGGGGGAAGCCACGCTGCATGGACCAGTTTCACAAGATGAAACAGGCAGTTTAGTCACACGCGGTACACTGCTTCATATCTTTCCTCGCCAATATTTCGTGGCTTTCGGGGAACATCGGAAGTGTGATCTGAACAACATACATAATTGTAAAAATAGTGATGTGAAGTACATTAGTACAGCATCTGCTAGAAAACGAAAGTGATCACTGACTGAGTTTGAGCGCAGTCGATCTGTGAACTTCCGACACTCCATACAGCATTAAAAGTGTGCCAGTAGTTCAGAGCGCGAAATAAAGGCGGTGATTTACCTTTTGGTTTCATGAAAGCACCTCACTGTTGAACCTAATTGTATTTTTTTCTAGACTCCATTGAGTCAATATTTGCACATTTATCTTTGATGAGTTTTAATGCGTCTGCCGACTTTATCTATTCGGCCTGGATGAAAGAGCATGTCTGTGTGCTCAGCACAGCACCATAATTTTCTAAGCGGCCTTCTTTGACTAAATCATGAATGTTTTGTGAACCTGTTTTCTACGAGTTATTATAGTGAAAAGAAAGTTGTGTCTTAAGAATGTACTCGTAAGCACCTTCCTTTCACAATAATTGTTAATGGAAGTAGAAGACTGTAAACTTTGCTCGAATACTGTATATTCTGTTAAGACTGTGTTAAGCAGTAGCGTAAACTTGTTCGGTTATTGTTTCATCTGTTACCTGTGAGTAATTCTTAATTATATCGTGAACGAACAATTTAATTTTTTTTTTAGTGAGTGACCGGTAATAATGCAAGCATGAGTTTTGAAGTTTTCCTTTATATATTTTAATATTAAAATAAATATCATATAACTTTGCTATCACTTCTCGCGATCTTATAGTGCTGCAGCAAATACTCGTATATACAAAATACAGTAGTAATTTTCCAGGTGCTATTGAAATTCATTAGCTGTGTATATATAATATCTTTTGTCGCGGCAAAATAATAACGTCTTGTTGTGCATAAAAGGTGATGTGGCCCCAATATAATTCAAATAAATGGAAGTGAATTAATTCGACTATTTGCGCTACAACTATAGCTGCACTGCGTTTATTATCTGTTTACAATTGTGTTAAGTTCATGCTTGAATAAATTCCTTAATTGTACCTATGATTGCATTTGTTCGGGAGAAGTGGATCTGTTAAGTGCGCGAATTTTTATAATATGAGATATTTTGTAAACTTGTTGTCACGTGGAACCTCGCCTGAAACTCTCAAGGAAGCTTTTTCGAAGCGCACCAGAATCGCACATAACCGACAAGGATATACTGTCCTGAACCAGCGAGATCAAACACTAACTTCAATTACCGACGACTCATCCAGCGAGGAAGACCTTTTTTCACATCAACAACAAATGGTTAGAAAAGGAAATTACAATATGAGGCAAGAATTCGAAAAGAGCTACGAGGTAATTAAAACTAATACGAATACTATGTATACGGTTTTATAATTCAAGTGTGAATAAATCTCCGATTACTCGCAGGATTCACAATGTATATCGATGATTCCATAATTCTCGTTGCAACAAACTTACTGCTGACGTACGCTTTTCGCACTGTACGCCCACTTAAACACTTATGTACACAACTGGCTGCTCGCTCACAAGTGAGCTTTTTAAGACGTGTCGTAAATATTTGTTTAAATTTCGCGGCTTTGTACGACATACATACTCCCATGCTACAAAAAATGATTAATATTGATATGGTACATATGGTCATACTTATTGTAAAATTCGTATACAAATGATACGGTGGTGAATAACCTTCCTTTTAATCTACAAACTGAAAAAATTTCCATTTATTTTTTTTCAAACGAGATTGTAATAAATGCTCATTACATATTTAATTTTCTCATTACAATTTGTAAAAATCGTACATATATGGCTCACCAGATGCAATAGTGCGACAAATAAAAAACGATGATTAGAATATAGAAATTCGGACTTAGTTTAACATCCTGTTTTACATAATTTAATTTATTCGTGTGCCTATATTTGATGATCTGTCGCAATGATGACAGAATTTAAAGTGAGACCACATAACGTCAATATGTTTTGGAGTAAGTACCAGATCCCAAATCCAAAAAATCTCATTTTCCCAATAGCAGTACATCTATCTCTTCATTCATTATTGGACTGCTTGATATCAGAAATGTTCAATGAAATATTTACCGCATTTCATTACCTTAAAACACGGTTTGTGCTTTCGTAGTAATAAAAGCTTTCACAAGTTTACAAACATTATTTTTAGAGTTGTGCCACTATTGTATTTGGTAAGCGATATACTCATACATATATACTACACTAGCTTGCCCGGACCCGGCGTTTCCCAGGATACTATTAAATTTGTATTCCTTAATTTTACAACGCCTCCCTACTGCACAACCGCCTTTCCTATGTGACCCAGCGGGGTGGGGGTGGTCTCATTAAATCAACGATAAATTCGTACACAATACACCCCATACATCACTTTCACCTATTCCTAATACTTTTTTAACTGTAAACTATAAAGTATTATTAAATTTAGTTTTCCTTATTTTACACCACCTCCTTATTGCACCCCCTCTCCAACATCTCCCAGCGGGGTGGGGGGTGGTCTCATATTTGGAAATTTGAATAATAGATTCGAAATCAGTGATCCCGAAAATTCCCTAGTGCGGATTTTCAGGGAAATCCCTTGAAGTTTAACTTTTCGGTCGCCCTATATATCCAGCATCTTAATTTCAAAAATTTTGATGGCAAATTTAAAATCAGTGACCCCAAAACCCAAACCAAAAACATAATTTTCTAATTTTCCGCGCAATATTCTTAATTTTTTCTTTCATAAGAAACTTCTCCTGACAATAACAAACACAACAAAAAAATAATTAGCGAACTCGGTCCAGCCGTTCACGCGTGATGGCGTGACCAAGGGAAATAGGGGTTTGTTTTTATATATATAGATTACTCTGCTTCCTTAGCTATCGATTGGTGAAAAAATTATTACAATTCATGCATACACTTTTCTTCCACAGCCGTTTAAATTTTGTCGGCACCCACCGAAAAAACCAAGTTTTCACTATTTTCACCAACCCGGCCCAATTTCCTATAGTGCCTCTTCTTCCTACCCATGAGATACACTTCTGAGGGGTGTCACCCCCACCCCCAAACAAAAACACTTTTTCACCAATAATTCCTACATTTAACACTTTTCGCCAAGCTTTCTTTCACCAACACATTCTACACTACCCCCCTTTCCAATGATACCCATAACATGGCACACGCATTACTAATAGTATAATTATAAATTTTTACAACAAATTTTCTCTGCTTCTTCCTGGACGCGATGGGAAGGCGGTCGAACGGGATAAATGTCCTATGTCCGTCTCCTGGTTCTAAGCTACCTCCCCACCAATTTAATCGGTTCAACCGTTCTTGAGTTATAAATAGTGTAACAACTAACACGACTTTCTTTTATATATAATACATATATACATAGCTTAGGTATATATTTTACCTTTTGGCTCCAAATAATTAAAATTAATATGGAACGAATATTTTAATAATTGACCGAATATTTGCAACTAGCCTGCCGTCACGGCCATTTCGCATGTGTCACACTCATTACAACCCAGCAGGAAATTTACACATGACGGCATCGAGGAAGTCATCAATAAAAGGGCATGTATACTCATTCCAACATCGATGACATTTCTCACGGCGATGTCATTGGAAAGTCATGCATGCCTTTCTGCATGACCACGGAATGTATGGGGTCATCACAAAAATACAAAAAGAAGAAGATTTGGATTACTGAGAAGCGCATGAAACAACAAAACCCCAATAAAACTTCAGCTCACTTGAGCCAAACAAACTCCTATGCCTTCCTGTTAGCATGGCTATGTCCTCAGAATTGGCATACATACCTTAGTCATGCATGAAATCATCGATGTACTATTTCACGCAATCTCCAATTTCCTGCTGGGAAAGTATCCCATTCTCAATACTTACTGAAGTAGTTGTTACCCAGCAGGAAATTGGAGATTGCGTGAAATAGTACATCGATGATTTCATGCATGACTAAGGTATGTATGCCAATTCTGAGGACATGGCCATGCTAACAGGAAGGCATAGGAGTTTGTTTGTTTCAAGTGAGCTGAAGTTTTATTGGGGTTTTGTTGTTTCATGCGCTTCTCAGTAATCCAAATCTTCTTCTTTTTGTATTTTTGTGATGACCCCATACATTCCGTGGTCATGCAAAAAGGCATGCATGAATTTCCAATGACATCGCCGTGAGAAATGTCATCGATGTTGGAATGAGTATACATGCCCTTTTATTGATGACTTCCTCGATGCCGTCATGTGTAAATTTCCTGCTGGGTATACTCGTACTACTACTACTACTTCGAACAAGCAAAACACGATCAATAAATTTCTGAGAGGCTAACAGCGATACCTTCACATATGAGCTTGACGCTGGAGAAGTCGAGTTGTTCAGTACACCCTGCTTATCGTGTGCTGTGCGGGGCGAATTACGAAAAACAAGACCAAAAAAAGACTGCTGAGGGTTCGTACGATAGTTGCGCTGACTTACTGCCTGCTTGATCATGGTAAAGAAGGGGTGCTTGTGTGAGCTAATTTACATAATATTATTTTCGTGAGCCATTTTGCTTGCTGACCGTGGGCTCCTAATCTGAAACAGGTGATTTCCGCACCATGAGCTTGTAACTTTGCGCTCGGATGTCTAGAAATTCAGATGAATTTTTTGGGACGGGTAACAATGAAGTATGTACTTTGGCGTTTGATATTAGTAACCTAAACTTGCTCCATATTTAAAATATCTTAATTTGCAATTTTCGCAGCAATATCAAAATTTAAAGAAATCAATTTTCGAAAGGAAACAAAACAACACTAATGCCCGATTTCACAGTGCGAGCTTGAGGGTTACAATGATAACAACTGAGGATATTATAAATATAAATGCGTACATATTCAGACCACAGGAAGCGTAATTCATTTCGTTTCATTGTACGATGCAAGTGGTTATCTTTTGATTGATTTAAGAAACCTGATACCCCGATCTCCCAAGAAGTCCCATGAGTTTGATGATCTGTTGACCAATCGATATCGCTGGATATGCCAGACGATGTTATCAATTGTTCATGGGAACCATCAGGTTGTTGAATCTCTTTGTTCTTGTTAGAGCTTGACAAAGCTCTTATCTTAAACGCCTCATTGATCTCGGATGATATAAATAGGCAAGATCGAGAATTAGGAGTCAGTTCGGAGATATCAGAATTTACTTACGGTTCAGTAGTTATAGGAAGTAGAACATTAAAGTATATATTTTATTGTGAAGTATTAAAAAGCAGATATTACTGTGGATAATTAAAAGCAAGCCAAGCATAATTAAGTTAAGGACGTGCAGCATTGAAACGATTTCATAATCGAGAATTTCCAAATTCCCAGGGCAACACAACATCGCCTTAAATTGGCGATATGGACAACGTGCCCGCTGCACAGTGTGGTATTTGGTCCTAAAAGTTGGCCAAAAATATTTGGTTCCCCTAATGGCTGCCTAACAATGTTTTATTTCAGTTTTAGCTTGTAAAAGGTAAAAAAAAAGACATGTAATATATACAAGCATTTATTCGTCATTTTCGTCGTCATTTTCAAAACTCACATTTAAAATGTCACTTTCAAGCACCAATTTTAGAACATCAGCCGAAAGTGCCTGTTTATTTTTATTTTTCCTTTTTCTCATGCCCGTCAGGACAGGATCAGAAGTTAAGAGGAGCCTGTTTAAAACATCTGCGTTGCAGGCTACCCGGGAAAACTTCAAGTAAAACTTCATTTACTGAGTATGGAATGTGCCTACGGAAAAAAAATCACCAAAAATACGGGGGTACTTTGGGGTGGCTATTTTGCGCTTATTTATATCCTGTAGGATCTACTTTATAATAAGCAATTGCTATTTTGGCTTAGAAATGATGAGAAATATATTAAAATTCCCTTTAATCTTCCAAAATGTGTTTTTTTTTAGCAGTTTCTTGGTGCTTCTTCTCAGGTAGGTATAAATGAAGAAAGACTGTAGTTTAGTTGTTGAAATTAAATGCCAAATAAAGTACATATCTGGTTGTGCACAATCCATCATGAAAACCAACACAAAATCGTTCAGTCACAAAATAGCAAGAATTTGCAAATGATGAAATCTGAGCGCATCGAACAATTACACGAACACTGTAGATGAACGGTAACTTCCGACTGAGCGCACGGCGCGCTGGATAGCGCTATCGCTTTGTGTATTTTGCTATTGTATGGAACGGTTATACTAGTTTTTGGAAAAAATGGCGTAGAGGGAGTAGAAATAATATAAAAAAAAGTGATTTTGGCCAACTTTTAGGACCAAATACCACACTGTGCGCTGCCTCCAAAAACATAAAATTGTAGATCTGGACAATGTGACCACTGCAACCCGCACAACAACGTGAACGCGGATCGGATGTCGCGCATGCCATTGACCGTCGCCAATCTATACTGACCTGTCGTTTTTAGGTATTCTAGCTTTTAAGAAAATCAGAATTTGTAAGTCAGTTGTATCCCGGCCAGAGAAAAGTAAAGTAAATTTTTTCAAGCAAATCTTTGCCCAAATTTATTAACTCGCTCCCGAGCAGGGGTCGTGACGCGCAATTCTGTTGAAAAGTGGCCTAAAAGAACACCCAGTGCTCTCAAGAAGTGCTCGCGTTTTGAAATCATAAATAGGTGCAAAATAATAACCAGAGCCCTCAAGAAGTGCCAGTGTTAGTCAATAAGTTCAGCCCTTAAGCCAGAATCAGCGACCCTAAGAAGTGCAGTCGATTTAGTGCCCTTAAGTAGCGCAACACAAAGCAGTTGAGACGGAAACAGTCACGGTTCTCGAATACAGGAAGAATCGACTAGAGGAAACGAGGCCCCGTAGTAACCTTCGCCGAAGGACGAACCGGAGACATGAACTCCTTTGTCAGCCGCCCTAGTAGTATTTTAATGCAAGTGTTAAGACACACTAGGTCCCATACTTGTGATAAATGATAATATTAATATAAATGATCAAGCATTGAAGAAATAATTAATTCTCAAACAAAGACTAAAAGTAGAATAGATAAATACTAAGCGGAAGTCAGTAGTAGAATTTAGATTAGGAAGGAAAGTTGCCATTAAGAAATCTTTAGGTTGCGAAGAAGAATTAAATATTTAAGCTTTTAGAACGGTTGCAAAATGTCTAGGGAAGAAAACTTAATATGGCCGGCCCAGACTCATACTAGCACCGGCAGCTATGGACCCTGCCACACTTCAGAACCGAGTGAGGCAAATTGTAACTCCAATTCTCGGGCAACCAGGAGAATTCAGCTCTTCGAAAAAGAGCGTCGATCTAAAAATCGACAAGCCGTTGCGGGGATCCCCTAAGTATTATGGCATACTCAACGTAGTACGAAACAAAATCATTGGACAGGTCGACGTTGTCTTATAAAGCTACAGCACACCGTAGTACTCATAGTTTCGTGAAAACCTTTAGGAACAAAGCTCTGGATACCTTTATAAAAGGCCTCAAAGGCGATCTCACTAAACTTTTAGGAACAAAAGAAACTGAAGACTTACCACAGGCACTCCACCTTTCCCTAAAGCTGGAAAATATGAACTACCGTATCCAACACGCGAATCACAGTAAAGCTACACGAAGATTCGAGTACCCACCGCGACCTCCCTCAGGCAAAACCCCATTACCCGATTGAATCAATTCTACACACAGAAACCCCAGTACTATGCGGAGCTCCCGCATTTCCCACGGCCAAATCCGCCACATTTCCTACCAAACCCACCAGACAAACCCACTTCGCTACCCACTATACTGAGTCCAAGTCAACGCGTAGAGACAGAATTGTTCGAATCAGAAAATTCGGAATTAAACCCAGAATTACGTCATTCATTTTTTTTGCCTAACGAGCCTTTCGCACCCATATTTCGAGAATAGGACGAAGAGCGGTAACATATTACAATTTCTGATAGACACGAGAAACAATAAGAGCTATATTCAGCCAAATTGCTGCAAAAGCCTACACCGAACGTGGTAACGTGGGAATTACCCATCACGTTATGCTAAATTTATTAGGCCCCAGAAATATTAATTTAAAATTCTTCATTCTACCAACACTCAAATCATTCAACAGTATTACTGGAAACGATAGCCTAAGGAAACTGAACGCAGTTATTTACACTGCCGACAGTTACATGACGCTATTCGATTCAATCAAAATACCCATTAGATTATTAGATAATGATTAGACGATACCTCGCCCAATCCGTTAACACCATTGAGAAAAGAACACCTTGCCTAACCGAGGACCAAAGAACGAAATTATACGTACCACACTTTAAAGAACTATCCTCTCTAGATGCGATGTTGAGAAAGAGTTTGTGGACAGTATTGGTGACCTTGGCCTACTTCAAATCAGCGGGGTGCCTAATTATCGTCTGCGTTTTCTAGATCTGGTGTTTGCAACTGACTCTTTAACTACCCATGTAGATCCATGTCTGGATCCGATTTTTAAGGACCATTTCTATTTATAATCCACCATCTGACAGTCAAATACTCGATTACTTTTATAACTATAGGAAAGCTAATTTCGATTCCCTCAATTTATTTTTCCATTATTGTGATTGGTCCCTGGTTTATAATTTTATGAATTAACTTTAAATGGCATTTCCCGTTTTGTTCCTCTGATCAAAAGGAAGGACGTGCGATATAGCCCAGTGTGCTACGATACTGAATCCTAAGGAATAGGAATGGTAGGGAGACACTTTTACTAATCCATTTTTACTAATCCACTTTTACTAAGCCGATTTTACTAAAGGACACTTTTACTAATGTACTTCCAATGGACATTAACATTAGTTTTCCTTTTACAATTTATTAGAAAAAGTGAGTTTTAGTACAAAGAAGTATTAGTAAAATTGTCCTATTAGTAAAAGCGGATTAGTAAAAGTTTCGTACAATCGATCTTGACAAATGAGAACTGAAAGCGTTCAACAAAATAAAGAATGCACTAGTATCCCAAGCAGTCATACTCGTATACCCAGATCCAGATAAAGATTTCGAGCTCACGTCCGATGCTTCCCAATACGCAGTCGGAGCAGTCCCTTCGCAAGGACACAGACCAATCATTTTTCTCTCGAGGACCCTCAGCAAGACCGAGAAAGCCTACTCGACCAACGAAAAGGAGATGCTCGCGATAATTTGGGCACTCAATTCACTGCGCAATTTCTTGTATGGACACGGAAAGTCAAAATATTTACTAATCATCAGCCCTTAACGTATGTTACGCCCTCAGCAACAGGACCAACAGCGTAAGATCGGTTTCCAGTCAGACTTTCCAGTGTGTAATTTTCTCTCTAATGTGTCTCAATTCAATCTATCTGATAAAGTGAGAGAGAGAAGATTGGAAGTTCAGCACACCAACTACGATGTTAGATTCGTGGACAGCACAGCGGGGAGGGAACGCATGCATATTGCATAAGCACTATGGAGAGCTTGTAAAAAGTGCATTCTCTCTTATTTTCCCGTTTTTCCAAACAAATACTCCCAGTAAGTATACCTTGTGTTCTCTGTAACACGGAACAGCTGGCGGATTCCTATGAAAACGGGCCCTTCTATGTTTTCAGTGTAGCTGATCTCGAATCTGCTATCGAAATGGATATTGAGAATTCCGGATCCCATATGGCGGCCAAAACTGCCTAAATTCGAAGGATTGCTCTAAAATTCGGTCATTCCATGTTTTCAGGGTCGCTGGAATCTACTATCGAATTATAAATTAAAGATGACTGGTACAATATGGTGACCGAAAAATCCCATAGTCCCAGGACTGGTATGAAATCGGATCCTTTCACGTTTTCGGAATCGCTGACCTCTTATTATATTCCTTCGTTATTCTAACATACACTCCGGTCGGAGCTTAATAGCTTGGCTATGTATACGGGACAATGCCTATGATACTATGTGTATAAATATGAACTTTGCATCAAATGCGGCCGCACAGCTTATTTCATACTATATTTATACAACAAACGGAACCTACGAATAGATTCGAATCAAAGCATTTAAACAATAAATTCAAGAACTACCATCGACGTAATATTTATACGTATTTAAATACGCTGTATTTGGGTATACTGCAATCACTGTATAAATCTTATTTTAGTTGCTATAATTTCAATATGTGAAAGAAATTTAAAAACAAGAAATTTGGAAGTTTGAATCCTCATACTTCTTACTGTGACATCATAGCACAAATTTTAATCAAAACCACACAACATATTATATTTTTGAAACAGAATTTAATTGCATTTAGATGTTCACACATCAATTCTCGTGAGTACCCACCCCACCACTCACACCTTTTTTTTAAAGCTATTTGGAATTTGGCGATGTCAAACGACTTAAATGAAGTTGCTTCCCTTTTTAATTTTTTTTAAATAAATGTGATATATCCAATTTCCAACGATTGATTAAAATATGGAGTGTGCAAAAGCTGCTTTTTGACTGAAATACGAGGTAAAACTTTACGAGGGTAAATTTGCACGACTATTTAGGCTGCATCCGAAAAGTTTTACGACCCTCGTAATTGTTACGTGATTTTGGATGGTTACGAGAAATACGAAACATACGAGGGCATGAAGTGTTCTTTCCTCTAAATGTTCTTTGATTTTACGTAATCTGTTTTGGACAATTTTTTAAAAATAAAGCGTCGGCTCATAGTCGTTGGCGCGAAATCTAACGCGCTTTCGAAAAATCCTCACCAAGTGCTGTAACGACTTCTTGGCACTTGGCCAGTTTTTTTGTGTTCCACTGTTCAATTGGCGAGAGCATTTTGAATTGCTTTCAGGTATACACGCAATTCTCCGTAAGTGTCCAAGTCGCTGCAGTGCAGCGCAAAGCGCTCCAAAGTATTCAGTAAATTAGTAGGACTGGTAGTACACTGAGTAAGTTGTTTAGTTGCGATTGGGCTTCCTCGGACTACAGACGCGAATCGTATAGTGTTCGAAAAGTCGTTTGATTAACGCGCGCTTTACCGCAGCAAGTGTTTTGGCCGGTCAGTGGTGTTTAATCGCCCAAATTGTCGGAAACTATAGATACCAAATAATTGAGCACGCTAAATAAGCGTACGAGAAGCGTATGAGTATGATAAATACGCAGTGAAGTGTGAGTGCTGCTACAGTGTTCTCGATTTCAATTAGGATATGACGATTTACGTCCTAGTGCAGTGGAAATGGGGGTTGTGGGGACCAAAAGGCTTCCATTTACGAGCAGGATCTGAAAATGAACGACTACTTAATTAATTCATAATAAAATATGTATTACGCCCCGAAGCACCCTTATATTAGAGTTGTAATCCATATAAGTAGTTTTCCGGTAGGCAAGTCGTTAGTTGTGAATTGTTCCTGTTTTCAAATCTTAACGCTATAAATGTTCAAATGGCGTCATTCACACTAATTACGATTGAAATGTTTCACTTACAATTTACTGTTTAAACTCGAATCCATTAGGGTCAATAAGAATGCGAAATTAAAGATATTTCGGTTTTATATCTTTTTTACAATTAATTGGATGTAATATTTATCGGTTACTTATAGAATTAACTGACCGGAAATAGCTCTATTAAGGGTATTCGTTACAGGTTTCTTGTGGTTAATGCAACCTAATCTGATTATAAGATTATAGCAATGGCATAATCAAGTTCATTCCTTGACATTGCCATCTCTTTTTCATTTTATTCATTTTACCGAGTACAAAACAGAATATCTCAGAATAATTATGTAATAGTCGTTAATTATTCAATATTGCCTTACATCTCTCAGTGAAGTACAATAATAAAAATCATATGCAAATACACAATATCTCGAGATCTAGGCCGAATCCCACATCTGGACCAATTTTTTTCATAGATACATGTGCATTTGTAGATTTTTAATATCGATGGAACAATCAATAACCCTCGCCTCGCCTTACAGTACCTATATAGAGGAAAGTAAGCACAACCTATTCTTGGTTGTGTCATGTAGCAATAAAAATCGGTTGGAATCATGCTTCTGATATATTCTTGCACAACTTTCCTCCCTCCGGGAGCATTATCTTCACTCATAGGTAGGGCCCCCTAAGATGCTCTTGAGATGATATCACTTCTTTTATGCAGTTAAAGCACGTCGGCTTAAGATGGTTCGGTCGTGAGTCGCGACAGTGACGTTAAAACATTTGCCTCGAACACAACGGAAGCATTAAGTAATTATAAAGATTGTTTGGGTATAGTAGCGTTTGATGCACACATTTATAATTAATGGGCTGGCTTGCACGGTGCACCGAATTTATTATACTTACATACATTTGAATGGTAATAAAATGTTCATTAGAACTAGAACTTCAATAAGTACACCAGTGTAAAGACTAAGCTACCAAAATTAAATTGCGGTAGTAGAAGAATTTTTACTAGTCTTAGCCGCATAGCTTTGCTTAATATTCAACTACTACTACTATTTACTATTTAACTATACTCATACTATTTCTATGCACTAGGGAAATATCCACCCCATTAAGCTTGAAAACTGGAAGATAATCGGCATAACGCTTTTCGTTGGTGATGAACATGTACTGCGATTTTAGCGGATTCAAATCTAATTTACCTTACTATTCGTTAACCCTAACTACATATACGGTATTTCAATAAAGACGCTCGACTTTTAAATGTAAATAAAACAAGTTGTGGGGGAAATACCCACTCCATTTTTTAGGGTTCCGTACTAGAAGCGTGTCCTACGGGACCCTATCACTAAGCCTCTGCTGCGTCCGTCCGTCTGTCTATCTGTCAGCGGGCTGCATCTCATGAACCGTATTAGGTAGAGAGTTGAAATGTTCATTCACAGAATGTGTATTTCTATTGCATTTATAAAAAAAAATATTATAAAAAAAAAATGTTATAGTGCTCTTGTTTCTTTGACAAAAGTATTTAAAAAGTACATAGTGTTATATCTTGTACTATAGTACAGAACCCTTCCTGTGCGAGTCCGACTCCCACTTGACCGGTTGTAAAAAATTTTATGGGATCTAGTATGGAATATAACGTCGTTCAAATACCCGCCGCGGTTTTGCTTGGTGGCACATATTCCGGAGATCCAATTTTCGATGACTTTGCCGCATAAATCTGGCTGATTTTGTTGGATGGCGTGCTTTATGTTGACTTTGAGGACAAACACTTTTCGCGGTTTATTTTCATAGACCTGCGATTTAAGATAGCCCCAAAGGAGAAGTCTAAAGGCGTTAAATTGCACGATCTCGGTGGCTAGTTCACATCAATATTACCATGCTCTCAAATCACTCGTACAGAATGTCCATCGTGGCATGCGCATGCGAATTTGGCCACCAAATGTCGAATAGTCGACTCGGCAGGGCGGTTGTGGTGAGGATAAAAATCACGTGATGCGCGGAACGTTTCTCGAACGGAGCAATAATTTTGATAATAAAATTTGATCACTAGTACACGTTCTTCAATGCTATCTTGCTATCATCTTTCATGGTTATTTGCCAGACATTTCTGAAGGAATTTACAATAAATTTTTCAGATGTTGCTTTAACAACATGGCCGCTATAGGTACAAAATTTTGAGCGTCCATATTGAAAGATCCTGTAGATCATAATTCATAAGAACAAAACCGGCCCCCACCAACCCCATTTGCCTATCGAGATAGACCGCATATACATACATACATATGTGTATTTTAACATCTTTCGTAACTTTTGGGGGATCATTATTGAAAATGTTAAACAAGAGCGGACCTAGTATTGATCCCTGTGGTGGGACACCACAATTGGAAGAACTCCAGAAACATCGTTACTCGCTTTGATCTGCTGCCGCCTATTCATAAGAAAGTCTTGAACTAGCCGAATTGTTGACGATGAAGACTGAAAATATGATTTCAACCTTTCTAGAAGTCTATGATAATAGACGCTGTCGAATGTTTTCGACAAATCCAGCAACACGAGAATGGCTATGTTGTCTTTACCTATCTAATGCCAAACGCAAGTCATTTGGCATTTTTAGGACAGCAAATTCATAGCTTTGACGGCGACGGAAATTTGACTGCACACTAGGCAAAAGTTTCATCTCATCTAGATGCGTCAATCTACTCGGCCATTCGGCCATAAGCTTTCCAGAACATATTAAAATAAATTTAGAATGCTAAAAGGTCGTTAGTTTTTCGTCTCCGTTGGTGCAGTTCTTTTAGGTAAAGCTTGTTGTTGTTGACTTCCATAAACAAGGAAAGGTAAAAGTTGTCAAACATGAGTTAAAGATGCACATATAAAAAATGTTCAATTATGAAAGGACTTTCATAAATCTAGGACATAACTCGTTTGTTCTTACCGGACATCAGCCAACTGTTCTTGAACGGATACAGTATGGAACTTTTGCAACTTCTTTCGCTTCTTTACCCTAGTTAAACATTTTTATGCAAGCCGTACACAGTAAGAAAGATGCCGACCTTTCCTTCTATAGTATTAGAAAATATTTACATTGAGACTTGCAAATATACATACGCATAAAATTAGAGAAATTCTAAATTCTGCTAGTTATAATCAGTTAAACTAAAGTGAATATATTCGTATAATAACAAAAGGTTATTTATAAATTTCATATTTGTGTTGAATGTAACTGAAAACAGCTTTTTCTACATATGTACATATATTGGTCCACTGAGCTCGAGTCTAATCTTTAAAAAGTTATGTCAGGTCGATTTTATTAAAAATAGTTACAATCACTTTTGCTTGCAAATACATACATATATCATGTGGAAATATGATAAGCTTTTATTTTATTTACTAAAATGGTCAACCGTGTGTATAGAACAGGATAACGCCGACTATTTCTGTAATTCTATATATATATATAAATGAATTTCTGTGCGTTAGTCTCGCTAAACCTCAAAAACGGCTTGACCGATTTCGATCATTTTTTTTCGTTTTGTTCACTATAATACAGGGGAGGTTTAAAAAAAAATAAAATTCAGGAAACCCCAAAGGAAAAGCCGGAAAATCGAAAAAACCGAAATTTCCGTTTTGTATAGGAAGCGAATTTTTCAACTTCAAGGAATCTTTATGAAAAAGGCAATTGGAGGTTTTCGGGGTCGCAGATCTCAAGCTTGCGTTCATAATTTTGGAATTCAAGATGTCGGATCCAATATGGCGACCGAAAAGCTAAACTTCAAGGGATTTCCCTGAAAATCCGCATTAGGGAATTTTCGGGATCACTGATTTCGAATCTGCTATTCAAATTTCCAAATATGAGACCACCCCAGTGGCGTAGCGTAGTAGGGGCGGGGCGTGCCGCCCCGGGCGGCACTTTAGGGGGCGGCAAAATTTCACAATAAATAATAATAATATCTTGTAAATATTTAAATCATCTCATATTTTTGTTTCGGGGAGATCGAAATGAGCATTCATTACTTATACTGTGCCGAAATCGGGAAATCCTTTTCTTTAAGGAGGCTGGATCAAACGGGATGGAAACGGGAGAATTACTTCAATTTCGCTAGATGATAGTTTAGCATCATATAAATCAGTTACAAAAAAAAATACAAGTCACCGGCCAAATGGAAGAGAAAAATCAAACTAAGGTTTATTAAGGGGTTATTCCCAGCTTAAGGGGTTACATAGGTCATGAAGGAAAGAAAAAACAACTTTTTCAAAAAATTGTATTTTAAAAACCAAAACTCTATTTTATTTCAAATTTACACATAGAAAAGTTTAGCACCTCAAGAAGTTGTAAAAACAATTTCCAGCTACAAATATTCAAAATTGTCGATTTTCCTGCAGTTTTCCTCGTCCAGCCTTTTTTTGCGGTAGGCAAGATTTCTCGAGAACAAATCGACCGATTTTGCTGAAACTTTGCACAGTTTCTGTTAATAGTATTGTTTCATAATTGACCTAAGGAATTGAAAAAAAATGAAATTTAAAGTTTAGAAATAAGTTTGAATGTATTTTCGTCACAAATTGTTTAGCATTTTTCCGATTCTCATCGTTTTTAAAACATTTTTTTCGTATTAAACAAGAACGAGTCAACCGATTGAAAATCCCTTCGGTTAATCACGAAACTATACTATTTGTGCAAAGTTTCAGCAAAATCGGTCGATTCGTTCTCTAGAAATCTTGCCTACCGCAAAAAAAAGGCTGGACGAGGAAAACTGCAGGAAAATCGACAATTTTCAATATTTTTAGCTGGAAATTGTTTTTAAAACTTCTTGAGATGCTAAACTTTTCTATGTGCAAATTTAAAATTAAAAAAATTTTGGGTTTTAAAATACAATTTTTTGAAAAATTTGTTTTTTTTTTCCTTCAAGACCTATGTAAACCCTTAATTCAACTCGAACAGTTTTCATCCGATTTACTTCAAATTTTAACTGGACTTTTATTATTAAATTATCTACGAAGTACACCCGATTATAGCGATTGTATATCAGGAAAACAAGTTATAAGCCATTTAGTTCGAGTTTTTTGTCGAAAAAAACGGTTTTTTTTTCAAACTACTGCCATTTCGCGAAATAAAATTCTAAAAATATAATCATGTATACTTCGGTAGCAAAAATCATGTAAATAATGAAACAATTTTTTTTCGCGAAATGGCTGACATTTTTAAGGGTTTTCACAAAATTATTTATAGGACTAATGACAATACATAAATGAGAAAAAACCTTTTTGCCCTTCTTCCCCACGAGCTCCACGCGCCTAACTCTATGTTATATTTTTTGCCCTCAACGACTCAATACAATACACAATAATGATTCCTGTTCTTGCCGAAAAGTTCTTTAGAATTACTGTATACTGTATATTATAGTCTTTTAAATTGAAATACCTAAATAAGAGGGCGGCAAAATTTTCTTCCGCCCCGGGCGGCTGACACCCACGCTACGCCACTGGACCACCCCCCACCCCGCTGGGAGATATAGGAGAGGGGGTGCAATAAGGAGGTGGTGTATAATGAGGAAAACTAAATTTAATAATACTTTACAGTTTGCAGTTAAAAAAGTATTAGGAATAGGTGAAAGTGATGTATGGGGTGTATTGTGTACGAATTTATGGTTGATTTAATGAGACCACCCCCACCCCGCTGGGTCACATAGGAGAGGCGGTGGTGCAGTAGGGAGGCGTTGTAAAATCAGGGAATACAAATTTAATAGTATCCCCGGGTCCGGGCAAGCTAGTACATACATATGTTTAAGGGCTGTATACTCGTATTCAAAGAATTGTTGAAGTCAATATTGAAAATTTGTTAAAAAACTAACGACATAAGTGTACTATCACACTAAAAATACATTTTTTTCGCTCCCATCTGGAATTTTCATAGATAATTTGGGTTCAACGAGTGATGAACAAGACCAGCCCTATGGGTCCCAAAAAATCGCATTTCAAAATGTGCAAACAAAACCTAATATATTAAGCTTCCGACAGTCGATTCGGTATCAGCGTCAATCTCAGGTTCTTATTAAAAGAATTTTGTTTATATTGACATAGTTCCAATAAAAGAAGTTTAGATGAAAAACGCTTGGCGACAACTTGAGATAGTTTTTATAGTTTAGTTTCAGTTGTTGAAAAGAGTAATTTCTCTCCTGGCCATTCTTCTTTCTATGGTGCATACTTTTTCGTTGACCGTGTTCATCAACTACAGGTACTCTAAAATATTTGGTCTGGCCCAAGAGGAAATCGCACTTGGGCCTCTTGGGTGATAGTGCATAAGCATAGTTACCATTGACCTAATTAGACATATAAAAATAAGGTGTACAATATATGAAGACTGAATTTTGTAGACACATACGAGCACCCACATATATCACCTTCTTTGGTATTGAAAAAAACCACGAACAGGCGAAATAAATAATTTTTTAATTTAATTTATTTATTTCGCTTAATTTAAGCTACAAAGGGAATAACAAAGTAATTAGCTTAAAGATAAACAAAATGTACTTAAACTACGACAAGAACTAAGACAATAAATGGAGTCAATGAGGGGCAGACATGAGGGGCAAATTAAGATGGTGAGACTAGATGGTAAAGGGAGTGTCTGAGGGTATCTTTAGCAATGTTGAAATCGAAAGAGGCAGTATTGTTAGCTTTACGTAGCATTGGGTATGAACTAATTTTTATTTGTTTTGGACATTTATTATGGGATTAAATTATAGAAAAGTATCACAGAATCTAATAATCCGTTCAGTTTTATTAATCTACCAACTTGAGAGTTTTTAATGCTTTTACAGCTATAATTGTAAGCCCAGGTAGACATTATATATATATGTTTGTAGCACTAACATCTAAATCATAGACACAAAAGCGACCCTTCTGGCATTGCGGAGTAGCTGGAAATTATTTTTATTTCATTTTGAATGTGCAAGTCCATAACATTCTGTAATGAAGCTATTGAAATAAAGCGGACTGTACTAAAGTGTTTTAAAACTATGTTATGTGCAAGTTTTATTCTGAATTACAAAAGGTGCGAGTGCGAGATTGAATTAAAATTTCCTTAGTTTTACAATAGAGTCCTTTGTAACCGCACACGAAATCTGTTAAGATGTTCTAACACTAAATTTTTAAACTAGTGTAATTATGCAACATTTCACAGTTCAGCAAATATCTTATAAATTAAATAATACAAGTTTTTAAAATGTTACAGCTTTGTTATTTATTCAGTTAATTAGTGCGAAATTAGATTTGTACACGGAACGTCATTATAAATATTTCATGGCAATAGGTGTGAATAAATTAGCTATGCACTGTATTGAAGTCTCTCCCGAATAACTGTGATTGAATATAGCAATCGTAATTTGCTCATATTCATATATCACGGAAAAATGGCAACCAATGATGGCTCAACGCAACCAGAAATTGGACAAAGTGATCAGGTATATAAAATATATTATATTTTTTATATTTATTTAGGAGCTCATTATTTTTGTTCTGAGCACACTTGCTTACTTTGAGTATTACTTACAGTTTTTCAGATATCTTAATATTCAAGCAAAAAATTAATAAGAGGCATAATTCTGCAAAACTAAGTAAAATAGCGAAATCTCCATAAAAAACTGGACAACCTATTTTTTCATTTGTTCCTACTCCACTAATAACATAAATGTGCTAGCTTTATGAATTACAAGAAGGCCCTTGTCCGGGCTATTCCATTATTTAAGCGAAATAAAAAAAAATTGATGTTTTTCCATAGTAGGTACAGGCCGCGAAATATTTCGTTGATGTGAGTGCCGCTTTCAGGAGAGAGAAAGGAGATGAAATGTTCGGGAAAAGCGTAGCCACTTTTGATTTTCGTCTTGGCCAGGGCCAGCGTTAAAAATTGTTACGCCGATGTGTTGAGCAAGTACATTTAACCAGCGTCACGTATCTTTGCCTACAGAAATGTGATAATCAAATCCCCTTGAAAATTCAAGAAGAATTTTTCCGGCTACCCTGTCGTCTGCGTGCGTCCTCAAAGGTGTGTCGATAATACTCTTCAACAGACTAAGTATGAATGTTGGGTCTGTTTGTTTGACGGTTTTCCTGCGGACCGTGATTTCTCCCAATTTCGTTTACCGGGCACTCAACTTTATTGATAGGTTTTTGTGAATGCGTTCGGGCTAGTTGTTGTTCTTGTTTCTTGGAGGTTGGCTGTGGACGTATCGATACTCTTCATAGCAGAAAGTATGTACATACAGGTATCACTTTCAATGGATTGTCATGATAGATATAAAGCGAGTATGATTCCAAAAATATCAGCGAAGATGACCAAGCTTCGAAGGAATTCCAACGAGATTATAGCTTGGAGCAGCGAAAATTCAGTTCTACATATCTAAGACTTTTATTCCCTTTATCGGCTGTTTTTTGCAAAATTACAGGAAAAGACGGCAGCACGTCCAAACGTGTTAAAACCGCTTCATGTCTTTCTTTCCACCTATCTCGTCTCACACATTTTGACGTGAAAATTTCTTTAATTTCGGTACCGAGAGTCATACCAAAAATATGAGCGACACCAAAAGTGTCTAATTTTAAAAGTCTAAGGGCCTCTTTCACCAACTTCAAGTAAAGTGTTGATTAGTTACTCTTTAATTAACGCTAATTGGTAAGTAAAGGCTCCGAGTATTTTCTGTCAGTTTCACAAACGAAATCAAAGCTTCGAGTAACTACTTATTCGTTAAGTGAATGTCGTAGCAAATCAAACGTTCATTCGTTGAGTTTTGTATCACAGACAATTTCGTATTAACTACTTATTTACGTGTTCCTGGAGAATAAACAAAGCGATGCTTCTACATGGAAGAAGAAAGAAGCCGCTTGGGGAAGCATTCAAAACGAGTTTAACGCTCGATCTGTAGGAATATTCAGATCAGTTAAAACATTGAAGGTTAAGTATGAGAGCCTGAAACGTACGGTCAGAAAAAAGTCGGCTGCAATACGCTCGGAACTATGTATATCGTACCGGTGGTGGTAGAAATATTGCAACTCCACTAGATAGTGTGGAGGAACAAATCAAGGCCATGATCTCCTTAAGCACCGACGGCTTCAATCAAATCAAACAAATCCATTTTTTATTAATTTCATTTAAAATAACTTGTTCATAATGCACAAATGACAACTACGATGAAGCTTTAGTTAACCTACTCATCAATTAAATTCGCTAATTGGCAGATCGAGTGGCAAGTAAGTTACGGGCTAGTTTATCCACTGGCTAACGCTACTCGAAGATGGTGAAATTCGTACGTTTAGTTACCGGTGACTTTAACTGGCGGTTAGCCCACTTGACACTTTACTTGTAGTTTGTGAAAGAGGCCCTAATACTCGAACTCGCGGACTACTGGCTGTAGAACAACGAGGAGGGAATCGTTCGACAGAGGAAAATTGAAAGATAAGCAAACCAGGCTAAATTTTCCCGCCCTCCGACGCAACGGAGGAGTACTTATTCGAGTAATGGAACGGCGAGCTAGGCGCTCCGGGTGGTCTTTTAGAGCAACTGCGTTCGACTTGCCACTGCCTCAAAGGCTGCCTTTTCATACTCATGGAACATCAACAGCAAGAAAAATCCCAAGTTACCTGGTGTTTTATATGTGGCAATTCAAGAAGAAAGAGAGTCGTTAAATATAAAAGTGCACAAGTCATTCTTCCAAAAGACAATTCCTCCGGTGCTATTGAATATCATATCAGGTCGGAGGCTACGCATATTTTAGTTAGTCTGTGTAGGTAGCCTCCGACTGCCAATTAGTTATACTTTGTCAGTTTATTACAAATATTGACCAGTTAGATAAATTTTAATAGTACTGATTTATTTATAGATTTAATTATGAATGTGTCTTGTTTACATCTTTTTAGTTCTTTTTTAGTCAATCGGGTTTTTTGGTTTTTTAAATTAACTTTTTTATTTCTATGTTTTCAGTTCATTTATTAAGAAAGTTTGAAAATGTTAAGTTTACAATTTTTCACGCTGTCGGGTTTTTTTGTTTTTTTCAGTAATGTTTTTTTAGTATTTTTCATTCCAAATTACATTTAAAAATATAATTTGTATATATTTTTGTAAGCCATTTAAAAAACCCGTTGATAACCCACTCGATAGGTTTTGAGGGAAAAAAATGTTTGAAGTCATATAATATGGTGTTAAAAATTGGCCATTTTATTTTTGATATATCCAGTGTCACTCTCGCAATTAAGACGAATCTAACGACACCTCTCAAGTTAAAATCCATCAAGCCGTTTAGGCTACAGAACGTAACAAATAAATCCACATAGTAAATGCATACATGCATCCATACACTCGAAAAACATGTGAACAACCGCGTTCGTATTTATCAACTGCGTGTGCGCTATCTGCGTTCCCCCCTTCTTCATTCGCATTGTCTTTATGCTTTGTGATCACGAGGAGAGGTAGCAATGAGAAATCATGGTAATGGAGAGTAAGAAATCACCTTTAAAACTCCATTGTAAAATATGTTGCATTTTGTATCTCACACGTGAGAAATTTTTGCCGACTATGGCTCTCTCTCTTAATTGCTTACAGGAATAGAGTGGTACTCGTTCGTTTCTGTTTTAGCTAATGGGCAATTTTTCTGATTGTATATTTCAGACATTTCATACTAGTTAGAGGCGTATTAGAGTTTCCTTTCTTGTTGATAGATATTCTTTGGTATGGGCTTACCTCATTAATCCAGAACTTAATTGGCAGCCTAGTATGACTATTTTTTTAAACCAATTTTTATTACACTTTCTAGGTGCTGTCACGCTCGTCGTACAAGGTTGGGTTCTGTTTTTATTCATGTTATTGCACTTAAATAATGCAAACAATGAGTAGTTCGAAAGGCAGCCTGTTATGAGACGTTTCTCAAAGTCGGTCCCGTACCCCTGGTCTGTTAAAAAAATAACTTTCAAGCGCATTTTACTCAATGGACTTGTGTAAACGTGTTTTGACTACTCGCAATATGACAAGTTAACAAAACGCGCATTATTTACATTACAACCTTTCACAAACGGGCAAACCCGGCTCTTTTGACTCCCGAGTGCTCCGAGCGCAAGCAAGAAATATTTCTTTTGCTCCTCATTGCCTTCTGCAAGTGCAAGCGAGAAATGCATACTCCTGTCCTGCATTATTGATGGTGGACATGTACTCACTCCTCATTGCGTTAAAGGAGCGACCCGAAATGCACTCAGGTATACGGAGGTATACGGCTCCCATGAAGTCAAAATTTTTCAACGTTTCAGGGGCGGTGGTTCTAACCTCAAAACATCCCTTGCACGCGTCCTTGGAACAGATAATAATTAAAAATTTTGTTTGATTAAATAAAAACGAGCACCTTTACATGAACAAAACAAAAATAATTAATTGTCTCACTACATTTCCCTCGAAGGCAGTGAGCCACTTCTATCACCGTGATCATAGAAAAGGAAAACACAGGTTATAAGATAGTAAATCTTTTCTACTCTTGTGGTAGACCTGTTGGTAGAAGGTAGAAGATAACTTTCCTTGAGTCTGTAGCACCCAAAAAACATCTACGTATACAACTGTGAACAATTAGTCCGCTATGTGGTTTTGATTCTTCACGATTCGTAAGTTTTCGGTAAAAAATTAACACCTTAGCGGATATGATGCAAATCGGTTTTCTCGAACAACAATTCTTAGGGGGCGTGAAAAGGCGGCCTTTATATTTATTAGAGCACAAATAAAAGATATGTTTTAATGTTGCACCCGTTGAACCCGCCTATTTCTGTAATGTGAAATAAAGTGAAGTGAGATAATATTCACAAAATTAATAAATCTATCCCGTTTCAATTCATGATTTAACTGTCAAACTGCCAACCATCAAGTGGTCCATTATTATACATATGCACATATTTGTGGTACCTTAGCTTCAAGGGAGCACCAAAGTAATTGCACTTCCACGTTGTGAGCATAATTTATACTCACCGAACGTCGCAAAGCGAAAGCGTGCTTAAACGTAATTCAACCAAATTGCTGTCTGGTCGCTTTCACTTGAATACGGCTTATTACAGTCACAGTCGCTTGCATGTACATATGTAGTTCACGCCACAATTAAAGTAATTGTTTTTAATTATAATTCAAGGCGACAGAAGAAACATAATGCCTTTGAATAATTCATTAGAATGAATAATTCTCACAAATGTGACTGTAGAAAGTAAAGCACCTATAGAGCATGTGATGTGCATAATGCTTTCGAATAATGCGAGCAAGAGTTTGCAATTATTGAAGTGCGATTAGGTAACGTAATGGGAAAATATAGAGCCAAAGAGTCTGCACTAAGTTTTAGTTATTAAAACAAATAGCACCACAAAAATTCAAAATTTAAGATTTTTTTTCTCAGAAACTACAAAAGATATTTTGATTTTGGTTTTTGTTATTTATTAATACAAGTCTCTGGCACCAAAATATATTTTTTTCGTTGACAATACAAAAAAAATCCAGCTGTCAGAGCTGCTCAAAGTAGAGATGTTTTTCGCGAAGGGGTTAACGGTCACGATGATTCCAGCCCTCAGAGATGTCTGAAACAATTAATTCCAAATTGTTGTTAATTTGTATCCTATTGGTTAACGCCTGAACTAGGGAAAAGTAAAAATATAGACATTTGCAAAAACAAAATTAATAAAAAAAGTTCGAAATTTTGGGTTTTTTTTCGAAGTAAATGTTGGATTAAAAAAAACTATTTATCACATAATCAAAATCGTAGTTCCGACGATAGCAGCTAGTATAAGGATGATTCTGTATAAATTTGAAGAAAATCGGTCAAGTAGACCTTGAGATATCGTGGTCACCGTTTTGAAAAATGCTGTTTCGAGAAAAACGCGATTAAAGTTAGATAGATCGCCGCACTCGCATCGCGCTCGCCGCTCCAACTTTGAGGCATCATAACTACGTCAATTTTATGAATTTTTGAAAAATGCGTTTTGGAATACAATTTTAAATACATTAACAATAGAAATATAAAAAAAAAATTTAATTTTTTAAAAATTTCAAAGCGCAATACCCCCTCAAATCAAAAATGTTATATTATTTTTCAAATACGAGCAACCCTGCTAGAACACGCTACGTACAACATACAACACGATACAGGTAACCCTCTTACAACACCGTATCCTATAATAAGACAATTCCCAGGCCAGAGACGCTTTTTTACATATCCTTGTTTAGTGCAAATATTTATTTCCTCATGTGTAAATTCACATTAAAAAATAACAAACTTGGCCACAAAACTAGAAGCAGTTGAGAACTAGAAGCAAAATTGCCTACCTCACTACCATGAAATCTATAACAATCTTGTAAGGCCCAGTGAACAAACTAAACTCAAATATTTTTTAAAGGCTCTAATGTGAATACTTATCATATCATACTACATTACAACAAGCTTTCACATCACGTAGTCGCAATGGATACAAAAATCTAATTTAGTAAAATTGGTTATAATTTTGTGCACATTTACAAATTTCTAAAAATGTCATAAGTAGGTAGGTAATTGAATAGGTAATATTTTTCTTATTTTTTTTGTACATTTGATTTACATAAATGCTTGTTTTCAAAAAATTATTTTTTATTACCACAAGTTTTTATTGAACTTGCTTTGTTGTTTATCTCTGTACTGCATACCTTGCAAGTCAATTCTGACTCAGTTCTCGTTATCAGAAGAGGTTGAAACTTTGCACACGTCTAAAAGTCCGGTGACAATGAAATATCGTATATTCGATACCGTTTAAAATCCAATATGGCGGATTACCTTTTTCTGCACAACCCACTTAATGTGAGTATCAAATGGAAGCGTTTATCGAGTAGAATACGATAAGCTATAATAAGTCAATTAAGAACCAGTTCCTGTTATCAGAATATGCTGCAACTTGTAATCCATTCATATATGAATCCTAGAAAAATGTGATAATATGGTCACCTTGAGCTGATGCTGCAGCCAGGGCAGTATGCACACTACCAAACTCCTTAGTAGCGTTCAGAAGATAAAAGCTAAAGATAAATAATAAAATAACTATGAAAAATACTATTTTAAAAACAAGCTTTTATTTAAGTCAAATGTACTAAAAAGTAAAAAAATAGAAAAATAATTACATATTCAATTATCTACCTACTTATGGCATTTTTAGAAATTTTTAGATGTGCACAAAATTATAACCCATTTTACTAGATCAAATTTGTGCATCAATTTTTTCATTGAATATTAAAGATTTAAGAGACGGTGAAATGTCTCAGGTAGCTTCATTCTAAATTTGAAGTTAGGAGCTCAACTTTCCTCAATGTCCGCAAGTTTAAGAAACACGGTTTTGAAGATTTCAAATCATATGCAGACGTACGGCAGACGATGCAAACATATGCCTGTAAAGGCGTGTTTTTTTTTAATTGAGGAGGAGGGGCGGCGTTTGAAAGAGAACTGAGAATATTTGAAGCTAACAAGAAACGATTTTTTAAAATTTCTAAACCTGTTTGCCCCCTTAAAGTCGCTGTTTAAATTTCCCATTTAAATAAAGTTGTTTCTGTGTTAAAGGACTTGTTCCGGATTAAATTAAGCTCTAAACTTACCTGTATTAACCCAGTGTTGGAAATACGTAACAGTATAGTACGAACTCATAACACAGACCGATTGCCCGATTGTACCGGCTTATAAACAGCTGCAAACTTTCTTCTGTTTTAAACAAATCTTTCGCTGATGAAATTTGTCCTATTGATACCGATTCTGGAAAATGTTTTGTTTAAAATATAATACACCCACTTTTTGCCATATAAGTGAATAATAGGTAAAAATTGTGATAAAAAAAACGAATAGAAATACAGACACTGTAAAGCTATACTTAAATCTTAAATGGTTCTGAACCAAAGTTATCATCGAGTGGGCTGTGTATCTGGAGATGGTTCATGTTTATTTCACTCTTATCATTTTAAGGATTCCGTAGCCAAATGGCAAAAACGGAACCCTTATAATTTCGTCGTGTCCGTCCATTCGTATGTCACAACCTTGATAACTCCGCCATCAGTTAACCTGGTGTTTCTATCGATTCTTATGAAATTTTACATGCACGTGTCTTGTGTGAACTTCCACATAGTTATGTAATTAAATTACAAAAAAAAACCATGAATACATAGAACTGGGGGATGAAATTTAAAATTTTTTTTTGCGCGCACTCCATTATGTGGAGTTCCAAAAGTCGTTAATAATGGTTCCCTCCCCATAACTTTCCAACCATGTGATTGAAAAATCTGAAAAATAAGTTAGTAGCACTTTATAAATACTTCAAATGAAAAGTATTTTGAATAAGATACGTCACCAAGTTTTTTAGATATCCACAATTACCCGTTTTCAATACCAGCAATCTACTAAGTAGATGTTCAGCAAAGAAATTGCATTATTAACACTTCAAATTGGCTTGATTTCGCTTCGTGTAGGAAAATGCTCGCTCGTCCTCTATGTAACATATGTGCAGTGGCATGGTCAAGGTCTAACACTTACTTCAAAATTATAGTTTCGACAAAAAAAAATCAATTGCAATGAGAGTGAATTGTTTTTGTTTTTACAATCCTGACGAAAGAAAAAATGATTCTTGCTACTTAGTACATGCTACGGATCCCTAAGTTTATGCGTGTACCACACGCACTTGCCCGGTGTTTTTGTGTACTGCAACATTGAATCGTCATCATATGTATGATATCAGATATGCGATTGTCGATTACTAACCCCAATGCTGGTATTTACGCGATGGAAATGCTAGAAACTTTCACTCATAGTTCGGTATCTGAACTCATACCGGCTGCCGCTCGAGGTACACAAGTATATGAAAACGCCCATTTGAGAGGATGATTTGCTAATGGTTCTTGAGAAGGGCAGTGTGAGGTCGTTACCCTTATCCTCTTGCCTTGGAAGCAAATGACACTTTGCTTGGCATTCCTCTATACGGCACTGACCTTAGTACTACAATTAGATGGCTTGATGTCAACATTTATCGGAAACGTCGAGTTACATAAATCTAAAGTCGATATAATAACGCTTGGGCCATAGTCTACTGATTTTTAGTATGAGTCATGGATTGACGACTATTATCCGAAGAGGCCCAAAGATTTATAATATAGCGACTTGTACAATTTCGCCAAAAAGGATTATAGTAGTTAAACAAATCTTCATAAACTAAAGCCCAAACTTAAACAGTACAAAAAGGTATGAATTCTTTCTCCTTTCTACTTATCTAATTTTGTGACTTAATATTTTATCTTCATATTTAAAGTTAGCTGAACATGTAGTTTGTGTCGTAACATAAATGTAATCGAGAAGGTACATGAACAGACTTTGTTTTCTGCGTATACCTATCTGTAAATGTTCATTACAATTAAAGAATATAAAGCGAACAATGTATTATATAACTAATGTAATTATGTTTTTTTTACAGGAATTGATTGACTCCAAAAAAAAAGTGCTGAAAATACGGTTAATTTTGCTGATCATCACCATATTTTTCTTCATCGCACTTATAACAGTAGCTGTGATATTAATTATCACTTTTAAGCAATCACAAGCCATAGGATTAAAGGGCGTAGAATTAGACAGTATTCTCTCTGGCCAGCTATTACCTAAGAGATTCAATGGAACATGGAGTTCAAACAGTAGTATACTCTACAAGGACATAGAAAACGTAAAATTTAATCATTTATAATCGGTTTATCTACAAAATACATACATAAACATATTTGTAGGGAAACTTATTGGAATATGACCTAAACTCTAAACAGGCCCAAATACTCGTCAATCCTCAGGATGAGGTAAAGGCAGATGCTATAAAACTTTAATTTGGTTTATATCAAATCTTATACCAACAGAAAGTGCTACAGGCGTTTTTATATGAGAAATCAGCTGATGGAAAATATCTTCTTATTGCTAGAGGGCTCAAGAAAGTATTTACGACACCATTAAAATATATTTATTTAAATTTAAAAAAACCTTAACTTCTTATAGATATTCAGGCACAGCTATATTGCGCTCTACTCTGTTGTGGATCTTCAAACATCAAAAGTGCATCCCTTGACAATCAATGGACAAGAGGTAATTATTTAATACATATAATTTTATTTGCAGAATCGTGGATTGCCCGGGATAGTCTGTTCTAGAAAACTAAAATTAAAGTCGGCCACAATTCTAACAAATCTTGAAGTCATACTCGCAATCTGCAACCGTGAATAGCTCTAAGTATCTACCTTAATTGAAATGCTTTGATTTTTGGAGTATCGGTCGAAATTTTTAAGCCGACATTTCCCCAAATATTGAGTGCTGATTCGAAACCAATAACCTAGATATTTACGTACAAATACAATCCCTGTACTGTTTTATATACAACTAGCTTGCCCGGACCCGGCGTTTCCCGGGATACTATTAAATTTGTATTCCTTAATTTTACAACGCCTCCCTACTGCACCTCCGCCTTTCCTATATCTCCCAGCGGGGTGGGGGATGGTCTCATATTTGGAAATTTAAATAACAGATTCGATATCAGTGATCCCGAAAATCCCCAAGCGCGGATTTTCAGGAAATTCCCTTGAAGTTTAACTTTTCGGTCGCCATATTGATCTAGCATCTTGATTTCCAAAATTTTGATGGCAGATTCAAAATCATCAGTGACCCCAAAAACCCAAACCAAAAACATTATTTTCTAATTTTCCGCGCAATATTCTTAATTTTTTCTTTCATAAGAACCTTCTCCTGACAATAACAAACACAACAAAAAACGAATTAGCGAACTCGGTCCAGCCGTTCACGCGTGATGGCGTGCCCAAGGGAAATAGGGATTCATTTCTATATATGTATATAGATTACTCTGCTTCCTATTATTCCAATTCATGCATACACTTTTCTTCCACAGCCGTTTCAATTTTGTCGGCACCCACCGAAAAAACCAAGTTTTCACTATGTTCACCAACTCGGCCCAATTTCCTATAGTGCCTCTTCTTCCTACCCCTGAGATACACCCCCCAACCCTCCTCCACAACAAAAACACTCTTCGTTCCTTCGGTATAGCCGCCACTTTCAAACCCCCAAAAGTTTGTTTTATTTACAGAGCCTTTCCGCTACGGAAACTTCATGTTTCCCTGGCAGCAAAGCCGTGCCTTGGTATACCAACGAATCTTTGTATTCACATAAAGTGAGTTTAACGTCTCGCTAAGGTGCTCATCTGCTTTATGCAAGGTGGCTCGAAAACCTTTTCGATTCGCTGTCGGCAGTGCACAGTGGCCGATTTCCCGAAAAAGCTGGCCATAAGTCGAAAAAAAATTTTTTCGTTCTGTTCAAGCTACCATCCTATGTCATAAAGAACCTTTTTCTACACATTTTGGCAAAATAACAGTAATGTACTGGTAAGGCATTCAGCATTAGAGCAAGTCAACGTGACTCTCTTCGACGCATCATCTGGCACGCTACTTAAACCTGGATTTGTACTACGTCGTTTTGAAAGTGATAACAGATTTTCTAGTGGTTCATCGCGTTCAGTAACGGGTGTTTCTGAAAGGGTAGAAAGTACCTACTAAAGTTTCGCTGTGTAAAAACTTTTTTTAAACACAGCCATGCACGTCAAGCTTTTTCGTGTTGACATTTTATAAAAATGAATAAAAATAGGTAGAAGTTCCGCAGAGTTCCACGATAAGATAATTTTTATTATGTGAAAGAAAGTATTTTCTTTCATTTTACGAAAAAAGCAGCTGCGATAATGTGCGATATTTCATGAAACATAATTTTAAATCTTGCGGACTGAAGCTGGCCGGTGCGCTAGCTAGCCCCGCACACGCGCGTACCACCCTGGCATTTTTCCATTCAGTTGTCATTAGACGTTCAATGCGAAACACCATAGTCAATTTATACCGACGTAATTGTGATAATTGTCATCAGTGTCTTCAAAAACTGAATCACACGAAATTTTGTTGAATTCAAAATGTTTTAAGTAGTAGACGTCCGCCATTTTGAATCCGCCATTTTTAATTTTGGAAAAAAATGTCATATTCGTAATCAGAGACCTCAAAAACTAAAGCATAAAAAATTTGGTTGTAATGGAGTTGTTTTGAGTAGTAGACGTCCGCCATTTTGAATTTTGAAAAATTAATTTCATATTCGTGATCAGCAACCTCAAAAACATAAAATTGCGAAGTTTTGTGTAATTCCTATCATTTTTCGACTTATGGCCAGCTTTTTCGGGAAATCGGCCACTGTTGTCGGGACAGTTGATGGTAAAATAGCTACGATAATCGGCCCCTTCTCAGAGAGGTTTGCGCTATGAAACTGTGGAGAAAATTGATTTTCTTCAATTTCAAAAATTTCATTGGCTAAGTTCTTGCAAATATTCGGCTTCAGATTCAGGCAACCTATTTTCGACATATTCGGGTTACCTTCAACCGCGAAAATATCTCAGCAATGGGACTCAAACAGTTATTAAGATTCGAAATTCAAATTTTAAAAACTAACAGGGATGATACGCTAAATTAATTGTAAAGCTTCTTCAATTTTAGTTGCACATAATTTTTGCCAAATGGGCTCCAACTGGAAATGGACTTATCATGAATTATAATAGGAACTTATACTACAAGTCAAGTGCCCTTGCAACGGAAGTTCAATTGACCGCAGACACAAATGAGGCTGTAATAAATGGCCATCCTGACTGGGTCTACGAAGGTAAGCTGTTACGTTGTTCACTGTTTGTATTTGAGTCGATTTGTATTTTTTCAAGAGGAGGTCTTCAGCTCTAACATGGCAATGTGGTTTAATCCAAGCGGAACAAAAATATCGTTCATTCAATTCAATGACATATCCACGCGAGTAATGAGTCTTCCGTATTACGGACTACCTGCTGATATGAGTCATCAGTATCCTGAAGTCAGAAAAATATATTATCCGAAAGCTGGATCACCCAACCCCTTTGTTAAGCTATTTAAGTGTGATTTAAAAGAGGCTTTAAGTGGACAAAACTGCCTTTCAGAGGTCACAGTCCCAAGTCCCCTAAATGTTGAACCGCATATTATAACAGCAGTGGAGTGGCTAACTGATGAGGAATTATTTTCAGTCTGGATGAATCGAATTCAAAACCAAGCATATTTGCAAGTCTCAGACGCTTCGCATCACCATGAAATTTTTAGAATTGAGCCGGAAGCGGGCTGGGTTGATATGTTTTCTCCTCCACTTAAAAATAGTGCAGGAAACCAAATTGCAATTATACTACCCCAAAATCAAGGCGATGCGGGAGATTACAGGCATCTCACTCTGCTGTCAACAAAACAAAATGTTAGCGATAAATCTACGCCACTTACAATGGGAAAATTCGTAGTACAAAGTTTACTGCATTGGGACCATGAGAGTAACTTAATATTTTACATGGCGAACACTCCTTCGAAATCTCAAGTCTTGCACTTGTATGCAGTTAGAGCAGAGAAAAACCAGACACCACAGTGTATTACATGTGGAATTACTGCTAACAGTAAGTTTACTCTATAAAATAATTCAAAGCTACTCATTGCAAATATTTTAGAAATTGAGCAAACTTACTTCTCGATCGAATTTAGTCCGGAAGGCAAGTACATTGTCATCACTTCTTTAGGACCTAGTGCTCCCCAAGTTGCTATATACTCTTGGGCGTATACAAATGGTAACGTATTTTGAAAAATAAGAATTCGTTAAATAATATTTCATGTGCTTTTAGATAAAGTGGCACTGAGTATGGTTGTAGAATGGGAAACCAATGAAGATATTACCACATATCTATCACAAAGGAGCCTACCAGAACTGGAATACCATACAATAGATATTGAAGATGGCTTCAGTGCGAAAGTACTCTTACAACTACCACCTAATGTAGACAGAACCGGCTCAACTAAATATCCAATGCTTGTAGAAGTTTACGGTGGTCCAGATTCGTTTGCAGTATGTTGCATAATATTTTAAGAATATTCAGACATACATATAATTTACTAAAATACAATAGGTGACAGACAGATGGTCAATTGATTGGGGAAGCTATTTGTCTTCGAATCAGTCAATTATATATGCCAAAATCGACGGAAGAGGTTCTGGTCTTCAAGGAGATAGACATTTGCATTCCATATATATGAAACTAGGCACTTATGAAGTGTACGACCAAATTAACGTAACAAGGTAATAATCTGTTTTTTAAATAAATATTCCAATTTTACACAAAAGACACAGTTGCAATTTATCACTCCAGTACACAAGAACGGAGTGGTAAATGTAAAATATTCGTTAATCATTGGATGTCTGGAGTCAAAATACTCGTTTCAATGATGTGAGTGACAATGGCTGTATGCAAGTTTAGATAACACTTTGGCACTTTATCTGCCATCTAGATAAATGGAATTCAATATCAGCGTAACGTTAAATAAAGAAACATGAGATCGAAGCTATAGGCTATATAACATATAGGCTCAATGGCGTCAAAATTAGTATCATTATAGTATTATTAAATTTAAGAAACTGTGCTTTTGAGAGGCCATGTATGGTTCGAGATGTTAAGTAGAGACAACATTTCGTGAGAATTAATAACACCGTTCAAAAAATCAAACGAAAACATGTACAAGTCCATATAAAAAACTGTAAGGTTAAAACAGTTGAAAATATATTCGAAAAAAAATAAGGTCTGGTGACTAAAAAGAAGTTATAGAGAAAAAATCGACTGTTTTTTACTATGTGTCTGCCTGTTTTGTGTGTACGCGCGACACGCAAAGGCTGCAAGATGGATTTAGAATATTGTATAACCTGGGCACCAGCATTGAACAGTTCACCACATTACTTCAGGCTGGATCATCCGTTCTGCCCGTCAGAACCATTTATGTGCTTTTATCTACTCTGCCAGGCCAGTTAGTCTAAATTCTAAATCAATGGTTGTCAACCAATTAATACCATGCGCCAATTTTTCACATATTAATTCAGATGCGCCAACAACATACAAAGTATGTTTATAGACATATTTAAAGTTATTAAATGATTTCACTCTTTGCACTCCAAGGATTTTTTCCACCAACATTCATTTACAAATTTTGTGACGGTGCCTGACAAGCACCTTTCGATTATTTGCACAACGCTGCGTGGAAAACCTGTCTCAAATCAATATGGTGAATCCAAGAGATTTTTGAGTGGTGGAAAAAAATATTTAAAACATTCCATCATGCACAGTTTTTGCAAAAAATTGCATTTTATACACGCTCTCCCAATTACTTGATTTTTCGATTCTTCTTCGGAGTTAAGCTTACTTGTTAGATAAAAATGGAGTTAGTGTCTAAAATAAGCGCATCAAAAACTCTTTTAATAAATTGTCAAAACCCTAACACATCTTTCAGAACTTATGCGTTAACCGTCAAGTCACTAATTCAGAGAGCATTATAATAATAGTGTAATCAAGAGTCGGACGATTATGTGAGCATCCTAGATTTGCGAGCCACCCCACCACCAACCCCCCACTATCACCTCTTTTTCGAGGGTCCTGAATCCCAATATCATGGTAAAAAAGTTTTCATTCAGTACTTCCTGTTTTCGATGATTGTGCACGGACGGGTGACAACAAAGTTTTCAATGGGAATTGACCTTTATTTGACCGGGATATTTTGAAGGGCGAGACTTGGGCGTGATCTCGACAAACCTTGGGGGTTGTTTCTATCCTTCTAGGGAGTGGAAAAATGATTGATCATGCACGCCTGGTTTAGTATATCTGTTGTCTGATTTGATCAAACTAGCAAAGAAAATCTATGTTAAATAAAAACTGTCCACTGCAAAATTATAGAATAAAGAAATTTGATAGAAAAGACGAAGTCGCTATATTACAGAATGGTATAATGCTAACACATGACTGGCTTCTGCTGGGAGAGATACAAGAAGTTAAGTAAAGCTTAGGACTGAGTTCAAAGTGGGAATGAAGTCTACAGCACTTAAGAAGTGTTCCATTTAATACTAAAAATTTGTTTAGCAATTATTTTGACAGTGTGGTAGATTTATAATAGTTATTTCCAAAACTAGAAAATAGTAGACAAAAATAACAGTATTCTCTTTTTACCTTATCTAGGAAGCTCCAGAGTCTGCTGCCATATATTGATGCTACACGTACTGGTATTTGGGGTTGGAGCTATGGCGGTTATGTTGCAGCTATGTCACTAGCAAAAGATGAAGTTGACGTTTTTAGGTGTGCAACTTCAGTTGCTCCAGTTACTGACTGGGCTTATTATGGTAAGTATATTCCTTTTTTTCAGTTGAAAGGAATTCTAGCCAAGAGCGTCAAATTTTTAAACGAAAAAAAACTATAACAATGGTCCTTAAATATGGAGAATGAACAGCAGTATTTAAATTCCAAGTCTTCTTCAAACAATGCATGGGTGCCTTTTATAAATCTTCTTTGATCAAATTGAAACAATCATACATCATCAAACCTTTGGCCACAATTATTCTTTTGTAGATTTTCAAAAGTATTTCTTTACTAATTTATGATGATACTAACTAACATATATGTGTGATGTTCCCTGGGCTTAACCTTCGTTTTCGTAATTTTATGGTCAGAGAAGGCGTAAATTACGAAGGGAGTGAAAATGGGGCATCATGTGTAGGCCCCTCCAACTAGTTTTCTACACGACACCATTACGCTTAAATTTCAGAAGATTTGGTTTTCCAAGAATAACTCGCACCGGATGGTAAAATAAGTTTCTACCCCTTCGAATTATTATATGCCTCACTCGCGTACACGGCTTTTACACGTAATGTCCCATCCTATCTCTCTATGTATATTCTAAGCCTAAGGTGTTGACCTATCTGCTAAGCGACGACTGCCGGAGAAATTAACGTACATCTCCTTAAAATTAATAGTGACGGAGCTTACTGTTGAAACAGGTACTTTAGTTAAGAACTTTGTTCGCCACACCTTTTCCTTTTAGTTTCACAAAGAAATCAACGCCGACTTAGCGCATACGCTCCTGAAATTAACCCCTAGAATTAAAATTTAACTTCTTATTCTTGACGTCTATAATTAGGACGTACGGACACCGAAGTGTATCCATAAGTGTTCCACGGAACAATAAAAATTATGGGAGAATTAAAAAAAAACATTTTGAAGTAGAAAAATTAAGATTAAGAGTTCTTTGATTAAATTCTGCCGAAAAGTTTTCGCGCATGTGCACAATCGTCAAAATACTCCTTCCAAGAAATTAAATAATAAAAGTTGTTGACCAATTATGCCCATGTAGTGATCTTTTAGATGAAGCTTGCGTCGTTTTAATCCGTTTTAGATGAGGTTTAAACTTCGTACAGCCCATATAATCAAAAATGGTTTCCCTCTTAAAACAATATTCATAAAAAAACATTATTTTTCCAGATTCCATTTACACAGAACGATATTTGGGTCTACCACAAAATAACCAGATTGGTTACAAAAATGCTCGGTTGTCTACACTAGCTCCATATTTCAGAGGAAAAAAGTTCCTTTTAGTGCACGGAACCTTAGACGACAATGTCCACTATCAGCAGTCCATGATTCTTGCAAAAAATTTAGAGCACAATGATATCATATTTCAACAAATTGTAAGTTATATTTGATATTGTTTCGAACTTAAATGCACAACTTTTAATTTTGTAGACTTATGCCGACGAAGACCATGGCTTGTATGGTGTTCGGACACACTTGTACCACTCGTTAGATCGTTTCTTTGGAGAATGCTTCAATCTAAGTATGGGAAGAGCTTACGGAAAATAGGTAAACGCTTGTTTTCAAACTGGATATTTGGTGAAAACTGTACTTAAACGCCAAATTAAATATATTAAAACATTACAACAGTGCCAACGAAGCAATCAATGTTATCGTCTAATTCATTTCCTTTGTCCGAAAGTTGTTTCGGCTTTCTTTTTAAGTGTAAATAAAACTGTTTCAAAAATAAAATGTTTTCCTCAATTTCGAGAATTTAAAATAAGGGACCTATTATTAACCCTTTCGGTGCTAAATAGTTTTGGGCGGAATTGGTATGTGGCACATCTACACTTTGAGGATTGCTATGAAATTGGGTCCGATTATGTTTTCGGGGCAAATCTGCATTTAGAAATTAAAAATGACGCACCCGATATGGCGGCCGAAAATTCCCAGCTTCATCGAATTGCTGTACTGTATTTGTAAAAGATCTACTATGCAATGACATCAACTTTCCTGGACTGCTTAACTAAGTGAATATGTATGCTTTAGAAAGACATACACGTTCTAGGGAGTCGCTAGTGCTTTATTATTTTTCTTTATTATTCTCCACTCCGGAGCTAAATAGCTTGTTTAAGTATACGACACAATGGGTGATATGCAAAAAGACGAGTAATGAGCCTTGAGCTCAATTTTTAGAGTAATTACTTATACAGTGGTTTGCAAAATATTAGTTCACTCATGAGACAAATCTCAATAGCTGAGCTAGATCAAAAGCTTCAATTGAGTTAAATCTCACCATCGTAAGCTAAATGTTGAGCTATGGCTAGTTGAGTTTATCTTGCAAAAATTTGAAGCTGGGCTCTTGTGCTCTCAGTCTTTGAAAGAGTTTTTATTAGTTTCGGTTGCTAGAAATATACAGCAACGAAAATTACACATCCGAGGTAATTGTAAAGCGCTTCATCGGCTCGATGAAAAAAAAAATGCAATGGATAACAAACCATTTCCTTTGACAAGCTTTAATTTGGCATTTTCATTTAGAATTTTGTTTGGTGATTTACGAATATGTGAACCAAATTTTGTTCGTGAGCGAACACGATTTTTTTTAATGCTTTCTTTCTATTAGTAGGTAATTGTGAATTCTCTAATAATATTTTATTTGATTTTATTCCAGTACTAAAAATTCCGTGAACTTGTCACTCTCCTTTTATGTCTCCGCGGTGCTTTCGGTATCAGAATCAGAAATACTTAAAGTAAGATATCGAACCGATGCGCTATCAACGAGACGAGTAATTGCATTAACAGCTTTGAGACTGATCTCAAATTTACAGAGGTAGGACTGGTTGGGAACTTCGACGCATTGTAGCTGTATTTAGAGACCCACATAGACTTGCGTGCACATCAAATAAGAGGCAAACACTTTCTAACAAAGCGATTGCTCTCAAGTTACTGTATATTTAAATAATATTAAAAAGCAATTTCAACTGCATAAATGTGGGGACACCGATAGTTAAACACGGTTTTGTTAGTTGGGGAGTTTATTTTAACACAAGTCAATTTCACAAATTCAATTTACAAGTTCGATCGCGAAAGTAAGTTTAATAAAGTTCAATGTTCCAAGATTTAATAGAAATGGATTATTTCTTGTACGTAATACAAAATTTAGCACTAGACTAATCAGCTCTCCAGCTTTGCGGTTCCAGCTTAGCCCCGACTTTATTCACTGCCTAACCAGTTGGCACGACTTAACTATTGCGCTGCTTGCAACTAACTAACTCAAGGTAACTGCAGAAGGGATAGCGGAATTACCTCGTCTCTTTACAGGGCTTCAACTCGGTTGTTGCAGGACAAAACTAATGATAATAATAACGGCTTGTCGACTGGGTCAGGCTGTAGAATCGGCTGAATTTTCCCACAATCGGCCATCCTGGTCATCATCCGCCTCGGATGATTCTCCTTCATCTGATGCAGGTGCTGCCCACGGTTTCATAAAGTCAGCTGACGAACTAGTTGTGTTTGGTCCTTCATGCTCGCCGACCTTCCGGACATCATAACGATCGTGAGGTTTAACCTTGATAACCTCATACGGCCCTAGGAACTTCCGATGTAGCTTCAAGCCAGAACCAAACTGAGTGCGCTTAATGGCAACTAATTCATGGAGCTTATACTGACGAGCCGTTTTTCTATGCTTATTGAAATTTCGTCGGTTTTCTTCCTGGATAGCTTTAATCTGCTGCTTTGCCTGATCCCTCATTTCCTTCCTTTCATCTTCAAATTGAAAGATGTACTCCTCTTCTAACAGCTTTGCAATTTTGAGATCCTCTGGGTTACGCATGGGTACTCCGATCAACAACTCAAAAGGTGATCTATTAGTTGCTCTGGACTTCACGGAATTTATAATCCTTTGCAGCCGCGGGACATATTTCCACCACTTATCAGGCTCATCTACCGACATCTTGGATAGTACCGACTTGATCGTCTGATTCACTCGCTCTACCTGGCCATTTCCACGAGGTACTCCGGTAGTAATTAGGATATGTTGCATCTTTTGTTCATTGCAATAGTCTTTAAATAGGTTTGATGTAAATGCGGGACCTCGATCAGTGATTATGCGGTGAGGATTACCAAAAATCTCGCGTTGCATTTGTATTTTGCGAATAGCTTCTTCTGAGGTCGTCGTCTTAACTGGATAAATCCACGTAAATTTTGTGAAGGCATCGACAATTATAAATAGGTGCTTATAACTTTTGGCAGTAGACGAAAGTGGTCCGACATGATCCAAATGTAGAGTATGTAGAGGTACATCAACTTTATCTATAGGGCTTAGGAATCCATCTTGTTTTCCAGCTTTTCTCGACGAAAGTATGCATGGCACACAGTTGGCAATGACTTTGACGGCCTTTTTGTCGATATTCGGTATAAAATACTCCTGCTTTGCTTGAGTTGCAACTTTGCGGGCGTTTATGTGGCCTTGTTCATGCAAACCCCTAAGAACTTCCTGTTGCAAACTTTTGGGGACCACAAGAAGATATCTTCCCTCAGAGAATTTGTACAGGACATTGCTCCTAAGTATGTAGTCTTCATACGGACTGTCCTGGAGGATACGTAAGACCAACCGACAATTTTCATCCTCTCTCTGAGCAGTACGAATCTGGTGAAATAAAGCTGTTTCGGTTTGAAAAACACAGGGGTTTCTACTTAGCGCATCGACATGCCGCATCAAAGTCCCAGATCGATGGTGTACAGAGCAATTAAATTCCTCTAAAATCAGCGCCCAACGAGCTACTCGACTGCATAGCTCTTTTTTGCGCATGGTGAGTTGGAACGCCTGACAATCGGTGTAAATTTCGAAATTTAGGCCCAAAAGGTAGCTTCTTAACTTTTTAACTGATTTTATGATTGCTAGTACTTCCAGGTCGTAGCTAGAATAGTTTCTTTCACATGCTGTAGTCTTAAAGCTGAGGTAGAACACGGGATGGAACTGGTTGTCGTCGCTATGCTTTTGTAATAACACTGCTCCATATCCCTCCTTGCTAGCGTCCGTATGTAGCTGGGTCGGTAAATGCGGATTGAAAAGCTTTAAAACGGGGTCCCGACATAATATGTCCTTCAGTGCGTTAAACGATTCTACCTGTTTCGTACCGAAAACGAAAGTAACATCCCTTTTCGTTAGGTCGGTCAACGGTTTTGCTATTAGTGAGTAGTTCTGCACAAATTTCCTAAAATAACCGGTCAGACCTAGGAAACTTTGAACCTGCTTAAGTGTTTTAGGTACTGGGAACCTTTTAACGGCCTTAGTTTTTTCAAAGGATGGCTTTACACTACCTTCTTCAACTATGTGCCCTAGAAACTCAATTTTCCTTTTCAGAAATTCGCATTTTTTCCACTTAATTATTAGTCCATTCTGTCGCGCAACATTTAAAACAACTTTAAGCTTATCTATATTTTCTTCTTCAGTACTCGCGGGAATTATTACATCGTCCATATACACTAGTATAATGTCATCTCGTATCAATTGTTCGAAAGTCGCATTAATATATCGTTGGAACACGGCTGGGGAATTACATAGTCCGAAAGGCACTTTTAAAAACTCATAGTGACCATCGGGGGTCACGAACGCTGTATATTTACGGCTTTGCTCCTCAACGTCAACATGGAAAAAGCCATTTTTTAAATCCAAAGTAGTGAAGACGCGTGAACCGTATAAATTTTGAATTACGTCTTCGATATTCGGAAGGGGAAACCTGTCTTTTATAATTTTCGTGTTTAATTTTCGATAATCGATGCATAATCTTAACGATCCGTCCTTCTTCTTAGCTAATACGACCGGGCTCGCAAAATCAGATTTACTTGGCTGTATAATTCCTTCATCCAACCACTCTCTTACTTGTTCCGCAACAACTTCTTTCTCCTTCGGCGCCAACCTCCGTGGTTTGTAGTAAACTAGAACCTCGTTTTCTAACTGAATTTCCATTCGAATGCAAGAATTCTTAATCTTCTCAGGCTCATAATTCGTAATGAGCTCGCTTACACGGTTTTTGTGGCTCCTATTTTGAATCGAATTTAGACAAGCGAACTCTTCCTCTTCAACTCGTTCTACAACGTTAATTTTACTAAGAAAATTTTCGTCACATTTTTCAGAAGAAAGTTTACGCAGCTCAACTTTATTTTCCTTAATGGTCACCGTAACAAACCTCAACAGATCTCTTCCAATTAGTATGTCTTCAGAAAGCCATTTGTCGTGTACTACATGGAATCTTAGGGGATATTGGTCATCATCAATAGTCAAAGACGATTCGAAAGAGCCAATAGAATTTTTTAAGCTTCCTCCGAAGCCCATCAGAGCTATACTTGGCCCATTCAACTGTACTTTTCCCAATGTATCGAAAACTGATTTACGCATAAGCGTCACCTGGCTCCCAGTATCAATCAGCGATAGGAAACGTCTTCCGCTAAGACATACCGCCACATGAAAATCAGGTGTGGCAATCACGTTAACTTGAGCTTCACTGCTAGCGCCTTCGCACCTTTGTTTTGCCTTCTTAGGACAGTTAGGGCCGATGTGACCAAATTCGCCACAACTAAAACAACGTGCACCTTTCGCTTTATTGGGACAACTCCCCGTAAGATGTGCAAGTGAGCCGCAGTTATAGCACCTAGCTTTGGTTTTATCTTTATTTTTGGCGACTACGACTTGACCCTCCGATTTAATCGGCTTCTTAACCGAGCTTTGCGCCTTCATTGTTTGGTAAACTTTAAACTGCTTTTTTAGCTCCTCCAGAGTCTTAGCTTCATATAACACCGTCTTGTTTAGAACATCATCCGGAATGCCCGCAATTATATACTCGATTAAAGATTGATCGTCGACCGTGCCCCGCGATGCAATCTGTTTCATCGAGTAGAGATATTCTAAGAAACTCTCATTCGTATTTTTTTTTCTCGATGCTAGCATCTTGTGCACACTAATGCTGGTAACAGGCTCATCAAACTCTGTGGCTAAAAGCTGCTTTAAAAGTTCCCAACTATGAACGCCCGTGGCTGCCTCCACGGCTAGCCTTGCGGCGCCGCTCAAAAGTCGCCTACCGAACAAATACTTATGAACATCGTCCCAGCCACAAACCGTTGCGATGTCCTCAAACTCTTTCACCCAGATCGAAAACCGTTTATTGCCTTCACCGGAGAACCGTTCCAGCGACTCCTCTACGTCTTTAAATAGAAAATGATTACGACTTTCAGCATTGCTACCGGAACTCGGCATTTTTAATTTCTCCGTTCTCTCACCGATGTTATCGCCTTTGTCTGAATCACTTTCAGAAGTCGATCCCTCTGAAATATTCCCCGAATGCTCCAGTACCTCTACTTGACCGCCTGTTAAGGCCTCCTTAAGGCGTTTAATTAGGTCCGTCTTAAGCCGATAACTGGTCGGAAGTCCGCGTTCGTATAATAATTTTTGCAATTCGACCGTGGTGAATTTATTTAAATCCATGCAATTAGCGAAACAAAATTGGTTTTACCTTAGTCCACTCAGAGATTTCGGCGGTTGCCCTCCTTTCTACTTACTTCAGAACCGTTATAATGGCACATGAACTTACTTATTTTATTAAATTTTCACCTTCATCACGAACTATCCCGAATTATCCCAGATGATCCCACTTCTGACACCAAAATTTGTGGGGACACCGATAGTTAAACACGGTTTTGTTAGTTGGGGAGTTTATTTTAACACAAGTCAATTTCACAAATTCAATTTACAAGTTCGATCGCGAAAGTAAGTTTAATAAAGTTCAATGTTCCAAGATTTAATAGAAATGGATTATTTCTTGTACGTAATACAAAATTTAGCACTAGACTAATCAGCTCTCCAGCTTTGCGGTTCCAGCTTAGCCCCGACTTTATTCACTGCCTAACCAGTTGGCACGACTTAACTATTGCGCTGCTTGCAACTAACTAACTCAAGGTAACTGCAGAAGGGATAGCGGAATTACCTCGTCTCTTTACAGGGCTTCAACTCGGTTGTTGCAGGACAAAACTAATGATAATAATAACGGCTTGTCGACTGGGTCAGGCTGTAGAATCGGCTGAATTTTCCCACATAAATTTACAGCAAATTTTGTGAGGACATATGTGAATCCAATCGCAATAGAAATAGAGAAAAATGAGCACACATCTTTCCACTATAGTTGTTGAAACATATTGCGCATTAAATTTGTACAATATTAACGCCAATCTAACGGTATCAACTTTGCGTGCATAGTTGCATATAATATAAAAAGCACAGCAACATGTTGCTGATCGCGGTTTGATAAAAGTTGTATAATAAAAGCACTACTAAAATTTAGATTTAAGGGGAAGTAAAATGGATGCTGACGTTATTCAGAAATGAAACTCCAGCACCCAATTTAATTAATTTAAACTTTATTATTTTTTTTGTAAATCGTCATCGTTTTCGAGCGGCAAGGCGGTCATTATGTGTCAGGCCTGTAAGTAAAGAAAAAAACAACAATGAGCACTCTGCCATGTGCAAATGAACATTACCATACACACAAACTCATACATCCGTAACGTCGCAATCGTCGTTGGCTCATATAAATATATCAAAAAGAAGTTCATTCCCTGAACAATCTGAGGCTCAGCAGAGATATCGTGAGGGGATTGGTTACCTCTCTCACTCAAACCCGATGTCTCCCAGGAAGAGTAAACGCGCGGCTCCAACCACACGCCCTCATCTGGCACGGTTTAACCAACCTTACAGACAACTCTGAGGAGATTCATCAACATAACCTGTTGGCATTCATCCTCAACCTAGGCTTCTCACACTGAGCTCCTCACGGAATTGATACCCTCAATTCCACAGGATCAAAAATAAATTCTTCAACGATTGCGGCGCGATAATAAAGCCGTATACATATATGTTTATAAAAGTGCACTCATCAGAGTTCACGCAAGCGGAAGACACCTTCTCACGACAACTCCCTATTAATTTATTTTGATTCATACCGGGAGTATAAAATGGACAGAACCTCGCAACGGCGGCGCTAAGTTATAAACAATAGGTGGCACAAAATTAAAATACCTATTCACACCACGGAAATTCTCAGTAATTACTAACAAATATTAACCAGACAAAGCACACATGATTTACACAAAATTAAAATAATTCCTCACACGATAGAGATACTCAGTGATTACTCACCAGACAATCTAATCTCCCAAATCTTTGACTTCTCTTTAGTCCTTATCAAACACTTCCAAATTTCACTTTTATTCAACTCACAACTCTAATTATTTTTAAAAAAACCAACCGCCCCTTACAAAAGGACATTAAAATGCACCCCCACCACCATCCAGGGAACTTGTCATAAACTTGCCTGGGCACGTTTATGTTAAAACAAAGGCGGTGACTCATTTTTACATCAGCCCCTGCGCAAAATGCTTAGGGATAGCTGTGGGCGCCTTAGGTACAGACGAGATGCGTGCAGTACTTGAAATTATCTACCCTGCTTCGTTCAGGTAGCGAAAAAAACCCAAAACTATTCATGGGTCTGGGAGCCAATAAATATATACTTTAACGTTAAAGTTTAACCCAGAGCCGGGCAAAGTTTGACTGTGGCTGTGTTATTCATATCCTTCAATATTTTTCAGAACACAAATATGTTTGTGCCATAATTGCGTTACATTTAAATTTTTGGTATAATGCGTTCTGTTTGTGGCAAAAAAGTATCAAAATGAGGACTCATATATGTGTCATGTTTGATCAGCTAACTAACACAAAACTTGCGGAAAATGTCTATGTGGACACACTGCGATCACAGCTGTATATATCTTATTTTAGTTATCACAAGCGTATGTGTAAACGAAATTGAAAAACAATAAATTTGAAAGTTTGATTCCTCATATCATAAGCATTATAAAACAAATTTCAATCAAAACCATGCAGCATATTTTTGAAACTGAATCGAAATGAGCTTAGATGTTTGCACATCAATTTTTTTGAGTACGCGCCATGACTTGCGATTGCCAAAATACATAATGTAAGATAAAGACGTTGTCAACAAACTACAAAATCGATTTATTATATATATTCATAACTTGGGACCCTCTAGTGGTGATACACTTTGAAAACTACTATTCACATGTAAAAATAGAATCATGTCATGATCATCTAATAAGAATCCGTTTCCTCGGTTTGTCAGTACAGTTCGCATTGTGGAAAATTCTCTGCCAGCACACATGGAGGCCGCTGGAATGTTGAGCGTCTTCATAACGAGTTTTTGCAGCCTGGGGAACATTGTTGCCTTCGTCCAAAAATCTAGAATATCTACATCGGAATTTTGGTAGTGGATATACTGACTAATTTCCGATGCATGAGATTCTTCACTATTAGAGTTGTCTCGAAATTCAGCAAATCTATCTTCTTTGTCCAATTTTCGCTTCTTGGTCGCATTTTCAGACTGCAAGTCTTCGTTAGAGTCAAATTTAATCATCTCAGAAACTTTGTCGATAACTAACTGTTTGTCAGCAGCGTTAAGAAATTTCATTCCTTTGAAGTCTGGATTTAAAAAAAGCGCCACGTAGTGAAGATCGTGAAGCTTGAACTTTTCGTCGAAAAGACACCTTATTTTCTCCTTCAGATCTTTAATGAAATCTGAATCATTTTCACTAGCCACTAGAAAGTTCAGTATTTTGAATCTCCATAGGATCACTTCATTCAAAGTTGGTTTATCGTAGGAGTTCAGCGACTCTGTGCAATCTTTGAACAATTCCATAAATGTTTTTAGCGATGATAGTGGAAAGTCTAGACAATTTACATTAAATTCTTCCAAGATGGTGCGATCGTTACTTTCAGCCAGAAGGTCAATTATTTGAGAGTGGTTCTTTAATATGCTGTCGATCATGACATAAACTGAATCCCAATGGTAGCAGTTTGCACTTTTTAGAGGTTTGTTCAAGCGTCTGTTGAGTCCAGTATTGTTGAAATATTGGCACAGTTTGTTGCAAAATGCTATTGTTGAAGACAGTTGTTCTGATTGGTTAGTGAGCACCTCGTCCAGCACTGTGTTAAGGTTGTGGCAAGCTGAGGGCACGAAGGTCGTTGAACTAAATGCAGCTCGCACATCGGGATCATCCGCCCCAACTACCTTTCCTCCGGTCAGTACTTGGAGAGTCTGCTTCTTTTCGAAGAATTCACCAAGTATATCAAGCAGTGCGTTAAGTACGCTGCTCGACGTTTTTTCGTTTAGTTCGCGCGTGCCTAAGAACATATTCCTGAGCTTGAAATTGTCCAGCAAGTGTGCAGTTAAAATCAGAATGAATCTTGTTTTCGTATTATCAGGCCACACATCTACAGCAAACGACATGTTTTTGTTTTCCAAAATCTCCTTGATTTCTCTCTTGGTGTTATTGTAAACAACCGGTAGCAGGGTTTTAACCAAGCCCTTCCGCAAGGTTAAAACATTTGCAATGTCTTGCTTCCCATAGTCAGCACCCAGGTTGATTAGTGCCTGACCCAATGCCTGGAATCCCTCACCCTCCATCACACTAAAGGGCTGAAGGTCTCTAGTCATGAATGCGATTTGGTCGTGTGCTAGGGAACTGATACGGCTAGCTGGAACCGTTTTATCGGGTAACAATCCAGCCGCTGCCACACTCTCGACAGGAGTTGAGCGTGTACGATTCTCTTTCGGCGTAAAGTGCTTGATTATGTAGCACTTGTGCCGCAACAAGCTGGCAGTCCCAATTTTGCCACTGTACGATAAAATATTCTTGCACTCTTTGCATTGGGCGTAGGAGAGCTGCTTGTTTTCAAAGAACACCAGATGGAACATGCACCACACGTCGCTGCGACTCTTCTCGTGGTCCCTCAGCGAGAACCGGGGATCCATCGGGTTTGCTTTCAGTAACTTATCGAGTGTCTCTTTATTCATTTTCAAAGTGAATGCTTAGCCTAACTTGCGAGAACTGAGCGGTTAATGATTTATTTTTAATGTCGAGCTGCTCAGTCTGCTGCGAAGTATATGAGCGAGCTGCGTTCGGTGCGTGACAGACACTGCTGATTATAAATGTTTAAGAAAAGAAACGCGTAACAAAACCCAAACACAACTGCACTGTAAATACGCTTGCGAATGACTGTCTCACGCGTGAATTGGCTTCGGGGCCTTCGGGCCACGACAAAACCTGCCACGGCCATGGCGCAAAGCATACGCTCCCACAAGCAAATTTACTCCAGCAAAGTCACGTTACTTTACTCGGTAAAACTTGGTCAGGAGGATGAGGTGAGGAATGGGGATAAATATATGGGCATCACAAACACACTACCATTCATCCAGGTATGCGATTGCGGAGAAGGTTCACGTCACGATGTTCACGAAATTCTAAACCCGTCGCCGAGTAGCACAGCCATGCAGTATGCACGGGTGGCGGGAGTACTTTCATTTCAGCTCGTCGTGATTCTGCTGATTCAATGAACCGTGCGGCTGCGAGACGGCTGGGAGGCTGATGTGATCTATCTCTCAATACTTGTGGTCGTGTACTGTGTAGTGTAGTCGTGTCATGAGACGTGAATTGAAGATTAGGATCTCCTGTGTTAGCGTCGCTACGCGATGACTACTCGCATGCCTTCTTATCTGCGAGGAGCTCGATGTATTGTATTCAAGCAAAATTTAAGCTATACCTATGTACATATGTATATGTACCCTGAGCAGCCCCAGCGAGAAATGGAATTATTCTATAACTCAATTGCGAATGCTTCTTTCGATGAAATATATGCATGCTTGCTATTAGCTTCATTTAACTTTGGGATGTCATCGGGAATTCAGAAATTCTGTGGAAAAAATTCACGGACCGATATGCTTCCACGTGGAAGTGATAGGTAATGCTTTTTCAAGAAAAACTTCTTAAATTTCTCGCTGGGGCCTGTTCACACCAAAGAATATCTATCCAACAAGAATTGGGACACTCGTGATAGTCCGGGAGGCCAGGCCCAAAAAACTCGGTGAACTGAGGCCATTTGGAATAACTCTTATTCGATTGAAACGCCTTTAAAAGGCAAACCGTGGGCATCAGCACTCAGCCATGTTCGGGGGACGGTGTGGCTATGGGATGGTTGTGAACCGGTTAATATTTTTCGTAAATATCTCATCTTCTAGACACGCTAGATGAAAAATTTCAAAACAGTTTTTTAGATCTGGAAATTCTCACCAAATTTAGTTACATCCATATTTTTGTTAAGTAAATACTTTTTAAGTTATAGCGCGCAAAAGGTGAATAAATTAGAACCACAATTGGTTTTTCGCGTTTATCTCTTATTAAAAAATGTATCCATACAAATCTGAAGACCATAAAATTTTCCATCATTTCATATATGTATAACATATTTCCCTGCGACAAAAGGTTAAGCCTCTAGTTGCACCGAGTTGGTGGACAATGTTTCCAGGAAAGGTTCACTATGCTCTGACAAACTTAAATAGCATGAGTCCCCCCCCACACACTTCCGACGTTCTGACGAGGGTTGTAAGAAAGAGGAAACCAATTTTTTTTCTAAAAGTAGAGAATTTCAACTTTCATGCAAACTCAGTTTCATGCTTTTATTCGAAATGGTTTTTTTTAAAAGCTAAAAAGAACCATGATTTTGGGAACCCCCAATTTTTTGGTTTGCTTATTGGATTTCAAAACAAACCACTTTGATCTACAGTTTTTGTATGGATACCTATATTTTTTATTAAGAGTTACCTAAAACGAGATAAGTGCGAAAAGCCAATTGTGGTCCTAATTTATTAACCTTTTGCGCGCTATAACTTAAAAATTATTTACTTTACGAAAAAATGGGTGTTGATTGATATTCTTTATATACCAGCAACTGCTACATCTGATCGAGTAGTTTTTTTTCTACAGCAGGAAATATAGTAAGCTCCAGCTGAAGTTGTTTAAATCCCGATAATGTTAATATAGATACTGGTATTTCTTTTCCAAAATAAAGATTTAGTTTTCTGTAACTAACTGTAAATTATAATGGATTATAAAGTCTACAATTTATTAACTTGTATTCCTTACTTCTTTCTTACAGGACTTAAATACTCAAGTACTTGAATACTCCAAACTCTAATACTCGAATACTCCTTAAATGAGTACTCAAATACTTCCTCACTCGAGTTCTCGGATCATTTTGCTCTTAAGTACTCGAGTACTCAGGTACTCAAAACTCCTTTACTCAAACTCGGTCCAAGCCACTATGAGGGAAGCTGAGGGAAGTTTTCATAGTAAAATAAAATAAAATACATCAAAGTGTTTTGCATGATGCCCTCTTTCGATTCATGGCAAGCTCTTCACAATTCAGCCTGTTTTTTTTACAAAAGACGTGTCTTAACTGGTATTTCTAGCCGATTATAATTTCAAGCAAACAAAAACCACGTTCAAAAGCCTGATATTATTTTCTGTAATTTAATTTTTTCGAGCTGAAGTTAGAAAGTTCAAAGTCAAAGTTCGTTCTGCTTGCGACGAAAGCAATTATTTTTATGATCGCTTTGTTTTAAAACTAAACGCAATACTATATATTATATAGCTGTATAGGAATGTACTTGAAAGGTTTGTTTTGTCGGCCTTGACGGACATTTTTTCAACCCAGTTAATGCGTTTAATCCGATGTGCGCCGCCGGTTATCCACTGGCGATATTGTAAAATAAAAATTCAAGTCGGCATTATATTTTTGTTAGAAAAATAATTATAAACTTCTAAACTTTGAAAAAATGGCTGACTTATTATTTTTGTCAGAAAGAATTAACGTGCTTCACAGCTTGTTATTGTTGGCCCGAAAAAATGAAAAGCTAAGGTAGCTTTTAATTTGTGCCAAAAAAGAAAAATAAGTTTTTGAGCTTTTTCTTTCAGCTTTAAATTATTATTGGGCGGTAGTAACAGTTAAAGCGAGTGTTTTTTTAAAACAAAGTCGAAACTGGTACGGTCCCTGCTTTCACCATTTAAAATAAAAATGCGCAGCCTGTTGGGAAATTTAAGAACTGAAATGAGGATCTAAATTTAGAGCTACATAAAGATCAGGGTTAATTCTTTGTGTTGTGAGACATGTAAAAATCAGATCAACAGCAGAACGAAAGAATTGCAGCAATTGCCTTAAGTTTGTTCACAATTTGAACTGTGTTTCCATGAACAGGGTGATTGTGGAATTGGGGTGAATTTTCGCCTAGTTTCACAGGAATGAGGATAATCCTGTGCGTTTCTATGTACCTGGGCTAATTTGACAATTGCACTGAAAAAAGAGTTTTATAATTTCAACATTTAAACCAGAGTTAACTTCGCATGGAAACAGTAATTGTCAACGTGATTATTAAAATTGATTTTAGCGTAAAATAATGAACACATCTAAGTTAAATAGACTATTTAAGTTTAAATCAGCGAATTTTTTTAGCAGCATAAAAGAAATCTATTCAAGTTCTCCTGGCAATCATGACAATCTCTAGCGGACTAGTTTACCATAATCATAATTCATAACGAAATTATAATGCAATAGAAGCACATGTGGCCCCCCATCCTTTAAGTTTGCTCTTCCAAGCTAACGTTATGCGTTTTAAAAGTTACTGCCGTTCCTATTAGAATTTAGTTCATTGGACTCTTAAAACGCCAAAACTTTTACCTCTCACTTTAGAAGGAAACGTCAGTGGGCGGAAACCTTTTGTTTACTCGCTGTCATTGTGGCATTAAATGCTTGAAGTTTAACTTGGAATGAAGCTATTATAATTCAGTGTGTTCGATATACCGGGTTAGCTTTCCTTGTAGTACTACGAAAAAAAAAACCGGTCAACGGATTTTGCCTCTTGCTGATGACAGTTCTCAGTTTGACTGCTAAATTTTGAGATTTTCACTAAAAATTGGTTTTGCGGCATGTGCAAGTGTTTTACATGAATTATATGTTTGTCACTTGATTCCATATCAATGCCAATTGACTCGGAAAGTAAAACTTCCATTTTACCCGGTGAAATTTGCAGATTGTTGGGAAAAACGTATAACGTTCGGGAGCAGGTAACGACGATAAGGCTGTCGCTCGCATTGAAATGCCAGGAGACCTGTATGACATGGAAATATGATCTGTTTTCCTGTTTAATAGCTGAATTATTTGCAAATACCAATAGGAATCGTGTACATGAAATTCAGCCATTTCATGTGGTTTCGTCTAAACTTGAAATAAAATATATAATTCTACCCCTCCAGAATGAATTCGACCATGAAAATGATACTTCAAAGTACTATTGTGTTGAATACACAGCCTACCATCTATTTTTGCTTCCTTGTTCGATCAGATGGGGTATTTGTCCATGTCGATCTGTCAGTATTTTCCGGGAATTTGATTTTCCTAGCCCCAAACAAAGCGCGAGTTCAAAAACGTAGTGATACCGCAGTTTTGCCCAATTCAGTTTCAGAGACCACTACGCTAATTTGTGCGGCACTGCGGTATCACTCCGTTTTTGAATTCGCACAAACCGTTTATCTCATTTTGCATCAAATGCACAGTTTTTCACAAGTAAATACTATAGTAAGTATACTACCTACTTTGTTAGCAAGTTATTTTCTCAGCTTTTTAGATCTTTCTTTCAACTTTTGTTTTGCTCTCACGGACTTATCAACTCGACATATGCGGGCACGGCAAGCGATCCCCAAGTTTTCCCCGAGCGGCCCGTGTACCCGTGTGGTTCCGTGTAAGCAACACGGAAAAGTCGGATGCAAAAAGACACTGTCTTGTCTACTATCTCCTGGCGTGGGTGAGATATGAAGAAGTCCTATATAGGATGAGAAAGGATAGATGCATCATGAACATCATCAAAGATGAAGCTTTCGTATCCAAGGTAAAACACCTAGTCACATCATAATTTCTGGCCCTTTTGTAAACTTGCTTAAAAGCGAGTGAAAAAAAATTAGGTGAATATACCTATATGTATTTTATTCTTTAGGCTATAAGGAATACAAAAAACTTCAAAATGTCTTCGCTTAGCTTTTACCCATTTGCCCGGTCAGGACCTACCTATGAAAGTGTGCACGACTTTTAAAGAAATCAAAGCTTCTGTTTTGACCTTCGTTTTAGCCGAAGTCTTTTACCTGTGTGAGACAGATTTGCCCGCTTTGGATCCATTTCGTTTGTAACGAGGGTGACATAAGGAGCTCAAAACATTTTCTCAAAGGTGTGGGTTCCGAGGAGTTATCGGCTGTGTGGATGGTACCCACGTAAAAATTGTTAGCCCCATAAAATGCGATTATAAAATGAAAATTTTGTCCGTCGATGATAATTATGCCTGGAGCTAAATCTTCGTTTTGCTCCGTATATTGATAACTATCAATTATCAAATATAATACTATCTTCCCTTCGTGATTTTTTTTCGATCTATAATAATATTAAATTATTAAAGTTATGTTCTAATAACACTTCAAATATATGTGTGCTTCTATATACTATTTGACATTCTAAAAATACTTACTACAATTGCTCTGCCAACGATCAAAGCGAGAAATTGTTTTTGAAACAATTTCGTTTCTTGCAATACTGATTTGTCATTTTGGTTCCGTTTCAATCTCGTTTCGTCTTCCGTAATAAGGCGTGTGAACTTTGGTATGAGTAGGTAGTAGGAACAAGAAGCAGAGGAAGGAGAAGGATAGCTTGGTTGGACAACTTGGCGGATTGTTTTAGCTGTTCGAAGATACAACTATTCAAGACCGCGAAATCAAAATCAGTAATCCATGAGATGATAGCCAACATCCATAGTGGAGTGAGATAGTGGAGTGAAGAAGAAGAAAAGTTTAAATCCACTATTTGTTCGGACGACGTACCTTAATTTATCTTTGAAACTACACTTGCACCAGTCGGGAAAATAATTTTTATAGAAAATATCACAGCAGTTAAAATTAAAACTGTTATGAGCCCTCGTTTACTCGACTTCCCTTAGTAGCGTGAAAACGCGCTGTGCGAGAAATTGACAATTCTATCATATCCGAGGTTTTCCGATTTGAGAACAGTAAATAGCGTACCTAGCGAAAGGTCAGGGAATTTTGCAATTTTTGCATACATTTATGAAAAATTACGTGCGCGCAGGCACGTAGCCAGGAGGAACTTTAGGGCCCGAAATTTACCAAATTCTTGAAAATTTGTGCTGTACCTATAATGTAAAGAAAAAATCATCCGAAAATATGCGCTCGTGCTTATTTCATACTAAATTCCATTTAGGTATGTTTTCGGCTTAAGGGACAACACCACTGTGACCCCCTGTTTTTTTGCCGATTTTCAAGAATTTTTTTTTGTGGGAAAAAAAAGACATTCCAATTTTTGTTTTTTGTTTTGTTTGTTCTTTATTAAAGATACATAAAAAAAAAAAAAAAATTTATCGCCTCATGGTAGCGCTGGGGAAGCTCCCGCGTCAGGTGCTGTTGGCTCTGCAGTGATCCGCGGCCTGCAGCAGAACTGTCTTCAAAGTCGATCGGAAAAAAAATACCGATTTTTTTCGTTAATAATACGATATTTTGAAGAGAAGTACATAGGGATTTGAAAAAATATTGATTTTTAAAAAATAGGCACGCTTTTGAAATTTAAGGTCGATTTTCGAGCACAATTTCTCGTCGAAAAATGCTATAATTTTTTTTTTTATTAAGATATCGAAAAGATCCTATGTACTTCTTTAGATAATTTAGTTTTATTGATGCAGTCCAAATTTGAAGTTGATCGGATAAAAATTGCTCGAGTTATGCTGCAGGCCGCACTCAAAGAAGTGGTTTAGAGAAAAACGCGTTCAAAGTTTGAAGTTTGTTAATTTATGTGTGGACCCCGAGCTGCACCGCTCCACAAAATATTCAATATCTCCGAAAATAATTATTTTTTCGACCTGGGACCAACGGCATTCTATTCTTAAATGTATTTTAGATTTTTCTAGATGGTTTTCAAAAAATCGAATTTTTGATACCGTCACAGTGGTGTTGTCCCTTAAGTTCCCTTTCTCACTTTTTTTGAAATGCCCTAAAACCTTATGGAAATGTTCCATTTATGGTCGGAACGACTGAATAAGGTAAAAATAGTTGTCGGAAAGCAATACTTTCCCGAAAATTATCTTGTTTTAACACCAAAAATTGCAAAAATCAATTGACTTTGACGTCTGTTTTCGAGATATAAAATTATTCAGAGTTATTCGCATCGTCCTTGCTTTGTACAATCGAAATTTGAAACTTTTTAAACATCGATACGAAAGAATTCCTAATAAAAATTCACTTTTCTCAAAAAATAATTTTTGACAGATGATTTACCTTTTACAAATTGTATGGAAATTTTCAAGTTTTGGTGTTAAAACAAGCGAAAACAAGCTAATTTTTGGGAAAGTATTGCTTTCCGACAACTATTTTTACCTTATTCAGTCGTTCCGACCATAAATGGAACATTTCCATAAGGTTTTAGGGCATTTCGAAAAAAGTGAGAAAGGGAACTTGTTCCATGTTTTCTTCTAAGAAGCTATTTTGTAAAATTACCAAAAAAAAGTTCAAATTATTATCTATCTCGCTAATTCGTAAATTAACTGCGTAAAACTTGAATATTGTTGCGGCCCGCATGACATGGATATTCGTCTGTTTTTAAGCAAACTTCTACCGAAATTTTTTTCCTGTGTACGTGCCCTCGCTCGGAGCGAAATAAAATAATTACACATTTATCATCATAAATTCATTTATCATTGTGATCTAAATTGGGACCTCAGGAACAGGAACTTGTTTTTACCCAAGTTTTGTTTTTAATTCATGTCAGACGAAAAAAAATTCCAAAAATCTATTTCCGTTGCTTACAGAGATTGTAAAAAGCGTTAAGAACCACTCTCAGGTGCGTACGCAGAGGGATTTTAGGGGTTTGTTTTATTCAAAACATATATAGTGATCTATTATATGAAGGATTATACCTTTCAAAAGCGGTTTTCAAGAAATGTAGTTATACAACAAAGAGATTATAATAAATAATTTAAATGCTTTTCCTTGTGCCCTTATTTTTAGCAGTTTTTAGGCATTTTGTACAAGAGAAATACTCATCAAACCTCGAATATGATAGAATCCCAAAGAAATTCGGAGATTATCTGGGACACGATAGAACCGTTGTGATACACACGGAACAGTTTGTTCCTCTGAGTAATTTAATGGCTTTGACCTTGTTATATTTTTTTTAAAGCCAGAATGACAGATTATGATTTAGGACAACAAGAGCGGAGGATTGAACTAACTTTGCTAAACGGCAAAGGAGTCTTGTTCAATGTAGAAGGTAAGTGAAGGTCTTGATGATCTTAAATTGCGCCAATGTAAATTTTCAGATTACATCAAAATCAGGAAGCACCATCGGATAGTAGGGAGCCTTATTGGTGCCTGTAATGCAAAAGGCTGGAATCCCCAGAACAATGGTATTTCTAAAAATGTTTCTCAAGACTTTAAATAATATTTCTAATGTAATTCTGAAAGCACTTCCGGCGGAATTTACGCAATATGAAACTCAACTGCTTGTAGAAAAAGGCATTGCCGTTGTCATCCGAAAAAAAAACTTGAGAAATGCGCCAACTGATTCTGAGGTACAACAATATAATGAGTTTTTGGAACATAGAATCACAGAACAGGCCACCTTACTGAAGGCTGATAAGATGAAAACTTCTGCGAGATATGCTGATAAAATACTCGCTGGAAAGAGAAATAAGTTGCTTCAATCTGGGGTGGATGAAAAAGGTATGGAAATGCTTAATAAGAATTTTGGGAATTGATTTGTTTTTTCAAAAAGATATTACGTTGACGGAAGAAGACATTCTCAAGGAAATTGAAAAGAGCATTACTTTTGATAGAGGCCATGCATTAATGGAGGTGCCTTATGAATGCATTCTAGAACATGGTGAGATTTAGAACGACCATACTGCTCCAGTCTAAAGCAAACTAGTGTATTTAGCACCAGAGTCACAAATTCTGATGATTTTATTTATTTACCTTGCAACTGTGGAAGTAATCCATAACTGCAAGTAGGAAACGCAGTCTATATTGCGCTAACGAGGCAGTGCAGGCAAAAATTCCCAAGAAGGTGAATAGGTAAATTTATATAGTGCGCATGTGTTTTTGTTGTCCCAAAGCACTTTTTTTGAACATTTGGGAATGTTTTCTGTACAACTTCTGAACATTATCATGCATATAAGTCGACGTACGCGAAAATCTAGAATACTAGAATAATATATATCCAATGAAATTTTGATAAAAATGAACAATTGAAAGCGACTGCTGGTCATTTTGAAACTGTGATTTCCTTAGGAATGAAGTTGTGAATGCTACTTCGGACCTTATTCATTCTCACCCACGACAAAATCAATAATCATTCCTATCGAATGTTAATTGTTTTATACCATGTCGAGGCTATATAGACCATTTTTCTGAAGGAAAAATCCTTCCGCATATATACGGATTATACTGGTTATATCCGATCCTGTTAATCTAATGTCTGATCTAAAGCCAGGGAAAAATATTCTTGGTTTAGAAACTTTTATATTAGTATGATTAATGCTTTCGTACTTGTATTGACAAATTTCAAAAATTTAAACTCTTTTACGCCCGGACTCACAGATCTTCAATTTTAAACAACACATTTCCAAGAAACGACTACTAACTTGTTTTCACTCATTTTTGCTTCTTTTCTCAATGGATGCTCACATAAGAATGATAATTGGTCAATATGAAATTTTAAGTAAACATTAGGCAACCCTAAAATCTTCAATTAAAATGAGAATAATTGCAAGCAACCACGTGCTGCTCAAATAGCAAGCTATTTACAACAACAACAATGGGAAATAATAGCAACATGGGAAATATCTATTTGATTGGTTGAAATTAAAAAGCGGGAAAGTGAAATGAGAATGAAAGCTTTTGCTTCGCTCTCAGATCTTATATTTCACATATTTGTAAATGTTTCCATCGCATTCCGTCCTTTATAACTTTCCGCAGGGTATGTTTTGTTTCTTACAATTTAAAGTTTCTGAGAGAATTTGGTTTTTGTTTTTTATTAAATTATCCCTTTCCTTTCCTTTAAGTGCTTAATGGAAAACAATCGGAAATCTCTGCTTCCTAACTTTATATTAGGTTAACTTTGACTGTGTCAAGAATTGGGGTGTGCACCTGAATTCCCAGTTTAACTGCTGTAGCTATGTTTAGCATGTCCTGGGGAAAATACATATTTGGTGGCCTTCGTAACTTGTGGATCAGTTCATGCTGTTTGCCAACTACCGTTCGAATGAAACTAGCCGGACTTTAATTATACCTTCCTTCACTTATGGAAGCAGTATATTCAGCGAGCTTGACTTAAATTGCTACCAAAAGCTCCAAGTAACTTTCAACTTCGACTATCAGCTGTCGTGCATGTTTGTTAAACAGATTGTCAATTGATGGCGCCTTCTACACTCTTGTGGCGACTGTAAAACTTCGCCTCCAAATCGATTTACGATCTGTAAGCAAAAGTGAACAAGTCTGATTCCTTTGAATATTGTTCAACTTCACACCGAAGCTTCTCGACCACGTTCGACCTAAGCAATTACTGCAATAAAGCTATTGTTATTTAAAAGGGCATTTTTTTCCTGAAACTCAGTTTCCAAGTTCCTGCTCTTCTAAACAACCGCAATTTAAGTAGTACTTTTGAATTATTGACACGGCTCGAAATCTATTCGGGCAACCCGACATAAACAATAAGAAAGACTACACTCTAAACAATGTAAACAACTCCAACCGACAGCTGTCGTACATGTTATTATAGTTTAACCGAAGTTTTTAGAATAGTTTTTTTTTAACGAAAACTTAAATTTTAAACTTTTTGGTTATTTCTCGTTATTAGTGGGGATCGTAATCTTCAAAATGATATCTCAATTATTAATTTTGATGACGTATTAACGGAGATATGACGTACGACAAAAAAACACCTTTGAGAAATAATATATATGGTTATTACTTATTATTATCATTGTCGTGCAGAATATTGAATTTTTAACTTCATGTTCTTTACACCTTGGACCTATCATAGAACTCTAAAACGAAACAATTTTCTACCTGATACAATTTTTCACACGTTTTGTTCTAGGTTGTACATAATGAAACATCGTACTCTCTTATATTTCCGACCGTTTTTTATTTATTAATTTCTGCTAACTTGGTTTTTAAATTAAGGCCCGATTTGGTTTGCTTTGATCTGGAGCAGTATGCACTGATGTAATCAAACTTGCAAATATGTAATTCGTTTCATCCTAGATGCGCAAGTTGTAAATTTTCCTATTAAGGATTCATTGAAATACAAAGTGTTTAAAGATCTATGGGAACGAGGAAAATATGTGACATCGGGCGAAGCCTTCGGTGCAGATTTTATAGCTTATCCTGGAGATCCCCTGATGTTTCATGCTTCTCATATTGTGATAATAAGCGAAGACCGAACTATATCACCGTTGGATCTGATCTGCAAATGTCGCCTTTCAGTAATAGTAAATAAAGTGTGCATATTTGTTTACTTACAAAATGGGAAAATTTCATATCAGAACGTTAACTGGAAAGGATGTAAAGACATTGTCACAATTGGGCTTAAAGAGCTCTGCTCACAATAAATTAAAGACTGTAAAGGTTTTTAGTATTTTTGAAACGGGGAGAGAAATAATGATTTGTCAGAAGGCAATATATAAAATAACATAAGATCATAATTGAACAAGGCCTGGTTTATACTTTCAAGTCAAGTGAAGTCATTCCCATACAAAAAACAGTGTTTTTCACAACCGTGAAAGAAGTGTTCCACAAAATGTTTACTTCCTTGCAACTGTAAACAAAAATACCTTTGGTTTTCGCCGATTTCCATCATTGGGGTGATTTTATTTTATTCGGATTAATTAAAATTCCATCATCCAACGGAATATACCTTGTCTTCTTTTTAAAATAATAGAAACCACAGAAAAAGGCTTATTTAAATAAATCGCATTTTTTTTAAATTGCGTTAAGTTGCAGTTAAATTTTATTTTGTATAAAGCACATGGATTAAAAACATAAACAAAGAGATAAACAAGCGAGTTTAACAAAATAAATTCTTGGGATTTGAACCATCCGTCGCCTTACGATGGAGTGTGTAAGGGCAATTAACAATTGTTTATTAAAGAAAATACTGTTAAAACACTATACGAGAAGTTTGCTTTAGTCCGCAAATTATGTGATTACATTTACTTTCGAAGGGTGCTGGTCTTCCTGGAATTTATTGGTTTTTCTTCGAAACGGAATCATAACTTGGTGGAGGTTCCTAAAATATATTTTTTATATTATAAACTCTTACTTTTGATTTGTACTACTCACGTAGTAGGCTGGGGGTGGTACATATGCAGTTTGCGGACGATTTGGATCATAATACGCACTTTGAGCTGCTTCAGCTTCCTTAGAGTCTGAAAAAAAAAAATAAACATTTAGAAGAAGTGTAAGTAAATGTTGAAAATTCTCACGTATACATGAAAATGCTTTGATAGATGGAAATTTATTTCAACTTCCTCATAAGGTTTAGATATTTGACCTAAGTTGGACGGTAATGAAGCATTTTCCCTGTATCATTCATATTTTTGGACTAAACCGACCTGATAATGTGTAGCTGTAGCAAGTTGTTAGTATATATAATTAGTTTAAAATTAACGTGCAATAAACATAAATTAAATTAATTAACAATTTAAAAAAAAAAAAATAAAAAACCTACTTCCCCATTTTATTAAATCTAATGATATATGTATGTATAGGGAATTTGTGAACGGAACTCAGTAGATCGAATGAGCAGTAATAAGTTTATTTCAACGTACAGACCAGAGAATCTTATAAAATCTTATAAATAAATAAAATTAATAAACAATAAATTCAAATCATTAAAAAGTAAATAAATGAATCCTTTATGTGTCACTATTAATTCCGTTGGATAAATCATCAATATTAATAAATGTCAAAAAATTGATAAACTTGAGACCAGGTCCTAGTTATACTCCAGAGAATTTTTTTCCGAAATATTTTTTTTACATTTTTGCATTTTTGTTGTAGGGTGTAGAATATGATCCCAAAACGGTTTTTCGATATTCAAATTGGGAAAAATGATTATTTGCTCACTAAACAAACGCTGCACCGACCAAAAATAGAGTATGCGGAGAAGTTCGACGTAAGCATTTATTTTGTAAATCTTTTAGAAATCAGTTTCTATTGATTTTTAGCCGAAGACGATACAATATTCTATTATAATAGTGAATAACAGGTAATTTCTTTAAAAAAAATACACTAATTTAGTCAATTTTTAACTTTTTTTGGGCAAAACTATAAGGCCCCGCAAATTTAATGTAATTTCATATAAAAGAATAATTTTTCTTGAAATATTGCAAGGTAGCTGATTTATGATGGTCACCAGTATAGTGGGCAAACCGTGCGGGCTCCAGTGCCGCCAAGGCTGCATCAGTTATTTGTCTATATTTTCTCACCAAACAATTTAAATTAATGTTCAAGGTATAAGGAATAATGAGTTCGCATATTATCTGTTTTCTTTCACAATAACAAAAAACCATAAAAAGTGCCCTTTTTTGTACTTTATAGAGTAGACCTTGGTCTTGAGGAAAGCCTTCCAGAGGAGGGCGTATATATACTTGTCTTTGTCATAACAAATATCGGCTTGATGAAAAGAATAAAAGCAAAAAAATAAATTTGTGAACACTATTTTTTGATTATGAAATAAGAATTAATTCGATTGTTATTTTTTAGATTCAATTGAAATCAGCGACATATTTTTTTTCCTTATTCTATAAAAAAAAAATGTAATGAAGTTGCCAAGTGAAGCTACACGTTCAAAAATAAACCGATTCACTTTCTAAAAATCAAATAGCGAACATTGGATCGCCTGAAAAACTTCAAATAATAGCATTTTCCATAGGTTAGCGGTCACAAAAAAAAATTCTCCATCACATGAGACATTTAAGGAAATAATTGTTAATAAATAAAACACTTCTTGCCGCAATTTTCCATATTAAAATAATAATAATTATGAGGGAAAGTCGACACGCGCCTCAAATGAAATCTATAAGCTGAAACAATTTTCTAAAACCACAAAAGAGCTAAGATCATTACAAAATAATACTAGGGTTAGATTCTGACCGATCTCAATACTATTTGCAATCTTTTCGCCAATTTCTTTCGATTCACATATATACCACCAACTGCTCAAAACGTTCTTGGAGGTGAATTACCGCATGAGATATAGTTTGGGACATTTGGGTTTGAGCTACAGAGATGTGGAAGATGAATTAAGATGGTTTGAACAACTTGAATTTAACTGATTTGCATTCTTTGTCCAAAAAAAACTGTGCACCTGCTATTACTGTACAACTTCTTGTTTTCAATCGTTCCCTTAAATTGGAAATTTCTTGTCTGAATGGATTTCTCCAATTTTACAATTTGGGTCCAAAAACGAAGTAACAAATTATCGACCAATCTGTAGGATTGGAAGTTGGATTTTATTTTAAACGACGTAATCTCTCCGTTGTAACACGGCTCTGTCCGTAATAGATCTAATATTATCATTAGTTTAATAATTTTTTTCTAAATACTTGTTGAATTATCTTGAAAAGGGATTTCAGTGTGATGTAATCTTCACGGATAACGCAAAAGCATTTGATAAGTAGATCATGAAAGTTTAGTTTTCAAGCTCCTTCCATTATTCTAAACTGGCTTAAATCCTACCTTACCAGTCGTATTCAATACGTCCGAATCGATAATGTCCTGTCGTACCCTATTAAAGATCCTTCCCGTGTTCCTCAAGGAACCCACTTGGGACCGCTTCCATTTTTGTTATGTATTAATGACATTCCATCTGTTCTGAATCATTCTCAGTATCTTATGTATGCATATGATCTAAAAATCTAGTCGTGTAATAAATCTCCATTGGATTATGGAATATGCAGATGGACTTAGCAATTTGTTTGTTTGGTGTATCAAAACTAACTTACATCTTGATGTTTCCAAGTGCCAATGTCTATCCTTCCATTGTCTTGCCTAACCTATTACATTTTGTTACACCATAGGAACACATCAGCTCGCTGTACTGAGAACAAAGGACCTTGGCGTCATTTCTGATTCCAATTTGATTTGCAGGACATGTGGAATATATTGTCGTACTCTTTGATAGGCTTCTCAGATCCCCTTACCCTTTTTAAATTCAATCCTGGAATATTGTTGCATCGTTGAGATCCTTATTATTTGTCTCAATCTTCTAGAATAGAAAGGGTTTAGAGACGTTTCACTATAGGCGCAATTCGTCTATTGCATTGGAAGAGTGAAATGCCTGCTTACAAATCCAGATATTTATTACTTGGTATTCATTCTTTAGAAGTTAGATGAAAATACTTGCTATAATGTTTGTAAAGCATGTTATCAACTGCCCTTTTATACTTTCTAAAACAGGACTATATGCTCTTTCTCGTGAGCTTTTTTTATTCCTTATCAAAGGTGAATTATAGCTTTAATGAGCCTATCGCCCGTCGTTTAAGGGAAGCTAATTCTGTTTGTAGATTTATAGTTCTTAATTTTTATTCCAGTAGGAAATCTTTAAAACGTTTCTTTTTGAAGTTGATAATTTCTGAAGTTTAACTATTGTTAGTATTTCTAACCCTTAAGTAGTCTGTAGTGGTTTTTAAACTTTTTTGATTGATGAAATAAATATTACTATTACTCAATTTAAAGGTAATTAGCAGATTCATGAAAATGAGACCGAAACCATGCTGACAAACACAAGAATGAATTAGACTGAGTTAACAGCAAGCTTGGGCGGAATTAGTGCACTCTTTTACTTGATTGAAACAACCCCAAGATGTTACACGTTTGTACAAACCTACGGGATATAAACTTACTTTGTGAAGGCCCTGCTGTGAATCCCATATGACCAACAGAATGCCCTGGAGCACCTCCAGGATATCCCATGTTTGGGAACATACCAGTCGGATTTCCATTATGCTGAGGGACGCCGGGATAGCCAGCAAAGCCGCCTGGGGCACCTGGATATCCTGGGTACCCGCTTGGTTGGGGAGCAGTAGGATTACCAAATGGTGCGGATGGTGCTCCTCCAGGATAAGCACCAGCTCCGGGGTAGCCTGAATAACCACCGGAATTGTCTGGATAATTATTTGTGGGAGCAGCGCCTCCCATATAACCAGGGTATCCATTTTGCGCAGGAACTGCATTTGCTATTTAAAAAAGAGCTCTTTGTGAACTATTGGTAAATGGCAATGGCACCGTTGTATGGCCAGTTTTTAAAAATTTATTGCTGTTCATATATAAAAGAAAATAAGGAATATATAAAGAAATACTTACGTTGGCCAGATATGCCTGGATAAGGTGGAGGATTATCACTCATAAAAACTGTATTGGGTGGTGGACTATTTGAGAATCCTTCGCCTGTTGGAATCCATCCGTAATACCCTGGCGGGGATTGATAAGCTGGTGGAGGTGCTTCGTACCAGGAACCAGTAGGAGGCGTGTATGGTGGAGGCGCATCACAACGCATATATCTTTGAGCCATACTTGCTGCTCGTTTCATTGCTTGTCCGAAGTCAATTGCGCCCCCAGATTTAAAGTAGACTTTAAATTTCGTTTCCCCAGACCAGTTGCCATTAGGTTGTGCACGAACTTTCCCTTTAATGTGATTTGGTTGCAGTATTGGCTGCTCGATATCAATCTAGTTATGGAAATTCAGTATAATTTTCATTTCGAATGTTTCTTAAGATGAAAGAACATACATCATTCATTGCTACGAACGGAAAACTGAAAGATTGCATTGGATCACTAGTATTTTTATTGTTGAAAATTACTCGATGTGTTGTCAGGTATATTCTTCCGTTTTTCGTCCCTTTAAAAACTGGATTGTCCTGACCGACAAATTCAATATTGACATTGTCACTGAAAAGAAGTATCCTGAAAATATTGTGTGAAATATGATTAGTTATTCGCTTAGTATATAGGAAATAATAGTGACTAAGCATAGCATGAATTCAGGAAAGTGAAAGTAGCGGCGAGGAAAAGTGTATTTATGGACTTAGAAGATTTTTCGCGACAGTCGAGCACGCCGTGCTGTTCTATATTATATAAAATGTAAAAATATGCAAAAAAAACATATATAATAATATATATAATATTTCGATAATTCATGCCCACGAGAATGCAGGAAACTGAGGTGGGCTGTACAAGCTACCTAGTTTATTTTTGTTGCCTATAGGAAGTCTACTTGTTCTTATATAATTAAAGGCTCCACCCATCCTATAAATGGTCAAATAAATCGTTTATTTTCAAGTCTATTTTATTCTGGTTCTTCACGCGTAAAAAGCTCAGGCTCCTTATCCCGAAATTCAAATCCCCGCGCATGTACGGTCAATTTACCGTCACAACCTCCCATGCAAAAGAGCTTGATACTGAGTCCTTATGACTAATTTTCATAGAAAACCAAAATACAACTAAACCAACCAAGATAACCGAAGGTGCAACAACCTTCTAGTCACAGTGCTAACACCAGACTACTCCTCAGTACAGCAAAACACGTCAGACCCAGCCCGCACATTCTCAGCCCAGGCCCCACGGCCACCACCTGCGAACCTAGTTGAAATTACCGCATCGGAAGATTGAGATTTTAATTAAGTGAACCAGGTTTACATCAAATCACACAATTGGATGGTGTGAGCATTACATGCTCTGACCTGCTTATAACTCATGGCCTTGCTTAGTCTAGTACAGTCCAATTCAGGTGCCTTCCATCCTACCTTCCCTAGGGAGCTCACACATTAAATTGAAAGGGCCACCCTCAGGGCACTCGCAACGTTCAGAATCAACCAACTTTTTTGCTCAACACCGAAGAGACCGAGACGGAGTCGTAATCGAAACCGCTAAGTCTGGAACGCAGCTCTCCCTTCGGGCCTCACCACGCAGAAGTCGCACAAGAAAAACAGAAAGAATTCCCACACACACACACATCAAATCCTCCCCCAATCTCACACAAAACTCAGCAACCGTTCTTAGGGTCACCTCACCTAAGGACCTCAGCACCTCACACAAGCTCATGCTTTCCTTCAGCAGGGGGTATCTTTCTTTTGCTTCGTCCTTACATTTCAGAATAATATGCTCCTCATCGTCAAATAGCACACAGGGATTTTGGGACCACTTTCCACCTGGCCAGGTGCACCTTACGAAGGAGTGCCCTGTGACAACTCTATTCATCATTTTGGCCGCCTTGTACGAGAGATTCAACTTTACAAACCAAGGTAGAGTACCCACACCCCGGTGTATTGAGGCAAAGAACATGCCCTTCTCTCTAGAGGCCTCGGACAGATATTTCCCACCCTTCCCAAATATTATGCATAATGTTGAGGATAATATCTTCCACACCCAATTTGAGATCCTTCATAAATGGCCCAGCTCGCCAGCCTATCCGCGTCTTTAATTTCCCGTATACCTCTATATGGGGGTACCCAAACCAACCTTACCAGTTCAAAATCACTCACCAGACGAAAATTCCTGTTTGACCCGCCCTCACAAAGTAGTTTCCAAACCACCTCTTGCGCCAGCCACCAACAGTAGCCACCACATTTATAACAGCCGGAAACGCATTACTCTTCTCTCGCGTTAGGGTCTACACCATATCACAATTTGCATCCTTCTTCTGAAATCCGCTGGGAAAAATGATGTATCAATCTCTAGTGTAGATTTCTTGAATGTCTGTGAAACAGAGAAATCTGCCACTTCAAAAATCTCCCTAAGGTCTACTCCGACACTTCTCATATGGAGTTTGAGGAGGAGCAAATTGAACTGAGTTCGTGTACTCCATATCCATCCAACTCTCGATCTGCAAATCAAAAGCAGTCACAGACTTGAATCACACCCCACTAGCAAAGTTTAATGTATGTCCTCTTCTCAAGTGAAATCAGCCAGCTCACCACCAATTCGACACAGTAAAAAGTCTCAGTATAATTTGCTAAATCAATCTTTAAGTTTATGTATTTGTTTATATGACTTTGAATTCATTTAAGCGTGGTGTCCTTCAATAAGCGAAGGTGGCAGAAGGTGTGACGAGACAAAATTAACACACATAAAGAATGAACTTGCGCTGGAACGCTCCAGTTCAAACATATCACTTCAGCCAGAATCAAGAGAAAACCGTCCGTAAGATCTTAAGCAACAACAACAAAAGTAGTAGAAGCAAGAACACCGCCTGCAACAAGCTTGTCAGCGCACCGCTACAATCTGTGGAGGAAAAATTATGAACGAATTAACCGGTAGTACACCCGTGACCATGAAAAGTGTAATCTTTTCGAAACGTCGGATAATCAAGTTAGCGAAATATGGGAGGGATAAGTTCGAAAATTAATATTTATTATTAAACTGGAAATAAATAAATAAATAAATAAAATATATATTATTTTAAATTCCCTCGACAAAATAAAATGCAAAAATGTTGCTAAAACCATTTAAAAAAATCCTTACAATTGCCATTTTGTGTCATTCTAAAGGTGGTTCTCCCTTAGGTCATTGAGTTTAATAGGGGTAAGTTCCTACTTTCGAAATAAAATGTTAATTTAACCTTCTTTAATGTGTTATACAATTCAATAAAGATTAGTTTCAATTGAAATATTTAATATTTTATATAAATGTGGGCAAAAATAAGACATCAACTCTTTGCAAATGAAAAAATATATGGGAATGCTTTCAAAAGAGTAAAAACAGAGGTATTGGCTAATCTCCATAGAAGAACAAACCAAAATTGTTTCTGGATAATACCATAATAGATTGCAAAATGTATAAAGACGTTTTTAACAAAACCTTAAATGGAGATTACCTGGGGCTTTCAATAAGATAATGACCCGGAACACTGCTCCCAACCCCAAAAAAGTGCTACAGTAGACTGCAAAATGTCCTGAATTTAACCCCATTGAAAAAAACTTTATTGAGATCATAAAAAGGGTTACTGCTTGAGACTTATTTTATAAAATCAATTTATCAACGAGTAGATAAACGTGTCAAAATTTGAAGCAAATAATAATAAATAAAAAACGTTATACATAGCATTTGAGACATGGTACGGCACACACTGACGAACTTGACATATGTTGCAAAGAGTTATGACAATAGATGACTTGCTGCTGTTGTAAGGCCAAGATGAAATCTAAGATATATGCAGTGTCCAACGTTGGAAAAATTCCCATTTTTATGGAATGGCTCGTATTTGAAGATTTTTTTTGAAAAAAAACAATGAGAACCCCTTACCAAATTTTTAAAGTTTTCGGAAGAACGGAAGAAAAAATCCGGAAAACACTAGAATTTTTTACTCAATTTCAACAAATTAAAATTTGGTTTTGACATGATATAAATCTGTTTTTCTAATTCCGCAATATTTGGATGAGCACACACAAGCCCCTGATCGCCTTTACAAAGTTATTATTAAATTTGCAATTTTTGCAATCTTATGAACCACAATCAATTGAAAACAGTGTGTAGTGACCGCGAAAGCTGTAATGAGAATTCATTTGTATTTTAAGAAATTATATATAATTTAGCATTGTGAAAATAAAAGAATGTTTTTTATTTTTATTTTTCAACTAGCTGAGTTACCCGGGTTCCCACGGCGGTGCGTGATTGTACTGAGTCGGACATTACAATGATCCTATTTACACATTTAATTTCTTGCAATTCATTATTAGTACAGAAGTTTTGTGATGTGTGAACGATATTTATTCACCGGAAAACAATGTTTCTTATCAAATCTCCTCAAAGTTTCTTATTAATATAAGCTAAAAAATTCTAGATGCCTTTTTGAATCCGTAATTTTGAAATTCTGAAATAACATAACTAACCGGTAGCCATCTTGCAGCCGCCATTTTGACACCTTGAACTTTATCTAAATAACAGATAGTCTATATGTTTAAGATGGACTATGTGCTACCTTGTTTCAACAAATGAAGTCTATCGAAGCAATCGTTTAACCGTGAGTGTGTAACAAACAGACAAACACACTCATTTTTAGATATATCATAGATTACATTTTTCTGAAAAATACATGTTCCGTTGAAAAAACCAGTATTTTTTCCAAATTTGCCTTGTTTCTTGCCTTCTAGTATACTATTTGTATTTTCCAAATTTTTCTTGAAAAAAAACCGAACGGACGAAAGCATTTTGTGTTTTTCAGATTTTTTAACCCTAACAGTGACCCTAAAATGTTATTTTGTAAGGATGATTTGCCAGACTGAAACAGACAAAAGACTCGTGATTTATCTTAAACTCGGAATAGTTCCGCTTAAATCGGGAAGTCTGACAACCGTGCTGCACCGAGAAACAATGACTGACAACATATTTTAAATTCCAAATAATTATATTTTTTTGTTACCATAAGCATCAAAAAATATCTTACAAATTATAACATTTTCAACTTTTATCTACAAAGTTCTGGGTAATACTACCAATCCATTATTTGCTTTCCATACTTTTTGCCAGCATTGTTTGTATCTAGCACATTTTTCCAGTTACTATTTTGATATTTGCATTGCATGCAGTTTAGTGAAAACTATATATAACCATAAAAGCCCTCGAAACATGTTTTATTTCACCCTACGAAAATAATACTTCATAGATGTATTCTTCTTGATATCATTTGTACGATTCATGCACGTTTTTTATATTAGAAACGTCGGTCTAGCTCAGCTTGACCCTATTGTCCTACGAAATATAATTAGGCACATCTTACGTTAGACATATCGATATTCTAATATTCTATATAAAAAATGCATTCTATTCTGAACGGTGGTGACTGTTTGTTTACATCTCATCTTACATAAACGGCTCCCGATTGAAGTGTTTTCTTACTTGTTTTGTTTGTTTTGTTTGTTTTTCTCGAAACGAATTTCAAGTCTGCAAGGTCCGATTATTCTTGTAATATGGTTTTGGTATTGAAACTAATCTTGAATTATATCCCAACGGCTTATATAATTCCTCCGTTGATTTAATCATCTCCATTTCTGCATGTACTCGTATTTATACAGGGGCGTTAAAAGCTCACAGAGGCACAAAACAACGTACGGCAATTACGCAGTAGCAAATATTTCATGATCACTTTATCAATTCTTCAAAGAAATTTTAGTGTTAGCTTTATTTACACGGATGAAAGACAAGAAACAAAAGAAATGTCCAAAATCTTGTAAATAGGCAAAAGAATTATTTCACAACATACCATTCGCCGGAATGTATTAGAACGCCATTATTGGCATGAGCCGTGTTAACGGACATCTTTGTTGCAATCTCCTAAATATCTCCGCGACTCAATTAATCGGCATCAAAGAATATTCTAGGCTTGTGAAAATGCAAAACTTTAGGTATCGTAGTCCCTAGAACCAATTTCAGTCACACAACACACGTCAAACTGACACCGACTAAGCTATGACAGCACAATCGTTAATCATCAATTCATCCAGTTCATCCAGACTGATTCACTGGGATACACTGGCATATAAAAATGAGCCACTCCTCTAGTCGCGGGCCAATCGGTAATTTTTTACGCAAATGAAACTTTGTAGAAACATTAGGAACAAGTTCTCGACCGGCGCTGTTTTTAGGTACCCTAAAACCTTATGGAAATGTTCCGTTTATGGTCGGAACTAGTGTATTAGGTAAGTATTGTTCATGGCAAGCAATAATTTCCCCAAAATTAGCTTGTTTTAGCTTGTTTTTACACCAAAAACTGAAATTTTCCATACCATTTGTAAAAGGTAAATCATCTGTCAAAAATTATTTTTTAAGAAAAGTGAATTTTTATTACGAATTCTTTCATACCGATGTTTAAAAAGTTATTTACCGCACAAATTTCGATTGTACAAAGCAAGGACGATGCAAATAGCCACTCTGAATAATTGTATGTCTCGAAAACAAACGTCAAAGTCAATTTATTTTTGCAATTTTTTGTGTTAAAACAAGCCAATTTTGGGAAAATTATTGCTTGCCATAAACAATACTTACCGAATACACTAGTTCCGACCATAAACGGAACATTTCCATAAGGTTTTAGGGTACCTAAAAGCAGCGCCGGTCGAGAACTTAAGCCAAACATTAAGTCAGTGTCGAAACAAATGAATATGCAAACATTTTCTGAGGGAAAACAGTACTTTCTGAAAAATTTGCCTTAAATATTTTTCAAGTGAAGAAACTAAGAAACCCTACATTACTACTATAATTCTGAACAACCAGGATTCGGTTTATACCTTGAAACATTTTATGCCAAAATCACCCCATTTTCATGCTAATTCGACTGGACTCTATGTTTCTCTTTTCGCTGTCCAAGAAAACTCTCCTTAACGTACATAAATATACCCCTAATCTCGCACGGCGCATTGGCAGATACTGTTTATTTTATCATACTGCGCAAGTAATTTTGAAGACTTTATTATCTACTTTTTTAAAAATGTTTTCCATCATTTTCTAAATTAAGACTTGTATTTATGAATGTAAGTACTCAGTGGACAGCATTTACAGTTCTGTTACTATAGACTCTAAAGGCAGCCCACCATAGAATCCGTCAGTGCGTCGCCTTTGCCACAGAGCTTGAGAGCTTAAAGCTTTTTTAGCCCGGAAAGAGTGACCCGAACCCATAGAATCCGTCGACGCATCCGCTCCCGCTCAGCTGTTTATGACAATTCGAGACCAACCGTCAACTGGCGCAGTATGCTCCGAAGGTGAATTAAGAAGGTAAATCTAGTACCAGTTCGTCAAGAAACTAGACTAATGAATTCGGGAAAAACTCGGCACCCTCCAGGAAATCCAAACGAAGAAACAGGAAACCGAATAATTACAAAATCACCAAAACAATTCACAGATATCAATTTCAAACCCTTACTTGTCAAATAAACAGCTGATTCAACGAATCCCAACTTGTCAAAGCTCTCTCAACAAAAGCTCTCTCACGCCGGACTGCTGCAACGAAATATTGAAGGTTCCTCTAAATTTCTCTCTCTCAACGCGCTGCCGTTGCGTCGGCTATGGGTTAGCTCCCATATGAATGCATGTATTCAATAGTTGTTCGGCGACGGCGAACGCGACGTTTAATGGCGACGGATTAAGGCTGGCCCCCATAGAATCCGTCGAGGACAAACGCAGCGTCGCGAGCTTGAGAGCTTAAAGCATTTTGAATCCGGCTCGATCTCTCACGGCAGATTGACGCAACGAAATAAATCTCTCTCTCTAAAATTTAGAGAAATCTTCTATATTTCGTTGCGCCAATCCGCCGTGAGAGAGAGAGCCGGACTCAAAATGCTTTAAGCTCTCATGCTCGCGACGCTGCGTTTGTGTTGACGGATTCTACATATGAGGGCCTGCTTTAAGTCACTTCGCAGTAGGAAAGAAATCACTTTGAAAAACGTCCTGAAGCGCTTTGTTGAAGCACTAAAGTACTTACGATTATGTAAGGAGTTCCATGCTATTTTGACATTGCACGTCCGCAGACGTGAGCGCTTTATTTTTGCGTATAGGAGAGGGCTTTTAAATGGCTTGTACTTCGTATTTTCTTACTTTGGTGTGCTTTGCTATCGCTCCTTGAAGGAGCATTAATTATTTATTTACTCGCAAAGAGACATATTATAAATTAGAACCACAAGCAGAACAACTAATTAATGGTATATAGGAAAGTCAAATTTGCGACGGATATAATTGGTGCAATGCTGGGGGCGTGCAGTGATTGTAGTGCCAGAGGCCATGGGAGGGAATAGAAACAATAAACAAAGACAATAATGCAGCACAATCACATTCACCTGTTAAAATCCTGTACCCAACGACGGGGATCAAACAGGACTGGTATATTTTAAGGCAGGACGCAGGACGACAAAGGTTATATACAGGAGTTTCGTGACATAGGTATCATTAAATTGCCTCGACTATCTTTACAGTTAAATGTTACCTCCAGGTACTTTACTGAATAAAGTCGAGATAACTCATCCCGATCCGTACGTAACGTAACGAATTGGATTGGATTTTGTTATGGGGAAAAGTCATAAGAGTGCATTTACTTACATTTAAAGGTAAATAATTTCGTTTGCACTACACGAAAAAGTTATTAAATTATCGTTAAGCAGCAAACAGTCGTTAAGATTGTTAATCCTACGGAATATCTTGGCATCGTCAGCGTAAGTAAGAATTCCAGAGTAAATTAAAATCGAGCTCGCGTCGTAATGAATAAAATGAAAAGAAGAGGGCCCAAGTGACTTCCCTGCGGAACACCTGAGGTATTATTGATAGAGGAGGAGAACGTATTCCGAATGATATGATTTGCAGCTGGTTATAAGGTAGGAAGATATCCACTTTAGAAAGATTTCTGAAAAACCCTCCAAAGAAGTTATCACAGTTTGCACCGCCTCATAGTGGCAAACCCAAATCTAGGCGGACGAGTCAACAACAAAAAAAGTTTCGATTTCGGCAGCGACGCATGTACCAATGTAAACAGAAAGGATTGGTTGTACAGAAACACGGTTCAAACGAATTTTTATATGCACTCAATATGGAGTGGAAGGGTCCGAAGTTTGCAGTTACTTCAGGCAGCGTCAATCAGTGAGTGACGCTGTGAAGGTTTTGTTCCTGTGGTGTGCCAACAAGTCGGTGGGTTACAGCGGTAGATGTTGTGTTTTATATAATTGTGAGGATCTAATATATATATACATATACCGGTGTGAAATTGCGGTATTTAACCATTTTTATTACGAGACTATTTTAGAGCTTATGGTTTGTTTTATAGTGTTAAAAAAACTAATTTTCAAAGTTTTGTGAAGCTGAAAGTTACCATGTTCGTATGCATTGGCATAAATTCTTGCATCATTTACTAGATATACATACATGCAGAATCAAATGTAGATTGAGTCTGGATTCAATCCCATGTATACGCAGATTGGACTGAAATAGGATCGAATGGATTCAATCTGACTTGGCTGGATTAAGTTGAAATAACAGGTACAAACGCAGATCGCGTAATTGATTTGACAACTATCGCTGAGCGTGTTTTGTCAGCATTTATTTCTTTGTTATCTTTTTTATTTTATTTAAACAAACAAATGTCAAGGAGAATGTTTGTGAACACGAAGAGACATTGTAAATACTCATTTTGTGAGTTATTGAATCACTTCTGATGTCACTTGAATCTGCATTGAACTCACTTTTGACTCGATCCTTTTATCCCAAGTAACAAAATACAAGGATCGAAAACTCAATTCAATCTCGATTCGATCTCTCAATCCGTCATGTGTATGTAGTAATTATTTAGAACGACCCAATGGGAAATCGAGGCAGCGATTCTCAACGAAGGTATTCAGAAGTATATCATAAGATCACTTATTGAAGGTATACATTGGATGTATTCCTTATTACTCAATAAGAAGCTAGGAGGAAGGAATACACTTGCGCGCGACGTGCACTCTGTGAAGTTCTTATCTCCCCCATGCCTTTGTTTTAGCATGTTGCGACCTGCGTCCTGAAAAGCGCCCTGACGCGGAAATTCTCATTCTAGTTGAGAATGCAGTATAGTGCGAGTTCAGTTTTGAATTTTTAGGGACAATTAGTGCGAGTTGAATTTCTTCCTATTTTCTTCCATTTCATACATATTAGTGACCTGGATTCTGTTTGTCATCTCAGTTTCCGTCACTCCGTGACAGCTTATGATTGAATAACAAATAAATTTTCATATAAGAAATATAACAGGCAATTCAGTTATAAGCTGACATGTGACGGAAACTGAAATGACAAACAGAATCCAGGCCATATATTCTGAATCACTAAAAAAGGATCACTGAAAAAGGAGTTCAAGGGAAACGATTCCGAAGAGCTTCCTTCCCTTGCCTCCTAAATGAATTCTGGGTAATCTAGTGGGAAGGAATATAAAAGCTTTTGTTCTGCTTCGCTACGCGGACATGCCTATATTAAAAACATATAATAGAGGATATCGCGGGTTAGGCATTCCTGCCTTCCAGAGAAACCTTCGGCATGCATAATTGGATGCTTCCATTTCCCATTGGGGAAGTAAAGTGTAAACACCGAAAATGACATCCAACAAGCGTACAGTTCTCACCCCTACTCCTAATGTCTCCACGCCAACCCACCAAAAAATCAATCCTTAAAACTAATTTGTAGTAGTTAAAAAAAGAGTGGTTGGCGCCCTCACCCTCCGATATTTTCCCCACGAGACAAATTGGACCCAATAATGATGAATTTCACACCCCGACAAACATAGGGAAAGACATAAAATTTTGTTTTGCTTTGCCTTCTTATGTGTCTTTCTTCGAATGTGCTTTACTTTCGATTCGTCACGAAATAGTATCAATTGCTTGCGCTGCTTCGTATCTCTTTCTTTGAATTTGAAAGTACTTACTAGTTTTCCTGTTGGGTTGTATTATTTTTTGTATTTAAAATAAGTTATTCACACGTGATGACACGGCTCTGATCTGATGCTCTGACGCGTTATGCATATTTATGTTGTATAGCTAATTTTCCTTTTCTTGCCCTTTGAATAGGATATGTAGTTTTATCCAGAATCGGTTAATTTACTCACATATTAGCTACTCAAATGTTAAATTGAATTTAACGTTAAAAAATATTTGTGTATTCGAAGTCACATATTATATTTTGAAATATATCCTCAGGCAGGATCTTTGTGATATCTTGGATAACATAAGTAAAAATCAATTCTGAGTGCTCTTGCGCACAAACAACTATCCATACTCAGTTAAAAGTCCACAAGGAAATTCATCACATTTCGGGCGATTTGTGAAACTGTGCTTAAGTGGTAAAACATCAGCTCATCATTTAAGATGTAAACATAGCACGTTCGAACAACAATTATTTGCATAAACACGCTTCCTGGTCTAAGCAAATTCAAATTACGAAAATGTAAACGGGGTACATTACGCGGCGCATATACAATTTTATCTTTAAAAAGTCTAATTCGACACTTGCACTTGCAGCAATAAAAGTTTAAAGTTTGTTGCTGGCAAGCTACGCTCTGAACCAAAGCTAAGCGCTTCATCCTTCCCATGGAGAGCATACAAGCAACAACGTATGAACCTCTGGAGGGCCGCCGAAACCCGGAACCCACTGACAGCCCAGAAATGAATGCTGGTCCCCCGCAGGATCGTAAACATATCGTTTACTTGGCTCTAGTTACTGCCGGCGTTGGATTTGTCCTTCCGTACAACAGGTAGAGAAGTTCTAATAATTGAAAACCGAACCGCTAAATGGAACCACAAAATATAAAGCCTAAGTAAAAATTCTTTCCAAGTTACAAAGTCTCAATCCTGGTGTGCCCGCTCCAATCCATTCCATCCGTCTCGATTTTACAATGGTAATACACGATAGAACTGTAATTTTAATAAGTGTTAGAATTAATATAACTCGTACAACTTCAGTATTTATAAATGTTCTGTTAAGCCAATTTTATGTGTAAAGTTAAAACATTACATTCTGCATAATAAGCTATAATCACAGGTAAGGAATACAGACGCCCAGTCGAAAAGGCAAGAGAAATGCAATGTTACCGAATTGCCTCTTACTACGGCACATCTACGTATAAGCCTTGGCCAAAAGTATTAGGCACCCCCTTAAAATCGTACTAAACAGTTTATTTCCGTAAATTAGGGGAAAATAAAACTATAGTTAGGTTTAACTTATTGACCTTTATTCTTACTATTAGTATTTTGTCGCTCCGCCCTTAGCTCTTATTACCGCAGCTATTTTTTAAGAATTGTGCGTACAAACTTTAGGCACTCTTCAGGGGAAATTTCGTTCCACTCTTTCTGGATGACTTGTTTTAGTCCTGTTTTGGTTGTGATGTTGTGCTCCCGTATCTTCCGCTTCAGTATGCACCAAAGATGCTCAATTGGATTGAGATCTGGCGACTGTGCAGGCCACTCTAAAAGGTCAACATTGTTTTGTTCCAAATATCGCCAAAATATTCAAAGGACGCCATATAACCCAAATCATCACGCTGTCCCCTCCGTGTTTAACCGTGGACACCACGCATTCGGGAAGGTAAACTTCACCTACCCTCCTCCTCACAAACGTGGAACCAGGGGTGCCGAAAACTTGACAAATTATAAAAATTTAACATTATTTTCATTATTCATGAAATATTTTCACAAACGGACTGATTATGAATCTACCATTATAAATAATTGAAATTATACAAAATAAAGTTTACATCAAAGTTTGATTCGTCGGACCATATCACGTTATCCCAATCGGCCTCCGTCCAAGATTGATGTTTTAAGGCTCATTCAAGACGATCTTTTTTATTTTTTGCTGAGAGCAGCGGCTTCTTCCTAGTCTTGCAACCTTTCAGTCCTGCCTCTACAAGTCTTCTTCTTGTGGTTCGAGCACTAATCGTTCTGCCAATCTGATCAGATAGACGAGCAGCGAGCTCAGAACACGTTTTTATCTGATTTTTGAGGGACTCTCGAATCAAATTTCGGTCATCACGTTCCGAACTGACTCTTTTTCTACCAGTTTTTTGTCTATTATTGTGTGATCCAGTGTCCAGAAAACGTCTAATAGCACTTTGCATCGCACAACGAGAACAATTCACAGTTTTTGCAATTTCAACTTGAGATTTGCCTTGTTCATACAAAAACCGAATTCGCATCCGTTCTTGTCCACTAAGTTCTCTTGTTTTAGGCATTTTCACACTATTAGTAACCAACACTTCAAACTCCGTTAAAAAACCAACAATTTTTAGGCACTTGCTTGCACTACGAGCAGTAATTGCAAACTGAATTTTTTTTACAAAAACCTCAAAATTACAGATTTTCCCAACCAGACGTTTTATGGCCCTTCTAGGAAAGGGTTTATTACATTAATTACTATTTATTATTGTTGGGAACAAATTGTTGACAAACAAGATAATTCTTTCTAGGAATTATTTTGTACGATACCTGCAAAAAACTAGGGTGCCTAATACTTTGCTTACAAAATCAAACTGTCCGTCGGCGTCGTTAAATTCTACGAATTTCCCTTCAAATTTTCGTATTGTTACTCGCGCTCATTCCTAGAATCTCTCGACATCTTGGAACCCCAGCTCACAATGCCTGGTGCCGATTGAAACATTGAAATTCCTACACGCCTCACCTTCGTTTAGGTCTGTGCCAACAAACTTTTCGCTGCTCTCATGGCTTTACCCTCGACCAAGTGGCCAAGTGCAGAGGCCCCTAAGCTAAGATTTACATATATTGTTTAAACATTTTCAGCGGCAGATTTCGACCAAATTGTACCTACATACATGTGCCGAAGTAAGAGGCAATTCTGGGCATCTGTATTACTTAGCTGTGATTATAGGTATTGATTTTTTGATTATTATGTAAATCTAAACTTATGAAATGAGATCTTTTAGGTGGGCGTTATTTCTCTCACGTACTTTTCATAATATTTTGTTTACTCCAATTTTATTTTTATTTACTTGATTATTGAGTTCATTTTCTGAATAGAATTTTTATCGAATTTGCACTGGAGGTTCCCTGTTGAACCATTTATGAGTGAACAAATCTCTCGCTTAACTAATTTGTGTTAAATAAAATTTTTATTTCAGTTTCATAATAGCAGCGGATTATTGGCAAGCAAGATTCCCGGGACGATCAGTAGCTTTGGACATGTCGATGACATTTATAATCGTGGCTTTTGGTACTGTGCTGCTCAATAACCTCTTCTTGTCATTGGCTCCTTTCCGAATACGTATAGCTTTCGGCTATGCCATCTCCATCACTACCTTGATATTTGTGGCTCTCTGCGAAGTAGCCTGGCACGTATTTTCTGCAAACACTGCTTATTCTGCAAATCTGGCTGCAGTGTCCTTGGTGGCAATTGGCTGTACTGGTGAGTCAAACTTTTTGGTTAATGCGATGAATTTTTCTAAAATAAATATTTTTGCAAATTTGTTAAGTATAGCTACTCGCTATCAGCGGTTTTACTATCTGTGGATTAGAATTTCAGAAAGCACTATTTTTAAATCGACTGTGAATTCTGCACAGTTACATAATCACACTGCGGTCATAATATAGCTTGAAGATGATTTTTTCAGAATGACTTCAAGTCGGTTTCACTCAGGTGACAAGTCGATTCTTAAAAAGATTTGTCGGATTACCTTTTCCTTCGATTCGCTTGACATGGATATCAAATGAAAAATTTTGATTACATCATCATGGTATAAAGCAAAATTAATATGTATTTGTGAGTATGAGATACATGTTTGAATCATGCCATGGCACACATCATTTTGATATTATCTGAAACTAAAATGTTATAAATAAAATTTAAAGTTAGCAAACTAAAACCCAACCAAAAAAAAACCACTTGAAAAGTTTGAAACAAGAAACTATTCTTTCCGGCCGACTACGGAAAAAACGAACTAAAATTTATGAAACAAGAAAATATTCTTTCTTACTGAATTCAAATCGGCACATATGTAGGTATAGGCGTTATCCTGTGGGTGCCTTTTTCCATAAATATGTTATTATTACGTCATGCGTCTTTAACTTCCAAATTTAAAGAGTAGGTTGAGATCAACGACCCCGAAAACATAAGTGGATCCATTTTCATAGCAATCATTTGAAGTTTAACCTACTCGGTCGCCATATCAGTTTAAGTTTTATAGGTGATGTTCCATATCCAGTTGATAAGCTTTCTATCAGCGTTAGAATCATTAAAATCGCGTTAGCGTTTTAATTATATACATAGAATAGATGATATTAACGGCAAGTAAATGCGATAAATGAATGCAAATGTACATTAAGACATCGCGGATTGAAATTTCGAACCAATTCAAGTACTCAATCCGGAATCCGGCATATAACCTTGGCAACTGAAACTTGTACCACTATAAATGCATTCAAAATTAAGCCTAAGGTGGGTGCACACTAAGCAAACACATGTGCACGCATCTTTGGAATCAGTCTTTTCATGTCTGTACGTAAATAAAGCAAAAACAATGTGTATAAGCTAATTCTTCATTTATATATGTATCTTATTTTTAATTGAAATCGAAAAGTTCCCCTCGCTCTTCTTGCCCGTTCATACCATTAAGAATAGGTAGGCCAGGCCGCATTTCTTTTATTTAATGGAAATCTATTAAATTAGAAATAGTAGGTAGATGCGAAAACGGAGAACTTTTGGAAATAAAAAGACTCGATTGCCATTTTAGATTTGAAATTAATTATTTCTGCTATAAAAATTCAAGATCTGCACCCTAGAACCCCTAAGCCATAATTTTCGCGATATTCCTTTGAAGTTTAAAATTTTGGGTTGCCATTATATTCGCCATCTTGAATTATGAAATTTTGATAGATTTGAAATCAACGACCCTTAAGGTTTCTTTGTTTTCATTTTCATTAAAATTCCTTAAAGTCGAATTATTTCGGCCGCTTGATCCGCCATTTTGAATTTGCAAATTTCGATAGTAGATTCAAAACCAGGATACTCCAATACCCACTAGCTTTGAATTTCATGGCAATCCGCCATCCTCAATTTTGGCAAGTTTGGAATCCTTCGGTCGCCATATTGGATTCGGATTAAATTAAAATTTTGAGATTTCGATAACAGATTCGAAATCAGCATCCCTAAAAACGCTCAAAGCTTAACTTTTTCGGCAGCCTTTTTGCGTCCGTCCGTGTGTTGACTCGTCGGCAGATACAGAGAGCGAAAATTCCGCTTGCAACTATGAACGGCCAGAACTGCCAAAAAGTGTGATGTGAACTTAAGACTTTAAACGTATCCTATAATAACACATATAACAATATCTGCCGTTCCTTTTATAAGTTTTGCGAGATGGTTTGACTTTGAATATTATCCGCATGGGTTGTTTCCACCATGCCTCTCACTCTTTCTTATTGAAAGAGCCTGTAGACACCCCAGTAGTAACCAGCCGACTACAAAAGATTAAGATGATATAAATAACAAAAATTTAAGTTTTATCACATGAAATAATTCATAAATATTTTTCAAATAACTTTAATAATGTGGATCCGAGCGAATAAGAGTACCTGGCACTAAAAAATTGGAATATTTTAACTTAAAGTCAAAAAGGGTAACAAAAGCAACATAACGGTTAAAACGAAACATAAGGCGATTCTTAAAAAATTGTTTAAACAATTGGACGAGTAAGCATTTAATAAGGGTTCCATGATTTTACGTACACAATTGTTTAAAAATTAGTAAAGTATGACTTCGACTCACATTCCGGAGGTCTCTTATTTCCAAATTTATAATGGGTTATTTACTCTTATCTAAAATGTTTAAAGTTCGCGTTTTTAATGTTTATTTAATGTAATAAGGCACCATTTATATAATACACTAGCATGTCCTGGCAAACGTTGTTTCGCGTACATTCGTAAATAAATAATTTATTTTGGTATTTTTTTACTTTCGCAAAGAGCAGGGCCACTCAAAACTCACTCAGATCGATGAATCGAGTAGATTTGATTTGCATAAACGGGGGGAAAATATTAATAATAGGTGAAGGTGATATATGCAGCTATTGTGTATGAATTTATGCTTGATTTTATGACAGCACCCCCACCCCAATGGGTCATATAGCAGAGACATGCCGTAGGGACGGGGTGTGAAATGAAAAAAATAATAATAATAGTGTGGAAAAATATCTAAAAACGTGTCCAAAACGAAATTAAAAAAACATTTAAAAAAAGTGAAACATAATTGAAGACACAATAGTATGAATTTTGTCGAGATTGAGGAAAAAATTTGGAATATCTCGCTAATTATTCACCGTAATATACATATTCTGGACCTTGGAGCGCCTTGGAGAGTAGTGTGATTAAATAAATATATATGAAAATGTAATGAATAATAGGTTGTAAGTCAATTGGAATAAAGTGTCAAAGAGGTAGGAGTTCACTGTGTAATTGTTTGCGAAAAGAGGGGTGAAAAATTTTTGGGAAAAAAGTGAATACTTTAGTAGGAATAAACACAAAAGTTATAAATTAAATTTTCGGCCTTACCTGGTTTTGAACCCCGGACTTTTTTTTGCTGAACTGCTCGCTGTTGCCATTTCCTTTCTTTACTAAACAATTTAAATTGGAATTTGGATTTGGAAAACAAAAAAATTGTGTCTTACTAATGGGTAATTTTCTTGCTTTATTTGGCTGAAAAATAGCAGTGTTGGGGATAACTGCGTTTTCAAAAGAGAGTGAACTTTCTTTATGAAGCATTCCTATATTCTTTGGCTTGGTCGCAGAAGTCGTTCTTCTTGGGGGATGCAGGTCTTGTGTTGTGTGACAACCCTTTACTTTTATATGCGCTTTACTTTACCTTGTAGAATTAAAAACGTTGCTCTTAAGGGGTATTCTGTAGTGACGGTTTCAAAAGGTAAATTTTCGTTGCATTCCAATAACCCTCAAACATATGTCTGTAAAGGGCCAAACATGGAGGGGCGAGTGATATTTCAGAACTTCAAACCCGTTTTTTTTCGAAACCATGTTTTTCAAATCGGTGACTCCGATATCTCGAGTTAAACTGATCCGATTCAGGTACTGAACCTTTTACAGCACATTTAGTATAATTGCTGCTATAACCGGGACTACAATAACATTGATATGTATTTTATTTTATATTTTGTTTTCATCTGCGCTTCGGACGCCTCAACTTCAACGCGCTCAGATTTAAAATATTTTTCACAAAAGAAAGTATTTTTATAGTAAAAGGTCGAATAAATATACAAAAAAAATCTTAATTATCTCTTTCTGCTCCCGAGAAATAAATTCATGAAGTTGGAATCAAAATACAGTCATCACTACAGAATACCCCCTTAAAGGGGGCCCAAGGCGAGTTCAGTCTGGGCCCCGCGAGCTTTTAATCCGGCCCAGTAATAAAAAAATAAATTTACTATGGTAAAAACCCGACCTTTTGGAAAACTCACCACGGTGGGTCTTTTTTAAATCAAAAAAACTAATGCTGTATTGTTTTGGATTTCAGTTCAGCAGTCCAGTTTTTACGGCTTTGCAAGCATGCTGCCAAAGCAATATACTCAGGCAGTAATGGCCGGAGAGAGTTTGGCTGGATTTTTGGTATCTTTCAACAGAGTGGTCACTAAGCTACTAATTCAGAGTGACAGGGTGTCGACAGTGATATATTTCATAACTTCGACTATCTATATAGCTTTCAGCTATGTACTTCATTCTGTGACGAGGAACTCTCCTTTCGTCAGGTATCACATGAAGGCGTGTGCTAAAATAGTTCTAAGGCCTGATGAAGATCGCCTGGTAAGAAGTTCTGCTTTGGTTTTAAGCAATTTATTATTACTCTCTTTTCTAGAATGACACACTTGAACCTGATTCGACAACGGCAAAATACGGTGTTCTTGCATTGGATGCTAGTCCTCCAGTACAAATACCTCCCGCCTCTGCTGCTCTGAGTTTTAGGTAAGCTGAATGCGCTTATAATAAAAAAAGTCGTTTTAATTATTTAAAATAAAATTTAGTAATCCCGTTTATGAGCTTTCGAACCCGACAGCTGGAGAGAGTGTGATTGAAGGACTAAACAATCTCCCGGAGATACCTCCCACTCCGCAGGAAACTCCAAATGTGGCTTTCAAGGTTGAGCATATCTTAACACCGGGTAGCTGTAATCCGGGCCGTTTGGGAGACTTGAAAAGTGGATTGGAGTCAAGATGGAGAGTAGCGCATGCTATTTATCCATACATGGTCTGTATTGCACTGGCCTACTGTGTCACTCTATCTCTGTATCCTGGTATAGAATCTGAAATAGTGTCCTGTAGTCTGGGAACATGGATGCCAGTTTTACTAATGTTCACTTTCAACACCGCGGACGTGATCGGCAAGGTCTTGGCAGCAGTACCATACAGTTGGTCACGGCGACAACTTATTCTTATGTCAGGGCTTCGAATTATTCTTGTGCCCTTGCTTCTTCTCTGCTGTGCTCCTAGGTCCCAGCCAGTGATTGCGGGTGAAACGGCTGCATTTATATTTACAGTAGCTCTAGGGGTGACTAATGGTCTAGCCGGAAGTTTGCCAATGATGCTGGCACCCGCGAAGGTTCCTGCAACGCTCAAGGAAGTAACAGGAAACATGATGACTTTATCGTATAACGTTGGACTAACAGCAGGATCACTTATTGGTTATGTATTCGAGTCCATGCTGGGAACACAACTTACAAATCCCTGTCCCGTAAGCCCATATATGCCATCGCCTGTGATTAATCAAACAATTGAAAGTGTTATGAATACAACGGGCCTATCAACAACCACAGTTGCTGAAGTTCTGTCAACCACGCTGGTCAGTTCAACTACCCTTATGACCACAATAGCCAGAACGACAACAACGATACCCACTACGCTGCGGACCTTCTTATCGACACTTGCATCTTCTGATATTCAAGACGACATTTCCACAAAAATAATACGAGCGTCCACAGCAGCCATTACATCAAACTCAACTTTTACTGGCAGTGATCAGGGCTAAACTATACTTTTATTTTACACGTACAAAGTTATAGGGTTATAATATCTCAAAACCTTCCTGGACTGAGCATCTAATCACTGATAAGAAATCTGGCAAATACGCCCTAAGATGTTAAACAACAGAAGTATATTTTTACTATCATTTAGTATTACACATTATCGAAAGCAACAATTCGGACGAGCATCAAGCAATATTCGGCGTCACAAATGAGCGCCAATTCAAGTTTTAAATTGTGAAGAGATAAAGCGAAATTTGCTAAATGAAAATAGATTGAATCGCGCCAACTTAAAATTTAATATTGAATGTATTTTAATGAAGAATGAGCGAGAGATGAATCAACAAAATTGAATTGTTATGTTTGATTTTCGTAACTTGTTATAAGGACGTCCTGGCATTTAAAATATGATTTCCACCCAATGTGAACCTTATGTTCTCCGGTATTAAGTTTTTCATTGCAATGTTTCATTCCCCTAACTAATTTGGGGAAATATTTATAATAAATCATAATAGGTAAAATAAAAATTATTTTCATGAGTTGTGTATATATTATGTACGTAAGGCTTTGAAATGGGATAAAAGGTATTACAATAGCCGGACTACTTTCATAGATAAACTAGCTTGCCCGGACCCGGCGTTTCCCGGGATACTATTAAATTTGTATTCCTTAATTTTACAACGCCTCCCTACTGCACCACCGCCTCTGCTATGTGACCCACCGTTTTCCTATTTGCGTTTTGCACATGTTTTAGATATTTTCCAATAGTATTATTAAATATAGTTTTCTTCATTTTACACCACCTCCTTATTGCCCCCTCTCCTATATCTTCCAGCGGGGTGGGGGTGGCCTCATATTTGGAAATTTGAATAGAAGACTCGAAATCAGTGATCCCGAAAATTCCCTAGTGCGGATTTTCAGGGAAATCCCTTGAAGTTTGACTTTTTCGGTCGCCATATTGGATCCGACATCTTGAATTCCAAAATTTTGAATGCAAGCTCGAGATCTGCGATCCCGAAAACCTCCAATTGCCTTTTTCATAAAGATTCCTTGAAGTTGGAAAATTCGCTTCCTATACAAAACGGAAATTTCGATTTTTTCGATTTTCCGGCTTTTCCTTTGAGGTTTCCCAAATTTTTTTAAACCTCCCCTGTATTATACCGAACAAAACAAAAAAAAATTATCGAAATCGGTCAAGCCGTTTTTGAGTTTTAGCGAGACTAACGCACAGCAATTCATTTTTATATATGTTATATAGAAGATGATTCAAACGTCTGAAACGAGATGTATACCCGGCTCTACTTGGGTTTCTCATTGACAAAAAGGTGAAGGCACATTCAGTTGTAAAAAAACATTAAGGGAATATAAAAGTATCTCTTTCATATGCCCTGGTACTTGGGTCTTTGGCTAAACAATAATGCCGAAAACGAATTCAGCTAAAAAGCAGTGAGGGAATATGAAGATATGCCTCGGCCGCTGGCCACTAGCTGGCAAGCAAATGAAGAGTTTTGTTCGAATTCCAACTAAATTCGGCAAAATAATTCGAAACTAACAAGTGCGAGGTGCCGTAGCCCCACCGAAGAATTTGGCTACGAGCCGCCACTGCCAGTCCTATTCCCATTTAGCAAAAGTATTAGTTTTTAGTTTTAACATTTTTTGTATTTCACTATTCCAGCATTTTTTGGGGATGTGATTGATTTTACTAAGGCCCACCTTATATGTAGAATTTTTAATTTTAGTGGGGAGAGAGGTAGACGAATCTTTTTGTCTTACATAGGGGGAGGTGAAAAAATCCACAATAATGTGCTTACTCTGATCTATGGCATTAATCATTGCCATCTTCATTAAAGCTATGCATGGACCATGAGGTATACCCACGTTATCTCTCGTTATCAAAGAACGCGTTATCGACAGTGGAGTGTGGAACTTGATGCAGGGCGTTACCCTGGGATCGCTGAAAAATGAATAATTTATTGACCTTCTAATTCCATTGTGTTATTATATTCCTGCACAGACTTTGCATTTGTCATGATTTGTTTTAAATTTAAAAGCCTCAAGAAAAGTAATTTTTTTTCACTTTCCTGGTTTCAAGAAATTTATCGAAATTAACGACATTTCGCTAAACTATTTGCTGGGTTACGAAGTAATGTACATACCTGACAAAAAGCATGGCAAAACACTAGTGTGAACATGCACCAAGCACAGCTCTAAGTTTATACGCTTAAAGCTTTCTGAGATCAGTTCAGACAACTTAAGTAAAGCGAACAGCCAATCTCAGAATACGAAACACACAAGTCTACGAATTGTCTGCTGTCGTAGGTGTGTGTATGCTCTTGACAATTGGAAAATCAAGTCAACAAAAAAAGTATCAGGCCTCAGGATTCGGACAGGAAAGCCAAGTTACACACAGAATTGTTTGCATAAATCAACAAGAAAATAAGGAAAATTATGCTTTGCAATGACTATCTAGGCGATAAAAAATTTCGCTGTTAAATATTAATTGTGATTGGTTTTGTTGTTTTGGCTCCTCCGTGGAAAAAACCACAAAGGTAACTTGGGAAAGTTGATGTATTTCAGTATTTTGGCACTCAAATGCGTGTTTTATGACCAATTAAACTCCTTTGAATGGGTACGTTGCCTTAAAGAACAATCACGGGTTAAAGTGGTGCTGCAGGACAGCTGGCAAAAAGCAGCTGATGAGCTTGAGAAATCGCTGGGCGTATCTCCTAAAATGGTTCTCTTAGCACTCTGTCAAAGATGTGCAATTGCCAAGTGCAAGTGGTTGACTTCTGAAAACCTCGAATGACACCATTAAATCTTACGCACTGGTCAATGAGTGAACACTACATCGGCCCCGTCCTTAGGGCATCAAGTCTAGTGTAGAAAATATAGAAGAGTTTTATATGATGTGACTGGTGTGTTCAATATTCATAACTTATTTTACATTTTCAGATAGACGCCGTGTGGGGCTGGGCTTCTGCCCCGCTGCGTTTGGCGGCAAACAGAATGGGCGATGCTCTTTTGGGAGATCGGCCCCCTTCGCCAGCACGTCTGTCACACACATCTGAGAAGCATCCAAAGGTTACGTTAGCTGAACTCAATGTCCTGCGGCGTCACCGGGAGCTTTGCGATGTTGTCCTGAATGTGGGCGGACGCAAAATATTTGCTCACCGGGTTATCCTGTCGGCATGCAGTCCCTATTTTCGTGCAATGTTCACTGGTGAGCTGGAGGAGTCACGACAGACGGAAGTTACTATCAGAGATATCGACGAGAATGCGATGGAATTATTAATTGATTTTTGTTATACCTCTCACATCGTTGTGGAAGAGTCTAACGTTCAAACTCTACTGCCAGCTGCTTGCTTACTACAGCTTGTTGAAATTCAGGACATATGCTGTGAATTTCTTAAGAGGCAGCTTGATCCAAGCAATTGCTTGGGCATCCGGGCATTTGCCGATACGCATTCATGCCGCGAGCTTTTAAGGATTGCAGACAAATTCACACAACATAACTTCCAAGAGGTAATGGAGAGCGAAGAATTCCTTTTGCTTCCAGTTGGCCAGCTTGTCGATATCATCTGTAGTGACGAGCTCAACGTCCGTTCAGAGGAGCAAGTGTTCAATGCTGTAATGTCTTGGCTGAAGTATAACGTCGCCGATAGACGTCAACACTTGGCTCAGGTTTGTTGTATTAATTGCATATGATAAGTTAATTTTATGGCGTATTTAGGTATTGCAACACGTCAGACTGCCGCTTTTAAGTCCAAAATTCCTAGTGGGAACTGTAGGGTCAGATTTGTTAGTTCGATCAGATGAAGCCTGCAGGGATCTCGTAGATGAAGCCAAAAATTACTTGTTGCTTCCACAAGAACGACCATTGATGCAGGGTCCTCGAACTAGACCCAGAAAGCCGACTCGACGAGGAGAGGTCCTCTTCGCAGTTGGCGGATGGTGCTCTGGGGATGCTATTGCTTCTGTTGAAAGATTTGATCCACAAACCAACGACTGGAAAATGGTCGCACCTATGAGCAAAAGAAGATGTGGAGTGGGCGTGGCTGTTCTGAATGATTTACTTTATGCTGTGGGTGGTCATGATGGGCAAAGTTATTTAAACAGCATCGAAAGGTATGATCCACAGACGAATCAGTGGTCTTGCGATGTCGCCCCAACTACTTCCTGCCGGACCAGTGTAGGTGTTGCAGTTTTAGATGGATTTTTATATGCCGTAGGGGGGCAAGATGGCGTTCAGTGCCTGAACCATGTTGAACGGTATGATCCAAAAGAAAACAAGTGGTCGAAGGCAAGCAATAATTTAACATTCAAAGAAGCTATTTAGATTGTCTCCTAAGTTTAGGTTGCACCTATGACAACCCGTAGGCTGGGAGTAGCAGTTGCTGTTCTTGGAGGCTACCTGTATGCAATTGGAGGCTCTGATGGGCAATGCCCCCTGAATACAGTAGAACGCTATGATCCAAGGTAAAATAATCCTCTGTGACCCTATTTAATTAGACCGATTTTTACGGTTTTAGACAAAACAAATGGTGTGCTGTTAATCCAATGTCCACTCGGCGAAAACATTTAGGCTGTGCTGTTTTTAATAATTACATTTACGCTGTTGGTGGACGAGATGATTGCATGGAACTTTCCTCAGCAGAACGATACAACCCGCATACAAATACGTGGAGTCCCATTGTAGCTATGACCTCAAGGCGGAGTGGGGTAAGTTTATATTTAAATAGGAAATAAGGAATTTAGAAGGGTTTCTAGTTATGCCACCCTTTCAAACGACTTTTTACGAGCACAGAATGGCCTTAGTATTTTGTTTTGGTTTTGTAAGAACTTGCGGATTTAAAATGTAAATATTTGGTGATGTGCTGGTATTTGAAAAGCAAGCATTACGAGTGCTAGCGGGGTACGTACTTGGATTTACCCGGACATAAATGGGCATAATTAGGCCCTTGTGACACAATGGCGGTTTCCGTTTAAACGGTGCCATATTACAGACTCGCCCAATCATTTCTTGTTTGATGTTAAAAATCAAATTCAAAAAATTGAAATTTACAGTGGCAAAGCGTAGTAGAATAAATCAAGCTAGGCATTGTCTGTCAGTAATTTTCACTAGAGTTGATTCATTACAATAAATAAAAATTATGATGAAATATGTAGTCTTACAAAATATAAAAAATTAATTATTAATTAAAATAAAATTGAGATAAATAAAATATTAATATATATGGAGACCATATAGCCAAGCATATTTGCTCCATAAAATATTGATTCGAACTAAAACTGATTCTAAATTCTGTGAGGGTTTACTCTTGTCCCAAGATCGCAGAGAGACCTATTTCGAGTCGTTCTGTCCATGGAAATATTTAATATTTCGGGTTTAGCTCAAGGTAGTCATCTTGGTCCACTCTTGTTCATCATATTTATTAATAATGTGTCGATGACTTTATCAAATTCTAGAATTCTTTGTTATGGAGATGAAGCCAAAATCTTTGATGGGAATATTGACATAGATTTGTACATCATCAGCATAACTATGATGTTTAACGTGACGTACAACCTTTAGCGTTTATATACAGGGTAAAAAGTAGTGGCCTAAGTATAGATCTCTGTGGTACGTCACGGTTTAGTGGAAGAATGTCAGAGCAATTGCCTTCTCTCAAAGTTACTCTTTGTGAGATTTTATAAAAAGAAAGTATTTAACCATGGGAACTGCATTTTCGGAGAAGTTGAAGTGATCATACAGCATGTTTCACATTATTTTGTATGTATGCATGTCAAAAGCTTTCGAAAAATCGAGAAACGTAAGTATAGTGACTTCTCTTTTATCAAATTTTGCCCCAATATCGTTTGTCACCTTCAAAATGGTACTTTCAGAAATATGCCTAGGTCGAAATCCAGACTGCCATTTATTCAGAAGGTACTCTGCTGATAAATAATTTTGAATTTGCCAAAATAAAAGTTTTTCAAATATCTTAGAGAGGAAGGCAGAGTAAACTAATTGATAATCGAATGGTGATGTAGCCTCTGACTTTTTTAAAATAGGGATGACATGTGCCATTTTCCAGGCCATGGGAAATATTGATTTCATGATACAGCAATCAAATATATGTTGGTGGTCGAATGATGAGTGATGCAATAAGATTCATAAACTTCGGTGATATTTCATCAGGACCAATGGCGTTAGATTTGATAGTGAAGATTCATCAAATACTTAAGTTCCCTCTACTCCTCGAAAGCTGAACTGAGTAGAATTTCCATGTGCTGCAACCGGGGTGAGTTTTGAGAGCCTATGACGGTGGACTGTTGGTCGCCTACTAAATACGCATTTAATTTGTCAGGACAAAAAGAATTGCCCGTAGTCTCGTCACCATGAACGCCAATATCACACAACCTACGGTAAAGCATATTCGACGGTCCATTCAAATTTAACTTACGTTTGTAGTAAGCCCGTTTAGCTGCACGGGCTTTTCCAGTGACTTCGTTTTGTTGGGCACTGTAAAGCATTCAATTCTCAGGTGTTTTATTTCTTCAATAATTGGACTATAGATATTCTCTCTGCAATGGGAAAGTTTTTTTACATAGAGGAACATATTTATAGTATTAATTCTTCAATAGAGCTATTAGGGAAACATTCTTATTCTTCTGTACTCACAAGATCATATACATGGTACCACGGATAAGAATCATCATCATTCAGCAAAGAAACTTCTATAACTTATACACCACTGAGATCTGTTGCAATTCACATTTATATCGCAGCAGAGCAAAATAATATGCTTACACATTTAAAAAGAAGACTAGGGAAAGATCAGTTACTAAAAACACATCCAAAAGATAGATTAATGGCACTGCGATAAGTGGGGGAGTTGTTTACAGGGTTAAGGTGCAATGATTGAATGCTGGATATAAACAGATCCGTTTGGGAATTATTCTAAGAATATTAACATTTAATAGTGTGGAGAAACTCTTGGAAGGAATCTTCACTTATTTTACCAAGAGGCGAACAACAGCGTATAACGTACATCTATCGGCGCCTATAACTCGATTGCGCTCCCTGCTGCTTTCGAAATGAGTATAGCCTTGATTTCCTGCTTCAGATGTAATGCTACTCCACTGGGACGCCCACAACGATAATTTCTGAAGATTTTGTAGCCTGGATTTGTGACAATGGGGGAAGGGATATGATCATGCAGCCATGATTCACTTATGAAAATAGCGTGTAATTTATGATAGCGAAAATTTCCCTTCATTCATCAAATTTGGGCAGAATGTTGTTTTTGTTTGCTTCCTTAACTATGCAGTTCAGGTAATCCAATGTAACGCCCTTGATCCGTGATTCGTCCTTCACACTTTTATAAATTTCAACTCGTCGAGTAAAAACAGTACAGTAGAATTTCTCTTTAATGTTTCAGGGCAGCGCGTAAAATTTTGCTGTTACAGTCGGTGAAACTCAAATGCAGTCGCTGTTTGGGTTATGGGCTCGATTCTATTTATTTTGGAATTAATGCGTTCTTCAAACTGTGCGAACTTTTCCGTAATAATTTCAGAAATGATCTGCGTTAAATTCTGCGTTTAATTCAGTTTCCTCTCCAACAACTTAAAGTGGTCAGTAGAGCTTATTGAGCTCGAGCGACTTGAAGTAAGAGAAACGTTTCCGTATCTTCTGCTGGATTGGTTGTAATATTTTACTTCGTTCCCATATCCACTCTAACTTTTCTCCTCTTATATGATTCATATATTTTCACGTGTCGTGGCACGTTTCATGTCAGATCATCACATGCCACAAAACATGTAACATGAACACCTCTACAACATGGTACATATGAATTTTACGGAAAAATCAAAACCGCTGATATGAATCAACGGTCGTGCTTCAATTGGTGTACTCAAAGAGGCATCATCATGAAAACTTGCAATGAAAATAGCCCCTGTTCTATCACCGAAATCCTGCAAGATAGCCAGCGCAGATTCTTAGCAAGCCATTAAATAAGGAACATGTTCTGTGGGCGCCGGGCTTTGGAGAATTGAAATGCCAGCCAGACCAATTAAAGATTTGAGCGCACTCAATTCAAAATTTTAAGCGCTCAATTTAAAATTTGAGTTCGCTCATAATTTTAGTTTACGCCACTAGCTCAAAATTTGAGCGAGCTCAGATTTAGTGTTGAGCGCAGATTTCAGTTCGTTCATTTCCCTGGATATTGGGATCATACCATTTCCTATACTGGGGCATTTCTATCCAAAGTTTCAAACGCGCTTAAAGTCAAGGAAAACAGGTTAGAACAATATCTCCAATATCAATATCTCCTTCCATTCAAAAATCTACCAATTAAGGGCAGTCTCACAAGAGTGTTTCACTCTAACTAGACTGTGCTTCTACCAAGAATCTATTTTTTTCAATGTGTCACTTGGTCTGCCACAACATACTCAAAAATTGCATTCATTCTGCAACGGTTTTAATTTACAAGTATGGAAAAACTCTGGCAAAGCCGGGACGAATCTGCCAGTATTTCATATACACGACTTTCGCAGGTAAATTGGTCGGTCATTTGTACCTACACCATAAAAAGATTTTCAATTGAAAATAAAATACGTGATATTGGATCGTAGTGCTTTTGTGCAGAGTATGTGAAACTGCCTGGCAGCCTGTTAGGAACTACGAGTTTTTTTCGCCTTAAAAATGGCATAGGCACGGTACAGGCCACATATTCGTTGTTGTTGTGTTATTAGTTAGCCTTCAAAAGGCGTTCCAATAGTGATATATGGTCCGGGCATATGTGTCAAATAACCAGGTTCCTGCAATCCTGACGTTAATGTTATTGTAAGTTTTGCGGCAGAAGGTATCCTGCCATTGTTCCCTCCCCTGATCTTCTTGCTTCTCTCCGTCTTGTAAACTTCGTCTCTTACTTCTCCTCCCGTTGTCAGCTGTGGGTGGATATCAAGTGTGAAAAAATTACAATAACCATTACCAGGTGCATTCAACGTAAATTTACTTATTTGATACAACTAATTCAGTGAGAAAAGTTTCACAACAATTTTTGGACGAAGGTTTTGTGTAAAATTAAAAATTTTTGATACTAAAAGTTTACCGAGGTGGGAAGGAGCTTCCCCCATTTTATGCTCGGGCAACAGACAGCAAGCTCAGTGCACCTGTTTGAAAAGGGGGCAGCAGCACATTAAACTTTTAAAGTGTCATTTTGCATTCATTATGACTATTATAATTTACTTTACACCTTGCGAAGAGTGGCCCACTAACAATCTATTGAGTCCTGACAAGCTTACCCGGAATACTACTTTTTAAAAACCATGGCTTAGTGTCTATTCCCTGGTTTATTTTTGTGAATTGGATCCCTTTTGTACAAGCCAGTTCTTCATATTCTCTATCCAAGGAGATCAATTAGTGTCGGAGGTTCCTCAGGGCAACCACCTTGGCCCCTTACTCTTTATTATATTTATCAATAATATCTGCCTCAAAGTACCTAATTCTAAAATTCTATGCTACGCTGATGACGCCAAAATATTCCGCGTCATTAACAATTCTCCGCTTGTGTTTCTTTAAATTCTCACTTGACCTTTTCCAATAATTGGTGTCATAAAAACTACTTACCGGTGAGTAAGAGACTTCGCAAACGTAGAAATTTGGGCGTTATCTTCAATTACCAACTCACCTTCGCGGACCATATTGATTCTGTTGTCTTTAAGGCTAATGCGGCTTTGGGTTTTGTGAAAAGGTGGTCTCGTGAGTTCAATGACCCATATATTTGCAACCAACGCTACTGTGAGACCCATCCTTGAATACGCTTGTCCAGATTGGTCTCTATATCATCTTTCTGAGTTAAAATGAGTCGAATCCGTTCAGCTGAATTACTAGCCTTCATCAGTATTTCAGTTCCCTCTCGTTCACTGAGAAATTCGGACTTTTGTATGTTATGCATGTTTCATATCAGCGCACAAATTACGGTATGAATATGCCAATCCCTTCTATGTTACGACTTTTCAACATTTACTATAAAAAAGGATTGCGTAGATTTTAACGTTAGCAAAACTCAGTTGAAAGGTCTGCTCTGCTTGTCCTTAGTAATCAGTTCTATTTTAATTTAATGAATTTGTAAATTTGATGGCCCTGAAAATCCGCACTAGGGGTTTTTCGGAGTCACTGATTTCGAATCTGACATCAAAATTTCAATATTCAAAATGGCGGTTCCGATATGGCGACCGGAATTCCTCAATTTGAAGAAATTTTTTGAAACTCAATATGCAGACGTTTAGGGGTTACAGAATCCAAATCTACAAAAAATTCAAGATGGTGGACCTTGGTAACCCAACATTTTAAACTTCAACGAAATACCTTGAAAAGTAATACTTATGGGTTCTTAGGATGTAGATCTTGAATTTTTGTAGCAGAAGTAGCTAATTCAAAATGGCGAATCAAAAATGACAATCGACTTTTATTAATTTCTAGAGTTCTCCGTCTTCGCATCTGTTTTATAATTTCCATTAAATAAAAGAAATGCGGGCTTATCACAAGAGCGAACGAAACTTCGATTTAAATGAAAAATAACAAACAAATATCAATATCTATAATAGATTCTTTTGAAATTTAGAATTTTCAAATTACGAATTTAATAAGGCATGTAGAACTTAGCTTTGATTAATAAGAAAGATTGAAATAATTTGTTCAGAATAAATCAATATTCTCGGGGGAATAAGTAATGTACACAGATCACAAAACTTCTGTACAAAAAATCGATTATTAAAAATTTAAATCCCTGAAAAGGATCATTAAAATAAGGCCAAACTAAGTATAACGTTGAACAAAAGTTCTGAGATGATTTTAGTTTATAATATTTCAGAATATTAGGAAGCAGTACTGAACTTTTCCACGCGCCGTCTTGCGAAGCCGGGTAACTCAGCTAGTATCCTATAATATAACAAAGTAAAAAATATTTTATCATCATTTTTCAATTCGTTCACATATAAAAGAAATTTCCTAAATATTTTTTAATTGTTCAAGATTTGGCCCAAGCTAGGGAAATTAGTTTAACAAGCTAAAAATTGGTAGAGGTATTCTTTCGATAGCTTGAAACAAAATGGTAAAAGGCTCAAAAGATACCCCTTGGGGATCATACCGCCATTTTTTAATAAGAGTTGCTATCTTGGATTTTCACTTTACATTCCTTTAAACGGAATTATTCGGTACCTATGGGTGATATACTGAGGGGGGTATCTATAGTACAATCTTGATTGTTGCTGTGGATAGATATGACCCTATTTTCTGTTTAACTTGCTCTTTAGGGCTTATCGGGGTCACGAATTATATGGTCTGCAATGGGATATGGTAGCTGCAATATTGTAGCAGCGGAAGTACGTCTGGTTCCTTTTCTTCGCTATTTTCAAAATGTTTCTTATTTGCGTACTCAACGGCAATGAATTAAGGAAAATATTTTCGTTTCAATTTTATTTATTTTGCGGCCTTTTCTTTTTAAAAGTCTGAGGAACGCTAAATTAATTTTATTTTCTTAACGTTACTTGCACATTTCAAAAAATGTAACTGACTGTTTTCATTAAAACAATCACCCTACTCACTTGAAAGCTACTTGATTTCCCCGTACAACTCTACACCGAATTCAAGGTGCGAAACGACAAAGCTCGAAATCTAACTTTAACTAACGCTACCGATAACCCTTTCTACCTTCACACTCGGAATCAACAAAAGGTAAAAGAGAAAACGGTCGCGATTAAAATCGATTTGTGGTGACGACCACCAAAGCCGGGACAACCACCTACCAGGACTCTCAAAGTTCACAATTTCAACAAAGGTGAAAAGAACTGCCACCTGTCGGAACGGCCGCCACAATACGAAAGTTACAATTTTAACAGATTTTTATGCCTTTTGGATAAAATTTAAAAAAAAGTAATAATGTAAATTTAAAACTTCAAGAAAAGTAATACTAAGGCTGAATGAAGTCATTCATTATTTCATTGTTCAATAATTCTCTTTGCCTTTATTCAGCCTCCTTTTGCTTTTTGGTTTATGCACAGCGATTTTCCGCTTCATCAAATGCCACATACGCTCGATGGGATCTAACTCTGGTGAATTCTCCGGCCACTTTAGTCTCTGAATCCTCAGGTTGGAAAATGTATTCTGGAGCTGAACACGAACACAGAGGAAAAATATTTTGCTTTTTAATTTTTTATAAAATAGACATCTGGTAGTTCATATATGTCACACTAAACTTACCGATTTGGCACGGTGCACAGTGTTTCCTTTTCCCGATTTTGTGGCCAAAAACACTTTTTATGGTTTTTTGGGTCGCAAGTGCCATGTTATAGGTATCGTTGGAAAGGGGAGGGAGTGTAGAATGCGTTGGTGAAAGAATGGTTGGTGAAAAGTGTGAAATGTGGAAATTATAGGTGTAAACGTATTTTGGTTGTTGGGGAGGGGAGGGGGGTGATAACCTTCAGAGGTGTATCTCAGGGGTAGGAAGAAGAATCACTATGGCAAAATGGTCCGTGTTGGTGAAAATCAGTGAATATCGTCAAAACGTAGTATTTTCGGTCGGCACAGACAAAATTTTAAAACGGCTGTGGACGAAAAGTGTATGCATGAATTGGAATGATTTTTTCACCAATCGATACCTAGGGAAGCAGAGTAGTTAACCGTAGAAGAAGGATTTCAAAAACTATGTACATAAGTGTATAATATGAAAATGAGGTGATGGGGAAATTTAGTGTGAAAATCGTGCGATTTTTTTGGGGGGAAAGTAAAAGAAGTGTGAAAGTCTCTATAGTTCTCTGTAATAGGGGGAGTGAATAGCTATCGTTTGAGATATGAATGAAAATTGTAAGTGTTGCCATATTGCCACAACTAAGGTTGGAGATTGAGAAAACTGCTCCGACAAAATGTGAAAAAAAAATGAATTTGTATGAAAAAGTAAAAAAAATGTGAAGTCGAAATATTTAAAGAACATAAGTGTGCATCTAAGAAAAATAGTCGCCAAGTGCTAACAATACTCGAAAAAGATGAGAAAATTTGGGGTGGTTGAAAATTTTCAAAAATCGATAAAAAAAGAAGAAGAAGAGCAAAGTGGTGTGCCATTTTTGATAGTTCTCCCCACCACCTTTCAAATGAGACCAAAAACTCATAAATCGGATGGTTGAGTTGGCCACAAAGTCGATTTAAAAAAAAGTGCTGTTTAGCTTTATATATAGTGGATTCCATGAAAAACGATATGAATATTGTCAAAATATTTCATATATAAGTGTATATAAAGTGAATATATATATAATGCGCTTTGTAGAAGCCAGGTATGAATGAAAGTTTCATGCCTGACTGTTTACAATTGTCAACGGCCTTGAGCACCGAAATTCCTATGTCGCGCGCGAGCTAACTCTAATGGCGCCCTACAACGCAAGAGCACCTAAGAGCAGATGAAATTCGCACAAATTGCAAGTTTAGACTTCCCTTTAAACTTTCTATATGGTTTAAATCTGGTTGTCGGTGGTCTTCGTAAGATAACTTTGCTTGAAAATCAGTTATCGGAAAAAATCACCGATTTTGCAAGACTATATACTAATACACATATAATAGTGAAAAATCATATATTTCCATGATTCAAGCGTCATCATTTAATATACTTACCCCAATAAACAAAATCCAAAAGGAATTGTTGATATAGAGTCACTGAGTTTGGAAATATACTAAGTTAAAAATCGTATTGTCAGCAGAGCGGCAAGTGCGCGAAACGTGCAGCTGTTTTAACGTACACTGCACAGTGCCCCTGTGCCTCAGGGAATCGGTTTGGGGTCCTACTATTCGGGATTTTAATGTATCGAACCTTCCTCTACAAAACCCAAAAAAAAAATACAATATGACAACCTTCGATTTTGGCATTTTTGGCCACAAAATCGGGAAAAGGAAACACTGTGCGGTGGTGAGAAGCAGAATCAGCTGGAAAATTATTTTGTCTTTTGAAGAAAGGTGGTCTTCAATGGCTGGTATTGAAAAATCCGTTATACCGCCAACGAAATGCAGAGGATCCAGGGTATAGAAAGAGAAACATCCTCAGAGCATTTGACTCTGCGGAAATTTCACTGTCTTTATTGTGTACTCGCCTTTAAACTTTTCTCCTGTTTAACCCTTAACTGTAGTCGTGGGTCCAGTAGACCCATGTTCAATCTTTGAACGCGTGTAAAAAACACGGCGTGTGCCCCAGCGCGTCCCGCTCCTAGGTACCTTCCGTCAGTAAGCCGAAACGCGCAGAGGAGGAGCGGAAGTCGATGGGGCACACTCCGTGTTTTTTACACGGTCCACTGGACCCACGACTACAGTTAAGGGTTAACGTCGCACGTACGGTAAATTGTCTGTGAACAGCAAGTTGAATTTGGTTTTATCAGACCAAGCCCCAAGTTGCCAATCGTTCTTCGCCCAAGTTTTGTATTTCTTCGCCCACATCAGACGAGCACCTTTCATTTTCTTGGTTAAGAGGGTTTTTTTTCGCTGATCGTCGTCTACATATGTATATAAGCCTATTTCTCGGGGCCTCCTTCGTATTGTTTCGGCGCTTAGGCCAACCTGATTATGTTCCCTTAGCTCTGCTTTTAAACGGGCAGAGCTTTTAAAACGATCCTTCAGGCAAATTCTGATATAACTAATGATGATTGTTGTCAGTCAGTTATCCAGTTCGGTCGCATTTTAAACGTGCTCCGACCAAATCACTTACATATTTAGTATTTGTTTTGTGCTTCTGTTTTTGCTTACGAAATGAAGAATTGCTACGCCAACACAAACTACACCACTTCCGCCCTGCTTCCGTATGGGTGACCTGCAGCAAACGCGCTCTGATCTACATCAACGAACTCGGTATTTCGTTTGTTCACTACTGCGCGTAATGCAGGAAAATCTCATTTACAGCTGCTCGCAATTAAATGCAACAGAACATTCGGAATTTATTCTGTCCACAAACACGCTAACATTTGGAGCTTCAAATTATATAAGATCAAGGAGGATCGCTGGACGCCAGGACCCCGGTGACACGTGCGCTGGGATAGGCAAACTAAAACCACAACAACAACTAGAATATCCATACATCCCCCTATCTGCCACTAACATAAAATACCTGTGTGTTGCGATTTTTACCGCAAACGTAGCTGGTCAAAAGTCTTGATTCCCAATACCATATTCATACATTTGTATAAAGAGTGTTCTTTCAGCTTAGATATGCCTTTTGAAAAATATATGTCAATTCGATTTCTCATTCTCCAACGCTTCCACAGCTTCCTTTTCAGATTCTACTTTTATTTTACGTAGTCATGTTAATAATTTTAGATATGAGGTGACGAGTGTTCGGTTTGATATTTATCTAATAAGAGCTTCAATGCGGCAGGGTAATTTGCATCCGTAATTGACGTATTAAAGAGTTGTTCATCCGAGCCTAAAAAGGGTTGTTTTAAGACAGTCGAATTTTCGAGAACCAGAAAATTCTGCATTTGACTCAATCAAGATCCTGCAAACGTCGTGGAAGGTAGACCATTCTTTCAAGCCACCACTAAATTGACTTAGTTGAATTTTTGGGAGTGTGGACATAAATTGCTCGCAGTCAGTGTCATTGGCTTTTATTAAGTTCTTCAAATTACCGCAATTTTCACAATATGCTTTAGACTACAGGCCCGTGTCAAAAATTGATGGGTCATTTGAACCACCAGAAGATATAGAATGATATAAGGGCATAAAATAATAAGTTTCAGCACTATGCCGTCACTTGTAAGCTGTCCAACTGAGTGCAGGTGAGAATTCAAAAGCACAGGTAGAGTGAGTACATTTTGGTCATGTATTTTTGTACGGCATTCTTACCATCAATAGATCCATGAAAAGAAATGTGAAAACGCACAGTGCCGCACAGTGGGCCAAAACGACTTGGTCGCTATCAAAAATCTGTAACTTTTGTTGTGTTAAAGATATCATAATGAAACTTAGGCTAATTAATCTTGACATTATTACCCCTTAACTGCCAAAAAAAAACATTGAATTGGCTTACAGGGTGCCGCAAAATAAATCAAAGAAATTTAAAGTACTCCATAAATGAATTATTAATGTTATTGAAAACGTTTTCACAACATTTTTTACTTAATCTTTAATTATTTTGTCATCTCCATGATCAATATTTAATAATAAAAAAAAATAAATTACAAATTTATGCAAAAATAAAAAATTTTATATTTAGCTGGTCTGCCCCTGCCGGGTGATGCAGAAGATTCCAATGTTGGTAAAGCAAATTCCGATGTTGATGTAGAAGGTAAAGACGAAGGCGTTGCAAGTGATGAAGTTGATGGTTGGGATGACACGGAAGATTTTATTTCTTTAGCGCTGATTTCCATTACCGTATGTAACCACGTCTCATTTTGTTGTTCAAACTTTCGTGCGTTTCTAATACTAAGTTGCCACTTTTTCTTGAAAGTCCGAAAGAATCGCCGAACTGTTGCTTCATCCAAAATTGTATCATTATACGTATTTGAAAAAAGCCGCACATTGGTATTCCATAGCATTGTTATCACAGATTAGTTTGTAAAGTTCACAATACAAAATCTGCATATTGATTTCTTCGTAGCACTTTTATACCAACAAATGTAATTAACAAGCACAAATCACACACTTAAAAGTTCTCCTGGTTCAAAATCTTATTTTCGTAGCAGTGTTTCCTCTTTCCAATTAAGATAGAGAATGTTCAATACACCAAATATCTTCTCTTTAAGTAGCTAAGATTTCCGTTACTTTCACCTACCTCCAACTGATGTTTTTAAACACACACACAATTATAATTCTCCCTTATGTCAGGCAATTATAATAAAACAAATTAGGTGTCATAAAAATCAAAGTCAATAATCATCGTACGTATTTACCTGGATGTTATAAAGTACTAAGCACATACTGAATAGGGCGCATACGCAGAGTAAGTCAAAGTCAGTTAAAAATGTCATAAAACGTAATAATATAACTTCTTTATATACAAATGATGTCGTTAATCCTAAACGTTCATTAAGAAAACTGAAATTTATTTCCCAAACAAACATTATGCAGCCTTAAAAGTCATAAAATGCCTGCATAAATGGGAACATTGTGTGGAAATATGCACGTGAAAGCAAGGTAGACTTTACTTCAAATGCAATTTTCTCCCAAGGCCGCAGGTGGCCGCAGCCAATTTTTGTTTTAAATGATAAAGGAGGGTTTATACTTTCATTGGTATTAAAGAGAGCGTGGCCATCTGTGGCCATTTTTTTTAAAGTCAAAAAGAAATAAAAATTTGAACGAAAAATCGCCCTTTTCAACTAAAATGCTATTATTAAAAAAACTGTTTGACTTTTATCACAAGTTATTGGCCTAATAAGACCTCCTCCTATGTAGTAAGTGATTTCATTAACAACAATTCAACCTCCCCATGCAAACATTTTCACAATAAAACTTTGAAAGCATAGAAAACTCGAACATTTTATAAGGAAAATGAGCTGTTCAGATATTTCTCTGACTTTAGCCATTTCAAACACATAGAAGGGGGGTGAATATTGAAAAAAAATTTTGCTATAAGGTGATACATTTAGTTTGCTATCGAATGGCATTAAAATTTTTAAAATCTATGAAATGACGAAAATCGATTTTTGGTCACCTAAAATTCGTTTTGGCCCACTGTGTGCCGTACAAAAGTAGTGCGCCACAAAGTCGGAAAAATTGATTTTTGAAACTTTGATTTCATTTCATTTTTTGTATTTCTCTATAAATTTTTTTAGAACAGTTTCTTTTGAACGGCAATATTATATAACAATTGTATTTAACAATATCATGTTGAAAAAAAAAGTTGCCGTACAGGATCAAATGACCTTCCAGCTTTATAAATCAAGTAATCAGTTTTTTTTTTTCTTATGATGCTTTATTGCTGAGTTATGAGCTTTTAAAAATTTACTAAGAATGAAGTCGGTTATTTTTGGATGCTTGTTATTTGTATCAATTTATTTGTAAAAAAAAAACAAAATGTGTTGCTTCTTATAGTTAAAAAGCTGAAGTTTTTAATTTTTTTATCGAATTCTAAATTTGAATTTTTTTACGTATAGTAAACCGGAAGTGAACATTTCAAATCGATATTTGAGTAACTTCGACATATTTTTTTTTAAATATTTTATTTTTAATTCAAAGCCTCAAATCTACTCATTCTTCACAAAAAAAATTATAACGTGATCGCCAATAGTTTAAGATTTAGAGCATATAGAGTACATACACATAGCTGTGAGCACTTTCTAAGCAATCGGGTTTATGCGCTAACATGCTTAAATACTACGCTATTAACATTTTATTCGTTCATTCTAACATGAAAAAATACAAAAATAAACGATTTACTTTAATAAAATATAATTAACAATATAAATATACGCATTTGTTATAATAAATAATAACAAGGTCATATAAAAGAGTAATTTCAAAAACTATGATACGACTGTGGAACACACCAGTAACGCCATCTCGTAGCTATAAGAAGTGTCACTAACAAATACAATACTAATCGTCGTATATTCTCACTCCAGGACTTCGGTGCAATAGTGAGTATCATAGCCTTGATAGATTTGGATGTGGAGGGATTATTGAATTTTTCTTTGAGCTGATTCAAAATTTCTTCGTTTTCCATTGATGCGTCTGGCTGCGTTGCAATGTGTTGGTACTTGTCTTCCGAAATGAAAGCTTCATCTTGGGTAGTTTGCGAATAATCACTTGATGCCTGAGTTGACTGGGGCTGGACAATACTTGCTTCTGAAGGTGATTCACAAAACAGCCGTTTCCTGCACGCCTCACACACATAAACATCGGGCGAAATTGTCCACTTTTCACTTAATGTTTTAGATATTTTTCTAACTTTTACACGTTTTTTATAACGAGTCAAGAGGAACGGATTAAAACACCGATCACTAAAGGGAGCCATATTAAAACAATAAGGATATAGTAACGCGTCTAGTAGATGAGCGGTTAAAGTTTCAACTAAAAATAACGGACTTTTACATAATACCAAAAAAAATTCATTCATACGCATATAATCGACATACTCTAACTGGATTGTGAAAAGTTTAACGCGATGTTACAATTCATATTTGTGAGGAGTGAGAATGACACAAATTCATCAGAAAAATTCTCGGAAAAAATCATAAAAAAATTCATAGAATACTATTGAAAATCGTGTTAAAACAAAACAATTCGTGTAAAAAGAGAATTTTTTTTTGTTTTATCTCGGGTTAAATCAAATTCGTGTAAAAAAAATTCGTGCAAAAAGAGAATTCGGTGTATTGTATTTGTTAGTGACACTTTTTATAGCTACGAGATGGCGTTACTGGTGTGTTCCACAGTCGTATCATAGTTTTTGAAATTACTCTTTTGTATGACCTTGTTATTATTTATTATAACAAATGCGTATATTTATATTGTTAATTATATTTTATTAAAGTAAATCGTTTATTTTTGTATTTTTTCATGTTAGAATGAACGAATAAAATGTTAATAGCGTAGTATTTAAGCATGTTAGCGCATAAACCCGATTGCTTAGAAAGTGCTCATAGCTATGTGTATGTACTCTATATGCTCTAAATCTTAAGCTATTGGCGATCACGTTATAATTTTTTTTGTGAAGAATGAGTAGATTTAAGGCTTTGAATTAAAAATAAAATATTTAAAAAAAAATATGTCGAAGTTACTCAAATATCGATTTGAAATGTTCACTTCCGGTTTACTATACGTAAATAAATTCAAATTTAGAATTCGATAAAAAAATTAAAAACTTCAGCTTTTTAACTATAAGAAGCAACACTTTTTGTTTTTTTTTACAAATAAATTGATACAAATAATAAGCATCCAAAAATAACCGACTTCATTCTTAGTACATTTTTAAAAGCTCATAACTCGGCAATAAAGCATCATAAGAAAAAAAAAATTTGTGTACACATCCACGTCTACTAGAAGTATAACTGACCAGAGTATAAACAAAATCCACGACCTCATTTTTTTTTTGGTTGTCCGCTTGACATGAAATGCCCCATATATCATCCGAAAAGTATGATGGTGTACGTTGCTCGCTTGAGTAAGTATTCAGAATATCCCCTTGAATCCTCTGGAATCGTTCCCAATATTTGTATGGGAGGTCTAATCGCACCTGCAAAAATCTTTCAGTCTGTCGTTCTTTGCCAGTTTTGTTAGTGTTAGTTATAAAATTGGAAATAAGACCTGATAACTGTTGTTGCTGCTCCAAGATCTTGTCCATGATGCCTGAAAGTGTGCGTTGTCGTGATGAGCTGATATGTACATATGTGCGTGAGAAGTTCCCTGACACTCGCAATTCAATGCACAAGATTTTACATAAAACTGCGCAAGTTCCAAAAGTCTCAAATTTCACTTAAGACTCACTTCCCGGGTTTTGGCAACAAAATGTTTTGTCATAGAATTTAAGGTTATATGGGAGGGGGCATTATTTTAATTTTTCGCTCCGTGTCGGGTAACTTTTAATATTATCAGAATTATGGTTGAAAATGAGAATATCAAGTAAACATTATGGTATATTAATCCAAAAATATAAAAATAAAATAAAATTTATGGAATACGCGCATCAGCGCTGCCATAAAGTACAATTTTTACACTATGGCAAGCTCCAGCTCGAGAACGGTAAGTTTTACAAAAAAATTGTTTGAATAAAAAATGTATATATTTTTGTGACGAACAACTTTCCCATTTACATTACTATGAAAAAATTATTTATTCCTAACGAAAATGCCAAAAAACCACTTTTTTGATACTTTAGCGCCACCTACTTTTTGTAATTTAAGTCGGAGGACTTGACTTCAATGAGATAAAATGTAGTTAAAAATGTCCTCTAAATTTTTTGTTAAATAAACTTTTCTCTAAAACCCATAGATTCTGAGAAAAACGCATCCAAAGTTTTTTTGGATTTTCTCAAAAACAGGGGGGGATCAATTCGGAAATCTAACATTAACTTTATTTTATGCCCCCCTAACGATTTATCAAGTCAAATTCCGATAGGTCATTTTTCGGAGGGCAACTTCCAAATCGACTGTACTAAATCTGTGGTTGTCGGCTGAGAGCTCAAAACGCAAGTGAGAGAGCAGATAAAAATTTTGACTTAAGTAATTCTTTACGAGACAAGTTGAATGTGTTAGATGCGTCTCTAATATTAGTAGTAGAACAACGCTGGCCAGTGTCCAATCGCGCAGTATCGGATTTTATCGGTCAACACCAAATTATGTGTACTATAATAGATACTCGTATCACTATAATATAATTTTTAAAACTGCACTATTCTTTCCCGCTTATAAATTATGTTCACTGATTACAGATTTTTTAAAAATACTGGAAAAAATACAAAACAACACTTGATACTTATCTCACCTTTAATAAGTTCCATCGCTTTTCCACTAAGCCCCGCAATTTATTTCCTGAGTGCAGTGACTTACGTCACTTTCAAAATAAACATGATTGTTATACCGTTAAATAGCTCGCTCGAACAAAATGTCTGTAGATCTCAACATATGAATACAATTTTGTTTTAATTAAAGAGATACCGTTAAATTGCAATTAATATTATCATTCATTTTATTTCTTTTGCACAAGACTCATGCCACTTTCAAAATAAACGACATATCACATGTAGCAGTATATAAAACTAATTACCTATGCTAAACAAACATTTTTGATTTTTCTTAGAAATTCCGATAATTTTACGAATGCAATAAAATAATTGGATAGTCAGGGTTTCTAAGTTTTTCTACCCCTTGATCTACCTGGACTTGTGAAGGGTCTGTCAAATTGAGTTTTCAAAAGTAATTAAATAAAAATTATAGAATTTGCATTATAGTCAATGAAATCTTTATTGATTGTGAAAGTACAATGTGAGGCGATTATACTCTGAAAATTCATTGGTGTATCCCGCATGTGACCACCACGTGAGTCCTGGCAGCAGACGAATCTTTTGTTACGATTCTCAATAACGTTTTGACGCAATTGGGGCTCTACCTCACGAATTACACTTTCAATTTCATCTTTCAGTGCGTCAATAGTTCGAGGATTATTCTTATAGACCTCTCCTTTAACGTAGTTCCAAAGAAAATAGTCCTGTTCGGCTAATAACACTTATTTATAAAATAAAACATACCTGATCTCAAATTCTCCCTAATTTCTAATGCTAAAATCTCGATGGGGCCACCTGACCCAGAATTCCAGCGTTGGGGCCACTCAGCACAGAATTCCAGCTTTAGGGTTCGCGTTGGGGCCACTCAAATTCCAACCCATCGGTGAGGTGTGGTCACAATAATTATTACAAAAACTCCACTCGCGCACTTGTAAACAATTCGCGAACTGTTCGAACAGTTTAGGCCGAAAACAACAAAACTAACAATCGTTACAAATGCTACCACTTTCATTGAGAAGGCTTTCCATGTTAAGGAAGCGGCCCTCGGTGTCTTTTTGGTCATTGAGGGAGCTTTCGACAATACCAGCTTCATAGCAATGGCCTCTGCCTTGCAGGAACATGGAGTAAATCAAACCTTGACTAGGTGGATTAATAATATGCTGAAAAGTAGAATTATTTCGACCGAAATAGGTTCCCATACTGTTAAAAGGAGGGCAGGTAGAGGCCGTCCTCAGGGAGGCATTATATCTGTGGAGTATGGTTGTTGACAGCCTCATCAAGTCACTGAACCGCAAGGGCCACTTTACAGTAGCCTCTGCGAAAGGAGGAAGCTTGAGGGTCTTAGACCTATGAGAATCTTCGACAGAGAGATCAAATACGCAAAAAGCGTAAAATATCTAGATGTAATCCTAGACAATAAACTTAGTTTAGTTTAGTTTAGTTTGAAAGGGGGCGTTCAGGCTTGTAAAAGCCTATCGTTCACCGCGACCACTAGGATCTATTGTGAATCCCCATCAATATTTTATCCCAAATTTAGCCTCTTATAGAGGCCTAGGATTTTATTGGGAGTCATTTTCCAAACCTGTTCAGGTGTTGGAAAGGCATCCTCTAATTGAGTTAGTCGGAGCCTAGCTAGGGCTGTACAGTGACAAAGGATGTGCACCGCTGTCTCTGGGGCTTCCGCACAGTAGCGACAGGTGTCAGAGTCAGCTTTCCTAATCTTTTTAAGGTGGTACCTTAAGGAACAATGTCCAGTGAAGAGCCCAGTAATAGTTCTGGGCTCCTGTTTGTTTAAGTGGAGGAGTTTCTCGACCTTTTCATACGGTGCACCCATGAAGGTCTTTGATTGCCGGCATCCTGGGGTGTTATTCCAGTACCTGAGTCGGCTCCTCTTCTCCCAACTTTCTATGGCCCCCTTTAGGTGGCATTTAGACACGCCACAGAAAGGTTCTGGACCAGTAAAGGCAGATTCCGCCCCTTGTTTTGCCAAACCATCGGCTATTTCATTCCCTGTATAGCCTGCATGGCCTGGGACCCACATAACATAAGAGTAACCCTGTTGTGGGTTGCTAAAAGCTTCAGGGATTCCAGGCATTCCCAAACCAGCTTTGAGTCTACACTGAAGGACTTGAGCGCCTTTAGTGCGGCTTGACTATCTGTTAATATAAAGATAGTAGAACCATTGATGGTTCTGTTGATGCAGGTATTGACGCATTCTAGTATGGCTAATATTTCAGCTTGAAATATGCGGCACCTTGGGCCATACACGCCAATTCCTACCCCTTTATCTGTTTTTGATCCGTCCGTATACCACACCATCGATCCCTTCGGTGGGGACGCCTCACTGGCTTGCCATTGTTGACGGGTTTCGATTACCACGCTAAATGGCCTTGTGAAGTCCAGCCTGGTTGTGGTCACGTCGGATATTTTGGACATCTCCTCTAATCGGATTTCTTCGATTATCGCGAGATGTCCCACCAGGTCCCCTGGTTTGAAGACCATGGTTCTTTGCAGCCTAAGTGCTCCCAGGAAAGCCTCCTTCTTAACCTGAAGATGTAGTGGTGTAAGATTAAGAAGGAATTGGATGACTGCAGTTGGGCAGGTACTCATTGCGCCTGTGATTCCCAAACAGGCTAGTCTTTGCACCTTTTGTAGCTAGACTTCCGCCTTTTTTTGTTTTATTTTTGGCCACCATACAAGGGATGCATAAGTGACCATGGGTCTAATTATTGTTGTGTAAAGCCAAAACACCATCTTCGGCTTCAGACCCCAAGTTTTACCCGCGAAGCTGCGACAAATGTAGAGTGAGGTGATTAATAAACAAAAACTTAACTGGAAGCTCCATCTGGATTGTACGATACAAAAGGCCATCGCAGCCCTTTCGCAGTGCAGAAGAGCTTCCGGTCGTACTTGGGGCATCAATCCCAAAATATTCCACTGGATCTATACCGCTGTAATCAAACCCAGTCTCTGTTGCGGTGTACTAGTCTGGTGGCATGGCGAATGTACACTTTCTAAGGTACAAGGAATGCCCTGCTTAGCTATTACGGGTGCAATGAAACTCTTCACCAACTGCAGCTATTGAGTTGGCTCTTCCTCTTGCTCCGCTCGACATCATCGTGGAACAAGAGGCGATGAAATCTGCCCTGTGCCTCGGTTATAATAATCTCTGGCGCACTAAAAATCAGTTAGTAAGGCACTCTAAGATCTGGGATAGGCTGACAAGTAAGGACCCATGGTTACGTTCAGATGATCTCGGACTACGAAACGTCTCGCTTATGTCAACGCGGAAGGTATAACGTGGTCATCCCGTCCAGAACTGAATGGGATGAAAATTATCTCGAGGGCATGGTGTCGAACGACGGCTCTGTGTGGTTTATGGATGGATCTCTTGTTGGCGGTCCAGCCGGAGTAGGAGTGTACGATCTCACTGAAGATCTGCACATCTCCACCTCTCTAGGCAAGTTTGTCTCTGTTTTCCTGGTAGAAGTTCTCGGTATCCTGATCTGTGCCTACAAGATTCAGAAGAAGAAAATTCGGGAGAAGAACGTCACAATTTTCTCAGGCAGCCAAGCTGCGCTCTAATCGCTTGACTCGAATGTAGTCTCGTCCAAAATTCTCAGTGAGTGCCGTAACTCGCTTGACCTCATTGCGACTTCTAATAAAGTCTCAATTATCTGGGTCCCAGTCCACTGCAACATTACAGGCAATGAGACTGCTGATAGGCTTGCAAAAGAAGGGGCCTGCTTACCATTTATAGACCCAGAGACTGAAGGGCGGCCCCCATAGAATCCTTCACCGTCAAACTTCACCTTCGCCGCCGCTGCACAACTATTGAATACATGCATTCATATGGGAGCTAACCCATAGCCGCCTCACCGCCAGACCGCGAGAGGAAATTTAAAGGAATAGTCAATAATCTGGTTGCAGCAGACCGTCGTGAGGGAGCTTTGCTGAGAGGGCTTTTACAAGTTGTGATTGGCCAGTTGGGATTCGTTGAATCAGCTGTTTATTTGACAAGTAAAGGTTTGAATTTGATATCTTTGAATTGTTTTGGTGGTTTTTTAATTATTTGGTTTGCTGTTTCTTCGTTTGGATTTCCTGGAGGGTGCCGTGTTTTTCTGGAATCATTAGTCTAGTTTCTTGCCGAATTGGTACTAGATTTCTTGTTAATTCACCTTCGGAACATACTGCGCCAGTTGACGGTTGGTCTCGAATTGTCATAAACAGCTCAGCGGCAACGGTGGCGGCGAAGGATTCTATGGGTTCGGGTCGCTCTTGCTGCACTGAAAGGGCTTTAAACTCTCAAAGCTCTGCTGCAAAGTTGACGGTGAAGGATTCTATGGGGACCGCCCTTTGCTCGGATGTAGCACCATCTCTCATCACTCGTTCTATATAATAGTGAGCTCGGAGAGAGCATAACAAGAGGTGGATCGCAAGACAGGACTGTAGACAATCGAAGCTGTTTCTAAGTCGGGTCGACTACGACCTAAGCAAATGTCTACCCAACCTTAAAAGATGCCAGATCAATCTCGCGGTGAGTATCATCACTGGTCACTGCAGACTGAATAAGCATCTACATACCATGAAGATGCGAGTTGGAGAATGAGACTACTACGCACCTTCTGTGCGGATGTCCACTCTACAACAGTGTGAGAGCCGTTTTACTCGGTGATTATAATGTAGACCCTAAAGATCTGCATCAGTTCACGATGCCCACTATCATGAGCTTCGTTAGACGGACTGGTCGTTTAACGGCTTACACGGGGCATCCAGATTAATTCAGATGGCAGATTCTTTTCTCGAGGCATGTATAATGGACCGTAAGTCTAGGTGCTGTGTATGGCTACCCACCTCGCTACAATCTACATCTACAACAATTGCTGCGCGTTGCCATGTGAACAGTATGTAGTACATATGTATAACAAAATTGGCGGAGTACTTTTCTAGAAATATTAATCAAAAATTTCGAACCATAATAGTACGAATTCACGCTAACCTCACTTTTTACGAGGAAATGTCCACAAATGTTATTGCAAGGTCGAAAATAATGCAATTGGTAAAAATTATGAGCGTAATGATTAAGACCAAAGAACAGAAAATTATAAGACAAAACAGTCCGTTGTGTGCAAAATATGGCAAATGACGCCACTTAAGGCCATTATTGAGCCAATTGAATAAAAATAAATTTGAATATTGTGGAACGCGTCATACCAAGAAGGAAAATTCACGTTACACGGTACCCGGATCTGGAAACATACAACTTAGCTGGAAAATGTGCCCATAACAGAATGAGAGCCAGCTCAATCGACACCTTGTATTTTTTGGGTTATCAGCGGATTAATTATTGATTGAGTTATTGTATATTTGGATTTTGTCTACTGACTTTGGCTCTCATTTGGGCAACGACTTTGACGACTCGTGGAATTCGACTTGGCAATTTTTTGGACTTGGACCTGTATTTGGCAGCGAAAACTTGGCTTTTTCTTTGACACGATTTGAATTAACTTGTTTTTGAATCTCTTTTTATTTCAGAAATGAGGGAAGGGTTAGGAAACGTCAGTGATATTATATTGCAAATGCTTTTCTGGTGAATAGAAATATATAAGGTTTCCCAATAAGAACGTCCGAACTTTAAATTTGATTAAAACACACAATTTTCGATTGATTGCTTTATTTGAAAGATAATTTTATGCGATTTATGATTTGAATAAAATATCGGCCAAATGGCCACCGCGGCTCCTCTCGCACACATAGGATGGTTGCTGTAAGCCCTCGGCTTAATGTTGCCCCAAAGGAAATAATCCAAAGGGGTTAGATCACACGATCTAGGCGGCTAAGCGATGGGACCATTTCTGGAAATTAACGACTCACCAAACTTACCGCGCAATAAGTCCATGTTAAGTCGGGACGTGTGAGAGGGTGCCACCATCTTGTTGGAATAAAAAGGTCGTCCGCATCAATTTCATCAAATTCCAGGAAAAAAATCGGTCAACATCGTGTTATAGCGGTTGCTATTAATGGTAACGGCATCTCCTGCCTCATTTCGAAAGAAATGAGGTCCGATGATTCCGCCATACCATAATCTACACCAAACGGTCAATTTGTATGGATGCAATGGTGATTCATGAACCACTCGTGGATTTGACTCACTCCAATAGCGGCATTTTGCTTGTTGACGAATCCATTAAGCCAGAAATGAGCCTCATCTGAGAAGATGATTTTGCGATGAAAATTGCCGTCGGCTTCCAACATTTCCAGTGACCAATCAGCGAACTGACGACGAATGTGATGGTCGGTTAGCTTGAGTTCTTGTGCCAATACCATCTTATAAGGATGCAGACCCAAATCCAATCGCAAAATTCGCCAAGTTGTCATCCTGGAGAGCCCCAACTCTTGAGAACGGCGCGGAACAGACGCATTTGAGTTTTCACGAACACTGGCTTGAACAGCGGCAATATTTTGTTCACTTCGTGCATTTCTTTGTCTTACATGCACTTTTATATCGTGAAGAGTGAATTCACTCTCAAACTTTGTTATTATGCGTCTTAAAGCACGCTCAGAAGGAGCATTATGACGACGGTTTTTTCCACGTAGCGTTCTTACAGTACCGACAAGAGATTGCGAATTTGCGTAATAATTTTGGACAATTTCCTAGCGTTGGATCAAAATGAAACGTGTCGTGATGAAATCGGAAACCTTAGTAAACATAACTGCACAGACCTGTCAAAAACCATAAACAAATATGGCCGCCACGAGCAATCAAAACCAAGTCCTTCTTATTGGGAAACCCTTTATACTGCTAACGGGCTACAGGGATAAATTCATTATACATATACAGTAATAACTGTAAATAAACTGTAAAAATAAAAATAAAATCAACGCTATCCATATTTTTCATTTTTATGAAATCCTACAAAACTTCATTGGTCCGTACCACCGGATCCAATCCTTTGGTAAGGGATTTTTCAAGTATAGTGGCGTTAAATCGCACAATTTGGGCGGCCAATTGCCACCAGCATTTCTTGAAATTACGCAACCAGAAACTTTCTCGTGTAATAAAGTTAGCGTTTCACCAGCTGTATGGCACGTACCGCCATCTTGCTGGAACCAAATATCGCTGACATCAAGATCTTTCAATTCCGCCCATAAAAAAGTTGCTATCATTCGTCCATCCGTTTTCGACGAAAATCCTGCTGTATGCTGTGTAATTCAATTGTGACGCTATGAATCGTCAGGCTGGCTGGTATTCGATTTCATTTTTAAAATTGCCTTATATTTGTTAAGTGACAACATATAACATGACAGCGCTCAATGGAGTATATATGCAAAAATGGCGTGAAGTTTTAAAAACTCAATTGTGGTAAGGTAATATGATGGGCAATTTAATAAAAATAAAAAAAAAGGTGTAATAGTTAAATGTATAATATTTCGGGGAAAATTTGGGTGAAACGAAAATTGTAGGAACTTTCAGAACAATTTTTTTACTTTCGCAAGCGATTGTATCTGCAGTGGTAGAGAAAGGTGAACATTGTTGAGATTTTTGGAAATTGAGGTAGTAGTAATTTGACGTGAGTTTAATGTTAACTAAAATCTTTAGTAGATCAAAAGATAAAAATAAAATTATAATGTCCTTACCGAATTTATGAATCACTCTGTAACTCGAAAACGGTCAAGACTGCCCTCTACCATACAGTTTTTAAGATCTATCACCCATTTCATTTCTGCATGTGCTATTCGAACACCTTGTATGGTCTTTAAGCTTTATGAGAAGGTACAGGATACTCAAAATTAAAATTAAACTGTAACAATTCTAACAGTATACCACCCCCTTTCTCACAAGTTTCACTCGTAAGTTGACCTTAAATGAAAAATTCAACCCTATTTATGCAGCCTGGAGGGTGAGCATAAAGTTTGGCGAACATTTCTAACACATATAATATTTTCTGTTTTTTGGACACCGAATCAACCTATCGACGCTTGGTCAGAAAGTTTTATACATTTTAAAGTATTATATATTATTATATATTTAGAAATGTTTGAAGTCGGGAAGTGCAATTTAAAAAATTTTAAATTTTAAATGATTATATTACAGAAGGTTAATGAGAAATTTCTAACATCTGAGAAATACATAAACAATTCCCACCCGGTTTGATCCGGTGGCGTTTTTGCACATGGCTTTGAACTTTACCTGCGTGTAAGCGATTCGCGGTGTTTTTTTTTTGAATAGGGCATTTGTAATATATTTAAAAGTATATACATCAGTCGCTACTTTTTTCTTGCTCTAAGGTGAAAACGATTTAATTCGCGACCGGTGGAAAATGTCAAACAGAAGTAAGACTCCATTTCGTCTATAATTTTAAATAACAGTAAAAAGCTGTTAATACAGACCAGTAGAATTTTAAGTTTATAATTCATTAAGTTCATTTTTAATTATTCCCTAAATGATTGTAGTGCAGGCAAAAGACTTGAAATCTTGTTATCCTGTTTAATAACTTCTAATTCTAATTATCCTATTTATTGTTTGATAAAAATACTTCAATTACTATTTGTTGTATATATGTATTTTGGGAAGTAAAGATGCTCTAAACATTTTAATCGTTGTTTGTAATGTAATTTATTAATGGGAAGAAAATCTTTTAGCAAAGTGATGAGCCTTGAAAAATGCCAAGAGTTCAAGAAATATTTCCAAATAAACACCTTGCGGCTTATTACACATATTCGATATTGCTTTTGGCGCATAAACTAGCATTTAAAAAAGGTCCTTCCACGGCCGGCAGTAGAAGTCTCGTCCAAAGTAACTTAAAAAAAGTTAAAAATTGTTTCATTATCTACATGATTGTTGCTACCGAAGTACACATGATTATATTTTTAGAATTTTTTTTTTCGCGAAATGGCAGTTGTTTGAAAAAAAAAACGGTTTTTTCGACGAAAAGACTCGAACTATGTTAAATGGCTTATAACTTTGTTTCCTGATATACAATCGCTATAATCCTATATAATCGGTGTACTTCGTTAGATAATTTAATAATAAAGGTCCATTTAAAATTTGAGGTCAATCGGATGGAAACTGTTCGAGTTCTACTGCCGGCTGATTTTTAAGAAGTGGTTCCGAGAAAAACGCGTCAACAAAAAATTGAAAAAGTGGCTTCGGAAGAGTGGTTTAGAGGCATTTTAACATTTAAATACACCTTTCTACAAAGTATGTTTTGATTCGAGGGATATTTTAGCATTATTTAAGCCAATTAAAGAAAAATGGAAAAAAAATAAAGCTGGTAATAACCCCTAAATAAATTTTATTTTTATTTTTCTCTTCTATTTTGTCGGTGACTTGAAATTTTTTTTTGTAATTGATTTATATAATGCTAAACTACCATCTAGCGAAATTTGATTTAATTCTCCCGTGATGTTAGTTTTCGATCCAGCCTCCTTAAGGGGACATTCTGGTCAGAAAATCGATTTTTTTTGTTTTGCTTAATTGATAGTATGAACCTTTAAAAATAACATGTTAAAATTTGAAACCGAAATCTTTAGCGGTTCAAAAGTTACAGGCAATTAAAGAGGCTGCCTCCCGCCGCGCGGCCGTCTGAGCCGACGAGCCGGAGAGCAGGTGCGAGCTATGAAACGAGCGTGTGAATAGCGTTCGGATTTGTAGCCTTGAATTGATGAATGAATTTTATAAGGCAGGTATTTTTGATGTTTCTTTGTCTCCTTTTCGTTAGGAGGGGATCTAGGGGGACGGAAGGAAGGCATTTGGCAAATTGTCGAGAAATCAAACTTTTTTCAAGTCGAAATGCGTCTCCAAACTTTAAGAGCTATTTTCTAAAAACTTCTTTTTTGTCGGCGGTGGCAACTTTTCCGAAAAAACCGTGCATGTGATGTTTATGAAACTTGGCACACTTGTTCTTTATAGGTATATGGAATGAGCTGTGGAACAGATTTGTTGTTGTTGTTTTTTGTAAAGTTATAGCAAAAAAACGGTGAAAAAATATCGCCGAAAAGTGTACTTTTTTTTTCAATTGCCCGCAAGTTTTTTATTTTTTCGAATTTTAAAAAAGTGTGCCACTATTCCTTGATAAATACATTTAAGATTAATAAACATTCGTCATTTGATATCATTTGATATCTTTAATAGTTTCCTTAAAAAAAAAATCATAAAAATGAGCTATTTTTTGGGCCGACAAACCAGAATGTCCCCTTAAATGAAATACCTTTATTTGTTAGAAACATTATATTACATAAATATACATGTTTTTTACAGGTTGGTTTAGCAGTTGTTAATGGTCAGCTGTATGCTGTAGGAGGTTTCGATGGCTCCGCTTATTTAAAGACGATAGAAGTGTACGATCCTGAAACGAATCAGTGGCGTTTGTGTGGTTGCATGAATTACAGGCGTCTAGGAGGTGGCGTTGGCGTAATGCGGGCTCCACAGACTGAAAACTACATGTGGTAAATATTCTTTTGATTAGTCGTTAAAAAAATGTAACAAAGATTTTTGTTATTTAGGATTAGAAAGGATTCCGTCGTGTAAAAGATAAACTGAATTTCATGAGTTCCAAATGAAGAAGTGGAATGTAACTACTTCACAGTCAATCATCTTTCTAATTGTAATGGAATAGAAAAGTCGCTCTCACTCATGGTTTTCCCACATTCAATACGAATAGTCATCAATACACAGTTAGCGGAATTCAAGAAAATTATCTAATCGTGTTCTTTCCGATTTATTTTCATTTTTTTTTTATAATAATTTACATGTCCTATGAATAAATGTTGTATACTTTGGCTTTCATCATGGAGAATTGATTTTTCCAGCATTGAAATGATTGTAGCAATTGCACCTAGTTGTTTTTATTTAAGACCATGGCTCGCTAGCAGAAAAAGGAGTACTGCTTATGTATAATTCTCTTTTATTTATTTTTTCTTCAATATGCTGTACACAAAAATGTTCACAGAAAATTATGACCGAATTGGGATGAGAAATTCAGTGTTAATTCTGAGGCGCCAGAAACCAACTTTTATGTATTTGTTTATATTTTTCATATGGAGTTTCAGTAGCCAATAAGATTTTATCTAATTCAAATTGAAATAAAAGTAACGCAAGATGGCATTCTAATAAGAAATAAAAATAAATCACTGTACCTTAAGATGAGTTGTGTTTTGAAACAAATAAAAACTTCAGTTGGCCTTTCCAGCCCGCTTTCATTAATGATGTGAAAACGAGTTGGAACTGCTGCTTTTTTGTGCTTGAAAATATCGTCTGCCTTATCTCGCTTGCTTTACGTAAAGTGGATCAGCGGAGTAGGTTGAAACCATAGCTGAGTTCAAACAACGCCAGCAAGAACTATCAAAAATACCTAGGGATGCCGAAGAGTGTTATCAGCTAGTGTTTAGTCGGCAATTTAGTTGTATCGATAGTTGTAGGCCAGTGCGCCTCAAAGCCAGAAATACGAGCACGCCAAAATCGTGATGGCTATCAACTGACATTATTCGGACACTCCCTTAGGTGTGGGTTTCGGCCAAAAATAAATATTCTCTGTAAAACGCCCGCGCCACTGGCTCGACCTTGCAATTGCTTATTCAACGGAGCTTAGAAGTGACCCTGTGGCGGTGCTGCACCTCTTAGGTAAGCGAACACGTGCTTTTCTGAGTGTGTGCATGAAGATAGAAACGTGCGCCCGACCGACTCATTGAAGTTCTCCTTATCTACCAAAGTTCAACGAACTCATGAGCTTTCGCTGCAATTAGCTTTGATTTATCGAAGCTCGCCGATAGCATCTAACAACAAATACTTGACGCAGTGCGTTGCACTATCGGCCTTGATTTGGGCTAAGTATCAATGGACGGGTTAATTAACTGCGCGAATAAATTTATTCACTAACATACTTCTGTTTGTTTTTCTACTTTTTGTTAATTCATGTCAGAAGTGATTAAATTAAAAATATCTCCAACGTTATTTGAAGCGATTAAAGGTACAAACTGCCTCCTGATTCAAAGCCAATATCACCATAAAACCGCGTCAAAGCAAGAGGGCTTATGCAATAGGCTCATTAATTCATAAATGTGATTATGAGGAATTTAAAGTAGGCAGCAGCGTTTGACCGGACAACTTACTACATTTAAACGCTAATATTATGCGGTACATATGTAAGTGACGACTGCTGTAGTACCTAAATATTTTCGAGTTTGTAAAATAACGCAAATATTTCAATATTCGTATTCGTGTACATTCCAATCGGCAGTAACACTAGTAAGCTAGTTTACTCCAATAAGTCGATTGGTGCACTTGCTTATTCCATTACTACTGTTCAGTTTTCATTCTTCGCTATCGTTCAAGCTATCGTGATTCTGTTCTATCTATAGACTCCGTTTAATCAGTAAAATTCCAGATTCAAATGGGAATATTTATCACATTAAAATCTTCTTCTGGCAGCTATTGTATAATGCATAGCATAGCCTTGTTCGCGACGGCTTCTTAAAGTTTCCTATAAAAAAGGGTAATGGCTTTTCTATGGATACCACATTTTCGCGAAAAACTTGTACTTTAGTAATATTTTGATTTATTCAACTGCCGCATTCTAAAGCCTTCTCATTATCAATAGATGTTGATATACTACTTTGCATATTTATTTTTTATAATAATTCACAAATCCTGTTTATCTGCAAATTTTTTTTTTCGATTTTTAAAAAAGAACGTGAGGGATATTTCAAAAAATTAAAAAATTAAATCATGTCTATGGTAATGTTAAATCATTCGGTTTAGAAATAATGTACAAGTGTTGCTCGCTCGGTGCCGAGTGTGGTGTGACCACAACTTGTTTGCGCTTGGTGTTCTGCTTTCGTTCTGTTTACTACAGATATTTGCCAACAGTCAGTTAGTTGCACAGAAGACCCACCGAGCCAATACTACGGCCCTTACTAAGCAAAAAGAACGCGGAATTATGATGTTTAAAGTGACTTTCTCAATTACATAAATTGACCCAAAAAAAATTTAACGCTTATTTAGTTTGTTTGCGTAGGCCCTTGTGAAACTTTTTCATTCGAGTTAATTCGTACACTGGGCCGCTGCATATTGTGCAAGAGCGCGAATTTGTTCAATATTACGCGACGCCACTGGATATTCTATCTACAAATCAAATTCGTTCGAATCTCATGAATTTTTCCCCATCGATCGGGTCCGACGCTGCGCTGGTACCAAGGTGTGTGTTATAATATCTCGAAGCTTGCATTGAGATGAATTTTCCATGCAGAAGCTTGCAGTTAGAGCTGCTTATGGAAAACTGATCGTCCGGGGGCCGGTATGTGTATAAAAACAAAAGCTCTTCCGCGGCCTCTTCAATGCTGTCTTCAGCTGGCCGATAAGAAAGCGCACTGCTAGATATTCGCAGAAAACAAAGGGTTGAAAGCTTATATAATCGTTAAGCAAATCGTGCGCGCGTTCAACGGTTTGAATTATTCGTTTCGGGCTTTGATAATTATTGAGTGGCTGCATTTGCTGCATATGGACTCCTCAAATATAAATCAGTTCGGAAGTGGTAGGAGGTGTTCAGTTCAAACCAGGCCTTGAAAACAGCTCGCTGGTAGAGTGCTCCTAGTGCCGCAGTCGCAGTTCGAACTTGAGTGCATTTTATCAGATGGGTGAGATAATGAAGAAGGTGGCGTCAATAAATAAATCTTGTGAGGAAACTGGCACTGAGCTTCCGGTTAGTGTGAGACTTGCGGTTGAAGAAATTGTTTCCTCCTGCCAAGTGGGCGAGTATACTCTGAATGTAGAAAAGTTGTCAGAGCACGGTGAAAACAGCTATGGACTAGTGTTGCAATTGGAAGTCCTTCCAACGTTGGGAAAAAGATCTCTGCATTACATTGCAAAGGTCTCTCCGAAAAATGATGCTCGCCGAAAACAGATGGACGTAGTGGAATATTATACCAGAGAGGTGTTCATGTATCGTAATATCATCAGTGAATACTTGCGGCTACAGCTGGAGCACAAGATACCTCCGGAGCTCTGCTTTGACGCCGTTCCAGCCATGTATTACGCCTCGTTGCAGGAGAAAGACGAGTTCATTATTTTTGAGGATCTTCACAAGTCGGGGTATATGCGGTTTAATAGGCACCTAGTTATTCCGTATCGCTTGGCAGCACTCGCTTTGGAAGAGCTGGCTAAATTCCATGCCATGTCCTTTGTGTTCAGAGCCAAAAAACCGAAGCGTTTTCACGAATGCGTTAGCGTCATTCGAAAGGACCACCTGTTTTCCGACAACATGGAGCAGTTAAAAATTGATTTTGGGGAAAAGTACATCGAGAAGGTGATAACCGCAGTCAATGAGGAGGAGAACATCCCAAACAAGCAGAAATTTCTCAAGCACCTCAGGTACTTCTGTGACAAATTCAAGGAGCTGGGTGTCAAGATGGTCAGCGGGATTGAGGCAGAGCCCTACGCAGTGATTTGTCATGGCGATTTTTGGAACAACAACGTTCTCTATCGGTACAACGTAAGTAACTGAAACTGAATACTCTTTCCGTCATGCGGCTATAAAAAACCCCTCAGTTCTTCGTGCTCGCGCTGAGAACAAGCAGATCTTATTAGTCGCCGCCAGTTAAAACGCAATTGCCGTCCGTCATAGAGATATGCTTTGATCTGTGCTCTATTTTGCCACCCGATATGTAGTGTACAAAGAAAACATTCTAAGTAAATGTAGTAACGCGGGAAGCTTTCGCGGCTAAGTGATCTGCTTCATAGTTCGGAGAGAAGGGAATTGGCTTACTGCTGTGAGTGGTAAACGTGCTTTCTTTTATCTGCATGAAGCATGGGCGATAACACGTGCAAGGGGATTGTTACGCCCAGATTAGAAGCTGGTGGGTAGGTGGAGATAAGACTGCGGTTACGTCAAATCTGCAGTTACGAGTTCTTTGCTCTATATATTTAGCCTTGACTTATCCGGTTATCTAACTGCACCCTGAAAAGTGTATAGGTGGCGAGTGTTGGGATTAGCGGGCTGAGATAGGCGATTTTTGTTTATTTACTTTGAAATGTTACCTAATAGCGTTGCTGGAGAGGTGAGTGATCTTTTGAAATTGGCTAATGTTTGCTTTATGTATTCAGGAGAACGGCGAGCCAGTGTCGGCCAAACTGCTGGATTTCCAGATGTCTCGGTATTCTTCTCCTGTGCTGGACATCGTGCACTATCTGTTTGTCTGCACCGAAAAGGATCTTCGTGATGAGCACTTCGAAGACTTGAAAAGTGTTTACTATATGTCGCTGGCAAATCAATTAAGGCTGTTTGATCTAGATCCTGAAAGGATCTTCTCCTACGCTACCTTCGAGGAGCAATTAAAAATGTTCGGAGCTTATGGATTTTGTATGTCTGTGTACGCGCTGCCATTTTATATTTCCGATCCCAGTCACATACCTGATTTAAATGAGGCTGCTGAAGCTGCAACGAGCATCTTAACTTCCCCAAAACTTAACAGAGACAAAGAAAAGGATGCATTTTTTTCACGGTATGAATTCCTGAATGAGCGCACTCTGGATATATTTAACAAGCGAATGATTGAAATTCTGCTGGACTTAGAAAAATACGAGATGCTCGATTTTGTTGCATAAGTCGCTAATTATAATGTATGTTTGCAAATATTACCTTGTTGTGCAGTATTTTATTGTATAGTTTGTTTGAGGACAATGCATGTTTTGTACAAATTTCGTTGATATTTTTAACTTGTTTTGATAATAAATATTATTGTTAACTCTTCGATTTTATTTACTAACTTACCTGTAACTATGGTATGAACTATTATCTGAAGAGGGGATAAGATGTCGCGTTTCCAATGTTACGAGGAAAAGAACATGTTTTGTAGGTCTATTGGCCCCTTGCTGCAAAGTCAGACAGACAAAATCTAGTCTTGGAATAAAAAAATCCCGAAGTACGATAATATACAAACATAAAAACAGAAAAATTGATGAAATTGCGACATAGTCCAGAAAGGCGAAATAAAAAGAGTTGTCGTATTTCTTGTCATTTTGTCGGTGAAATCCGATCCGAATCAAGAATTTGAGGAAAAACCAGTGGTAGATGATTTTGATAGTATTTTGGAGTTGCTCCATAGATTACAAATTCATATACAGGATGTATAGTAGAGCACATGCTAAAATGATTACAGGGTGATTTATTATTATTTTATTTTTATCTTTTGATTTAACTAACGAAGCGACATCAAACTGACGCCAAACAACTACCACTATTGTTAATCTACACCTAACACTGCAGTCACGCAAAAATGAAAAAATGCTCTACAATTTCCTAAATTTCACGTTTTTCCAACATTTTCTCCGAAATCCATACAATTAATGCCCCTCTTTTTATTTTTATTGAATTACCCATCTTATTGCCGTTCCAAAGAGATTCAACACGTCTAGGTAGGGAAAGGGTAATTACAAGTAGAAAACCTTTGCGGAATATTAAAAAGTCAGGATTTTAAAATTTTCTTTCTAGATTTAAATTTAAACGTTTGTAGCGTACTAACATTAACTGTAATAAATTTTATATTAGGGAAAAGAATTTTGGGGTTAATCTATGTTAATTTTTTTGTGAAATCCGCAAAAGCTTTTCTACGCATAAAGCGTCATGGGCATTTTTCTATGAGAGCTGGGCGTAAAGCCAACACAAATAAATTGTGTTGTTATTTATTGTATTTTACGTCTTAATACCCACTACATATTTTTTATCCCCAAAATAGACTGAGTATTAATGTATTAAAGCACAAAAGATTGATTAAACAAAACACATAAAATAATTAAAAAGTAATCATCAACTAAAACATCTAATAAATGTTGAGCGGGGGCAATAAATGGCTCATATCGTCCTAACCCTAGGTACCACAAAACGGAAACTATGTGTGCACAACTTCCTACTATCCTTCTGCCTGTTAAACAGGTACAATAATGATATACTATAGCATTTCTACCGGTTTGGTCTCTGCCGCGACTGTATTTTTACTCGAAGCACAATTGTTTGGAGAATATTGCATTTGTGTAAATCATTTAGTGTCTCATCTCTATATAATTCGATTACATAAATACCATCGCGGAAATGTTCTGCGACATATGACTTTGCCAGTTTTATGTGGTAAGTCCCTAATGCACTATGCAATCCTCGATTAAACGAGGAAAATCATTTAAGAATGGAAGATTTGCTTCCATTCTCACAAAGTCTCGACGTTGTCGGTTTAGATTTTTAAGTTCGACGTAATCAAATAGTCGATTGGGGGTGTTTATTTTTTCATCAATTATGGTAATAATATCTGAAGCTAGTCTGCGGTTTTCATAACCACAAACTTCAATACTATCTACGCTATCCCTAAAACCTCGATCAAGCAAAAAAACATCGTTTTGTTGAAAAATCCAATGCCAAGTACTATTCTCGTCATTCATAATGCCTTGCATGATTGTTGCGTCAGATGTAGTGGCAGCATACGGACCCAAAACATCCAAAATATAGCCATCAGTGCTGACAATCATTAAGGGTTTCGGTAAGTTCTTATATTTATGCAAACTGTAAGACAAGCGTTGGAACAAAAAATTAGAACTTTTTCCTATCAAAATGTAAGTGCCATCGCAAATAATTATTGCTATGTTGTTTTCACTGTTACCAAATAGGTGTTTTGGTATCAACAAATTCCTCTCCAAGATATTTTTTCTTGTGATATGGTCGCAGCCTAAATGTAAAGGGATATAATCTGTCTCTAAACATTCTCTAGCTATTTTTAATTTTCTTTCTAGAGTTCGGCGAGACATACTAAACAATGATGTTAATCGTTCATTAATTTCACCTGTACGAAGTTTTGTTAAACACACTCCAAGGACTGTCCGTGGACGACTACTTTGATTCGCAATAGAGGGTGTCTGATCCAAAATACTGTTAAACTGTTCGTTTAACACGACATGATGTCGTATCATCTTCGATTTGTTTGTTTTTGTTCTTTTGAATAACACTGTCATAATATAAAATGAAGTACTAATCATTAGCTTTCATATAAAATATATTTCAATGCTGTTGGTTTAACGCCCAATTTGACCGAGATCCTTTGTATATCCTTCTCTGCTTGGACATGTCGTACCTCTATGAAAAGCCAATAAGACGAGCAATTAAAAAAAATGTTTTTGAAATTACATGAATTTCGGAAAAATGTGAAATTTAAGATATTTTAGATCATGTTTCAATTTCACAAGTGACTGTACCTCCAGTGGTAGAGAGAGGTCAGCATTGGTGGCATTTGCAAAAATAATATTAAGATAGTAGTTGTTCGGCGTGAGTTTGATGTCACTGCGTGAATTAGATCAGAAGATAAAAATAAAATATTAATTGCCAAATTTTAGTTTCGAAGTGGTGATATTCACCGACCTACATACAAATCACTTTCGAACTCGTTTTCGATATTAGCTGACAACATTGTAGTCATTCGGCATTGTCATGAAAAATATTTTATTTATTTATTTTTATTTATTTAACATTTATTAGGACTACTCAATGTCTTGTGTGTACACACAAGAAATATAATTCTTTTATAAGTACCTCAAAAATGAATGTAGAAATAAATAATGCTAAGACTATAACTATTAAGCTCAAGCAATAAGAAAAATAATAAAAGGAAACAATAGTAAAAAAGAAATAATGGTCAAATAAAATTATATTGAGTCACTCGGGACTTGGAACACCCAATTTCACTTTCACAAAAAGTGAAGTCTAACACATGAAAGATTTTTTAATTGTTCTACAATCTACCTACTCACCCTTTATATCTTCAGTCATTCCAAATACTGTAGTAAACAAATTCTGTATGATCAACCAACCAATAACTGTCACAGAATGAAGTATATGAATTCGAGGCAGATAAATATAATACTACCATCGGCTGGTCATAAATTTATCCGGTGTCTGTTTATCGCGGTCGATGAATACAAAATATCTTAGATAAAAATTAGCTTTGTTGGTGAATACGACCCCCTAAACGTTTCTAACCAATCTACGATCGTAAATATTTTTTCCTTGTTTTTATTCGCTGAAAGACCTCACACAGCTGGCAGAAGTCACAGGTAGTGGGTAGTGTCAATGCTAGGCGAAGATATTGGGAGAACTGGTCACTGAATCATATTTTTCAATTCAGTAGAGCAATGTGACATGAATTTTGAATACTGATTTTGTTTGTTGTTTATAGCGTTCAATATCGAAAATTAACTTGGCATTTAAATCATCTTTGTCTTCTAAGGCGAGATCAGTTGCGGATTTTTTCAGATCTTCAGGAGGTTGCATGTAACGAAAGTCTTCTTAGGAAACTAAAATTAGCTACTACCATATTTCCATCTACCTAGAACCTTGAGATTTTGCGAGATGCCATAAAATTGATGTGATAAATATAAATATATAATAATACTAGCAGACTCGTCCCAGCTTCGCCCGGGCTTTTCCATACTTACATATACATGTGTTTAAAACTGTTGCAGAATAAATATAATTGCTTCATGCGCGTATACAGTTTTTAATATTTACCGCGGGATCCCAGAAATATTCCCGGGATAAAATTTCGATAGCAAATTTAAAATCAGGTACCCAAAAAATTTATTCATTTACACGGAAATCCTTCGAACTTGACTTGACTATTTAGTTTCGAAATTTTGAGATTAGCGACCCCGAAAATATTAAAGAACCCGTTTTCATAGAAATTTCCGGTAGTTGCACTTTTCCTGACGCACAACACTTTCGAATAGGCGTAATATTTAATATCGGGCTCATACTCGAATGCTAGACGAAGGAATGAATCGGATGTAAATGCTCGATGTACTTGTTGGCGTTATTGGTCGTTTGCTCTGCGTGTGTCAACTACGAATCGACGCGCTTGTTTTTGTTCTAATCGTCTTTGTTGATTTCGTTCAGCTCGTGCCTCTTGTGATTGTGATTCACGCAATTGCTCCATGCTCACACGCGCATTTTCATTATCCTGTTGGATTTGTTCGTCTGTTCTTTTGGCTCTTCTATTTCGCATGTCTGTAGATCTAGCCGTTCGACGGCCCAAATCAGACCCTTTGCGTCTTGCTAGCATTGTTCACTGTACAAAACACACAAATAGATCAAATTGAAGTACTTAATGGTAGAAAACCGTATACTGATAATGTTTTTGTTCTTTTATTATTTTACTAACCTTTCACAATTATAAAATACGTACATATTTCACTTTTAATTGAAAATGATGATGATAATTGACACCGGTAGACGCCTGGCAGGAATAACTGTTCGAGTGGCAACTGATATGATGTTTGAAAATTATTAAAGTATTAATATCGCTATTAAAAAACAGGGGTTGGTGGTAGAAGGGTGAACATTTAGGGTTTCATGTATTTTTTAATGTCGAATCATAAAAAAAATTAAAACAAAAAATGTTGTCCAAAAAATAAAAATAAATGTTTTGGGGTGGACTACCCTTATCACTTAGGGGTATGTTACAACCTATTCTCAGAACTACTGAATATACACACAAAATTTCATAAGTATCGGTCAAGCCGTTTCGGAGGAGTTTTGTTACAAACACTGTGACACGAGAATTTTATATATTAGAAGATAAAAAAATATCCCAGTAGGTAATTTGTAGTAATTGAAATAATCGCATTTAAAATCTCATAAATTCATAATGGCATTTCTACAAAGGTTTATTCAGCATTACTCCGCATACGCTAAAATTTACATTTGACTGCCGACTTTCAATTTAATTTTGTGGTTTTGAGATATATTTTATCGAGAATCCAACTATGTATCAGTATAAACTATATGTCAGTGCGAGAATAATGGGAAACAGACTCGGGAAACATCAAATGAAATCTCGGAAACACTTTCAAATCACAAGATTTTGGGAAAATGGAAACATGGTATTGCAACTAAATTTTAAAACTTCTATACCGTTTGCTAGCAAAACCGAATTTTAAACTTCTCAAGTTCTTCAACCTTATTGTAGCGGTCTTCTCGTCGAACATTGCTTTTACCTTTTGCGTTTTCAGGAAGTTCTGGTTCTATGGACAACTAGTTTGGCAGATTCCTTACTGATTATACACCATTCTATTTGATTCTGCCCAAAATTATTCAATTGATCTGCAAGACCCTGTAACTGGATGTTTTTTTAAAGTTTTGCAATTTTAAAATGAAACACAATACATATAAATCATGTCTTTTTTCCGAGGTCGTCCAGAATGCCTTTACGCATTCCCTTTCTCTTTAGTTTCTGCACTCCAAATCCGGCAATTTTGTTTATTTACGTCCAATGGAAAGGACTTCTCGCTATAAAAATGATTAACGCTGTCCTGTCAAGACTTCTGAGAATATGATCGTAAATAAATGAATTCAAAATTAATCATTGTCAAATTTTTTTTTGCTGTTTAGCTGTTATCATATGACTGCCCCTTACATTCTGAATAGTATAAGGCCATTTTTGCTTAATTTATTTACAATTTCGTCCGTAAGTCCACTGTCGGTTTTTAGTTCAGTTTTTTTAAAATCTATAAAACTTTCTTCAACCATAGCGTACATTTTCAATCATTCGTATTTACATAGCGCACAATTTCAGACATTCAATCAAATGGGATACTGTTATACTTAATGTAGATTAGATATAAATTGTTTAATTTTTCATGCGGGCGGAAATTTTACCTATGTCTTTCATCTGAGATGAATGTTTTCGGTGAGAGGTGATTAAATTGTAGGTACATTGAATTTTTCCAAGCGAACTCATGAGTTAGAGCAGCAGTGTCGCGCGGCATTGGTTGGAAAAGGTAAGTAAAGTTTTTTCACATTTCAAAGATATTTGCTTGAATATATATTTGACTTTTCCAATAATTTCCATGTTTATTTTGTTTGTAGGAAAGTTACCAATAAGAACTGGACTGTAAGATAAGGCCACCTCAACCTTTTGGCAGTGCAGAAGAGCGTTCAGTCGGAGCATCAGTCCCGAAATCATCCACTGGATCTACACCACTGTTATCAGCCTCAATCTCTGTTACGGCGCGCTGGTGTGGTGGCATGAAACTAACCAAAGATCCATCAAAGAATGGTCTGCTTAGCTATTACGGGGGCAATGCGATCTTCATCTACTACAGCAATTGAGTTAGCTATTTCTCTTGCTCCGCTCGACATCTTCGTGGAAAAAGAGGCGATGAAATCTGCCTTGCGCCTAGATTATACTAATCTCTGGCGTTGAAAATATCAGAAAATGGGGCACTCTAAAATCTGTGACAGCCTCTACTCTCGGACTACGAAACGCTACGCTTTAGTCAACGTGGAAGGTTGTCATCCCCTCCAGATTGGAGTGGGATGGAAATTATCTCGAGAACATGGAATCGGACGCCACCTGTTTGTAGTTTGTGGATGGATAACTTGCAAGCGGTGTAGCAGGAGTCTTTGTGCACAGTCTTATGGAAGATCTGCACATCTCCACCTCCCTAGGCAAGTCTGTCTCTATATTTCAGGCAGAAGTCCTCCGCATCTTGATCTGTGCCTACGAGATTTAGAAGAGAAACATTTGGGAGAAAAACATCTCAATTTTCTAACACAGCGAAGCTGCACTCCACTTATAGGCCCAGAGCCTTTTATGGATGTACCACCATCTCTTATCACTCGTTCTCTGGCAGAGTGGGTTCGCGCAGAGCATAACGAGAGGTGGACCGCAAGACAAGATTGTAGACTGTCGAAGCTATTACTAGACCGGGTCGATAACGAACTGAGTACACGTCTACTTAATGAGTGTTATCACAGGTCACTGCAAGCTGAACAAGCATCTACACACAATACTGATACACCGCCATGCAGATGCGAGTTGGAGGATAAGCCTAAAACACATCTTCCGTGTGTGTGTGTCAACTCCAGAACAACGCAAGAGCTATCCTATTTCGGAGATTTTATTGTAGATCCTAAATATCTGCATGAACTCACGATGCCCACTATCATGAGCGTTGTCACACGGACTGGTCATTTAACGACTTATACGGGGCATCGCGATTAACTCAGATGGAAGATTCTCTCCTCGAGGCATGTATTCATTGTACTATACTCTTTTTATTCTAGAAAACAAATATTCTGAAACTTTCACCCATTGCAGCATATAATTTATGTTATTTAATGTATCGTATCTAGTAAAAAATAAAGTTCGGGGAGCACAGTCCATCTTCACGCTTCAATTTCTTCTGCATTCTCATGTCAGCATGACTGGCTGAATGTTCGTCATATTAACAATCGCTGAATTTATACTAATACTCCTTTCATAATTAGCGGTCCTTCCTCTAAGACTTACACACCAATACAATTTTTTAAATATTTATGACAAATCCGATTACTACATAGAATAAAGAATTTTTTGACGACGCTTGTTGGAACGGAGGTCCGGAGAAAAGTCGTCCGCACGAAGATAACAAAAACCAATAATAAATCCTCGACAAGGAACCAATAAAAATACGAATAAGTTAACAAGCAAACTAAATATGTTATTAAATCGCAAAACAGTTTACTATCGATAGAATATCCTGAAGGACTTTTGCTAGAAGCTGCTTCAAAATTTTCTTTAATAAGCATGATGGACAACGAAGCTGGAAAATTTGAGGTAGATCGCGGGGTGTTAGTTCACCGTTGGTGGAAAGCTTTCCCTTAGGAAATGGGACCAGGACGGCGCGGCGTTTTTCCATACCGAGAGAAAATGGCTTTTCCTCAGAATGTGATTAAATAAGAAGAGAATTCTCTCCTTGAAACTTTTAGGGGCTTCTTTGATAATTTTGTAAGAGATTTTTCATCAAACGTGCGCGGAAACCACTACTATACTATACCGCACGGGTTTACGTGTGGAAACACGCCGATTGCCCACTGTAAAGCCTGTTGGGAATAACCCACTGGTAAATTTTAAATACCGCACGCGAGACTTAGAATAACGCCCGGGTACCTGAAATTGAAATGCACTCAGAATATTTTCTGTCTTCTTCAATTCCATTCTTCAAGAAATCCTTCATGGGAGCCGTATACCTGAGTGCATTTGGGTCGCTCGAGAATGAGAAGGAGTGAGTACATGTCCCATCACTAATCACTGGACAGGAGTATGCATTTCTCGTTTGCACTTGCAGGATCAATGGGGAACTCCAGAAATATTTCTCGCTTGCACTTGCAATAGCAATGAGGAGCTCTAGAAATCTACCTGAGGAGCACTCGAGAGTTTCGCACGTGTTAAACATACTTTTAATGCTTTTCAGGTACCTAAATAAAGTAATTAAGCCGGGCATGAGTAAATATCACATGGTCACCAGAGTAGTTAAGACTATGTTATGTAATGTAATAGTATATTGCTTTGAACATCTGTACCTTAGATATGATAAAAACATTTCCTTACTACTTTTCTTTAAGATACGTATACCTTTGTGAGAGATAATTACAGCAAAAATTGTTTTTTTTATTCTATCTTGATGGCGGTAGACGCACGAGCGAAGCGATGGCGACCCTGCCATCGTGGGCAATCGGCTAGTTTCCACCCTAGTTGCACAAAAAACTATTATCATATCCTGATGCCGATACCTTACATTGACTAAGCGTTCAGTTTAACTGTTGAAGGGATATTGGGTGCGATAGGTTCCTTCGCAGATCAGCGGAGAATCACTTGGCCGTGAAGGACCAAAAGTTTCTGGCTCGTAACATACATTGAAAATAATGACTGAACAGCGTAGAAAGAAGTAATTGTTCAAGAAATGTTTCAATCAAATTACTCCGACCTTGACAGAGGTGTTAGAATATGATTTGAAAGATATGAAAGAAGAAGCAGTTATGGACAAGAAAATGGCACTTCTAGGAGGTGCACTTGGAGCCTCTGTTGACCTTCTTAGGGAACTGTAATGTGAAGATATGGCAGAATATAAATATTTGACGAGGATGTGCTGAAAGATTGTATGTTTTGCTTAATAACATATCTCCTGCAATTCAATGGTCAGACACCATTATGAGAGATGCCATACAAGCAAGGGATAAATTGCAAATTACTTTCTCCCTTTTGGCAACAGGGAATAGTTTTAACATAGAACATTTGTATTTCTCCCTGAAGTTCTAGATGCTACATGTATACGAGTACTTAAGGGATTACATTAAGGCAAGAAAATGACCAATCCTTTATTGTTATAAAAAAGAAACAAGGACCATATTTTACACGTTCGTCGGTAAACTCATAACGGAATATTTTCTAATCACGCTTCATGTGTGTTGGGGTAAAATATAGTAGTTACTGCGGTGCTTAATAAATCATTTGTGCTGATACTATGGTAATTGATAGCCCAGAAATTAGTTGTGGTTCACGTGGCGAAATGAAGTGTGTCATAGAGTTCTTATGGAATGCAGTATCTGCCGATGAATGAGATGCAAGTGATGGAGAGTCGTATGATAAAGAAGTTGATGTAGATCTATTCATCATTCTCAATTCTTCGATTCTAAATTCCGTCAAGCATTAACACACGTAAATTGGTTTCTTTTGACTTGGACCATCAAGGCATCCTCTTCATGAACCTGAAGACTCTTCAGGTTCAGGTTTGTTAATAGTTTCTCTTATAGATTTCAAATCTAGGCTTGGAGTACAACGCTGCTTGTCTTCTTCAGTTGACGGGAGGCGTTTCTTGAATTTAAGCTGATTTTTCTGGCTGCTTCAGAAGTTCCGAAGTTTAGTTCTGAAAACATTAGCATTAGTCGTATTAATTTTGTGACTAACAAAATGTTCTATTTTGAAAAATGTTACGCTTGGCTCTAATATTGTAACCGAAAAATATCGACATTCCTCAGCATAAGGTTCCATCGTGCAAATAGTCGCGATAATTCAGTTAATTTAACTGCCATACTTTTTCACAGGGAGCTCAATGAGTGTTGAATTTATTGCACTGGCACCATACAGTGCTCACAAAATTTGCTGCTATTTCTTATCATTCCGGGGTTCTCAAGTTTACTCAAGAGGGAACCGTGGGATCGAACTTTGTGCTGATGCGAGTGTGTGTTTTTCTATATTAAATTGTTTCATAATTGTACATAGAGCCCAGGTTTGTTTTAGCTGCACTTGCCATCCAGAAGTCGTGGAGTTTGAATCAAAGTATAGTCGAACCCTTTGCTATCCAGACCAGACCCAGAGCATTTGCCAATGACAATAACACAGAGCAGCCAACAGTGACCAGAGTTTAACTTTAAGAAGATAGTTTGTGTTTTATTCTGTGTATTCCAGCGATCCAATCCATACCGCCATGCCCTGGTTCAAGTATCTGGACACTATCATCACTTGTCCAAGCACCCACATCCAAATCTATGACGACAAAATCGATTGAAGGAACGGGCGGATAATAAACCAATTGTTTGCAGTATAAGGAAATGCTGTTCAGGTTTTTTTAATAACCAACTGAATATGGGGCTCCAGAAAATCATGCAGAATGGGCATTTATAGAAAGAGGATTCCGTTCTGGATGGGATTTCCCCGGATGCAGTGGCGTACCTAGGGTGGGGCAAGTAGGGCACGTGCCCTGGGCGCCAATCAAAGGGGGCGCAAAATTCTTTGATCACAAACCATGGTAATTCAGTTTATTCGGTTTTTCACAGAATCCGTATGATAAAAGTTTAGACGTTTGTTCGTAAGATAAAACTTAGACATTTGAAATAAATTTGCATGGCGCTCGTTGGCGTGGGGCTAACAGGGAGTACGTACGCCGCGCCGCGTAACGGGAAATAACTTGCGCATGCTTGCTAATGTTTGCTCTGGGGAAAAGACGGTGCGAGCTAGCGCCCCTACGTGGCGCATATTACGCCAGTTGAGGGCACTGCGTACAGTGATTCAGTCACTGTCAGTGACAAATGGTTGTGAGTTTTTTTGGTTAACGACAGGACTTCAAATGTGAGTATTCGAGTTACCTTTACTCAGGTACCTTCATATTAGTTCATAATTGTGTTGTTTTTCGTGGAGGCAATTAAACTGTCTCAATGCTATTTCCGTATTTTCTACACCAAGTTGAGATGAATTAGGCCTTAGCATTCATAGAACTCATCTGATCCAAACTATAACTAAAGGCCGCTTCACACGATGCAAGTTTCCTTGCTGGATTACTTGCTGGGACTTTTACCGGCAACTGAGCTGGCTGTGGAGACGGGAAATGACGTCACTGCGGGCTCTGTTGCTTGAAAGCATGCTGGATTCTACGGATAGAACCTGTGCTACTTTGTTTGTTTGATTCTCTGCTGGATTTGAGTCAGAACCAGCAAGTAATCCAGCAAGGAAACTTGCATCGTGTGAAGCGGCCTTAATTCAAAACAAACTGGGTTCTCACCACAACATAAAGATAGCATAACAGAAAAGCACGAGGTTTTTGTACTATAAAAAATAAAAATCGCACATATTTCGATATTAAATCCATAAACCATGTTAGATTTAATTATAAAGGTGAATTAATCACAATGAAGTTTGGTAGGGATATTTGAAGTGGATTTCATGGATAATCAAAAATATTGCATTAACATTTCAAATAAAATGGGTGCGTTAAATTTGTACACTTACTTATTCAATGTTTCTTATTTAATGTTTCTCAATATAATCATTACCATAAAAATAAACCGTACCAAATTATGCTATTAATGGTTTATATATGTGTAGTAAAAAATCATTCATGACCCATATACGGTTTTCCAACAGCATATTGCTTATGAATAAATCATTAAGGTAGAAAATCCCTCTTTTAAAATCTGATTTTTAAAAAATCATTTCTATGTGATCTAGGTCTTTTTCATACAATACCTTTATCACGTTCGACGGGCTATATCTTAGACTTTATAATAAAAAAAATATGAGTGAATGATATTATAACATTTCAGAGTAATTGTAAAATGAAAAATTATACTGCTTTTAACCCTGAATTTTTATAATTGTTTATGAATTCTATTATTTATTTACTTGAATTGTCCGCACAAATATTTATGCCAGTTTCACCGTTTTAAATTTTGGAAATATTTATACGACAAATGATTTTAGGAAAGGGCACTTTTTCTATACTTGCCCTGGGCGCCATTTATCCTAGGTACGCCACTGCCCGGATGTTATGGTGCCTTCGACGAGAAACATGTATCGATTCAAGCCTCTTCGCACTGCGGAAGTGAGTTTTGGAACTACAAAAAAGACAATAGTGTAGTTTCGATGGCACTCGTCGATCACGGTTATTGTTTTCGATATATGTATGAACGTAGGAGCATCTGGGAGGAATTCGGGCGGCGCAATTTTGAGAATATATCCAATTTGGGTTTGATAAAGTTGCGCTGTTTTTGATTTGGAAGCACAGGGTTTCGAATTATTCACACTTGGATTTGGATTAGATGTGCTTGACGTTGATTTGGTTACTTTTGAAGTGTAGATGCTATATTTATACAAATTACATAGTTACTTACAAGTCAGAGTTCGTGTTACTACTATTTACATTTTGTCTGTCTATGTGTCCGGGCTATTCTCAGGAGCTTATTAGGAGCCTGCTTTAGTCCGACTTTTACTGGAGGATAGAGCAATTTGTCGGAGATGATCAAGAGTACTTTTTATCCCGCGGGATAAATGAAAATCCACCTCCGCGCACTCATTCTGCAACAGTTTTTATTTGCAAGTTTAAAAGCCGGCAAGGCCGGAACGGGTCTGCTAGTGAAAAATAAATGAGGCTAACCGTAGTGACCATATTCGAAAATCTTATTAAAAACTTACCTGAAATTCCTGGAAGAAAGTGTCAGAATGGAACAAATGTTTATTATATTGTATTTAAGGGAATATATAATAATTGCGTTTCGGTTGACGGAAGTACAGTTGGCAAGCTGTGGAATTTTGAAGTTTACTCTTTTATACCTTAGAATCGCCAAAACTGTATTCCTTTAGCACAGACGGGTTACAGGAATTTTGAGAAATATGTAAACAAGGTATTACGCTTTTAATTCATTTTATTGTTTTCTTTTTTGAAAAGCTTAACAATGTGTCCATTTTTTTAGATTTGCCATTTGTACAGATTCACATGAAATATTTTAAATAAAACTAAATTTGATCTATGTTTAATGAAAGTTACTCTATTTCAATAACAAATACGCATTTATTCTTAATATTAATTTAAAAATGTACTAAGGTTCTTTTCTCATTCACTCCTGCTACCCTGACGACGCACATCGTCTTCCTTGAACCAATTGAATTGAAAATGGCAAGTAGCTCACTTTCTCGGTTCCCCTACAGAACTTCCTAGCTTAAAGTTAAATAAAAAGAACGGAGAATTAACAAGGAAAATAAACATGGCAGATTTCAATAGTTTATATGTAAATTTTCCCAAGTTCCAAGCTTTTTACAAATTTAATGCTCTTATGTACATACATACTGACTTTATAATCTTGGTACGTCTAATTTGGCACTGAAATGTCTAGATTGTAGAAGTGATGAACCACTTATAATGATCAACATTTTTGAACGAAATGCTGTTGTATAGTTATATGCGAGCACAGGCTTCTGATAATCGACCCTATTTTCGAATCCGATGTAATTGAAATTCATTCGGAACGTAAGAAATCAAGAGCAGGCTGGAAATGTTAGAGAAAAGCCAGCAAATGTCGAACTGTTGGACAATTCCAGCTTGCGTTTAAATATCCGAATTCCGTCGGAATCAAGGGTAGGGTAAATATGTGTTCTATTTTAAATATAAAAAATCCTAAATTTTTCAGATCAGTTTAATATGTTTGGCAATAAAAAACCTTATTCAGATTGTCACGCCACCTACTTGATGCAGTTCATATTCCCTTTCAAGTAATCTAGCTACGGTAGCTCTGTCCGCGGCAATTTCGAATCGATTTTATCACAACTTATAATACTATGTGATTTCACATGCTTGACTTTTGTAGTTCCAATTACGATGGTGTTTTTCTGCAAGAGCAAATATTGTAAGAAGTGATAAATCTTCTTAGCATATTGACAATGACATATTCTGAGTTGAGTTCTATCATATCCGAGATTTTTCGATTTGAGTTGAGCCAGTTCCTGAAGCACTTCATAGCTGGTAAGACGGGAAAAATAACAAAAACAATCTACCTTGCATCCTTCTCAAGATATTTACAAAAAAAGTCCAATATACAAAATAACTTTTTTTTAGATAATCTACCGTTTTCGAAATTAAAGACACACGGAAATGAATTGAATTTAATTTTTACCATATATTTAATGGATAACTACGCTTCCGTCACGCATTGAGCAATATTAAATAATTATAATTAATAAGCGGTTTTCGAGAACCGTAGTTATGCAGTAAATGCGTAGTAATAAATATTGTAAATGCATTCCTTGTGTCCTTTATTTTGAAAACAGCGGATTTTAGGCATTTTGTAAAAGGAAAATACCTCGGATATGATTTCATCACCATTCCCAGTAAAGTGGTAGCGTCAATACCGACTTGTAGTAATCATCATGTTAAACAGATAGGACAACTCAAATAACTTTAAAAATACGGCATTTATAACTACTAGAAATACCGCCTTTGATGCTCCTCGGGAAAATGCACAACATACTCTTAGTTAGTCATTTCAATACTTGGTCAATGTCACTTCACCAGGATTCCTAAGCAAGTGCACTAAATGATAACAAATTAAGATATTTTTAAAAAAACTAATTATTCATTCACTGTCTAACTTTACATATAAATTTCAGAACAATATTCATATACGAGTATTAACGAAAATTGCTTCAGATGAAAGTCAAATAACCAAACTTCATGGTACGAAATGAAAATATTTGGGCAAGTTATTTAAAAGTAAATTTAGAAAGCATTTAATATTTAGGATAACCATTGCACGTAATTGTTATATTATATACTTGTATGTACATATGTAAAGAGTCGTAGAGATGCGGGGGGATTTCCTGAGGGCCCAGAGGGCCCGGACTTCTAAAGACTTTTGACAAAATTTGATTGTGGAAACTGTCTAGAGCCTTCAATGCAGAAAAACGTTTGTTTCCAAATATGTTATATAGGAAATATGAATATGAAATATGCTCGTAATGACGAGACGTATTATTGTTTCTCAGTCAGCACTGTCACCGGTTTGTGAGTTTACGCGTTTGTGACCTAGCGCCAAAAACTCTGTTTTTGTCAAATTGCTTGTTATTTTCGCGTTGTGCATGGCATGTGTTTTTCACCTCAATATAAACTATCAAGAACTCACTGAAAGTTATTTTTGTTTATCAATAATTATACCAGCAGGTAAGAATATGTTTGTTTCAAAATTTTGATTTGTTTTTTTATGGTACGTTATTTTATTGGAAAAAGCATGAAAGGGCAAAATGGGGTACCTTGGGGTAAGGTACCCCATCTTGCCTTTCGAAAATAAAATATGACTTCAAAATAACATACGTATGTTTTTGATTAACTGTTAATAACTTATTTGATTTGTATCTTTTTTAAGATGGTGAAGAATTAAAAAAGAAAGACGGAAAGGGAGTTGGAATGAAGAAAGTATGAAAAATGCGATACCCCATCTTGCCCCATAGGGTAACCCGTCTTACCCTACCTTAAGTCAAAATCGGGTGTTGGATGTCTTTGACAAAATTTTTTGTTTTTTGTTTTTCTGGCATAAGTAAAGTGCCTTAAGTTCCTAATTCCCAAAGATTAATAATGTAAGTTATTCTAAATAAATAATTATTCAAAATAATTTAAATTGAGCGTTTTAATGCCCTTCAAGCGTTAAGGTCCCCGTCATGCCCCCCTTCTCCTAACAGTCATCCAAGGCAATTAAATTTTATTTGCTTCCATTGCAAACAAAAAAAAAACCAGTGCCGATGATCCGCTACATAGAATACGTAGCCTAGTGAAAGTATTCATGGTTTTGTGTGTTGGCTCAGCGGTGGACTAATATTAATAATAATAAATTGTATTTCGGATTAGTAAAATGAGTATTACTAGCCTTAGTACGCTATATGAACACATTATTTCAAAGTAGGCAGTGGATATGTGCACCGGCAACAATCCGTCGTCTGTAACTGGGCTAAGCAGAGAGGCCGTGTAGGCTGAGATTGGCTGTAACTCTGTAACTTAAAGATGAGCCTTATAACACTATTAAATGCTACAAAATTCTTCTTTTACACTTGGAGTCTAAGGTCGCAAATGTTATGTAGCCATAAAAAAGGAGGAATAATTAAACCTTTTGCGAACTTCATTCGCATAATAAGTGCCTGTTCAAACGGTTCGCTTCCGAACATATGGCACGCATTTGCTGTGAGAGGAGAGTTCGGGTGGGGAAATAGTGCGCCTCGAATAAAACTGGACTGATGTTCGTTTGCTATGGCTATGGAATAAATACGAATTTGTGTTTTGATTTCACTTCATTTGCTCCTTGTCACTGGTCATAATAACGCCTGGACTTAAAGCGAATCATCTGAAGGAATGTTCGCTTCAAGGCGTCACAAAGCGAATCGTCTAAACAGGCACAAAGTGAGAGAACACAATAGAAATATGAACTAAGCACGGAACGGCTGTATCGTGTATAAACCCTGTACATGAGCGACCACCTAAAGATAGCTACGCAGAGGAGTAGAGCAATAGCGTGTATGAGGGAAGCTGAATAAAACATCAAAAGCATCGTAGCTTGCCAGTGAGTGGCAGCGTGTAAATAGATGCTAAGAGGGGCATAGACATTATGGCAGGAACTTCGGTAAATTTTGAATTGTAAGCCGCCTTCTGATTATGTCTTCATATTTACGCCTGCACTGAGCGACCAATACGAACACATCCAATTCTAACGCATCAGGGATTATGGTACGCTAAATCTGGCTTACAGCCGTTCCTTGCTTAGGAAGAGTCGAGCCGCCATAATTTTTGCACGCTTCAAAGTTCATTGGCGTGGGTACCTACGTATGTTATGTAGGTATAAATGCTAGACTTTTAGGGGATTGCGCATAGTCAGGTTTGTTATGAACACCGATGAAGATAGGTGGAAGGCTATTACCATTTATGTTATTTCTATGGATTGCTAGGCAACTCAATAGCTTGACGTGTTAAGACACATCGACGAAGTTTTTATATTTCTTTTTGATTTGTTTCCCTTCGATATTTTTATGAGGAGACATAAGAGCTTGTGTGTTTCCTTTTACCTTGATCGAGAAATGCGCTCGTTCCTTTGTGGTGAAGACGATGATCTAGAGTCAAGGTCAAGTAAATGAATTTCTTCGTTTGGTGTTTAAAAGACAAGAATTCCTTTTCCATGCCCTTTGAAATATTATCATTAAAAGTATCGATTCCTTACTTACAGGAATCACTTCATACCTGCTAAGCAGTGTTTCAGCACTAATTTTTAGATATTTGCGGAGATACTTTCCCGAAACAAATTAGGACAATTTTTTTCAACGCTGCTGGTTTTGCTTTTCATTTTTAAAGCAGTTGAATATTAAACGAATAGCTTTTACAGTTATTTAATAGCTCAGTGGTAAGTACGCTGGGATATCACCTCGGGGTTCCCGGTTCGAGCCTGGTTCCAGACCAGATAGTAGTTTTATTATCAGTCAGGATAATTACTGCCGGCTAATAACTAGCATAACGAACATGAACTGAAGCAGAGCCTCGGATTGGAGAGTCTTTGTGGAAATCCTATGCTCCTAACTGGAGTGAAGTAGGATATATTTTGTTACTACTACTACTACTACGAATGAACGATTTTAAACATTTAAAGCATTAAAATTGCTGAATGCCGTTATTTTAACATAAGACCTGTTTGGGGCGATGCATCGTACAATTTATATCATGTTAAATTTGTCCAAACATTTATGCAGCGTAAGTGTTGGGGTTCTTGTTTTATAAAGAATTTTGAGTAAATTAATTGAAGAAATTGTAAATGAAATCATTGCTTTTTTAATATCACGAATTGTTATCACTCGGAGCACTTGCTAGACCACTAGAAATCCTTACGAAGTACCACTGTCCAAATTTTAAAGTGTTTCACTGTAGATGTCAGAAAGTGATATTTTAACTAAAAGTATGCTTAAGTGCATTTAGCATTAAAAAATGTCAAAACTGTTTTATTTTGCTATGTGCACTATTCGATAACCACTGCGTTGTATCATTTGGGACCTTTTGTTGCCGCTATCTCGAAGAATGAGTCTGTAATACTTCGAAATCCTAAATACTGGTTATTTTGGCAAATTTCGGAGAAAGTACAAAACCCGCAGTGTACAAAAGTAGCAGGCGTCTAAACGTAAATAATGCTTTTGCGTAGCGTCAGCTCTAAGAGCGACAATTTGCTCAACAACTTAACAAACAAAACGCTAAATAAATTACGCACGACGCAAGGAAGCTACGAGTACATACATATATCACAAATTTTTTTTTCGAGAAGGCAAGTACTTGCTACGAGTAAGGTAAATTTTGGGTGTTTAGGGTATGTGAGCTAAAGGTTAGTAACAAATTTCATTAAATATACAATAAATAATCGAATAACTGTTTAGTCTTGGAAAAATGTTTAAAAATCCTGTGACATTTGAGGAATTATCATTTTTTGTCGTTATCGATTTTGGATTTGTCGAGCGAGGACGACACCATACCACCGCCATTTGGAGGATACAGTTTGTCCAGGTAGTTCAGGGACTCGTTAAGAAATGTCTGTAAGGAACGAGGGTTAGTGGCGATGTTGTTAGTAAAGAATGTGACAGCAACTACCTGAAATGCGTGTAATACAGCCATGATTGCGGGTGATCCAAATCCATGAGTAATCAATGAGAAATGAGTTAAGTGCCGTTGCATTGATGGTTCTAAAAAATGCTGAGATCTTGTCGCGTATTGGGCCGTCCTATCTTGACTAAGGATTTGCATCAGTTCCTTTGTGATCTGATGTAGCAAGAAGTAGATGACATTTTAGCTTTTTATCCTAAAGATAAAGATAAGAGCTTCTTACCTGTTGTGTGTGTAAAAGCAGCTCCTTTCGTCTATACGAGTCCTGTGGCTCGGTATGGTGGCGTATTACATACTCGGCCAACTGCCTTGCGGGAAACTCTGTTTCACAGACAAAATGAAAATCCTTTGCTAAGTGGGTAGCCTCGCCTTCGACTAACGAAGTTAAAAGTGTTACATTGGCAGCCTTCCTCCGGCCAGCTGGCAAGTTTAAACCAATTTTTTCCAGCTTTTCGCGCAGCAATCGTCCTCCGTTTTTGCTTTTAGCCCTAAAGACACATAACATCAGTTACAGAGAGTTTCTTCGGAATATTCATTTGTATTTAAGCAAGAGGTATTTCCGATAAATGATTTTCGGAGGACGTGATTACAAGCTGTTTAAGCCAATTGCAAAACAAAACGCTGGCAGAGAGGGTTTGCTTACCTTCTAAGCACTCCGCCGAGCAGAGATGCATTCAGACATTCCGGTGGCGAGAGCCGTCTTTGTACTTCGGCTATGGTGACTTTGTATTTCGAGGTACTTGATAACAAGCTAAGGCGCCCTGGAACTGCACAAAACACCTCACTAGGTGAACCCGATCCAATATTTCCGACGTCTTTCCCATTTTTAATACCTAAAAGGAGGCGATGATTAGTGTTCATCTTATACTTCTTTTTGTCGAACAGTTAATGTGTGCTCCAGAATTGCTTTCATAACGAAAATAACAAAGAAATGCAAACAACCAGGTGTGTTTGCCATCACCTCATGTGCAGCAGGGGTCGGAGGTATGTTATTAATTTGTGCCTAGCCATTCTACCTTTGAAATTTTTTCCAAGCAAATTTGACACCTATGCAGGATTCCCAGTATGAATCCATGCGCCGAAGAAAAGGACTTCGGTTTCACCTTCCACGTTCAATTATTTGCGCGTAATGGAAACAGCTAATTGGGACTGCGTGCGTTTTTTCACCGCTGCACACATACAATGTGTCGGATTTCAAAAACTGTTAAACCGAAATGCTGCCCGTGATGGACGCTTGTGTTAGAAAGTAAAAGGGGGCAAACAACTCAAGTCTAAAAGATTCCTTGCGAGTGCTAGCAAGGAATTACACATTTTTGTTCTTTCATGGAAAATAAATATTATCTAGGAAGTTACTTTTTATTAATGGTAAGTCTGACATAAATCCTACGTTATCATCCATTCCCGAGTTTTGTCCGTCATCAACAGCATTCTGTAGTGCTTGGTGCAGCACGAGAGGATCATGTTCGTGACCTAGACGCGCACCGTGTCCTGCGGCGCCACCCACAGTCCCATAGTCTCCCCTCCGGTCCGTATAAGGAAAGCCATGTGAAAGCTGCGCCTGTAGTAAGTAGTAAAACAAAAAATTACTTAATAAGAACAGAATTCTGAAAAACAAAAGTTCGACAAAAATGCAGAGGTATGCGGGGAACTATGCAAAGCAGCGATCTTAATCCCAGATTTTCTCCCGCCCTGGAATTTCAACTCCTTTGTTTACATCATACACACAAAATTACGTTCGGCAGACAACAAACACTACGTCCGTCGATTCGCCCTGAAAGGCGGTTTTGAGATGTTTTCAGAATGTGACGAACACAAACTTTCTGAGAATAAGGAGGGTAAATTCTTAGAGAGTTCATCTATGTAGCTGGCTGTACACTGAACAGGGTACAGTGCAGACAGAGCGTTGCGTTAGCCTCCCAACGCGATTCTTAGATATTACAAGAAAGAGAGTCTCACGTTCTTTTGGGCTCCTCGCTGCAACATTCGCCGAATTCTTTCAAATCGAAGGCTCACCAGAAGAAAGGGTCGCATCCCAGGCGAAGCTCATATTTTCAACATAATCTCCCTTTAACCAAAGTCCTTAATTCGTTGCGATTTTTATTCAGTATCTCATAACTGGAATTCCTATTTGAAATATTCTCGTGAGAGCGTCGAATAGTGAATTATTGGCTTATTAAATTTGCAATCAGGCACGCGAGGAATTTATGCCGAAAAATATTAATATTTCTTTCGTCTTGAGTGCTATCCTTAGAAATTCTACTTAACCGGCTAAGGCTCGCAATTTTGGAAGGCTGCTCTGAGCCTACTACAAACTTGCGTATGTATCTTTATGTACACTGTACATACATATTATGTAAGGATTTGAATTTCATTAAAATCAGGTGGGAATTTTATGCATTTGTGCGGATTAATCCTAATTCTTTTTATTGATAAAAATGGAACAAGTTCCCAATGCGGGTTTTTTTGGAATTGCCCTAAAACCTTTACCAACCAAAAATTGAAAATTTTGTAAAAGGAAAATATTCTGACAGAAGACATTTTTTAAGAAAGTCAAATTTTTCTTACGAATTATTGCGTGCCGATGATGTACGAATTGTTTTCAAAATGATTTACCAAGTCCATGAGCGCAAATTTTGATTGTACAAATCAAGGACGATGCGTATAGCCACTCTGAATTATTTTATATCTCGAAAACGAGACGAAATTGACTTTGATTTTTTCAATTTTTGGTGTTAAAACAAGCTAATTTTTGGGAAAGTATTGTTTGTGGGAACTTATACTTTCCTAATTCACTCGAAACCGCATAGGGAACTTAAGCCATAAAAATATCTATACCTCCATGAAAACAGTATATTAGATCTTTGCGAATATTTACCAAAACAATAATGATACAATAATTACATTATAATCAATGTAGACTTTTAAACGAGTGAGAGGGATTATTTAACAAAATACATTTCTGATAAGACTTTCCAGATGTTCGCCACAATCCGTGTTTTGGTCCAAGCTACATATGTATATGTCGGAACAAAAATTTTATTGGAGCCTATTAGTTATGTATTGTCGATTTCGTCGTATCGTGGCAAGAAGACTTGCCCGCATTCGTATTGCCACCGACAGATTCCACAAAAGGCCCCGTTATATTATATTATGCAAACCATCTGTGAGTCAAATTATTTGATGTTTGAAGTGAATATCTACTTCTTGTGCGATAACGGATTCGTTTAATGCACAGTGGGAAATTCTATATAAAAGGTGCAGATAGGTGCTTTCCGGGTCAGTGATTGCGAATCTGCCATCGATGCTTGGAAATTCAAGATGGCTGATCCAATATGACGACTTAAATACTCAACCTGAACGGATTTCCGTGCAATCGAATATACAGGGGTTTTCGAAATCGCTGTTGTGAATTCTGTTATAGTATTCATTTCAGCGACATACACACAATTTGCTTTCTTGCATTTTTCGGAAGTTTGAATGTAATCCACTATATGTGGATTATTATTCTTCAACTTTGCTGATGATACATAACGCTGCGCCGGCCTAAAGAGGACTTTTCCACACAAGTAAAACTTTAAAGATGTTTTCCTTAAAGGGTAGTCGCTCCAAATATTTTATTCCAATCGGTTTTGTTATGTTTACATATTCTTATTGTTTTAATTCTGGAGATTGTTGTATTAAAAGGTTTTTTTGAAATTAGAAGTAGAAAAAACCCTACAGCGCCGAGTAGCCGAAATTCAGGTACCTGCGATATCCCATTGCATGAATATATGCATTATATTATAGGTATTTGTTTAAAACCCTTGTGTTAATACCCGGGTACTCGGGTACCCACCGAGTGATATTTATATAAATAAAACTGAGAAATTTGTTTTTTTCAATGTGAGCTCCCGGATCGTCGTTATATAGATCAAAAGCAAGCCATAAGCAAATTTAAAAAAAAAAAAATTATTTTCATAAAAAATAAATTAGTTCAAACTCCAACCATCGCAGCATTCGCATCCGGGTACCCGGGTACCCACAACATTATTTGTACTGAATAAGTTTACAGTTGTGTTTAGTAATTCATTCATTCATTCTCCAGTATTTTCAAGAACTTCTTTATCGTTATCCGAAGCTGGAAGATTAGAAGTACACTGCGGGAGCCAATCTTCGTCCTCACTATCAGATAGTCAATTCGAATAAGAATCATCTCCATCGTCGAACATTGCTTTCCAGTAAGCCTCTCACAGTGAGCACAGCAGGAGGTCCCTAAGCGAAGTTATTAACCTTTATACAAAAATTTTCCTTCTTAAACTCGTTTGAATACTCAATAGTAGTGTACAGTTAAATGAAAATAATTTCAATCATACTTTGTTTCACTTAAACATTAAAAATTTGCATATTACAATACGTGAGTACCCGGGTACCCCGGGTGCTAAACAACGTCGGTAAAGTTGGGTATTACCACAAGGGTTAAGACCTGTATAGATCTGAAATTCATAAAGTCTCGAGTATTTCCGCATTGTTATAACGGTTTCTCAGTACATTTCCAGTGTTCGTTTCAGTAAATTTGTTTGGTCTTTAAAATTTATTACCTCTACCCTCTACCCGATCCTGAATTGATTGTTAAACGCATTCTTCTTGAAATGACGTTTCTGAAGATGGTTGGGAAAAAAGTATAGGTAGAACCGATTTTAAAAATTCAAAGTGTCACGGATTCGTAAAATAAGTTTCTGCAGGCTCTACTTCAATGTTTTGGGATCGGTTGAGATTTGATCAAATGGCAGCCATTCATTCACTTGGAGGTCCGGAATTTTGTCAAATCTCACCAAATCAAAAATGTTAGTTTAATGCCTCATTCTAAGTATAAAGAATAAAAAATATTCTGAATTGTGAATTTTCGATGTTCCAAAACGTGGGAAAGTTGTGTACCAATTTTTTATTTTTTTTGCTAACAAGCAATTTCAGCGCCGCCTATCGCCAAGCATAACAGAAATGTGTCAACAACAAAAGAAATTGTTTGTAAACTCTTAAATAAAGTAGGTAGCTTCCAAGTAATAAAACAATTTGTGTAGTTTTTGTGAAAACATTCATAAAAGATTTTTAAGTGATCTCTCTAAAACTATAATATGTTTTTCAAACAAATCGATAATTTCGACCGGAACTACTTGGCTCATCACTCGCTTTTTTATTTTAAATTAAAAAAAATACTTTTGCTGGAACGAGTACCAAAAATCTGTATAACTTCAAATGGCTTATTATTTATGTGTAGTAGTGCGTTAAACTTAAAAGAAAACCTAAAACCCTTTTTCTATTCACTATCATCATCCATAGAAATCATAAACTTTCAGAATCTGACTCAAAAATTAATTTCTCTAAAATATTCGACCAATTCGAATTGTACTGTGTGCACTTGAACGCACTTTCTGCTTTATGAAGAATATTTTCGATCGAAATCTATATAATCCAGGCGAGAGCTGTTTTTGATTGGATGTTTTGTATAAGATCTCTAGTCTTTTTTAAAGTCTTCGTAAGGGCTTATGTAATACTAATTTTTATATGCGCCAGTTGAATGATTTGTTGAAACGTAAATCATCATTCCTTATGTGTTTCCGGAGACTTAAAAAAAAAAAGTCAGAGGTCCCATATGAAACATCAAGCACACCCCTTTTAAAAACAGACCCCGCTTGGACTAATAGAGCTGCTATAAGTATTAATAAATATGGCAAATTCCGCTGAGTTGATATATTTAGCCCTGGCCCAAGAAAAAAAAATTCAAATAATAACCTTTTTCTTGGCCAATGACAATAAATCTCCCTTCAGCGCAAAATAAAATTCTAATAAAGTGACCTTCTCCTAACTGGGGTAAAAAAAAATCAATTTATTTTTTACGGAAAAATGTTCCTTAATATGTCTAGAATCATGTCCTAAAATTTTACGAAAAAAAAAATATGGTTTTCGAGTTATAGTGCTACGTATATATTTTGAGAGAAAAAACGGTGGCGCAGCTGACGCCCGAGCACGCTGTTTGGGACGCCGCCGGAAGAAATTCAATTCAGTTATATTTTACGTGGCCACTTGAACGTATCGACTTAATTTTTTCAATCGTAATTCCACGCTATCTCTTGAACCGCTCCACCGATTTCCATAAACCTTGGTTCATTTTGTTCAGAATTCAATTGTGCACAAATCTAACTAGGATGTAAAGACTTCCAAATAAAAAAAGATTCAAGGTCATATGTTGTTTTGTTTTCTTGTAAAAAAATCCCAAACTTTTGCTTTTTTTTTAAATTCAGTTAGGAGAAGGTCAATTGCCTGTGTTTATGCGGATATTTAAGCAAACTCGTAAACTGTGTAAAAGGGAAGGTGGATTTTTTAATTTCAACATCAAGTATTTTATTGTTCATCAGGACATTTAGGCGAGACAGCAAAATTAATTTGCAGCGTGTGTAAACAAATGCAGAAAATTTTGAACATTGAGGAAGTGATTCTTCCCAGGATGCTCTTAGTGTTCGGTCTTTGATCAAAATACACAAAATTGGTATTAATTCAGCTTAATACAAGCTATACAGACATACATACAAGCCTTAGCGCCTTAAAGACTAGAACTATAACTTATTAACTAACAGGAAAAAATAAATAACTTTAGGAGGGACGATTCAGGACTTTCTTAAGGGATGCCTTTGTTAGGTGAAAGTCGAACGAGGGTGTGGATTTGGCTTTGCGGATCATCGTGGAAAATCGTTCGGAAAAGCCATAATTGGTGCGGTGATGCGAAGGGCGGAAGAAAGGTACTGATTCAAGGCGAAGAGGGTTGGTGGGGGGGAATATCAGCCGTAACAGAGAGGGGTCAATGCCACTGGATAGGAGCTGATGAATAAAAATAGTGTAGGTTACTTAATGGTTCTTTGTCGATCAGTTTCAGTCGATACTCATAAGAAGGAAGAATCTGGTGGTCTGACCAAGGGAGATCACGTAGAGCAAAGCGAAGGAATCTGCGCTGGAAAGACTCAATTTCTCGGACAAAAGCGACGTAAAATGATTTCGCAACGTATGGGTTTTTTTTTCAATTTTTGAAACAGCGTTTCACAATTCCGATGGCGGACTTAGGTTTAGCTAATTTTGTTGTTGTTGCTTAATCACAGATATCGGCCAGATCACGAAGAGAGACAATTGAAGGGATATGCTCGCCAGACAATATACCACTTCCCAATTAAGCAAAACCAGAGCCCAATCACAAAGAAATAAAAAACCTCTGAATCCATTTAAATAAAACCTTTTTCAAATTCAATTAAACTTAGGTATAATTTGGTTTTCAAAACTAAATTCTTTATCTAACTTTTTTCCTCTGGTAATGATACTGATACATATTTTACTTGTTCCGTTACTACGTTGCATATAGGACAACTTTGTTTATAAATTCCCTCTTTAGTACTAAAAGTGTAAATGAGCCTAGCTACAGTTTCAGAAGAAGATTGCACTAACTTTATATTAATGGATCATCATCAACACTTGGACGGATATTTCACGTAACATTTATTTCACTTTATTCCAAATAAAATAAACCCTGAATTCAGTATACATATAACTTTTCTCCAATTGCTTAAATGAAACGTAAAGTTTTCTACAGAAAACTAAATTTTATCTTAAATTTTCTCTGGATGGCAAAATATAAGACTGAATTTAGATGTCCGTAAAAATTTTAAGTTTAACTAATACAATTGGAGAAAATGTTATTTGAATGAATGCAGGGATTATTCGTTTATTTTATTTGAAATAAATGTCCAAATAATTGGTAGGTTTAATTCCATTGGGAAAAGTTCTTTTTGATTGGAGTCTGGTTTTGCTTAATTGGGAAACTGTTGTACTTAAAAGAGAAATGGTATAGATAGGGGGAGAGGAAGACGTTTACGGGAATACGAAATGAGTTAGAATTTAGAGACATGTAATTCAAAAAAGTTTTTGCTGCACTATATGCAAAAAGAATCCAATTTTGAAATTCTGCTTGTCAAGCGTGAAGGAAATTTGTTTGGAGATTTTCATATCATCGGCGTAAATTGAAAGGTCCGGATGTTTAATGGGTTTCCCAATTTGTACTCAACATCGTTTACGGGCAGAATGAAGATCAGTGGACCCAGATGGCTACTTCGAGGGATCCCTCAACATAAATCAAATAATAACACTTATTGTTAGCAAGTATTATAAAAGTTGGTCAAAAGCTTTATATCCTATCCTAAAAATAGCATAGTCCATTTCATTACAAGATCAAATCATTATTTATCTGTGATTTTTTTCAATCGAACAACACAAAGTAATGGTTATGGTCGGTCCTTACCTTTTTTTTTGCAACTTGTGGGGGTAAGAAAATAAGTATAATCAAGCAAAAAATATGTTATAATAATTTTTCAATTTTTTTATGTGGGGATAACGATTTCAAACCTTCAGGAAAATTATCCGCAGATATCGACAAATTAAACAAATACAGTAATGGCCCCGAAAGGTAAGTTTAGGAACAATATTAGGAATGCTATCTGGAGCAGCAAAACAAGTTGGATTCAAATCACAGACCAATTTATATAATATCAATGCAATGTAAGGGACATTAATTTTACACGTAGGAGATATTTCAAGACAGGAGGATAAATACGGCAAAGGTACATCAACGGTAAAAGAATTTGAACAAAAGATCAGGCAAGTGCGAGTCGGACGTGAAATTTGCCGCAAATACGTTTGCGTAAACACGTAGTAAAGTAAAAAATTATTTTTTCAGCAATGAATGAGATATGAAATTTGTTTTTATCGCACATTTTGAGCTATATCTTTATGGCAAGTATACATAAATGCCTTTCCAAACGATATCCCACACGATATAAACAGTGGCGTTTTCACGGAGGGGCCCTAGAAAAAAGCTTTGAGTAGCCTGGTTTCACAGTCACACTATATGTATAAAGGGCGCTATATTTAGATTTTGCTCTATCTTAAAACTGGGATCTGGCCGACACTGGCAAAGTGTGTTGGAGAACGTGGATATTCATCTGTTTTTATCTCAACCCCTCCCTGCTCGGAGCGAAATTATATAGTTCCACATATCTTATCATAAATTCATTTCTCATTGTGATCTCAGTTTGGACCTTTCTTCAGAAACAGGAACTTGTTTTTAGCCAGGATTGTTTATTAGTTCATGCGAGACCAAAAAAATTCCGAAAATCTGTTCACCCCCCCCAACTTTGCTGTGGATCCGCCGCTGATACAAACAATAGAAATATATTCATGTTCATTCTTTATGTTCCAGTAAGAAGAGATAAAAATGTCCGAAGTTCGACATAATTTGGGACAGGCTAAATGTTTGCTTACACATTGGATTCGAAATAATATGTGAGAGTTCCTCATCGATCTGACTTGCGCGACGGTCGCCGAGCTGGCTTAATTACCCAGTGTGAAAGGTAACGAAAAACAGTTTTTTACAACCATCTTGGAAGCGGAGAAATTTTCGGCAAAAACATCTATTACCTACCACATTTCACCTGAGACAATTTCCTACAAAAAAGTTTTGATACGTTTTCGTCGCACGCGCAACCGCAAAAAAAAAGTTTCAAATAAACCCTCAATATATTCAAAGGGGCCATTCATCTGCGGTAAAAGTAGCCGACCACACCACTCGACTCAAAAAATGAAAACGCCAATTTTTTAATCGGATTCTACAGAAAATAAATACTTGACTGTTTACGGGATAGATGGCGCTGTAAATGACGTAAATTAGTTAATCATTAGTTTTTTTCAGTTCAGTCATGCAGCTAAGATGCCCATCACTTTTTCGCTTAGAAGTTATAAAACCCCAGAAAAGTTTTAGATTGTGCCACAGCAGTGACAATTGTTTTTCACGTGTATCTGGGTACTATGTATGTGGCATTCTCTATAACCTCGAAGCATCCCAACGGCTGGATGGATTTTAATCAATGAGGTTTCTATCGATTCGTTTAAACCGTGCGATGGTTATAGGCTAGGTTTTGTTTGTTGTATCTGTTTCCTCTCCTTGCCTTTTTCCCAGGGGTTAAATCTGCCCCGATAATTTTTCCCCTGATCATTTTTTCCTTTTTAAGTTTTTGACTAATAGCACAGACTATCTAATATACAAACGGAACAAGCCCGAACAAAATGTCTTATCAATTAAAGCTTTTACTGAGGCTGGACATTGCATTCGAAGAGCAAAGCTCTTTCCAAATAAAAAAACTCAACTATCTCCCGACTTCATAGGAATAGGCCAAACATACGTCGGGTAAAGGGACTTAACTTACATATACTCGTACAGCTGCCAGGATTTCCGTACAAATTACGAGCAAGTTTACTTTGTGTTGTGTGAGTTGAAAAAGTTGCGAGATGAATTTTCGCTCTGAGAGAAAACAAAAAGCTCAGATGGGTTACGACTTGTAAACCCATTTTTGCCATCGCAACTCAATGTACGGCTTGTTCCGTCTGCATATTAGGTAGTCTATGCTAATAGACTGAAATGGGCCTTTTACAAAATTTTTATAGACTGAAATACAACAGGGGAAAATGACTGGGGAAAAAAGACTGGGGGAAAATCGCCAGGGTAAACTTGACCCCGAATCAGACCTAAACGATGGAAACATAGTAAGGCAGGCCCTCATAGAATTCGGCAACGGAAAACGAAGAGTCGCCTTTGCCGCAAAGCTTGAGAGCTTAAAGCATTTTGAAGGCAGGCCCCCATAGAATCCTTCGCCGCCAAACTTCGCCTTCGCCGCCGCTGCACAACTATTGAATACATGCATTCATATGGGAGCTAACCCATAGCCGACACACCGCCAGACCGTTGCGAGAGGAAATTTAAAGGAATAGTCAATAATCTGGTTGCAGCAGACCGTCGTGAGGGAGCTTTGCTGAGAGGGCTTTTACAAGTTGGGATTGGCCAGTTGGGATTCGTTGAATCAGCTATTTATTTGACAAGTAAAGGTTTGAATTTGATATCTGTGAACTGTTTTGGTGATTTTGTATTATAATTATTCGGTTTCCTGTTTCTTCGTTTGGATTTTCTGGAGGGTGCCGAGTTTTTCCCGAATTCATTAGTATAGTTTTTTGACGAATTGGTACTAGACTTCTTGTTAATTCACCTTCGGAGCATACTGCGCCAGTTGACGGTTGATCTCGAATTGTCATAAACAGCTGAGCGGGAACGGTGGCGGCGAAGGATTCTATGGGTTTGGGTCGCTCTTGCTGCACTGAAAAAGCATTAAACTCTCAAACCTCTGCTGCAAAGGTGACGGTGAAGGATTCTATGGGGGCCTGCTTTGAGTCCGGCAAGAGCGACCCGAACCCATAGAATCCGTCGACGCATCCGCTACCGCTCAGCTGTTTATGACAATTCGAGACCAACCGTCAACTGGCGCAGTATACTCCACAGGTGAATTAACCAGGTAAATGCAGTACCAATTCGTCAAGCAACTAGACTAATGAATTCGGGAAAGACTCGGCACCCTCCAGGAAATCCAAACGAAGAAACAGCAAATCGAATAATTACAAAATCAGCAAAACAATTCATAGATATCAAACTCAAACCTTTGCTTATCAAATAAACAGCTGATTCAACGAATCCCAACTGGCTGTTGTCAAAGGTCTCTCAGCAAAAGCTCTCTCATGCCGCTGGATTGCCGCAACGAAATATAGAAGGTTCCTCTAAGTTTCTCTCCGGCAACGCGCCGGCCGGGTCAGCTCCCATATGAATGCATGCATTTCAATAGTTGTGCGGCGACGGCGAACGCGACGTTTGCCGTTGGCGGATTCTATGGCGGCCTGCCTGTAGAATGTATAATGGAAATTGCAGTCGGAGGCATACATGTAGCAGGAGTCGCAGCAAAACATGAATCTGATGCCTCCAACTACAATTTCCATTATACATTCTACATGTCCCAACGTCATCTTGTTTCCATCGTTTTAGTTCGCGTTTTGCACAGTCGGTTTTTTTAATTTTATTTTTAAATCATTTTGCGCATTATCAAGATGTCTGGAATACTGGAGTGCGCTAGCTCCAATAACATTGCTCTTTAAATAATATTGGCAGTAATCATCATCAGTTTTAATCTTTAAGGATACTCTTCTACATGCATGTATATACAGATGATGAGTTTGTAGAATTGAGATTTTCTAGTATTCTATTTACTATTCTAGATACGCAAAAATAATGTAGAATGGTCCGACATCTCATTTACTAGAGGGACCAACGTCGGAAGACACAAGCAAAACAACCTTCAATGATAATCGTAACCTTTATGAAAGGGAAAGAAACTGATTTCTTTAACTCTTAACTTAACTTTTTAACATTTTTAAAATTGAAAGGCTATGGCGCGGCGGCGGCGGCGGCGGCGGCGGCATGGAGGAGAAGGCTCCGTGAGCACTCAGGGCAAATCGTAATATTTCTAATATAAGAAATCTTAATATGCAGGTACTTCTCAGGTTACAGGCTGATACATAAAAACATTGGGTATTCTCCCTGCCATACAGTGGTTTGCTTGGCTTGAGTTCTATCATCTCTCGCGCATCTAGCCATCTTTAACTGAGTCACCTTGTTGTTTTTTTTAAATTTGGGATTCTGAGTAATTGGGGGGCATTAATAGACAAAATAATTATATGTGCGCAACTCAAATGGCATTTGAGTTACAGGGGGTTGAAAGTAGCTCGAAATGGTTCGTGTAAAGGTCGATGCTCGTTTAAACGTGTACACATTAACGCAAATACATGACATCAAGCACATGTCGAGCCCTAACCGCGAATTTATCGTAAGCGACAAATAGTAAATTTTACAGGAGAAGGTTTTATTTAATTTTCGAGTTAGGATACCTACTCTGGTCATCCGTAAGGCGGCTTTAAGTTGTAATGGCGCTTACGTTAAAAATATTGTTGAAATGAAAACAAGGTAAGCGACAATTTTACTCTCAAAATACCTTTTAATGCAAACACTGTTCTAATTAACGAAAATATATATTCTGAATTAATCCCGTGGCATTCAAAACAACGATGTTTCTTACATCGCTGCGATACTAATATTTATCGTAAGCGACATGGAAGGGCAGTAGCGATAAATACTCGTTTCTTTAATGTCGCTTACGATACAAAGGAAATTTTTTACAAAACTCACGATAAAATTACACAATTGCGTTTGTTGCGAAAATTTGGGAATTATGTAAGATGCGCAATAACGTCGATGCCGATAAAAACCCGAATTTCGGAAAAATGTCGCTTACGATAAATTGGCGAGAAGGGTTCGATGTGTTCGCATATGTTTGCTTGGTTTGTATCCGCCTTCAACATACACAGTCAGTGTGCCGCGCGTTTTTCGGAAATTGGCGAGCGTGTGGCTAGATATCAGAGATGGGCGTTTTTGCATTACCACTAAATTTGCATTAGCACTAACATTTTAATGTTAGTTAAATACAGTTTTCATTATCACTAAACGATTAGTAGTAGTGCAAACCTTGTATGTAAGAACAGTTTTGGAAAATCCACCCGAAAATTGGAATATTCGGGAAAAACTGAAGTGAACGGCTGGACCGATTTAGCTTTTTTATTTTAAATGTTTGTATTTATCCGAATAAGGTTTTTAGGGAAAGACAAATTGGAAAAGCTGCCCGGAAATTTGGAAAATACGGAAAAACTGAAACGAACGGCAAGACAACGTCTGTCGGGTTTTTATTCAAATTCATTTTATTTCATTTAGAAAAAAACTCGAATTCGCTTTTCTTAAAACTAATTTTTCGAAGTTCGCGTCAGACAAGTTGTGCCGTCTAGAACTATTAACTGTTCCTGCAAAGGAAAACATTCTTTCCACAGGCGCACATGATGGAATGGGAGTGTTGTGTTTTATAAAGGAAGTGTCTATTTGCACTCAACTATGTCCATGTGTGGGTGTATCCGTACGACCGAAATCCGCGAAATGCATGGCCTACTGAGTGAATTTTTGCATTTTTCAAAATATCTACGCACTGAAATGTTTTCGCACTGCCATTGTACCCCTGTATTTACACGGGAAAATCGGGTGCGAATAGACACTGCCTTTTATAAATACTTTTTTTATTATTGGATACTGATGCAAACACTCCAAACTCTCGTCTGTGTCCATCCAGAAACGGTTGATTTCTCTTGAAACTGTATCAGGGCCCAAAGGTATATTGGCCACTTGATCTAAACGTAAATATTACAGATGTCGCATAGTATACAGCACAGCATCAACTTATCGCTCATTGATAGTGGAAGATGTTTGCACTACCAATACAGAAATCCATTATCTCATTTTAGTGAAAAGTATTTACACTACCACTGATCGTATAGTGATAATGAAATAAGCTTTGCACTACCACTAATCGTTTAGTGATGCAAACTGTATTTTAACTAGCACTGAGCCCCGTAGTACTATTGAAATAATTAATGCACTGAACATTTAACGCACTACGCCCAACTCTGCTAGATATACACATATGTACATATAAACCATTTCCTTCCCTTTGAATCTGCGTGAACATGAAACAAAGGCTTAGAACTTTTTTTTATTTCGGTAAATAAACAAAATAAACGAGAAATGCTTATATTTCTGGAACCATGAAATTCGAGTATACTGGCATGATGCAACTTGATGAGAATTTTTCTTAGGCATTTCTTGCTTAATACTAAATAATAAAAATACATAATGTTTTTTAAGTTTGTCTTTACCATAGAGCAATGCAATGAACTTAATGTGATCAAGGTTTTTCCGAACGCTCGGTGAGTGCTAACAGCTTTCTTAACAGGTAATTAAAAGTTGGGCGAAACGCTACAAAAAGTTAACCTCTTCATTGATTTATGCGCGGGGAATGCTGGCAGCATTTTTTAAAGAATTTTTTACGTGTATTCGACAGATACAACGCATACCAAATGTGCTCGTGAATTTACAAGCCAATCGAATTTGAATGACGGTTTCAGTGTTTAGAGTTTGAGGAGGAATTACAATTGCCGCTTTAAAGGTTTAGGTAAGCAGTGGCAGATGCACATAAATTTACCTAACCATATATGTAATTTTACCTACCACATGCCCCTGTATTTCAGCTTCTCGATGTGATCGATGAATCCCTAGCTGATCCTGAGTTGATCTCAAACCAGCAAGTTGATTATAATGATGCAGCGGAGCGTGATGAAGGGTTGAAAGGGGTTGGCCATAAGGATCTGTACCTAAATACTCCAGGGCACCATGATTCTGTAACAAAATGTGTAACTAATAAGTGTTAATGATTTGCTAGCAGCGAAATGCGATTACGGATTAATTCTTGTAAGCAAACAATTTAAACTACATACATATGTCTGTATATCGGACAATTGAGCTTAACACAAGTATGTAAATAATTTTTCGATATGTACTGTATTATATTTTTCGTTACGTAAAATACTCACTTGTTGTTGTGGCGGACTTTGTGTCGCGTGATGGAAAGGTGGCGGAAAATATGGTGGTTGAAAATCGGACTGAAGTGATTGATGATGCATAGACGCTGCTGAACTATGGGTGCCAGTATGCCCACCGTGTCCAGCGGTTGGACCGCCTCGACCTGTGTGACTGCCGGTATGTGTTGTGTACGCAGGACTGCCACTTGACAGCCCAATGCTACCATGACTAGTCAGGCGTTCCTGTAATACCAAAAGGGGTTCAGAATTAGTACAGTTTCAGTAGTTATAACTGCTACAACTTCAGAACTAAATTTTGCAGAGAATGTTTGACCTTATGAAATCAAATATAAGGTCAGGCTTTTTTTTCAAAAGATTTTATCATTATTTCAACTATTGAATAAATAGGTATAGGCAATGCTCCCAATATAATTTCTGAAAAAGTGTGGACGTCTCAAAGGATGTTCCCTTATTTAAATTAATGTCTTATTTCTACGTATTTTTACAGTTATAATTCGGTCTGTTATAAGTTGGATAAAAGCGTATTTCAAGTCGAAATTCAGATAAGGTCAGAGTGTATTAGTTATCGAAAAGTATAAGATATTAAAGTGTAAGTATATTTTGCTTCATCAGCGCTAGACAGACTAGACCATTTAACTATTTCTTGACGTAGTCCATTGCGGACGAACGAGTTCAAAGATCTGCACAATTGAACTAGTTCAAACTGGGTTTGTATACTTTTTGCTGCTCTTAGTGTCGGTTTAGTTTGGTTTTTAAAAAGTACCATCAAACATTTATTTTAAGCTTAAAATATATAAAATGCTAAATATAATGCCGCTGTGCTTGTGGCCTATATAAATGTGAAGGGTGACCTATTATGTAGGTATTTGCGTTTTCCTAGTCTAGCCCTAATCCCACTTAGCCTAATATTACACAATTTCGAAAATGGTAAGGTCCCCTTATTTTTTTGTTATTAAATTAATTTTATTACTCCTTGTGTTTCTTTTTATTTCATTATTTTCACATTTATCTTTACCTTTTTTACTTATTTGTTTTTGCAGTCAAAAAACTGAGGGGGCTTATATGTTTTTGCAGTCAAAAAACTGAGGGGGGCTGAGGGGGATTTGTAGGCGGGAATGAAGAAAAATAAGAAAATAAGGCGAAATAAGGAGAAAAAACAGCCGTTGTGTGCAAAAATAAAAGTCAAATTTTCTCACTGAAATTATCTTTATTTAGGCATAAGAAATAACGTGTAAAAAGTCCATTACGAATCGTGTGAGTAAAAAAATATTCAAGGTCAAAGGTCGCGTAAATCGTTTTTTTAAATATCTGGTAAACTATTGATTTTATGGCAATTTTAGCTAGCATGAAATTTGTTCACTAGCAAATTTTCTGAGAATAGTTAAGCATTGTGATACATTCGATTCCCCGCCACCTTTACAATACAATGTAAGGCGCGTTTTGTTTTATGTGGTTTCGCCTGTAGACTTAGTTCATGAGTTATGGTTTATGGCAATATTTTATTAATTAAAACAATTTTCCTTTTCATCCTCTTCTCGTCCTCTGCTTTTGCTGTGCACTTATTCTTCTGTTTGTCTTTTTTTCCTTTTCATGTTTTAAAACAACTGCTTCTATAAGAAAAGTAAACTTTCAGGAATATCGGCATTCACATTATCCAACATTTTTTATGGAGATGGATACAACCCTGTATCGATGATAGCTGATGTGATATCTTTTCAGATAATTGAAGAAGCAGCCTCTACATTTCGACGACGTCCCTCTTCAGGGTTTTTTCTGTTATCATACCACGACGAACATATGTAAAATAAAACAAATAAAGATTTGGTAGTAATGATTTCCTGACCACAGCGTTCAATTAATTTATTTATTATAGTTCGATCAGCTGAAACATGCTCTTTAGGTATACATTTCAACTGTTCGAGAGTAAATTAACAATCTTCATGATTGGGCTTTTTCATACTAGACTAATAAAGACACGGCAACGATAAGTGCAACTGAACGATAACGACACGACAGTGTTATTTCGTATTGAAGGTTTGCCTTGACGGCCTTACTTTTCAATAAAAATTATGTTTTTCCGAACCTAATAATTTGTATTTGCTATATTTGTCTCATAGGCAATTTAAATTAATTTTGCATGCAACACCTTACAAAATAGCCATTTCCCTCCTGGCTTGCTGGCACAAACACCATGAAAAGTATTGTGTAACTACAACAGTTTTATCGTATCGCCGACGATAGATGATAGGAAAGGTTGGCCCCGACAATATCGTCGATGATATCGTTGTCGTGGGACGACATATAGTCGACGATATCGACCAGCGTGAAAACGTATCCACATATTCCCTTCGCATCACTTTATAAGTCTTTTGTCGACCTTCTCGAATAGTTTGCTAATATTGGGTAGCAGATTAATTTTACGAAAATTTGGAGGTTTTTCTTTTGGAATTGGGTATACCATACCTATTTTCCAATGCTCCGGATAGTATACTTTCTTCAGAGTACTTTTCAACAGAATGGTATAAATGATTACTGCCACCAGAGGCATGTGTTTTAGTGCTACGGTTGGTACTCCACCAACCACAGAGTGTCCTGCAGAGAACGGCAAGCTACTCCTCAGAGACGAACAATGATTCGGCTTCATCGTAACTGATACTGCTTGAGGGTTTTGCGTCATCGAATGACCTGACAGTACGCTTTTCGAATTTCAAGGCCCCTATTTTACATCGGTGTGGAATGTGGCTAAGGTGACCCTGTTCTCTAGTTCGTGGATTGGCCGAATATCACTTTCAGTGAAGTGGTAGGATGCGCCCATTGCATTCACCTTTGCCTGTCCGCCCTCTATCAGAAACCCATCACCAAGAGTTACTCTATCTGGGTCTGCCCCTGCTGCTTAAACGATTTGTTTATTGCCAATGGTCCTCGGAAGTCACAACCTCTCAATTTTAATGACATATTTCCTCCTAAATATTTGATTTATCTGTGGAAACAGATATCGAACTATTGGATTTTATAGTTAGTTGATTTTTTATTCCAGTACAGATTCATGGGGTTAGTATGATCAATTTTAGTTGTGGAAGGTTACTGTTTACTGTTAGCGCCGGTAGCGGGAAAAATGTAATGTATGTATGGTATGTGTACATATACAAATAATTTGTCTTATAATATTATATTTTACAGCGAAGAGCACGGAAAATTAAAGTCACACAATAACATTTTTTTAGTAGTCAGGGACAAGTTACGGTAACCTTGCGGAATTTTATAAAGCGTTAGTAAACTGTTGAATGAGAAATCAAATTATTTCACAATATTGATATAAAATTGTGTGCATTATTACCTTAATTGGAATTGCATAAATAGATTTGAAATTTAATCAACTAAATAATATTTAAGTCGTTCAATGCTTTTAATTCATCTTATCTGAGATTAATGTATAATACACATATATTTAGTATAGAGTCTATAGATATCACAGCCACACAAAAAAAAAATTTCGGGCCCGGGGATCGGACTATGTGTTTTGCATATGTTTTTTGGGGTCGCTGAAACTCACCTGACGTGATGGGGTTAAATCGACATCGGATTCAGTTTCAGCGACCCCAAAAACATATGAAACACATAGTCTGATCCCCGGGCCCGAAATTTTTTTTTTGTGTGGCTGTGTATTGAATATTAGATACCACACTCTTTAACTCTCGCAATATTCTACTCTACAAGCACTCTCCTGTATGATTTTTCATTTTAGCTTAAATTTGCATCCAGCCAGGAATGATTACAGTTTCGGAAGTATATACATAGATGGCAATCTGAGGGAGCGAGATCAGGCTAATAGGGGTATACGTGCAAGTTTTCGTTCGTAGTTCGATCAATTTTGCCTGAGAGATGCGACTGGATTGTACCAGCGCATTGTCATGGTGAAACCGCACCTTCTTTTGCCATTTGCGTAATACCTGCCTTCAGGCTCTTTAAAAGTTTTGTGTAGTGTTTATTTATTTATCATCAACAGGTTGATTACACCATCTGATCTTAACATAACAAACAAGGATTTAAGGGCAGGGTAACGTATTAAAAATTTTTTTTTCTTCATTTTTTTTTATTGTTTCATATGATTGCACAACATCTTAAGATTGTTGTGTCAAAATTTCAAACAAATCGGAGTAAAACTAACTAAGATATAGAACTTTGAGCGTTTGTTGCTTTCATGTATAATACTCGATTTTCAGGTATGCAAAACTTTAAAGCGATTTTCTGACGCTTGTCATTTTTGAAACCGGTGAACAGTTTAAATCAAAATCTACTCGACCGATTGTTTTGAAATTTTGTATACAGCTTCTTTACATAAATGGCCAGGTAACGCTGGGAGCTTTTTTTTTTCATAATTATAGATTTTACAATAACAAATAGGTTCATTTTTTAGACGAAAATCGGTGTTTTCACTTAAAATTTCACAAAATTTCCTCCCAGGAATACCTTTGGAAAGCGGTTAACTAATCACACAATTGTTTTTTTTTAATTCAGATGATCCACTCTTGAGTAATATTGTTCACCGACAGACAACTTTTTTTCGAGGCGCCTCCGAATATTTGCTGCCGTCGGCTTAATTATTTATATTTTGTTTTAAAAAATTAAGGAAATATTGTTCACAGTTTGTACTATAATGCTGCGATCGACTAATCAAATTTGTATTGCCTGTAGCGTCTGGAAATATTCTTGAAAATGGGCCTTTTTTACGCCGAAAAACGTTACCCTCCCCTTAAATTAATTCCTAATGATTGAGTAACGATTTTTTGATTAAATCTTTGCTACAATGAAAGTCTACTGAGGAAAATCTAGTATTGTAAATTTTGGACATGACCGATACCGGTTCAAAAGTGCCATAATTAGTTCTGTGGTACATGGAGTATAGAAAGTCCTTTCCTCTAGTAGAACAGGGGCGTGAGTTAAAATTAACAAGATTTAAAAGCTTTGGGGAGTTCTCCAGTAATAATTTCTTTCTTCCCCAAATAGTCAATAAGGAAATTGTTTTGGGGTCCCAAAAACTGCCATCAACTTTTCAGCGGGTGGAACGCATTTTTCCTTTCTATGCTTGGAATATTTACATAACTACATATTTTGTTAAAAATCTATTAATTTTTTTTTAAATATTTTAAATATAAAAAGATAAGTATCTAACATTTATTTCCATAATAGAAATTTAGCAACACTGTTCGTTAAATTTGTTCATGCAACTAATTTCTTCATTTAGCTTCTAGGTCTCTAATCTATTCATTTAATATTTTCACATTTAAAATAATTCCGAATAATACTTGTATCTATCTATACATATGTATAATAAAACTGTAACGGAGCCGGATCTTAACATGAAATATTTTTTTAACGTTATAGTCGCGGTGGATATTATTATCGATATGGAGACCAAAACAGCTATTTTTACAATTTTTGCGTTTGTCTGTCCACGCATTCTCGGAAACTGCTGAAAGGATTTAAATGAAACTTGGTACCTTAATGTGCTTGGTCAGGTTATAGGATACTTTTTATCCCGGAAGAAAAGGAGTTCCCGCGGAATAGTAAGAAAACTGCCCTGCCAAAACCCCTCGATATAGAAACGTGAAATTTAAGAGGTTTGCCTTTGTGACATAAGCACCCACTACGAAGGGATTTTTGCAAAATTCGGCCCTAAGGAGGTAATGTAATGTGTCTTGTTTTAAAAAACCTTTAAAATAATTAATTTCTGTTGGTCGATTACGCGGAATGAGCCAGGCGAATAATATCGCGGGCATAGCTAGTTAGGACCAAATGGGATGGGAGAAGTAATTTTTGTTGTTTCTAATTTTTTTCCTGGAAGAAATTTACTCAAATAATTTTTAAAGAATATGATTCTTCTCTACGGGTCAGTAGTTTTCAGTACATAGGTCACTCGATGGAGTTGAATTATTTTAATTTTTTTCATAATCTCTTTGACCCCCAATATTACCCGTAATTATCCGAATTATTTGTCAATATTTAAACCACAGCATTGGGCCATTCGAGACTTTAACTTTGCCAAATTTCGAGCATCTATCTTATACCATTTGGCTCCAGGAAATTTCACTATTTACAAGTGTTGCACTGAACGGTCCGCAACTTATTTTTGGTACTCGTGAGACAAATTTGGCAGGTACGTTTAGAAAATTGTAAGTGAAAACAATCTACATACATTCATATGTATGCAGAAGTATACCTGTATGTTCCAAAATAACTCTAGATTGCCTGGAGCAATTTACACCAAAGTTGATGCACGTACTTCTTAAAATCTGGGAAAAAAATAATGTGCAGGTAAGACACCCCTATCTAAGCACCACTAGGGGTGGGGGTTAGAAGAGTATACATGTAACTAGTCCAAACGACCGATATTAGTGTCGAATTCGACAGCAGTTCATATATTCGTCCGTGAAGAGAACGTTCCTCCATTATTCCAGTAACCGACTTAGGTGCTCCTTCCAAACGCACTTGCCAATGAGCTGCTGTCAACTTCGGTCAACAGGTGTCAGAATTTCTTCTTGCAGTCTTCGTGTGACTGTCCATTTGCTTATGATCGATCACTTCCCGCACATCATATAGTCGTTGAAGACGAAGAGACGAAAGAATTAATGGAAAAAATGTCCATGGAAAAAAGAATTGATGGAAAACATTTACTAGTGGAAAATTAAGAATGGAAAAAGTGACCCCTACCATAATTTTAATTTACGGTGTCGTAGAAGGAAACGATAGAGCGGCTGTACGGAAATACCAAAGAAGATTTTAAGGACTATCTGTATGGGGTTAGGAGAAATTATTTTATACTTTTTAGTGCACTGTCATCCAGTTCTGAGCTATGTTTGAAATTTCAAGTCTCTAGCTAGGTAAAATTTGTACCGAACAGACAAACAGACATACAAGAGATAATTAAAACGTGGTAACACAAGCAGGCAGATAATAACTTTTTTAACGTTGAATTCGACTTAGTAATGAAATATATGCAAAAGAAAAAAGTAATTAAAAGTTGAAAATTTGTAAATCGTTGACAGATATAAATTATATATGTGTGTGTTGATAACATCACATGATACAAAACATAAAACAAAGAAACTTCACGTGATTTTTTGAGTGAACATTTTGTTATGACGGACTCAAAAGAAACATCGCGAAGGATATAATTCTCCAAGCTTACAAGTGTAATATTAAGCATTGAAGTGAAACCACGCTGTACGTCTAAATGGCTTCATTCACTTAAAGTTGGGAGTTACATGCTCGGGGTCTTGACTGCGACTGGCTGTCTCTTACTGCTATTCAAGATAGTAGCTAAATATGACTACCGTCTACACTTCACTTACAGCTCTACTTAAAAAAAGAGTTTAAGTAGCCAGTCGATTTTAACTCATAGTTGTTCTTATCAGTTTTTGATGATTTTCATCTTGTTAAACCTTTTCCAGTACAATTGGTGACCATCATTGATAAATATACATGAAGTGCAGTGCAATATTAGCGTTCACAAATGTTGAATTTTAGTAAGGCATTTGACAAGCTTTCCCAAAAAGTGCTACTTTTTAAACTGGTTCGACTAGGCTTTTCCAATGATCTCGTTAATTGGATTGAGTCTTACTTTACATGGCGTTCTTTCAAAGTTAAACTTTCCTACATTTTTTATGATTCCGTTTCCGTCTTATCTGGCGTCCCGCAGCTTTCTTGGACTTTTGCTGTTCACGTTCATTTATCAATGACTTATTTCCTCTTATTCGGAATTATCAGGTGTTAGCATACGCCGATGATTTAAAAATCTTTAGATCAATCGAGACTTTACAACATGCACATTGGCTCCAAAATGATGTTGGCAGTTTGAACTGTGGTGTTTATGTCATTTTTATCATATGTAGTTAAATGTCAGCAAACGTATTCTAATTTCTTTCAGTAGGAAGTGCTCACCTTTGGAGTACTCTTATAAAATCCTTGGCAAGCCTTTGTCTAGACACGATAGCGTTGTTGACCCTTGCCTGATCATAGATAATAAATTTAATTTCGGACGCCATACCAACAGTAAAATTAATCGAGCGAATTCAGCACTTCACAATCTCCCAAATTCAGTTAACATTATCTTTACATTCTCCTACAAATTCAAGGGTTAGATGAGTACCTATAATACGACGATGTACCTCACGTCATTCTAAGTTGAATATTGGCGAATGCGCCAAGATAGCGGATCACTATAATGATTACAACTCCCTTGAGATTGGTATCAAATTGACGGGTTTCATGAGCAGAATATGGTTAGCTATGTATTTAATAATATTATACATTGGTCGCATATCGACCTCCTACACTTGAGTATTAAATCAGGAGCTTGAATAAGACTTATAATAAATTAAAAAGTAGAAAATATTCAACTACATGAAGAAGCGGAAGTACCGCACTTGTCAATGGATCGGATAATTGAAATAAAATCAGGCTAAGCAAATAAAGCACATTAAAAAGTGAAAAATAAAAAATAGGCAATTGCCCAATTGATGATGTACTAAAAGCTAGAAAATAATATGCGTCACCAATCTGGGGCTTTGATCAGGGTAAAATAAAATTGTGGGCGCATTTAGTAGAAAACACATAATATAACATAATAACATAATAACAGTATGATTTCCAAGCACCAACGAAACAAAGTATTCTGCTAAATGCGCCCCACGATTTTCTTTTGCTCTGATCAAATCCCTAGATTGGTGACCCATAATTACTTTCTAGCTTTTAGTACATCATTAATTGGGCAATAAAAACGTTTAACTTAAAGGTTTTGTATATACCTACTTTTAATTATTGAAAATGTTGTAAATTCTGCAATTTCTCAATTAAAAAGTCATTATAAGAATCTATATAGAATTTTCGATGCCAATCTTCCTGATATTTGGTATATGACGCTAATGTGTTGTAAACGGCCGTTAACATTAGAATCACAAATGATGCATACCTACCTAAGTGCGTCACCGGCCGTTAACGATAGTCTCACAAATGACGCATAAGGGCGTCAACGGCCGGCCTGTAAAGTGGAATCATTATTGCTCTTTGGAAATACTGCCTGTCTATGTCAAATCGTTTCAGAATGGCCAACCACAATAGTGTGTTAAGTATTATTTCCAAACGCGTCATAATTTTCAGCAGACTACAGGCCTCACTTTGCGCAATGTTTTTTTTGTTCCACATTCGTCGGCAATTATAATTATTAAAACAGTCTTCTCTTTTGAGATAAGATATTTTATTGGGATAATTCTGGGTGCGGCTTTTTTTTTGAGCGGCATGTATTGGATATTAGATGTGTAATACATGATTTAATATACGTGTAGTTAATTCATGAAATAAATCCATGAAGGCAATTCATAGCAATAAAGGCAATAATATACTTTTTTTGGACTATTTGCATTGATTTTTATCTGAGTGTAATTGCATTTATAAGTGCCTTGAGACTAAAACGCAATAGTTACGAGTTGACATCTCGTGAGTTGAATTAAGGGTAATAAAACTTTTGCAAGTGAACAATAACAACGTACTTACATCATCTTAAAGGGGCTGTTATAAAAAAAAAATAAATCTATGTATATAAAAATGAATTGCTGTGCGTTAGTCTCGCTAAAACTCAAAAACGGCTTGACTGATTTCGATAATTTTTTTTTGTTTTGTTCACTATAATACAGGGGAGGTTTAAACAAAAGAAAATTCGGGAAACCCTAAAGGAAAAGCCGGAAAATCGAAATATCCGTTTTTGATAGGAAGCAAATTTTCCAACTGGCAATTGGAGGTTTTCGGGGTCGCAGATCTCGAGCTTGCATTCAAAATTTTGGAATTCAAAATGTCGGATCCAATATGGCGACCGAAAAAGTTAAACTTCAAGAGATTTCACTGAAAATCCGCACTAGGGAATTTTCAGGATCACTGATTCCGAATCTGCTATTCAAATTTCCAAATATGAGACCACCCCCACCCCGCTGGGAGATATAGGACAGGGGGTGCAATAAGGAGGTGGTGTAAAATGAAGAAAACTAAATTTAATAATACTGTTGAAAAATATCCAAAACATGTGCAAAACGCAAATAGGAAAACGCTGGATCACATAGGAGAGGCGGTGGTGCAGTAGGGAGGCGTTTTAAAATTAAGGAATACAAATTTAATAGCATCCCGGGAAACGCCGGGTCCGGGCAAGCTAGTAGTAAAAAAAAAACCAAACCGACTCCAAAATAACTAAAGCCCTAACAAGTTTTAAATAATTTCACTTAAAAATACTCTGCTGCTACTTGCGACATTGAATCCTAAGAGTTTACTAGATTTTTGAAGTCGGTGCGAAAACCTGACTGGTATTAATTAATCCAATACTTAGTAATGAGGACATTCAGTTTGTCTGGATTATACAAGTATTCAATTTTATCACACTCGGCAATTTCGATCGCCATATTCGATCAGCCATTTTTAATATATACTCACTGTTGTACACTAAAACCTCCCTCGAAATATATAGATTATATCAGCGAAAGAATGATCAAAATCGGTCCAGTGGTTTTTGAGAAAATCGCATACAAACAAATATACATACGGGGGAAACACAGAATCGAGTCGAGAAGAGTTAGAAATTAGACAGACGAGCACGGGCCAGTTTCTGATTAGCAGTCGTGACGTACCCACCACACTTAGTTTAAAGTAAACAAAGCGGAACTTGAGTTTTTTGCCGTTAATACTCACCGCAACGACTTTTTATCGGTATTGCATAGCAAGAAACTATAAACTATTACTATTACTTTATTCGCTATGTCTGGATTTATCACAACTTTTTTTTTCACTAAATTTTTTATTACCTTTCATCGGTACCATTTCACTTAGCTGTATGTCATACCGTAAGATAGTTTGTAATAAATTCATCAGACTACTTAATAATAATTATTAATTTGTGAAATGGAATTCTATAGATCAATATATGGTATGTACATATTTAAAAAAAAACTATATGTCTATTTATAAAACAGTTGCGTTATTGACTGACAGGCAACGAACAACTTAAATCACTGAAGGTAGAAATATGAAAATATATTTTCCTTGGAGGGTGTAGAGATGCACTAAGAAAATCGAAACTTAACCCTAAGAGAGTAAAACGGGGTATAACTGTTTGTATGGGCAAAACAATTTTTTTATGTCCGATTTACTACGCACAAACACTCTACAACATAAATAGTGGAACACTTATCTCAGAATTTCTCAAAATTCAACCGCTAAGTACACGAATCAACACGTATTTCAGGTATTTCCGCATTTATCAATATTCTTACGCCTCCTGGGTCGTTAAGGGAGTATACACAATAACTTTATATCATTATGTAGCTTAAGACCTTAGCTAAATGGCCCCAGTATTATTTTCACGGAGTGTCTTAACCCCTGCCCGCGGGAGGAGCGAGCTTTGTACATGCGAAGTTACAGAAGGAAGCACAGGTAATGAACGAGTTTCCGTGTAAATGAATGCATATAGGGGTTTTCGGGGTCGCTGGACTTGATAGAAAGATTATCCGCTATAGATAATTGGAAATTCATTATGAGGACTGAAAATTCTCAACCTGAGCGGATTTCCGTGTAAATGAATGTATACGGGTTTTTGGAGACGCTGATTTAAAATCTGCGACGTTGTAAGTGCAGCTTTCGGATATAAACTTTGCTGGATTTTAAACGGAGAAGGTTTAGTTGGTCTGTTTATGGCTTGTCTGATTTCGCCAAACATTATTATCGCTCTCTCTTTTTTAAAGAAAATATTGTTTGGAATTTGATCTACCGCTAATTTAAAGTTTAGTTGATTATATGTCATTCTCGACTTGACATAAGTTTAGTTTAAGGGTTCACTTTTACGAAATGGGACGGTATTCGCTTCATAAAGGTTGGGAAATATTAAAAACTTATTTCCAAAGTCGTGAGTCTTCTACTCAAACTGTGAGAAATATGGAAAAAAAATTTGACGAAATAAAACTTCCAAAAACCCAATTTGTGGATTAATTCGTGAAGTGATCTCGTGAAACTGGAATGTTGGTGGACAAACCAACCTGTGTACGTACTCGTCCGGTTGCTGCTGTTGCTCAAAGTGTGGTGAGCAACCATCAACATTAACTCGTCATCGTTCTCAACAATTGGACATTGCACGCACTTCTTTGATGCGAATTTTGCGTGAAGACCTTGCCATGAAGCCATATGAAGTTCAATTGGTACAGCAGCTAAAGCCGGTTGACCATCCGAACCATACAGCGAACGCCACAATTGATTATTTGCGCCCTATCTTCGGAAATCGCATAATCAGCAAAAATGGTGATGTGATTTGACTGGCAAGAAGCTGCGATTTGACGCTGTTGGACTATTGTCTTTGGGGAGCGGTGAAAGATAAAAATAACGTCAATAAACCAGAAACAATTCAAGACCTCAAGTACGAGATTCAATCTGCTATTGATGACATAAGGCCCGAAACAATCGAAAATGTGCTCAAAAATTGGGTGGACTGAATGGGCTACTGCCGAGTCAGCCGTGGTGGTCATTTGACCGAAATTGTTTTTCATAAATAAATGAAAGAAAACAACCTTTGAAATAAATGTTCAACCATTGAAAAATATTGAGCCGTTTTTTTTTATAACAAAAAGAAATGCCAATTTTTAATTGGGCCACCCTTTATATGTAATAATAGCCAAGAACCCACCTGCAGCCTTTATGAGCTTACGTCGGTCATTAAAACATGTTTCATATCTTTATAATTTATATTTTGATCTACCATAATCGCTGGATTACTTAAGTTTCTATAATCTTAAACTCAGTTAACTTGTTTAATAATACCTAATACCTAATTTAATCCGTTTAAATTCTTTTCCGCCAACTTACCACCGATAAAAAAAAGCGGCCGCACCATGTAAATAAGTTTAGTTGGATGTGGACTTACATTCATTATCCGTTACACTCAATCCATCGGCATATGACTTCCAGGCACCTTGCGTACCGGGAAAATATTATACCACTTTAATCATTTCTCCACTAGAACATTAAAACTTTCACTTGTAACACATGCAGATGAATGCACCAAATCCGAATTTCTTTCTACTCACTCTACTCACTACCCTCAAAACTGTCAATTCCTTAGATTTTTTGAACGCAAACGAACACTACCCCGCGAATATCTAACGCAGCGCCACAAGAAATGAAGGAACCAACATTTTTCCGTACACGCCACTTCGTCCTTAAGGAGCACGTGATTGAAAATGTACCAAGTCAGAGCCGATAGCGAAATAATCAGGGCCATGCGCCCTACCAATGCGAGTAAAATATCCTTCTAAATTTCATCATTCGCCGATTGTTTCGCGGCCGTGTGCAAGTAATAACTAACCGTTAACTAAACTCAGCAGCCACCATACAGCCATTTGCGTGGCGGCAGCAGAGACCTGGCTGCTGGATGGTCTTTGATCTGCGCGGGTTCAGCGGGAAACGTAGGTTCAGTGGCAACTCACGCCAGAGGGCCTGCTACTTCTGCTTTCCCCGAAAATAAAGCTAACTGGGTGCAGATGTAAGTGTGCTGCTCAGCGGCGACTTTTTCTAGCACCAATTATTGGCCCGGGCAGTATCTGGAGGTGTTCTAGATACGTCCAGTAGTGCGATTGGCTGTTATTCATACGCACTAAAATATTTTAGAGCCCGTTCAGTCGCGTTTACCTATTTGCCGAGAACAGCCAGAAGCGGCAAAGCATAGTCGCACAACCAGCATTTGTACAAGCAACAATTAAAGATGGGCACTAAGGCGCAATAAAAATGAAGTAGACCTTTCGAAACAAGGGTGAGGAGGTAGGGCGAATTTTTACCTTTATGCTGTCGTCCTTTCCTGACTGGGTTCGTGGCGATTTGTGCACTCTCAAAGGAATTGTACGAATTTTTGTATAAATGCAAAGTAGGAAACAAGCAACGGGAGAATGCTGCTGCCTTCGATAAGCAATTGTTTTTAACGCTGAGTTCAAGGCAAGTCCCTTAAATTAATTTAAAAACCCTTTAATTTCCACCCCTCTTTAGAAGCATAGTCATATCAGGAGGGAAATTAGGGTATCATACACTTTCCTCTTATCGCATCGCATGGTGCGTTTTTGAGTGAAATAAGGAAATGTGTAACTCGTCCGCTATTCAGAGGACCTCAATAGGCTGAGGACTATCTATAGGACTATAGATTTCGTTAATGCTATTGCCCATTTTTATTCAACGACTCACGACAATGGAATTTACAATAGCTCCCAAGGTAAAGGAAAATATTCACCTCAAGAATGCTGGCAGGATGCACAAGTATTTTAGATAACATTTTATGTTGAGAAATATTTTTGTGACAGACGGAAAGAGTTGATACCATTAGACGTACTTAGCGTTGCCTTGAAACGGCTTCTTGGGTAGTTCTCGAGCGATTGGTTAATGAGACACCAGGAGCTTAGTGGCATATTTTTACGCATAGGATTTTCTGACAACTATTTGCATGTGTACATACAGTGAAGAGCAAAAGTGGAAGAAAGTAAAGTATATTTTTACTTAAATTAAATTTCACATGCATGCTCACTTGTTCAAAATACAAAAATTAACGCACTACATTTTTTTTTATATTTTGCCTTGCAGTAATAGGGCAGGACTTGATACTTATTTCAGCATAGAGAGCAGCAAGAGCCACAATCATACTGTGCCTCGAAAGATCTTATCTCAATTAGGCAATGAAAAAGTTTTTGTAAGGAAATGAATTAATTGTCTATAAAAACTTTTCATATAGTATAAAAGAGAAAATAAGGTTAAAGTTTTTAGTAAGCGGTGTTTCCACCTATTTCTTGTGTGTATGTATGATAGGTTGGAGTCTCCTGTTCATTCCTTCAATTAGAACTTTAATTGTTTGAATTGGCTGTTGTTCAACTCCTGAACTATTGCTTTTTCAATTTTATTTAGTGAGCTCGGTATCGGGGATTGTCGACACCACGAAGATGTTCGATAACCATTCCAGCAGTATGCGATCTTGCATTATCTTGCATAGAGATGAAGTCTTCAATAAATCCTGAAAAGGGTTCAAAGACTTTTTCATCACACGTGCGGGGAAACTACTGTGATTCTGCACGGGTTTACGTGTGGAAACTGCCCGATTGTCCACTGTGAAATCTGTTGGCCATAACCCACTGGTAATTTTAAAGAACGCACGCGAGACTTAGAATAACGCACGGGTACCTGAAATGGAAATGCACTCAGAATATTTCTTCAAGAAATCCCATTTTTTTTTATATTCTCGCACGTGTTAAACATCCTTTTAATGCTTTTCGTTGTTTCGTTCGTAATGGTCGCTCCATTAACGCAATGAGAAGGAGTGAGTACATGTCCCATCACTGATCACTGGACAGGAGTATGCATTTCTCGCTTCCACTTGCAATAGCAATGAGGAGCTCTAGAAATCTACCTGAGGAGCACTCAGGAGTCAAAAGAGCCGAGTTTTCCCGGCTCTGCCTTAGATATCATAAAAACCTTTCCTTACTACTTTTCTTTAAGATACATATATCTTTTTGAGAAATAATTACAGCAAAAATTGGTTTTTTTTATAATATTTGCAGGGAGGTTCCGCCCACGAACACCTTTCCCCACCTCCTTATCGAACCCACCGCCGCACTTGTGATGAAAAATACAGTGTGCAACTCTGGTGAAAACTAGCCGATTGCCCTTGATGGCAGTAGACGCCATCGTGGGCAATCGGCTAGTTTCCACCCTAGTTGCACAAAATACTATTTCCACATATCGACGAGCATTCAAAATTCTTGTACGGAACACCACCAACTCCGTGCGAGCTTCGAAAGAAATTGCTCCAGACCGCATAGAGCCGCCTCCAAAAGCGACCTTCACTCAGAGGGGTGTTACTAATTGAAAGAAGAAAGTTGGCCAAAAGGCGAAAACACGGACTTGTTAAATCCCGAAATCGAAGTATACATTCTGATAGCTCAATAGCCGTGACGTAACATAACGGCCGGCGTCCGCGGTGTGGCGCTCTGGAAAGGAGAATTTTTACTTCCACATTTTGAGTTTTATCTCAGTGGACTATCGCGATAAGAATAATGGATGTGGAAGAAGAAGGTAGGTATGTAATTTCCAAACACTTAATTTTAGAATTATGGCCCTAAACATTCAGATTTAAGAAAGTGTGACGTTTTTTGGAAAGTACCCGCATTAAAGGTGATTTCCGATAAAATGGTCCGCATACATCATCCATTTAGTTTGCCACCACTTTAAACTTTTATGTATAATAAATTGATTTTACTTAAGGGGTAACACCACTCTAGCGACCGAGATAAACGCCTAATTTTGACAATTTATTTTGGAAGTATGGAAAAAGGGATAGCATTTCTTTTCACAGGGTTTATTTAACAGTTATTGAAGTATGAATAAAAAAATTGTTTGTTATAATTTTAATACAAAATGGCGGCGCAGAGCCAATCTTTGAAATCGCCTTTTTTTTTAAAACTCCTTCTCGGGAGGACGCATTTCTTGTAAAGTATAAGACGTGGAACAAAAAAAAAATATTTCACAATCTATGTACTATTGCTTATGGAAGTACGTAGGATTTTTTTTTAAATCAAATTTTGAAGAAATGGTGCACATTTGAAAAAATTAATTTATTTTTGGCCAAAAAATAAGCAGGAAATTGTTTATAAAAAAAAAGTTTATGTTAGATAGAAAAACGGCTACGTACTTCCATAGAGAATATAATTGTGAAGCTACTGCCAAAATTTTAAATCGATCCATGCAACGGTGTTCAAGTAATCTGTCCTCCCAGTTTGAAAAATGTGGTGTCGAGAAAAACGCGATTAAAGTTTTACGAGCACTTAAGTCCTTGACATTTTTTTTTTCCATACCATACCATACATTAGGCCATCCGCGTTGATGCTCGCCCCATCCTCTTCTTTCCTGGATGATTTTAAGGACAATCGGGCCTTTCAAAATTCTAGAGTGGTGTTACCCCTTAAGAGTCTTTCTCTTTTTGTTTTTCAAATATCACATTTTTTTATATATGATAACATGACCGTTAGCGACACGTGTTAAAATTTACACTATAAATTTTCAACAGAATGCAAAGTCGCAGCTGTTTATGTCTTACATATTTTTACATTCGTATGGTTTCTTTTCGACTTTTCTTATTTATTGTTTCATGCATGTCTTGCAAATAATTTACTCTAAACTGCTTTTTATTATACATATAACAATTCCATAAAATATAGTCAAAAATGTTTGCCACCTTTGGCACATTTGGTACATTGTGCATACCATTCTCCTGCTCGTCTCCACAAACGTTGGCTGTCTGGAGAGAATATACTGAACCGCGACTCATCTGTGAACAAAAACTATTCTCCAGTTGTCCAAAGTCCATTCCTTATGATTCCTGGTAACGCGAAGCCTCGCTTATGGTATAGTGCCTCTCTTGTCTCTTTTACAAAAGTATTTAAAAAGTGAATAGTGTTATCTTGTACGATGGTACGGAACTCTTCCTGTGCGAGTCCGACTCGCACTTGACCGGTTTAATCCTACTTCAGACATTCGCCTCAACATCGCACGATTGAATATCGACACACTTCGCACTTCCTGAAATCCCCAGTTATGCTTTACACTAGTTGGGGTTAGGCAGGTGATGGTCCTGTCATCTTACTCTCGTCTTCTAGCGTTAGATCCCGTTTAGCGGTATCGTCTAACCACTTGAGAGACAGTGTTGTGGTTGACACATTATATACATTAAGGCTTATGTATAGCCAGTTATGCGTTCATTTTTTAATCTTTTTTTCTATATTAGGGTAAAGTTTAGAGACTCATGATGAGATTGATGAGATACGTCACAAGTGTCTATGACGTGTTATTTATCTTTAATGAATTTCAATAATGATCCAAAACGGATTTTGTTCTCTTCTGTTTTTTTGAGAAATTTTGATGCGTTGGAGCATTTTTGTTTTCGAAAGCAATATAACTTACAAGAAAAATCATATTCCGAGGGGGTCCTTTGCAGATTAAAAAAAATTGAAAAGGTTAGTACGATTTTACTGCCAATAGATAGAGCGGTTTTTATTATTCTTGCATAAACCTTATATCTTATTTAAAATAGTATCTGAATTGATATTTAGATTAAAAAGAAATAAAACACACTAAAGATATGTACCATCATGCGCACCGTATGGTAAAGAAAAGGCGGCTACGGTAGGACACATTTGATTTTTGGAGTATAAAAATTAATTGAAAAGAAAAAAACATTTCATTGTATCGTTCGAAAGTCAATGTCTATACCTAAATTTTTTCCGAACAATGTCATTCGATTGGGTTTGCAAAAAAGTGATCATTGCAGTCCAAACCTAAATAGGATGTGTTCCCTCCCCTCCTCATTTCCCGCATTCTAATGAGGCTTGTAAAAGTGTTTTTCAAATCTAAAAAAAACAATCCAAAAATCTAGGGCCTTTTTTAAAATTAGATATCTTTTTGATGATCTGTCAGTGAATCAGTGACGAAATAACGAAATATTGGTGGTCGATATTTTGTAAACTACTACATAACCGTGCCCCCAGATAAAAATTGTTTTCAATCACAAATGAATCAAATTACTATTATGATGAGATAGCCAATTTGAAAATATGCTTGGAATTTCGATTCGATCGACGTTTCGCTTTTACTATTTACTGCAGGACACAAAATTAATTTTTTTATTTATGTAAAATAATTTTTGTTGCGAGAGCTTTTGTTGAAATGATATTTTTCTGTGGAGGTTGAATCCTGGTTATAAAGTATTTTACGAATATCAGAGTTTTAAAAGAACGAAAATGATTGAATGAAAAATTACAGTTTTGTATTCTTTTCTTGCTTTTTAGTAGGTACCACATTATACCCTTTGCAGGCCGTAGAAAATATTGCTTTTGGTGAAAATATCTAAAGGCCAAAACCCAATGGTGGTATCGGCTTTAGTGTTTGCTTCGGCTTTAGCCGTTGTAAACATCAAATACCAATATCAAATTTCTATGCTTAATACTTAATAATTAATTGACGTATGAAATTCACACTATTGAAGGCATGGAATTCATGAAAATTAAGTTAGTGGAAATAAACATCAAAGCAGAGAGTTATTACGAATTATAATCACTTTTGACAATTCACTCAAAAATATTTACAATTTACAATGCTGCAATTACGTCACGCAAGGCTTCAATATCAGTTCTGCTGGTGTTAAAGTCAGTAGTAGTAGGCGACATGCAGTAGCAATGCCGAAGCTGAGGCGAAAATCGAAGTCACCACCGGAGTTTGGCTTTTCCGGTATGTGCGGCTATGTATTCCAAACTACATATACATAATCAAATGTAGCTAGCGTTTTTTACCCGACAACGGAAGGGTTATGTGTTGTATGTACATATGTATGGTTGTTCGGATGTTACGGCCTAGAGCCCTATTGGATCAACCGATTTAGATAAAGGAAGGGTCGTTAGAATCGTATTAATTCTGCGGGTGTCACAAAAAAAAAACAAAATGGCGGCCACCATAAGTCAAAATGGCTGACAATAATGACAATAAAAAACAAATTTCACCAAATATTATTCATATGGGTATCAAATAAAATAGTTGGGTGAGCACAATACGGTAAACAATGTGACGTCATTCTAAATCCAATATGGTAGAAGCCCCAAGATGGCGGATTATCTCTTTTTTTACAACTTCGTACCCATATCAAATGAAAGGGTTTGACGAGCAAAATGCGCAAGCTACATATGTGACGTCATTGTCACAAGATAACAAACACATATAAATTTAGATTATTCAAATAGTATAAGTTTTCTGCTTGATCATGTCATGACTTTACTTACCTTATACATATTTTCTGAAACTAAAAAGACGCAAATAAAAAAATATTATATTATAAATAACAAAAAAACCCGAAAATGGAAGAAACGAAAAGTATGAATCAAGAAAATAGTCATTCTTTCTTTACTTAATTCAAATAGACACATATTCGTAGGTACGGTGATATCTATTCAGAGTGTGTCCACTTTGCCCTACTTGCATAAATACGCTATTATTACTGAACACCACCGTACCTGTGTGTCGGTTTGAATTAAGTAAAGAAAAAATAGCCCAGTCATATTAGGGTTTCATCTCGGAATGAGAGATAACAAGCTGTAAACTCGTACATACCTTCATTTTGGTGTTCTAAAAGTTGTCTCAAAAGTCTCATAAAATCTCGTGTCTGCGTCGTAAGTTACTCAAGGTCAAAGGTCACAAAAATCAGTTTTTCGCGATTATCTCGGTTTCTATAACTCCAATGATGTTAACATTTATTATAAAAAGTGTAGAGCATAAAATTTGCAACAAATTTCGTTTTATAAAATTTTTCATACGCCCAACCGTTTTTGAGATAGAGGGCAGAGAGCTCGCAGCGCTCAGCCATACTCACTGTAATGCAAGGTCAACCGTGAATCTCAGCGAATAATACATTTATAAAGTTATTAAATCATTGAAATAATAAATAATTTGTATTATTTATTAGTTAATACGTTATATTTAATAATAATTTTAAAAGTTATGGCTGATTTGTGTTTTATTTGTGAGTCGGCCTTACAGAAAATGAAACAGTATTGTGCCACAAGGTCAGAGGTGGGATGGGGAGAGATCGAGTTGTTTGTCAAGGTTATTGGTTATGCCGCTGATCACAGCATTACAACTCCGCCATCGTGACCATGCGTTACAGTGAGTATGGCTGAGCGCTGCGAGCTCTCTGCCCTCTATCTCAAAAACGGTTGGGCGTATGAAAAATTTTATAAAACGAAATTTGTTGCAAATTTTATGCACTACACTTTTTATAATAAATGTTAACATCATTGGAGTTATAGAAACCGAGATAATCGCGAAAAACTGATTTTTGTGACCTTTGACCTTGAGTAACTTACGACGCAGACACGAGATTTTATGAGACTTTTGAGACAACTTTTAGAACACCAAAATGAAGGTGTGTACGAGTTTACAGCTTGTTATCTCTCATTCCGAGGTTGACCCCTTTTTTTTGCTAAAATGACTGGGCTAGAACGACTATTTTCTTGATTCATACTTTTCGTTTCTTCCATTCTCGTTTTTGTTTTGTTTTTTATAGTAATGTTAATGTTTTTATTTGAAACGTTTAAAAGATCGTTCCTTGTCTTCGCGTAATACCAAATGGAAATATTCAACCATGAGATGTTACGCAAAGACGAGGAACGATTTTTCTCGGAGTTCTGAATGACTTTCATTTATTGGATGCTTCGAACTTTTTGGTTATGGCCGCGATAAAATTTTATATTTTAAAATAATTCTTTCGCCCAAAATTATCTCCTTCACTTCTTCACAAACCCATACTATTAGGTTCCAAAGTTTCCTGCACACGTGGGTTATTGTCGCTGATAACATATTTTTTGTTTAAAAACTACATGACTGGCATCTACATAATTGCTATCGCTAAGAGGTGTTGGTATATGACCACGAGTTAAAGTGAGCTAGCCTTTCGACCGCTTACATTACTCGTTTGCCGTATGACTACGGAAATGTGGAAATTAGACGCTGGCGAAGATCACGCGTGGGTGCAGGCCTTTACATGTCCAGTGGTAATTTCTATATTTATAAATTCCAAGTGATTTTTTTTAATGTAGCTTTTGCGGCAAAAATGTCATATTGTCGATTACTCCACGCCTAAGAGGTCGATCGTCCATCGTTTAAAATCGCTTGTCTCTGCAATGATTGACCGCGCCGTGATAAAAGTGCTCGTTCGATATTTGTGTACGACTGGCCATTCATGCAGAGGTTAAGTAATGAGATTTTGATAAATGATCTGAATCTCAGCAGCGGAGCGATGAGATCTACTGATCTAATCGTCTAGTAATTTTCGAAATTGACTCTGTCAAAGTGTTCATTAAAAAGTCTTAGGGTATATCTCCTTAATTGCTCTCCCTTTTTCTAAGATTTTAACAGTTGTACCGTTTTTTTCACGACCCGTAAACATTTTCATCATCGCCTGGTCTCCGCTCATATAACGGACAGTAATTGTTGATTTAGGCAATCCAAGGGAACAAGTTCTTGACTATTTCAATGTCTTCGAGGCAGGTAAATGTGTGGCAGTCGACGTCTGTTGATTGACAGAAGCATCTAAGGTTCAAATATGATTACATGCTTAAAAAAAATCCTAATTGCGAAATTGATCATTGTTGTCCCGCGTATTTTTGCCATACCTGGGGAGAGGTGTGATGCACCCACTTTGGACAAATCAATGGGTACTTTAAATCTGAAACTAAGTGGTAAATTCTGCTATGACGATTACAGAGAACTCCATTGTTTCCATTTCTTCTTTCCTATTTGTTGATTGGCATTACTAGGTGACCTGCAATACCAAAGTACGTTTCCTCGAAGAAGAAATAACATTAATTTGCAAATTCGTAGTTTAGAGAGTAAACGAAATGATTAGAATTTCGGAAAAATCACATTATGACTTTATGAGCAAATTAATTATTTTACGTTGATCTCAACGAAAACCGTTTCATAACCGTGAACCGCTCCAACCTGTGCAAGCAATACAGCAGTGACAAATGTAGAAATCAGTTTAGTAATAATTGTTAACGGCGAACATTAGATTAGACTAGTTAGGATCTGAGGAACAGAAATGCATTCACCTGAAACTAAGCGAATAATGCACACTCGTGGTTTTGGCGCTGGGATTCCCCCGACTCCACAAGGAATTATTTTCAACTGTTTAGTGCTTTGATTTATATTTTTGAAGCAGGTTTTTATTTTTTTAAAAAGATTGTATTATTAACTTTTCAGTGCAGACTTGCAAATAAAAACTGTGTTAGAACCTTACTTGCTCGCACGGTGAGAAAGCTTTGAACGAAATGACGAGCTTGCGTAATCTCTCCATGGGTGAAATTTTCCACCCTTAGAGGTGCAATATTTTTTTAAATTTAAATGGGACCAACCTCGAGGTATACTCTATCCAATAAAAATCATGAAATTCGGACTACTCTTTAAAAAATTATGCGTGGACATACATACATACAACAAATATTCGCGACGACTTCACCTGTTTTTCGTTGGTTAAAATCTGAATGTGTGTATTTACATCCATTTGCTCCATTCACCCGATTGCTCCGATACAGGTGTTATTGGAAAGCTGATGGTGCTTAGAGAGTTTTCAAATTTTTTTTCAGTAAGTAATTATAGGACTTCGAAAGGGCGATGGAAAATGTTCAACTTCAATGGGTTTCTATGAAAATAAGTCAAATTATGTTATCGGGGTTGCTAATCCTGAATCTGCTATTCAAATTTCGAAATTAAAGATGTCGGACCCAATATGACGACCCAAAATTCTCAACTTGAACGGATATCCGAATAAATGAACATATACATTATGTAGGTATTTTTGTGGTCGCTGAATTAAAATCTGCTATCGAAGTTTCGAAAGTCAATATGGCGGCAAAAGGTCAAAAGTTATTAACGTAAATTAATTTTCATGGGATTGGGTTTTTATAATACAGTCCATGATGTCGAAATGACTGTCTAACTATCTCGTGCACTGCTCCCGCTAGGTCGAGCAAGTACTACTGTACAACTTGTCCTCGAAGCAACTCAGGGCACTATAAAGCCACCCCCCCTGTAGCTTAAGTAGTGTAAGTAAGAGTAAAAGTCTGAAATTTCTGGTACCGAAGGTTTATACTTAACTAAACTTCCCAATCATAAATTTCTAGCTATTATAGTTTTCAAAATATCTACCATCTACATTTTGTTATTTGGACTTGGAATCTTGGAATATACACTAAAAATTTGCAATTTAGTACACAAACTGATAAGTAACCAGAAAATAAAAAAAATTGTGAATTTCCCCCTCCACCTCCTCACAGTGGGTGAATGCAGATTCTATAGCTGAATATAAGTTAAGGTATTTCTGGCAGAACTGCAAACTTTTAATTTGGTACTCAGTTGGTCTTTAGTTTATAGAGGAAAATTAAAATAGTCAGGCAAGTGCGAGTCAGACTCTCGCGTTAGGGGTTCCGAATAGATAATTGCCGCAAATTAAATGACTGTAATTTGTCATGTGATATAACTACAAATCAACGATTTTCGGACTTTTTCCTTTACTTGTGCTGTGAGAACTTATTTCTTGCCAAATTTTATGATTCTGGATCAACATTAAGTAGCCTTAAGCAGCATTAAGTAGGTTCTGATTTAATTGACCAATATGCGGCACAATTGGCCGCATTTTTTGATTACGTTGACATACAAACTTCAAGCTGGTATTAATTTCAACTTGATATCTCCACACGTTCCTGAGAAAGAGGGTCTGGACAGACAGACGGACAACGAATGCAGCCAAGTCTCGCATGTTTGCCTCTAATCAAAATTATGAGATCACTAGAGCTAACTCTATTCCTTTTACGCACTCTAACACTTTTATTTTCAGATCACTCCAAGTCTCTACAATACATATATCGTAATGGCCACGTCACGAATTTGTTTAAACTAACATGAAGAGACTTGGAGTGATATTAGAATGTGGAAAAAAACGCTACGCATCAATAATAACTACATAGGGCAGCTTATTAGCTATCAAATGAGCACAATATATCCTTATGAAAAGTCTCACGGTTTTCGTTATTTTAGTTTTTTTCGAAAATTTCTATATCAATCGTTTGCATAAGACGCTCGACTTTTAAATGTAAATAAAACAAGTTGTGTGTGAGATGTCCACTCCATTTTCATTTTATTTGAAAGAATATTTTATAGCATTAAGTAATGAATATAACATCGTTCAAATGGCCGCCGCGGCACATATTCAGAAGTTAACACGAATTCCGCCAAAAAGCGACGTAAACGGCTAGCGCTACAGATCGATGATAAGCAACTTCTGTTGGCCTAAACTGGTTGATACAGACACCCATGACATGTAATTCCAACAGGACGGCGCTACGTGCCACACAGCGCATGCTACGAGCGATTTGAGACTGGCCACCGAGATCGTGTGATTTAACCTTTAGAGCCTTTAGACTTCTTCCTTTGGGGCTATCTTAAATGACAGGTCTAAGCGAATAATCCCCAAACAATTAATGCCCTCAAAGTCAACATCACGAACTTCATTCACATTTAAAAGTCGAGCCTCCTTATTGAAAGACCCTGTACAAATGATAATAATGCTTTTGAGTTCTGTTTTTTACATTATATTCCTTAGTAGTTGTACCATCAGAAAAATAATATAAGTTTTCATCACGAGTTGTATTTTTCCGAAAAATATTTGTTTTCTCAAAATGTGACTACTAAATTTCTTTGGCGCACTTTTAATAGTTGGTGTTGTAACATTGTTGTACCACGCAAGACATGGCAATATTGTTTTAAACACTTGCCTAATTAGTTAAGATTTTGAAATTGTATCACAATTCGAATTTCCCTTCTGAAATAAAAATTTCTATTTAAATGGCAAAGAAGCTATTTTAGAGAAATAAAATATCTGACCAAAATGCGCTTTTTCTCAAATTTTGTCCAGTAAAATGATGAAAACAAATTACATTTGCTTAGTTTGTAGCATGAAAATTACTCACGCCTCAAATATTTCATATGCTTTATGCGAAAATAGCTACTATGGTTTACATGTAAAAAATGATTTATACATCTATGAGCCAAATTCCTATAAAACAAAATTCTAATCACAGTCTTGGATATTCAGCTGTTCAATTGCTATAACAAGTTACCAACTTGAATTGATATTTATATATGTGCATAATGCAAACTATGTGTGTAGGTGTTTGGATGTACATACACAACAACTACATGCTCTGACCTCAAAAACTAGAGCCCGTAAGGCAAATAACAAACTTTTACTTTACTAGAATCTTCACGCGAAAGTAGAATTCAACATTTAAAAAATTTATGCTCCGTCCAAAAGTTGCGAAACTTACCACCTGGCGGCCGCCCATACCTACTAGTTGTAAAGCGAATTCCTTTATTTGATCGTTATTTAAAGTATCGCTAACAGATAATGAAAATCAGAGTCATGATCAATGTCACAAAAGATCTTAAGGCGCATGTCTGTTGGTTTATCAGAGTTCAAAAGTCATCAATCAAATTTTTTGTCATGTTGTAGCTTGGCACTGTTGTTATTGCGCCTTCGCTGTACACCACTCTTTGGCAGTGCGCGGGTCGATGAACCGCTGAATATAACATAGAAACATATTATTAATAATAGCATGTGTGCTGCCAATGTGGGGAACTATTTTAATGAACACTGCCGTGCGGGTCCGCGGCCCCCTGCCTTCTGTGTATCCCAAAGTTCGCATCGTATATGGATAATGCTCCCCAAATCGCCTTTGGATTTGCTTCTCGTTCAATTGAATTGATGCTTTGGATTTGCGCTCAAGTGTGCGTAGTTAGTTCTAGCTCGAACTTGTTTAAACTTACACTGCTATATGGAGAAACCTGCCTAAAAAGAATGCCAATATCTACTTGAAACGGCTGAGATAAAAACCGTAGGTGCGGTCAGATACTTCAATCACCTGTACTGTCAATTAATGTACTCAGAAATTAATGTGGCGAGGGCAGAAGACAGTGGCACGACGACTTCGGGAGAAATGATTATTCGAAAACGAAGTGTGTCATTGCATGATGTTCTTTTTTCTTTCTTCAGACCTTTTGCTGCCTCGTTTTTGGACTCGTTAATCTCAAATTTGTAGCGTGAACTGATACTTCCCCGACACGAATGTTGTCAATGAAAAGTCGCTGATCGGGACATTAATGACGACGATCTCATAAAATTGTTAAAAAGTTACCAAAAATTCATGTTAAGTTTTTTAGGGGTTTGTGTTTTAAGTGTCTTAGGAATTCCCTTAAAAACGTAACTACCACTCGTTAACATCTTAACTCAACCCACACTTAAATTTTACTTCAATTATATTCTTCTTTTGGTTTTTAAGGGTTAATGGTCGTGCTATAAGTTTCGCTACCTTAACTCTTATAAAACTGATCATGACGTCCTCAACCTTACATATTTCAACAGCACTGAAACTTGTTAAGTATCACTGTAAAAAGAGGTTAAGTGCTGGAGTACTGTCTATTGTACTGCGAGATTCTTTACGAACTATTAAAACACTTTCTAATGTATGTAATTAAAATTGAAGGAGTACAATGAGCAAAATTATTTCTGAAAACCGCATAATCTGTATACAGCGTGTATTAGTGAACGCATGCAAAAATGATAAATCTCAGCCGTTTTGGAGTTACAGGGTAATTCATAAATTCGGAATGCACATTATTATTTTGTTTTATCTTTTGATCTACTTAACGTAGCAATATAAAACTCAAAGTTTATCTACCTCTACCACTGCAGATACAGCCACTTGCGAATGTGAAACAATGCTCGCAAATTTCCTAAATTTCACGTTTTTCCTCAGTTTTTCCGAAATTCATGTAATTAATGTACCCATTTTTTATTTTAATTGAATTGCCCATCTTGTTGCCTTTCTACAGAGGTACAACACGTCCAGGTAGAGAAAGGATATACAAATGTATACGTAGAAAACCGTTTGAATTTTTTTGAAATTGTAATAAAAGTTTTAAATGAGAAAAAAAGTATTTGTGGGTCTATTTAACCTTTAAGCGGTCGCGCGACGTTGAGTCGACCAAACTCTGTATATTTTCATTCCTAACATCGTTTTTTCGTGTCGTATGCATTTCCCATCCTTAGTAGCCTGTCATTGTTTCACCGTGCACTTGGTTTAGTAGCAACACAGACGTCGAAAACACGCCACGCGTTTGTCGTGTATAAGAAGGCTTTACGTTGCCAAATTACTTACTGATCCACAGAAAATTTGATTTATGTTATTTGAATTTAAAATTTTTTGTTTTTCTGAGTTTAAGTGTCTTTTTCCAAAAATTGTGTCCTAACAGAACGATAATGTATCTGTAGGTACACAAAAAATAAATTATTATTAATTAATTAGTGTTTTAAATCCCTGAAATATCCCGCGCCCGATTGAAGGATAAGTCTCACTTTTGTAATTCAAGATGACGGATCCAATATGGCGGCGAACTTGCCAATTTCTAGGCATCTTTATGAAAAAGGGCTCGAGGCTTCTCACGGTTGCTAATCTCGCAAATGTATTAAACATTTTGGAATTTAAGATGGCGGATCCAATATGGCGACCGAAATTCCTTAATTTTAAGCAATTTTAATGAAATGTAATATGACAACATACTTACACAATTCGATTCGACTGGCTACCGACGCAATTAAACTTCAAGGGATTGCCATGAAAATCAGCACCCGCTACTGCGACCGGGGTCACTGATTTCGAATTTGTCATCAAAATTTCTAAATTCAAAATGGAGGATTAAATATAGCGACCGCAACTCCTCCACTTTGGAATAAATACTGGAATTTTGTTAACTTCTATAGCTACTAGAAATATATTCCAGCTACAACATTAAAGGGAGTTCTTACAGTGACAATATTTCAATTTCTTAAACAGCTAAAGGGCATTTCCATTACGATACCTCCGATATAAACACGTAAATCTTATGAAAAGTTATAATGGTTTCTTATAATATTTTTCCACAATGTACATTGTTTACCGATTAAGAGTTATTGCTAAGTTTATGTTTAGCCATATTAACAATATTTTATTTTTAAATATATGAACTGAATGAATCGAAGTTTCACAGTTTAAATTTACAAGTCAGAAATATTTTTAAGCCATAATATAATACATCTAAAGAAGAAAATATCATACTGGAAAGCAGTAGGCAAAGCATTCGACAAATATTACGATATTATGTATTTCCGTTCAGTTAAAGTTGTTGTGGATTTGTGATGATATTCAAGTTGAGAAGAACATAACAAAACAGAAAATAACACCGCCAAATTTCTCTTCAAGATAATTCACACATGAAAGTTTAAGTGGTGATTAGTTTAAGTAGATGGAAATTGGAAATTATTCATACCTCAAAAATAAGGTTCAATGCTTTCATCAGCCATAATTTTGATATTTATTCTTTCTGTGAATTATGTACATCCAAAACAGTTATATTTTCCTCTGAAAATGTAATAAATTGTGAGACTACGTTATATATATTATTGCAACATTTTATATAAAGCAAGCGCAAGAACTTTACATTTTATTACTCCTCCATGTATATATTTTATCCCAGTGAAAAAGAGTCTAGTCCAGATTAACTTTCTTTTTGTTTATAATTGCTATTAAACAATACTAATTTTTATTCCACAGAGACAATTTAGACGAACCAATAAATGATTTTTTTTTTTAATGTTGGTACATGTAACTTTGCTCTAAGTGGCTTGGAACAGGAGTTATGCGGGTATAACAAAGTAAGATCCATACCAAACGCATGTATAGTACTTTTTGTTGTTATTAAAGTCGCATAAGAATGGATAGATTTCAAACGCCGCACGTACTTCGAGTACGAAGTGTATTGATGACATACACTATTACCACTATTGCTTAAATGTGGAAACTAAAAAGCGAACAAAAAGTCGTTCCAAAACTAAGTTCCTTACTCAAATATAAACTCATAAGTTGTGTCCAGCTTCGGCATGATGTCCAAATCAATAAAAAATAAACAACCTATAATCAGGGGCGGCACGGGCAAGTTTTTCAGGTGGTGCGAGGTCTCATTGTGGCACCCCCTCAGTATGCAACCGCTCATTCGTGATTACAGCTGTACATTGTACCTAGAGACTAAAGATAACGTAGTACATTTTTACACATCTTTATACAAATATTAAAAACTCAGGCCTAGTAGTATTATGGATAAGAAACAATAACAGTAAAATGGAACAATATTTGTTTGAAAAGGTTTATTTAAACTACTACGGCGCAGAAAACGCTCACATCACGCATGTCTTTAATTCATATCGTAAGTTAATTTAAAACTGAAACAGATGAAGAAAGAGATTGCCACCTTCCACGCTTTTGCACTTGCAAACTTTTTTATTAAATCAGAATAATTCAAGTCCTTGGCTATATAGATAAGTTTTAACTTACTGAAATTATGAGCAAAATTCGAAGTGCTGTCCACACATTCGGTAATATATCCTGCCGACAATTTTGTTTAATAAGTTGAAGAATTTGTTTGGTTCTGCTGATTCAAGGTCTTTTAAAAATGGATTCAGGCTTAAAAGTTCCTCAACTAATTCACAACCAGATATGCCACGTTTTCCCCATCAGTTAAACTTATTTTTAAATCTGCACAGGCTTATTCCAATTTGGACTTTTCAGGAAGTTTTTTAATGTTGTACTAATGTACCTGTAATAGGATAGTTCTCGCTCTTTAACCGCGATTCTGCATATCAATTATTCAAAATAACTAAGAAGTTCGGTTAACGCTGGGGACAAGTACAATGGGCGCCTGGACTCTGAGTGCTTGAGGTTCCCATTTGCCTCCCTCATTCCTCAATCATAATCACACACCTTAATTGTTTAAAAAGGTCATTTCTTCCCACCATTTAACTGGACTGTTAGCTTATTAGGTTCAAGAGGAAAATTACTAGAGTCGACTGCGAAAAAAATACAAACTTGCATTTTTAGTCCTTCATGAAAGAAAAAAATATTCTTTTGGGTTAGTAAATAAAACAAAACAATTTTCTTTCAGCTTTCAAATGAAACTACGAACGTTCAGACAATAGACCAAATTTGATAGCCCATGATAACGGAAGGGCACGTTCAAAAATTAAATGACATATAAACACAGATTCTTACCAATTTTAATCGAAATGAATAATGATGCGGCTTTCCATTTAATTTATTTTAAATTTTCAAAAGAATGACCTATTTGGGGAATGATATCACTGAGAGAAATTTCGCACATTGAAATCAAATGCGAACATATTTAATTTCAAAATTCCAATTTTTATGCGACCATTCTGAATTTAAACACGAAATGATGATTGATTGATTTTCAAGTATTGCTTTTGAAATTGGCAAGATTGAAGTGTTAATGTGTGATTTAAGGCTATCTGTAGAATCAATTGGGAGAGCGGTGGACTTGCATTCCAAAGGTCCCGGGTTCGCTTTCTAAAGAGACAGAATTATATGTTAAGTGCGGCAGATATGAAGCGTCTAATGGAATAACGGCAACGTGTACACACTAGAAGCCAAGCGTCCCGAGTTCGAATCTCATCGGAAACCACACAGCAACTTTATAACATTGAACTTAGGGAGCTCCTCTTATGTTTGTTTTAAAAATGTTTTCACTTGGTTTGAATACGTTTTTCTCTCTGTGTGCGACTTTTTTAAATTAGAACTTTTTTTATTTTCGTGTAAAGTCAGAGTAGTTTGAAAGCGGCTTATTTATTTTTTATTACTTAAAAAATATGTATAAGTTAGGAAAACAACGAAATTGGCTTTTTCCTTATTATTTTGATTTGTTTAATTTAAAATAGACCAAGCGGCCAACCAGGAAGTTCAGGAATTTTAGAAAAATTTAAACTAGACAACAAACAACAATCAAATCAACAAAATTCTCATGATGTCGCTAACTATTATAAATATAATTATAATACTTTTATCTATAAATCTATTATTAACAATTCGATTGATTTCTCTTCGAGTAAGGGCATAAGAGAACACAATTCGTTTTTGGTCAAAGCTGAAAAGCTTTTCCACGAAAAGAGTAATTAATAGAATTAAAGATCAATTGGGGTTCGATTGTGATTTGGTCGTGGTGTAGCATCTTGTAGAGATTAGGCTTAAGTCACTTAACATTTCAAGGGATTTGCTAATGAAATATATAAAATTTCTGAGTTTTAGTCTCAAAAACAGTAACGACATGCAGTTAAACAAATCGCAAAAGTCCTGCTAATTTTCTAGGAACGCATGGATATTTTCTTTCTTACAAACCTGAACGCTCTAGAGTTTCGCTATGTGAAAACACTTTCCCGTAGCCATTATGGATTCGAATTTCATTGTTTCCGCCTGAAGCGATAATACTAATATTTTCATCTTTTAGACCACTTACGCATAGAAATAAAAGGCTACTACCAAAGATTATATAAATACAAAGATGTAGCAAAGTGGCTAAAATCCACTTCGCGCTTCAGGGGCCAGTTCTGGGCCCCCATAAATGTGTTGGTAACACACCTATAGGAACTCTCTCTCAAATTTTTAATTTCTCTGGCTCTATTTTCCGAGGGCACCGAGCGAAACGCGAATCGAAGACGAGGCGCTTGTGAGACTGGCGAGCAACAAAAAAAAGGGAAGAAGCGAATAATGCACGGCAGCATGTAAGCGGGGTATATTGTGGGGTTGCTTGTCTCTCATATATCAATTCCGGGAATTTGAGCTGTAATTCCGATGATTCTTGGCTAATTAAGATATTTTGTGTTTTCTTGATTTCGTTGTTATTGTCCCTTAATTTTATTATTTCTGAGTTTTCTCCAAATATGTTCCTTTTTACATTTTATCACTTTGGGTTTTCTCGAAGCAGGAATAGATTTCGTGCAATAAGATAATTTGATTCAATTTAAAGGCTTATCTTTGAACAAAATGCGTCTTTATATCTACTTTATTGCATAAAATGATACCTTCACTGATTGACTTCTTAGGGAGACATATGTATGTAGATTTTATGACGTGGGCATCCACTAAGAAAGAATTTTGGGAAACATGTTTGGTTAAATATTAGAAAAACCTATTAATTGTATTTCATGTTTCATATAAAAATCATACTATCGGTCCTTGCGAGATTCTCGGCTTATCTTAATTAGTTTCAATAATCGAAAATGTATTGTGGTATTATATACCGCCATTCGTAAAAATGTGCTGCGAATCAACCTATGCAATTAATCGCGTTAGGCGGCATGAGATCATCGGACTAAGCAGTTAAAATTTTTAACCCAGCCAAAAATCGCAACCGCATTCAACTGATTCTCACAGCGAAATGAGATTTTTAGAATGAAACGCATAGCAGCCACGGCATCGACAGCAGAATTCATATTATAAAATATTCCCGGAATCAACAGAACCACCCCACAATATACCCCGCTTACATGCTCCCGTGCATTATTCGCTTCTTCCCTTTTTTTTGTTGCTCGCCAGTCTCACAAGCGCCTCGTCTTCGATTCGCATTTCGCTCGGTGCCCTCGGAAAATAGAGCCAGAGAAATTAAAAATTTGAGAGAGAGTTCCTATAGGTGTGTTACCAACACATTTATGGGGGCCCAGAACTGGCCCCTGAAGCGCGAAGTGGATTTTAGCCACTTTGCTACATCTTTGTATTTATATAATCTTTGCTACTACGGTGCTGGCTGCATACGAATACTCGAAGCGTAAATCAGTGACGTCATTCACACAAAACAAAGCCAATTCCGCGTATTCGTGCGTAGCGTGCGCCGCAGTGGACGGAATGGCGACCTAGATAGATAATCTTTGTTCGGCTATGTGTACATATACATTTGTAAATTAAGCACTAATACATTAGCCATGGGCTATCACGTTATAGGTTCAACATTTTCCTATACATTTTTAGAAGTTCCATACATACGAGCCATTCTAAATGCGATGCTAACTCTTGTACGAAACTGCCAAAAAAATTTAAAAATACGAACGTGTCGAAATTCGATTCCCTATGAGGTCCGACTCAGATGCACAGAGCAGCACTCAGCTACACCCGCAGTTGAATCCCATAAGAACAATGATTAATCAAGCAATACAAAGACTGTAACATCCCTAGCTGCGAATCTACAACGCTATTACACATTTCTCTTGATGACAAAGAAAATAAAACAAGATGGCGCCCTAATTGTAGACGGTTTTAGTTAAACACATAATCAGAAAGGGAGAGAGAAGGGCGCCGCTTGGGTAGAGTAATAGCCGGCGTTGGGTTATTTTGGCGTCGTAACGGTTACGTCACGGCTGTCGCTAAAATTCACGTCACGGTGTCGGTTTTTCTCATTTCACACCCCAAGCAGCCAACATCATAACGAGACGATAGAAGCTTCGCTTCAAAAAAGGATTAAGAATTGGTGAAAGTGATGATTGGGGGTTGATTTAATGAGATCACCCCACCCTGCTGGGTAATACAGGAGAGGGGTGCAGAAGGGAGGGTGTGCAAAATTAAGAAATTAAAATTGAATCGTATCCCGGGCAACACCGGGTCCGATCAAACTAATCTATATATATAAAAATGAATTGCTGTGCGTTAGTCTCGCTAAAACTCAAAAACGGGTTGACCGATTTCGATAATTTTTTTTTTGTTTTGTTCGCTATAATACAGAGGAGAAAAAGAAAATTCGGGAAACCCCAAAGAAAAAGCCGGAAAATTGAAAAAATCGAAATTTCCGTTTTGTAGGTATAGGAAGCCAATATTCCAACTTCAAGGAATTTTTATGAAAAAGGCAATTGGAGGTTTTCGGGGTCGCAGATCGCGAGCTTGTATTCAAAATTTTGGAATTCAAGATGTCGGATCCAATATGGCGACCGAAAAGTTAAACTTCAAGGGATTTCCCTGAAAATCCACACTAGGGAATTTTCAGGATCACTGATTTCGAATCTGCTATTCAAATTTCCAAATATGAGACCACCCCCACCCCGCTGGGAGATATAGGAGAGGGGGTGCAAAATGAAGAAAACTAAATTTAATAATACTCGGAAAATATCTAAAACATGCGTAAAACGCAAATAGGAAAACGCTGGGTCACATAGGAGAGGCGGTGGTGCAGTAGGGAGGCGTTGGAAAATTAAGGAATACAAATATGATAGTGTCCCGGGAAACGCCGGGTCCGGGCAAGCTAGTTTTGAATAAAAATGTTAACCCTAATTTTAGTATTTTTGATAACACATTGAAATGTTTGAGTTGGTACCTCCCACTTCTCAATAAATATGCACGCGTATACTCTCGATCTTTCTGATCTTGTTTACATTCCCACAGTCACAAACTTTTCCATTTCTTAAAAGCGTTGATGCAACTCAACAGAATTCGTATCTTTCTGAAACACTGCAATCAATAAATAAATACACTTCGATTTCATAAAGGTTTCCTATTAAAATGGTGGCCACTTTACTATTCTCAACTTTAATTGTTAAAATGAACTCTGGTGATTAGAGGCGGAGAATACTTGAAAACTGAGATTTGGTTACTATATTGGCACTAAATTCTAAAGAAGATCTTAAAGATTCTTAACTTAAAAAAATGAACGACATGTTTCTTTTGACCCGTGTTTAATTGCAATGCACTGAAGAAAACAACTTCATTTATGGCTTGCTACACTCACTTAAAATTTAAATAATCATCTTTGGAAGATCACTTACATCATTGATCCTTTCTTGGGAATCCTGATCATTTAAAAGCTGCGTCAGCTGCAAATTCTCTTCATCGCTCGTCTGAATATTTTCACTTTTAGCCGATCTTACCTCGCAGCCTCGAGCCGCCTTGTCCAACGTATTACCATTTTTCCCATCCTTGTTGGCAATATCCTCATCAGTTTTACAATCATTCATTCCGTTTGTCGCCGTTTGGCCGTTTTCGACCTTCGATAGGTTGTGGGTCTTCAAAATCTCAATGCTCGTTTTGAGGAGTGAATTGAGCGACTCGCCCTTTACACACGAAATGTCCGTTAATATTTCAATATTGTTATTATTCCGAAAAAATTGCAAGCTGGTTTTGCTGAAAACTTGTTTTAAATCATATGCATCTAAGTCACTAGTGTGTAATAAATCACGATCGCTGCTGACATTATCACAGATCGTTGTCTTGAGTAACTTTACTGCGTTTAATTGTAGTAAATCATCTGAATTTGATGGTCTTTTGCCACTGTTAACCTTATCCATTCCTTCTAAGTGAGGCTAGTGCTTGTTCGCGCATACAACGGATTTAGCAACACGCATATCATGCGTCTCATATTAAACTGCGTGGAATAGTTGCTTGCGAAAACGTAACTGATTAACGTAGCTAATATGACGGGCAAGTAGGACGACTAATAGTGGAGGCACTTTTATATCACATCACCGGGAAGAACAATCGCAATTGCTCTATTTATCTGCTGACTATAACAATTGAATCGAATTAGCTGACGACTATGACCCTTCTCAGTAATCGTACAGAATATGCTCAAAGATTTGGATACGTCTAACAGCTTGCACAAGACGCGTACATCTCGAGTACCGCATGTTAACTGGAGAGCCAGAAGAGACACAAATGGCCCCAAGCCATACCTCGGTGCACACCAAAGGCAAAAACCTGATAGAATTTATGTGTGTGGCATGCCGGGAAAAATTTCGACTGTCTATAATTTAATTAAATTCTGCAAATTAGAAGGATCGCGGAAGTTGGTGGATTCGGTGAAACAAAAGACTTAAGAGAAGAACCCGAATTTTAATCAGTCGAGTCTTGTGGGCCACAGTAAACAGAGAACGTGTCTTTCCTTCTTTTACTGCCTTTCTTATGTGCGCCTTACAACTTTCTTACTGACTCAGGGTGTGGGGAAGTATCTGGTTGGCTTTTCTGCTCGCTGGAAGTTATTCTCTTGCGCGAACAATTATAACGCGTAACGAGCACCTGAGAGGGATTTGGCTCTCCACCAATACGACATGTGCCGCTACACTGCTAGTAGGCAGTGCCGGGAGGAGGAGAAAGGTATTCTAGTATTTCCGCCGTGTCGGGAGCAATTTGCATAAAATCATTAAATACACTACAATTACGATTGTAGTCCTCAGCCAGACAAGGAGCGCAGATCGTCTTAGGTCTTAGCGAGGTGTGCAACCGATATTTTGTTTTTGTAGTTCGGGAGTACGCAAGTACTTAAATTGTAATCACATTTAAATGCGAACTTCGCTATTTTTAAATTACAATTTAGAGATTCATGAAACCAAGCACACCCTTCGAATTTTAGAGCATCTACCCAATCGATGCCAAATCGCCAGCTAATTAAATTGTTCGACGGACCATCAGCATCCCAAGTGAGCCCTATCGCATTCTTGCATAATTTCTCTGGTTCAAAATTGCTTTTTTTGCACATTGCCTCTCACATAATTGCGTTCCTTTGAATTTCTTCGTGGTGTCCACGCGAAGAGCAAGCAAGTCCCTATTTACGGTGCTGTACAAAGAAAGCTGGACCTCGCCTTGTGAATGCAACAAAACGACGACGGCCAACAACTGGAACGAAAAATTGGAAGAGTCAAGCGACAAACCGGAAATATTTTCTATGTCAATGCACAAGCACAGACACAACATGGTCCAGGTCTGAATGGAAAGAGCAAAACAAATAGTGAGGAGAACTTACATACCCTGTTAACCTGCGGAGTGCCATTGAACATGTCCAATCCGCAACTTCAGTTTTAGTTTCGTTGCGTACGCACTGCGGAGTCGAGCCCAGTTTTTGAGCCAGCGACAGGGAGTCTTCGCAGCTACGAACCAGCCTAGTGCTGCTCGCAACTTTTTGTCGCTGGTGCGTATGCCCGCTCAGACGCACGACCAACCAGAAAAATCTCTCAATTGAAACTAATTGGCGACTGCGCTAGTTCATTTAAATGCTAACGATCCGAAGATTGCGGGCATTTATGAAGCATCTAATTTCATTTTTATCCTCTTGAGAACTCCGCAAAAGGACCAGGCAAACCGCAGGAAGGAGTTGCGAGATTGATCACTGCCAGTACACGTAACAGGTTTGGCATGCATACGATTATATAACACGCTCGGCATTACTGAGCAACAAGCATGTAGCCCCAAGCACCGTTGATTGCTGAGTTTTAACATGATAATATTCTTTTTGCGAGGCATATGTTGACTGGGCAGTTCGGGGAGTGTGACAAATGCAATTGCACCACAGCGAGCCGCCACGAGTGAGCGAAAAAAGATTGTTTGAGTTTCATTCATCAAATGCGGCGCGGCGCGGTGCGACTGCCACATACCGAACAGCTGCAGCTTTTCAAAAGCTCTGAAAAAGTCAAAAGTCACCCTACCAAATTGCAGTTATTCGAGTTAAGTTCGTTAGTCAAACAGGGGCGCAGAGGCTTTTTCCCATTTTCGGAAGAATGCATCCGATAAGAGCGCGCTTCTGCCCGAAAGAATTGTGTCAGATCTCCTGTCTTCCGCAAAGGGCAATTCATTTCAATCTTGTCGCCTGCAGAGCCGCAAAAATGCGAACCAATGAGACCACCCACTTTGGCCCACAATTTATCTTTCTGCGGCCGTCAATGAAATGTGGTTTATTTAGAAGGTCTAAAAAAAGTACCTTTTATTATTGTAAGCTCAAAACCATGACAAAAATGTCCAGTGGGATTTATTTTATTTATTTGTTCAGTCTATAGAAATACTACTGACTAAATACAGGTGTGATCTAAACTAGAAAGATTCGAGTAAAATTGTTCAAAATTACAAATTCCTTAAGGGGGATTTCTCCTCGAGCGGTTTCAAAATTTCCATTTTTTTTTAGTTTAATCTCTTCTACATATCCCCAAAAATGATCCCTGGAAAGAATTTTTGAAAATTTCGTTCCGTTTCCGAGTAAAACTGTTTACAAGCCGAGCGCGGAGGATCCGTTTAAATCCCTGCAGGCGCGCGCGGCCCGGGAGCGCACTTATCAGCAAAAAATAATTTTTCTAGTCGTCAGAGCAAACTCTTCTTTTTACTACCTTTTCTTTCTTGAGGAAGCAGGAGACTTATGTATACTATGGTCCAGGCATAGCCGATTAGCTGTAAGTTTGTGACAATTAACTTTAAACACGTTTTTCTCGAAACAACGTTTTTTGAACTTCGGTCCCGGATTGCGTTAAATCTATTTAACCGATTCGGGTTCTTGTTAATTTAAATTAAAGTTTATACTATTCCTGAGTGCTCTATGTGAGCCTTTTTCGAAATTCGAATGTTTAATATTTTTTTTGAGCTAAAAAAGTAGAAAAAAATGCAACAAATTGAACTTTTTTCAAAAAGTGGCGCCATTTTTTACAGAATTCGAAATTTGAAAAAAGCTCACATAGAGCACTCAGGAAAAGGGTATGTTTTCAGAAAGTTTCGGAATTTTATAGATCGGACTACTACAGCACCTGGAATCCGGGACCAAAGTGGGACATGCATAACGGAGACCTCCCTGTTTGTGATTGGCCGAAGGCCGCCATTTTGCTCCAGGGAGAAATCCCCCTTAAATTGGACACGATTCATTGATAAACTAACGCTAACATCATAGACAGAACAATGCGTAACAAGATCATGCATACCATAAGAATTCTATGATAAGCACTAGATAACAAATCCCTAGATCTAACAGACATGCCATGTATATAAATATTAAATAAAGCTAGTAAGTCTGACGAACAAATTTTGAAATGAAGACTATCTCTTACAATCATTATCGCTGGAAACAATTTTCCTCCGTCCTTCAAGGGATTGCAAACCTAAAAGCTTACATCTCACATCTCACAATCGGGCAATCCATTAGGCAAGGGAAATTCTCTTAAGGGGTTATTACCAGCTTAATTTGTTTTCCCCATTTTTTTTCTATTGGCTTAAATAATGCCTAAACATCCCTCGAATCAAAATATATAATACTTTGTAGAAAGGTGTATTTAAATGTTAAAATGTCTTTTAAGGGGAAGGCCACTGTGATGGGTAAAAAAAAAATTTTTTTTTCTGTCTTAAATTTAAGTTTATATATTCAAAAATATGTGTACAAAATTTCAGGCCAACATTTCAAAAATTAACTGAGTTACAGCTATTTTAGTATAGTAGTAGTAGTAGACCGACTGTTTTCCGCTTGACGTCCCGATGAGAATGGCACGCCTCTAAGTCCCTTGCTCAAACATATTTATCAATAGATGACTTATTGGGGTTCTTTTCTTCGAATTTATTTTATTATTGCTATATAAATGGTAGCGAGAAAAACTAACTAAAAATATTAAACACGTTTTTCCCGAAAAGACTTTTTTCAAACTGGTCGCATCGATAACTCGGTCAATTATTAACCGATTTTTTGTTTTTGTTTTGTTCCTATTTGTAGTGGCTAAGGTTAAGCGTATTAAAAAATTTTAATTTTTACTATTTTTTAGGCTGTTTTGAAACAAAAAAAGGTCGAAAAAGTGGAAAATTTTGCAATTGTTCGCCATTTTGTGAAAAATCAAAATAAAAAAAAATCGGCTACGTACAACCAAAATTACATTCATATAGATTATAAAGAACTTTTATTGTTTTTTCTGATAACCCGTTCCTGAATAATCGATGCGGCCATGGAGGGGGAATATTTTTTTGGACTCTTTGGCAACGCTCATAACTTTAAAACTATTTAATATATAATATTTTAATAGAAATTTATGTAAATATTGGTCAACGTACACTTAATAAAATAAATAAAAAACGATCCTGATATTCCTTTATTTTCCCCGTCAAAAATATTCCCGAAAATCACTAATTTTTTCGGCCGTCACAGTGGGCTTCCCCCTTAACAAATTTTTCCGAGGCCACTTTTTCATTTTTATTTAAACGTGATTTTCTCGGAACCACGTTTTCAAAATCGGCCGGCAGTAGTACTCGAACAGTTTTATTATTTGGACCTTTATTATTAAATTATCTAACGAAGTACACACGATTATAGCGATTGTATATCAGGAAAAAAAAGTTATAAGCCATTTAGTTCGAGTTTTTTCGTCGAAAAAAAGGTTTCTTTTCAAACAACTGCCATTTCGTAAAAAAAAATTCTAAAAATATAATCATGTGTACTTCCGTAGCAAAAATCATGTAGATAATGAAACAATTTTTGATTTCTTTTTAAGTTACTTTGGACGAGACTTCTACAGCCGGCCGTGGAAGGACGTTTTTTAAATGGTAGTTTACGCGACCTACTGTATATCCGCCATTTTGGAATATTTTTCAATGAAACAATTTTTTTTGTGGTTCAAGAAGTACTTAATCAAATTTAATTTCATACTTATAAAATTTATTTTAAATGTATTTATGAAAAATCATTAAAAACTACCCTTATTTTTGGACAAGAACCCCTTAAAACATATTTAGTAAAATTCTTTTGAATGCGTTCAATTCGTACAATAAGCATATAATTATAAGAATTCCACACAACCGACGCATATTCTATTGTAGAACGAACTAATTAAACGAATAACCCTTTTAAGGTGTAGGGATTCTGAAAGTCAGTAGAAGTACGATTTATGCAGCCTAGCATTTTAAAGGCTATATTGCGCATATAGTCCATATGCAGGCTACTTCCTAATTTAGGATCAAATAACACCCCAACATCCATAAGTACGCTGGATCGTCCAGATACGAGTTCGTGCTGCTGGGGGCAAATACTCTCTTTGATAAGCAATATATATATAAGGGTCTAAAACCCAACCCAGACTAAGTGACCGGTTTAAAATTACTGCCATTGCAGATGAAAGCGAACTGTAGCAATTCTTAAGTAAAAAATTAGAAATAAGATCATCACCGCAAAAAGGATCCGTGTTCAAAGGCCTTAGCTAATGCTCAACCTCCCATTCAGTAACCAGAAGTAAACCAACACCCGTAGTAGCTGCTTCATTATACGACGAAGAACAATATTTGGAATTAAAAGTAGCGCAAAACATTGATTCAAAAAAATCAGCATATAGCTCACAGCTCTCACAAAGTTTTACAGCTTGCTTACCATTAAATTCCATACTCAGGTGGAGCGCTGACGACAACCGTTTCTTAGTGATTTAGGACCAGAAAGTTTTACTGTTAGTTCTAGTTCAAGTAGAGTCAAGCCAGGAACACAGTATCATTTGGAGTAACTTTAGGCAAATCCGCACCAGTTAGTTATGACAGGGTATGAAAAGCGATGCACTGTGACTTTGAGGGATTAAACAGTAACCGGTTTTGACTGACGCACTAATTCTATTGAGGTCATCGTTAATCCTCGCAGCACAGTCCTCAACCAGGCCAATAGGTCGAGTCAAATATACTTGCATGTCATCAGCATAAAGGTGAACATGTACATTATGTAATAGGTAGGTCATTTATAAAAAGGAAAACAACAAAGGTCCAAGAATAGAACCCTGGGGTACTCCCCTAGTCAATAAAGAAGAACTACACAAGGAGTCACCAACTTTAACTCGTTGAGAACGGGACTGAATAAAGCTTTTGATAAAAGTAACAGCAGTGCTACTAAAAAGAAAGTTTTCCCTTAACTTATTGAGGAGAAGAGTGTATATGGTCGACACTATCGTAATAGCCAACAGCACCAAGATCCCAATATGCCCACCATCCGTCGACTTCCGAAGATTGGAAGTTACCTTGAGCATGCAAGACTCAACTGTCAATCGCATGGAAGCCCGATGGATATGGTGACAGAAGATTGGCACACTTCAAAACCTCCTGAATTTGAAGAGAAACATAATAAACTAACGGGTCAACAATCTGTAACAGAACACCTAAGGTCTTTTTAAGGGGAAAAAAAGGCATATTTTCATGATTTTTTTTTGAGATATGAATAATGTTGGTTTATATATTTCTTATACACGTTATAGTATAACATCTGAAGTATCTTTGAAAAAATGTTCAATTAAAAATATCAATAAATAAGTCCGATCCTTTTGAAATTTCGTACACTATTTCTACACATAAATCAACAGGTAGTCAAAGGGAGTTTTTTTTTACCATTTTTTTCCATTTTATAATAACAAATTCAACGAAATTTTTTGGCGAAAATACTGCCAAAACAAAAAAAAAAAACCAAAAAACACTTCCTCTGACTACCCAGGAAAACATATCATCTTTTAAGCATATTTCGACTTTTTTGTCGATGGTGACAGATGATACGGTAACGAGTTATGAAGTTCACCCCATAACAACTTTTAGGGCCTGTCCGAATCCAAGTCACCGTCTTCGACTTTATCTTGTTCTACTGCAGTCAATGCCGTCAGCAAACAAGCTAAGCTATTATAACGAGTGAGGCAAAGCCAAAAACCTATTCGAATTCGTTCGTTAGCCTAGCTTGTAGTTTGAGTCACTTTTGTAAATAAATGAATTTTTAAATGGCCCTTACTGTTAGGCAAGTTTCCCTCTTTAAGTTGCTTATGAACTCTTCCACATAGCTCGCTCAATTAATTTAAGTACTTTGCCAACTCCACACAAATCCACCCGACGAAGTCAACCCAAGCCTCGGCTCGCTCATCAAGCTAAGCAACTGGCTTAATTGCTACACTACAGCTTATTAGGATGTCGTTCAATTGTTCCAAAGCTCCCATTTAACTTGGAGGGAGTTGATACGCGAAGCCATATACAGGCTATGATGGGGTCCAACACATTGGGGTTGCTGCAATTTGCCTTTTAATAGTTATAGGCACTTTTTTAGCACACAATTTATCAATGAAAGCCTCCCACAGTTGTGCTTCAGAGGTGGTGTCGTGCAATTTGTTTCGGCTTAAGTCAATACGACTTGAAATGGCCGAATTGCTTGCATAGGATTCCCGTAGGAATTTGCACCGCAACTCGCGACTTATTTCAATTCTTCATTTCCCACTACCCAGCCCAGGTCCCCGGAATGCAAAAGAGAACTTCACGCGGCTTGTGCAGAAAGTTCTTTTGCCACCTATGCCCAATCCGCAGCGAATTCCGAGCAGCGCCCTCTCTTAAAAATATCAGAGGTACATATAATGGTGCGAATCTTGAAAAATTATTTCCCTTCGAGTTCTTGTTGTTTGGTACGGCGGGCGGCGCTTCAATCTTTAAGGGGAAAACACACAGTTGAGGCGATTATCAGTGTTGTCAGATATTGGGATTTGGAATCGAAAATTTTACATGAAATCATCAATCACACATCGTTTTACATTTTATATGTTAACATCTCATTGGTTACTATTAATTGCAATGGGCTCTGGAAAAACTCCACCTCGAATGTTTTCTTTTCGTTCCTCGTCTGCTCACTAATCTTTTCAATACAATTAAGATTGTGCTGCCTTGGTGTTCGCCGAATTATACAATCTGTGCGCCGTAAATTACAATTTCACATTTTGCTTCAATCGGCGGTGAATTTTTTTAAATGTTTGGATGCAAACGCGCAGATGTAGTTATTATGTTTATTATTATTGGGCGACAGTGAACAAGAACAAACCACAGCGGAAAAATCCGCGTAAATACTCTTGCAAACCACTGGCCGTAGCTGGGCGTAGCCAGAGGTACAGAGTACAAGTACGCCGCCGTACTGTGCATGGCCCAATGGAACGTAGCTTGCCTTAGTAGGATCTGCGTTAATTTCTGTAACTTTCATTGTGTCTAGACTAGACAGTTATAAATGATCTCTAAATAGTTCTATCCAACTGGTAACAATTTTGTTATCTGTCCCCCATAATTTTTTCCCTCTCTCACACAATTTGTATAATTAAGACGCTATGCGAGAGCTTGTGATTCCTCTTGTGAGCTTATTTCTGAGCCGATTTTAAGGGGCACCACTAGTGTGACTGCCTGAAAAATAGATGATTTTTGGGATTTTTTTTAAAGAAAACTACCGCATAGAATGTTTTAACGTTTCAAGGATATATTTGCGGAAATATAATGAATACATGATAAAATTGTTGGACCAGAAAATCGAAAATGTAGCGAGTTATTTGCAATCTCCCAAGGCTCAAAAAAAAAAGTCCTCCCACTGCTACAGTGATTGCGAAAAATAAAAAATAATAAAAAAATTCTATCTCGACCCGTTTTCGAGATATAGGGCAATTCGCGTGGCACCTTACACCTAACGTTCGTAACTTTTAGGAAAATTCTATTATATTATTATAATTTTCCTTTTACAAACTGCCGGTGGAGTTAATTTTCTTTTTACAAACTACCGGTGGAGTTAATTAGCACAGCAAAATGTTTCGACCCCGTTCCCAAAAATTGGGGCCAAGGATATAAGAATCGTGCCACCTTCACAGTGCCAGAAATCAAAAAAACAAAAAAGTTTATTAAATTTAAAGGTATTGCTCGTACCATGACCCTCGATCGAAAAAAAATTGAAATTGGCGGAGTTACTAAAAAAAGTTACAAATTTCGAGCGAAAATTTAATGATTTTTGGCCTGTCAAAATTACATTTTTGATTTGATCAGAAAACTGGAGGTTCATGGTATGGAGAAAAATGTATGAAAGAAGCTGCAACAAGAATCAAATCAATCGATCGGATGATTTATCTTTGAGTTAAGTATAACTGCAGCAAACTTGAAAAATGTGGTTTCGAGGAAAACGCGTTTAAAACTTTCGTTTTCTAGAAGTTGACCTACGCCTGGGAGTATCATTGGAACCTTTTTGTTTTAAATACTGAGAATTCTCGCTCATTTACACTAAAATTATTTACGATGTACTCACTATAACGGTCGCAGTAAAACTAGATGAGTCGTTTAAATGTGCCAGGGTCTAGCAGCTCCAAAATATGTGACTGGTAGCCACGTACACGGAACCCCCCACCCATTAACCGGCTGCTTTTCAGATGGCTGGAACTCAAAAACTATTTTAGTTATGCACTTGAAATTTTAGTTTGTTATTTTTAAAGGTATAGACTATCGAAATATGCAAAAAAAAATTTTCGATTTTTCAAAATTTTACACTGGTGGTGCCCTTTAATGATTCTAATACTGATAGAAAGCTTATCAACTAAATATGGAACATAACAAATAAAACTTTAAAAAAAATCGCGGATTCGAAAAGAGATCAACTTCAAAAGATTGCAACGAACATGGGTCTCTTTATGTTTTCGGGATCGCTAATATCGAATCTACTGTCGAAATTTGAAAATATAAGATGCCGGATTCAATATGGCATCTGAAAATTCTCAATTTCCTGAACCGATTTCGATGGGATGGAGGATCCACATTGGTAACTGTTTCACACAGTGCGAGCCCACATGTTTCAATATTTAAAATAATGAAGTTTCGATTCAACAGAATGGAAAACTTGTTTTAGAATTAGGAGGTGAGATCTCAAACTGAAGTTATCTATATAAATAAAAATGAATTGCTGTGCTAAAACTCAAAAACGGCTTGACCGATTTCGATAATTTTTTTTTGTTTTGTTCGCTATAATACAGGGGAGGTTTAAAACAAAAGAAAATTCGGGAAACCCCAAAGGAAAAGCCGGAAAATCGAAAAAATCGAAATTTCCGTTTTGTATAGGAAGCGAATTTTTGAACTTCAAGGAAACTTTATAAAAAAGGCAATTGGAGATTTTCGGGGTCGCAGATCTCGAGCTTGCATTCAAATTTTTGGAATTCAAGATGTCGGATCCAATATGACGACCGAAAAAGTTAAACTTCAAGGGATTTCACTGAAAATCCGAACTTTTGTTTTTGTTTGGGGTTTTTGGGGTCACTGATTTTAAATCTGCCATCAAAATTTTGGAAATCAAGATGGTGGATCAACATGGCGACCGAAAAGTTAAACTTCAAGGGATTTCCCTGAAAATCTAGGGAATTTTCGGGATCACTGATTTCGAATCTGCTATTCAAATTTTCAAATTTGAGACCACCCCCACCCCGCTGGGAGATATGGGAGAGGGGGTGCAATAAGGAGGTGGTGTAAAATGACGAAAACTAAATTTAATAATACTGTTGGAAAATATCTAAAACATTTGCGAAACGCAAATAGGAAAACGCTGGGTCACATAGGAGAGGCGGTGGTGCAGTAGGGAGGCGTTGTAAAATTAAGGAATACAAATTTAATAGTATCCCGGGAAACGCCGGGTCCGGGCAAGCTAGTTGTTGATAAAAATTAACATAAAAGACCGCCAGTTCGGATGCACCATATAACGCTTTTGTAGGATTTCGCTCAAGTTGAGGATGAAAGATCGCATTTTTAGATCAGCCGTTTTGAATTTATAAAATTAGGCACCAAATTTAAATAAAGTGGCCCCAAAAACTGTGTGAGTGTAGTAACAACGAAATGTAGTAAGAAGCCACCATTTTGAATTCTCAAAATTGGGTACAGAATTCGAAATCAGCCACCTTTCAAAAACGTCTATATAATCATTTTCTATACAAATCGCAGGACTTTTATCATTTTTATTTTATTGTACTGCTCATTTGTGGCGGGCTCATTGTTACAATCGGATCATACATTTAGCAACACTTAAACTTTACATTGCGGATCGCTGTTCTAAGAATTCAAGAATACTACACTCTGGAAAGCAGCCAGCAGAGCACACGCAGCTGCGCCTGAGGTCCGAAAGCTTTTGTCCGTTACGGTGGCTATAAAGTAAATTCTAGCGCACAGTTTTCCAATGGGCTCAGAAATTTGATATCTTATCTGTGATCATGATTACCTCGGACCAAAGCCTGTTTTGTGATTACTGGCATCAGACTAAATGGTAACTAGTTCGGTACGGCACATTTTACTTTAGATGCTTAAATGCTTGAACTAACCGCTTATAGTAAAACAATAATTTAAGATGTGCTTCCGGTACTAGCGAGCAGGATAGTCACAATCGTATGAATTCATGAAAAAATTTCTTTTCGTAAAAACTAAAAGCAAATCTGAAATATCTAGCACCTTAAAAAAGCAGTCTGAGGCATTTTTTTCCTTATTGTTGTGTGCCTTCATCAGTTGCTCAAGTCAGACGAACTGAACAATTTCATGAAGACACACCAAATGAGTTTTAAATTAGAAAATTACCCGTTTGCCTGCCAGAAATTCCAAAATGCTCACGACTAATTACCTGGCCTCTACGATATTATATTTCCAGTTTTGTGCTCTCATTAGTTGAGAATGTTATTATTTTGACTATTTCGGTGCATATGTTGAAACATCCGAAATTCCCCGTTTTAGTTTCACAACTTTTACAGCGTTTGTAACATTTAATGCAATTTAAATTTGATTTTAAAATAATCCTTTGCCCGATTGATTGTTAGATGAATATTTCGTTGTATATACACAATTGTGTTAATGTGTATACATACGTTCCTATTTCTATGAACTTCGGATCGAGCAAATGTTCAATTCAACCCGAAAAATGTCTCCCATTTATCGCAGATTAGTAACCAACAGCAATTTCCTGTTTGAAGTGAAGGTTCTCTCTGCGATGATTGTTTCCAGTAAATTCGACACTTATATCACAGAAATGTACCGAAATGTGTATGTTGGGCTCAGTGATCGCAGAACATTTTGACAAATGATTTATGTATTATATTGGTGAAAAAATTAATTAGATAGACCCTCGAGTTTGACAATATGCACATAGGCTGGAGCTTGGCCCGAAAAGCGAAAGCTGTGAAAGGTGTGCCCGGTGCTGCGGAGATAATTATTAGGTTTCGGGTAATAACCGCAAGCCACTCAGGCAAGACCATAAATCTTATGGGCAGAAAGTAACCGTGGCCAATTTAACTAGACATTTATTTCGAAGGTGGCCGCCGGAGATGTATTCTACGCGGCGTAGGTCATGTGCATCTCATTAGCATCGGCATGAAGTACTGCATGTGTATTAAGAGCTCTTTAACGGCCTATTTGGAGGGTCATTTTCGTCAGGAAAATGATTGAAAAGCAGAGCGCGTCTCCGCGCCACGGCATAAAGGTGCTCTCTACGGGAAACAGGTCAGGTTTTATTTGCCGGGCGCAAGCGCATGTTGAGTGTAGTCTCTTCGTTTTGCAATCATTCCCCGAGATAGAGGTAAACTTATTTTCTGGATTTAACGATGGAGGAATTAATTTCAAGACAGACGTAACGAAGAACTGCGTCCAGAGGTATAACGCACAAAGGGACTCTGCTGGCCTGACGCCGTTTAACCCTCAATTCCCGGCCAAGTGCTTTGGAGTGTGGTCAGCTCGTGATCTCAACGAGTATTTGAAACAGACTCGTGTCTTATTTATTTGATCTGAAGGTCTGATCCTGCTTTTGGTGCGTTTTATGAATGAGTTTTTACTACTTCATTAAAATATTATTCGTTTGGCATGAGCAAGAATCGGTTATCTCGCCTTGTATGCTATACCTGGGCTTGGCAGCGCCCGCCTCCTCGTCCAGAAAGAAATGTCTCGCTAATTTCGTTGTGGTCATATCCGTTTAAGAATTTCAAATTAAAATAACTTCTCCAGGGGGGAAATAAAACAATAGGTCAGTTGCAGTAATTGACAGCGCCTTAATACGAAAACCTATTAACTTTATAGCAGTATTCCTTTTTGGTAGAAAGCTCCTCCTACCACCTACAGGTCACAAAGTCGAATTACTAGTAGCTAGTGGCTGGACCCCTAAAGAAAAACACGTTCGATATGCAATCCTGTAAAGCATAATAACAGTAAATTAAAAAGTGAAATTGGAATAAATGCGATGAGCAACGACAAAGAACAAATTAATCAACGTAAAAAAAGAATCCGGCTACCTGCAGCACCGCCTAAATGGATCGAATTTGTTGTTTTTTTCGCACAGGTCCCGTAGTCCCTTGGGACTCTTGAACGGAAGGAATTTATACTGCACTAATAATAATTTGGGAACTCGTAGGGAGCAAACCGAAAGCGATACTCCGACAGCATGGGCATGTCCAACGGACAGGTTACAAATTCAGAGCATACAATAATCTGCCAGTAGAATATAGGTAATTTCAGGTTGGCATACTTCAGCGACTCGCCCTGGCTACCGGATCTACACGTTTCCAAATGGGTGAGAGAGGTGGATGATGAAATGTTATAATTCAAGAAAATGTAGAAAAAGTCCACGTAGAAGAATGGAATTTTTTGCAGAATGTGGGTAATCTCCGTGGCCATGCACCACCACCACGTTTTACCTGTGCTGCATTTTTAATCCAGCCCAACCGTTTCGTGGTGGATTCTCATTTGCATACCTTCGTCAATTAGCACAATTACAACTAATGGTGAACGAAAAATTGTTTAAGACCTCGATAATTACAAGCTGGTTCCACAACAACATACAACCTCTTTCGTCTCGCTCGGCACAGGGAACAAATCAGTGTTGTCACTTGTGGAACAGGAATGACCTGGATAATTGTTAATGGACGTTACAGTCTTCTAATCCAAAATTGTCTGAATTGAAATTGCATTCTTTTTATTGATTATTTGAGGCGGTGAGTTCCAGAACTCGTTACTTTCTAATTTTGTAAAATTGAAGGTGGCTGTGGTTTCTATCAGCTGATCTCATATACATTCGATTATATTATTGAAACGAAAAATAAAAATACTTCGCTCCTTACCTCATATTCTTAGGAATCCACAATTAGTTCCAAAACTCTCCCCTCGGTACTAATCACCAGTGAGGTCAAATCTCGTTACTTGCTATTCATAGAATCAATCTTCTTGCTCCCATAGTTTCTCGTGTTTATTGAGTTGCCCACGTGTTTTGAACCTAAAACGCCTATTTGTACTTCTATTACCTCGTTTTTATTAACCCGCTTCGTTGTCTGTCTGTTTGTCTGTTTGGTGCTCATTTGCAATCAATTTTAAGCTGACTTCTCGATGAGCTATAGACTTGAAATGGATACCAGTTCAAGAAGCCGAGCTTCTTGACAGTTTGCAATAGGTTTCAGATTGAGCAAAATAAATATAGTTTAGTGAAAAGGGAAGAGCGAGAGATAGAAAGAAAGAAATAATAATCATACATAAAGTGAAGAAGGAAAAAGAGAAAAATAATTATTTAAATAAAAGAACGGACTAAAAAGTATGAAATAATTTCTACTAGCCCCATACAGATAGTCCTGAAAATTTTTGCTTGTGAATTTTTAATATCTATCTATGTATGAAAACAATTGAAAGATTTAAAATGAAAAACGTGGGTCGCACGCAATAGATAAAATTAATGCATGAATAGGTCACTTAAGTCGTACAGGTCAACAAACTTAGACGTTTTCCCTTCATTCCACGTTCAAGCATTTTGTTAAAAATAATATTCACTGCAAATTTAATAAAAACAAAACACACGCCTCTACCAAATCTGGAAATATTCTCTGGCAAGCTGGCAGGCAGGCAAGGAAAGTTAATTGGCCGGAGTTCTATTTTTGAAGCAAGTGCCCTTCGGCACACAACAAGCAAGTAACCTGCCTCCTTACTTGTCACGTGTAAACTCTCTCTTGCTTCGCTATAACCAAGCAACACAGTGTTACTTGCTCACTTGCCTTGCCCTCCAACTTGCTTCGTGTAAACTGGCCTTAAGGGGTTACGTAGGTCTTGAAGGAACAAAAAACAACTTTTTCAAAAAATTGTATTTTAAAAACCAAAAATCTATTATATTTTATTTGATTTTTACAAATAGAAAGTCTAGGATTTTAAGAAGTTGTAAAAAAAATTTTCAGCTAAAAATATTGAAAATTGTCGATTTTCCTGCAGTTTTCCTCGTACAGCCTTTTTTTTGCGGTAGGCAACATTTTTCGAGAACGCATCGACCGATTTTGCTGAAACTTTGCACAGTTTGTCTTTATAGTATTGTTTCATAATTGAACGAAGGGATTTTCAAACGGTTGACTCGTTCTTGTTTTATACGAAAAAAATATTTTAAAAACGATGAGAATCGGAAAAATGCTAAAAAATTTGAGACGAAAATACATTCAAACTTATTTCAAAACTTTAAATTTAATTTTTTTTTCAATTCCTTCGGTCAATCACGAGCCAAGGGTATAAACTATAAGAAAATTTTGATTTCAGATGATCGTACACCGAAATATTCTGTCTACCGCAAAAAAAAAGCGGAAATTTTTTTTACAACTTCTTGAAATGCTAAATTTTTCTAAGTATGAATTTCAAATCAAATAGAGTTTTTGTTTTTAAAATACAGTTTTTTGAAAAAGTTGTTTTTTTTTCCTTCAAGACCTATGTAACCCCTTAAGAGACAGTTTGTTAATTAGTACAAAGACTCTCGCACTTTTTGGGAAGTAGTGAGTTTTTGAACTCATCGCCTCATTTAAAACATAATATGTAATTTAACAACAAGAGACTATACAGCAACGAGCTATAAGCCTAGCATCCCAGCCAGGGTTGTAAAAAACGAGAGTTGCTTGTCAATATCAAATCATCGCTCAACTCAAACAGTGAGTCCGCTCAATTATTGAGCTCGCTCACCATTTGAGCGTTTGTGTAATGCTCACTGCCTGAGGCTCAGGCTCACTGTTTGAGCAGACGCACTGATTGAGCGGACTCATCATTCGAGCGGACTTAAATAAGCTTACAACTACTCATGCACTGCAATGCTTGGCAAACTCTATGAAATATGTTATTTGTTGATTTTAGACCATTTTTTGGGAGTTATACTTTCATTTCAAATGGCTAAAGTATCGATCTCTTAAAGAAATTTGCAAACGTTTGAACTGTTCCACCTCTCCTATTCCCGCACCCTAAACTACATAAACTGATTCTTATTTTTGTCATAATATTGAACTTTGGCGTAATTGGGAACTGTATTTTGGAGCTTTTCGGTAATTACGTCTGCGTTGTAGCAACATTTCATCTTTTCTAATCCAGATAAGAAATCAAATAAGTTGGCACAATGTTTTTTGACAAAAAGGATATTTTAACCCTCAGTGGTCACACCAGGGTTACGCTAACTCCCCCTTGGTAAAGCAGTGTTCGGAATCCCTAAAAAACAAGGGCGAAGGTATTTATCGTTGGAGGGGGAAAACAAGCAGGCGCCCTCCCCTAGCCCTTAGGGCTAAGCCCCGTTGGGACCATGACCATATCGTGATTAGTCTGTATGCTACAGACTGTTAAAGTCAAAGTGGGGCAGACAAAACTACTCGAATTTTGGGAAAAATTTCGCAGGGAAGAAGAAAATGTATTTTTTGGAACCCAGCCAAATGACATTATTTTTCGTTTAAACTACTTTCGATCTACTTTTATCTTTTTTCTACGCTAAACGGCGAACTTTTCAAAGAAACGCTCGTTTTTCGTGGAGTAAGAATATTTATTTATTAGTATTTCAAATGTTTAAAATATCTAAATGTTTTTGATAGCCTCTTCGTTTTTCGCATTGTTCAACATTCAAGTTTAAAAAAAAAATAAAGGATGATTTTTGTCAATTCAAACCGAAATTATGAGCGCTTAAAGATGCAGGGTTTCATTAACCCTGGTAAGACCGTTACGGTAAACCATGGGGAGTGTAACCACTGAGGCTTAAAGTTACCTCGTCACCACCAAAAGGTTTCCAATCGCATTTTGCACAGCGTGTGTACAGTTGAGGGAATTTTATTAAGAGCACACAATATTCGGAATTTCTCATTTATTTACTGTTAATAATAAAACATAATTTAAATCATGAATTCATTTCACAACTTTAAGCAATGCAGACGAAAGAAATACTTGGAAAGTTATAATCATTAAAATATAAGGGAAATTTCATTAAGTACGGGAAATTCATTTTAATACTGAATTCTAAACGGATACAAAAATTCATAATTGGACTTTATAATAATCCTGATCCTCCATTATTTCTTATCACATCGAAGACCCGTTTTTTCATTGAAGTAACCAATGACTGAAACAACTCTGTTGAAACTGAAGACCATTTACAGCTCTTGTAGTATGTATCGCAGTATTATCTTGCTGAAATACGAAGCTGTCTTCATAAAATTCAGCTGCCATTTCTATTAAGATTTCATCTAGCAAAACGATCTTTGATTTTCGATCGACACAAAAAGCAGCCCAAATTATCACACGCTTCCACCACCGAAATTTCTGCTCATTTTGACATCTTCTTTTTTCTGAAAACATGCCAGTAAGAAACCATGCGGCCCATCTAAATTGAATTTATTTTTCATCACTTAAGATCACTTCAGACTTTAGAGAATTCTGTTGTCCAACTAAAGCTTTCTGACGAATTCTAACCGAGCCAACTTGTGAGATGTTAGTGGTAGCTTCCCTTTCAAATTTCGCGAAGACAAGCCGTTTTTGTAGAGTCGTGATTTTCCTGTATTTAGCGCATACAGTTTTTTGGCATAATCTTCGATCAGTCTTAGACAATTATGCATTACACAAACAGATCTATTAATTTTCCTTGAAATTTCTCTCAAAGAAAGACCAGCGTCCTTGTAGCGGTTAATTTTAAAAATTTCTTCTCGAGAAAGGTCCTTTGCGCGACCCATCCTGCATAACTGCGAATAGCACAATCTAAATTCCAAGATTTTCCCATACAATTACAAAACTTGATAAATGTCGGAATATCTAAATGAATTAAGCACCTTAAGTCGAGTGTTATTAATTAAATGTCCTTGTGAGGCTTATGAGAAATCCAACGCTCCCTAACAACTGTTATACAAAAAGGCAACCTTTGCAATTCCTGACAATTTTTACTTAATGGTATAATTTTGATCCATACGACTGATGTTACAGGGGTGGTGTCAGCTGTTCTTAAAAATAATCCATGTTACGCGGACAGGGACGCACGCTTTTTTTTTATCCACCTTCCTTCTTGCCTATTTGAAGTGGATGACAATATTATGTCAAAGGCTCTTTCGAAGCCGGTAAATGTTTTCTCATTAGAGTGAGCGTTTCAAAGTGCTAAAGGCGTATAAAACTTATTGGTGATTTTGCTCCCGCCCTATTCCACAAAGTTCGAATATTAGTTTTGTGCCAAAATAATATTTTAACGTGAGTATTAGTACAGAATTTATTTTTGTGAGGAAGTTAATTGGAATGGAACTGTTTTTTTTATTTCCGATTCTTTTCTTTTTTTTAGTATGTTTTGTGAATAAAATTAAGTTGAATTTGGACCAAAATCTTCCACTTCCTCCAAAATAGAAAGGGAATTGTGGAGAAAACAGATGACAACGTTACGTTCAGACTAGAGACCAAGTACTACCTTACCAGTATAAAGATATCATTAAAGACTGTGAATCTCATGGTAGAAACAGAGCATATTTCTCTTTGTAAATTTTAGAAAAGAGGTAAAAATAGGTAACACGAAAAATAAAACCCTTCAGTTTCGTCACATTATTTAGGAAAATTATGCTGACTTTGTTTATACTCGGACGCCTAAGAGGTGACCAAAATGTGGGGTCCATCACCGGAAGTAACGAAATTTTCAGGAAAGGTTCCTTATGCTCGGATAAACCTAAATAAAATGGGTTGCCTCACCCCGTCGCCTCTGTTCCGTCGCCCACATTATTTCCATTCAATTTCCGGCGTTCTGATAAGGGTGGTGAAAGACGACCTCATTTTTCTGAAAGAGAGGATTACAGCTTTCATTTGAACCCAATTTCATGCTTCTACACGAAGTGCTTATTTTATGTAAAAAAAACAAATTTGGGGGTCCCCAAAATTATAACTTTTTCTAGATTTAAAAAGAAAAACTGTTTCGAGTAGAAGCATGAAACTGGGTTCATATGGCTTGCGGCCGTTTTGAAACTAATAAACGTAAATGGAATGTGAAAAGGATAAAATTAAATAATAGTAAACAACGAATTAAATTTCGCAAACCATATAGAATATCATTTTAGAGAAAATTAAAATTTATATTCGTTACGAAGACGCATTTTGAATATTACTCCAAACAATAATTTCATTTTTGGTTATGCAAGGAGCGTTATTGAGAATAGGTTTAAAGTACATAGAATAAAGAAAGGAATGAACATTCATGACTAAATCAAATAGGAAGCATTTCAGTTAAAGCCTAAATGTAATAAAACAGCCAAGCGAAACCGAACGACAAATACTTAAGGGCGGGGTAACGTATTAAAAAATTTTATTTTTCATTTTTTTTTTATTGTTTCATATGATTGTACAACATCTTAAGATTGTTGTGTCAAAATTTCAAACAAATCGGAGTAAAACTAACAAAGATACAGAACTTTGAGCGTTTGTTGCTCCGATACGGTTATGTCTGCCCAGCAAGTGCGTGGCGCGCTGACTTTGTGCTCCCGGGATACCTAATTTTTTTTTATTGTTTCATATGATTGCACAACATCTTAAGATTGTTGTGTCAAAATTTCAAACAAATCGGAATAAAACTAACTAAGATACAGAACTTTGAGCGTTTGTTGCTTTCATGTATACTACTCGATTTTCAGGTATGCAAAACTTTAAAGCGATTTTCTGACGCTTGTCATTTTTAAAACCGGTGAACAGTTTAGAGCAAAATCTACTCGACCGATTGTTTTGAAATTTTGTATACAGCTTCTTTCAATAAATGGCCAGGTAACGCTGGGAGCTTTTTTTTTTTTTTTCATAATTATAGATTTTACAATAACAAATAGGTTCATTTTTTAGACGAAAATCGGTGTTTTCACTTCTAAGTGTCAGCAAAAATTGAAAAATCGAAAAAAAAAAATTTCCTCCCAGGAATACCTTAGCGGTTATCTAATGACACATTTTTTTTTTTTAATTCAGATGATCCACTCTTCAGTAATATTGTTCACCGACAGACAACTTTTTTTCGAGGCGCCTCCGAAGATTTGCTGCCGTCGGCATCGACTAATTAAATTTGTATTGCCTGTAGCGTCTGGAAAAATTCTTGAAAAAGGGCCTTTTTCACGACGAATTAACGCCCCCCCCCCCCCCCCCCCCCTCCTTAAGATACGAGTATGTCAAAAGGCAATAAAATATTTGAAACTAGCGTGAAATCCCTCTTTGGCAAAAACTATTCCAATAGATGGATGTTTCACGAGTGGACCTGGACGCTTCCAACATAAGTTCGTCTCTCTACAGTTCATAAAATCACGTCTTTTGCGACACTTAGGTACTATGTATTCACAAATTCTAGATAGAACATTTAAGGGGCACCACTAGTGTGACTGCCTGAAAAATAGATGATTTTTTGCAATTTTATTAAAGAAAATTTCTGCATAGAATGATTTAATGTTTCAAGGATATATTTGTGGATATATAGAAAATATGTACATGATAACATTTTTGGACCAAAAATCAAAAATGTAGCGAGTTAGTTGCAATCTCCCAAAGCTCCAAAAAAATTCCCCCCACTGCTGCAGTAATAGCGACCTTCTCAGTGCCAGAAATCAAAAAAACAAAAAAGTTTATTAAACTTAAAGGTATTTCCCGTACCATGACCCTCGATCGAAAAAAAAAATTGAAATTTAACAAAATGGCGGAGTTTCTAAAATAAGTTACAAATTTCGCGCGAAAATTTAATGATTTGTGGCCTGTCAAAATTACATTTCTGATTTGATCAGAAATCTGGAGGTTCATGGTATGGAGAAATATGTAAGATAGAAGCTGCAAGAAGAATCAAATCGATCGGATGATTTGTGTTCGAGTTATAACTGCAGCAAACTTGAAAAATGTGGTTTCGAGGAAAACGCGTTTAAAACTTTCGTTTTCTAGAAGTTGATCTACGCCTGGGAGTATCATTGGAACGTTGTTGTTTTAATTACTGAGAATTCTCGCTCATTTACACTAAAATTATTTACGATGTACTCACTATAACGGTCGCAGTAAAACTAGATGAGTCGTTTAAATGTGCCAGGGTCTAGCAGCTCCAAAATATGCAAAAAAAAACCAAATTCGATTTTTCAAAATTTCACATTAGTGGTGACCCTTAAATGAACGATATCTGCTTGAAAGAAAGTGTCTGCCTAGACATTTACGGTGGAACATAATAAATAAGCGAAACTGCCGTAGGCTCTTAACGATATACATAATTGGTTTTAGTCTAAGTATGTAGTCATAGACTCACAGATCATGTAAATTCAATCAACTGAATTTTAACTGCGACTCAGTTGTTTTAATTTGCATGATAATTATCGGCTTTATTTGATTAAGCAATGGTCTAATTTAGTGCGGTGAGTATATGCGGGAAGCGAAACAGGTATCATGATGGATGCATCTGCTTAACAGCCACCCTTCGTCAATCCGCCACATTTCAAAGCAGCCACTGATGTTGAGAAAGATCATAAATCATCGACTCGTTTGGGTTAGCGAGCGGGTAGCGCTTCAGTTATTAACAGGAAGAACTCAGAGCCGGACGACCTGTACATGCAAATTATATTTTACCAAAAACGTTAAAATCTCGAGCGCCTTTAGATTTGAAAATGAATAAAAACAGCCTTGTAGGACCTTTCGCTTGACATTGCATGACTTTTAGCTCTCGACCTTAGTGTTCACTGAGAAGCACGATGCAACATCGCAAGACCTGTAAATCACATGATCGGAATATAATTAGGGTACAGTCATTAAAATTGTTGGGATTATTTTAAAATTAATGATTTATGAGCATTGAGCTTTAGAAGCAAATTCTTCATTTTGGTTTGGAATGACCAACACTAGCATAATTCAATAATCAACATTACCTAGTAAAAGTCAGTTTGGTCCATCAAGAGAACATGAAACAACCTCGATAATGTTTTTGGAGTATAGCATATGATCTACGCTTGCAAAACGATGGCTGTTCAATGAAACTCGTAAAGGATGATTTTGTACTCAATTAAGTAGTTCACATACAGCTGAAAGCGTTGTTCAGAGAAACTGCTGCCGTACGCAAGAAGAAAATGTGAATCTCAGGAAGGGAACAAAACTATAAGTACGAATCGCTTTGTGATATACATACATATGTACATATGCATGGATGCGACCAGTGGCTTAACCACAGATTACTGAAAATGAAAAATATTAACAACTAAACACATGAACATCGAATAGAAAAATAAACGTAAAAGAAATTACGAATGCGTACCACAACCCTAAACGTGCCTCTGCTTTTGATCTACAAAAATAATTGTTTTTGTTTTTAACTTTGTAGGTTTGGTAAATTGGAACCTGGCTTAAAATTTTCGGGATTCAAAATGCCATCCAAACAGATGACTTCACCTGATTTCTTAAAGCTTTTGAAGTTATATTGTCTTATTTAATATTACAGGGGCCTTATTTCACCCATAAAAATATAAAAACCGGTCAAGTGCGAGTCGGATTCGCACACGAAGAGTTCCGTACCATCGTCCAAGATATAACACTATGTACTTTTTAAATACTTTTTAAAAAAGACAATTTACATGTCGGCCATTTTTAAATTCGCCATCTTGGTTTTTCATTATTTGTTGTTACGACGGTGTGAATATTTAGACTCTCTACCTATTACGGTTCATGAGATACAGCCCGCTGTTCGACGGCCAGCGAAGGCTTTGTAATAGGGTCCCGTAAGGCATCCTTCGGGACGGAACCCTAAAAAATATAAAGTCACATAAAACAATAATTTGTAGCAATCCAGCTAGTCAACAATAAAATTAGTAGAATTGTGTGTCTAAAGCGGATCCAAATAAGGCGGATCAAGGTAGGGGAGAGTGTGGCAAGACGGGGTAGGGGGCAAGACGGGACGACCGATCTTGAGTGCAAACGAATTAGCCAATCAGGATCGTTTTAGCACCTGACGACGCGCCGCCATTACGGCAATCAGTCATTCAAGTGAGCGGACAATGACACCACGGGTTTTATTTGTTTTCGTGAAAAAACTGTTTTTTTGGCAAATAGCTAGTGATTTGTCTATACTATATAGGGCGTGTATTTTCCGTAAATAATAACACCTCGGAATTGATTTAAATGTTATTAAATGTGACAATAACTACACTAACAGGTAAGAACTTGTTTTTCTCTGTGCTGCGTATTGGTTTTCTTCAGTCATTTTTTAAATTTGATTCGGCATACGCGGGCAAGATGGGGTAGGAAGCGAAGCGGCATACAAATGTCTAATTTTACTGTTTATTTTTTTCTATATAGAATGGTGAGAAATTATAAAAAAAAACAAGTAGAGGGGATTGGTCAGAAGAAAGTATGAAAAATTCTGTGAAAAATGTGGTTAAAGGAAAAATGGGCTACAAGTTAGCAGGAAAATCATTTTCTGTCAAACAGACAACTTTAGAAAGAAAAGTGAAGCTTGCAGATACCGTGTTCACTTGTGAACATTGTGAACAGTAAATGGTCGTTTGCTGCGAACCTCATCTTATCCCCTTATTGGTACACCATCTTACCCACGGGGGTACCCCATCTTACCCTAGGGGTGGGGCATGATGGGGATGAGGGTGTATTTCTACTTTTTGATTTTTTTAAATTTTATTATGTTGATTATACTGCCAAATAAACGTTAACAATGAAGACTGATTATCAAAGAAGATTATAAAAATAAAACAAATTAATAAAACTCATTACGGTCAATTTAATGTACCATCAAACCTTAGACCCCGTCTTACCCAACTCTCCCCTACTCTCTTCATACATACATACATAACCATTTCAGTTATAAAAGCTATGTACTTCATATTGAAGCTTACTCTGCTATGTATAATAAATAACGTTTAATCTCCTTATCCAATTAACTCTGTTTTCAAAAAAGTTAAGATAAATTCTATATTTTCTGGTATTCCAAGAGTTAATTTCAAAGCCCCTCTGATGACACAGATCTGAAGCATTTTGTACTCGGTAAGTGTTATATGGTTTTCGTAGAATAATTTATGCCAATTGCGAATCCGAAAGTGAAAATACTCACTTGTACTGAGGACAGTACATAATTTCCCTAGCAATATGATTAAATGAGATTCACGTAGTTTTTAAAAATATAAAAGAACTACAGGGTGTCTTTTACAACGGGGACCACAATGAGTGGGACGACAGATTTCGTCTAGACAAACCAAAAATCGCCAAGGGGGCGGGGCAAATCCCAACCGTTTGGGAGTTACAGGTTGATTTTTAAATTCGGCATGCACATTATTTTATTTCTTTCTTTTGATCTATATAATCAATACAGCGACATAAAACCCACGCCGAACAACTATTTTCTCAATGCCCTTTCCAAAAATGCAAAATATTGATATATGTACCTCTACCATTACAAATACAGTCACTTGCAAAAGTGAACAATTACAGAAATTATCTAAAATTCATGTCATGAAGGAGGCCATTCTAAGAAACTTTGCCTTTGGACATTTGCAACGGAAACATACAGCTGAAAAGATACACGTAATTTTTTATTTGTATATAAGCCGTGGAAGTAATTTGGAAAAAGGGCTTCTACTCTTCCGATTTCGATGAAATTGAAACATGTCATAAAGGAAGGATGTACTGGAAGATAGAATGTGGACAAATTGGTTTATTAATAATGACAGATCACAAAATAATACGCACACATACACGCACACGCACACACACATGCATATATACACACATAAATAATGTTGAAAGATTACAAATGTCTACTGACTGAAATTTACCTTTATCGTCACCTTAATTTCTTTTTGAACTTATCAAACATAAAATAGGCTCATTCGAATTTATGGTGAACACTTCAGAGCCAATGGACGCTATGATATTGACGTATGTATATAGAGACTAACTTTTACCCGCGAGTTCGTTCGCAAAGAATTCGGATGTAAACTTTGTTAGATTTTAAACGCAGAAGGTTAAGTTGGTCTGTTTATCTATGACTGATTCTTTTTTAATGAATTTGTTTTCCTGAAATATACACATATGAAATTCATTAAAAAAAGAGAGAACGTTTATATTAGTTGGCGAAACCAGAAAATTAACCCAATTAGCATGGGTCGCATCTGTAAGTATAGAATTTCGGCGCTCTTTTAAGCCCAATTCATTTGAAAACCAAACCGTTATTTTGGGGCCCTCAAATTCGTTTTTTAGTTTAGATTAAAAAACCACTTCGAATACAAGCATGAAATTAGGTTCAAATTAAAGGTGTTTTTCCCTACTTGAAGAAAATATAAATTATCTTTACCACCCTCATCAGAACACCGGAAATAAAGAAGGGGTGGAGAAGGGTGGATCAGGGAGGAGGTGGCACATTCTAGTTAGGTGTGTCCGAGCTTAAGGAACCTTTCCTGAAAATATCGTCGCCCAGCTCGATAGTTTCCACTTTTTGTGATCGCATCTGTGCAACATTTTTGTAACTTTCAGGGAGTCGTATTATTATATTCCGTTTAGTTCCGATAGTTTTACAAGAATTTTAGTTGTCCTTTGTTCTATCTTTTTCTTGGCGTAACTCACTATGAGAACTATGAGCTAATCTCCTTGATCATCTTTTTTGAAACAATTTTCCACGATTGCAATTGTAAATGTCATCTATAGCCCAGTGGGAAATTGCTTCATTGAAGAACAAGTTAACCCATTATTTATTTGGTGAAAACTATTTGGAAGCATAACGCTAGACATGTTATTGCACATGGTAATGATTCAGTGGGAATTCCCTTGACGAACATAGTAATCCTTTATTCCATTAACGAAAACTGTGTGAAAATAATATCCCATTACAAGATAATGTCTAAAGACATGACCATAAAAGGAAATGTCTGTTTTGTTTGAACGTTTCGGTGATCGTGTCTTTTAATTCACATTTTTTTTATAGTTCTTGTTGCAAAGTGAAACCGTGGAGACGATAAAAACAAAAGTTTACTATTACACCTACAAACTAAGAACTCACAACTTCGATACTTTAAAAAGCGATGAAAAAATGGTTTCTTTCCCTTAAGGATATATAAAAAAAAACAATCTCTTATGAATATTTTTAATATCAGCTTAAAAGATAATGTTAAAATTTATATCTCAATTGGCAGTTTATAATAATACTCGGAGTTGTTATTAAAAAAATCCATAACATGAATTATCGAAATTGATATTTTTCCGTCATCCTGGGCTAAGGATAATGTTAGTCGATAAATTTGGCTCTAAAAGCATGCATAATCATAATTCATTTATTTGAAATAATTAACTACTGACGAAGTCACTCATTTAAATAATGAATTTATCTTTTTCTCAGTAATGATAGTAGTAACCGCATATTACCTTTTTTATTACCAGTGCATAAGTGAATCCGTCTATTCTTTATAAGACGCAATATAGGCATTTGTATTTTCCATTACTCATGAATGACCGAAAACACTTATTATTTGGTAATCTACTTTTCAACAACAACATAACGTTATTATAAAACTCATCGATGTAGTAATAAGTCAATTTCCCGCTGGGATACTACGCGCTTCGAAGCGATCACTCATATAGGGTTAGGGCGCTTATTGAAGTGCTTTTTGCAGCAGTCGTTGTGGTACTTTGGCATTTATATTTTTTATTTATTTTTAAATTCCCCTTTTTAATCAGTTTTTTATATTCTTTCCCAAATCTGACTATATCCCGACTAAAAGTTTGGCATTTAATTTATAATGCAAAAATTCAGTTTATTCCATTTACTACTGAATTCAAAAATCATCACATGAGGGTGAGAACAGATTCCAATCTGGGAATATTAAAATTACGCAATTGTGATTAGTAGATTTATTTACATATACAGTTGGTAAAACTAAATCCAAACTGATGGTAATTTTAGAAGTTTTGTGGGAACGTTTTACCTACGACATCGTAGTTTTCCATTTGCAGTGCACTTTTGATGTACGTTCGAAAATTACGTTGTAGGAAATTGTTTACTGTGTACATAACCAAAGACTATCGTTTTATGGTATTTAATTGTGAATCTCAATGCATAATATCGAAATAATTATTTATGTATAACATTACACGTCTTCCCTCAATTCGAGAACGATTTTCGAAACATTTTGCTATATGAGAACAAATTGATAATCATTAAAAACTCCCCATGGTTCGTGAGAATTTGTTAGTGTTTTCAATTTACAGAAATGCTCGATTATCATCACATAAAATTTCAATCACTAAAAATTTAATTCAACGATAAAAGTGAAAAACTGGACTGAATAGAAAATAAATTCGGTAAGACTTAGAAGTCGGAGAATACCATTTCTCGGCACAATTACACACACTTAGTGACTCGTCGCCAATACACTTTTCCTTTAATGTACATAGTAAAGTTGAATAGACGGGTTTGACTCAAGTCAAAGTGAGCATTTCCCAAATCTTCCACATAAGGTGCGTCGTTACCGGGTTTTCTACACAGCCTTGTGTATGGGGGGCGCAGTAGAGACTAGGGTTGAAAAATGGCAGAACTATTCCAATGGAACCAATAATATTTTGAAAACCATAATATTTTTACAAAGGCCAATTTGAATTATTCTGGTCTATTGTCAGCTGACCCGTCAGCGCTCACAGTATTAGAATTGGATTTTAGGACACCCTGTCTACGATGCAAGCCCATGTATCGCGGATGTTTCATCTAGAAGGCGGCGAACACCAAAGATCGATCCTTGACCGCTCCTATTTTGCTTACATAAAGTATTGTGTTGCTCTAGTAGTAGTAGGCTTTGGAATATATAGCTAATTAAATTTGTTTAATTTTGCTTAGGTGCACGATATCACAATTTTATTTATGAGCATACAATTTCACATTCAAATTTTTCCTATTATTTCTTTTCAGGGTTGATTTAAAAAAATCGAGTCTATAGTCAGCGACATATAATATTACATCGCTTTACCGTCTTACTATCTAGACATGGCATAGTCGAGGAAAAAATGCGGTTATTTATGGAAAATTGGCGAGCGTGAAAACATTCGCCCGAGGAGAATAATTTATGCAGTACAGAAGCGCACACTCGGAACGAACTTCAATTGAGAGTTTTAATTCGCCAGAAATTAGACATTTCAGGCGATTGAGATTTGTATAATTAATTCATTATCCATAATTCCAAAATGTCGCATTCGCCGCCACTTTTCCATTCGACTCGCTAACCATGATATGTCTTATTAAGGGAAGACTTTTTTGTTGACTTTACGTTTAATTTTTAATTATTTTTTATTTTCTTCTATCGGTTGCATTACAGTTGAAAGGAGTTTTGGTGTTAGTAGACTTACTATTAAGCACTTTTCCGAATAAACCGACCAGGGATCCAAATCGTTTTATTGTTTTAATAAAGTGAAGCTCAAAAGAATTTCAATATATATTATATATGTCGTTGCTTTTTGGCTTTATGATTACATTAGCTCCGTTTGAGATGGGAAATCGATCATTTCTCATTGTTTATATAAAATTCAGTGGTTTGTTTCTCTTGAAAAATGTTTCAGAAATAATTTTCAAATTGATAAAAACTATGGATGAATTATGGGTTGCCTTGATAAATAGCGGAAAATGAGACCAATAAAATAACTAAACGTACATTACAAAGATAGCGGAAAATGGATGCAGTAATTTTAAAGTAATAACAACGAAGCGTAAGATTCGAAAAATTTACGCTGTCTATATTTAAAGACTATGGCCCTTATTCTGGTTCTCACGTCAACATGCCATGTGACGTGAGTCTACGGATTCGGTATTGTCGTTGTCACTTGATGCCAAGTCATTACCGACCCAAGTGACAATTTTAGTGGCTATCAAATTTTAAGTGAGAGAGTTGAAAGCGAAAAGACGAGAGTACAAATTTTATTTCATAGTAAATAATGCTATATCGTTAAAATAATTGATTATAGACTTAAGGTGACAAATAAAAAGCAATTTGAGCGGTTGGTAAGCATTATTCTGGCAAATGCCGACGTTGCGCGAGGTCTTAAATATGAAAGCGGTTTTACCTCAGGCAAGAGTACCTCTTTAAACAGTTTAGGCCCTCCTATACGTACGGCGGTGGCTTGGCAGAAGGTATTATTAAATAAATAGAGTGCATGTAGATTTAATTTAAGTTAACTTAACGTTAGGTGTGGAGTGACCTTATAATAATCAGATCAGAACTTATTTTGCCACAAATAACTAAACATCAAATGTCAAAACAATCGATACTCCAATTAAGACTCACGGCATAAATTGTCACGTCACGCGACAATGGAAATATCACATGTGACGTGAGGTGACAACCGGAATAAAGCCCTATTATTGGGGCCTATTCAGGTAATCTTTTCCACTAACTGAAATGAAGTAGTCTAAATCAAGCCCGACAAAATACATCCATCTAATGAAAGTCGCATTGAATTAGATTCACCTATTCCCGAGATTAGCCCGAAAAAACAGACAGGGAAACATTTAAAAATGTTTGCTTGGATTCGGTAGATAGATTTGGTTAGCAAACGGCAGATATTTCGAAATCACTGACAGGCACTTCAACTTTATTTACCTATATGTTATGTACATATATTACGGCACTCGGGACCTTTGCACAAGTCACGTGAATGAAATGTATATATGATTCTGAATGCACACTCCCAACTTTCAAAGTTTGTCTCTGACGTTCAATGATTTTTTAATTGACATGATAAAAGGTAACTTCAACGAGAAATAAAAAAGATTTTTAATCTCTCATATTAACTTAATATTATGAATTTTAATACACTGAGAGAAATTTATATTTTAAAATTAAAAAACAACTGTATTTAATTTCAAAATGTCTAGACATTTTGATTTATAAAAAGTTCATGAGTAATTTTAACACAAACACTTTAATGCTTAAGACTATTCACAAAAAATAGAAATGCGATATACATATGTAAATGCAAAAATACAATTAGTTTTAGTTTTAAAATGTACATATTCCGAACGTGAGTAACAAATTTTAAAATTAAATTTGACCATATTATACTTTAAAGCAAATCGAACCTATTCCTTTCTTTTTAAAAGGTGTGTGATAAAAAGGATTTACAGTTTTTACTGTTTTATTTTAGTTTACAGTTTGTGAAGTGCAAAAACTCTTTCACGAAGATGGAGTGCGATTTCGACGATATTGAAATTGTAGAACTTCGAGAGGAGAGGATCCAGAGCTTTTGGAATTTTTGACAAATTTCGAGATTGAACGGTTATATGAGGATCTCATATCTAAGTTTTAAAAGTATTGAACGCATTTTGCATGTAATTGAAAACAAACATTATTCTTGTCTTAACTTGTTAGGTGCCGCACGTCATATGGTTACCCTCTTCTATCAGTTAGGGTTACTATTATTAGCGATTGCCGAAAAAAATTATGCAGGGAAATTATATTCCAAATATATTAATTATTAAACCGAAACACAAAAAACAGAGTTGACTTCAGAAATGCAAACTTCTCATTCGAATTCTATCTTTTATGATATGTACATAGATAGTGCCAATAGTAGCACATTAATGTCTATGGATTTGAATTTTCCACGAGAAAGTTAATTGATATCGCAACATGTATGCGATATAAAGGCGAAGAAATGCAATCGTGTTAACCTCGAGAGATCTATATCGCATCCTACGAGTATTTAATGCGGTATGGGACAGTTTTCTCGAAGTTAACTCAACTGCATCTCTCCGCTTCTATATCGCTTATATCATGCGCTATCAATTATATTTCTCGGGGAAAAATCGAATACACAGGCATATATGTACTACCACTACTACTACTAAAAAATTCTAGATTGATTCGAAAAAATCAACCGATATCGAAGCGAGTTTGTCTTTCGATGTAGCGTTCCAATCTTTCGTTTTTCGGTTTCACTTCTTAAAATCACTTTCGTTTCCACATCAAATCCTTAAATTCTTGTTCTTTAATTTAACATTTAAAATTTTTTAATTCAGGTTGTGTTTATTGGAGAATTTTTTTAAATTTGAAGAAAACTCAATACGGTGGATTTTCACTAATGAAAATTGTTGGTTCAAATAGGTTTTTGATTAATTTTAGCACATTTTTCTTTCACTAACAAATTCGAAATCACTGGCCCGAAAAACTCTGCTACAAATTTTTATAGTTGCTAAATACACATACAAGAGGACAGTAATTTGCGATTATGTACCATAATTATAATTTC